>CM071839.1:29081683-30331683 GCA_036507285.1 Trichosanthes cucumerina
AAAGGAAGAAAATTACAGCAAAAAGAAGAACATACTTACTTGTTGAAGACAATTCTTCAATCTTTCTTCCTTGATCACGAACACTTCGTGCTTCTCGATCTCAACGAACTCGAACTCACGAACAAGATCCGGTCACAACCACTTGGAATCTCGGTTGTTCTTCTTTTGGAAAGAAGGAAGATGGTGGGATTTTTGTGTTTTGGAGAGGGAGGAGAGTTGAGAGAAAAGTTTGAGAGAGAATTCTCTTCTTTTGGTCAAAATTCCAAAAATGAGAGAAAGGCTTAAGAAACCCTTCTTGCAAAGGGTTTAAATAGTGGAAAAAACATGGAGTTAAAATCTCCATATTATTACCATTTTACCACAACCATAGCTTATGCAAATTACATTTGCATAACCATATAATATAAGATATCTCATATCTCATATTGTAAATCACATTTGCAATAATTGTGGATTTATTAAATTGAATCACATCCAATTTAATTTCTCTCAATTAATATCTCCAATTAGCCTTAATTCAACAATTAGACTAACTTATAATTCATTATGAATCTCATTCACATTAAACTATATATTATATCATTCATATCTCATATAAATGACATAAATTCCCTTTAAATGAAATTAAGCACTTTAATTTCATACCAAAATTCTAACCCTTCTTTTAACCTAGATGGAGCCAACCGAGGGACCTAATGGACCTACAGTGACGGGTTCCAATGATCCGAGATTAACTTATCAAACTCTTTGACCCGGTTAATCAACATTCATTAGCTACGGTAACACTCCACTATAGCCCGTAGTTGCACTTCCGTCAGTGCAGAATATTACGTGTCCACTAATATAACCAATAACCATGAGTCGAAGCTTCACAAAGTTGTTCAGAGAGACACTACCGGGTAAAATTATCGTTTTACCCCTGTCTCTACCTCTTGTTCCTTAAGTCCCCACTGCTCCTCTAATGAACAACATATTCTGATGGTCCAACCATACACAACACCCTTCTCGGGCCAGTGAGAAGGTGGGCGCCCGTTCTCCGAGCCCTGGAGACAAGACTTAAGGGAACAACCCCTCTAGTTTCCCTAAAGGCGGGAATGAGTGAATTCCATCTCGCGTAGTTAAGTTTCGACTCCCTACTTGGTCCTCGTCCCCCGAGAAGATAGGCATATTGGGCAGTAAATCGTGACCACCCTTACCCGTACTAGTCAAAGAATGCACCCCGCAGACAGGAGTCCGTAACACGCTCAAGATTGTGTCGTGTCACTAATGGTCATCTCACGAAGTTATTAGTCTCATCTTGTCAGCGGTGTTACATCGTGAAGTCTAATAATTCACGGTCGGTCTTGTACAATCTCATTGCAGGATGCCCCCACTCGCATGTCAACCACATGAACGAGTCAGATCACCTCGTTTGTATCTAATACAAAGCGGGTCGCATCCACAGCGTATACAGGATTAGGTCTCAAACTCTATCCATATACTATAGACCGTTCGGGTCATTAACTCGAACGTGATCCTCCCTGTGCGTCCACTACACACCGTTCAAGTTCTAGTTCTCTCATAAATTCAATGACCCTGGAGCTTAGTTTATTGGAAAAGTTTGTAAAATTTGTGAGACACAAAGTAATGAAATGAATAACACTTTATTAATTTCAAACAGTAATTTACAAACACGAGATTAGGACAAAAATCCCAACACTATCACCATTATATAAACCCCTTTGCAAGAAGGGGAAACGTGGTGCATTTGCTCATTTTTTGAAATCTCACCAAATGAAGCAACAATTCTCTCTCAAAAGCTCTCTCACAAACTCTCCTCCCTAACCAAAATAAGGATCCCACCATCTTCGTTCTACCTAAGGTATAACAATCGAGAAACCAAGTGGAGGTGTTCGGTTCGTTGTTCGTGTGAGAAGTTCGAGATCGTTGAGAACGAGTACACGAAGAGTTCGTGATCTGTGGAAGAAAAGCTTGAAGACCGTCTTCAACAACTAAGTAACTTTATCTTGTTGTTTTCCTTTCTAGAAAGCATGTTTAACCTATACTATTAGATAGTTTAATTTTAACAAAATCGAAATGCACAACAATACCACGACGATTTGATCGTCTTCCGCTGCACGGGGATTCTCATTCCCTTTCAATTGGTATCCGAGCCAATCGTTGGTTTTCTTGTTGTGCACTTGCTTTTGTTAAAATTAGGTGGGTAGATGCTTTAATTCATGTGATAAATTTTAGTTTGCGAAATGGATGTTTTCGGTTTTGGAACTTTTCTTAGATTTAAATTTATGTTGATATGATCAATGTAAGGGTTCGTGTTTTAGGCATTTTTTTAATGTAAATCGAGTCTGTAAGTCTGTGTCATTCGTGGCATGAGATGCTGTGAAGAAAACGGGGCGGAAACGGGCGAGGAACGACGAAAAACAGCAAGAGGAGCTTGTTGTTCTGTCGACAGCATTGAGACGCTGTTCATCGGCGTCTCAACGCTTCAATCGCGGGCGGAGGCTTGGTTGCAGCGCCAGGCGTAGTGTTGCAACGCCGAGGCGTGGAGCGTGCAGGGCGTGACGCTGAACACTACAGCGTTGCAACACTGCCCACGACATTGCAACGCTGCAAGCGTAGTGGGACATTGCAGCGAGCAGCGCGCGAAGTTCATGGGGCATGAAGGTGTGAGGCTTCGTGGGCGGTTTTTTGGACTTTTTTATTGAAGTTTTTTATAAAATGTAATATTTTTAATTTAATTTAATTTAATTAATTAATTAATATTATTTTAATAGTTATATTAATGTTAATTAATTAAATAAATGCCCCTAGGTGCCAAAACCGGTCCATTTTTGCTATTTAATTATTTTATGCATGAGATGTATGATTTAATTAAATTCTATGTTCATAGAGTATGTCATATAGATTTAAAATCTCACCTTAGGTTAAACATTTCATGCATCATTTATATTATAAGTGTTATAATATATAGTTTGCATGATAGGTTATATTATAAGTGTTATAATATAATTAAATGCATGTTTTAATTTGATTAAATATAAGTGTTATATATTTTTTAGAATAAAGTATGTTCATGCATTTAATTTCATGTGATGAATATTATGTTATAGTATAGTTATTCATTTGATGAATAATCAAGCACTATAACATAGAAATGCATGTAACCTAAGTTAATTATTAGTTTTAAAGTGTTTAGAACTTGAAGAATTAGACTTAGGTTTTCTAGTTCTAATAATATTAGAATTAGGAAATCAAAAATAATATTTGAATGGTGAATGATTTGTAACTCTGTCTAAGGAAAGTTTTGTCTAAGGTTGGGGTATTTAAGTTAACGCTTGCGGAACACCCCAACCTGGAAATCGACCTAGGAGTGAATTCGGTCTGGAGATTCTTAGGTTATATTTTTCGTGAGTGACGTTAATTAAAAGTTGATTAATTTACTCACCTAGACCTAAGTTAGTAATGTGATTATAAACTTAGGTTAAATTATATAAGAGTTATATTGGTAGACTTAGGTAAATTTTAGTCGGTTTATCTAGGTCAATCCTGATTAACATAAAGTGTTGAGTGGGAGGAAATAAAGTGTATAAGATGCATTTGATTTTTCGACCACAAATCTCTGTTAAGTCTGCACCATGAGATCCATACTCGGCCTCGAGGCGCAAATGGGAGCATCCCCCTTCGGATGGAGAGAGTACTTATAATGAGTGGGAGTGGGACCTGTGAAAACGAGACCCACGGTCTCTTCTTTCGATTCACACCGTGAGACCCCCTATGATCCGCCTGCTAGTTTTGTCTGGACCAGACTGTAACGCCCCTACTTTTAGTACATAAAATTCCTAGGGACATTACTACTCATGCATGCATTCGAGGCCCTAAGTGAAATTTAAATAAGTAAAAGTTGATAAATAAAAATCAATTTAATTTGGGATCCCATAGAAATACAAAACGTTCACAAGAAACATAATCAAGTTCGGCCTCTAGTTTCAAAACTCTGTACTACATAAGCGGAAGACAATAATCATTTAAAATTCTTTCTAAATCATGGATGCGGAATTCATGACTTGGTTCCCATGGCTTCAGATAGCGCATCCATGCCACTACTTTGGTATGCTCTCGACTCTACTGAAAACATTTTAAAACAAAGAAAACACAACAAAGGTAGAGGATGAGTATTATAAAATACCCAGTAAGTGGGGGTCGGGAAATGCAAACACATGCATATGATTTTCCTTCAAATCGACCTTTAACATGACTATTGTTCGTGACTTTTAAAATCATAAAACTTTTCAGTAATGGGACCTAAATCTTTCTTTCATAAAATCATGACTTTTCTCTTTGGCTATGCGTGGTCAATTGAGTCTACCCGAGTCTTTTCATTTTTGAGTCCCTCATGCACCCTCGTAGGTTTGAGTCCCTCACATGGACTCCTGTAGGTTTGAGTCCCTCACGGACTCTGTAATATTGAGTCCCTCACTGCACCACTCGCAGGTTTGAGTCCTCATGGACTCTGTAATATTGAGTCCCTCACACAGACTCTGTAATAATGAGTCCTCATGGACTCTGTAATAATGACCCATAGAGTCTCTAATGCATGTTTTACCATGCATAAGTCCTCAGAGACCAATTGCCACCGCCTACATGACATGTTCATATACATACAATATGCATGAGGTCCCATCCTTTAAATTCATATACATATACATTTTGAATGATGCAACAATCACATAAACCTAAGATCATGACATGACTTTCATAATTTTAACTAGTGTCAATCAATCATCAGTAACAAGTACGTTTATTATTTAAGGTGCATAACTAGCACAATAACATAACTGAAAATCTCAATATACAAAAATATACATAGCTGTGTCAAGATTCGTTTTAAATTCCTTGAAATCATTTCATCTCTGGGTCCTCTCAAACCCTTAAATCATCAAGTTCCTTTCTAAACCTTTTGAAAATCATCCACTCGAGATTCTCGAAAAACCCTTTAAAATATTCGTTTTCTAAATTCAAGCCCTAAGCATGAGTTTTGGAAATTCACCTTTTGAAATAAATCCTCAATTTTCATCTTTTAAAACAAATACATATTTCAGGAAATCGTATTCTCTTCCCTTTTTAAGATCGTTTGTAGAAAATCCCTTACCATAGCCTTCGCTTAAACTCCTCATGCTCCGTTCCTAACTCAGGGTTCCTATCGGACTTGCTCGGTACTCGAATTCCTTCAATCCAATCCATTTTCCTAATTAAACACATAATAGGTAAACTTATTTTTCACATCCAATAAAAGATAAGTCGAATTACTACTCACGGAGGCTGAAAACGAACTCGGGAAATCAAAACAGGTGGACCGGAGCAGCTCCGTGGCGCGGCGCGTGAAGTGAAGTGTCGAGAGGCAGCGCGCTGCGCGCGTGAAGCATGTCGATGGAAACCTTGTGGCCCGATCTATCCAAAACCGACCTCTTCTCTCTGGAAACCGATCGGAAGAGTGATGAACCGACCGAACCAAAGTGACGAACCGATCTGGTGGCTTGCAATTCCGGCGAGTAGTCTGCAGCAGGCGCGTGCAGCCGTTCAACCACCGGTGGCTTTGCGAGATGGAGGCTGCCTGGACCGACCCAATCGACGGTGCAACTACTCGATGGAGCTGCTCGGTTGCGTGCGTGACCCACGGTGGGTCGTCTGAGCGTGCAGGCACCGGCAGCCCGACCCGAGTGGTCAGTTTGAGGCGGCTTCAACCCACGAAACGGCGAGCGATTGCGAGGCATCGAGAGGAGCGCATCGGCCGCGTAGCGTTGGTCATCGGTCAGACGGTGGTCGGCGGCGGCGTGAGACCGGGTTGCCGTGAGGTTGAAGAGAGTGAAGAAGAAGATGGCTCTTGGGGGTTGTGCAATAATAGGACAAAAGGGGAGATGGAAACCCTAGATTCCTCTTTCCAACTAAAATTACCAAAATGCCCTCCTTTTAACTTCTAACTACAAAAATACCCTTAATCATAATTAAATGTTTCAAAATGCCCTTAGCCATAACTAAATAATCCAATTTAACTTATAAATAGTAACACCCACATGTAATCCCCTAAAATCTTCAAAACTGAGAAAATAAAATAAGAAACTCACAGGCTCGATTAATTTAATTTGCATTAAATTAACCCATAATTCAGGAATAAAGGTACTTGGAGTTCTGGGGCGTTACAATCTTCCCTCCTTAAGAACTTTCGTCCTCGAAAGTTTCTAGTCTTATAATACTTTGGGAAAGCTTGCTCACACCCGCTCTACTTGGTTACGACGAGTCTTTGATCCCTATGCAAAAATTAATACTAGCTGCTCCTCAGGTATCACATCTTAGTGTAAACTTATTACCCAACAGTCTCACAACTTTACTTGAGCTCGTTCTTTTCACTGGAGTCTTTCTACTAAGGCCCACATATGTGAGGTCCTTGACTTGGATTCTAAATTCTTTGGGAAGTTTCAGATTTAAATTCTAAGATAACTCGGAATATTTAGCTCGTATTTCCTTCTCTAGTTCTTTAATTAGTTTCTTCTGTTTTGTGATTTTAGAAAGGAATTCTTTGCTAAAACTAATGCATTGCTGTTGAGTCACAAACTCCTCTCTAAGGTTTGCTGCACTAGCTACTAGCATTCATCTCAAGACATGACTAGATCATTCCGACGGACCATCGTTTTCCATAACTTTAACACCTTTCTAAGAGATGTGACTTCAGGGCTGAAGTTAGCAACTTGTTTGATTGTTCAAGCCTCCTTACACTATTGGTTAACCTCTCTCGCTACCCTCCATGATCTTTTAGTAAACGTTACAGTGACAATCTCAATCACATGCCTACTTAATTAACTTTGGGCTTTCTAATGCAATCAATAACTCATTGAAAGTTTTAAGTCATGGTGGTAGAGTAATTCAAACTTAGGTCTCCTTTGGTTGTCGTGGATACTGAGGAAGGTTTCATCAAACTTTACTAGTTCTATTACAAAAATGCTCGTAAAATTTTAAGAAAGACATAACGGCATAACTACAATAATGCCAAAATTTTTCTCTAACACTGTTTGATAGAAATGCACTTCTAAAATCGGACAACCAACCGATCCACGCCTCCAAACTTCATCTCAAGATTTACTCGAGTTCGAACACACACTACGAAGGAATGTTGAACAACAAGATATGAATGAAACACAATTTCTTTAGTTGTAAACAAGAATTCTTTAAAGGCAAGGAATTCTAGCCATCAGGTTACAACCCTAACTTTAACACAAACTTTAAAAGGAGTTAACAAACTATTCTTGTCTTACCTTGCTTTAGAACCAAATCAAATATAGATTAACACACTAAGTGTCAAGATTTTCATTATAAGTTCTAAGTCATGAATGAAGAAACTTAATTTAACCCATCTTATGTCCCACCATCTTACGTGAAACGTAAAATGAACTTTTAATGTTGCATTGATGCACAAGTTCATACCTCTATGGAGACATCATCACCAGACTCGTAATGTTCATCGCGTGGCTCAAACTCTATCTTAAGATATCTTAACTCAAATTCCTGATTGGCGATAACTCGTCCTCATATTCATCATAGAGGATATGTATATATATATATATATACTTCTTTTTAAAACAAGTTATTCATGAAACAACTCGTACTTTAATTAGCCTTTAATCTTTCCTCAGCCTATGGCACAACGCTACAGTCATTCATATCACTCCCCTTAATATAACCCAAACAATAACAACCTCGCTATTAAGCGATCCCGCGAAAAGGGGTTTAGTCTTTAAAACTCATTCTTCCTTTATCCTTCACTCCCTTAAATATCACGTTTAGGTGATCACTCGAATATAATGCAACTTTCTTAACACCAATAGGGTTGGATACTTTACAATGGCATCCACTATATTTCTTAACTTTTCCGACTCCTTTGTCATGAAACCCTAACGTTCAAACCTTGAATACGAATACTTTATTTAACACCTCTAGACTTTGAACTTTTCAAGAATTACAATATTCCTTTGCTAAGGTTCTACTCGCGAATTCAGTTGTTCAAGGTTTCTTGAAGGACTTTCGCCTCGTAATGTCTACCCTTTCCTTCCTTTGTCCAAACTACTCCTTTTTGGATAACGCGCAAGTGGGTCTTATCTTGACAAAGATTCCTTTAAGCCTTACATCCTAAACTCGGACATTTCCTTTCTAATATCACTTACCTGAGGTCACATACTCGTCTTTTCTTAGCTTTACAAATTTCCTTATGCTCACCTTTTGAAGTTTACTTGAGCACTTAACTCCTTAGTGGCCTTTCGACTACTTCCATATCTCAGGACTTACTCTTCCCTCCTTATGCCTAAAGCAATCCTTCCGAATTGTCATTTCTGCCCCTTCTTATGCTTGGTTTAACTAGAATGTCTCCGACAACTTTATCCCAACAATGATTTACCTTTTTCTTGAGCACTAAATCCATCAAGCCTATAGACATTAGGGGTATTTAAGTAAAGTCTCTACAATCTTCATGATGTTCGTAAAGTGATTTGAAAGTTGTCTCGGGAACTCAAATCCCTGGTTCAAGACAGGCGCTAACTTGACTCCTAAATCACCTTAAGGAACACTATGCTTCTCGTACTAGTGGAATAGGTCGTTCACCCAAAGACGAAGGTATTTATTCTTAGCAACTACTTTCTTCCACTTCTCATCTCCTATGCACAAGCCTAAGGATACGACTTTCTCCTTTACGCACCACACTAATACTTCTTATGGTGATAAACTACTATTAACTCTCACATAGAAGGTTATGCACCTATGACTTGAGTTCTTTTACTTTACTGGAGCATTCTGTAAGGAGTATTAGAAATTACTGTTACTCTCTACTTTTAATTCCATACTTAAGTCTGTCTCTTGTGTTAGGGGTAACTTTAAAAGATAAAACCTTCCTTATCCAACACTAACACATTGATCCTCGTGCTTACTCTCCTTAAACTTGGCCTTCTTCTTTTAGTGAGATTAAGGACTTTCTCAACTATTTGTACTCGTTTGGTTATAATGTCAAATTCACTAAAACCTCCCTTAAGAAACCATCAACCTAGCCTTCACTAAAGAAACCTTATAGTTTCATGTTTCTAATGGTCGCTCGACCACTACCACTATACACTTTACTAATTGAAAGAAGTTCCTCAGCTTGACTGCTATATAGCGAAGAAGAGATTCAAAGCACTTTCCTCAATTAACTGAATCCTCTCTCCTTAACCCTTTGATTGGGAAAAAGGGAACTTTACTACATAAGAGTTCAAGGGTACATCACATGTTATCTCTTTCGAGTTGTACACATATATCTAGTCCAACAGGTAGAAATTAGTGACAAGGTTCCTTATACACATTCCACAAGCTTGAATACACAAGTGATCATATGAATGTCAATTCGTGCACGAGTTTCTGGGGTCCCGACAATCAATTCTCTTGTGTTCTCAAACTAGAACTCTAACTCTTTACTTTTCTTCTTTATACTTGTCTTTATTACGTTTATTTAGTCTAAGGTATCGCTTTTGAAACTTCGTATCATGCCTATCTGTAGTATCACATTAATTGTGTATATCCCTGTGGCTTTCCTCTCAGAGTAATGGTATAAAAAGAACGAAGTGTTTCAAGTATCTTGAAAGAAAAACTAATTTTCATCTCAACATTAACAATCTATTTTTCCCTTTACATCACGAGCCCATTTTCAAAACACTTTTGCTCTCTTTACTTTTCAACTCCTTAAATACTATAGTTATGCAATCACTTGAAGATGGAGGGACTTTATTCAGGAACCAACAAAGTCGAAAACTCCAAAGTGGTACGTTTACTAAATCTCATACCTTTCTATCCAACTGATCTAGCATGAATGAATGAGACCACTCACCTCTTACCGAACACATTCAAACTTTGAACTTCTCATGAGTAGTCCTAACTTTTATTATTGAAAACTATACTTAAGTAATCTAGTTTCTTAGCAACCTTTAACACTCTAACCTCTTAAGTCTTACTCTTTACTCCCTTGGTCAAAGCGGACCTTTTAATAATTCTCAACACGTGTTTTATGGCTATAAAACTTCATTTTTAGCGTAAACATTCTTAACTAAAACATTTTCCTTTCTATCATCAATAGTAGGGATCACATGTGTTCTCTTTCCTTTCGGCGTAAGATCACGTCAACTCTATGACATATACGCGTATAGATTCACATATAAGCATTTCAGTTATGCATTTCCTTTTCATAGACATATAGTTTAGCTCATACATTCTCATTCTTTCTTAGTTTGGAAATTCATCAAACTTGATTTTTATATAAAAGTATCTTTACATAGAATACTAAATTTTCTTTTCATGAACAATAAAACTTTTAATTGAAGGCATACAGCGGTGGATCGGAGTTGCTACTTAGCCATGGGATACTTGTTGCTTACTCTGTAAGCGAGTCTACAAGACCTATAACCTTGGGCTCGATACCAACTGTAACGGCCCCTACTTTTAGTACATAAAATTCCTAGGGACATTACTACTCATGCATGCATTCGAGGCCCTAAGTGAAATTTAAATAAGTAAAAGTTGATAAATAAAAATCAATTTAATTTGGGATCCCATAGAAATACAAAACGTTCACAAGAAACATAATCAAGTTCGGCCTCTAGTTTCAAAAAACTCGTACTACATAAGCGGAAGACAATAATCATTTAAAATTCTTTCTAAATCATGGATGCGGAATTCATGACTTGGTTCCCATGGCTTCTGTAGCGCATCCATGCCACTCGCCTGGTATGCTCTCGACTCTACCTGAAAACATTTTAAAACAAAGAAAACACAACAAAGGTAGAGGGATGAGTATTATAAAATACCCAGTAAGTGGGGGTCGGGAAATGCAAACACATGCATATGATTTTCCTTCAAATCTGACCTTTAACATGGACTATTTTTGTGGACTTTTAAAATCATAAAATTTTTTGTAATGGGACCTAAATCTTTCTTTCATAAAATCATGACTTTTCTCTTTGGCTATGCGTGGTCAATTGAGTCTACCTGAGTCTTTTCATTTTTGAGTCCCTCACAGACCCCTGTAGGTTTGAGTCCCTCACAGACTCCTGTAGGTTTGAGTCCCTCACAGACTCCTGTAATATTGAGTCCCTCACAGACCCCTGTAGGTTTGAGTCCCTCACAGACTCCTGTAATATTGAGTCCCTCACCAGACTCCTGTAATAATGAGTCCTCACAGACTCCTGTAATAATGACCCATAGAGTCTCTAATGCATGTTTTACCATGCATAAGTCCTCAGGAGACCAATTGCCACAGCCTACATGACATGTTCATATACATACAATATGCATGAGGTCCCATCCTTTAAATTCATATACATATACATTTTGGAATGATGCAACAATCACATAAACCTAAGATCATGACATGACTTTCATAATTTTAACTAGTGTCAATCAATCATCAGTAATAAGTACGTTTATTATTTAAGGTGCATAACTAGCACAATAACATAACTGAAAATCTCAATATACAAAAATATACATAGCTGTGTCAAGATTCGTTTTTAAATTCCTTGAAATCATTTCATCTCGGGTCCTCTCAAACCCTTAAATCATCAAGTTCCTTTCTAAACCTTTTGAAAATCATCCACTCGAGATTCTCGAAAAACCCTTTAAAATATTCGTTTTCTAAATTCAAGCCCTAAGCATGAGTTTTGGAAATTCACCTTTTGAAATAAATCCTCAATTTTCATCTTTTAAAACAAATACATATTTCAGGAAATCGTATTCTCTTCCCTTTTTAAGATCGTTTGTAGAAAATCCCTTACCATAGCCTTCGCTTAAACTCCTCATGCTCCGTTCCTAACTCAGGGTTCCTATCGGACTTGCTCGGTACTCGAATTCCTTCAATCCAATCCATTTTCCTAATTAAACACATAATAGGTAAACTTATTTTTCACATCCAATAAAAGATAAGTCGAATTACTACTCACGGAGGCTGAAAACGAACTCGGGAAATCAAAACAGGTGGACCGGAGCAGCTCTGGCGAGCGGCGGCGCGTGAAGTGTCAGAGACGGCGCGTACCGGCGCGTGAAGCATGTCGATGGAAACCTTGTGGCCCGATCTATCCAAAACCGACCTCTTCTCTCTGGAAACCGATCGGAAGAGTGATGAACCGACCGAACCAAAGTGACGAACCGATCTGGTGGCTTGCAATTCCGGCGAGTAGTCTGCAGCAGGCGCGTGCAGCCGTTCAACCACCGGTGGCTTTGCGAGATGGAGGCTGCCCTGGATCGACCCAATCGACGGTGCAACTACTCGATGGAGCTGCTCGGTTGCGTGCGTGACCCACGGTGGGTCGTCTGAGCGTGCAGGCACCGGCAGCCCGACCCGAGTGGTCAGTTTGAGGCGGCTTCAACCCCGAAAAAGCGGCGAGCGCTGGCATCGAGAGGAGGCGCATCGATCGGCGTAGCGTTGGTCATCGGTCGACGGCGGTCGTGGCGCGCGCGTGGAGACTGGGTTGCCGTGAGGTTGAAGAGAGTGAAGAAGAAGATGGCTCTTGGGGGTTGTGCAATAATAGGACAAACGGGGAGATGGAAACCCTAGATTCCTCTTTCCAACTAAAATTACCAAAATGCCCTCCTTTTAACTTCTAACTACAAAAATACCCTTAATCATAATTAAATGTTTCAAAATGCCCTTAGCCATAACTAAATAATCCAATTTAACTTATAAATAGTAACACCCACATGTAATCCCCTAAAATCTTCAAAACTGAGAAAATAAAATAAGAAACTCACAGGCTCGATTAATTTAATTTGCATTAAATTAACCCATAATTCAGGAATAAAGGTACTTGGAGTTCTAGGGCGTTACACAGACAATCCCTTTAGAGGGACTTGATCATAGGAGTCGGAACACCGTGAATTCCCGAAAGAGATACAATTTCCTTGTTGGTTTTCCTTCGTGGTTCACCATTCGGTGGCTATTGTTTGGACGGATACTTGGAAACTTAACGATTGAGGGTGACACTCACGGGATTCGTTAAGTGTTAATAAATTCGACCAAATAATGGTAATTGGACGCCTAATGGAATAAGAGTTATTCTGGGATTAGGGTCTGGTCGAGAAAGTCTCGTCCTAGAGGTGTAGTGTTTTTGTTCACCCTTCGGTGGTGGTCATTCTAAACCTTTAGGATATTGAAAATTTTAAATGACCTAGGATCATAGGATTAATTTTTGCTAGAACTTAATTGGACTTCAAAAAGTTTTTGCGAGACTGACACAAAGTTTTAATTTGATTTTTTCAGCAAATATGCCTAGCTCGATAATAGCTTATCTGAAGTCTTGGCAAAGAAGCACGAGTTGATGATCACTGCTAAGGAGATCATGGAGTCGCTGCAAGACGTGTTTGGACAACAGTCCTTTCAGGTCAGGCACGACTCGCTCAAACACGTCTTCAACACTTGAATGAAAAAAAGGGCGTCTATCCGTGAACATGTTCTGGACATGATGACCCACTTTAATTTGGCAGAGATGAACGGGGCTTCGATCGATGAGTCGAGCCAGGTCAGCTTTATCTTGGAGACTCTTTCGAAAAGTTTCCTTCAATTTCGTAGCAATGCTGTTGTGAACAAGATAAGCTACACTCTGACCACCCTTCTGAACGAGCTACAGAACTTCTAGTCCTTGATAAGGATCACGACACTGAAAGTTGAGGCAAATTTTGCCTACAGATCATATCACAGGGGTTCGACCTCTGGGACTAAATCTGTTGCTCCTTCTCGCCCAAAAGGGAAGAAGAAGATGAAGAAGGGTAAAGTTAACCGAGTTTCCGCCCAAAATGGCAAGAAGGTCAAGGAAGTTGCAGAAAAAGAAAAGTGTTTCCACTGCAATGGGATGACCACTGGAAGAGAAACTGTCCCAAGTTCCTTGTCGAGAGGAAGAATCAAGGTAAATATGATTTACTAGTGACTAAAACTTGTTTAGGGGAGAGTAGCGACTCTTCCTGAATTTTGGATTCGGGCGCCACTAACCATGTTTGTTCTTCTTTTCAGGGAATTGATTCCTGACAGCAGCTGCGAGAGGGTTGGTGACTCTACGGGTTGGATCCGGAGAGAATTTCTCTGTTGCTGCTATCGGCAAAGTGAAGCTTTATTTCGACAGGAATTACTTATTATTAGACAATTTGTATATAGTTTTAGGGTTTACTAGAAACCTTGTTTCTATTTCCTATCTTTTAGAACATTGTATTTCCATTTCTTTCAATAGCAATAAAGCATTTTATTTCCAGAAATGGTAACTTCATATGTTCTGCTTCACTTATGTCAAATTTGTATGTTTTGAAACCTAATTCGGTCAAAAGCGTTTTGAACACTGAATTATTTAAAACTGCAGAAACACGAACTAAAAGAGTTAAAGTTTGTCCAAAAGAAAATGTTCATTTTTGGCATCTAAGGTTAGGCCACATTAATCTCAATAGGATTGAGAGACTAGTTAAGAGTAAACTTCTAAACGAGTTGGAAGAAAACTCTTTACCGATGTGTGAGTCATGCCTCGAAGGCAAAATGACCAAACGTTCTTTTAGTGGAAAAGGATATAGAGCCAAGGAGCCCTTGAGATTATACATTCTGACCTCTATGGTCCGATGAGTATTAAAGCACGAGAAGGTTACGAATACTTCGTATCTTTCATAGATGACTATTCGAGGTATGGGCATTTTACCTAATGCATAGGAACTCTGAAACTCTTGAAAAGTTCAAGGAGTAAAAGACTGAGGTTGAGAACCTGTTAGGTAAAACAATAAAAACACTTTGATCAGATTGAGATGGAGAGTATATGGACATAGAATTCCAGAACTATATGATAGAACACGAAATTACGTCCCAACTCTCAACACCTGGTATGCCACAGCAGAATGGTGTATCGGAGAGGAGAAACAGAACTTTTTTGGACCTGGTTCGATCGATGATGAGTTATGCTCGTCTCCCTGATTCTTTTTGGGGTTACGCAGTGGAGACTGCGGTGTATATTTTGAACAATGTTCCATCGAAAAGTGTTTGCGAAACACCTTTGGTCGTAGAGACAGTTTACACCATTTCAGAATTTGGGGATGCCCGACCCACGTGTTGGTGTCAAACCCGAAAAAGTTGGAACCTCGTTTAAAATTATGTCTATTCGTAGTTTATCCTAAAGAGACGAGTAGTGGTCTATTTTATGATCCTAATGAAAATAGGGTGCTTGTGTCAACAAACGACACTTTCCTTGAGAAAGTCCACGTTAGGGATCATTTGCCTAGGAGAAAAATCGTGTTAAACGAAATGGACAGTATATCAGCAAGAATTCCTGATGGGGCTAGTATGTTAACAAGTGTTGTTGATCCTACCACGTCAAGTCAATTCCATTCCCAAGAGTTGGGAATGTCTCGACGTAGTGGGAGGACTGTGAGACATCCTAAACGTTACATGGGTTTAGCTGAAACCCAAATCGTCACCCCTAATGATGACTACGAGGATCCATTGACCTACGATCAGGCAATAACAAATGTTGACATGGACGAATAGATTAAAGCTATGGACCAGGAAATGGAGTCGATGTACTTCAATTCTGTCTGGGAGCTTGTGGATCAACCGGATGGGGTTAAACCTATTTGTTGCAAATGGATCTACAAGCGTAAACGTGACATAGATGAGAAGGTACAGACCTTCAAAGCACGACTAGTGGCAAAAGGTTTTACCCAAGTTGAAGGGGTTGACTATGAGGAAACCTTTTCACCTGTTGTCATGGTAAAGTTGATCAAGACCCTTCTGGCCATTGCTGCGTATTATGACTACGAGGTATGGCAGATGGATGTGAAGACCACCTTTCTGAATGACAACCTTGACGAAACCATCTACATGGACCAACCCAAAGGGTTTATAACCCAAAGCAAAGAGCAAAAGGTTTATCGGCTTCATAGGTCTATTTATGGATTGAAATAAGGCTCGAGGTCTTGGAATATAAGGTTTGATAAGGCGATCAAATCTTATGGCTTTGATCAAAATGTTGACGAGTCTTGTGTCTATAAGAAAATCATCAACAAAACTGTCGCATTTCTGATATTGTACATGGATGATATCCTTCTCATTGAGAATGAGGTATGATTTCTTATTGACGTAAAGAAATGTGTTGTGTATAATTATGGATATGTAATACCGTAGTGTACGAGTCAAGTTTTAGTATAGTGATTTATGAGTCCAAGTATCGTCCCCGGGATGAACCTACGACATGCATGGCAATAAACAACTTCTTTATGTGTTTCCCTAAGATTTCTAAGTCATTCTCAGGTCAGATTTCTAAGGGTTTTGACAATTTTGCTCTAATTCAAGTTTTATCTCTAGAGTCCACTTACACCAACAAATTAAGAAGTAAAGAACGAATTGCCAAAAATAAGGACAAAACATGCTTCAATACATAGCAAGAAAGTCATAACAAGTAAATCAAATCCTAACTACAATGTCTAGCCACTCTAAATCACTTGAAAATCAGACAAAACATGTAGAAAACGTCTTAGAACGCTATTACAATTTGAAAGAAAAGGAAATTAAACTTATGTGTCGATGTCGGTCCTTCATCTCCGAGCTCCCGTCTACGATCTCGAACCTCCACGGATGCTTTGGCTCCAAAAACGCTCTTTTCTCTCTTCTTACAAAGTGTATTTTAAAATTAGGGTGGAAAATCTACCAAATTCGGCTCCCGTCTAATGAAATCATAAGGATATATTTATAGATGGAATCGGTGCAGTGTTGCAACGTTAGGGACAGCGTTGCAACGCTGTACCCTAGGAGGCTGGCAAATACGGAAATAGTCGATGTCGTTGCAACGTTGTGGGCAGCGTGCAACGCTGCTACCCTAATGTGTGCGCTCCTTATCGACATGGCGTTGCGACGCTGCAAGGCAGCGTTGCAACGCCCGTTGTGCGGTCTTTCTTGCGCATCTTCTTATCGAGATAGCGTTGCGACGCTGCAAAGCAGCGTTGCAACGCTATCGCCTGGGGTCTTCAACGCATCTTGGTTGCACATTCGGCGTTGCAACGCTATAAACAACGTTGCAACGCCATCACCTCGGGTCTTCAAGCTTGGTTTGATCCTTTCACTTCCAATTGATGTTATTTTGAGCTTCAAATAGCCTCGTTTCGATCCCGAGTGATCCAATTTGTCTCCAAATGCTCTATTTACGCTCTTAACCTGAAATTGAGTAATTTAAACGTCTAAAAGCTTTGAAATCATTATAAAACTAGCAAAAATTAAGCTTAAGGATAGCACATTTTGTGTGCTATCAAACACCCCCAAACTTAAACTCTTGCTAGTCCCGAGCAAAAACAGAATTGAACATCAGATTGTTCTTAAACATACATTTGATTCAAGCCTAAAAAATTTAAGAGAAAATCTGGTAATCACAGAAAACACTCAAACATAACACTTCAGCAAGCAATCTAAAACTTTTCCTAAGTGTTCCTACGTGTGTGTGTGATTAGCCTATGTTCCCTTCATTTTTACTAAGCCCGGATCAACTTTATTAGGCTCTCCATTCAACTTCTCCCTACACTGGTCTTAATTACTAATCTTTGAGTCTCCCTACATTCAAGAATTAAATAACTCTACTCAATACTTACTTTTTTTTTTTATCAATTTTTCTATTTTCTTCTTTTTTGTGCAAGGACACTAGCTTTCACACATCAACTGCAGGGACCCTTACCCAGAGCACTCGCTCAATGAGTGCCCTAACTGATCACAATGGAGGTAGCTCTTTTTGCCCTCACGATTTTTTTTTTAGCAAACAAATAACAAAAGCCAACTAATTCACATATTATACAGGTCATGCACTTCATATTGTTATTCAACCTATCCTGCAGTTTAGCTCTCAAATCAGTTCTCAGACCTATCGAGGTGACATCAAACTTCTAAACCTAATAACTTTGTTCTAAGCATTTCAAAACTACAGGAACACAAGCTATGTGCATAGTGCAGGAAAACTCAAGAAAATTTTTAAATTAACTCGAATTCATGTCATGCTCTCAAGTTTTAGCAGAATCACAAATATTTAAATTAAATCTCATCCTAGGCTATCATGATCATACTTATGTAAAAAATCAATCAACAATTCAGCACATACTCATGACAGTCACAACAAATCAACACATCCCACCCCCAAACTTAAACTAAACATTGTCCCCAATGTTTGCAGAAATAAGCACAAAGTAAGTATAAGGGTAAGAGTGAACAATATTGTCCTGCGTAATGGAGATCTTTCTGAGTTTATTGGATAGCCAAAGCATGTGTTGTGGAGTTCCTTAGAACGGGAGCATGGATTTCAGCGAAGAAATGCATCGCTACAACCTACAAAGCAAAACAACAACTAACTAAGAATTGAAAACAACAAACTAAAGCAAGCTAAAGACAGAAAAACAAAAGTAAATAAAGCTTGGGTTGCCTCCCAAGAAGCGCTTTGTTTATCGTCTTTAGCTAGACTGTACTCCCTCAAGGTGTTTCCTTCCTTGCTTGTAGTGTCTGGAGTGATGTGTTCATTTGGCCAATCTGGGTCTCTATATTCTTTATCGCAACTCCATGACTAGTAACAATACCAGATACATTGGTGACTGCATTCTCCAGCTTGTTGGACCGACTTCTGGATTCAGCTATGAAGGAGTGCAATGTGTCTTCCAGAGATGGTTTCCTCTCTGATGTAGATTCAACTTGTTGCGTATAATTATGGATATGCAATACCGCAGTGTACGGGTCAAGTTTTAGTATAGTGATTTATGAGTACAAATATCGTCCTCGGGAATGGGTTTCTAGATCAAATAATTACTAAGGTACTAATTCTCAATTTTAGCTAAAGAAAAATAACATGGATAGTTGGTTGAAAGTAAAGACAAGCAAACAAACAAACATGTGGAGACACGAATTGATAGAATTGAGGGAAGTGATTATACAAGTTAATGACTCAATTAACACATGCAATGAACCAACGAGATGAAATTATAAACAATAAGTAAAATACTGAAGAAAACCTCTCGATTCTTAGTGAGCCTCACACATGCAATAAACTCCATAGTCTCTATATGAACCTACGACATGCATGGCAATAAGCAACTTCTTTATGTGTTTCC
Source organism: Trichosanthes cucumerina (assembly GCA_036507285.1). NCBI lineage: Eukaryota > Viridiplantae > Streptophyta > Magnoliopsida > Cucurbitales > Cucurbitaceae > Trichosanthes > Trichosanthes cucumerina. The sequence continues at coordinate 29,100,842 of CM071839.1, forward strand.
CTAAGATTTCTAAGTCATTCTCATGCCAGATTTCTAAGGGTTTTGAAAATTTTGCTCTAATTCAAGCTTTATCTCTCGAGTCCACTTAAACCAACAAATTAAGAAGTAAAGAACGAATTGCCAAAAATGAGGACAAAACATGCTTCAATACATAGCAAGAAAGTCATAACAAGTAAATCAAATCCAAACTACAATGTCTAGCTACTCTAAATCACATGAAAATCAGACTAAACATGTAGAAAACGTCTTAGAACGCTATTACAATTTGAAAGGAAAGGAAATTAAACTTATGTGTTGATGCCAGTCCTTCGTCTCCGAGCTCCCGTCTACGATCTCGAACCTCCACGGATGCTTTGGCTCCAAAAACGCTCTTTTCTCTCTTCTTACAAAGTGTATTTCGAAATTAGGGTGGAAAATCTACCAAATTCGGCTCCCCTCTAATGAAATCATAAGGATATATTTATAGATGGAATCGGTGCAGTGTTGCAACGCTAGGACAAGCGTTAACGCATTTGGACCCTAGAAAGGCGGCAAATATGGAAATAGTCGATGGTGTTGCAACGCTTTGTGGGCGCGTTAACGCCGCTTATCCTAACGCGGCGCGCTTCTTATCGACATGGCGTTGCGACAGCTGCAAAGCGGCGTTGCAGCGCCGTTATCAGCGATCCTTCTTGCGCATCTTCTTATCGAGATAGCGTTGCGGACGCGCAGCAAAGCGTTGAAAGCGCTATATCGCTGGTCTTCAACGCATCTTGGCTGCACGTTCAGCGTTGCAACGCTATAGACAGTGTTGCAACGCCATCACCTCGGGTCTTCAAGCTTGGTTTGGTCCTTTCACTTCCAATTTATGTTATTTTGAGCTCCAAATAGCCTCGTTTCGATTCCGAGTGATCCAATTTGTCTCCAAATGTTCTGTTTACGCTCTTAACCTGAAATTGAGTAATTTAAACGCGTAAAAGCTTTGAAATCATTATAAAAGTAGCAAAAATTAAGCCTAAGCATAACACATTTTGTGTGCTATGAAAATGGTTGGCTTCGCAATTCCAAATGAAAGATTTGGGAGAAGCACAGTACGTTCTAGGTATCCAGATTGTCCGGAACTGGAAGAACAGAATGCTGGCCATGTCTCAAGCGTCTTATATTGACAAGATGTTGTCTAGATATACGATGCAGAACTCCAAGAAGGACTTGTTGCCTTTCAGGCATGAGGTTCACCTGTCTAAGGATCAATGTCCTAAGACTCCTCAAGAGGTTGAAGATATGAGACGGATACCCTATGCTTCAACTGTACGGAGCCTTATGTATGCCATGTTGTGTACTAGTCCCGACATCTGTCATGCAGTAGGGATTGTCAGTAGGTATCAATCCAATCCAGGATAAGATCACTGGACAGCCGTAAAGGCAATCCTCAAGTATCTTAGGAGAACGAGGAACTACAACTTAGTGTATGGCAGTGGGGATTTGATCCATACAGGATACACAGATTCTGACTTTCAGACCGATAAGGATTTTAGGACATCCACTTCGGGATCAGCATTCATTATGAATGAAGGAGCTGTAGTATAGCGAAGCATCAAGCACGGATGCATCGCTGATTCCACTATGTTGGGGGAATCTTTTTTTTTGAAGAAGAAGAAGAAAAGACAAAATTTTGATTAAGTATGTTTTTCTTTTTAATTTGATTGCCCAAAATGTTGTTGGTCTTTTTTAGGTGTAAGTTCTTTTTGGCATAGGTTTTCAAATTGCAACAAATTGTGGTTTTGGTTTTATGCACAAAAGAGTAATGATTTTGGTCTTTATATACATCTCATTCTCTTCTTCAAACAAAAACACTCACACAAAAAACCTACTTCTTCTACACTCCCACACATCATTCTCATCCATTCTCAACTCCACAAAACTTCATAGCCAAATACCTTCACAACCATAAAGATGGAGAGTTTTTTTGTAAAAAACAATACTCCAAAATCCCATAACACAAAAAATAACCCTAGCTTAGTTGGAGGTTGCATTTGGTAGGACTTTGTTCCAAGGATCCACACCTCAAACAACAAGCTAGTTGGTTGTTCTTGATACATTCTTCTTGATCTTCATATTTATTTTGTAATTTCTCCGAAAAATAATAGTTGAGTAAGGGTTTTATGAGTTTTGCTTTCATTTTTGTGGTTTATTACATCTTTTCTTATTTCTATTACAATGTGAATCTTTGTTTATTTTATCGTTATGTTTTGACTACTAACTTTATCTTCATCTCCATCTCTAAATATCCCTAAAAAACAATAGTTGAGTAATGATTTTATGAGTTTTGTTTTTATTTTTGTTGTTTATTACATCTCTTTTTACTTTTATTATAATGTGAATCTTTGCCCATTTTTTGTTTGCATTAATGTCTAAGATCTTCATGCTACTAACTTTATTTTATAGTTTACCCCCCCTACTTATCTATCATTTCTTTTCTCCATATTTCTTTTTCTTAGCTCTTGATTTCATTATACTAAAAAAGAAAGAGAGAGAGAAAAAAAAAGGAGAAAGTGTTGTGAAATTGGTTGTGTACATAACTTACATTAGGTTAGTATGGGTGAATAGAGTGTTTTATCTTGTCATGTGGCGCTTGTTTATCCCAGGCGCTTGACACATCTTTTTTGCTACAGTGGTGCTTGTTTATCCCTGACCCTCAACGTGTTTTACTTTGTCATGTGGCGCTTGTTTATCCCTAACCCTTGGCACTTTTTGCTGTAGTGGTGCTTGTTTATCCCTGACCCTCAACGTGTTTTATCTTGTCATATGGCGTTTGTTTATCCCTGGCCCTTGACACATTATTTTTGCTGCAGTGACGCTTGTTTATCCCTGGCCCTCAGCGTGTCTCTCTTACTTTGTCATGTGGCGCTTATTTATCCCTGGCCCTTGACACATCTTTTTTACTGCAGTGGTGCTTGTTTATCCTTGACCCTCAGCGTGTCTTTTTTACTTTGTCATGTGATGCTTGTTTATCCATGGCCCTTGACACCACATTTTTTTGCTGCAGTGGCTCTTTATTTATCCCTGGCTCTCAGCTTATCTCTTTTACATTGTCATGTGGCGCTTGTTTATCTCTGGCTTTTGACATTTTTTTTGCTGCAGTGGTGCTTGTTTATCCCTGACCCTCAGCGTATTTTACTTTGTCATGTGGCGCTTGTTTATCCTTGGCCCTTGACAACTTCTTTGCTGCAATGGCGCTTGTTTATCCCTGGTCCTTAGCGTGTCTCTTTTACTTGTTTATCTCTGGCCCTTGACACCACATTTTTTTGCTGCAGTGGCGCTTTGTTTATCCCTGACTCTCAGCATGTCTCTTTTACTTTGTCATGTGGCGCTTGTTTATCCCGGCCTTTGACACTTTTTTTGCTGCAATGGTGCTTGTTTATCCCTGACCCTCAGCATATTTTACTTTGTCAGGTGGCGCTTATTTATCCCTGGCCCTTGACACCTTCTTTGCTGCAGTGGCGCTTGTTTATCCCTGACCCTCAGCGTGTCTCTTTTACTTTATCATGTGGCGCTTGTTTATTCCTGACCCTTGACACCACATTTTTTTTGCTGCAGTGGCGCATTGTTTATCCTTGGCTCTCAGCATGTCTCTTTTACTTTGTCATGTGGCGCTTGTTTATCCCTAGCCATTGACACCACATTTTTTTTGCTGCAGTGGTGCTTTGTTTATCCCTGGCTCTCAGTATGTCTCTTTTACTTTGTCATGTGACACTTGTTTATCCCTGACACCATGAAACTTTTTTGCTGCAGTGGTGTTTATTTATCCCTAACCCTCAGCGTGTTTTATCTTGTCATGTGACGCTTGTTTATCCCTGGCCCTTGACACTTTTTGCTGCAATGGTGATTGTTTATCCCTGACCCTCAGCGTGTCTCTTTTATTTTGTGATGTGGCGTTTGTTTATCTCGGGCCCATGACACTCTTTTTCTGTGGTGACATTTGTTTATCCCTGGTCCCCAACGTTACCTTATATATTATGCATAGTGTCTGTTATATTTCTTGGTTTTTGCACTTTCATAATATGTTCATGTTTGCATATAAACTTCGCCAGACAAAATAGTGTCTATACCATCGCCCACCTTGTACTTCTACAAGGATGTACGAAGGGGGGCATGTTGTAGCCACTTATTTTTGTCCGACTCCTTTCTAATTAATTGTTAGATTATCATTATTTATGTGTTTTTTTTGTATTTTTTAATTTGCTTTTTTTTTATGTGTTTATTTGTTATTTGTTAATTTTACCATGTATTTTTTTTAAATGTTGGGGGAATCTTTTTTTTTTAAGAAGAAAAGACAAAATTTTGATTAAGTATGTTTTTCTTTTTAATTTGATTGACAAAAATGTTGTTGGTCTTTTTTAGGTGTAAGTTCTTTTTGGCATAGGTTTTCAAATTGCAACAAATTGTGGTTTTGATTTTATGGACAAAAGAGTAATGATTTTGACCTTTATATACATCTCATTCTCTTCTTCAAACAAAAACACTCACACAAAAAACCTACTTCTTCTACACTCCCACACATCATTCTCATCCATTCTCAACTCTACAAAACTCCATAGCCAAATACCTTCACAACCATAAAGATGGAGAGTTTTTTTGTAAAAAAAATACTCCAAAATCCCATAACACAAAAAATAACCCAAGCTTAGTTGGAGGTTGCATTTGGTAGGACTTTGTTCCAAGGATCCACACCTCAAACAACAAGCTAGTTGGTTGTTCTTGATACATTCTTCTTGATCTTCATCTTTATTTTGTAATTTCCCCGAAAAACAATAGTTGAGTAAGGGTTTTATGAGTTTTGTTTTCATTTTTGTGGTTTATTACATCTTTTCTTATTTCTATTACAATGTGAATCTTTGTTTATTTTATCGTTATGTTTTTGCTACTAACTTTATCTTCATCTCCATCTCTAAATATCCCTGAAAAACAATAGTTGAGTAAGGATTTTATGAGTTTTGTTTTTATTTTTATTGTTTATTACATCTCTTTTTACTTTTATTATAATGTGAATCTTTGCCCATTTTTTGTTTGCATTAATGTCTAAGATCTTGATGCTACTAACTTTATTTTATAGTTTACCTCCCCTCCTTATCTATTATTTTCCTTTCTCCATATTTCTTCTTCTTAGCTCTTGATTTCATTATACTAAAAAAGAGAGAGAGAAAACAAAAAAAGGAGAAAGTGTTGTGAAATTGGTTGTGTACATAACTTACATTAGGTTAGTATGGGTGAATAGAGTTTTGTTTTAGAAAAAAACAAAAATGTTGTGGGCTTAGAGAGCTTTTGTTTCTCATTTGAAACAACCTAACAAGTTGAAAAAGACAAGAAAGTTGAAAAAGGTGATCATAGGAATAATGTGAGGGAGTGAAAAGGTAATTGAAAAAAGTAAATGGCTAATAAAAACTAAAATAAAAAAAAAATATAGTTTTTTTTTTTTTGTACATCTACCATGAGTGTTGTTTTCAAAATTTGTTTAGGGTCAAATCATGGATATTTGTCTTTAATACTTTTTTTTTTATTTTTCATTTATTTACTCTTTCTTTCTTTTATTTTTTTTTATTATTGTTAATTTTTCTCTTTCTACAAAATTTAATTTTTGCATCTATTTACATACTTTATTTGCAAGTCATATATCTTATCTATTTATTTATCATTTTGTTCTTAGTATTTTCACCATGTTGTTAATTTCATGTGATTGTTTTTTTCTTTAAACTTATATTTCTTGTTATAAAAAAAAATATGTCGACAATGGAATCTAGAAATATTTGGGAGTCCGATTTTCTAGTTTTCTTGAGGTGAGGAATTGATTCTTTGGAAGTCCAAGATCAACTCCAATACGTTGTTTTTTAGAAAATTTAATCATATTCGTATATTATGTTTGTTCACTTATTTTCTATGAATAAATTATCATGCATGCTCAACTTATCTTGTCATTACATTTATTTGTTTTGCTTAACTTTGATTTTCTTGATTTTTCTTAGTTGTTTCTATTATTATTTTTTCTCATTTTTTGTAATATCATTTCTCAATTTCTTTAAAATTACCCTTTTTTACAAAGGTTTGTTTTCAAAGCCAAAGTATTTTATCTTCTATGTTTTAAAACCTTTTCTTAAAATGTGATTTTTCTTTTAAGGTCGTTTTTTCCTAAAAATTCCTACGACAGAATCTAGAAATATTTGGGAGTCCGATTCTCTAGAATTCTTGAGGTGAGAGATCATTATCTTTGGGAGTCCGAGATTTTGATCCCAAGAAAAAATGAATTTAATTAAAATATTTTTTTAAAAAAACTTTATTTTATAAGAGGTTATCCTATGATGGATTTGAGAAAATTGTGATTTTTTTTTTCTCATATTCTTGAGGTGATATTATTTCCAAAATCTTGGAAATAATTTCAATGCAACCACATTAATGGATTTCCATCCATTTATTTTATGGGATCATGACTCCAAATATTGGAGTAATGAGGGGTAAAATAAGACATTGTTTTAAAAATCTCATTTTCCTAAATAAGACATTTTTTTTGTCCTTATAAAATTTTTGCAATTCAAGATTTAAAATTTGGCCACCGTTTTTTTGAACGGGTGTTGTGGGGTGCTAACACCTTCCCCATACACAAACAACTCCCGAATCCAAATCTGGTTTTCGCATACCATTTTTTGTCTTTTTTTTTATAAAAAAAGTTATTTTATTTTGGTGCCCAATCACACCATAAAAAAGATTGGTGGCGACTCCTTTTAAATATCCCTTTTATAAGGACGTCGGTCGCTCCGCGTCGCAGATACGTGGTGACAGCTTGTCGACTTCACTGGGGACTTGAGGTTCTACCTCGAGAGTTAGGCCATTTTTTATTATCTTGAATTGCATTGTACTTTAATATTGTTCTTATCGTGTATATTATTTTAGTTATTTTAATTATTTCACACACTATCACAAGCCTCCTACCCGGGCTTTTCCTAATAAGATTAGAATTGAGGATTGAGTAGTGTCGACCTTCGAGAAGCATAAGCTTCCGTGTAGGCACACGAAAAATCCTCACTCAATTTAGTCATATGATCATATATGATTATGTTGACCAATTTGGGGACCTTTATCATTTAGGATTCCAGAGTCAACCTCACATGTTTGGAGCTTTTATGTTTTTTATTTGATTGTTTTGCTCACATATTATCACAAGTTTCCTACCCGGGCTTTTCCTAATAGGATTAGAATTGAGGACAGAATAGTGTCGACCTTCGAGGAGCATATGCTTCCGTGCAGGCGCACGAAAAATCCTCGCTCAACTTGGTTATTTGTCATATGTATGACTTTATGACCAATTTGAAGACTTTTGTTGTCTTAGACCTTATAATTAACTTTACTTGTTTAGAGCTTTTATTGTCTTGTGTGCTTACTTTACTTTTTTTTTTTTTTGCTATCTAAACTTATGTTTGTTTTCCTTGGCTTTTGTATTATTTGTTTCTTTCATTCATACATATACCCTCTCATTGGCATTTGCATGGCCTAATTAAGTTGAGAGTCAATTAATTATCATGCCTAATCCTAGATTGGTAAGTACTAATTTACTTGTTGTGGCATCATTAGGCTATATAGTCATTAGTCATTGTGGTATTTTTCTTTTAAATTCATCATTTAATATCCATCTTGAACTTTTTTGCATGGTCACTAAAATAAACATTAGGTTGTGAAACCTTGCATGCATACACTTCATGCTACTAATAAGAAACTTGGAACTAATTCAATCCTTCTCTCTCTTTAAAAAAAGATTAAAATGTCAAAGTGTGTTACAAAATAGCTTGAATATATCTTCGCTCCACCATCATTATTGGATTAGAAGGAGAGTAAGATCATGAAAGATCAGGTTAATGACCAAGTATAAACAACCCAACCAAACATGGAAGTGTGTTAAAGGTGCAAATGGAAAATATTTTGGGAAACTCTTGCCACAATAAAGGAAAAGTTAGTGGCAGGGGCATTACTACAAGTAAGAATGAGATGGAACCAAGTATCAGACGATACCTCTCTTTATCCTCTAGGGTCTACACCTCGGAACTATCAAATCCAGAATCAGCAAAAATGACGTCGTACCCTACGTTTCTAAAGCAAGATCTTGAGCAAGTCCTTCAACAAAAGAGTCAGGAGAATGTTTTAATGTCCACTCCACACATTAAGAACTGCAGTAGAAGTTCTGAAGATTTAGGCGGTATAAGAAGGTTGGGTCTTCTAGAAGAAATACTGCGAGTAGTAAAAGGCACCAATGACTATGGTCTTGTTGACACAAAGCAATTGTGTTTGATCTCATACGTGGCTATTCCTCTCAAGTTCAAGCTGCCAGACTTTAAGCTGTGTAATTGAGATTTCAAATAAATCTCTAATTGTCGAAGAAATGCAAGAATAATACCCATCGATTCAATCTAAGGTGGTGATTGATGCCTTTGTAACAGGGGCACTTTAATCTTTCGCTTAAAAGAGTCACACCTTTGTTTAAAAAATGATAGCCTATTAAATACTGCATGATTGACCCTCTGTACTTAGAATGATTTTTGGCTTCTTTTATGTTGTGCTCGTTTATTCAATTTTTTTAAAGAGCTTAATCTAGCTTATGCCACCAACCTTGGTCTTTTGTGCCTAATTTAAAAAGAATCTAGCAAGTCTCTATGTTTCATGCTTGACAACCGTTTATCTCAAGAGAACTTGCTCCTTTAGCTTTAGACTAAGAGCTTTTAAACTCCTTATCTCTAAACAAAAAAAGAAAAAAAGTTTGGAGGCTTTACATTGGATTTCAACTCATAAGGACTCACTCCTCTCCCTTTAACAAAAAAAGAAAAAAAAATGTTGAATAAAAGAAGGGATGAGTGATTACCTGACTGTTGCAAACCTCCCAAAGCTTAGGTGAGCTTCGTACAAAGATGTCGCCACTCTGAGAATTAAGGGGAATACAACAAGAGGGTTGAGCCTAAAGAAAAGAAAGTTAGGAGAATGAGTGTCTTGCCTGATAGGTCATAAGCCTAGAAGCTAGGGTGCACTTCATCACCAATGTTGTCATTCCAAGAAGAAGGGTTGTGACATGAAGGATTCTTTGAGTGCATAAAAAAAACAAAAGTACTTACTTGAAGAGTTAAGGAGTAAGGGAATTAAAAGTTCTTATAAAGGAGTTTAAAGCTTGCACAGTGAGTTCAATGACTGAGTAAATAGTTAGACAAGTTGTGAAGTTTGAGTACATGTCAAACATTTTTATATTAAGTGCAAAAGAATGAGAACATGGGTAATAAGGAATGGTTGAGCTCCAACAAAAATTGAGTGTCTGATAAACTAATATATTAGTAGCCACTATTATGTAAATGGTACATTAATATTGTGGTTATAATTGCGTATTCCTTGTGGCAAAATTTTGTAACCAGAGAGCGAATCTGAGGCATTGAATAAGAAGGACATTATGATTGCAAATGACATCGATTTGTGGATTAATCTTTGATCTTAAGTGAAACATGTGATATGTTGCCCAAATAACTGAAATTAATAAAACCGGAGGAAAGAAACCATGTCATGCTAGAAACTTCTGGAAGTAGTTAAATTGACGTTTTGTCTACATAGCCTGTTTATTTGGGCCTCAAAACTCCTCTTCATTGAGTTCAAATTTGGATACAATGATTCTTAAGCATTGTGTCTTGTATACTTAAATTGAGTTGGTGCAGTGGGAGCACCTAAGCAAGTATCAAGAGATTTTCGTCGACAAGTGGCGGTCGTATAAGGAGTAGTATATGGCTAGTGTATGTCAGTTTACACGTTCGACTGGGACAGTTCCTTTTTTTTTCCTTAGATGGCATGAAAGTGGTTTCTCCATTTGAAGTTGAAGTATCATCCTTCTGAATATTGAATTGTCCTTCTAAATATGATTGCGTGGAGTAGAAGATAATTATATTGACCCAAGCTTAGGCAAGAAAGTTTGAGAACGTGAGCGTTTAGCGTTTTAAGAGGGTCTCCCATTTCAAAATGATCATCATGAAAAATTATGAAGGCGTTATCATGTGAAGCAGTCAAGAGGACGAATCATCCAACTTGGAAAATGCAAATCTTGTTAATGAAGCATTATGCAACTGACCTGTTTTATCCACCATTTTACCATCAATCCCAAAGTTTCGAGATGGTGTTTATATGGTCATTTTAAGAATTCTTTCGATAAATTTTATGGACTCTTATGTCAAATAACCACTCCCAATCATGTCTTAAGTTTCGAGGCGAGAACACAAGTTAAACACAATTCAATCCCATGATACATTTAGGGAGAAGTATAAACAAGTTCTTTTGTACACTTTAACTTTTTCTCTTTTTCGAAAGAAATATGAAAATGAAAAGGTTAGCAATAAGTGCACATATCAATCAATCATATACATGCATGCATGCCTTCATGTGTGATTTTCGTATGAATGCTTGATTTTCTATGATGGTGTTTGCATCCATCGTGTTTCATTTTCTCTGTCATGTGACGCTTGTTTATCCCTGGTCCTTGACACATTTTGCTGCAGTGGTACTTGTTTATCCCTGACCCTCAACGTGTTTTACTTTGTCATGTGGCGGTTGTTTATCCCTGGCCATTGACACTTTTTGCTATAGTGGTGCTTGTTTATCTCTGACCCTCAGCGTGTTTTATCTTGTCATGTGGCGGTTGTTTATCCCTGGCCCTTGACACTTTTTTTTGCTGTAGTGGTACTTGTTTATCCCTGACCCTCAGCGTGTTTTATCTTGTCATGTGGCGCTTGTTTATCCCTGGCCCTTGACACATCTTTTTTGCTACAATGGTGCTTGTTTATCCCTGACCCTCAGCGTATTTTACTTTGTCATGTGGCGCTTGTTTATCCCTAACCCTTGGCACTTTTTGCTGTAGTGGTGCTTGTTTATCCCTGACCCTCAGCGTCTTTTATCTTGTCATGTGACGTTTGTTTATCCCTGGCCCTTGACACATCTTTTTTGCTACAGTGGCGCTTGTTTATCCCTGACCCTCAGCGTGTCCCTTTTACTTTGTCATGTGGCGCTTGATTATCCCTGGCCCTTGACACATCTTTTTTACTGCAGCGGCGCTTGTTTATCCCTGACCCTCAGCGTGTCTTTTTTACTTTGTCATGTGGCGCTTGTTTATCCCTGGCCCTTGACACAACAATTTTTTGCTGTAGTGGCGCTTTGTTTATCCCTGGCTCTCAGCTTGTCTCAAACTTTGTCATGTGGCGCTTGTTTATCCCTGGCCTTTGACACTTTTTTTGATGCAGTGGTGCTTGTTTATCCCTGACCCTCAGCGTATTTTATTTTGTCATGTGCCGCTTGTTTATCCCTGGCCCTTGCCAACTTCTTTGCTACAATGATGCTTGTTTATCCCTGGTCCTCAGTGTGTCTCTTTTACTTTGTCATGTGGCGCTTGTTTATCCCTAGCCCTTGACACCACATTTTTTGTCTGCAGTGGCGATTTGTTTATCCCTGGCTCTCAGCATGTCTCTTTTACTTTGTCATGTGGCGCTTGTTTATCCCTGGCCTTTGACACTTTTTTTGCTGCAGTGGCGCTTGTTTATCCCTGACCCTCAGCGTGTCTCTTTTACTTTGTCATGTGGCGCTTGTTTATTCCTGGCCCTTAATACCACATTTTTTTTGCTGCAGTGGCGCTTTGTTTATCCCTCGCTCTCAGCATGTCTCTTTTACTTTGTCATGTGGCGCTTTGTTTATCCCTGGCCCTTGACACAACATTTTGTTTCCTGCAGTGGCGCTTTGTTTATCCCTGGCTCTCAGCATGTCTCTTTTACTTTGTCATGTGACGCTTGTTTATCCCTGACACCATGAAACCTTTTTGCTGCAGTGGTGTTTGTTTATCCCTAACCCTCAGCGTGCTTTATCTTGTCATATGGCGCTTGTTTATCCCTAGCCCTTGACACTTTTTGCTGCAGTGGTGCTTGTTTATCCCTGACCCTCAGCGTGTCTCTTTTATTTTCTCATGTGGCGTTTGTTTATCTCGGGCCCATGACACTCTTTTGTTGTGGTGACATTTGTTTATCACTGGTCCCCAGCGTTACCTTATATATTATGCATAGTGTCTGTTATATTTCTTCGTTTTTGCACTTACATAATATGTTCATGTTTGCATATAAACCTCGCCAGACAAAATAGTGTTTATACCTTCGTCCACGTTGTACTTCTACAAGGATGTACGAAGGGGGGCATGCTGCTGTAGCCACCTATTTTTGTCCGACTCATTTTTAAGTAATTGTTAGATTATCATTATTTATGTGTTTTTTTTTTATTTTTATGTGTTGATTTGTTATTTGTTAATTTTACCATGTGTTTTTTTTAAATGGTGGGGGAATCTTTTTTTTTTTTTAAGAAGAAAAGACAAAATTTTGATTAAGTATGTTTTTCTTTTTAATTTGATTGACCAAAATGTTGTTGGTCTTTTTTAGGTGTAAGTTCTTTTTGGCATAGGTTTTCAAATTGCAACAAATTGTGGTTTTGGTTTTATGTACAAAAGAGTAATGGTTTTGGCCTTTATATACATCTCATTCTCTTCTTCAAACAAAAACACTCACACAAAAAACCTACTTCTTCTACACTCCCACACATCATTCTCATCCATTCTCAACTCTACACAACTCCATAGCCAAATACCTTCACAACCATAAAGATGGAGAGTTTTTTTGTAAAAAAAAATACTCCAAAATCCCATAACACAAAAAATAACCCTAGCTTAGTTGGAGGTTGCATTTGGTAGGACTTTGTTCAAAGGATCCACACCTCAAACAACAAGCTAGTTGGTTGTTCTTGATACATTCTTCTTGATCTTCATCTTTATTTTGTAATTTCCCCGAAAAACAATAGTTGAGTAAGGGTTTTATGAGTTTTGCTTTCATTTTTGTGGTTTATTACATCTTCTCTTATTTCTATTACAATATGAATCTTTGTTTATTTTATCGTTATGTTTTTGCTACTAACTTTATCTTCATCTCCATCTCTAAATATCCCTGAAAAACAATAGTTGAGTAAGGATTTTATGAGTTTTGTTTTTATTTTTGTTGTTTATTACATCTCTTTTTACTTTTATTATAATGTGAATCTTTGCCCATTTTTTGTTTGCACTAATGTCTAAGATCTTGATGCTACTAACTTTATTTTATAGTTTACCTCTCCTACTTATCTATCATTTTCCTTTCTCCATATTTCTTCTTGTTAGCTCTTGATTTCATTATACTAAAAAAGAGAGAGAGAGAAAAAAAAAGGAGAAAGTGTTGTGAAATTGGTTGTGTACATAACTTACATTAGGTTAATATGGGTGAATAGAGTTTTGTTTTAAAAAAATACAAAAATGTTGTGGCCTTAGAGAGCTTTTGTTTCTCTTTTGAAAAAACCTAACAAGTTGAAAAAGACAAGAAAGTTGAAAAAGGTGATCATAGGAATAATACGAGGGAGTGAAAAGGTAATTGAAAAATAAAAAAAATGAAAAAAGTAAATGGCTAATAAAAACAAAAATAAAAAAAAAGTTTAGTTTTTTTTTTTTGGACATCTACCCATGAGTGCTCTTTTCAAAATTTGTGTAGGGTCAAATCATGGATATTTGTCACTAATACTTATTTTTTTTATTTTTCATTTATATACTCTTTCTTTTTTTTTTTTTTATTATTGTTATTTTTTCTCTTTCTCCAAAATTTAATTTTTGCATCTATTTACATACTTTATTTGCAAGTCATATATCTTATCTATTTATTTATCATTTTGTTCTTAGTATTTTCACCATGTTGTTAATTTCATGTGATTGTTTTTTTCTTTAAACTTATATTTCTTGTTATAAAAAAAAATATGCCGACGATGGAATCTAGAAATATTTGGGAGTCCGATTTTCTAGTTTTCTTGAGCTGAGAAATTGATTCTTTGGAAGTCCAAGATCAACTCCAATACGTTGTTTTTTAGAAAATTTAATCATATTCGTATATTATGTGTGTTCACTTATTTGTTATGAATAAATTATCATGCATGCTCAACTTATCTTGTCATTACATTTATTTGTTTTGCTTAACTTTGATTTTCTTGATTTTTCTCAGTGGTTTCTATTATTATTTTTTTCTCATTTTTTGTAATAATATTTCTCAATTTCTTTAAAATTTTCCTTTTTTACAATGGTTTGTTTTCAAAGCCAAAGCATTTTATTTTCTATGTTTTAAAACCTTTTTCTTAAAATGTGATTTTTCTTTTAAGGTCGTTTTTTCCTAAAAATTCCTACGACAGAATCTAGAAATATTTGGGAGTCCGATTCTCTAGAATTCTTGAGGTGAGGGATCATTATCTTTGGGAGTCCGTTTGATCCCAAGAAAAAATGAATTTAATCAAAATATTTTTTTAAAAAAAACTTTATTTTATAAGAGGTTATCCTATGATGGATTTGAGAAAATTGTGATTTTTTTTTCTCATATGCTTTAGGTGATATTATTTCCAAAATCTTGGAAATAATTTCAATGCAACCACATTAATGAATTTCCATCCACTTATTTTATGGGATCATGATTCCAAATATTGGAGTAATGAGGGGTAAAATAAGACATTGTTTTAAAAATCTCATTTTCCTAAATAAGACATTTTTTTTTGTCCTTATAAAAATTTTGCAATTCAAGATTTAAAATTTGGCCACCATTTTTTTGAACGGGTGTTGTGGGGTGCTAACACCTTCTCTATACACAAACAACTCCCGAATCCAAATCTGGTTTTCGCATACCATTTTTTTTTCTTTTTTAATAAAAAAAGTTATTTTATTTTGGTGCCCAATCACACCATAAAAAAGATTGGTGGCGACTCCTTTTAAATATCCCTTTAAGGACGTCGACCGCTACGCGTCGCAGATACGTTGCGACACCCAGAAAATGATATTTTAGCTGGGAAAAAAAATCATTCAATTAAAGAAAAGAAAAAAATTGAAAGGAATTTTATTTATTGGCATTTTGGGGGAAAACTCTTAAGGTCTATTTATTAATTTTTCTTTAATTATAGCAGGTTTGAATTTCAATTTCAATTTTCCTTGTATAATGACTGTATTTTTATTTTGACATTTCTTTTTAATAGATTTATCTATAATTTCTTTTGAATTGATTATGGTTAAATTCAATTTAACCTTTCTTATTCTACCAATTCTTTTTCTCTCTCTCTATATAGGACATTGGAGCATTGATAGATAAGAAGATTGGTGGTGTAAATTTTTTTATTCACTCTCATTTGTTCTCAAGGTGTAATATCTATTTCAGAGAGAATGTGTTTTTATGTAGAATTGTAAAAGTGCGAATCTTTTTATATTTGTGAAAAATATTTTCAAGTCTTAGGAGAAGGCGTGTACAACCATTGAATGGTGTTCAAATGATAGGTCACAATACAAGGAAAGCTTGTGTTTGAAAAGATTTAATCTAAAGAAGATTCAATCACTTATTGCAACATGATTTATGAAAAAAAAAGTTCTTTTTAAGCCTAAGTTAATATTGATTATATTGTAAATTATGTTCAAAAACTAAATAACTTTAAAAAAAAAATAGCTTGTGTCCTCTCTATTAAATTGTTTTACCTTTTTAATTCACTATTTCATTTGATAAATAATTTAAAAAATCATTAACTTAATTTAACATTGTAGCAGATAATTAGATGATTTAAAAAACATAAAACACGCCCAAGTTAAACTCAATTTCAAATTAAATTTTATAAAATTGTAAAACCACGATGAATGGCGAGTAGAAAGGGTCGAACATCGGCGGAAAAAAAAATTAAAAATTGAGCTGTAATCGTGCAAAGTCATGCTCTAACCCAAAGCACGGTTGAGTTTTTTGGGTTCATAAAATACTAATTTACAAAAATTGAAAAGTTGAATGAAGCTCGAGTCCCTGAACCCAACGTAGATTTGCGGTTGTACATGAAATTGCTTTGTCTAGTCATGATCAGTGGCGAATTCAGAGCTTTAAGTTAGGCAGGCTTGAGTTCGTATAAAAATTATTTTGAACGCATTAATATTAGTTGTATATAATCTCATTCCATTTTTACGGTTGACTGAAATTAAAAAATTAGACTATAAAAGTATAGAGACTAAAATAAAACAAAACACAAATTACATTGATGAATATGAAATCTTAATATAATAGTTTATAGATTTTTATATAAGAAATATGATTAAATTTTTTTATGTAAGTATGTGAGAAAAAATTGCAAATAATAAGATTTTTTTCATAAGAAATCATAGAATCATATTTTCTTTTATGTAATTAACTTTTAAAAATAATTTTCTAAAAATTAAAAAATATTTGCATTCATTTTTATTTATATTTGATACCAAGAAGAAAAATATATTCTTAAGAGATAAATAATTTTAAGAATAGATTACAACAAAAAAAAAATGAGTGCATAACTCAACTAGCATATCAAATCCTCCCCATTTCTATTGTACTTATAAAAATAAAAAGTATGATATATTTTTTTAATTAGACATATTTAAATTATAAAAAGAACTCATATTTATTAGATTTTTTTAAAAAATAGAATTTAATGTATTAAGAGCTTTTATTTTTATTAAATGAAATATATATAATAAATATACTTAAAAAATAAAAAGTATGATACATTTTTTAATTAGATATATTTAAATTATAAAAAGAAATATGATTTATTAGATTTTTTAAAAATAGAATTTAAAGTATTAAGAGCTTTTATTTTTATTGAGTGAAATATATATAATGAAATGTAAAATTACACACATATTCAAAAGTTGTACAAGCTGGAAATTGAACTTAGAAAAAAAGAGAAAAAAACAGAGAGAACTTGTCTGGGCTAAGATAAAATTATAAAACTAATGTAGCATTTTATATATACAAATTAAGCTTCACAAAAGATGACGGGGGCCCCGAGCCCCCTCTGGGCCCTTCCTAAATCCGCCCCTGGTCATGGTGGTAAATACATTCACTACTGCGTGATAGAGGTTATTTGGTTGCAAAAATAGCTGATTTCAGATTAGCTAAGATTATAACATTAACCTAATCTTGGTAGGTAAAGAAAGCGAGAGAATACGATAGTTTACGATTTCAAATCAGGTCGAATTCGGTAGAATTTTAAGTTAAAAAAAAAAACTGTTTCCAATTTTACCCCACCTCATAAGACGATAGTTTTTCTATATTCAACTTCATACTATCGATCTTTCTTCTATATTCAAACTCAACGCTTAAAGCAAACTCAATGTTAGGTTTTTATTTTGTTTTTCCACTGCATTTTTCTATTTTTTTAAATTGATAATAATAATTTTAATCTTTTCCAAACAATTTTTACATTTTGAACAAGCTTTTTTTTATAAACAAGCAAACTAGAAGGTTTTTTTTTTTAAAACTTTGATCATCTTCTTAATTTTTTTTTTAATTTATCGATTTAATAAGAATAATATGTATTTTTTATCTCTTTTTATTTACATTGATTCAATCGATTATTTTTCTTCATTGTTGGAGAAAATAAATCAAATTTATTTTGATGAATTTTGTTTAGATTCGATTGGATTCACTTTTTTCATTTAAATTAAGACATTTGTAATTTTTTTTATTTTTATTTTTAACAATAATGATAGCATTTATAAACTTTAATTTAATAAGTTGACTTGTTTTGATTATTGGTATGTTTTCTAATGATATGTATTTGATGCAATGTTATTTGTTATTAACATATTTTATTATTAATTAAAATAATCTCCTCCAAAATCCATAAGGGCATAACAATAAAATGTTATACTTTCTTTTCGTTTCTTATTTGATTTCGGTGATTTCAAATCAATTTTGTTCCAAACACAACTAAAAATTTGAAATCATTTTCATCTTTTAAAATATTGGAATTTGAAATAATTTCTTACCAAATCCATTGAAACAAAGCATAAAGGATAATAAGTTACTATGATTAGCCTATTGACGTGTGGTGGTTACTTTAGATGATATGGTGATGGAGATGTATAGCAAAAACCAAGTTTAGAATATTATTCTAAAATTAATTCTCATAGTAATCCACTCTTACTCGATCGTATTGATTATATAGTAATGAATCACTGGAAATTGCATTTGGGATATCGCCAATTAGCATTTTTGAGAAAATATATGTTTGGTTAAAAAACACTTACGAAAGAACCCCAACGTGGATTGCTGATCAATCCATCCATTTCCTTTCGTATCGATGATTCCATGATGAAAGATCATGTGTTTTATTTCACAAATTTAGTACTTTATTAATAATTTTGTTTTAGTCTAAATATATGGTTTATGACTAAAATATTTTGGATATTTCTTTTATTTAGTTTTGATGGTTTAAATGGTTTCAATTACTAGTCTATTATCAAATCATTATTTTTATTCCATTATTTCAATCCATCAATTTTTTAGTTCATTTTAAGTGCATGTTTGGGAATGATTTTAGAAATATTGATTTTAATATAATTGATTTGTCTATAATTTATTTATTAAAAGTGATTTTCATATAATCATTTTCATGTTTTATTCTATACTTTTAATACTGATTTTGGTTTTTAAAAAATTCATTTTTTTCTGGAAATTTATGAATGTTGATAAAAGATTACGGTTTTACTCGTCATTAAAAGTATACTATTTTAAAAAACGAATAATACTCATTTTAAATTACAATCACTTGACAAAAATCACTTGGAAATCGCCTCCCTAGTGATTGAAATGGAATCACTTCAAATGATTTTGAATTTTTCAAAAATCACTTGCTTAATATTGTCAAACATCACATTTTGCGTAGGAAAGTGATTTTAGACATGTCAAAAGTGATTTTGGTCACTCCAAAATCACTCCCAAACATGCCCTAAATTTAGTTTGGGTGTGTTTTTCTAAATGAGAATGCCTAGACGTTTCTATAATTTGAAGACAAACGCAAATAAAACCCTAACATTCAAGCTCCCTTAACATTTTCATAAGCTCTCTTGCTCTTGCTCTTCCTCGACGAGAGACTCTTTCTAGCTAACATTCAATTTATTACGAGTACACTAGAATTGATATCTTGCAAAACAGCTTTTGGAAAATATTTTAGCATATTATCAGTTATTTTTTATTCAATGCTAATGTTTTTTAGTACAAAAAATGTGGAAAATGAGAATTCGAACCTCTAGCATGACTGTGGTGCGTGCGTGTAAAAAATAGTTACAAATTAATTACAAACGCACCTCAGAATTTATATGCAAGTATACATAGTCTTGTTGCAGTAAGTAATAAGTATAAGAGTATCATCTCCACAGGGACTAAATGTGATTCTTAGTGAACTTCAAGTTTTTTACAATGAATTTTAAGGTAACCAAAAAGAAAAGAAAATGATAGAGTTGGTTTTGAAAAATGAATTTAAATGACAAGAAAGTAAATGCAAGTAAAGTAAATGAAAGCAAGTAGATGAAAGCAATAAAAGAAAGCGGGTAAAGGAAAGCGGTATAAGAATGCAGGTAAAGGAAAACAAGATAAATGACATGAAAAGTGAAGGAGGACAAAGAAATAACATGAAATAAATTAAATATTCAAAAGGTGTGGATGCTTGTGTTCATTTTGAGATAAATAGGTGCAACTAAAGGACTCTCATGTAGCTAATTGCTTCTCATTAAGTCAATGCAAACCTCTTGATATCATAGCAAGTGTTCATGGAAGTTTTTCCCAAACTTACCTAAAATTTTAGCAAATGAACTCCCATTCGAAATGTCTAATAACGTGCTTGCTAGTATTCTAGGTGAGAGATTGTTCCCAATCATCTCTTTTCAACACAAGATTGCTCTTAGTGCTTTATCCTAGAATGAAGATGGTAAATCGGTTTCTTTTTCTTCCCCAAAGCAAGAAACGAGATGACAATTAAATTGGTCAAATCTAATCCCAACATTAATCAATTAAAACAATCAATCTTCCAAAAGAATCATATATAAACTCAACAACAACTAAATAACTACACAAGGTCTTTTAATCATAACCATAAACTTTAGGGTGCATATTCTTTATAAATTAGATGATAGAAATGAAGTATATTACAGTTAGAGGCTCTCGACCACAAGGATTCAGATAAGAAAAGATAAGGGTTGAAGAAGGAAAGTACCATATATAACAAAGAAAACAATGCAGAGATGACTCTAAGTAAAAACTTCCTCTTTGATGAAACTTTCAAGCCCACATATTTCTCCTTGATCCTCCTTCTTGATCTTCTTCATTGGAGAACAATGCCTAGCTGAAAATGATATCCAAATGTCTCTCACACTTCAATCGTTTAAGTTTTAGTTTGATAATTGCTTGTATGTCTGCATTTTTTCGGCCAACTTTATTGGTTTAGGTTTAGTTATTTGCTCTCTGCAATCTTCATTTGGCCTCTATATTTGCAGCCTCTGCAATTTTCCTATGGGTCTATATTTTAAAAATAGATTTAGATTTGACTTTTGATTAAGTCTATAAATCTAGTTTTCGTCTGCCCATGTCTATTGTTTTCATTCTGTATGTATGTAGGTTCATTTGACTTTGTGTGCCTGCATTTTTTTTTATTATATATTTTTAAAATAGAATTTTGTATGTTCTGGAAATTTAGTTTTAATTTGACCTATATATATCTGCATATTTTAATGACCATAATTAGTGCATGTTTTAATGTTATATGTTTGTTTGTTTGCCCATTACTGTATATTTAAGTTGGGTTAATTAGTGTATGTTTGTTTATTAATTTTGTTTATTGGCCAATTTTGTTTGTGTGACCAATTATATGTTTGGATTGCTAATTATATGTTTATTATATTCAATATTTTTTTTTAAGTTTCAATTTAACCCAAGATCTTTTGATTGGGATAAAAAATGAAAATTATTTAATTTATCTGCACTTTGGAAACAATGTTTGAAATAAAACGAATTTGTCCTTTCAAAATTGGATTTCTGAATAAGAACCCTCCAATTTTTTAAAACTGCATTTGTTTTCAAAATTAATTTGTCTCATTTCAAAAATAGATTTCTGAAATAACAATTCTCCATTTTTAAAATTAAGTAATTTATTTTTAAAATAAGGAATTTGTTTTCAAATATCAAAATAAATTTCAAAATTTTCTAATGGTCTTAGTCACTCATAGTTATTAATTCATACTTTACTTTTAAAATATGGATTAATAAATTTTGGGACATTTAATATAAAACACAAAATTATTTTTCATTAAACGAATATATGAAAGGATAATTTTAAAATAAAATGTGGTAACCGTTTTTCTAAAATGGGTGTTGTAGGAGTGAACACTTTTCCTACACTCAATCGACTCCCGAACCTAATTTCTTGTTTTCACAGACTAATATTTTTTCTTTAAAATGGGTGAAAAATCAAACCCTATGATGATTAGTGGTGACTCCAAACCTTTACCTCGAAAGAGACCCTTGGGAGAGTACGTCAGCCACTTCGCGTCGCGATGACGTTGCGACAGCTTGGCGACTCCACTGGAGATTTTAGAGAGTCAAGCCACTTTATTTTTAATTATCCTTTTATTAATTTTTTTGGTTCATTATTTTTTCTTTTGTAATGTTTTTTTACAATTTCATTTTTGCATATTATCATGCATTTGCATACACATTCATGAGCCTCCTACTCGGGTTATACCCTTTAAGACTAGATTCGAGACAGAGTAGTGTGACTCTCGTGGAATTTCGATTCCCGTGTAGGCGCATGAAATTCTCCACTCAAGGTAGCCACGTTGTTTAATCAGTAGGAAGACTTGGAGACCATTCTCCTCTAGGAAGCATTAGAACTCAATCTTACACTCATACTTATTCTAGATTTGAGCTTTGAGGTGTGATGGATTGCTAAATTTTTCTTTTCCTCATTTAAAATTATTTCTCTTTTCTCATAAATACTTCCATTTTTATTTTTATTTTTTTTAAAATCTTTGAGGTGAGAAAGTCATGCAAAAACAAGATTTGACAAAACTCTTAATTATTTTTGGCAGTAAACTAAAGTATGAGTTCCGTAAAATTTCTTCCTTTAATACCAGTTCCCCAAGAATTGAGTTTAGAAGATCAAATAACGGTGCGTCAATGGTCAAAAAATATACAACAAACGCATGGGGATTGTTTATCATCCAATGTGGTATGCAGTTTAAAGGCGCCAGTTTCCCAGAAAGTCAGTTCGATGCTTTGAAGCTAGCATGGAAAAGCTTAACTACGGATAAAAAAAACTAAGTTCATAAACAAGTATGGTTACATAGCTCAACTCATGTACGTGCAAGTCAATTTCTCAGTATTAAAAGCATTAATTCAACATTGGGATTCAACCTACCGGTGTCTTACATTCATTTCAATAGACGTGACTCCCACTATTGAGGAATATAAATCACTTTTGTATATGCAAACACAAGTAAAAGTAGAGGTTTATTCCTACGATGAAGGACTCACGATGAAAAGGGCATTGTCTGCATGCTTAAGCAAAGTTCGTACAAATGAAATTGAAAAACAAGTGAAAACAAAAGGATAAACACACATGCTTGTCTATGGAATATATACTTACCCTTCAATAGAAGTTCATGGAGGAAGACAAAGGATTAGTGTTGTTAGCATTAGGCATTTTCAATGCAGTTTTATTCCCGAAGGTAAGCAGATATGTCGAAGAAGGAGTAGTTAAACTATTTGTCAAGATAGAGGCAGGTGTTGATCCCACCATACCAATATTGGCAGAAACATTTCGAGCTCTAAATCATTGCATGCAATAAGGAACAAGAAGGTTCATAGCCATTCGCTCCACTACTATATATTAAAATTCTCAATCATGTGAAGTGTCCTCTAGAATTCAGATGTCCTCAAGTCAAATTCTCAAATTCATGGAACAAACTACAAAATCCAATCTCAGAATTCATACAATCAGGTTGAAGCTCGACCTTTCCCGAAAAGGATATCTAGAAGAGTTTTGGCAAATTAAAGAATGAAGATGTTGTATGGAGAGCTACTCGGATGCCTACCAAGCCTATTATTGGGATATGTGCCCTAAACTTGTGTAATTTTGGTCAAATGAATAAAGAGTTATTTGATTTGATAAAATTATATTCCCGCTTTATAAATCCAATAAACTAAGATACAAGGTTATAATGAATCTTGAACATCAATGTAGTAGACATTATTTGGATTGTGTTCAAGAGTATAACCTAAATGGTCTATGGTATAAGAATGAGGATGGAAACCTTATTCTTGTAACACCATGGATGCGACTCATTTTGTAGTTAGTACAAATGAGGTAATCCAACTCATTCATGTGGATGACATGCGAGTGGGGGCATCCTGTATGAAGAGTTCATACAAGACCGGACTGAAATTATTAGTCTAACCAGTATAACGTCGTTAACAGGATATGACTGATAATTTATAGATGGTTATTAGTGACTCGACCTGAATCCTGAGCAAGTTAAGAACTCCTAGTTATAGGGGTTTGTCCTTAGACTAGTATGGGCGAGAGTGGCCTGTAACCGACTCAATAAGCCTACCTTCTAAGGGACAAAACCTCGTAGCTAGCTGGGGACTTAACTCTGCAAGATGGAATTCACTCATTCCTAGACTAAGGGATTAGATAGGTTGTTCCCTTAAGAACTGAGTCCAGGTCTAGAACAACGGGGCACCGCCCTCTAAACTAGCTTAAGAGGGGTTGAGTTTATGGTAGAACCATAGACTAGATGTTCATTAGAGGATCAGTGGTACTTAAGGAACAAAGAGGTAATCACAGGGGTAAAATGGTAATTTGACCCAACTGTGATTACGAATATCCTTTGAAGGGTCGACTCATGGGTAATGATTATATCAATGGACACAATATAATCGACAGTGAGGAGAGTGCAACTACAAGTCTATAGTGGAGTGACTTGTAGTTAATGAATATTGATTAACTCGATCAAAGAGTTTGATTAGCTAATCTCACATCATTGGAGCTCATGAACTGTAGGTTCATTAGGTCCCTCCGTTGGCTCAACATTGTAACATTGAGGGTATAAAGTTAGGAATGAAATTGAAGTGTTCAATTTCATATATGAGGTGTTATATCAATTATATGTGATATAACTAATATAATATATAGTTTAATGTGAATCAGATTCACAAATTAACCATATGCTAATGAGAGAATGACAGAGGGATAGGATGGTAATTTCCATCATATTTCCCTATAAATAGTTGAATAAGATGCAACTTTGATAAGGGCTAGGGTATGCAACCCTAGAGTTCTCTTATTTGTGTTGTTGGAAAGAGTTCTAAACACAACTTCTCTCAAACCTCCACATCTCATCCTAAAGGAACCCACCTTCCTCCTTCACCTAGAGAACAACGGAGAAGATCTAGTGGCAGATCTTCACAAGGTTCGGGTTCGCGTTGCTGAGATCGTGATCGTTGGAGAAGGAGCTCATGAAGAAAGTGTTTTTCAAAGGTATGATGCCTTGCTGTCCTAATTATAAATACATGCTTGATTATAAGTATTTAGTTCTTGCTATAGATCCATGTAATGAAATCACGAACACACGATTTACAATCGCTTCCGCTGCTGGATTCGATCCCTTCACCAATGATGTATAAATGCGATAAATTCCAAAATCTGCCTCTCGCAGGTCTATGGGAATGTATAGCTTATTCTCCTTTGTTGGTAGTACGCCAGATTTGGGTACGACAATTAATCCTTACTACGCACTAGCTGAGAGATTCAGAGTTTTCCTACAATAAGAAGTTTTGTAGAGATAGAGTCCAGTGGATTGTGCAGGCATGGAATTGATGGGGATCCGATCCCCTTGAGCAGGGAAAACGTGGTTAAAAGATCGAAATTGCTTGATTGTTTTTGGTTGAAAACAAATACCAGTACATTGGCAATAAAACAAAGATAAGCATACAATTCCTAATCTAATTAGACATGGAAATTAAACATGCAAACATGCTATTTAACAATTAAACTAAAAGGATAAAGATGATTACCTTTGTAGTTTCAATTCAACAACTCCTTGCCAATCGTACAACAACACAAGAACACAGAGAAACTCCTCTGTTCTTTCTTCACCACAGGGACAATACCACGCAGTAAACCTCCTATGTCTCTTAGTAGCTTAGATCAACCTTGGTGGGAAGGTTTCCAACAATTTGGAAGGTAGAGAATTTTAAAGAGAGAGAGAGTTTTTGCCTGTGAATCTCAATTCATCGATCTATTCTTCTCTTCTCCCAATTGGAGAAGAAGAAGCACTCTAGAGGGCAACTCCCCACTCCCTATCGATTAGGGAGTTGGGAGACATGGTGACACGTTCCCTCCTTATTTAATTATATTATTTAATAAATAATCAAAATATAAATTAAATAATATAATTTAATTTAATTAATTTAATCATATTTAATTAATCATAAATTAAATATCATTTATTAAATATAGATTAAAACACATTTAATCAATTATCCCTCTATCTTATAGTTTTAATGCACATCTTATGCACATTAAATTTTAACCTATAGTTTTTAAACATGAATCTCATTCATATTTAAATTAATATTTGAACTCTTTCAAATATTTAATTCTCTCACATAATTTAATATGAATCATGTTCAAATTAAATTTATAATCTATAGTTCCAAAACTTTATATTATAATGTATCTATTTACATTAAATTTATTCCCTAATGAATTTGAACATTTCAAATTCAAACGATATAAGAACCCTTTACAACCTAGAAGGTGGACCTAATGGACCTACAGATCAGAAGTCTCAACGATACGAAATTATTTGGTTAATCTCATTAACCTTCTAATCAACATTCGCTAACTACGGGAACACACCACTAAAGTCTCACAGTTGCACTCTTCTCAGTGCAGATATATTTCTGTGTCCACGGATATTGACCAATAACAGCAAGTCAATCCTTCACGAATGTTCGTAACACCAGCTGGGTCAAATTACCGTTTTACCCCTAGGTTACATCTTGTATCTTAAGTACCAGTTCTCCTCTAATGAACAATTTGTTTGTGGTCCTACCATCAAACAAACGTCCCTCTCAGGCCAATGAGAGGGTCGGACCCTTTGTTCAAGTCCCGGAGACACCACTTAAGGGAACATTCATCTACTTACCCTAGTAGTCGGGAAGGAGTGAATTCAATCTTGTCAGGCTAAGTCCCCAGCTGCTCACTCGGTTTTGTCTCAAAGAAGGTAGGCATATTGAATCGGCGAATTTGGTCACTCTCACTCATAATAGTCAAAGGGCAATCCCTCGCAAACAAGAGTTCGTATTCTGCTCAGAATTGAGATCAAGTCCCCTAGGTCATCCTAATGAAATAGAAACCTAGCTAGTCAACGGAGTTACATCTAGTGGTTACTATTTCGCGGCCCGGTCATATGTGATTCATTACATAGGATATCCCCACTCACATGTCATCTACACGAACAAGTTAGGATCACAGTGTTTGTATCATATACAAAGTGGGTCACATCCATAGTGTTATCAGGGTAAGGTACCCAAACCTTATCCTCTTACTATAGACCCTTTAGGTTGTATCTCGAACCGAGATCCTTTATATGTACACTACATTCAGTTTAAGATACATTTTACAGCCTTGGATGTTTAGTTTATTAGATTTAGGGTTAAAACAAGGGTGATATCGTAAATAACGAACAATAACTCTTTATTACAATAATTAGAACAAAATTACAATCTACGAGTTTTAGGACAAGAACCCAACAAACTCCCACTTGAACTAAAACTCTAGTGGGGTACATTACAATCTAAAACAGTGGTTACTAAAATACAAATACAATAAACTAGGGCATCCATATATACCCATTACTTATTGCCCACTTGCCCTAGATTAGCCTATGTACATATCTCGTAGACCTAGACTTTCCAGATGACCCTCGAACACTTTAGTCGTGAGAGTCTTTGTAAACTGAACAACAATGTTGTGCTCCAAAGCGATCTTCGTGACTGTCACATCTCCTCGTTGCACTATTTCTTCTATCAGGTGATACTTCCTCTCGATGTGTTTGCCTCGCTTATGGCTACGAGGTTCCTTCGAATTGGCTATTGCACCACTGTTGTCACAATATAAGGTGATGGGAAATTCCATATTTGGAACAACTTCCAAATCAGTAAGAAATTTCCATAGCCAAACAGTCTCTTTAGCTGCTTCACAAGCAGCGACATACTCAGCCTCTATCGTGGAGTCAGCGATGCATCCTTGCTTGATGATTCGTCATACTATAGCTCCCTCGATAAGGGTGAAACTGATCGCGATGTGGATTTTCTAGAATCCTTATCGGTCTGAAAATCAGAATCACTGTATCCAGTAAGGATCAAATCCTTAGTCCCATACACAAACGTATAGTTTCCCTCGTTCTCCTAAGATACTTGAGAATATTTTTATCTACGGTCCAGTGGTCTAACCCTGGATTTGATTGGTACATACTGACTATTTCCATTGCATAACAAATGCCTGACCTCGTGCACAACATAACATACATTAAGCTACCTACTACAGAGGCATAGGGAATACGTCTCATGTCTTCAACTTCTTGAGGTGTCTTAGGACATTGTTCCTTAGACAGATGAACTTCATGCTTGAAGGGTAATAAGCCCCTCTTGAAATTCTGCATCGAATATCGGACCAACATTTTATCGATATAAGACGCTTGAGACAGAGCTAACGTTCTGTTCTTGCGATTCCTGAAAATCTGAATCCCAAGAACATACTGCGCCTCTCCCAAATCTTTCATTTGGAATTGGGTCGCCATCCAATTCTTTATGTCAGTTAGCTATCCTACATCATTCCCAATGAGTAGGATATCATCCACATAAAATACTAAGAAATCTATTTTGTCGTTGATGATCCTTTTGTAAACACAAGGCTCATCAACGTTTTGGTCAAAGCCATAAGACTTGATCGTCTTATCAAATCTTATGTTCCAAGATCTGGATGCTTATTTCAACCCATAAATGGATCGATTGAGCTTGCAAACTTTTTGCTCCCAACCTTAGGTTATGAACCCTTCGGGTTGAGTTATATAGATGCTCTTGCCAAGATTACCATTCAAAAAGGCAGTCTTGACGTCCATTTTCCAAATCTCATGATCATAAAATGCGGCTATGGAAAGGAGTATCCTAATAGACTTAAGCATAGCAATAGGGGAAAAAGTTTCCTCATAGTCAACTCCTTCCCTTTGGGTAAAAACCTTTGCTACAAGTCTAGCCTTAAAGGTTTGTACCTATCCGGCTACATCTCTCTTTTTCTTGTAGATCCATTTACACCCTATGGGTCTTACCCCTTCAGGTTGGTCTAGAAGTTTCCATACTGAATTGAAGTACATTGACTCCATTTCAAGGTTCATGGCTTTGATCCATTGGTCCTTATCTACGTCATTCATTGCCTGTTTATAGGACAATGGATCCTCTACACCGCCATCAGGTATGACAACTTGAGTTTCAGCTAAACCCAAGTAGCGGTCAGGTTGGGAAACAACCCTCCCACTGCGTCGAGGCATTCTCAACGATTGAGAAGGACGAGACTGACTTGATGTGTTGGCTTCTTCATCAACTCTTGATGAAGGTCCATCTTGATCCACAACTCTTGTTGACTCATTTGTAGCTTCATTTAATACTAACTTACAACGTGGTTCATGGTTCCTCATGTGATCTTCCTCCAAGAAAGTTGCGTTTGTCGATACAATCATCTTGTTTTCTTGTGGATCTTAGAAAAGACCACCTCTCGTTTCTTTGGGATAGCCAACAAATTGGCATAATCTTGAACGAGGTTCCAGTTTATTAGGAAACTTTTTATGCCTCTTCCATAATTCAAAAGGTGTTTCGAAAATATTTTTTGATGAAACAATGTTCAAGATTTGAATCGCAGTCTCTACTGCGTAACCCCAAAACGAGGCAGGCAATTGAGCATAGCTCATCATAGTCCGAACCATGTCTAATAAGGTTTTATTTCTAATTTTTGACACACCATTCTGCTGTGGTGTATTAGGTGCTGAGAGTTGAGATTTAATTCCATGTTCTATCAAATAGTCCTGGAATCTAAAATCCATATACTCTCCACCTCGATCAGATCGAAGTGTTTTAATGGTTTTCCCTAATGCATTCTCTACTTCAGCTTTATACTCTTTGAACTTTTCAAGAGCCTCAAACTTATGATGCATTAGGTATAGATAACCATACCTCGAATAATCATCTATGAAAGAGATGAAATATTCGTACCCTCCACGAGATTTGACATTTACCCGACCACAAAGATCCGAATGTATAAGCTCTAAGGGCCCTACGACTCTATAACCTTTTTCAGTAAAAGGTCGCTTAGTAATTTTGCCTTCCAAGCATGATTTGCAAGGAGGTAAAGAATCATCTTCTAACTTGTTTAGAAGTCCATTCTTGGATAGTCTCTCAATCCGGTTGAGATTTATATGACCAAGTCTAAGATGCCAAAGATAGGTATTACTATGAGAAATTCTTTGCCTTTTACTTTGAGTATTAGCAGTTTTAAACATCTCATGATTTAAAATTACTTTAGTTTGTTTCGGTTTAAGTACATACAAGTCGTTTTCTAATCTAGCAGAACAAATATCGATACCCTTTTTCGAAATGAACACTTCATTAATAGAAAAAATAATACAATATCCATGTTCAATCAGACAAGAGATATAAATTAAGTTCCTCTTAATCTTAGGAACTATGTACAAATTTTTTAAATATAAAAATCTATCTCTAAAAAATAGCTTGGCATATCCCACTACACGAGCTGAGACGATGTCTCCCGTTCCGACTCTGAGCGTCATCTCACCCTCGAGCTCCTTGAAGGAACTAGTTTCCGGTAAAGAAGAGCAAACGTGATTGGTGGCTCCTGAATCAAGTATCCAGGTAAAATCATCATTTTCCACTAAGCAAGTTTCAAGAACAAGTAAATCGGATTTACCTTTCTTCTCTTTGACCTCAACGTCTGCAGTAGCAGAAGCTTTCCATTTTCCTCTTTTCCTCTTCTTCCGAGTCTTCTTAATGCCAGAAACCCCATCTGGACCCTTTTAGAATGGGCAAACTGATTTGCCTCTCCACCAACCTGTCCCTTATTATTCATAAGTTACTGGTAAGTCTGCAATTCATTTAGGAGCGAAGTTAGGTTAAACTCCCTTTTGTTCATCTCCGCATTGCTACGGAATGGCAGGAAACTCTTCGAAAGAGATTCCAGGATAAAGAATACATGACTTTGCTCATCCAAGACCGCTCCGTTTATTTCGGTCACGTTGAAGTGAACTATCAGATTGAGAACATGTTCTCTCACTGAAGTTCCTTCCTTCATCCGCGCGTTATAAACGTACTTGAGGGATTCGTGTCGAATTTGTTCAGACGGTTGTCCAGACAAACTCTGCAGATAACCCATGATCTCACGATCTCAGATATGCCAGCCAGGATATAGGCCTTGGCCTTTTCATTGGCCTTGGACCAACGGTCAAACGCATCCTTAACTGATTGAGGTGTGTTTTGAGAGGGATCTGAGGACATTCCTCAGTTATTACAAACTGAAGGTCATCCATAACCAGAATCGCATCCAGGTTGGACTTCCACGTAGTATAGTTTTCGCCAGTTAAACGTTTGCTTTTGAGTAAGGCTATAATTGAGGGCAACATGCTGAAATTCCAAAAGTAGTTCTAATTAGTTATGTCTTTAACCTATTATAAACCAATCAATTTTAGCAAAATTATTAAAGGACCCTAGTGTTTAAATTAAACCTTTAATTTTGCAACAATACTTCAAGGGTTTAGAACAAAAGCACCCGTCGGGTGGTCAGTCACTGCTCCCCTGAATTGAGACTTCTCAGCTAATTCTCACTACCAGAACATCTCATGTCCCAATGATTCTTAGTTGTCGTTTGTTTGGTCAAGGACTGGTTAATTAGCTTAACTTATCCAGTAAATGTGACCCTACCATTTTCAGATCCAATAGGTCCAAGCCAACAGGCTACTATTAAGAAAGACAACTTTTGACAAATTACGTAAGAGACCCTATCCATTTCTGGAGTTCGCAGTGTTCCGATCCCTATAGTTAGGCCCTCCGTAGGGATTGGCCTTTCCAGGACAACCTAGCAGGAGAACTATAGAAATCTCACGGTGCGACCTATGGAGGAGACCATAGGATACGTTGACACGCGTCCTGCTCCCATTTACTATGGATACTTCCCTCATTCACCTTGTTATTGAACCATGCAAACACTTACCGTAGGGGGACGCCCTATTGACACCACGTAGTCGAGCATGGAACTCACGATGTGAACTCTTGAGGACGTGAGAGTAAACTCAATGCGAACATCTCGTTTTCTCCCACTGAAGTTCCTAAGGTTAGGGCATAGGTTTAACTTAGTTGGATTCTGGCTAAAAGAATCTATCTAAGTTTATGCCTATTATAACTATTATAAGTAGGTCTTTTAATCTTATGTCTAGGTGAATAAACATTTTAATTACCTAGATATAAAACAAGACTAAGGTTAATTCAACTCAAGCTCCGGGTCAGTTCCCAGGTAGAGTTCCCTTATAACCAATGTCCTTTTAAACTATTTAAAATACTATGTAAGATTAACTTCTAATCCTATTAGAAATTAAACTTAGGACTAAATTAATTTTAAACAGTTTAAAATTAATTCAAATTAACCCAAGTTCCTATGTTTGCATGCAATTCTTTGTTATATGTTATGATTTCTAAATCCCCTTTATTTATAACCTTTATAAATTTTGATAATTAACATATGACAAGAAACTATGTTATAAAACCAACAAATAATTTCAAATTGGAATTATAAAATATTCAACTAATTGAATAACGCAAATTACTTAAATAAAATAACATTTATTTTAAACTAAGTAATTTCATGCTCCATGCAATTTATTTTCCATATAATCTAATTATAACAATTATAATTAATTACCCATGAAAAATAAATTAATCATGCATTTCTACCTATTTATATAACACTTATACAAATAAAAAAAATACATGAACATGCTTATCCTAAGGTGGAAAAAATTTTAAATGACATTCATAAAGAAAAATAGTTGTAAAATCGGAAAAATTTCGCCCCTAAAGTGCAAAAATAATAAAATTACATTAATTTCATTACAAAATCGGTCCAAAACTCCTTGAACCGGGCTCAAACTGCTCGAACCAAACAAAAATCGACCCGAACCACCCAAAAGAGGTCTTCACCTTCAGGTTTGCGTCACGGCGTTGCAACGGTGAAGGGAGCGTTGCAACGCCTGCTTCATTCGCGCTTGCTTGGGCATCGCGGCGTTGTTGTAACGCCGCGACCCTGGAACTTCCGCATCGATAGGGACTTCAGCGTTCCTCAGCGTTGCAACACTGATGATAGCGTTGCAACGCTGTTGCTTCGGCAACAACATTTTCCTTCGAACACAACAACTTTAATTGCCAATTTCTCCTTCGATACTGATCCGAATTGCACGAAACTGGTCTCGAACGACTCACAATGCACTTTAATGCCAAAAAACGCAGGGGCCTTTACATTTAAATTGATTAAATCAAAGCAAACTTAGCTAAAAAGTTCCTAAACAGTTTTACAGCAAACCAAAATGCAATTCCCACCTAACCAATGCAAATTTGTTTCAATAAAAAAAAAAAAACTTGAATTTGATACCAATTGATGGGGATATGACCCCCTTGAGCAGCGGAAACGTAGTTAAGAGATTGAAATTGCTAGATTATTTTTGGTTGAAAACAAATACCAGTACATTGGAAATAAAACAGAGATAAGCATACATATCCTAATCTAATTAGGCATGGAAATTAAACATGCAAACATGCTATTTTACAAATAAACTAAAAGGATAGAGATGATTACCTTTGTAGTTTCAATTCAGCAACTTCTTGTCAATCGTACAATAACACAGTAACACAGAGAAACTCCTCTATTCTTTCAAAGAGAGAGAGAGTTTTTTCCTGTGAATCTCAATTCATCGATTTATCCTTCTCTTCTCCCAATTGGAGAAGAAGAAGCATTCCAGAGGGCAACTCCCCACTCCCTATTGATTAGGGAGTTGGAAGACATGGGGAACGTGTCCTCCTGACTCGTTCCCTCCTTATTTAATTATATTATTTAATAAATAATCAAAATATAAATTAAATCATATAATATAATTAATTTAATCATATTTAATTAATCATAAATTAAATATCATTTATTAAATATAGATTAAAACACATTTAATCAATTATCCCTCTATCTTATAGTTTTAATGCACATCTTATGCACATTAAATTTTAACCTATAGTTTTTAAACATGAATCTCATTCATATTTAAATTAATATTTGAACTCTTTCAAATATTTAATTCTCTCACATAATTTAATATGAATCATGTTCAAATTAAATTTATAATCTATAGTTCCAAAACTTTATATTATAATGTATCTATTTACATTAAATTTATTCCCTAATGAATTTGAACATTTCAAATTCAAACGATATAAGAACCCTTTACAACCTAGAAGGTGGACCTAATGGACCTACAGATCAGAAGTCTCAACGATACGAAATTATTTGGTTAATCTCATTAACCTTCTAATCAACATTCGCTAACTACGGAACACACCACTAAAGTCTCACGGTTGCACTCTTCTCAAGTGCGAGATATATTTTCGTGTCCACGGATATTGACCAATAACAAAGCAAGTCAATCCTTCACGAATGTTCGTAACACCGCTGGGTCAAATTACCGTTTTACCCCTAGGTTACATCTTGTATCTTAAGTATCAGTTCTCCTCTAATGAACAATTTGTTTGTGGTCCTACCAGCAAACAAACGTCCCTCTCAGGCCAATGAGAGGGACGGACCCTTTGTTCAAGTCCCGGAGACACCACTTAAGGGAACATTCATCTACTTACCCTAGTAGTCGGGAAGGAGTGAATTACATCTTGCTAGGCTAAGTCCCCAGCTGCTCACTCGATCTTGTCCCCAAGAAGGTAGGCATATTGAGTCGGCGAATCTTGCCACTCTCACCCATATTAGTCAAAGGGCAATCCCTCACAAACAGGAGTTCGTATCCTGCTCAAGATTGAGATCAAGTTGCGTAGGTCATCCTAGTGAGATAGAAACCTAGCTAGTCAACGGAGTTACATTTAGTGGTTTCTATTTTGCGGTCCGGTCTTATGTAATCTCATTACATAGGATATTCCCACTCAGATGTCATCTACACGAACACGTTCACAGTGTTTGTATCATATACAAAGTGGCCCACATCCATAGTGTTAATAGGATAAGGTACTCTAACCTTATCCCCTTACTATAGACCCTTAAGGTTTTATCTCGAACCAAGATCCTTTATATGTACAGTACATTCAGTTCAAGATACATTTTGCAACCTTCGATGTTTAGTTTATTGGATTTAGGGTTAAAACAAGGGCAATATCGTAAATAACGAACAATAACTCTTTATTATAATAATTTGAACAAAATTACAAACTATGAGTTTTAGGGCACAAACCCTACAGGAATGAAATCATAAAATCAAAAGTGGGCAGTTTCATGATGATACGTCAGAAGCATACAAAATGTGGCATTCAAGTAAAGCCAAGACCATGGTTGCACCATCAAGCATCGAAGTCGAGATTTACCTCCAAACCTTTACTTCGAAAATGGGTGACTGATCACACTCTATGATGATTGGTGGCAACTCTAAACCTTTACCTCGAAAGAGACCTTGGGAGAGGACGTCGACCGTTCCTCGTTGCGATGACGTTGTGACAGGAAAAATTGAGCTAGGTGTTCTAATTTGAGCATGTTTTAAAAATATTTCTTTATTTCCTCGAACATTTTGAGCACTTATTAGCCTCTTGCATGTTTTTCGAAGGCCTAAAGTAGTTTTACATGACCTAGTGTTATCTCTTATAATAAGAGTTATGATTGAGCTTTTATTGTGTTTATTCCTTGATAATTTGGGCATTCTTGATTATGTTTGCCTGTAGAAACCCCATGTTTAGATACTTTTGTGTGCTAATGGTCATAGAATAGTTATGATGTACTTTGAAGTCATTAAAGTGTTTTGTCTTGCTGAATTTTTTTCTTTTGGCCATTCTCATGAGCTTTTCAAAGGGTGGAATTGGTTAAGTGTAGAAAATATGCTTTTGAAATGTTGGTAGTTAAACAATTGTTGAAAGATCTAGTTTGCTGGAGCATTTTCTGATAGTAGATTGCATATTAGACACGTGTGAGATAGTTCATTAATTGAGTTGGACAAATTTTACCACACGTGGATTGTTCTGAGCCAATGGAAAGCTACCAGACTTTCTTACATTGGCTATTCAACCCTCGTTTCAAGAATGATGGGTTATAAAAGCTCTTTTTACCGTTTTTAAGGTATAGAGAAGAGAGAGGGAGACAAACCCTCGGGAGATTTTCGAGAAGGAGAAGAATATCCATCTTGGGAAGAGTTCCTCTTCTGGAAAGGAGCTGAAACAACAAGAAAGAGGCCTTGAAGATTCCCTAATTGTTATTTCTTCCTTTTCTTCCTTTTCCTTACTCTAGAACTCTTTTTATATTATAACTAGGGCGTTTAATCATATTTAGAGTTGTATTTACTGTTTTATTGTTTTCTTTTCTTGCTAATATGAACTAAATCACCATTGGGGTGAGAATTAAGGGATGTTATGTTGATTCAAGCTTAGTAAGGGAGTAATTTCCTACTTTCTCTCACTCTTATGCTTTGTGTTTGCACTATTTAGCTAAGATTTGTTTGGTCACCTTATCTTAGCATTGTTTATTCCAAGCTGGGAAAGGGAAGAGTAAAAATATTTTAAGGCATAACACTAGTTCTTATTAAGAGTTTTCTCTCAGGTGATTGAGGAGTATAGGGATAGTCACTCACCTAGTATTTACAGTTAGAATCTAATTAAGGTGTTTAATGGGGATTAATCACCTAATTTATAAGGAAATCTATAAAGATTTTGAGAGTTAACTGCTTTAGGTGTTGAAGCAAGTTAAAGCTTCATCATTAAGTTTGCGAAACATAATTTCACCCCTAATTCAATCTCATTTTTACTGCTTTGAATTACAATCTTGAATTTTTTTCCTCTACTGCCTTTTTAACCCTTGAGCATTACTTTCGAGCATTTTTGTCACTTTTTTATCCATTAAGTTTAGTTGCACAATTTTATGTTGGTTACTTGTCACTTCACTAAATCCAACCCAAACATTGTGAATTTCCTTTAACTAATCCCTGAGAAGACGATAAAAATATACTTATCACTTGCTACTATAGACTGGTACAATTGCACAAATTATGAGCGTTCCATTGTTAATTTTGTACACCCTATTAAGCAACAACTAGATGTTTGGTGTCACCTCAATAGGCCTTAGCTAGTTTGCAAGTGATATTTGCATGACTGCTTTTAATGAGTTGCCTAATAAGAAGAAAATTATATGAGCCTAGAGAAAGGAAGAAAAAAAATTAAGTTTGAAAAGAAGAATAAAATAAATTAGAGAGGTACTCCTACTTCCTTAATAGGTTGAGTAATCAGTGTTGGGATGAATGTCCTAATCTCATGTAAGTTTGTAATATTCCATGTTTCATTACTTTGTGTCTCACATATTTATAAACTTAATCCAATAAACTAAGTTCCAGAGTCATTGTATTATGAGAGAACTAGAACTTGAGCGATGTGTAGTGGACACACAAGGAGGATCACGTTCGAGTTAACGACCCGAACGATCTATAGTATATGGATAGGGTTGGAGACCTAATCCTGGATACGTTGTGGATGCGACCCGCTTTGTATTAGATACAAACGAGGTGATCCAGCTCGTTCATGTGGTTGACCTGCGAGTGGGGGCATCCTGTGCAATGAGATTGTACAAGACCGGACCGTGAATTATTAGACTTACTGATGTAACACCGTTAACAGTATAGGACTAATAAATTCGTAGATGACCATTAGTGACTCGTCCTTTATCCTAAGCGTGTTATGGACTTCTGTCTACGGGAGTCTGTCCTTTGATTAGTACGGGTGAGGGTGGTCACAGTTACTCACCCAATATGCCTATCTTCTCAGGGACAGGACCACGTGGGGTGTTAGGAACTTGAATACACGTGATGGAATTTACTCGTTCCCGTATTAGGGAAACTAGAGGGGTTGTTCCCTTAAGTGTTGTCTCCAAGGCTTGGACAACGGGCGCCTACCCTTTCACTGACCCGAGAGGGATGTTGTTTATGGTAGGAGCATACAACGTAGTTCTTCATTAGAGGAGTAGTGAGACTTAACGAGCAAGAGGTAGTAAACGGTAATTTGACCCAACTATGACTACGAACAACCTGTGAAGGGTCGACTCACGGGCATTGGTTATATCGTTGGATACAACTTGTCCTACAGTAATGGAAGTGCAGCTACGGGTTTTAGTGGAGTGTTACCGTAGCTAATGAATGTTGAATAACCAGGTAAAAGTGTTTGATAGGTTAATCTTGGGTCATTGGAGCTCGTCATCTGTAGGTCCATTAGGTCCCTCGGTTGGCTCAAACTGGATAAATTTAGGATTTACAGTTTGGTGTGAATTTGAAGTGTTCAAATTCATTAATTGGGTATTTATCTCATTTATATGGGATATAGTTGACATAATATATAGTTCGATGTGAATGATATTCATAATAAAGTATAGGTTAGCCTAATTGATTAATTAATGCTAATTGGAGAAATTGAATTGAGAGAAATTAAATTGAATGTGATTCAATTTAAAATACTACAATTATACAAATGAGATTTGTTAATAAGGTAGGAGATACCTTATTATATGTAATATGCAAATATGATTTCCATATTATAAAGTTGTGGTAAAATGGTGAATTGATGGACATTTCAACTCCATCCCTCACCATTATTTAAAGGCTTTTGCAAGAAGCCTTTTGTTAAGACTTGCTCATTTTTGGAATTCTTCATCCAAAGAGCTCTCCTCTCTCTCAAATAACTCTCTCAATTCCTCTCTACAATTTTCCTCACCCAAAAACAAAGGGAGTCTCACTCACTCTCCCTCAACCTACGAAGAACAACCGAGAAGATCTTTCGGAGGTGTCCCTGTTGCTCGGTTCGAGGATCGTGTTGTAGAGATCGGTTGTACGAAAGGTATTCGTGACCGGAGAAGAAAACGTCGAAGAAGTATTTTTCAACAAGTAAGTAGATTTACTCTTTGTTTTCTTCTTTTTACAACATGTTTAGCCTAGGATTAAAGTGTTTAATTCAATTTTAAGTTATAAAATGCACAACGAAACAACAACGTTTCACAACGTCTTCCGTTGCGGAAAATTCCAATTCCCTTTAATCAGGGTGATCATGACACCCATGATCTTTTTTGTATGAAAGACTTGTATATATAGCAAATGAGTATGCCAAAGCGGTTTCGACAAGGTCTATGCTCGTAGTCAGATACTTTCACTGCAAAGTGTTAGTAAGTTGGAGCAAAGGGATGATCGAAAGAAACTCTCTCTTTAGAAAAAAGAAATAAAAAAGAAATAAAAAAGCTCAAAAAAGGCACTTAAGTAACACATTACTTGGTTGTTTGATGCTTGTTTCCTAGTCTTAGGCCAGTGTAAAGAGAAGTCAGATTAAGTTTCGTATAAACCTACTCCGCGCTTGTAAGAAGCATGCTTGATGAGCTAACTACACACACTTAAGAAAAGTTTAGAAAGTTCTTAAAATTTGCTCATGTGAGGACAATGCAATGTTTAGTGCTTTTCTTTTCTACAATTCATTTAGTTTTTTCGAGCATTAAGGATCGAGTCATGCAATGTTTCCATTGAGTCCTATCTTTGTTTTATCAATTACTTGCTCGAGAACTAGCAAGATTTAGGTTGAGGGTTATGATATGACTAAATTTATGTCTTTATTTTTTACTTAATTGTAGTTAGTTTATTAGATTTTATGTGTTTATTCATCTATTTTGTAGGTATTATCGAGCAAGGAGGTGAAATTGAAAAAGTGCATCCAAAAAGAGTTAAAACGATCCAAAACGGAGGTCGTTCGAGTAACCGAGCAACCAAAAGAGGTGAAAAGACCAAAATACCCCTATCGAGAGCGTTAGACGTTGGGCGTAGTGTCTAGACGCTAGCTCCTTTCCAGAAACGCATGGATGCTGGTTAGCGTCGAGATGTTGCCCATAGCATCTCGATGTACGTAGTTTGTTGAAGGCACACACGGGATTACAACGTTGAGACGTTGTCACGATTTTATAAAATCTCAGTTTTGCGATTATGGCAAAGGGAGCTTCGATTTCACAGCCGATTTGAGGCTTCTCAATCAATTTTCTCTCTATTTTTCAGTAGTGTAGGTTAGTTTATGCATTTTTTGTTGATCCTCGGTGTTTAGGAGGGTCGATTCGGTGTCTGGATAAACATTCAATGTTGTTTCGGGTTTTGAACCATGGTAACTTGTATATTTGTGAGATTTTAGGTAAATTTCAATATGCAAATCAGTGGGTATTTCTCTCTTTGTGTTGGATTGATATTATAACGCCCCTACTTTTATAACATAAGTTCCTAGGGACATTACTACACATGCATGCATTCGAGGCCTTAAATAACTTTAAATAAGTAAAAATTGATAATTCAAATCAATTTAATTTGAGATCCCATAAATACAAAACATTTACAACTAACTAACTTTGGCCTCAATTTAAAAATCGTTATACTACATAAGCGAAACTAAAGTCATTTTAAATTAAAATACTTTCTAAATCATGTATGCGGAAAATCTTGACTTGGTTCCCATGGCTTCTGTAGCGCATCCCCGTCACTCGCCTGGTATGCCCTCGCCTTTACCTGAAAATATTTTAAAACAGAGAAAACACGACAAAGGTAAAGGGGGTGAGTATTATAAAATACCTAGTAAGTGGGGGTCGGAAAATGGTAACACATGCAACATGACTTTCCTTTAAACATGACTTTTATACATGACTATTATTCGTGACTTTTAAAATCATAAAACTTTCTGTTGTGGGACCTAAAACTCTTTTCATAAAATCATGACTTTCTCCTTTGGCTATAAGTGGTCAATTGAGTCTACCTGAGTCTTTTCATATTGAGTCCCTCACTGACTCCCTATAGGTTTGAGTCCCTCATGCACTCTCTATAAGATTTGAGTCCCTCACTGCACCCTATAAGTTTTGAGTCCCTCACAGACCCCTTTAAGTTTGACCCATAAGGTCTCTGATGCATGTTTTACCATGGATAAATTCTCAGGAGACCAATTGCCACAGCCCACATAACATGTTTATATTCACACAATACGCATGAGGTCCCATATGTCAGTCACACATATATAGGCAGTCATAATGATGCACAATCACATAATCATGGCTTTCATAAATTTAAAACCTGAGTCAATCAATCATAACGCATAAATGCATTTACATTTTCAAATACGTATTCATCACAATAGCATAACTGAACATCTCACTATATGTAAATATACATAACTATGTAAAAGAAACTCATTTTCAAATACTTAAAAAAAAACATTTCTATTCGGGTCCCCTCAGACCCTTAAATCACTTGGAACCCTCTCGAATTCCAAGATTAGTTTCTTTTCTAAATCTTTTGGAAATTATTTACTTAGGGTCATTTCAAAACCCTTTGAAATATTTCTTTTCTAAGTTCAAGTCTTAAGCATAAATCCTGGGACACCATTCTTTGAAATAACTCCATGATAATACTCTTTTGGGAGTAACCTTTCAATTTCATCTTTTGCAATAAATATTTCATAAAATACGCTAACTCCCATTTTCAAAATCATTTATAGAAAATCCCTTACCTTAGCTTAGCTTGAAACTCATAAAGTTTCGCTCTTAACTCAAAGCTCCTCACAATCGTGCTCGGTACTCGAACCCCCTAAATCAAATCCATCAAATTTTTTTTTAATTAACTCACATAACCATAACTTAGAGCCTAAATAGCAAATACTTGAAACATCAAGCAATAATCAAGCAAATTTACCCGAATCGAGGATTAAAACGGACTCGGGGAACAGAACAGATGAAAACGAAGGAGTTCCGTGAACGCGCAAGCGTGGCCGGCGGAGGAGGCGCGCGCGTGGCGGTGCGCGCGGCGCGTGCGGCGCGTCGCGCTTCGGAGCGTGGAGCATACCGTTGGAAAGCTCGTGGCCCGATCTATCCGAAACCGGTGTCGGATTAGAGAGAACCGATCGAAAACGTCATGAACCGATTGAACCAAATTCGATTTGGCTATGAACCAGCTGCCAGCGGTTCATGCATTTTCGGACGTTTTCCGGTGGCTTCTCACACGCGGCGCCGCACGGATTAAACCTGCTGTTGACGGCGAACAACTCGGATGAAGCAACACCGGCAAGACGGCAGTGAGCATGGCAGACCAGTATCGCACGGATTGGTTTCGACTGCAGTGGACTGGCGCAGGCGTGAATTCGTGGCTTGACGAACGACAGGTCTGGGGTTCTCCGGCGGCTGGACGAGCCTCGAACTCCCGATGATGAAGCGGCAGAAGGTCTGGTCGTCGTCTAGTCACTGATGGCGTGGGTATTCGGCAGGTGGCGAGGCTGAACAAAGAGGGTGGCCGTCGGGTGGTGGCTGCTCACGTGAAAAGGAAGGAGGAGGAAGAAGATGATGCCTTGGAGAACGTGCACAAGGTAACCCTAAATTTCTCTCTTAACCAAATTACAAAAATGCCCCTTTGTCTAACCATAACCACTAAAATGCCTCTTTGACACATTTAATTTCTTTCAAAAGGCCTCTAATTAACCAAAATTCTCAAATAACACGATATTATCTTGAACTTGTAACTTCAAAGTCCAATTAATTTAAATTCCAAGAAATTAGACTAAAACACAAATTTAAAAGGTCTTAAAGTTCTGGGGCGTTACAGATATTTTGTATGCTCGTAAGTAGATTTATAATCTATTCGTGTCGAGAATGCATGATTAGATTAGCATAAAGTAAAATTTCGCCCGAATTTCCGTTAGCATGTTTATTTTCTCTTTATTCTTGTTCTAATCCAATTATGAGTATGTTTGTAGATAGTCTACCAACCTATTTGCATCGAACTTGCTTGTAAATATTAGATTTAGCTAACAACAGGGCAGGCTCGTATTTGCATTGTTGTGAATTTTCTCCCTTTTGTAAATTGCACGATAGGACCTAAGAATCAAGAGAGTCAATTAATTAAATTGGGAATGCATGCTTAGTTTAGTTAATTGGTTCGAATCAATTCTTAGATCTCAATGCAATTAACTTCGTTAGTATGTAACGGTATCGTGCTCATCTAATTAAGGGTTAATTAGGCTATTGATGATATGTTGGGTTAATTTTGTTTTAGATGGTCTAAGCTCGCTTAAAAGCTTGTCCAACTATTCCGGCAAGTTCGATTAGGTAATAAAAAGCTAATTAGAGTTTTTGTTTGTTTCTATGATCAAAATTTAGATTATTACCTTGTTTATTTTCGAATCGGTGTCTTATGTGAGACCATACTCCTTATCTTTACGGCTTTTATGTCTTTCTATTTCTAATTTTATGTTTTATTCCCCCTCCCCCAGTATGTGTCAGTCTGAGTCAATAAGAAAGCCAAAATAAAAGAAATCTAATTTTAGTTCGGTTTCTTATTGTTCGACCTGATCCACTATTAAGTACTATCAGTATTTAAGTTTAGATCGATATTATAAATTTCATTTGATGGAACTTTCGACAAGTTCCCTATCAATATGTGTTTTAGTCCTATTATTTAAATATTTTTTCATTATATTCGTGATAGTTTAAAAAGTTTTCAATTCAATTCCCTTATGTTTTATTAGTTTTCAACCATAATCTTGAATGATTTTTTTTTTCTCAACTGATTTAATTTCTTCTCTAAATTTCTCAACCATTCACTATCATATCATATAAGATTATCCTAAAAGCCATCATTTCGTCCACTCTAGTAGATTAAGTGTGTAACTGATTAGATTTAAACTCTTTTAACAATAGAAACTTTAAAAAAAAAAAAAAAAAACTCAAATATTAGACACCTAAAACATACCCATTCTGCATAATTAAAAAAATAAACCTATCCCAATGTCTAAATTTTGAAACTTGACAGTGACCACAATATTGTACGAAGTTCCCCTCTATCTCTTCATACTATTTGCACATTCAACATAAAAGTCCAACAAATTCCTGTCAAACACCGATGGTTTTCCATTGGGGAGATTTAATTGAAAGTATAATAAATATATACAATTCAAGTCTTGTGGCTGCACTCGCTGACCCACTAAGCTGCCAATATTTAAACAAAAACACACAATTATATTAGAATTATATGAGAAGTTTAGTCCCTTAACTTAAAAGAATTATTTTTATTTGATGTCTGAATTTTAGAACTTATTTAATAGATTTTTAAATTTGTAATCTTGTGTTCACTCAATTTTATATTGGTTAGATTCTTACTTCTTGAACATTTTTTAAAATTTTTAGACCTATTAGGTATAAAATTGAAAGTTTAAAGTCGAAAAAAATTTAATTTTATATCTGATAGATTAATTAATTTTAAAAATTTTAAATATATAATCAGAAATCTTTTAGATAAAAAATAAAATTAAATACTGATGAATCTATTAGACAAGTTCTAAAACTTGTAATTTAACGTAGAGTAAAAACTCGAAAAAAAATTATGTTTTTAATCTCTGTTTTTGCGTACTTGCGTGGAAAATTAGCCGCAAGAACCTCCGTGGATGTTTGTCTTATTTGAATATGACTTGGCTTCTCCACTACGCCATTGAAGAAAAACAAGAACAATGAAGGGAGAAAAAAAAAAAGAAAATCTTCCTAATTTGTCTCTATAAATACCTTTCAACCCATGGTTTGTCAAATATTATATGAACTTGATTCTTCTCTCTCTTTCTAGGTAGTTAGAGTGTTGTTTGTGTTGGATGAAGATTTTGAGCTTCCTTTTGATTGTTTCGTTGCTGGGTAATGGAATTAGTTTGCTTGAAATTGTAGAAGCAAGGCCTCTCCATATGGTGACCGCGACGGCTACTACCGGCCATTTGTTGGCCGAATTATCTCATGGAGCCATCAATCAGTCCGGTCCGAGCCCTGGTGATGGCCACAACTTC
Source organism: Trichosanthes cucumerina (assembly GCA_036507285.1). Classification (NCBI taxonomy): domain Eukaryota; kingdom Viridiplantae; phylum Streptophyta; class Magnoliopsida; order Cucurbitales; family Cucurbitaceae; genus Trichosanthes; species Trichosanthes cucumerina. The sequence goes on from CM071839.1 coordinate 29,144,980, forward strand.
ACCCATGTCCATACTCTCGGCGGCATCAACGACACGGCCCCAAGCCCCGGCGTTGGCAACAGCCTACTCACCGACCAACACCATTAACAACTCTGAACTCCATATTCTATGCAAAACCATCGATTATACTCCAGGGGAAATTTGCTTTTGTTTATCCATATATATATTTCTTTTAGATATATAACAATCTAGGTGGGAGGTGACAATATTATTCCAACTACTTAGATTTAGAGAAAAATGTTATTAGTATCTTTAGCTATCGCTCTATAATCAAGTCCACTTGTCTATAAATAATTATTAGTTTATTTCCTATCAATTACATACATTTTCTTTTTATCTATGCAAAAATATGTAAAGTTCATTTTCATCCTTGTTTGATCAGAATGTATTTCCAGATGTTTTTTTTTACGATAAGAGTTATTTGATAGGCCTATTGAGAAGGTATCATTGATCTGATATTATCTAATATTAAATTATGTTTGTTAGTGTCTAATTTTTGTGAGGGAGTACAACAATGAGATGATAAACGGACCATTTAACTCAAAGAAGGATAGAAGATGATTTAGCTCAAATTTGTTATTATTGTTTTGTTGAATTATGGAAGTGTTTGGAGCACCGTGTGTTGGCTTTGAATAGTTTTGAAATCTAAACCTAAAACGTTATTTGGGTCATTGTGTTCAAAATCTAATGAGTTTCAAACACAACCCATTATTTTGAACAATGTACTCCAAATACTGTTTTGCTTATTCTCAAGCTTCAAACATTGCATACCAAACACTATTTTCTGATTCTCAACATTTCAAATCCCCCAGAACAAACCTCTCAGGGTTTCTATTTTAGCTAAGGCTTCTAATTCCGAAACCGTACTCCAAACACCCTCTATAAGTTTTTTAGTCCCTAAATAAACTTTGAGATTTGTATCTATTTGATTCCTACATTTTTCAAAGTGTCTAATATGACTCCTAAACTTTCAATTTTGTATCTAATAGATCTCTAAACTTTAAATTTTGTACTTAATAGATCTTCTAACATTCAAAATGTTTAAAAAATAAATCGATCTATTAGATATAAAATTTGAATTTTATGTCTAATTAATAGATACCAAAAATTTTAATTTTGTGTCCTCTAAATCTATAAATTTTAAAAAATGAAGAACCAAATTTATAATTTTAAAAGTTTACAAACTAAATACGACAAAAACCACAAAGCCTAGGAACTAAATTTGTAATTTAATCTTATTATTTATATTTTATCATTGTGTGTTTCAAAAAATATTTTCAATATGTAATAAGGTTGATTTTTTTCTGACGGGGTGGTAAGTAAAATTGAAAATGGCCGGTTCACGCAATTTGGTACAAATGGTAATGAATGATCGACATATATAAGCAGGGTCTAAATTTAGAATTAGGGCTAATTCCTAATTTCTTTATCACCGGTGAAAATAGAAAAAGGGGAATTTGGAAACCAACAAAAAGGAGGCAAATTCATTTGTGCTTCATAAACAAGCATAAGGTGAGATGTTAATATACTCCATGCCAATAGTATATTTCTTGAACTAAAAGAAATCTAATTGTGAAATACTTTTTTATTTTACTTAATAGAAAGCGACTATCCTTCGCGTACAAGTAATGTTGGATTTTATAGAAAAAAAATGGGGTTTTCTACACTAATAGCCCAAAATACAGACTCATTTTACACTATTGTATACAATTTGTAATATTTTACATAAATGGTGACCCATTATTTACATAGAAATCACTAGTATTTTACAATAAAGCACCTTTTCCTGATATGACTATATGATTTAAAAAAAAAACAGAATATGAACGATTTTATATGGGAAGCTATTTGAAATAGGAAAAAATTGAAACATTAGCCATCATTTTCGCACAAAAAAATCGGGAAAAAATCTGATAGACTCTCAACTCCATTTCGAGGCAGCAGATGACTGGGAACGAAGGAGAGAAGACGAAGAAAGATCCGAAAAAACGCTGCGGTGAGTTAAATCTCTCATACTCGTTTGCTTTTTTTTTTTCGATACTACAAGTTTATATCAAAGAAAACATGTTTGTTTATGGGTATGTGTTCTCTAAGTGTATATGAGTTCGTAATGTTGAAAAAATATAGTTAGGGTTTCATACACAGTCTTGAAAATGAAGCAAGATGGGATGAATAGAGGTTTTATAGTAGAAACTGAAGTTTATAGTGAGACTTGTTTCTTGCATGTTGTCTAATTTTGCAATATTGTTAGGGTATGAACAAATTAGAATAGAAAATTTTTTACATAGTTATTTCTGCCTAAAGTTAAAATATTTAAACAATCGAATGTTTATTATGCAGTTTTAGGTTGTGGAATATTGTAAAGAATAATTTGCATAATGTATTGTTTATCATGTTTTCTGTTGCCATATTTGGATATAATGTTCAAATGGGAAAGTTAAAATCAAATGAATGTATTGAAGGTACTATATAAACATGAGTTCATATTATGTTTATGTATTATAATTATTTACGTATTCGAATACTATTACATATATATATTTGTATAAATGGTATATAATAGGTAATGACTAGAGTTAAGTTTACGGAAAACACCGAGAATCTAAGGAGAAGTGGACGATTAGTAGGTAGTTCTAGCAGGAAACCGAAAAAAGGGAATGAAAATGAGCTAATCCAAATTGATTCTGAGGTATGGAAATATATACATAAGTCTATTTTTTCCCCCTCTCTAAGTTTATATGGTCTAATATACATTTAACTGCAAGAAGAGAGAACAATCACACAAACAACAAGAAAAGATAATCTTGGAATACCAACGAACTCACCATTCTTTGATTGGTTGTTCAGCAATATGGATCGTGAAGTACATACTCCAGCAACTCAAGTTATACCAACGCAATTATAAGCTCCAGATACGATTTGCTCACAGATTGTTCCTTCCGAATATTGTTTTGATGTATAAATATTATATACACTATTATATGTTGAGTATAATTTCTTATAGTTTAAAGTAAATATATAAGTGTAGATGGTATATTATGTAATACATATAGACTATATAAAATATACATATATAGTTCTAATAAAATCCTGTTATTACGATGTAGGATGAATAAATGTTGTTTTATACATTAATGTAAGGTACATGTTGCAATAACTGTGGTGTATAATTTATGGCAGGAAAAAAGGATAAATAGAAAGAGGAAAGGTGTTAGTACGACTGCAAAAGAAACATCCGTAAATGATGTAAGATAAAATATGAACTGAATGTAATGTGTTATTCTGATGTATAACTTCATTTAAAATGTTTAATTTCAATATTTGGATTGATTGTAGGTAAAAGAACCTGAACAAAATGTTGATATTAAACCAAATTTGAACAAGCGCGAGAGAAGAAAGGTACAACCATCAATGTTCATGAGATCACCGTTTACCTCGAAATTTGGATCAAGTGAAGATAAAAAACCAAAAAATAAAATCATTTCAGAAGACTTCAATGCACCAAGTTTCAATATTCTGTCTAAACTTTAATAGATATTACTTCTATAAAGGGAACAGTTTGAATAGTTGTTTTGTAATATCTACTGTTAGCTTCATGTTTTGGGATTTGTTATTTTTCTTGTCCGTTTAGTTTGACTTTGGAATGTTAGGAATAGTATAGTTTGAATGTATATCAGGTTTGATTGTGAACAATATATATCAGGTTTGAATGTTATAGTTTTGGATTGTTGTTCAAGTTTGATTAACATATACATTCGATACTATATACAATAGAATATTAAATACGTAGATGATGTTAATATAAGTTAACATTATGTATATTGATAATATAAATAAGTTTATATCATGTACGGTTAGAGTATGGATAATATATACCAACTTTTATGAACAATGTGATATTGATAATATAAATTTTCAGTCCGTACAATTCAAATATACAACGATTTAAAACATTTATAATATGTGTATGCGAATAATTTAAGAAAATATACTTCCTATATGTCAAATGGCATACAATATTGGTTATGATTCATATAATATTGAGGTATGCGTTCTAGTATATTTATAATGTTCTATGTAAAAACTAATACGTATACTGTTGAGTCAACAAAAGTAGATATTATAACATAATTGATCATTAAAATGATATACTGAAAGAAAACTGAATTCAAATAAGTTCAATATTGTTGTCATAGAAAATACATAAAGATTGCATAATACCAAAGATAATACATCAAAAAATAAAATCCTAAAACTTATTGTGTAAGAGCAAATCTGCAAGACTTTCTATTGTGACCAAGTTTTCCACATTGACCACATTTAACACGTCTCTTAAACTCCGTTTATGAAGGAATTTTATTCTTCTTCGGCCAACCAATCGACCGTTTCACGTTTGGCGGAAGAACAACAGTTTGTTGCACATCTTCTGGAATAACCCAATTATCTTCATGACCTAGTGGATATAACAACCCACTGTATATTGATGAAAGAGTAGTGTTCAATTAATATGGTGAGATATATTCCTTAGTCGATATGTATTTCGTTGTCAAAACAACACATGCATGAGAGCAAGGTATCTGCAATGTGCCCCACATTCTGCAACTGCATCCTTCCTTGTAAGATGCACATTGTATTAACAAGTTTGATCTATCACTTGATATTCAATATTATCTATCGGATTAACCTGGGGTATATGACATATAATGGAATATCAAATACTTGGTAACCAATAAATTATCAGACTCGTTCCAAGATCCACCATAAAGCATAGGTACAACAAAACTCCCTATATAATAAAAATAGCAAAAAAATCATATGGATAATCATTATATATTGGATTATATATATAATATACATACTGATATTAAAACAGTCATTATAATGCATGATACAGTCCGTAAAACATATGGTTAATATTCAACCAACACAGACCTATATTCAAACTAGATACTGATATTTGCATTATACTATTTACAGTAACATGCATTACGAACGGTATATATGCGACATGTAACAAAATGTGTAATGTATTAGAAGTATATGAATATAAACAAATATCATTATCAATCACAATAATAAGAGAAGAGAAAGTGAACATACCCATAGGAACAATGTATGAGAGAAATTGTACTAAAGAATGTTACAGACAAAGTATGGGAGAAATGAAAATTTCGGACAATAGAATTAGATATCAACGTTTTGTGGAATAATGTGCAGAAAGGAAAAAATTCTTGAACAATTATTACGAAAATATGGCAACTATTACCATTACATTATTAAGGAAAGTTTGCTTAAATGTATATTCAACATATATAGTAACTGTAACTAATAATACATGTAATAATGATAACTTTTATTAAAAAATGTTAATAAATAAATTAAAATGAGAATCAAGGCGACATTAATTGAAGAGAGATAAGTGATAAAAATGTCCACAAATAATAACGAATGACTACGTATGTAAAATATATGCATTAATGACCATATACGTAAATATATATTACGAAGTTAGGTTCGGGTGTAAAAATTCCAAAAAAATGTGAAACAAAGTGTTGTTTTGAAACATCAAAATCCAATTGATGTTGATGTTATTTAACTTTAAATTCAAAAGTTTAAAAATGGTTTGAAACATCCAAATGTGTTGATGTTTCTTATACAAATTTAACTTAAAAAGTTAAAATTTGTGAGTTTTGTTTGAATTTTAACAAGTAACTATACAATTGAGTTACTTTTGATGTATGTTTTTTATTCTTCATATTTATTTGATTTTAGAGAGTTACTAAATTGCTAGCCTATAAATAGCAACTTGTTTCTTCACTTGGAGTGTCCTCATTCTAATTGAAGAGTTCCTCTCTTTTCTTTCTTCTCTTTGATCTTGAGTCAAGTTGAGAGCAAGTATCCAAGAGTTCTGCCAGATCCGAGTAGTTCGAGGTTGTCGTTGTATCGAAGCCAGTCATTGTATCCTGCTGAGACGATCGTTGTAGTTTGCTTGCAACTCGTGCAAAGCAAATAATTGTCTTCAGGACAACGCTTAGTTTTGATTTGATTTGTTCTTGAGTTTTGATTTGTTGCTATATACAATATTTGCACAATTACTTACTATTGTAATAGCTTGTAGCCAGTTAAGTTGTAATCAATTTGCTAGTGTGTTACTCAGTTTTATACACAACAAAGTACAATATTATCCAACAATCTAAAGACAATTACCAAAATGGTTGCAAGCTTCTCCACTAATGGTGTTGCTCCTACAATGATCAGATCGACCATCCTCAAAACTCATTCTGAAAAACCAGAGAAATTCAAGGGAGAAAACTTCAAGAGATGGCAACAGAAGATGATCTTCTACCTCACAACGTTGAACCTTGCTCACATCTTGAAGGAAGAATGTCCAATTACCCCACCAGAAGCTGTCACTCCTGAAAATGAAGTTGCCAAGCAAGCATGGATCCATTCAGACTTCTTGTGTCGCAACTATATACTGTAGTCTTGAAGATACCTTGTATAATCTCTAATGCAATGCCTATAATACATCAAAGCAATTGTTGGAGGCATTAGACAAGAAGTATAAGCTGGAAGATGTTGGTACTAAGAAATTCCTTATAAAAAATCTTAGATTATAAAATGGTTGATGCCAAATTGGTAGTCAATCAGATGGAAGAATTGCAAATTATAATTAGTGATTTACAAAGTAAAGGATTGGACATCAGTGAAGCATTCCAAGTTGCTGTTGTGATTGAGTTGCCTCCTATAGCCACTTATTTTTGTCCGACTCATTTTTAATTAAAATGTTAGATTAACAATATCTATATATATTTTTTTTTGTATTGTTAAAGAAAAAGGAAATTAAAGAAAACAAATATGTTTGGTAAAATTAATTAACTAAATCAAATAAGAGAGATTTTGGTAACAGTAATTAGGACCAATTTTTTTGTTGACCGAATTTTTCTTTACCAAAATTAGACATTTTATCAATTTGGTATTTTAATTAAATAAATATATTCCTCCATTTGGAAAATTTTGTAATTGGACAAATAAAATTTTTAAATTTAGGAAAAAATAATTCAATCAAATATTTTTTTTTCCATTTGAGTATTATTTGATATTATATTATATTATTCCTTCCTAATTTTGATCGGGTTTTACTATATAAGGGGAGTTTTTCCCTCATTGGATAAACACGTTTTTTTTTAAGAAAAGAAAAACCACAGTGTCTTTCAAATCCTAACAAAATACCCTACTATATCTCTCCACAATTTCTCTCCTTTTTTACCTTTACAGTTGCAAAAAAAAAAAAAAGAAGAAGAAAACTCACTCTCTCTCCCTCACTTTGGATTTCACGGTTCTAAAAAAAAGACCTTTTTCCTTTTGTTTTTTCCCTTTTCCTCAAGGTAACCATTATTTAAAATAAGCCAATATTTTTATTCATTCGTATCTTTAGCATGATTACTTAAAAAAAATATGTTTCCATCGTAGTTGTCTGGTTTTATTTCATTTGTTAAACATGTTTTGCTGTTAGCATTGTTAGTATCATGTTTTAAGTTTTATTAGTGCTAATTTATCTTTTTTATTATTGAATATATGCATGGTGTGTTTATTTATTATTATTACTTTTTTTTGTTACACTAAATTAGGAAGCTAAAATATATTTGTTCCATAAATAACCTTGTGATTTATGATTTTGTATAATATTCATATTTCAATCTAAAAATAGGAAAACGCCAACGACGAAATCTAGAAATATTTGGGAGTCCGATTTTCTAGTTTTTTTTAGTTGAGAAATAAATTCTTTGGAAGTCTTAGATCGATTTCAATATGTTTTTTTCTCTCTTTCTTAGAAATTTGTTATCATGTTTGCACATAATGCTCATTTCTTTTCTTTTTTTTTAACATTTACATTTTATATTTGAATTTGATTTATCTTGATTACCATCCATGCGTTAAAATATATATTTTTTTACATTGCAAATTTATTTCTAAATCTTTAACATTGTTTTTTTTTAAGTTTATAAAAGTTTTATAACTCAAATGTTATTTCAAAATTTAATTTTATTTCTTAGAAATATTTTTCAAAGTCGTTTTCTTTAAACAAATTCCCACGACGAAATCTAGAAATATTTGAGAGTCCAATTTTCTAGAATTCTTGAGGTGAGGGATCATTATCTTTGGAAGTCCGAGATTTTGATCCCAAGAAAAAATGAATTTGATAAAAAAAAAATTTTTTTTTAAAAAATAAACTTCTTTCATAAACTTCTTTAAATATAAAAGATTTTGACTTATATTTGTACTTTAATTGGCTCTTTATCGTTAACATTATTTAATAAACACTAAAATAAAAGGATATTGCGTCATGGATAAGAATATTAAATATCGATTAAAAGATAAATATCTATGTTTAGATATGAAGTATGATTAATATCCGAGAATTAAATATTTGTATTTGAATATGCAAGATAATTAATTTCTCTGGAAATTAAATGTTTGTGTCTATATTAAAATCATAGATCAGGACTATGTCATTATTTGCTTATATGTAGATGACATGTTGATAATGGACACAAATAGAAGTGTCATTGATTCCACTAAAAAGATGTTAAAATCTAAGTTTGATATGAAAGATCTGGGTCTTTTTGATGTTATACTTGCAATCCATATAACTAAAAACTCTAGTGGATATGTACTTTCTCAGTCTCACTATATAGAAAAAGTGTTGAGAAAATTTGATCAATTTGAGAGTAAACCAGTTGTTACTCCATTTGATCTCAATTGTAAGTTAAAAAAGAACAAAGATGAAGGTGTGTCTTCTCTAGAATACTCTAGAGTTATTGGTAGCTTAATGTACATGATGAATTGTATAAGACCTGATATTGCCTATTCAGTAGGAAGGTTAGCAAGATACACCAACAATCCTAGACATGATCATTGGAATGCTTTAGTCAGAGTTCTAAGGTACTTGAAGAACACTCTAGACTATTGATTACATTATACGAGGGATCCACATGTACGCGAAGGATTTAGTGATGCTAATTGGATTTCTGATAGCATGAAGACTAAATCAACCAGTGGGTATATATTTGAATACCTTAGCTGGAGCAACTATATCATGGAAATCTTTAAAACAGACGTGTATAACACGTTCGACTATGGAATCAGAGTTTATAACTCTTGATAAAGCTGGAGAAGAAGTTGAATGACTTAGAAACTTTCTTGAAGATATTCCATTATGACCAAAGCCTGTAAACGCAATATGTATTTATTGTGAATGTGTTGAGGACCTGTATGAGGGCCAAGAATAATGTCTATAATGGAAAGTCATGACATATAAGACGTAGACATAATACGATAAGGTAATTGCTCTCTAATGGAGGTATTTCCATTAATTATGTGAAATCAAAAGAGAATATTGCAGATCCTTCAACGAAAAGATTGTCAAGAGAGCAAGTGACATATGCATCGAAGGAAATGGGGCTAAAGCCTATGAAATAAATTATCGGATGGTAACCTAACCTAGTTGACTGGAGATCCCTTGATCTAGGTTCAATAGGCAAACTAGTTGGATAATTTATAGTTGACACACTAAGAAACTTATGGTTTATTCCCATTTTTATGATGTTGTAGAGTGTGTGATCTATTGATGTTGAGGTCATGTTGATATCTCATTTACAAGAGGAGTAATGGCAGAATACTCTTAATCAATATTACCTATGTGAGAGTAGAAGTGTGTGGATCTCATTTGCATAACCACATAATATTACCACAACCATAGGTTATGCAAATCTCATTTGCATAACCACATAATATAAGATATCTCATATCTCATATTGCAAATCTCATTTACAATAATTGTGGATTAATTAAATTGAATCACATCCAATTTAATTTCTCTCATTTAATTTCTCCAATTAGCCCTAATTCAACAATTAGGCTAACCTATAGTTTATTATGAATCTCATTCACATTAAACTATATATTATATCATTCATATCTTATATAAATGACATAAATGCCCTTAAAGTGAAATTGAACACTTCAATTTCATACCAAAACATTAATCCTTCTTTTAACCTGTGTGGAGCCAACCGAGGGACCTAATGGACCTCAAAGATGGCGGGCTCCAATGATCTCGAGATTAACTGTCAAACTCTTTGACCCCGGTTAACCAACATTCATTAGCTACGGTAACACTCCACTATAGCCCGTAGTTGCACTCCGTCGGTCACGAGAATATTACGTGTCCACTGATATAACCAATTCCCATGAGTCGACCCTTCACAGGTTGTTCGTAGACATGGCTGGGTCAAATTACCGTTTCACCCCTGTGTCTACCTCTTGTTCCTTAAGTCCCCACCGCTCCTCTAATGAACAATATATTGTGATGGTCCAACCATACACAACACCCTTCTCGGGCGGTGAGAAGGTGGGCGCCGTTGTCCAAGCCCCGGAGACAAGACTCAAGGGAACAAACCTCTAGTTTCCCTAAAGGCGGGAACGAGTGAATTTCATCTCGCGTAGTTAAGTTCCCGGCTCCCTACTTGGCTCTGTCCTTGAGAAGATAGGCATATTGGGCGAGTAGCTATGACCACCCTCACCCGCACTAGTCAAAAAGAACCACTCGCGCATGCGGAGTCCTGTAACACGCTCGAGATTCAGGTTGAGTCACTAATGGTCATCTCACGGTTATTAGTCCCATTGCCAGCGGTGTTATATCAAGATGGGTCTAATAAATCACGATCCGGTCTTGTACAATCTCATTGCAAAGGGCGCCCCACTCGCATGTCAACCACATGAACGAAGTCGATCACCTCGTTTGTATCTAATACAAAGCGGGCCGCATCCACAGCGGTGTATCCGAGGATTAGGTCTCCAACCCTATCCATATATCGTAGACCGTTTGGGTCATTAACTCGAACGTGATCCTCCCTGTGTGTCCACTACACACCCGTTAAGCTCTAGTTCTCTCATAAATTCAATGACCACGAGCTTAGTTTATTGGAAAAGTTTATAAATATTGCGAGACACAAAGTGATGAAATGAATAACTCTTATTAATTTCAAACAATATGTTACAAACACGAGATTATGACAAAAATCCCAACAAACTCCCACTTGGACTAAACTAGTGGAGAAAATACATTTCAGAAATGTACATAAATTACAATGAAGTAATACAATAAACTAGGACATTGAATACCCGTTTACACATCTCCCACTTACCCTAGTCAGGAAGCTCTCGAAGACCTAGACTCTCTAGGTGACCCTCAAACACCTTAGCCGTGAGGGGCTTTGTAAATGGATCACTACGTTGTGCTCGACGCTATCTCGCGTGACTGTCACGCCTCTCGCGGTGCACAATCTCCGTATCAAATGATACTTGCGCTCAATGTGTTTGCTCTCTTATGGCTCCGAGGCTCACGTGAGTTGCTCTTCGCACCACTTGTTATCACAGAGCAGTGTGATAGGCAAGTTCATGTTAGGAACAACTTCCAAATCTGTCATGAACTTCCTAAGCCAAAGCGACTTCCTTTGCAACTTCACAAGCCGCAACATACTCCGCTTCCATAGTGGAATCAACGATGCATCACTGCTTGATGCTTCGCCATACTACAGCTCCTCCATTCAGAATGAAGGCTGGTCCCGAAGTAGATTTCCTAGAATCCTTATCGGTCTAAAAATCAGAATTCGTGTATCCCGTAAGGATCAAATCCCCACTACCATACACTAAGCTGTAGTTCCTCGTTCTCCTAAGATACTTGAGGATTGCCTTTACTACCGCCCGGTGATCTAATCTGGATTGGGTGATATTCACCGATAATTCCCTCTTGCATAAATGGATGGCGGGCCTAGTATACAAAGACATGGCATACATGAGGCTCCCCCCACTGGTGAAGCATATGGAATCCGTCTCATATCCTCAACATCTTGAGGAGTCTTAGGACACTGATCCTTAAACAAGTGAACCCCATGCCTGAAAGGCAGCAAGCCCTTCTTGGAGTTCTGCATGTTATATCTTGACAACATCTTGTCAATATAAGACGTCTGAGATAGGGCTAGCTTTCTGTTCTTCCGGTTCCGGACAATCTGGATACCTAGAACATACTGACCTTCTCCCAAATCTTTCATTTGGAATTGCGAAGCTAGCCACTTCTTAACGTCAGTAAGAAATTCTATCTCATTCCCAATGAGAAGAATATCGTCCTCATACAACACCAAAAATACGACAGTTTTGTCAACAACATTCTTGTAGACACAAGGCTCGTCGACATTTTGATCAAAGCCATAAGATTTGATCACCTCATCAAACCTTATATTCCAAGACCTCGGTTCTGTTTGGTCCATAAATGGACCTATGAAGCTAAGCAAACCTTTTGCTCTTGGCCTTGGGCAATGAACCCTTTGGGCTGGTCCATGTAGATGGTCTCATCAAGTTTGCCATTCAGAAAGGTTGTCTTGACGTCCATCTGCCATACCTCGTAATTATAATACGCGGCAATGGCCAAAAGGATCCTGATCGACTTTACCATGGCAACAGGTGAAAAGGTCTCCTCATAGTCAACCCTTTCAACCTGGGTAAAACCCTTTGCCACTAGTCGGGCTTTGAAGGTCTGCACCTTCCCATCTACGCCACGTTTACGCTTGTAGATCCATTTGCAACCAATAGGTTTTACCCTATCCGGTTGATCCACAAGCTCCCATACAGAATTGAAGTACATAGACTCCATTTCCTGGTCCATAGCTTTAATCCACTCGTCTTTATCAACATCAACCATTGCCTGATCATAGGTCAATGGATCCTCATAGTCATCATCAGAAGTGACAACTGAGGTTTCAGCTAAACCCATGTAGCGATCAGGCTGTCTCACAACCCTCCCACTACGTCGAGGCATTCCCAACTCTTGGGAACGGATTTGACTAGACGTGCTAGGATCAACAACACTTGTTGACGTACTAGCCTCATCAGCAACTCTTGCTGATGTACTGTCCATTTCATTTAATATAATTTTACTCCTTGGTAAATGATCCCTGACGTGGTCTTCCTCTAGGAAAGTGGCGTTTGTCGACACAAGCACCCTATTTTCCTTAGGATCGTAAAATAGACCACCCCTAGTCTTTTTAGGGTAACCTACGAATAGACACAATTTCGAACGGGGTTCCAACTTTTTCAGGTTTGACACCAACACATGGGTCGTGCATCCCCAAATCCTGAAGTGATGTAAACTGCCTTACGTCCACTCTAGAGCTCGAAAGGTGTTTCACAAACACTCTTCGACGGAACGTTGTTCAAAATATAAACCGTAGTCTCCACTGCGTACCCCCAAAAAGAATCAGGGAGACGAGCATAGCTCATCATCGAACGAACCATGTCCAACAAGGTTTCGTTTCTCTCTCCGATACACCATTCTCGCTGTGGCATACCGTGAACCGAGAGTTGGAACGTAATTTCGTGTTCTATCATATAGTCCTGGAATTCAGTGTCCATGTACTCTCCACCTCGATCCGATCGAAGTGTTTTAAGCGATTTACCTAAGAGGTTCTGAACCTCAGTCTTGTACTCTTTGAACTTTTCAAGAGTTTCAGACTTCTTGTGCATTAGGTAAATATACCCATATCTGGAGTAATCGTCTATGAAAGACACGAAATACTCATAACCGCCCCGAGCTTTAACATTCATCGGACCACAGAGGTCAGAATGTACTAACTCAAGAGGCTCTTTGGCTCTATATCCTTTTCCACTAAAAGGACGTTTGGTCATTTTGCCCTCAAGGCATGACTCACACACCGGCAAAGAGTTTTCTTCCAACACGTTTAGAAGTCCACTCTTCACTAGTTTCTCAATTCTATTGAGATTAATGTGGCCTAACCGAATATGCCAAAGTTGGGCATTTTCTTTTGGAGAAATTTTGCTTTCTTAGTTCGTGTTTCTGCAGTTTTAAATAATTCAGTATTCAAAACACTTTTGACCGAATTGGGTTTCAAAACATACAGATTATTTTCAAGTGAAGCTGAACAAATAACATTCCCTTTGAAAGAAATAAACGCTTTATTAAATTCAAAAGAGACTGAAATACAGTGTCCAATTAAGCAGGAAATTGAAACAAGGTTTCTAGTAAACCACGGAACTATGTACAGATTGTCCAACAATAAGTACTTCCGCCAAAGTGCTGCACTTCACGTGCCGATCATTGCAAAGAGACAAGCTCCCGGATCCAACCCGTAGAGTCACCTCACCCCTCGCAATGTACGCCAGAATCAATCACAAAAAGAAGAACAAAGCGTGGTTAGTGGCGCTCGAATCCAATATCCAGCCGAGTCACTACTCTTCACTAAACATGTTTGATCCACAAGTAAATCACATTTACCTTGATTCTTCCTCTCGGCCAGAATTTGGGACGATTTCTCTTCCAAAGGACCGCCCCATTGCAGGTGGAAACACTTTCCTTTCTTTGCAACCTCCTTGACCTTCTTGCCCTTGTGGGCGGCAAAGACGGTCGCTTTTACCCCTCTTCATCCTCTTCTTCCCTTTCGGGCGTGAAGGAGCAACAGGTTTCGTCCCAGAGGTCGAACTCCTGTGATAAGACTGAGGCAACATTTGCCTCGCATTCCTTGACCCTGCTCAAGGATTGGAAATTTTGTAGCTCATTGAGGTGGGTAGTCGAGTGTAGCTAATTTTGTTCATAACATCATTGCTACTAAATCAAGGAAACTCTTCGGAAGAGTCTCTAAAATAAAACTGACCTGGCTCGACTGGTCGATCGAAGCCCCGTTCATCTCGGCCAGATGAAAGTGGGTCATCATGTCTAGAATGTGTTCACGGACAGACGACCCCTCTTTCATCCGTGCGTTGAAAACGTATTTGAGCGAGTCATGCTGGGACTGGAAAGGATCTTTGTCCAAACATTTCTCGCAAGGACTCCATGATCTCCTTAGCGAAACCATCAGCTCATGCTTCTTTGCCAAGACATCAGACATGCTGACAATTATGTAGACCTTGGCCTTTTCATTGGCCCTGATCCAGCGA
This sequence comes from Trichosanthes cucumerina, assembly GCA_036507285.1. NCBI lineage: Eukaryota > Viridiplantae > Streptophyta > Magnoliopsida > Cucurbitales > Cucurbitaceae > Trichosanthes > Trichosanthes cucumerina. The sequence goes on from CM071839.1 coordinate 29,159,992, forward strand.
TCGTACGCATCGCGAACACTTCGCGACGCGGTCGAGCCCAATATCTGAGGACGACTCAGATAGCACGAACTTTATGTCGTCTTGTACCAAAATTGTATTAATGTTGTTTTTTTCAACTCGGGTAATTATCTCCCACTAACTTATCCGAAACGAGTAAAGCTATTATTGCGGTAGACATTTTTAGCTGAAAAAATAAGAAAAACTTTGTATTAGTCTCGCAAAAAACTTTTGAAAACCAATCAAGTTTTAGCAAAAATTGTTTCATGATCCCTAGGTCATTCAAAATTTTTACAATGATACCCTAAAGGTTTAGAATGACCGTCACCGAAGGGTGAACAGAACACTCCTCCTCTAGGACGAGACTTTCTCGATCAGACCCTAATCCCAGAATAACTCTTATTCCATTAGGCGTCCAATTACCATTGTTCGGTCGAATTCATTAACACTTAACGAATTCTGTGAGTGTCATCCTCAATCTTTAAGTTTCCAAGTATCCGTCCAAACAATAGCCACCGAAGGGTGAATCAAGAAGGAAAACCAACCAGAAAACTGTATCCCTTTCGGGAATTCACGGTGTTCCGACTCCCATGATCAAGCCCTCCGAAGGGATTGTCTGGTCTAGGCCAAACTAGCAGGCAGATCATAGAGGTCTCACGGTGTGAATCGAAAGAAGAGACCGTGGGTCTCGTTTTCATAAGCCCCGCTCCCACTCACTATAAGTACTCTCTCCATCCACGATGATATTGACCTATACAAATGCCACCCGAAGGGGGACGCTCCCATTTGCGCCACGAGACCGAGTATAGATCTCACGGTGCGGACTTAAAGGAGATTTGTGGTTGAAAATTCAAATGTATCTCATACACTATATTTCCTACCACTCAACACTTTAAATTTTATTAGGGATTGACCTAGATAAACCGACTAAAATTTACCTAAGTCTACCAATATAACTCTTATATGGTATTAACCTAAGTTTATAATCACATTATTAACTTAGGTCTATGTGAGTAAATTAATTAACACTTAATTAACGACACTCATGAGAATATAACCTAAGAATCTCCGGATCGAATTCACTCTCATGTCGGTTTCCAGGTAGGGGTGTTCCGCAAGCGTCAACTTAAATACCCCTGCCTTAGACAAAACCTTCCTTAGACAGAGTTACTTATCAGTCTCCATTCAAAAGTTATATTTGATTTCCTAAATTTCTAATCTTATTAGAAAATTAGAAAACCTAAGTCTAATTATTCAAATTCTAAACACTTTAAAACTAATAATTAACTTAGGTTGCATGCATTTCTATGTTATAGTGCTTGATCATTCATCACATGAATAATACTATATACTATAACATAATATAATTCATCACATGAATTAAATGCATGGGCATGCTTTTAATTTAAAAATATAACACTTATATTTAAATAAATTAAAACATGCATACATTATATTATAACTCTTACAATATAATCCTATCATGCATACTATATATTATAACTCTTATAATATAAATATGATGCATGGAATGTTTAACCTAAGGTGGGATTTTAAATCTATATGACATGCATTATGCACATAGAAATTAATTAAAATATACATCTCATGCATAAAATAATTAATTAGCAAAAATGGACCGATTTTTGGCACCTAGGGGAAATTATTTAATTAAATAACATTAATATAACATTTATATTAATATTATTTAATAAAATAATTAAATAAAATAAATAAATACTAATAAAATTAATTAAATAAAACGAAAATAACCGCCCCACTATTCGAAAAACGTCCCACGTCTCGCGAAACTGAAGTTGCAACCGCTCCTCAACGCGCTAGCTGTAGCGTTATGCCGCCTACGACGTTGAGCCGCGTTCTCAACGCCGGTAGCGTTGTAACGCTACACCAGCGTTACCAGCGCAACGTTGTGCTGCAGGCCTTTGTCGCAGAAAGCGTTGAGGCTGAGCCGTTAGGCAGCGTCTCAACGCCATCGATAGAACATCAAACACTTTGTTGTTCTTCCACCGATTTTTGCCTGTTTCCGCTCCGATTTCTTCACAACAACTCTTGCCACGAACGACCCGGACTTACAGACTCGATTTACAACAAAATGCCCAAAAACAACGGGCCCTTACATTGATCTCATCAACATAATTGTAAATCTAATCTAGTGTCAAAAATCGAAAACATCCATAATGCAAACCAAGCAATCATCTCATGAAATTATGACAAAATATCCACCTAATTTTAACAAAACAGTACATAAATGAAGAACCATCAAGATGGCTCGATGCGATTGAAAGGAATGAGAATCGCATGCAAATGAAGACGCATTGAATCGTCGAGGCATCATTATGCAACATGATTTTGTTAAAATTGGTCTAACAATTAGACCTAGGCTAAACATGCTTAAAGAAGAAGAAAATTACAGCAAGAAGAATTCTTACTTACTTGTTGTAGACAATTACAACAATTTCTTCTTCGGGTCACGAACTCTTCGTGCTACTCGATCTCTACGGATTCTTCCCGCAACACGATCTTGAACACCACCAAGCGATCTTCTCGGTTGTTCTCTTTTGGAGAAGGGAAGTTGGTGGGAACTTGTAAGAGTTTTGGAGAGGGAGGAGAATTGAGAGAGTAGAGAGAATTCTCTTTTCTTCTCTTTGGTGAAAAACAAAAAATGAGATCACCAATCCCTTCTTGCAAAGGGTTTAAATAGTGGAATGAGGGAGTTAATATCTCCACATTATTACCACTTTACCACAACCATAGGTTATGCAAATCTCATTTGCATAACCACATAATATAAGATATCTCATATCTCATATTGCAAATCTCATTTACAATAATTGTGGATTAATTAAATTGAATCACATCCAATTTAATTTCTCTCATTTAATTTCTCCAATTAGCCCTAATTCAATAATTAGGCTAACCTATAGTTTATTATGAATCTCATTCACATTAAACTATATATTATATCATTCATATCTCATATAAATGACATAAATGCCCTTAAAGTGAAATTGAACACTTCAATTTCATACCAAAACATTAACCCTTCTTTTAACCCAGGTGGAGCCAACCGAGGGACCTAATGGACCTACAGTGACGGGCTCCAATGATCCGAGATTAACCTGTCAAACTCTTTGACCCGGTTAACCAACATTCATTAGCTACGGTAACACTCCACTATAGCCCGTAGCTGCACTCCCGTCAGTGCAGAATATTACGTGTCCACTGATATAACCAATTCCTATGAGTCGACCCTTCACAAGTTGTTCGTGAGACATGGCGGGTCAAATTACCGTTTCACCCTCGTGTCTACACCTCTTGTTCCTTAAGTCCCCACTACTCCTCTAATGAACAACATATTGTGATGGTCCAACCATATACAACACCCTTCTCGGGCGGTGAGAAGGTGGGCGCCGTTGTCCAAGCCCCAGGAGACAAAGACTCAAAGGAACAACCCCTCTAGTTTCCCTAAAGGCGAAACGAGTGAATTTCATCTCGCGTAGTTAAGTTCCCAGCTCCCTACTTGGTTACGTCACGAGAAGTTAGGCATATTGGGCGAGTAGCTGTGACCACCCTCACCCGTACTAGTCAAAGAACAGACCCTCGCAGACAGAAGTCCGTAACACGCTCGTGGATTGTGTCGAGTCAATAATGATCATCTACGAAGTTATTAGTCTCATCATCAGCGGTGTTACATCGGTGAGGTCTAATAAATCACGGTCCGGTCTTGTACAATCTCATTTGCAGGATGCCCCCACTCGCATGTCAACCACATGAACGAAGTCGATCACCTCGTTTGTATCTAATACAAAGCGGCCGCATCCACGGTGTATCCGAGATTAGGTCTCCAACCCTATCCATATATCGTAGACCGCTCGAGTCATTAACTCGAACGTGATCCTCCCTGTGTGTCCACTACACACCGTTCAAGCTCTAGTTCTCTCATAAATTCAATGACCCTGGAGCTTAGTTTATTGGAAAAGTTTATAAATATTGCGAGACACATAGTGATGAAATGAATAACTCTTATTAATTTCAAACAATATGTTACAAACACGAGATTAGGACAAAAATCCCAACAGTGTGGTCCCTTCTATGAGGACTTTTAAAATGTTTTATGTTCTCTAAAGCTCTCATGAATTCGAGATTTTGTCCAGGACCAAAATGGACACAAACGTATAGAAAGTTGTAAGCCCAATTTCTTTGGAACTTCCTTATTAACAAACAACCAAAAAGAAAGAAGAAATGAATGTTTAAAACTTGGTTTTCCATGTTTTAAAAAGAAAAGAAATGAAGTGAAAGATAAAAGGAAAACAAGGAAGGAAAAGCTCAAACCATTTTGGTTTGGTTTGCTTTAAAAATAATGAAGAAAATGAAATGAAAGGAATGGATATTATATTGTGTTTTGTTTTGTTTAGAAAATAAAAGGAAAGAAAAGAAAAGAAAGAAAGGGATAAAGGAAAGGAAAAAGAAAAGGAAAAAGAAAAGAAAAAGCAAAATGGAAAAAGACAAAGTTTGCCTCCTTGCTTTTTAAAATGGCTTTATCTTCTCCATTTTCTTCTTCATTTATCAAAACCAAAGTTGAAGCTTCGTGGGAGAAGGAGAAAGGAAGAAAATGGAAGCCATTTTCGTGATTTTGGAGCTGGAATTGCAGAAGAAAGGAGGAGAACTCAAAGCTTAATTGTATAGCAGCAAGGGGATCAACTCAGACCAGTTCTGATGTTTTGGTCTTTTCAAGCTCAACAAGGAGAGGTAAGAGTTGAGTTTTTGATACATGAAAGTTAACTCAATTTGGAACAAAGTTTGTGAAGGAAGCTTGAGCTAATACTGAAGTTAACTTACTGTTTTGTGAAGAGGAAGACAGAAGACAGAATTTGCTGTCAAATCTGAGAAGTCTCTGATGTTTTGGTTGTTATGATCTGAATACTTGGAGTTAGAAGCTCTAATTGGTATGGTTCGAAAGCTTATTGAATTTCCTACAACTTTCATGAAGACATCGTGAGTAGAAAATGTCTAGAAGATTATCTACATATCAGGTAAAATTTGTTGTGCAGCAGGAAATCCGAATCTGGAAACAGCAGAAATCTGTTTTGAGGAAAGTAGATTTCGAGGTATTTCTGAACAAATCCGTTTGGAATTTTAATTTCATGTCTTCATATGATTTTTAGAGGGTTCAAAAAGGAAGAGCTTGGTATAAATTACATTATTTTTGGATAAGTAATGAAGAAGTTATGGCTGTCTGAAAACAGGGCAGAAAATCTGAAAATGCTGGAATTTTGAAAGTGTGTTTTCTTGCAAGTTTGAAGGTAAAAAATCATGAGCTCGAGGTTCTAATGATTGATTTGGCTTGTTTGACAGGCCAAGAGCAAATAGGTCAAGTTTACAAGCCAAGGTTCCAATTCTAATACGGTGAGTGACTCTATCTTAGAACTATGTTTGACCTATGTTTTTCTTCATGAACATAAGTGTTGATAATTACATCTTTTTTGAACTAGTTGTGAATGGCTTCATAGAGTTTTCTAACATAAAGTCATGATGGAACCTAAGCATGCTTTGAATTAGTTCTAACTATAAATCCAAGTATGGAAACTAAATTATGAAAGTATGCTTTCCTTTAGAGAATGTTTTGTGTAAATCCACTTGGGAACATGTTTAAATGATAATGTGAAAATGTCAAGAAATTGTTATATGTGTTTTAAAGACATGATTTCCATGGTAAACAAAGTATGCTCATGTTTGTGGTTAACCCCTAATACTGAAGGACATTCGAGAAGGTATTTAGGGGGGGAAAGAATCATGATATCCCGATACTGAAGGACAATGAGAAGGTATTCAGGTAGTAAATGGTTTTACCTTTATCTTTGAAGGACAATGAGAAGGTATTCGGGTAGTAAATGGTTTTATCTTAATTGAAGGACATAGAGAAGGTATTAGGGAAAACCAAATGACCAAAGGTATTCCATGTGCTCGTGAGAGAGAGAGAGGTATGAACCTTATTGGTATAAATGTAACTCTACCACCTCTATGGTTTGATGTGATATCATGTCATGTATTTTATTGTTATGAGCTTCTATATTATTGATCTATCTACCCTCGATATGTTAGTACATTTCGAGTTGTGTGTTATGCACAAGTGGTGACTTAAACCTGTAAATTGGAAGCATGGTTTGTTTATGTTTACAAACAAATGTTGAGCTATTTTCTACTATAATCTGCCATTATTATGATTCACCTGTGAGCTTATAATGTTTTAAAGATAGACACTCACTGAGCTTTTTAGCTCATTCTTCCAATGTTTTCAAACCTTTTGGTAGAGATCGAGCTCACAGTACGACATCCTGCCATAGCTCTTTGGAAGTTTCATAAGTTGTTAGTTTGTACGTGGTTGGTGTTGTATAGCAAGTCGTTATGTGGTTATAGAAGTTTTGTACATTAGTGGTTGTATAAACATTGAGTTGTCTTGTGTTGTTTTGATGCACTTGACTTTTAGTTTCAAGAGAGACTTATGAAGGGTTTCTCCTTGTGTATGTTTAATAGTTGTCCAGTTTCATTTGTGTTATGTTAAAATGTTCCATATGCGAACATAGTATGTTTATCGAGAGAACAGGTCGGCAGCAGGTATTGTTAAGAGGTAAACAATGTCTGTTGGTTTCACGCCGCCTTTCGGGCTAAGTAGCAGGTAGTTCGGGAGGGGGTGTGACAACTCAAAGATACAAGATGAGTTATGTGTGATGTCTGTTGTCTCAATTTACCAATGAGAAGGATAGTTCCAGAGCTGGTCTCACTATGTCTTCAGTAAGTTCGATAGATATTCACTAAGGAAGGTTCAAGTCCAGAAGACACGTATCCTGATGCATAGCTTGTTTGTTTGCTCTCAACGATTGTATTTTGATTTTCAAACTTTCTTTCATGGGGGAATGTTGGATTTTATAGGAAAAAAAATGTGAAAGAATGTTGTTCTGAAACATCAAAATTCAGTTGATGTTGATGTTATTTAACATTAAATTCAAAAGTTTCAAAATGGTTTGAAACATCCAAATGTGTTGATTTTTCCTATGCAAATTTAACTTAAAAAGGTTAAGTTTGTGAGTTTTGTTTGAATTTTAACAAGTAACTACACAATTGAGTTACTTTTGATGTATGTTTTATATTCTTCATATTTTTTAATTTTAGAGAGTTACTCTGTTGCTAGCCTATAAATAGCAACTTGTGTTCTTCATTTGGAGTATCCCATTACATTTTGGAGTATCCTCACATTCCAATTGAAGAGTTCCACTCTTTTCTTTCTTCTCTTTGATCTTGAGTCAAGTTGAGAGCAAGTATCCAAGAGTTCTGCTAGATCCGAGTAGCCCGAGGTTGTCGTTCTATCGGAGCTAGTTGTTGTATCCTGCTGAGACGATCCCTGTAGTCTTCTTGCAACCTGTGCAAAGTGAATAATTGTCTTCAGGACATCGGTTAGTAAGCGTGCCTCGACTATTTAGCATCCTTTGTTCTTGAGTTTTGATTTGTTGCTATATACAATATTTGCACAATTACTTACTATTGTAATAGCTTGTAGCCAGTTAAGTTGTAATCAATTTGGTAGTGTTACTCAGCTTTATACACAACAATAAGTACAACCTTCATTATAGTTTTTTCTTTTAATTCAACAATATTTTGGATCGAGTGGATTTAAACTCATCATCTTTAATCTCTTAATCTTAAACGCATACTCAATACCAGTTGTGCTATGCTTTATTGGTTGAATCCTAGTTTATTACTGTTATGAAGAGTGACACATTTTGTTTAACTAATTATTTTACCATGTGCATTGTACTCAGGGGCGGACCCAAATATTAATATTTGGGGCCGATAACTTATGTTAATAAATATTATAAAATATTATGTCCAAGGTCATTTGAACACACCCACATTATGTTGACCGAAAAAAGTTTTTGGTGTGATTAGAATATTAGATGCACCCGAAGACTTCCTAACTAATTTTAATGTCCTATAAAATAGAAAAAAAGTTTAAATGACAATTTAAAAAGTACCTAGTGAGTCTCTAAATTTTCAATCTAATATCTAAATTCCTAAGCTTTAAACATATCAATAAGTCTCTAAAATATATTTAATTTTATACCTAATAGATCTCTAAATTTTAAAAAAAATATTGAATAGGTCGAGAATATAATATTATAGTTTTTTATAGAATTAAAATATTAAAAATTAATTTATTAATGTTTAAAAATATTTGTGAATTATATAAGTACCTTGTATCCAGATCTCTAAATTTCAAAAAATATCAAATAGGTCAATAGTTAAAATCATAGTTTTAAATTAAACATTAAAAATTAATTTGTTAACATTTAAAATATATTTGAATTATAAAGAAAAAAAAAGAAATATTTTTTAATAACCTTTTACAAACTTGGGGAAAAATAGCAATTTGACGCTGAGAGGACTTGATCGAGGGAATACGAGGACTGAAGTTGGGTATATTGCCACTGTACCAAGCAACACTTACATTAATAGTGTTGCATTGTAGCGGAACGAGAAGAATCACAGTCGACTCAACTTGAGCTATCGAGTCAGTAGCTGCCTTTAGAGTTGGGATAAGTAGGGTGGGTCGCAGCTAAGATTAACTAAAAGGACTCCTCTTTCCTAGACCCATGTGATTTTCTAGTGCATTCGATTTGCATTGGGTTATGGTGGAGTTTTTAACCGGATTCATGTCATGATTTTGGCTCCAAAAATTTACTCAAATTGGGTGGGTATCCCAAAAGAAGTCTGACTAATTCCTTTATTTTGTATAGGAAAATAGGAAATTTTCCTTTTTCTTGCTCGTTAGCGCTTTAGTTTTCAATAAGGACGTTTAGGCTTGACTAAGAGTCTCGATAGGGCAGCTGCTCGTTTAGTATTACTTTGGCTTCGTCGTCTGTATCTTGCTGGTGCGGGAGCTACCACAACTAAAAGAAAATGAATGAAGGAAGAAGGCATGAACATTAGAAAAACTACAAAGGCATTCTAGGTCGACCACAAGAATATGACTACAATACAAGTCATGAGCGATAACGAAGCCAATCCGAATCAGCTTTTTTAACAAGGTCTAAGGACTCCTATTCTAGGTATGAAACTTGGTCTGTTTCTGAAAGCGTCCTTCCTTCTCAATGCCCAGGCATCCATCCAATGCATTCTTGTTTGGCAAGGCGGGTCGCTCGAGTGTAAAAGCCAAACGGTGGTTGTTTTTCCTTGGCTTATTGAACCAACGTATGCCCATTCCACCTTTGATGACTCCCAGTATAGAAAGCCTTAATTCGCCGATGTGGGATTGAAAGGAAGTTGGGGATAGACATAGAATATCTTTCTGCCTATCTGGAGTGTTGGAAAAAAATCATTGGTTTTTTTTTATTTTATTTTGGATTTCCCGATCACTAAAAGCAACCTTCACTGACACAAGGATCTCTTCACAGCAACCTCCACTACGGACAATGAGCTTACGATCACCAACATAAACACAAACGAAATTTTTGAATTGTGTATAGAAACAAAACGAACCACTTCTATTCTCGGAGCTTAGGTGTAACAGACGTAAAAAAAGAAAAAGTTAATTTTTTTTATATTTTATTTATTTTAAATAATTTAATTTATCCTTTTAGAATAGGATTTTGTTTTTTTTTTAATTGTGATTTAATCTTTTTATCTTGCTTTGTTTAAAAAAAAAGAAACATTATGTTTTTAAGAGTTTTAAGTTAGGGTTTCTTATAAAAAGGTCTCTTGAAGCCTTAACCCTTTTTACAAAATTGTTTTGACGACCGCAATAAAGAAAAGGACGTTTTGCATTCTCCTCTCTAAAGAAAAGCAGTAAGTTTTCTTCTTTCCTCTCGTTGATTTCTTTTCTTCATTATTGAAGTTTTCTTTCAAGGTTTTGGGTTTTATTCTTGTTCTTGATTGGTTAAAAGAAAAGATTCTTGAAATCCTTTTCCTAAAAAGTTTTTAGGTTTTGTTTGCTTAATTTTTTATCAAAGTTTTTCCTCTTATGATTTTTAAATTAAATTGAAGAATTTGACAATGAAAAATTTTTCAGAATTCTTCAGCTTTTATTTTATGTAAAATTGCGACTGTTTTACGTTTATTTTAGATTCTTTGTATACCAAAATTTACCAAATGATTGTTACTTCAATGTATGATTTATACCTTTGATTTCCACATGAAAAGAGTATGTTTTAAAGGTTTTTACAACAGTTTTAATTACTTTACAAATCTGATTTTATTTGTAAAATAGTAGAAATCTTGATTCTTTTAGACCAAAAACTCTTGAAAAGTTTTGTTTTATGAGCAAAAAAATTTCTGGATTTTTGTCCCTAATTTATGATAGTTTGAAGGTTTTAAAAGTTGTAGAATTGAAAAGTTGTTTGGTATTTTATAATACTTTGAAAAACATTGATTTTATCAATTTTAGTACGTTTCTAATTGGGTTTTAAAGCGTTCTAACTCAGTTTTTCAGTGTTGTAATTTTTATCCAAAACCCCTATTTTTCCATAATTTCTATGTAGAAAATTATTTTGAATGGAAAATTTTGGGTGGATAAGTTTTCCTAGCTTTTAGATAACGTTTTGGACCTTTAAGATAGAATTGTGGATTTCTAATAAGTGGACATGTTTGGACTTCTAGGAGAATTTGATTGTGCAAGAAAGTGGAATTAGATTTGGATTTTGAGATTGAGATTTGTAAGGATTACGATTGAGGTAAGTAGTTTCCACATCCCTTCCAAATAATTATGTTTTGATTTGATAAAATATCTGAAGCATGGTTTTATGTGAATTGCATTTGTTTTGATTTGTTTTGTTAAGCGAGAATATTTGTTACATTTTTTATTATTCGAAAAGTATTTTGTTTGATTTGTTAGAGCTATCCAGATATGCTAATTTTTCTGTTTTGAGATTGCATACCTATTTGTGTAGTAGTCAAATTTGTATTTGTTAGTTCTGGTCGATTGTATCGACAACCTCTGATCTGTTAAGGCTTATTTGTGGGAAGACACAGTAGTGGTTTGGCGTTCCTTGGAATGCAGATTCATGTGTGTGTTACACTCACATGGCCTCACATTTAAGTGATTTGTTCTGTAAGTTCTAGTCAGTTTTTAATCGACATCTCTGAATGATCTGTGTTACCGACGAGTAACAATATTTTTCTGGGCTACTCCATATATGCATCTTTCTCACTCTGTATTTGAAAGTTTGATATGAATGAAAGATTTGTTCATGATTTGTCCAACCACTATTTGTATGTTTTGTTTTTAAGGAATATGAATTTCTGAAACTGATTGTGGTTATTGCTTACTGGGTATTTTTGTACTCATTTTTGTTTTACAAAATTCTTTCAGATGATGAATCAAGAGAAAGTTCCGACAGTGAGTGAGGTCTAGCGTTCTGGCAGGACGAAGGAGCTTTCTTAGGGGTTTTCCTAACACTTGTAGTTTTGGTCCTTGTCGGACTTAGAATTAGTTATTCTTTACTTTAATTCGTTTTTGTTGGTTAGAATTTAGCTTTTGACTCTTGTGTCTCAGTTTGGTTTATGTTGGTTTTGAAGTTCAGTTATTTCGCTTCCGCACTTTTGTTAGTTTGACTCTATGTCTAAAAATGTGGGTTGTCACAATTGGTATTAGAGCAAAAGGTTATAAGGTTCTGTAGACTTTAGAATCTTTTTTTGTAAGTTGCTAGTTTTTGAAAAGAGTTCTGCCAGGACATTAGGTTTGGGTGTCAATGAAGGGAATCGAGTCCCGCAGCAGAAGCGATTGTGAATCGCGCGCTCTTGATTTAGTTACAACGATTTTATTTAAGAACAAAAACGACTAGATTAAGCATACATAAACATAATGGACATCATGAAATATTACCTTTGAAGAACCTTTCTTCAAGTGCTCCTCCTCTCCCACGATCAAGATCTCAGCAACACGAACCACGAACGGAATAAGACACGACCACTGGATCTTCTCCGTTGTTCTCTAGGTGAGGGAGGAATGTGTTGGGTTTTATGTCCTAAAACTCGTGGTTTTGTAAACTGAATGTATATTCTATTTCACAAAAAAGTTGTTATTGAAATTTATTCAATAAATGTGTTATTGAATATTGTGTATTGTGTAACCTTAATCCAATAAAAAACCCTTGGCTATAGGATGAATACTTGAACTTTATGTGTGACATAAAAGTGGATCAAGTTCAAGTTATAACCAGAACAGTCTACAGTATAAGGATAGGGTTGGGTACCTTATCCTAGGGACACTATGGACGCGGCCCACTTTGTAGAGTAAAAATGATGTGATCCTAAATCGTTCATGTGGAGACATGTGAGTGGGGGCGCCCTATGCAATGAGTTTGCATAAGACTGGACCGCGAAATAGTCACTTAGACTTTATAACTGCGTTTATTGTCTTAACTGACTGTATTCATACGATGACCTAGGTAACTCGATCTCAATCCTGAGCGTTCTATGGACTCTTGTTTATTCGGATTATCCTTAGATTTGCATGGATGAGAGTGGCTCGAGCCTGCCGACTCAATAAGCCTCCCATTTCAGGGATAAGTCTAGGTAGATAGTTGGGAACATAGTTCTGCAAGATGGAATTCACTCCTACCCGCTTTAGGGATATGTAGAGAGGTTGTTCCCTTAATTGGTGACTCCAGGTCTTGAACAAAGGGTCCACCCCTCTCATTGGCCCGAGAGGGATTCGGTTTGCTGGTTGGATCACAAACCAATTGTTCATTAGAGGATCAGTGGGACTTAAGGAACAAGAGGTAATTACAAGGGTAAAATGGTATTTTTGACCCAGCTGTAATCACGAACGACCTGTGAAGGATCGACTTACTAATCATGGTTATATTGAGTGGACAGAAATATATCTATAGTGAGGAGAGTGCAACTACTGAGGTTTAGTGGAGTGTCCTGGTGGTTAACGAATGTTGATTAGCTAGGGTAAAGAGTTTAGCCTGTTAATCTCGTATCGTTGAAGCTCATGATCTGTAGGTCCATTAGGTCCCCCTTACTAGCTCGGACTTAGCCTTGTAACATTTTGAGAGAAAAGAATTTGAATTGTTCAAATTCGAGTTTGGAAGAAAACGTTAACTATATGTGATATATTTAACGAATCATAGCTTAATTATGAATTAAACTATAATTAATAGGAGGTGAATATATTTAAATATGATTTAAATATTGGATCGGTTTATAGCATTAATAATGATTCATGTTTGGAAAATCGATCGGGATCGGGCAATTTATTTAATTTAATATTTGATATTAAATTAAATTAAAAATTAATTCATTAAATTAATTTTGAATTATTTAATTAATTATATTAATTTTAATTAAAAATTAATTTAATATTGATTTTAGAATTAAAATTAATTGTAAAATTAGTGGATTTTCATGGATTTTCATAAAAACCAAATTGCGACTTGCCCAATCCCTATCATCTTCAAATTCACTAAAATTGGCCACCTCCATCTCAAAGGATCCTCATCAACCTTGAGTTGTCACTCTATTGAAGCTTATTGAAGCTTTATATAATGGTGATTTGAGGGATGTTGAGAGGATTTTTACAGAAAATTATAAATTCCCGAATTAGTGACCTTTTAGGCATACTGTAACGCCCCTACTTTTCTATGACCAATTCCTAGGGACATTACTACACATGCATGCATTTATAGGCCGAGAGATAAAAGGACTTAAAAGAAATTTCCAAGCAACATAAATAGTTTCAGGGATCCCAAAAACAAAACATTAAAATCAGATAAAACGCATCGTTTTGGCATGGCCTATTAAATCGTAAATAAGTTTAACTCCAAATAAAAGCATAGAGATAACATCGGTTAAAAAGCAATAAATGCGGAAAACATGTCGGTCCCCATGGTTTTAGTAACGCTTCCCCGTCACTCGCCCTGCACGCCCTTTCCTTTACCTGAAAAACATTTTTAAAAGAAAGGGTGAGTATTGCAAACAATACCCAGTAAGTAACCTCGCTACCGAGGTTTGGGATATGCATACACATACAATCATGATCTCTAAACTCATTCGTAACATACATATATGGGACCTAAAACTTTCTAGTATTGTCGAGTCTTTAATCCATGATGACTTATTTAATTGTCGAGCCTTTAATCCATGATCGCTTATTTAGTTGTCAGTCTTTAATCCATGATCGCTCATTTAATTGTCAGTCTTTAATCCATGATCGCTCATTTAATTGTCAGTCTTTAATCCATGATCGCTTATTTAATTGTGGGGGGGCAGTGGTCATCACGAGTCATTTCGTTTTGAGTCCCTCACGGACTTCTGTACTTTGACCCATAGGTCTCTATTGCATGTCTGACCATGCACATAATGATCTCAGGATAACCAATGTCCACACTATTCACTAATTCATTTCGTGGCATACAAAACATGCATGAGGTCCCATCAGCCACATAATAATAGAGTACATGTCACAAACATGATCATCAATATATCAATCATACTTTCTCATGGGCGGTTTGAAGATCATACTTTTGTAAGAAAACATGTACCATTCTCATACAAACTACTGTCCTATTCTCACATGAAATAATGGAATACCTTTACATAGCATACGAGAATAATCTCACATAAAATAATGGGTTATTTCCACTTGATGCATCGAAGTATTTCCACATAAAATATTACGTATTCTCACATGAATATCTGTATATTTTCGTATAGAAAATCATAAACTATTTTCGCATGAAATCATAAAAATCATTTTCATTTAATCCCATTAAAAGTTCGGCACAAGGTCCCTTACCTCGAGCTTTGATCTCACTCTCTCCTTCTACTTCTTAAACTAACGGTCCTTTCCAATTGACCTGTCAACCAAGAATTCTTCTATTCGTTATCCTACTACGCAGTTCAATCAACATAAAGAATCTAAGTACGAAAGCGTCTACAATTCTCACTTTGCTCCAATTACCTCGATTCCGGATAATGATCCGAACGTGGATTTGGTTGCTCCAAAGCTTGGAAATCTTGATCCTAAAATTCAATTCGTTCCTACAAATCGTGTTTCGAAACCGTAGTTTTACACTCTCAATTAGACGTTTAGATACACGATAGATCACAAATAATCCTTCAACAAAAACGAAACTCAACACGAAACTCTCTCACCGGTCAGAATCGCGCGCGCCCGATCGCGTGTGTGGAGTCCGTGACAGAACTGAAGCGGTCTGCTGCTGCAGCGCATCGCTCGAGCGGCTTCAAAGGAGTCACTTCACGACCGGCTGGCGAACTTCGGCTGCAGACGAGGAACGGCTTCGACGGCGGCTAACGACTCGAGGTCAGGCGAGCTTGTCTGTTCGTGGCTTGCCGGCGGTGGGAGTTCGCGTGCTGCAGGGACGGCTTTCCGGCGCGAGCGACTGGGCGCGTGAATGAGTTCTCGGCCGGCAGTCGATGGAACGCTCCGACAGCGGCGGAAGACTCACTCGATCTCCGGCGGAGTCCCTGGTGCAGACGGCTGGGTTTCGTTCGCGCTGGTCTCCGACGTGCCTTTCGTGCGTGGGCTGCCGACAAGCGGATGGAGCAGTCCCGTTCGTGTCTTCGCCGGCGAGGATAGCTGCCGTGCAAGGGGTAGGGAGTTTGTCGGCGGTAGGATCAGGTTGAATGGTGGCTGTCGGCTAGGGCACACGTACAAGGAGAAGGGAGAAGGCAGCCGATCTCTTTCTTCTAGGGTTAGGGTTAGGGCAATTGGTAAGATGAAAATGGTGAGAAAGATAGAGTTAGGGTTTGCATCTAGGTCAAAATGAGGTGAAGGAGATGATGATGGGCTAGGGTTTTCTTATGGTTAAATACTAAAGAGGCTTAGGGTTTAGGGTTTTAGGTCAAGTCTTATACAACCCTCATTTAAGCTATAATCACCAAAACGCCCTTGAAATTGCCTTTTCCTTTAACCCCAAAATTAATCTCATCTTAAAAAAAATAATTCACATAAGCTAACAAAATTACGGCCTCCTTCTCGCCGAATTTAAATAGAACACTAGTCCAACTAAATACAGCGGTTAATTGAGCGTTAAATAAAATAAATAATAATACCTGTGATGATGGTCGTCACAATTTTCTTCCAAATTCTCTCAACCTAGGATCCCACAATCCGTTCTAAGGCCCGAGGATAGTAGGGAAGACTCTAACGGTTGTCCACGAAGTGTTCGTGTTGAAAACCATCCACCGGGTGAAGAGAATTTGATCTTCAAAGTTGAGTTTTCTATCCCTTTGTTTTTCCAGCTTTGAGCATGAATTTTATTTTACAAAATTGATCAACTTTGAGTGTTCAAGATGAAAAATTGCTTCCGCTTTCTTAATCTTGCTAAGAAAGGTTCTGACTAAGAAAGGTTCTGGCTAGGTTGGGGTACTTAAGCTGATGGAAACAGAACACCCCTACCTGAGAACTGACTTGGGAGTGAATTTAATCCATACGTTTATAAATTATCTTTCGTGAGTGGCGTTTATTAAATGTTAATAAATTGAACTCATAGACCTAGGTTTATTAAATGGTTAATAGACTTAGGTAATTCTGATATAATTGTTATATTGGTAGACTTAGGTCATATTGTTTTAATGGAATATGCCTAAGTAAAAGTATACCCAAACTGTTTAAAATAATTAGTGGGAGTGAAAAGGTATATATGATATATCAATTTCCTCTTACGCTCTCTGCGAAGTTCACACAGTGAGATTTATGCTCGGCCTCGTGATGTTAATTGGGCATCCCCATTCGGATGGTGTTTGCATAAATCAAGAGCAAGGTGAATGGAGAAAGTATTTATAGTAAGTGGGAGAAGGATGTGTGTCAACACATCCTACGGTCTCCTCCATTAGGTTGGGTGTGAGATTCCCATGTTGCGCTGCGCAGTTGTTGCCAAGTAGCACCATCCATTCGGAGGGATGTAACATGGGATTCGAAACAACTCAAACTCCAGAAATGGATAGGGTCTCTTAGGTTCATTCTCAGCTTTGTCTCTCCAGTTCGGTAGCATTGTTAGGGCCGACTTCTGAGGTCTGAAAATGACGGGTCACACTTACAAGAATTGCTAAGTGTTAGTAAATCTTGACCAAAGTAGCGATAACTAGAATGTTATAGGAATAAGAGTTATTCCGGTATTAACATTTAGTCAAGAATGTCTTGGTTCAGTGAAGGAGTGATTGACTGCCCCTCGGTAGCGGTTGTTCTGACTCACTGAAGTATCATTGCAAAAATAATAATGAGTTTATGGCTACATTATTACTTTTGCTAAATTCATAAATCGGATAGGTTACAAACAATTCATTCTTTTTCAGCATGTCGAACTCTTTTATCCAGTTACTCACCTTCAATAAACTTAGTGGCGACAATTATGGAACCTGGAAATCAAACTTGAATACGATTCTTGTTCTTGATGATCTGAGGTTCGTCTTAACGGAGGAATGTCATTCCCCTCTCAACTCGACAGCAAACCGAATTGTTCGGGATGCTTATGACAGATGGATTAGGGCTAATGAGAAGGCTCGAGTCTACATCTTAGCCAACATATCTGATGTGCTGTCTAAGAAGCATGAGAACATGGGCACCGCTAAGGAGATCATGGGATCGTTACAGGTGATGTTCGAACAACCGTCCTCATCGGTCCATTATGATGCTCTCAAATACGTTTACAACTCCCGTATGAAGGAGGGAGCCTCTGTTAGGGAACATGTCCTCAACATAATGGTTCACTTCAATGTGGCTGAAGTAAATGGGGTTGTCATAGATGAGAAAAGTCAGGTAACCTTTATTATGGAATCTCTTCCGAAGAGTTTCCTGCCATTCCGCACCAATGCGGTGATGAATAAAATAGAATATAACCTGACCACTCTCCTCAATGAGCTTCAGACTTTTGAATCCTTGATGAAATCAAAGGGAAAAGAGAATGAGGCAAATGTTGTCAGTTCGAAGAAGTTCCTAAAAGGATCGCTCGGGGACAAAGTCCGGTCCTTCTTTACCAAGAATAAGGGTATTCGTAAGAAGAAGAAGAAGGACAAAGGGAAGGGCAAGCTCCCACACGCCAAGGCGAAAGCCACGGGGAAAATGTTTCCATTGTGGTGAGGGCGGGCCTTGGAAGAGGAGGCGCCCAAAGTACCTTGCGTAAAAGAAAGCTGAGAAGGAAAAACAAGGTAAATATGATTAACTTGTTATTGAAACATGTTTAGTGGAACTTGATGATTCCGCCTGGATATTAGATTCAGGAGCCACTAATCATGTTTGTTCTTCTTTTCAGGAAATTAGTTCCTGGCAGCAGCTTGCAGATGGAGAGATAACTCTAAGGGTTGGAACGGGAGAGGTTGTCTCAGCCAAAGCAATGAGGCAGTGAAGCTGTTGTTTAGAGATAGATTCGTTTTATTAGAAAATGTACTTTTGGTTCCTGGAATCAAAAGAAATCTTGTATCTATCTCTTGTTTGCTTAAACATATGTATAAAGTATCTTTTGATCATAATGAAGCGTTCATTTGCAAAAGAGGTGTACGAATATGTTCTGCTAAACTTGAAAACAACTTATACGTGTTAAGACCAACTGAAGTAAAAGCTATTTTAAACACCGAGATGTTTAAAACTGCTGATACTCAAAATAAAAGGCAGAAACTTTCTCCTAGTACCCATCTTTGGCACTTGAGACTAGGCCAGATTAATCGCAATAGGATTGGGAGATTGGTCAAAAGTGGTCTCCTAAGTCAGTTAGAGGACAACTCTTTACCACCATGTGAGTCCTGTCTTGAGGGAAAAATGACTAAAAGACCTTTTTCTGAAAAACGTTATAGAGCCAAAGAGCCCTTGGAACTCGTGCATTCGGATCTCCGTGGTCCTATGAATGTCAAGGCACGATGAGGGTATGAATATTTCATCAGTTTTATTGATAATTATTCTAGGTATGGTTATCTATACCTAATGAATCATAAGTCTGAAACCCTTGAAAATTTCAAGGAGTATAAGGCAGAGGTTGAGAACACATTAGGTAAAACGATTAAAACACTCCGATCAGATCGAGGTGGAGAGTATATGGATTTGAGATTCCAGGACTATATGATAGAACATGGAATCGTATCCCAACTCTCAGCGCCCGGTACACCTCAACAGAATGGTATATCTGAGAGGAGAAATAGAACTTTGTTAGACATGGTTCGATCCATGATGAGCTACGCTCAGCTGCCTAGTTCGTTTTGGGGATATGCAGTAGAAGCTGTTGTATATATTTTGAACATGGTTCCCTCTAAGAGTGTTTCAGAAACACCCTATGAGTTATGGAATGGGCGTAAAGGGAGTTTACGTCACTTCAGGATTTGGGGATGTCCGACACATGTGTTGGTGTCCAAACCAAAGAAATTGGAACATCGTTCAAAATTATGCATATTCGAAGGAATCTCCAAAGAAACGAAAGGTGGTCTGTTTTATGATCCTCAAGAGGACAAGGTGCTTGTGTCGACAAATGCCACATTCTTAGAGGAAGACCACATGAGAGATCATCAGCCTCGTAGCAGGATTGTCTTAAGCGAAATTTCCAGAGAAGCTGCAGATAAATCAACAAGAGTTGTTGATGAAGTTGCTCCTTCTCAAGAGTTGAGAATGCCTCGACGTAGTGGGAGGGATGTTAGACAACCCGACCGTTACATGGGTTTGACTGAAACCCAAGTCGTCATACCTGATGATGGCGTTGAGGATCCATTGACCTATAAAAAGGCAATGAATGATATAGATAGAGACCAGTGGATTAAAGCCATGGACCTTGAAATGGAGTCAATGTACTTCAATTCAGTCTGGAAACTTGTAGATCAACCAGATGGTTAAGCAATAGATAGCAACCCAATTCCAAATGAAAGATTTGGGAGCGGCTCAGTTTGTTCTTGGAATCCAAATTGTTCGGAATCGCAAGAACAAAACGCTAGCACTGTCTCAGGCATCTTATATTGACAAGATGTTGGTTAAATATAAGATGCAGAATTCCAAGAAGGGTTCATTACCTTTCAGGCATGGAATTCATTTGTCTAAGGAACAGAGTCCTAAGACACCTCAAGAAGTTGAGGATATGAGACACATTCCCTATGCATCTACTGTCGGTAGTCTGATGTATGTCATGCTATGTACTCGACCTGACATATGCTATGCAGTGGGAATAGTCAGCAGATATCAGTCTAATCTAGGATATGATCACTGGATTGTCGTTAAGAACATCCTCAAGTATCTTAGGAGAACGAGGGACTATATGCTTGTGTATGGTGCAAATGATTTGATCCTTGCAGGATACACTGACTCTGATTTTCAGACTGATGTAAATTCGAGAAAATCCACATCAGGATCAGTGTTCACTCTAAACGGAGGAGCTATAGTATGGAGGAGTATAAAGCAAGGTTGTATTGCTGACTCCACCATGGAGGCTGAGTACGTCGCAGCTTGCGAAGCAGCGAAGGAGGTTGTATGGCTTAGGAAGTTCTTGACTGATTTGGAAGTTGTTCCAAATATGAATTTGTCTATCACCCTTTATTGTGATAATAGTGGTGCAGTGGCAAATTCTAAAGAACCTAGAAGCCATAAGCGTGGAAAGCATATAGAGTGCAAATATCATCTCATCAGGGAGATTGTGTAACGAGGAGACGTGATCGTCACGCAAATCGCTTCGGAGCACAACATTGTTGATCCGTTTACAAAGCCCCTCATGGCTAAAGTGTTTGAGGGACACCTAGAGAGTCTAGGACTACGGGTTATACAGTAGGGCAGTTTTTCCTTGCTCAACATGTTTTACCCCACAAACGTTTTAGTCCAAGTGGGAGTTTGTTGGGTTTTATGTCTTAAAACTCGTGGTTTTGTAAACTGAATGTATATTCTATTTCACAATAAAGTTGTTATTGAAATTTATTCAGTAAAGGTGTTATTGAATATTGTGTATTGTGTAACCTTAATCCAATAAAGAACCCTTGGCTATAGGATGAATACTTGAACTTTATGTGTGACATAAAAGTGGATCATGTTCAAGTTATAGCCAGAACAGTCTATAGTATAAGGATAAGGTTGGGTACCTTATCCTGAAGAAACTATGGACGCGACCCACTTTGTAGAGTACAAACGATGTGATCCTAAATCGTTCATGTGGAGACATGTGAGTGGGGGCGCCCTATGCAAAGAGTTTGCATAAGATCGGACATGCGAAATAGTCACTTAGACTTTATAAGCTGCAAGCATTGTCTTAATCGATCGTATTCATCACGATGACCTAGGTAACTCGATCTCAATCCTGAGCGTTCTATGGACTCCTGTTTATTCGGATTATCCTTAGATTTGCATGGGTGAGAGTGGCTCGAGACTGCCGACTCAATAAGCCTCTCATTTCAGGGATAAGTCTAGGTAGATAGTTGGGAACATAGTTCTGCAAGATGGAATTCACTCCTACCCGCTTTAGGGATATGTAGAGAGGTTGTTCCCTTAATTGGTGACTCCAGGTCTTGAACAAAGGGTCCACCCCTCTCATTGGCCCGAGAGGGATTCGGTTTGCTGGTTAGACCACAAACCAATTGTTCATTAGAGGATCAGTGGGACTTAAGGAACAAGAGGTAATTACAGGGGTAAAATGGTATTTTTGACCCAGCTATAATCACGAACGACCTGTGAAGGATTGACTTACTAATCAAGGTTATATTGAGTGGACAGAAATATATCTACAGTGAGGAGAGTACAACCACTGGGCTTTAGTGGAGTGTCCTGGTGGTCAGCGAATGTTGACTAGCTAGGCTAAAGAGTTTAGCCGGTTAGTCTCGTATCGTTGAAGCTCATGATCTGTAGGTCCATTAGGTTCCCCTTACTAGCTCGGACTTAGCCTTGTAAAATTTTGAGAGAAAAGAATTTGAATTGTTCAAATTCGAGTTTGGAAGAAATGGTTAATTATATGTGATATATTTAACGAATCGTAGCTTAATTATGAATAAAACTATGATTAATAGGAGGTGGATATATTTAAATATGATTTAAATATTGGATCGATTTATAACATGAATAATGATTCATGTTTGGAAAATCGATTGGGATCAGACAATTTATTTAATTTAATATTTGATATTAAATTAAATTAAAAATTAATTAATTAAATTAATTTTAAATTATTTAATTAATTATATTAATTTTAATTAAAAATCAATTTAATATTGATTTTAGAATTAAAATTAATTGTAAAATTAGTGGATTTTCATAAAAACTAAATTGCAACTTGCCCAATCCCTCTCATCTTCAAATTCACCAAAATTGGCCACCTCCATCTCAAAGCATCCTCATTATCCTTGAGTTGTCAGTCTATTGAAGCTTATTGAAGCTTTATATAATGGTGATTTGAGGGATGTTGAGAGAATTTTTACGGAAAATTCTAAATTCTCGAATTAGTGACCTTTAAGATTTTTTCTTCCAAATTCTCTCAACCTAGGATCCCACAATCTGTTCTAAGGCCCGAGGATAGTAGGGAAGACTCTAACGGTTGTCTACGAAGTGTTCGTGTTGTAAACTATCCACCGGGTGAAGAGAATTTGATCTTCAAAGTTGAGTTTTCTATCCCTCTATTTTTCCAGCTTTGAGCATGAATTTTATTTTACAAAATTGATCAACTTTAAGTGTTCAAGATCCAAAATTGCTTCCGCTTTCTTAATCTAGACACTTTCAGAATGTGGGTTCCCTTTAGGAGATATGAGATGTTGTGAGAGAGATGTTTGTGTTTTGGAACCTTTCCAACAACACAACAAAGGCTTGGAATCACTTAACCTAGTTGCATCTCATGCAACCATATATATAGGGAAATAGGATGGAAATGACCAGCCTACCCCTCCTTTATTATCTCTGTAGTATATGGTTTATTATGAATCTAATTCACAATAAAACTATATATTATATCACTTATATCATATATAATTGATATAACACCTCATGTATGAAATTGAACACTTTAATTTCATTCCTAACTTTATACCCTCAATATTACAATGTTGAGCCAACGGAGGGATCTAATGGACCTACAGTTCATGAGCTCCAATGATGTGAGATTAACTTATCAAACTCTTTGATCTAGTTAATCAATATTCATTAACTACAAGTCACTCCACTATAGACTTGTAGTTGCACTCTCCTCACTGTAGATAATATTGTGTCCACTGATATAGTCATTACCCATGAGTCGACCCTTCACAGGTTGTTGGTAATCATGGCTGGATCAAATTACCGTTTTACCCCTGTGATTACCTCTTTGCTCCTCAAGCACCAATGATCCTCTAATGAACAACAAGTCTAAGGTCCTACTTTAGACTCATACCCTCATAGAGGGCGGGGCCCCGTTGTTCAAGACCTGGAGTCAGTTCTTAAGGGAACAACCTATCTAATTCCTTAGTGTAGGAATGAGTGAATTCCATCTTGCACAGTTAAGTTTCCAGCTACCTACGAGGTTCTGTCCCTGAGAAGGTAGGCTTATTGAGTCGGCTACAGGTCACTCTCACCCATACTAGTCTAAGGACAAACCCCTATAAGTAGGAGTTCTTAACTTGCTCAGGATTCAGGTCGAGTCACTAATGACAATCTATAAATTACTAGTCTTATCCTCATTAACGGTGTTACCAATGGTTAGACTAATAATTTCTTGATCCGGTCTTGTATGAACTCTTCATACAGGATGCCCCTACTCGCATGTCAACTACATGAATGAGTTGGATTACCTCATTTGTACTAATTACAAAATGGGTCGCATCCATGGTGTTTCCAGAATGAGGTTTCCAACCTTATTCTTATACTATAGACCATTTACGTTATATTCTTGAACACAATCCAAATAGTGTCCACTACACTGATGTTCAAGATATATGTTATAACCTTGGAGCTTAGTTTATTGGATTTATAAAGCAAGACTGTAATTCTATCAAAACAATTAACCCTTTATTTAATTGATCAAAATTACACAAGTTTAGGGCATAAATCCCAACAATCTCCCACTTGAGCTAAAGCTTGTGGAGTACTAAAACATTACAGTAATGTAAATACAATAAACTAGGGCATTTAAACCCCTTTGTACAAAATACTCTCACTTGCCCTAGTTGGGGAAGACTTGTAAACCTAGACCTTCTAGGTGACTCTCAAAAACTTTAGCCGTGAGAGCCTTTGTAAAAAGATCAACAACGTTGTGCTCTGAGGCTATCTTCGTGACAATCACGTCTCCTCTATGCAAGATCTCTCGGATGAGATGATACTTCCGCTCTATGTGCTTTCCCCTCTTCTAACTTCGGGGTTCCCTCGAATTTTCCACCGCACCACTGTTATCGCAATACAACGTGATGGGAAAAGTCATATTTGGAACAACTTCCAAATTTAGTATGAATTTCCTTAACCAAACGGCCTCTTTAGCTGCTAAATATTCGGCCTCCTTGGTGGAATCAGTGATGCATCCTTGCTTAACCCTTCACCATACTACAACTCCTCCATTAAGAGTAAATACTGACCCTGATGTAGATTTTCGAGAATCTTTATCAGTCTGAAAGTCAGAATCCGTGTATCTTGTAAGGATCAAATCCTTAGCCCCATGCACAAGCATGTAGTTCCTTGTTCTCCGAAGATACTTAAGGATTGTTTTAACCGTTGTCTAGTGTTCAAGTCCTGGATTGGATTGATACCTACTGACCATCCCAACTGCAAAACAGATGTCAGGCCTAGTAGACAGCATGGTGTACATCAGGCTCCCAACAACCGATGCATAAGGAATCCATCTCATATCCTCAACTCCTTGAGGTGTCTTAGGACACTGTTCCTCAGACAAATGGATTCCATGTCTAAAAGGCAACAAACCTTTTTTGGAATCTTGCATCTTAAACCTTGACAACAATTTGTCTATGTAAGATGTTTGAGACAAGCCTAGTGTTTTATTCTTGCAGTTCCGGACAATCTGGATCCCAAAAACAAACTGCCATCACCCAAATCTTTCATTTGGAACTGCGTAGCTAGCCATTCCTTGATGTCAGTAAGATAACCTACATCATTCCCAATGAGTAGGATATCATCCACATAGAGAATTAGGAATGCGACAGAACTATTGATGATTTTCTTGTATACACAAGGTTCATCATCATTCTGGTGAAAACCATAAGATCTGATTGCGTCATCAAATCTTATATTCTAGGACCTAGAGGCTTGTTTCAATCCATAAATTCACCTTTTAAGCCTGCAAACCTTTTGATGTTTTCTTGGTTCAATGAACCCTTTGGGTTGGTCCATGTAGATGTTTTCCTCAAGATTGCCATTCAAAAAGGCTGTCTTGACATCCATTTGCCATACCTCATAGTCATAATATGCGACAATTGCAAGTAGGATACGGATAGACTTTACCATAGCAACAGGTGAAAAGGTCTCCCCATAGTCAACCCCTTCAACCTGGGTATAACCCTTTGCTACTAGTCTAGCTTTAAAGGTTTGCACCATGCCATCTACACCACGTTTTCTCTTGTAGATCCACTTACAACCTATAGGTTTTACCCCATCAGGCTTATCTACAAGATCCCAAACAGAGTTGAAGTACATAGACTTCATTTCTTGGTCCATGGCTATGACCCATTTGTCTTTGTCTTTGTCAACCATTGCTTGATTATAAGTCAATGGATCCTCGCAGTTGTCATCTGGTATAACAACTTGGATTTCAGCTAAACCCATGTAACGGTCAGGCTATATTACAACCCTCCCACTACGTCGAGGCATACTCAACTCTTGAGATGGACTCTCTTGACTAGACAAACTAGTATCAACAACTCTTGTTGACATACTAGTGTTCTTAGCAACCTTTGCTATTCACTCAAGACTACTTTACTTTTTCGTTTGTGGTCCCTTATGTAGTCCTCCTCTAAGAAAATAGCATTTGTCGACACAAAAAACTTATCTTCCTTAGGATCATAGAATAAACCACATCTTGTTTCTTTTGGGTACCCTACGAATAGACATAACTTTGAACGTGAATCCAACTTCTTTGGATTTGTCACAAGCACATGTGTTGACAACCCCATATCCTGAAGTGACATAAACTACCTTTACGTCCTTTCCAAAGTTCAAAAGGTGTTTCAGAAACACTTTTTGAGGGCACATTATTCAAAATGTATACTGCAGTCTCCACTGCGTAACCCCAAAAGGAACTAGGGAGATGAGCATAATTCATCATTGATCGAACCATGTCCAACAAGGTTCTATTTCTCCTTTCCGATACACCGTTTTGTTGTGGTGTGCCGGGAGCTGAGAGTTGGGATGTAATTCCATGTTCTATCATATAGTTCTGGAATTTTAAATCCATGTACTCTCCACCTCGATCCGATCAAAGTGTTTTAATAGTTTTACCTAATTGATTTTCAACCTCAAGCTTGAATTCCTTGAACTTTTCAAAGTGCTTCAGACTTGTGGTGCATTAGGTAAATATGCCCAAATCTAGAATAATCATCTATAAAAGAGATGAAATATTCACATCCTCCCCTGGCTTTAACATTCATCAGACCACAAAGGTCTGAATGTATAAACTCAAGAGGTTCTTTGGCTCTATAACCTTTTCCACTAAAAGGTCTTTTAGTCATTTTGCCTCCTAGACAGGATTCACATACAGGTAAAGTATTTTCTTCTAACTCATTTAGAAGTCCATTCTTTACCAATCTCTCAATCCTATTGAGATTAATGTGACCCAATCGTATATGCCAAAGATGAGCATTTTCTTTAGGAGAAATTTTACGTTTCTTAGTTTGTGTGATATTCCTTTGACTAGTATGGGTGAGAGTGGTCTGATTCACCGACTTAATATGCCTACCTTCTTGGGGACAAGACCGAGTGAGCAGCTGGGGACTTAGCCTAGCAATATGGAATTCACTCCTTCCTGTCTATAAGGGTAAGTAGATGATTCCCATAAGTGGTGTCTCTGGGACTTGAACAAAGGGCCTGACCCTCTCATTGGCCCGAGAGGGACTTATATTTGTTGGTAGGACCACAAACAAATTGTTCATTAGAGGAGCACTGGTACTTAAGGTACAAGATGTAACCCATGGGCAAAATGGTAATCTGACCAAGCTGGTGTTACGAACATTCGTGAAGGATTCACTTGCTGTTATTGGTCAATATCCGTGGACACAGAAATATATCTGCAGTGAGAAGAGTGCAGCTGCGGGACTTTAGTGGAGTGTTCCCGCAGTTAACGAATGTTGATTAGGAGGTTAATGGGATTAACCGAGTAATCTCGTATCGTTGGAGCTTCTGATCTGTAGGTCCATTATGTCCACCTTCTGGCTCGTAAAGGGTTCTTAGATCGTTTGAATTTGAAATGTTCAAATTCATTAGGGAATAAATTTAATGTATATAGATACTATATAATATATAGTTTTGGAACTATATATTATAAATTTAATGTGAATATGATTCATATTAAGTTATTTGAGAGAATTTAATATTTGAAAGATTTTAAATATTAATTTAAATGTGAATGTGATTCATATTTAAAATCTATAGGTTAAAATTTAATGTGCATGAGATGTGCATTAAAACTATAGATTAGAGGAGAAATAGATTGAATATGATTTAATCTTATTTAAATGTATGATATTTTAAGATTAATTAAATATATGATATTTAATTAAATAATTAATTAAATTTGATTTAATTAATTATTAATTAATTAATGAGAACGTGTCAGGAGGACATGTTCACTTTTCCCCACTAACTCCCAATCGAGAAGAACTCCTCTAGGAATAACCTCTCGAAGAAGAGAGGTTTGAATAATGGATCAGATTGTGCAATTGTGAATTGCTCTTGGAAATTCTCTCTCTATCAATTCCCTTCTCATTCACCTTCCAAATTTTTGGCTCCTTCCCACAAAAGAGAGATCTAAGTAGATACTCAGAGGATAGGTGGTTAACGTACTGGTAGTGTATTGTTGGAACAGAGGAAGAATTTGTTGCTGAGTTGCTACATTCTATTGGAGCAAGGAGTTGTTGTTTTTGAAAATCTACAAAGGTAATATTTCTTACTTTTAATTTAGCCACTTCTCAGCATGTTTGCATGTTTAATTTCTATGTCTAATTAGATTATAAATGTATGCTTATTCTCTCTCTTTTCCCAATGTATTGGTATTTGTTTTCAACCAAAAATAAACTAGCAAAATCGATTTCAAATCACGTTTCCGCTGCTCAAGGAGATCTGATCTCAATCAATTGGTATTAGAGCCAAGTTGTTTTGTTTTGGTTGAAACAAATTTGCATTGGATAGGTGGGAATTGCATTTTGGTTTGCTGTAAAACTGTTTAGGAACTTTTTGGCCTTAGTTTGCTTTGATATGATCAAATTAAATGTAAAGGCCCCTGCGTTTTGGGCAATTAAGTGCATAATCGAGTATGTAATCGAGTTGTGAGTCGTTCGGGACTAGTTTCGTGCAATTTGGATGAGTATCGAAGGAGTAATTGGCGATTGAAGCTGCTGTGTTCGAAGGAAAATGCTGCTGTCGAAGCAACAACGTTGCAACGCCATTCATCAACGAGGCTCCCTATCGATGCAGAAGCTCCAGGGGTCTGCAGCGTTGCAACGCTAACCCATGCCAAGCGCACGCACGAGATAAGGCGGCATTACAATGCTCCCATCAGCGTTGCAACGCGTGATGCCAAACTGAAGCAACAGACCGGTCTGGGCGGTTCAGATGGTTTTTGGTCCGGTTCGAGTGGTTTAAGCCCGGTTCAAGGAGTTTTGGACCGATTTTGTAATAAGATTAGTGTAATTTTATTATTTTTGCACTTTAAGGGCCAAATTTTTTCGGTTTTACAGCTATTTTTCTTTATGATTATCATTTAGAATTTTTCCCACCTTAGGATAAGCATGTTCATGCATTTTATTTGTATAATTGTTATATAAATATGATAGAAATGCATGATCTAATTTATTTTTTATAAGTATTTATTTATAATTGTTATAATTAGATAATATGGAAAATAAATTGCATCGAACATGAAATTACTTAGTTTAAAATAAATGTTATTTTATTTAAGTAATTTTGTTATTCAATTAGTTGAATATTTTTTTTTATAATTTCAATTTAATTTTTTAATATAATTTCTTGTCATAGGTTAATTATTAAAATTTATAAAAGTTATAATTTATAAATTAAAGCGATTTTAGAAACCATCACTCCAACAAATAAGAGATACTATAGCTTAAATTAATAGCAGTTATTCAAAATGCTATGAAATAATTGGGCAAATTAAGCGCCATTGCGACCCGCCCATTCACAATTCGTGAAATTCATAAAAACCACCCGCCTAAATAAAAACACGCATTTGCTTTCTTCAACCCCAAGTCTCTTCTCTCTCCTTCCAATCAAATCTTCTCAAATATTCAGATAAATCTCTAATTGCAGCTTTGAGTCTCTCTTGAAATTTTATGTTCTATGAAAGTTTCTTCAATTTTTTTATTCCACTTATTGACACGAATCAATCTCTCTTTCTTTTTTTTTTTCATCATCTGCCCTGATGATTCTTTCATGGGTTGATTTCTTGTCTAGAAGATGGTGATGGATGAATGGTAAATATAACATCTCAGGAAATTTTATGCTTATTTTCTTTCTCACCAAAGCAAAATAGTTCTTTTACCTATTCAATTTTTTAATCACAGTACGAAGCATCAAAGGGGCTCAGAGAGAACATTAAGACAATGTCTTTCAATGGTAAAACGGATGGGTGATTGCACCGAATCGATGTCTAAAACTTGCCAACTTTGCCTCACAGATTTTCTAATGGATTTCTGAATCACCTGCCATATCCTCCTCTTTGTTCGTCATAGCCACCGTTTTCTTCCCTCTCCTCGAAGGTTCGTTTTCTTTTCTTTCTTCTACTTTGTTTGTTTATCACTTGCTTGTTTTCTAGTACTTAATTTTCAGATTTTCATTTTATTTGTGTTTAATTTGAAAGTCCCTTCGAAATTTGAACCTTTGAGGTTTCCATACGATTATCTACTTTTCATCTAGATATTTATGCTCGTTCAACCATATTCTTTTCGGTTAAATTGCCATCTTCCCGTTTTCTCTCTCATTCACAAACAAATAGAGTTTTTATCACCTTTTTAGGATTCTTTTAAAGAAAGAATTGACACTGAAAATTTTGTAGGATTGATATTTATGGTTGATCTAAATGAGATTAAATTGTACAGGAAGAAGAACCACAATGTTACCTTATAGTTATAAGGTTGTTGTTAAATGGTTATTTAACAGATATTATTTGTTATAACAGTCTTTGGCCTTACTTATAAATATTGCTGTACTCCTCCGAATATAATTGAGTAAGAGAGAATAACCTTTCTTCTCGAGCCGACGTGTCCGCTTGAGCGCTTCCTGGTCGCACGCGTCTACTAAGATCCGCGCGTCAGCTTGAGTTTCACTTCTCTCGCACGCACAAGGATCAATCTTCTTCTTCAGTATTCACAGAGCCCCTTCCCTTTAGGGTTCTTTCGTTTTTTTTTTCTTTCTCTCTATGGCGTCTACACAGGATCTTCATTCTCCCATCTTCTTGTTGTCAAATATCTGTAATCTTGTGTCTATTCGTCTTGATTCGTCCAATTATGTCCTCTGGCAGTTTCAATTACACAAGATCTTGCGAGCTCACAAACTATTTCGCTTCATCGATGGGTCTTTCCCACCACCACCACAATTTCTGCCTACAAACGTGGTTTCGTTCGATAGTTCGTCTTCTACCTCCGATGTTCTTCAGGTTAATCCAGCGTATGACGACTGGGTTGCCATCGATCATGCTCTTATGACGTTAATCAACGCTACTCTCTCTCCGCCGGCTCTAGCTTATGTAGTCGGTTGTGACACTGCAAAACAAATGTGGGAAACATTGGCCAAACATTACTCGTCAACTTCAAGGGCGCATATCGTCAATCTCAAGTCTGAGCTCCAGACTATTTTCAAGAAACCAGGTGAGACAGTCCATTATTACGTTCAACGCGTTAAAGAATTGAAGGATAAGTTGGAAAATGTTTCGGTTGATGTTGATGCTGAAGATCTTGTGATATATGTTCTGAACGGTACAATAGTTTTTCTTTTCTTGAAGGGTTGTTAAAATGGTTCTAGAGGATGATGATTTGCAACATAAATAGGTTGAGAGCAAAGCAAATTCAAGGTAATGAATTTTGCTTTTTTATTATTATTAGTTAACCCATTGTGGTTTAGAGGGGTTGGTGAAGTTTTCTTCTTGTGTGGTAGTGATTTTGTTGGAGTTCACAATAAATTGAGCAAAGAATAGTTTTGTTGAGCCGAGAATTGAGCCATTCTACTTCATGCTATAATAGGTACAAGTACAACATCACATCTTTTCTTTACCCCATTATTGTAAAATTTCATATGTTCTCAATAGGAACATATGAAATTATTGCTTCTTTGTGACTTCAAATTTTTGATCAATAGGAACTAAAAACTAGCAATAATTGGAAGGGTTATATCGAACAACTTCCACTTGATCATTTTTGTAGGAGCTATTGCTTTTCCATAGTTATTTGGCCTTAATTAGTTTATAAAAGCACATTATAAATAATTAACACTTAACATGAAAATAGACAATAAATTAAACAAAACAAACCTCAATCAAAACATAAAATAATTCTCACGGTTCTAAAAAGCAAGTACTTCTCTAGTTTTAACATAGATGTTCTATAATTTTATTCTATGTAACACCCCACGTTACTAAACAAGGCTATTAGAGTGGTTATTTCCTTTAGTATTTGTTTTAGTTAGTTAGATGTTAGTTTGTTTTAGTTTAGAAACTTATGTATGTTAGAGTGGTTATTTCCTTTTGTAATTGTTTTATTTATCAAAAGTTGAGCTTAGGTTATGTCCAAGATATTGTAGTTCATCATTGAAGTCTTAAGGTTCCTCATGCTTAGGAACTTTAAAAAAGTTTAGTTTTGTTTTAAAGTTTGAGCTAGTCTCTTGTATACTTGTAGTTTGAGGGATGTTGTGTGATATTTGGATATAGAAGTGTGCTTTCTCATCTAAATTCCTCCTTAGCCGTTCTTTCATTACAAAGACTCATCGTGACTGACTAACAAGCTCTAAGTATGCATGATCTAGTTTCTTCAATCAAGTACTAAACTTCCTTCCACTTCTCCCAATTGCAACAAGCGAAACATAACGACTCTCTTGCTTTAAGATTTTCTTGCTTCCGTCCTCTTTTTGTCTTTTTATACCTTATGTTGTTGTTATCAGTATTAAATATATAATTTCAGGGTTTTACACATTTTTATAAGTATTTATTATCTGTTCTAGAACAATGATAATGAAGTGGCCTATAAATGGTTGATTACTCATTTCTATTTGGAACTTTGCTTTTCGAATAATTGAATTTTCATCATGATTCAGTATATCTGCTTTCATCAAACAAAATCCATTTGGAAAGCCTGCCATTTCTACTTCGCATCCTCATTGGGACTTTTACTCCAAAATCATTAGAAGATATAAGTAGTTAATTATTAGTGTTTTTTGTGTGGTAAAAGACTAGTTTTTGGAAGTTGGGTCTTTTTGTTGAACAACTTTTGTACGCAAAACTCATATTTGAATCCGATGAACTGGAAACAGAGAAAAAATCTTAAGTGTTTTAATTTTATTTGTTGCATGAGTATGATGATGACTCTTTTATTTTATGTTAAAAAAAAGATTCAGTATGTCAAAACTTAACTCAGTGTTGTGTTCTTACCTTGCTTGCTTCTATCTCAAATTCACACGTTATGAACTCCCTTTGGTACAGGAGCTATCAATTTATCCACTTGTTGGGCACTTTGTAGGTTTTAAGGGGCGAAGTAGACATTTTTAGGTCGTTTTAAGAAGTTTTTGACATCCTAGTATGCTTAAGCACCTTTAATGCAATTTTACGACTAAAAACCACCAACATTCTAAACATATGAAAAACACAACATATTTCTTTTTAAATCAAAGTCTAACTCAAGATAAACTCAATTCAGATAAACAACTCAAAGTCTAATACAAACTTTGTGATGTTGAGGAGACATTGAATGAAGACCATTTCTTAGCTAGTTTTACTACTTTTTAGCTAGCCTTTATCATTTTTGGCTAGTTGGATGATTGTTTGTTTCAGTTTGGAAACTTACGCATGTTAGAGTGGCTATTTCGTTTAGTAATTATTTATTTATCTTTTTTTTATGAGAAATATAATGGTCATTTCATTGATGGTATGAAATGTACAAAAGAGTGTGTAAGGAACCCATTACAAAAGAGAATCCCAACTATTAAAAAGAGATGTGAGACTATAATCACAAAAGTGAGAGGTTAATTTACACCAAGAGATAGCAAGGAAAGTAATAGCATCGAATAAAATATGATGATCTCGGGCACAATCTATAAAGATCCTGTTGTTTCTCTCAATCCAGATGGACCAAAATAGTGCTTTTATAAAATTTTCCCAGATGCAAGCTTTTTTCCCGGTTGAAAGGATGCCCTATAAGAAGAGACTCGAGAAGCATCGCCATCTTGTTTGGAAGAGTAATCTGTAATTTGAAGGCCATAAGGATCTTGGTCCAAATTTGTGAAGTGTAATTGCAGCTGGTGAAGAGGTGACTCATGGATTCATTGGCTTGTTTGCATAGGACACACCAATTTGGGGATAATACCATCCAAGGGGCCTTTTTAAGGAGGGTATTTGCCGTATTAATGCCTTCATGGCTGACTTCCCATGGGAAGAAGTGGATTTTTTTAGGGATAGGCCTTTTCCAAATGTTGATGAATAACAGCTCGGAGGGGTGACCATGGCTGGAAACAATCTTGTGAGAGAGTGATTTTGATGTGAATTGGCCGGATACATCAAGGTTCCATCTCCAAGAATCTGCATTTATGTGTGTCGTTGGGAGGGGTAGGAGTGTGGAAAGACATGCCCATTCGGTAATCTCCTCTTCTTTTAGGTTTCTTCGGAGAGCAAGGTCCCATGAAAGATTATTCACACCTCTCAAATCATCAATGGAGCCATACTTTTTGAAGGATAAAGCATATAGCCGGGGGACAAGGACTTTGATGGGGCTTCCCCCCACCCAGTTATCGTGCCAAAAGGAAGTTTGCTTGCCATTACCCACCACACAACTAACATTTTCATAGATCAAATCTCTTTGAGCCACGATGTGCTTCCAAGGCCCTTGGTGATATCTAACCTTTTTGTGTTCGGGTTGAAGATCGAAATGTTGAGATCCGTATTTTGCAGCAATAAATCTCCTCCATAGAGAAGAGTTTTCATGACGAAAATGCCAAATCCATTTGGCAAGGAGGCTTTTGTTCTTGGATTTAAGGTCAATGAGGCCCAAGCCACCTTCAGTTAGAGGACGACACACGGTGTTCCATCTTATGGGATGATAGCCCCGCTTCTCCTTTGTGCCATTCCATAAGAAATGGCAGAAAAGTTTCTCTATGATGTTGGCGACCTCTGTTGGAATCTTGAAGATGGATAAATAATAAGTGAGAAGGTTTGTTAAAGTGGCCTGTATAAGAGTTAATCGGCCACCTTTGAATAGGTATGTACCCTTCCATCCCGTAAGACGTCTTTCGATCTTTTCAACGATAGGGGCCCAAAAAGATTTTGATTGAGGTTTACCATTCAAAGGAAGCCCAAGATAAACCATAGGCCATTCAGCAATCTTGCAACCATAAGTCAAGGCAAGGTCTGTAATATAGTGGGATGGGAGATGAATACCACTGATCTCTGATTTGTGATGGTTTATCGAAAGGCCTGATGCTTGCTCGAAAACCTTAATCGTGTCTAGAATGGCAGTAACATGTTCCTTGGAAGGAGCAGAAAAGAGAATAGTGTCGTCTGCAAACTAGAGGTGGTTGATAACAAGCTTTTCATTACCCACCTCAAATCCATGAATATGGCCTTTGCTCTCCTTGAAAGATAACAACCTACTGAGGCAGTCAACAATTAGAATAAAAAGGAAGGGTGAGAGAGGGTCACCTTGCCTAAGCCCCCTAGTAGCAAGAATCTTCCCTCGGGGTCTCCCATTTACGATGATAGAGAAATTTGCGTAAGAGAGATACACTACAATCCATTTCCTCCAAGTGGTACCAAATCCTTTTTTTGCTAGGATTAAGTCAAGAAATTCCCAATCCACCTTATCGAAGGCCTTTTCAAAATCAAGCTTGATGACAATTCCTTGTTTCTTTCTTTTATAAAAATCTTCAATGAGTTCGTTTGCAATGAGGGAAGCATCAATGATTTGTCGCTCGACTACAAAAGCAAATTGTGATTCAGATATGGTAAATGGAAGAACCTGTTTGAGCCGTTCAGAAAGGACTCTAGCAATCACTTTGTAGAGACTTGTGGTGAGACTGATTGGCCTATAGTCCCCTACTGTTTTGGCATCAACTTTTTTTGGGCTGAGACAAATGTAGGTTTCGTTAAGGCTAGCGTTTATAATGCCCTTCTCAAAAAAAATCTTGGAACACCCTCTTTATATCATCTTTGAGAATGTTCCAATGTTTTTTAAAGAATTCTGAGGTAAAACCATCTGGCCCTGGTGATTTGTTACAACCAAGGTCAAAAACTGCTCTTCTGATCTCTTCTTCTGAAATGGGAAGTTCCAAAGATGCAGCTTGTGCTAAAGAAATTGGGTCCCAACTTTCAATCTCTGGCAGGAACCTGACGCCCTTGTCCTTGGTGTAGAGTGTTTTGTAGAAATCAATGAATTCCTCCTCTATGTCTCTGTCAACAACCAAACTCGAACCTGTTCGAGAAACAAGCTCCACAATGGTGTTTTTTCTTCTCTTTGCAGAGACAATTCTGTGGAAAAAGTACTGCATTTTCATCTCCTCTAAGGCCCATTTTAGTTTACATTTTTGCCTCCAAGATATCTCCTGTCTAAAGGAAATTTCCATAATTTGGGCTTTGATATCATTCCTTCGCAGATGGGTGGCTCCATCCATAAGAAAAGCTTCTTCCTTTTGATCAATTTTTGTAAGCTCATTAGTTAGGTCGACCAGTTGAAGCTTGGAGTTTCCAAAGATAGATAGATTCCAATTCTTCAGGGCACCCTTTAGCAATTTGAGCTTCTGTATGAATCCGTGACCAGGCCAACCATGGGATGTGTTATTCAACCACCAATTCTTAAGGAAAGGTTCAAAATCACAATGTTCCAGCCACATGTTCTCAAATTTGAAGTAAGTAGGACCCCATCGTTGCTGCCCAAGAGTCAAGGTTATGGGGTATTTATCTGAGGTAACACGAGGATGCCTCTTCACCAATGCGCTATTATATCTATCAAGGCACGGACCAGTAATAAGGAAGCGATCAATGAGGGACATAACTGGGCGCTCCCTTAAGCTGGACCATGTAAATTTACCGTTCGATAAGGGAGGGTTGATGAGCGCATTGTTCGATATGAACGAGTTGAAAAGCTTCATGCTTTTAGTCATAGGTTTGCCACTAGATTTTTCGAAAGACCACCTGGGAACATTGAAATCTCCTCCTAACAACTAGTGATCAGTACAAATATTGGATAAATGAGTGAGCTCACCCCAAAAAGCGTCTCGATTAGTGGCACGTGTGGGTCCATAAACACCGGTCAACCAAAAGCGGTATCCATCTGTGAGAGTAAGGTGTAGGGATAGAGTATAGGTACCTTCAATGATGTCAATCACCTCGATGCTTGGATCATTCCACATAATGAGGATGCCTCCAGAAGAGCCGTGGGCGTTTAGGACAGACCAAGCAATATTTCGTGAACTCCAGAGAGTCTTGATGAAAATTCTGTTCACGTTGGAACTTTTGGTTTCTTGTAAAATGACAATAGTGGGATTTAGCTTGCTGACGAATTCTTTGATGAGGGCATGTTTCTTCCGCGAGCCCAATCCACGAACGTTCCAAGACAAAATGATCATTTAAGATGTTTACCTCCTCCATTGTCTAGCAGTAAGGTAGACTTCCCGTAATTTATGGATGAGGCCAAATTTTTAACCTCACGGACAAGCTTGGCTTTTTTCTCTGTCAATTTACTTTTCTTTGATTTGGTCGGAATGGTCGTGATACATAATCCATTTTTATTGAGCCACGGTGCCAGATTTTGGAGGAAAGAGTCGTCCGCTTGGTTTTCTGAGGGACCTTTATCTATTGCCAAAAACTCTTCCTTCTGTAAGGCAATCGGAACGGGCAAAGGAGGAGGATGCTCAGTGGGCAAAGCTAGTAATGGTGGGTCGAGGTGTTGACAATGGGACTGTGAAACGCCAGATTGATCCTCGTTAAAGAGGCAAAGGGGGATGATGGTACTGGATGGGGAAAGGTGAAAGGTGGGCCCAAGAGAGGTAGATTCAGGACAGGGGTTGGAGAAGAGGTCTTCAGTATCTGAAGGGTGATGGGGTGGGCCGGATTGACATTTGGTTCCTTTAAGGAAATAGGTTTGTTTCC
This sequence comes from Trichosanthes cucumerina, assembly GCA_036507285.1. NCBI lineage: Eukaryota > Viridiplantae > Streptophyta > Magnoliopsida > Cucurbitales > Cucurbitaceae > Trichosanthes > Trichosanthes cucumerina. Next base: position 29,197,458 of record CM071839.1, read on the forward strand.
CACCAATCTGGATTTTGGACAAGACGGGCTGTGAAGGACTAGGTGATGGGTTAGAGGGCTTTTTTTTGGGTGTCGAAGGCCTCAGGTTGTGATTGGGCCAGAGATGGAAGGGTGGTGTTTGGGCCAGAAATTGGTTTATGTAGAGGTGAGCCCAATAGAGAGGAATAAGCCTGAAAGGTTGGAGAGGACGGGGCATTCGAGGCACGTGGGTTTTTTGGGTAGGTGAGCAGAGGGGATCGGTCAAGAGGGGTCAAGTCAGAGGGAAAAGAGGGTGTCAGGCGCGTGGCATTGGTAACTGGGTCAATCCGATTATGGCAAGAGTTCTTGGTGGCTTCCGCCGTCCATGAATGCCTGCAATAAAACCCAAATATAGCTTTTCATTGAAGAAAGGGTCGATAACCACCTTGGTCACAGAAGATGAGGTGGAGGGGAGGAGGATAGTTGCCGGAATGAAACCTCTCTGGTTATCAGCGACCTTTAAGCATACACCCATCATATCGAGTCTGGTCAGGGTCTTCTTAGAGACATCAACCAAACCGCCGCAAACTTCACCAATGGCTTTAAAGGTTTCCAAGTTCCATTTGTCGGGTGGGAGGTTTCGCACCTTGATCCAGCCTCCATACGAAGGAATCAACGAATCAGAGTTCTATACCGAGTCCGTCCAAGCTTCAAACTTAATCCGAAATTCGCCAATAGTCTGCCAATTTCCGTTTGCTAATAGACCAAAAACATGTTCCGCAGATTCACAGTTTAGAAGGGCCTTATTAGGGAGAATCGGGCTTATGGCACAAAAAGGACTGATTTTCGATTGCAGTGCCTCGTTAATAGCCGACCAGTCGTCATGGAAGTTGTATCGAGGTACAATGATCACGGATGAGAGGTTTAAGGGTACTGGGTCGAAAACAGAGGATGGGCACAGACGAAACCTCGGATCGGATGGAGTTGTCGGGCCGAGGCCATGGGTTTGAGACGCAATGAGGGTGTCTTTAAAGGAAGCTTTCATTCCGGTTTGAAGAGGGTCTGAGGGTGAAATGGGTCTCAACGATGGCTTAGGAAGGTAGTTTGCCAAGAGTTCTAATAGAAGGGTCCATCCCTTTCTGTTGATATCGGCAGGGACAATAAGCTTGGAGCAGGCACCATTGGCCTCCAATTTTGCTAGCTCTACGCAGTGGCCTCTACGATTTGTGTGTTTTTCGACCCAATAAATGTCTCCTTCAAAGCGTTTTTCCTTGAAGAACTTCTGTGTGAGGTGGGAGCTGACGAGAACCTTTAATGTCTCATGAAACCACTGAATGATGGAGGCTGGAGCAGCGAAGGAAAAAGCTCGATCTCTTTGTTGTTCAGTGAGTTGATAACAAATGCCATGGGAGAAACGGTCAAGGTCAATGGAAAAGGATTTCTGGTCGATAGAGAAGGAGAAACGGGATTTTCTGCCAGCCATGGTCGCCTAGGTTGATCGGCAGAAGGGTGGCTAGAAGGGGTCATGATCGACGGATGCGGCGGGGGGAGAGGGGGGAGGGGAGGTGAGAGAAGGGAGAGCGATCATTTTTTTGCATCCTAACCGTCTAACAGAGAATGAGATTCATCCCATTTGTTCCTTGTAATTGTTATAGTAATTATTTATTTATCAAAAGTTGAGCTTAGGTTATGTTCAAGATGTTATAGTTTCCTTATTAAGTCTTGAGGTTGTTTTCTACTTCGGAACTTTAATAAAATTTCATTTCGTCTCGAAGTCTGATCTGGTCCTTGTATACTTATAGTTTGGGGGACGTTGTGTTGTATTCGGATATAGAAGTGCGTTTTCTTGTTTATCAGGTACTTGTAAAATTTTTTTGTAGCTCGTAGTTATGTTGTTATGCTGCCAAAATTTTTGGGGTGTATTGGTCGTAAGTTAGTAATGTCCGTAATTTAGGTTTAAAATTTGGGGGTGTTACATTAGAGTCAAAATTATACTTAACTTTTGCCACCACTTTTTGGCTACTTTGTAGGTTTCAAGGGACAAATTTGACACTTTTAGGTCGTCTTGAGTTATTTTTGTCCTCAAAGTTTTCTTAAGCACCTTTAACACACTTTCGTAGCATCGGGGGGTTGGTTATGTGCAATAGTTTAACTTTAGGCACTTTCTTAGTTTCTTAAGAGTCAAAATGAGACTTAAACTCTTTTTAGTCACTTTGTAGGTTTTAAGGGATGAAGTTGACACTTTTAGATCGTTTTGAGTTATTTTTATCCTCAACATATGCTTAAGTGTCTTTAAGACACTTTTGTAGCATTTGGGGTTAGTTGTTTTCTTAAGCTTCAGTTTAGGTACTTTTTAAGTTTCTTTAAGAGTCAAAATGACACTTAAACTCTTTTTGGCACTCTTTGGCCACTTTGTAGGTTTCAAGGGGCGAAATACACACTTTTAGGTTGTTCTAAGTATGTTTTTGGTACCAAAGTATGCTTAAGCACCTTTAATGCACTTTATTATCATCGGGGTGTATATTGTGTGTTATAGTTTCACTTTAGTCACTTTCTTAGTTTCTTAAGATTCCAAATGACGCTTAAACTCCTTTTACACACTTTAGATCGTTAGTGAGTTATTATAGGTCTCAAAGTATGCTTAAGAGCCTTTAAGATACTTTTGAAGATTCGAGGGGTCGGTTGTGTGCATAAGTTTGATTTAGGTAATTTGTTTTAGTTTCTTTGAGCGTGGAAATGAGACTTAAACTCCTTTTATACACTTTTTTTTTGTAACTTTGTAGGTTCCATAAGTAGTTTTAGATCGTTAGTGAGTTATTTTAGGTCTCAAATTATGCTTAAGATTGAATGTGACTATGCCAGAATTGATGACAAATAAGAATGTTCCTATGTATCCAATTTTTTACCTGGGCAAGAATTTGTAACAGTTTCCCATGAGAGTCTTGAAGGCAACTGTATGCACAAGTCAAGAGATAGAAATAAGCGATTTGTATCATGCTAGGAGCGTAGAGACTTTACCTTGTGGATTGTGTTTGTTGGAACTTAATGAATTGGTCTAGTACTTTACATATTTAGAATATTGGTTCATTTGTAAATCTTCCATGATTTTGTGAGTTAGAGTTGAAAGTCGTGGTTGGTTAATTTGGATATAGAAGTGTTATCTTTTTTTTACCAACAGGTGCTAAGTAAAATTTTTTGTATTATTATAGTTACGTTGCTATGTTGTCGAAATTTTTAAAGCATATAGGTTGTTAGCTTAGTGGTGTTTCTTAGATTAGGTTAACATTTGGGGGAGTTAGCTTAGTTCTATTGGTAGTACAATTACATCGCCTTTTGACAAAGTTTTAATCACTACGTAGATTTATGTATTATTATTTAAAATTATTGACTTGTTTAATAATTATTTTATTTGTGAAAATATTCTTATTTTTTTCTTTCTTGATGACTTTTTGCAGGTTGATGATAGAATATCATGAGAAGTTCTTGGCCACAAAAACAACTAGCTCGAGAGTTATATATTTTGATATTGAATAGTGAAACATTTTGTAATTTAATGAATAGTATTTGACAAATTTATATTTAGTGTCATCCCAAAGTTGATGTTCCTTACTATATTTATTTTGTGAACAATAGATTGTTATGTTTAATTTGTATCGATTTAAGTGGGATAATGTAAACCTTGAATGAAATGTAATTTGCTTGGATTAATGACATATATATTCATTGTATTACTAATCTTGTAGATCATTTATTAATTATTTTACTTTTAATTTGAACTAAGGTAGGAAACATGAATAATACCATCATGAATAATTTCGAAAGCCATCAAAGCTACAACAATAGCAAAAAAATTTACAATTCAAAAGTATATTGTAGCTTTAATTTAAGTTAAAAAAATAGCTACAAATAAATGTTATAATTACTAAAATGTTATCGTAGATTACTACAATATTATTATAGCAATTATAAAATGCTATAATTGATTTTAAAAAGAAGAAATTATGCTATTAAAAGACTTTTTGATATAACATTTTTTATAACCTTTATAAAATGCTATAAAAAGTCTAATTTTTATAGCTTTTATAAAATGCTGTAAAAAGTCTAATCTTTTACAGCTTTTATAAAATGCTGTAAAAAGTCCCAGACTTTTAATAGCTTGGGTTGTCATGACTCTGCAGAAAGAGCTATAAAAGGCCTATTACAGCATTTTTTCGAAGCTATCGTAGACCTTTTTTCCTGTAGTGCATAACCTATAACAAAGAATTGCATGCAAACATAGGAACTTGGGTTAAAATTAAATTAGTTTTAAATTGTCTAAAATTAATTTAGACCTAAGTTTTAATTCCTATTAGGATAAAAAGTTTGTCTTGCTTAATATTTTAAATAGTTTAAAATATAGTAGGACAATAGAACTATGGTCATAAGGGAACTCTACTGGTGAAGTTCTGTCTAAGGTTGGGGGTATTTAAGTCGACAGTTAGCAAACTAACACCTCCTACAGGAACCGACTGGAGCTTGAGTTGAATTAACCATAGTCCTATTTTATATCTAGGTAATTAAAATGTTTATTCACCTAGACATAAGGTTAAAAGACCTAGTTATAATAGTTATAATAGGCATAGACTTAGATTCTTTTAGCCACAATCCGACTAAGTTAAACCTACACCCTAACCTTAGGAGCTTCAAAACGAGATGTTTGCATTAAGTTTACTCTCACATCCTCAAGAGTTCACACTGTGAGTTCCATGCTCGGGTACGTAGCGTCAATAGGACGTCCCCCCTACGGTAAGTGTTTGCATGGTTTAATACCAAGGTGAATGAGGGAAGTATCGATAGTAAATGGGAGCAAGATGCATGTCAATGTATCCTACGGTCTCCTCCATTAGGTCGCACCGTGAGATTTCTATAGTCTACCTGCTAGGTTGTCCTGGAACAACCAATCCCTACGGAGGGCCTGACTATAGGGATCAAAACACCGCGAACTCCAGAAATGGATAGGGTCTCTTAGGTAATTTTTCAACAGTTGTCTTTCTTAATAGTAACCTGTTGGCTTGGACCTATTTGATCTAGAAATGGTAGGGTCACATTTACGAGATTAGTTAAGCTATTTAACAAGTCCTTGATAAAACAAACGGTAGCTAAAAATCATTGGGACATGAGATGTTCTGGTAGTGAGAATTAGCTGAGATAGTCTCGATTCAGGGGAGGAGTGACTGACCACACGACGGTGGCTTTTGTTCTGAACCTTTGAAGTATCGTTGCAAAATTAAAGGTTTAATTTAAACACTAGGGTTTTTTAATAATTTTGCTAAAATTGATTGGTTTATAATGGGTTAAAGGCATAACTAATTAGAACTATTTTTGAAATTTCAGCATGTCGTCCTCAATTATAGCCTTACTCAAAAGCGAATGTTTAACTGGTGAAAGCTATACTACGTTGAAGTCCAACTTCAATACGATTCTAGTTGTTGACGACCTTTGGTTTGTACTAACTGAGGAATGTCCTCAGGTCCTTACTCGAAACGCTCCTCAATCTGTTAAGGATGCGTATGATTGCTGGATCAAGGCCAATGATAAGGCCAAGATCTACATTTTGGCTAATGTTTCTGAAGTTCTAGCCAAAAAGCACGAGGGCATGGTCTCAGCTCATGAGATCTTGAGTTCGTTGCAGAACATGTTTGGACAACCGTTTGGACAGCTTCGGCATGAATCTCTCAAGTACGTTTATAACTCTCGTATGAAGGAAGGGTCATTGGTGAGAGAACACGTTCTCGATCTGATGGTCCACTTCAACGTGACTGAAATGAACGACGCGATCATAGACGAGCAAAGTCAGGTCTCATTCATCCTGGAATCTATTCCGAAGAGTTTCCTGCAATTCCGCAACAATGCGCTGATGAACAAGATAGAGTATAACTTGACTACTCTCCTTAATGAACTACAAACTTTCCAGTCTCTTATGAAGAATAAGGGACAGGCTGATGGAGAGGCAAATCTGTTTGCCCATTCCAGAAGGTTCAAGAAAGGTTCATCATCTGCGACTAAGTCCTATGGTCCATCTTCTGGACTTAAGAAGACCCAAAAGAAGAAGATAGGAGGGAAAAGGAAGATACCTGCTTCTGATAAGGGCAAGGGAAAAGCCAAGGTTGCAGACAAAGGAAAGTGTTTCCACTGCAACATGGACGGGCACTGGAAGCGAAACTGCCCAAAGTACCATGCTAAGCTCAAAGAGAAGGTAAATTCGATTTACTTGTTCTTGAAACATGCTAAGTGGAAAATGATGATTTTTCCTAGATACTTGATTCAGAAGCCACTAATTACGTTTGCTCTTCTTTTTAGGAAACTAGTTCCTTCAAGGAGCACGAAGAGGGTGAGATGACACTCAGGGTCGGAACGGGAGACGTCGTTTCAGCTCGTGCAGTGGGAGATGTCAAGCTGTTTGTTAGAGATAGATTTTTATATTTAAAAAATCTGTACATAGTTCGTAAGATTAAGAGGAACTTAATTTCTATCTCTTGTATGTTTGAACATGGATATTGTATTACTTTTTCTATTAATGAAGTGTTCATTTCGAAAAAGGGTGTCGATATTTGTTCTGCTAGATTAGAAAACGGCTTGTATGAACTTAAACCGAAACAAACTAAAGCAATTTTGAATCATGAGATGTTTAAAACTGCTAATACTCAAAGTAAAAGGCAAAGAATTTCTCAAAATAATACCTATCTTTGGCATCTTAGACTTGGTCATATAAATCTCAACCGGATTGAGAGACTATCTAAGAATGGACTTCTAAACAAGTTAGGAGATGATTCTTTACCTCCTTGCGAATCTTGCTTAGAAGATAAGATGACTAAGCGACCTTTTACTAGAAAAGGTTATAGAGCCATAGATCCCTTAGAACTTATACATTCAGATCTTTGTGGTCCGGTGAATGTAAAAGCTCGAGGAGGGTACGAATATTTCATCTCTTTCATAGATGATTATTTGAGATATGATTATCTATACCTAATGCATCATAAGTTTGAGGTTCTTGAAAAGTTCAAAGAGTATAAGGCTGAAGTAAAGAATGTGTTAGGGAAACCATTAAGACACTTCGATCCGATCGAGGTTGAGAGTATATGGATTTGAGATTCCATGACTATATGATAGAACATGGAATTAAATCTCAACTCTCAACACCTAATACACCACAACAAAATGATGTGTCAGAAAGGAGAAATAGAACCTTGTTGGACATGGTTCGATCTATAATGAGCTATGCTCAATTGCCTACCTCGTTTTGGAGATATTGTTCCATCAAAGAGTGTTTCAGAAACACCCTGAATTATGGAAGGGGCGTAAACCTAGTTTACAACACTTCAGGATTTGGGGTTGTCCAGCAAACGTGCTGGTGACAAACCCAAAAAAACTGGAACCTCGTTCAAGATTATGCCAATTTGTTGGCTATCCCAAAGAAACGAGATGTAGTTTTTTCTACGACCCATAAGAAAACAAGGTGATTGTATCGAAAAATGACACTTTCTTGGAGGAATATCACATGAGGAACCATAAACCACGTAGTAAACTAGTACTAAATGAAGCTACATATATACCAACAAGAGTTGTTGATCAAGCTGGACCTTCATCAAGAGTTGATGAAGAAGCCAACACATCAAGCCAGTCTCGTCCTTCTCAATCGTTGGGAATGCCTCGACGCAGTGGGAGGGTTGTTTTCCAACCTGACCGCTACTTGGGTTTAGCTGAAACTCAAGTCGTCATACCTGATGATGACGTAGTAGATCCATTGTCTTATGGACAGACAATGAATGACGTAGACAAGGACAAATAGATCAATGCCATGGACCTTGAAAAGGAGTCAATGTACTTCAATTCAGTATGGAAACTTGTAGACCAACCTGAAGGGGTAAGGCCCATAGGGTGTAAATGGATCTATAAGAGAAAGAGAGATGCAACGGGTAAGGTACAGACCTTTAAGGCTAGACTTGTAGCAAAAGATTTTATCCAAAGGGAAAGAGTTGACTATGAGGAAACGTTTTCCCCTGTTGCTATGCTTGTCTATCAGGATACTCTTGTCCATAGCCGCATTTTATGATTATGAGATTTGGCAAATGGATGTCAAGGTTGCCTTTTTGAATGGTAATCTTAACAAGAGCATCTATATGTCTCAGCTCGAATGGTTCATAACCCAAGGTCCGGAGCAAAAAGTTTGCAAGCTCAATCGATCCATTTATGGGTTGAAAAAAGCATCAAGATCTTGGAACATAAGATTTGATACTACGATCAAGTCTTATGGTTTTGACCAAAATATTGATGAGTCTTGTGTTTACAAGAGGATCATGAACAACAAAGTAGCTTTCTTAGGGCTTTATGTGGATGATATTCTACTCATTATGAATGATGTAGGATACCTTACTGACATAAAGAACTGGTGGGCAACCCAATTCCAAATGAAAGATTTGGGAGAGGCGCAGTATGTTCTGGGATTCAAATTTTCAGGAATCGCAAGAACGGAACGCTAGCTCTGTCTCAAGCATCTTATATCGACAAAATGTTGGCCCGATATTCGATGCAGAATTCCAAGAGGGGCTTATTACCCTTCAGGCATGGAGTTCATCTGTCTAAGGAACAATGTCCTAAGACACCTCAAGAGGTTGAGGATATGAGACGTATTCCTTATGTCTCTACAGTAGGTAGCTTAATGTATGCTATGTTGTGCAAGAGGCAAGGCATTTGCTATGTAGCGGGAATAGTCAGTAGGTAACAATCCAATCCAGGGTTAGACCATTAGATCGCAGTTAAAAATATCCTCAAGTATCTTAGGAGAACGATCGAGATACTATACGCTTGTGTATGGGACTAAGGATTTGATCCTTCCTGCATACACTGATTCTGATTTTCAGACCGATAAGGATTCAAGGAAATCCACATCGGGATCAGTTTTCACTCTTAACGGGGAACAATAGTATAGTGAAGCATCAAGCAATGATGCATTGCAGACTCCACGATGGAGGTTGAGTATGTCACTTCTTGTGAAGCAACTAAAGAGGTTGTTTGGCTAAGGAAATTCCTTATTGATTTGGAAGTTGTTCCAAATATGGAATTTTCCATCACCTTATACTGTGACAACAATGGTGCGGAAGCCAATTCGAAGGAACCTCGCAGCCATAAGCGAGGCAAGCACATCGAGAGGAAGTATCACCTGATACGAGAAATAGTGCAACGAGGAGATGTGACAATCACGAAGATCGCTTCGGAGCACAACATTACCGATCCGTTTACAAAGACACTCACGGCTAAAGTGTTCGAGGGTCATCTGGAAAGTCTAGGCCTACGAGATATGTACATAGGCTAATCTAGGGCAAGTGGGAGATATGTAATGAGGGTATATGGATGCCCTAGTTTATTGTATTTGTATCTCTGTAACCACTGTTTTAGATTGTAATGTACCTCACTAGAGTTTTAGTTCAAGTGGGAGTTTGTTGGGGTTTGTGCCCTAAAACTCGTAGTTTGTAATTAGGTTCTAATTATTGTAATAAAGTGTTATTATTTCAATAAAGAGTTATTGTTCGTTATTTACGATATTGCCATTGTTTTAACCCTAAATCCAATAAACTAAACATCCAAGGTTGTAAAATGTATCTTGAACTGAATGAAGTGTACATATAAAGGATCTCGGTTCGAGATACAACCTAAAGGGTCTATAGTAAGGGGATAAGGTTTGGGTACCTTACCCTGGTAACACTATGGATGTGGCCCACTTTGTATATGATACAAACACTGTGATCCCAATGTGTTCGTGTAGATGACATGTGAGTGGGAATATCCTATGTAATGAGATTACATAAGACCAGACCGCAAAATAGTAACCACTAGGTGTAACTCTATTGACTAGTTAGGTTTATATTTCACATAGATGACCTAGGCAACTTGATCTCAATCCTGAGCAGGTTACAAACTCCTGTTCACGAGGGATTATCCTTTGACTAGTATGGGTGAGAGTGGCCTCATTCGCCGACTCAATATGCATACCTTCTTGGGGACAAGACCGAGCGAGCAACTGGAGACTTAGCCTAGCAAGATGGAATTCACTCTTTCTCGCCTACTAGGGTAAGTAGATGAATGTTCTCTTAAGTGGTGTCTCTGGGACTTGAACAAAGGGTCTGACCCTCTCATTGGCCTGAGAGGGACTTCTGTTTGTTGGTAGTACCACAAACAAATTGTTCATTAGAGGAGCACTGATACTTAAGGTACAAGATGAAACCCAAGGGTAAACCGGTAATTTGACCCAATCGGTCAATATCTGTGGACACAGAAATATATCTGCAGTGAGAAGAGTGCAACTACGGGACTTTAGTGGAGTGTTTCCGTAGTTAACGAATGTTGATTAGGAGGTTAATGAGATTAACCGAGTAATCTCGTATCGTTGGAGCTTTTGATCTGTAGGTCCATTAGGTCCACCTTCTAGCTCGTAAAGGGTTCTTAGATCGTTTGAATTTGAAATGTTCAAATTTATTAGGGAATAAATTTAATGTATATCGATACGATATAATATATAGGTTTGGAACTATATATTACAAATTTAATGTGAATATGATTCATATTAAATTATTTGAGAGAATTTAATATTTGAAAGAGTTTAAATATTAATTTAAATGTGAATCTGATTCATATTTAAAAACTATAGGTTAAAATTTAATATGCATGAGATGTGCATTAAAACTATAGATTAGAGGAGAAATAGATTAAATATGATTTAATCTTATTTAAATATATAATATATTTTAAGATTAATTAAATATATGATATTTAATTAAATAATTAATTAAATTTGATTTAATTAATGATTAATTAATTCTTAATTAATTAATGGGTACGTGTCAGGAGGACATGCTCCCTTCTTCCCCACTAACTCCCTATCGGGAAGAACTCCTCTGGGAATAACCTCTCGAGGAAGAGGGGTTTGAATAATAGATCCGATTGTGCCATTGTGAATTGCTCTTGGAAATTCTCTCTCTTATCAATTCCCTTCTCATTCACCTTCCAAATGGTTGGCTCCTTCCCACAAATGAGAGATATAAGTAGATACTCAGAGGATAGGAGGTTAACTAACTATAGTCTTAACTAACTATATTCATATGATGACCTAGGTAACTCGATCTTAATCCTGAGCGTGCTATGAACTCTTGTTTATTCGGATTATCCTTAGATTTTTATAGGTGGGAATGGTTCGAGATTGTCGACTCAATAAGCCTCCCATTTCAGAGATAAGATCGAGTAGATAATAGGGTACATAGTTCTGCAAGATGGAATTCACTCCTACTCGGTTTAGGGATTAATAGAGAGGTTGTTGCCTTAAGTGTTGACTCCGAGTCTTGAACAAAGGGCCCACCCCTCTCATTACCCCGAGAGGGATTCAGGTTGTTGGTTGGACCACAAACCAATTGTTCATTAGAGGATGAATGGGACTTAAGGAACAAGAAGTAATTACATGGGTAAAATGGTAATTTTGACCCAGCTGTATTTACGAACAACCTGTGAAGGATTGACTTACTAATAATGGTTATATCGAGTGGACAAAAATATATCTACAGTGAGGAAAGTGCAACTACTGGGCTTTAGTGGAGTGTCCCGGTGGTTAACGAATGTTGATTCGTTAGGCTAAATAGTTTGGTCAGTTAATCTGGTATCGTTGGAGCTCATGTTCTGTAGGTCCATTAGGTCCTCCTTACTACCTCGAACTAAGCCTTTTAACATTTTGAGAGAAAAGAATTTGAATTGTTCAAATTCGGTTTTGGGAGAAATCGTTAATTATATGCAATATATTTAACGTGTCATAGCTTAATTATGAATTAAACTATGATTAGAAAGAGGTGGAAATATTTAAATATGATTTTAATATTAGATCGATTTATAGCATTAATAAGGATTCATGTTCGAAAAATCGATCAGGACTAGACAATTTATTTAATTTAATATTTGATATTAAATTAAATTATAATTAATTAATTAAATTATTTAATTAATTTTAATTGAAAAGAAATTTAATATTGATTTTTTGGATTAAAATTAAATGGAAAATAAAGGGATTTCATGTTTTTCATGAAAATCAAGTTGACAACTTGCCCATCCTATTTGTGTTGCAAATCGTCCACCGGGTGAAGAGAATTTGATCTTCAAAAGTGAGTTTCTTAACTTTCTGTTTTTTCAACTTTGAGCATGCATTTTATTTTGCAAAATTGATCAACATAGAGTGTTCAAGATCCTAAATTGCTTCCACTTTCTTAATATAGATTTTTTCAATTGGTATCAGAGGAATTTTGAGCACTCAATTTGATCTATTTTGTTTTGTGGTGGGTGTTTTTTGAAATTTAATTTTTCTAGGCATCTAAAGTGATATTCTGGTTTTGACATTTAAAGTGAGCATTGATTTGTGCTTTATTTTTAAATTTCTCAAGAGTTTTTTAGCACTTATGTGTGAATAAGAGTTTGTAAGAGTTTCGAGTCGATCGGAGTTCGGGAAGGCCGTCAATTCGAAGAAAGAAGCTCAAATGGTCACTGAAATTCGAAAACAGGGGCTACTAGATTTCTTCTTCAGCTACAATAACATGAAGTACAACCCGTGATTGCCCGTGATTTTCCTTTGGTTGAAGAAGAGATGACATCACAGTGACATCAGCGGGCTGAATTACAGTTGACTTTGACCAGTTCACTCATTTTTAGATCGGTTGGGTGATTTTAGACCGGCATCTGACTTTTTCAAGACCAATTTTGCTTTTTTCGTGGTCAGTTTCATCAATTGGAGGCCCGGTTCAACCTTTTACAACCTAATTCAACCTTTTGAAGGTTCGGTTCACACATTTGCAAGCTGATTCGACCCAATTTCGAAGTGTTCGAAGTGGTTCAATGTTAATTCTAGATTATTATTGTAATAATTTAGTTGTTTGCTTGCATTAGATGCCAAAACAAACCCACTTTAGTGTGTTTAATTAATTATGCAATGTATGTTTTAATTAAAATCTCTGATTGTATGTGCATACAGTATGCCATATAGATTATAAAATCTCACCATAGGAAGTATGCTCTATGCATTGAAAGTATGTTATAAGTGTTATAATATATAATATGCATGTTTTTGAGTTTCATAAGAATTAATATAAGAGTTACATTAATTTATGAAACAAATATTATATGTTTTAATTATAATTAATATAGGAGTTATATTAATTAAAAATTAAACATATAATTCTTATGCATTTATTCATGTGATGGATTTGTTATAAATGTATGTTTATTCATGTGATGAATGGTCAAACACTTTATAACATAGAAATGCATGTAACCTAAGGTTAATTAATTAGTCTTCAAATGGTTTTAGAACTGTGATTAATTAGACCTTAGGTTATCTAGTTCTAATAAGATTAGAATTAGGCAACCAATAATTGATAAACTATTATTAAATAGGGACTCTGTCTAAAGAGCGTTCTGGCTAGGTTGGGGTATTTAAGCGAACGGAAACGAAACACTCCTACCTAGGAACTGACCTGGGAGTGAATTTAATCGAGAGGTTTATAAATTATCTTTCGTGAGTGGTGTTTATTAAAAGTTAATAAATTGAACTCATAGACTTAAGTTTATTAAAAGATTAATAGACTTAGGTAATTCCAGTATAATTGTTATATGGTAGACTTAGGTCATATTGTTTTAGCAGGAATATGCCTAAGTAAAAGTATACCCAAACTGTTTAAAATACTTAGTGGGAGTGAAAAGGTATATATGATATATCAACTATCTCTTACGCTCTCCACGAAGTTCACACCGTAAGATTTATGCTCGGCCTCGTGATGTCAATAGGGCATCCCATTCAGATGGTGTTTGCATAAATCAAGAGCAAGGTGAAAGGAGAAAGTATTTATAGTAAATGGGAGAAGGAATTGTGTTAACACATCCTATGGTCTCCTCCATTAGGTTCGACCGTGAGATTTCCATGTTGCGCCTCCAGGTTGCCCGAAGTAGCATCATTCATTCGGAAGGATGTAACATGGGATTCAGAACAACTCAAACTCCAGAAATGGACAGGGTCTCCTTAGGTCCATTCCCAGCTTTGTCTTTCCAATTCGGTAGCATTGTTGGGGCCGACCTCTTAACTGAAAATGGCGGGTCACACTTACAAGAATTTCTAAGTGTTAGTAAATTCTTGACCAAAGTAGTGATAACTAGAATATTGTAGGAATAAGAGTTATTCTGGTGTTAGCATTTAGTCAAGAATGTCTTGGTTCAGTGAAGAAGTGATTGACTACCACTCAGTAGCGGTTGCTCTGACTCACTTAAGTATCGTTGCAAAAAAAATAATGAGTTTATGAGTACATTATTGCTTTTGCTAAATTCTTAATTGGATAGGTTACAAGCAATTCACTAATAAAATTCATTCTTTTTCACATGTCAAGCTCTTTTATCTAATTACTTGCCTTCGACAAACTTAATGGCGATAACTACAGAACCTGAAAATCAAAATTGAATACGATTCTTGTTGTGATGATCTGAGGTTCGTCTTAACAGAGGAATGCCCTCCCCCTCCCAGCTCGACTGCAAATCGAATTGTTCGGGATGCATATGAAAGATGGATCAGGGCTAATGATAAGACCCAAGTCTATATGTTAGCCAACATATCCGATGTGTTGTCTAAGAAACATGAGAGCATGGCCACCGCGAAAGAGATCATGAGATCATTGTAGGCGATGTTTGGACAACCGTCCTCATCGACCCGCCATGATGCTCTCAAATACGTTTACAATTCCCGTATGAAGGAGGAATCCTCTGTTAGGGAACATGTCCTTAACATGATGGTCCACTTCAACCGGGCAAAAGTAAATGGGGTTGTCATAGATGAGAAGAGTCTGGTTAGGTTTATTATGGAATCTCTTCCGAAGAGTTTCATGCAGCTCCGCACCAATGCAGTTATAAATAAGATAAAGTATAATCTGACTACTCTCCTCAATGAGCTTCAGACTATTGAATCCCTGATGAAATCTAAGGGAAAAGAGAATGAGGCAAATGTTGTCACTTAAAAAAAGTTCCTAAGAGGATCGTCCTCAGGGACCAAGTTTGGTCCTTCTTTTTCTAAGAATAAGGGCATTCAGAAGAAGAAGAATGACAAAGGGAAGAGACAAGCTCCCATATGCAAGGCTAAAAACCACAGGAAAATGTTTCTATTATGGTGCAGACGGGCACTAGAAGAGGAACTACCCGAAGTACCTTGCAGAAAAGAAAGTTGAGAAGCAAAGACAAGGTAAATGTTATTTACTCGTTGTTGAAACATATTTAGTGGAACATGATGATTCCGCCTGGATATTAGATTTAGGAGCCACTAACCATGTTTGTTCTTCTTTTCAGGAAACTAGTTCATGGCAGCAGCTTGCTGATGGGGAGATAACTCTAAGGCTTGGAACAGGAGAGGTTATCTCGGCTAAACCAGTGGGAGTAGTGAAGTTGTTGTTTAGAGATAGATTCATTTGATTAGAAAATGTACTTTTGGTTCCTGGAATCAAAAGAAATCTTGTATCTATCTCTTGTCTGCTTGAACATATGTATAAAGTATCTTTTGATCAAAATGAAACGTTCATTTGCAAAAGAGGTGTAAGAATATGTTATGCTAAACTGGAAAACAACTTATATGTGTTAAGATCAACTGAAGTAAAAGCTATTTTGAACACCAAGATGTTTAAAACAGTTGATACTCAAAATAAAAGGCAGGAACTTTCTCCTAATACCTATCTTTGGCACTTGAGACTAGGTCACATTAATCTCAATAGGATTGGGAGATTGGTTAAGAGTGGTCTCCTAAGTTAGTTAGAGGACAACTCTATACCACCATGTGTGAGTCCAGTCTTGAGGGAAAAATGACTAAAAGGACTTTTTTCGAAAAAGGTTGTAGGGCCAAAGAATCCTTGGAACTCGTGAATTCGGATCTCTGTGGTCCTTTGAATGTCAAGGCACGAGAAGGATATGAATATTTCATCAGTTTCATTGATGATTACTCAAGGTATGACTATCTTTACCTAATGCATCATAAGTCTGAAACGTTGAAAAATTCAAGGAGTATAAGGCATAGGTTGAGAACACATTAGGTCAAATGATTAAAACTCTTTGATCAGATCGAGGTGGAGAGTATATGGATTTTAGATTCCAAGACTATATGATAGAACATGGAATCGTATCCCAACTCTCAGTTCCCGGTACGCCTCAGCAGAATGATATATCTGAGAGGAGAAATATAACCCTGTTAGACATGGTTCGATCTATCATGAGCTAAGCTTAGCTGCCTAGTTTGTTTTGGGGGTATGTAGTAGAAGTTGTTGCATATATTTTGAACATGGATCTCTCTAAGAGTATTTCAGAAACACCCTATGAGTTATGGAAAGGGCGGAAAATTAGTTTACGTCACTTCAGGATTTGGGGATGTCCGACACATGTGTTGGTTCCAATCCAAAGAAATTGGAACATCGTTCAACATTATGCCTATTCATAGGATACTCCAAGGAAACGAAAGGTAGTTTATTTTATGATCCTCAAGAAGACAAGGTACTTGTGTCAACAGATACCACATTCTTAGAGGAAGACCACATGAGAGATCATCGGCCTCGTAGCAGGATTGTCTTGAGTGAAATTTCCAGGGAAGCTACAGATAAATCAAAAAAAGTTGTTGATCAAGTTGGTCCTTCTCAAGAGTTGAGAATGCCTCGACGTAGTGGGAGGGATGTTAGACAACCCGACCGTTACATGGTTTGACTGAAACTCAGGTCGTCATACCTGATGATGGCATAGAGGATCCATTGACCTATAAACAAGCAATGAATGATAAAGATAGAGACTAGTTGATTAAAGCCATGGACCTCAAAACGGAGTCAATGTGCTTCAATTCAGTCTGGAAACTTGTAGATTAACCAGATGGTGAAAGACTTATCTGTTGCAAGTTGATCTACAAGAGAAAACGAGATTAAGGCGGTAAGGTGCAAACCTTTAAGGCTCGACTTGTGGCAAAGGGTTATACCCAAAAGGAAGGAGTGGACTATGAAGAAACCTTCTCTCCTGTTGCCATGCTTAAATCCATTAGAAGACTCTTGTCCATTGCCAGATTTTATGACTATGAAATTTGGCAAATGGGTGTTAAGACAACCTTTCTTAATGACAATCTTGAAGAGAGTATCTATATGGATCAACCATAGGGGTTCATAGTTCAGGGTCAAGAGCAAAAGGTGTGCAAACTAAAACGATCCATCTATGGATTGAAACAAGCATCTAGATCCTGGAATATATGATTTGATACTGCGATCAAATCTTATGGCTTTAAACAGAATATTGACAAGTTTTGTGTCTACAAGAAGATAGTCAATACCACTCTAGCTTTCTTAGTTCTATATGTAACGATATCTTTCTCATTGAGAATGATGCAGGATTCCTAACTGGCGTTAAGCAATCGCTAGTCATCCAATTCCAAATGAAAGATTTGGGAGAGGCTCAGTTTGTCCTTGGAATTTAAATTGTTCGGAATCGCAAGAACAGAACGTTAACACTGTCTCAAGCATCTTATATTGACAAAATGTTGGTTAGATATAAGATGCAAAATTCCAAGAAGGGTTCATTGCCTTTCAGGCATGGAATTCATTTCTCTAAGGAACAATGTCCTCAGACACCTCAAGAAGTTGAGGATATGAAACACATTCCCTATGCATCTGTTGTCGGTAGTCGGATGTATGCCATGTTATGTACTCGACCTAACATATGCTATGCAGTGCGAATTGTAAACCCAATCTCTTTGGAACTTCCTTATTAACAAACAACAAAAAGAAAGAAGAAATGAATGTTTAAAACTTGGTTTTCCATGTTTTAAAAAGAAAAGAAATGAAGTGAAAGACAAAAGGAAAACAAGGAAGGAAAGTTTAAACCATATTGGTTTGGATTGCTTTAAAGACAAAAGAAGAAAAGGAAATGAAACAAATGTTTAATATATTAAGTTTCGTTTTGTTAAGAAAAGAAAAGAAAAGAAAAGAAAAGAAAGAAAGGGATAAAGGAAAGGAAAAAGAAAAGGAAAAAGAAAAGAAAAAGCAAAAAGGAAAAAAGACAAAGATTGCCTCCACTGATTGCTTTTCTTTAAGTTATTTTAAAAACTATTTTTAAAACTCATTTTTCACAAAAGAAAGCTGAGGCCTCGTGAGGTGAAGTTCAAGGAAGAAGAAGAACCTGGTTTTGGGGTTGAAGTTGGAGAAGAAAGGAGAAGAACTCAAAGTAGCAACAAGGAAACCATTTCATCCCAGTTATGATATTTTGATCTTTTCGGGCTCAACAAGAAGAGGTAAGAGTTGAGTTTATGATACATGAAATTTAACTCAATTTGGAACAAAGTTCGTGAAGGCAACTCGAGCTAATACTGAAGTTAACTTACTATTTTGTGAAGAGGAAGACAGAAGACAGAATTTGCTGTCAAATCTGGGAAGTCTCTGATGTTTTTGTTGTTCTGATCTGTATTCTTAGAGTTAGAAACTCTAATTGGTATGGTTCGAAAGCTTATTGAATTTCCTACAACTTTCGTGAAGAAATCGTGAGTAGCAAATGTCTAGAAGATGTTTTAAATATCAGGTTAAATTTGTTGTGCAGCAGGAAATCCGAATCTGGAAACAGCAGAAGTCTGTTTTGAGGAAAGTAGCTTTCGAGGTATTTCTGAACAAATCCATTTGGAATTTCAATTTCATGTCTTCATATAATTTTGAGAGGGTTCAAAAAGTAAAAGTTTGGTATAAATTACATTATTTTTGGATAAGTAATGAAGAAGTTATAGCTGTCTGAAAACAGGGCAGAAAATCTGAAAATGCTTGAAATTGGAAAGTGTATTTTCTTGTAGTTTTAAGGTTAAAAATCATGAGCTCGAGGTTCTAATGGTTGAGTTTGTTTGTTTGACAGGCCAAGAGCAAATAGGTCAAGTTTACAAGCCAAGGTTCTAATTCTAATACTGTGAGTGACTCTATTTTAGAATTATGCTTGACCTATGTTTTTCTTCAAAAACATAATTGTTGATCATTGAATCTTGTTTGAACTAATTATGTATAGCTTCATGGAGTTTCTAACATAAAGTTCATGATGGAACCTAAGCATGCTTTGAATTAGTTGTAACTAAAATCCAAGTATGGAAACTAAATTATGAAAGTATGCTTTCCTTTAGAGAATGTTTTGTGTAAATCTACTTGGGAACATGTTTAGATGATAATGTGAAAATGTCAAGAAATTGTTGTATGTGTTATAAAGACATGATGTCCATGATACACAAATTATGCCCTTGTTTGTGGTTAAGCCCTAATACTGAAGGACATTCGAGAAGGTACTTAGGGGGGGAATGAATCATGATATCCCAATACTGAAGGACAATGAGAAGGTATTCGGGTAGTAAATGGTTTTACCTTAATACTGAAGGACAATGAGAAGGTATTCGGGTAGTAAATGGTTTTACCTTAATCATGAAGGACATAGAGAAGGTATTAGGAAAACCAAACGACTAAAGGTATTCCACGTGCACGTGAGAGAGAGAGAGGTATGAACCTTATTGGTATAAATGTAACTCTACCACCTCTATGGTTTGATGTGGTATCATGTCATGTGTTTTATTGTTATGAGCTTCTATATTATTGATCTATATACCCTCGATATGATAGTACATTTCGAGTTGTGTGCTATGCACAAGTGGTGACTTAAACCTATAAATTGGAAGCATGGTTTGTTTATGTTTACAAACAGATGTTAAGCTATTTTCTACTTATAATCTGCCATTATTATGATTCACCTGTGAGCTTATAATGTTTTAAAGATAAACACTCACTGAGCTTTTTAGCTCATTCTTTCAATGTTTTCAAACCTTTTCAGGTAGAGATCGAGCTCCTGGTACTTGACATCCTGCCATAGTCTGCTGGAAGTTTCATAAGTTGATAGTTTGTACGTGGCTGGTGTTTTATAGCAAGTCGTTATGTAGTTATAGTTGTTTGTGCATAATAGGTTGTATAAACAGTGGGTTGGCATGTTCTGAGTTGTGATGCTATTACTCGTTTAAGTTTTCAAATGAGAGACTTAAGAAATGTTTCTCCCTATGTATGTTTAGTAGTTATGAAGTTTCACTGTGTTATGTTAAAGTTTACGATATACTGAGCATAGTATGTTTATCGTAGAAACAGGTCATCGTGTATTGTTAAGAGGTGAGCAATGTCTGTTGGTTTCATGCCTCTTTCGGGCTAAGTTAGCAGTGGTTCGGGAGGTGTGACAACTTGGTATCGAGCGATTAGCTCCATGGGGAATGAGACAGGGCAGGTTAGCTCTGAGAGGAAACTAAAAAGTCATAACAAGTTATTGAGTTAGTTCAGATCAAACTAGTAGAGTATGGTCCATGACAGGATAAGAGTAAGTCCAGTTAGGGCCAAAATGTGAATAGTAGTCTAATATTGTGTTATTGAGTTAAGTATTCATAGCATGTTTAATGTGTTGATATTTTATAGGAGTCATGCCACCACGCACTCAGCAGCACGACGCGCAGGCGGGGATCGGGGGGGACGCAGGATCCTACCCAAGGTCAATCTGAGAGGGGATCTAGTGCCCCGAGAGTCCAGACTGAGGCCAGAGAAGAGCAACATTTTAGTTCCTCACAGGAGGCAGGTAGGCGAGAGAGAGCAGGGCCAAGTTATCCAAAAAAAAAAGAGGCGTATAGAATAGAATGTCTGAAGAAATTAGGAGTCACAGTATTTGAGGGTTCCATAGATCCAGCTGATGCCGAGGTTTGGCTGAATATTCTACAAAATGTTTTGATGTAATGAGTTGCTCTGAGCAGTAAAGTCAAGCTAGCCACATTCCTACTAGAGAAAGAAGCAGGGGGATGGTGAAAGTCAATACGAGCTAGGCGCAGTGATGCACGCACTTTAGATTGGCAAACTTTCAGAGGCATATTTGAAGATAAATATTACCCTAGCACGTATCGTGAGGCAAAGAGGGATGAATTTTTAGAATTGAAGCAAGGGCCACTTTCAGTGGCTGAGTATGAGAGAAGGTATACCGAGCTTTCACGGTATGCTGATGTGATTGTGGCATTTGAGAGTGACAGGTGTCAGAGATTTGAAAGAGGGTTACGTCCTGAGATACGAACCCCAGTCACAGGCATTGCAAAGTGGGCTTACTTTTCCCTGCTGGTAGAAACTGCTCTACGTGTTGAGTAGAGTATAACAGAGGCACAAACAGTGGTGAAGCCTACTCGAGGGCCTTCAACGACGAGCAGTTTCCATGGTCGTGAGCAGCGACGATTCATATCTGGAGTGAATGTTTTGAGTCGTCAGGACTTTAAAAGTCGAGCTGGCGGCCAGACATCGAGGCAAACGCATGTTAGTGGTGCCTATCAGAGGCAGAGCTAAAGAACACCTAGTCAATCTACCAGATCCACAGTAAGACCACCGAGAATATAGGAGTCTGTTGCAAGTGCAATAAGGAGAACTCCATGTACAAATTCTGGTAAGAATCACCGAGGCCAATGTCTGGTTGGTGTCAATGTGTGTTACCAATGTGGGCAACCAGGACATTTTAAGAGGTATTGCCCACACGCCTAGAGAGAGCAACACACAGAGGGACCGGGGAGTTGGGTCCTGCAGGCGGTTGAGCGACCAAGAGTTCCGATAGAACTGAAGAGAGGGCACCGGTGGTGCTAAGCAGAAGGAAGTTGTTTTCAAGAAACCAGGATTAGTTTGAAATAGTTTTTCGGGGTGAAAGGAAGATTATCCCTACGAGCTTGATTTGGCATTAAAAGATGAAAAGTTGTTGAGGAAAGGTTGCATGGCATTTCTTGCACACGTAGTAGAGGTGCAGGAAGAAAAGCTAAAACCAGAAGATGTTCTTGTGGTGAACGAATTTCTTGATGTTTTTCCAAATAGATCTGTCTGTGGTTGCCACCGATAGGAAAGTTGAGTTCACTATTGAATTTCTACCAGAACAACACCTATTTCGCAAGCGCCGCTTGGAATGGCTCAAGCGAGCTCAAAGAGTCAAGACGATTACAAGAACTAGTTGATAAAGGATACATCAAACCTAGTGTATCACCCTGGGGAGCTCCAGTGTTATTTGTAAAGAAGAAAGATGGTACCCTTAGATTATGCATTGATTATAGACAGTTAAACAAGTCACGATACGTAATAAGTATCCTTTACCCAGTATAGATGACTTGTTTGACCAGTTAAGAGGAGCATCAGTGTTTTCTAAGATTGATTTGAGATTAGGATACCATCAGTTAAAGGTTAGGGAATCAGATATTCCTAAGACAACATTTAGAACCAGGTACGGGCATTATGAGTTTTTAGTAATGTCGTTCGGTTTGACGAATGCATCAGGAGTTTTCTTGGACCTCATGAACAGGATATTCCACCAGTATTTGGATCATTTCGTGATAGTATTTATTAATGTATACTAGTTTACTCAATTGATAGGAAAGCTCATGAGGAACATTTGAGGATTATTCTACAAACACTACGAGATAAGCAGTTGTATGCTAAATTCACCAAATGTGAGTTTTGGTTGAATCAGTAGCGTTTCCTGGGGCATGTTGTTTAAGCAAATGGAGTTAGTGTGGATCCGCATAAAGTGAAAGTTGTGGTCAATCGGGAGAGACCGGCCAAGATGATAGAGTACGTAGTTTCCTAGGCTTGGCGCAGATACTACGATGATGGTGTGTTGAGGATTTCTCACGATTAACATTACCCTTAACAGCTTTAACAAGGAAGAATGCTAAGTTTGAATGGTCAGATAAGTGTGAACAGAGTTTTCAGGAGCTGAAAAAGAGATTAGTTACAACACCTATTCTGACACTTCCTGTAACGGGAAAAGAGTATGTGATTTACTGTGGTGCCTCGAGACAAGGTTTAGGGTGTGTTCGATGCAAGGAGGAAAAGTAATAGCTTATGCGTCAAGACAATTGAAAAGCACGAATGTAATTACCCTACCCATGATCTCGAGCTAGCAAAGCAGCTTGTTTTAGCAATCAAGATCCGGAGACATTACTTGTTTGGTGGAAGGTGTCACATTTACACAGATCATAAGAGTCTGAAATATATCTTCGATCAGAAGGAGTTGAATATGAGACAAAGAAGATGGTTAGTACTGATTAAAGATTATGATTGTACCATAGAATACCATCCAAGTTAGGCGAATGTGGTAGCAGATACATTGAGTAGGAAGTCAAGACTTCCTAAAGACGCCTTGTGTTGTATTCGAGCGACATTTTTAAGTACTCTATGGGATTCTAAGGCGATTGTGTGAATGCAGAGAATTGTGAGTCTTTTAGCTCAATTCCAAGTCAAGTCTTCAGCTCAGAAGCAGAGATTGTAAGAAGATAACCAAATGATAGTAACTTGCAGAAAATGTTTGGAAAGTCCAAACAGGGCCCAGAGGCAGAGTTTAAGATGAGACCAGATGGAGCCATAGAGAGGCAAGGAAGACTATGTGTTCCGAGTGTTAGTGAGCTTAAAGATGCTATTCTAGAAGAAGCTCACAGTTCAGCTTACGCTATGCATCCAAGAAGCACCAAGATGTATAAGACATTGAAAGGGAACGTATTGGTGGCCTGGGATGAAGCGGGAGGTAGCTGAATATGTTGATAATGTTTGATCTGCCAACAGGTTAAACCAGTTAGACAGAGAGACCGGGAGGACTCCTTAAACCATTGTCGATCTTTGGAATGGAAATAGGAGCATATCACTATGGATTTTCTGTTTTGATTACCACGTACTTCTAGTGAACATGATGGTATTTGGGTAATAGTGGATAGACTCACTAAAACAACACGGTGTATACCGATTTAAGCGACGTCTACACTTGATCATCTTGTTGAGCTATATGTCGAAAAAGAATTGTAAGTCAATCACGAAGTGCCGGTGTCCATAGTTTGAGATAGGGATCCAAGATTTACTTCTAAGTTTTGGCTTAGTTCTGTAAGGCTATGGGGACAAAGTTGAAATTTAGTACATTGTTCCATCCTCAGATGGATGGTCGGTCGAGAGAGGACCATCAGGACCCTAGAGGATATGTTGAGAGCATGTGTCCTTCAATTTAAGGGTAGTTGTGATACACACCTATCACTTATGGAATTTATTATAATAATGACTATAAGTCAAGTATTGGCATGGCACCATTTGAGGGCTCAGATGGAAGGTCGTGTAGAACGCGCGTATGTTGGAATGAAGTAGGAGAGCGGAAGCTAATCGGTCCTGAGTTGGTACAAATTACGACAGACAATATTAAGGTAATCAGTGAGAATCAGAAGGTAGCACAAGACCATCAGAAGAGTTATGCAGATAAGCGACGAAAGGACTTAGAATTCCAGGTCGGAGATCAAGTATTCTTGAAGTTATCTCCGTGGAGAGGTGTCCTTCGTTTTGGCAAGAAAGGTAAACTAAGCCCTAGATATATTGGTCCTTATCTAGTAACGGATGAGTTGGGCGACCTCTCTCTGATTGGAGTTGCCAGCAGAACTATCTCGAGTACATGATGTTTTTCATGTGTCCATGTTGAGGAAGTATATTCCAGATCCAACACATGTGTTGCAAGCACAACCAGTTGAGTTGAAAGAAGACATGAGTTACATAGAGGATGCAGTTCAAATCCTCGACAGGAAAGAACAAGTTTTGAAAAACAAGACGATCTCACTCGTGAAGGTTCGTTGGAGACATCACGGAGTGGAGGAGGCTACCTGGGAGTTAGAGGACATAATGAGGAGGAAGTACCTGATGATTTTCACTTAAAGACTACTCAATTTCGAGGACGAAATTTCTTAAGGGGAGGTAAGATGTAAACCCAATCTCTTTGGAACTTCCTTATTAACAAACAACAAAAAGAAAGAATAAATGAATGTTTAAAACTTGGTTTTCCATGTTTTAAAAAGAAAAGAAATGAAGTGAAAGACAAAAGGAAAACAAGGAAGAAAAGTTTAAACCATTTTTGTTTGGATTGCTTTAAAGACATAAGAAGTAAAGGAAATGAAACAAATGTTTAATATATTAAGTTTTGTTTTGTTAAGATAAGAAAAGAAAAGAAAAGAAAAGAAAAGAAAGAAAGGGATAAAGGAAAGGAAAAAGAAAAGAAAAAGCAAAAAGGAAAAAAGACAAAGATTGCCTCCACCGATTGCTTGTCTTTAAGTTATTTTAAAAACCATTTTTAAAATTCATTTTTCACAAAAGAAAGATGAGGCCTCGTGGGGTGAAGTTCAAGGAAGAAGAAGAACCTGGTTTTGGGGTTGAAGTTGCAGAAGAAAGGAGAAGAACTCAAAGTAGCAACAAGGAAACCATTTCATCCCAGTTCTGATATATTGATCTTTTCGAGCTCAACCAGAAGAGGTAAGAGTTGAGTTTTTGATACATGAAAGTTAACTCAATTTGGAAAAAGGTTCGTGAAGGAAGCTCGAGCTAATACTGAAGTTAACTTACTATTTTGTGAAGAGGAAGACAGAAGACAAAATTTGCTGTCAAATCTGGGAAGTCTCTGATGTTTTTGTTGTTATGATCTGTATTCTTGGAGTTAGAAGCTCTAATTGGTATGGTTCGAAAGCTTATTGAATTTCCTACAACTTTTGTGAAGAAATCGTGAGTAGAAAATGTCTAGAAGATGTTTTCAATATCAGGTTAAATTTGTTGTGCAGCAGGAAATCCGAATCTGGAAACAAAAGAAGTCTGTTTTGAGAAAAGTAGCTTTCGAGGTATTTCTGAACAAATCCGTTCGGAATTTCAATTTCATGTCTTCATACAATTTTTAGAGGGTTCAAAAAGTAAGCGTTTGGTATAAATTACATTATTTTTGGATAAGTAATGAAGAAGTTATGGCTGTCTGAAAACAAGGAAGAAAATCTGAAAATGCTTGAAATTGGAAAGTGTGTTTTCTTGTAGTTTTAAGGTTAAAAATCATGAGCTCGAGGTTCTAATGGTTGAGTTGGTTTGTTTGACAGGCCAAGAGCAAATAGGCCAAGTTTACAAGCCAAGGTTCTAATTCTAATATTCTGAGTGACTCTATTTTAGAATTATGCTTGACCTATGTTTTTCTTCAAAAACATAATTGTTGATCATTGAATCTTGTTTGAACTAATTATGTATAGCTTCATGGAGTTTCTAACATAAAGTTCATGATGGAACCTAAGCATGCTTTGAATTAGTTGTAACTATAAATCCAAGTATGGAAACTAAATTATGAAAGTATGCTTTCCTTTAGAGAATGTTTTGTGTAAATCCACTTGGGAACATGTTTAGATGATAATGTGAAAATGTCAAGAAATTGTTGTATGTGTTATAAAGACATGATTTCCATGGTACACAAATTATGCCCTTGTTTGTGGTTAACCCTAATCATCGAAGGACATTCGAGAAGGTACTTAGGGGGGAATGAATCATGATATCCCGATACTGAAGGACAATGAGAAGGTATTCGGGTAGTAAATGGTTTTACCTTAATACTGAAGGACAATGAGAAGGTATTCGGGTAGTAAATGGTTTTACCTTAATACTGAAGGACATAGAGAAGGTATTAGGGAAAACCAAACGACCAAAGGTATTCCACGTGCACGTGAGAGAGAGAGAGGTATGAACCTTATTGGTATAAATGTAACTCTACCACCTCTATGGTTTGATGTGGTATCATGTCATGTGTTTTATTGTTATGAGCTTCTATATTATTGATCTATATACCCTCGATATGATAGTACATTTCGAGTTGTGTGCTATGCACAAGTGGTGACTTAAACCTGTAAATTGGAAGCATGGTTTGTTTATGTTTACAAACAGATGTTAAGCTATTTTCTACTTATAATCTGCCATTATTATGATTCACCTGTGAGCTTATAATGTTTTAAAGATAGACACTAACTGAGTTTTTTAGCTCATTCTTTCAATGTTTTCAAATCTTTTCAGGTAGAGATCGAGCTCCTGGTACCTAACATCCTGCCATAGTCTGCTGGAAGTTTCATAAGTTGATAGTTTATGCACGTACGTTTGGTGTTGTATAGCAAGTCGTTATGTAGTTATAGTTGTTTGTGCATAATAGGTTGTATAAACAGTGGGTTGGCATGTTCTGAGTTGTGATGCTATTGCTCGTTTAAGTTTTCAAATGTGAGACTTAAGAAATGTTTCTCCCTATGTATGTTTAATAGTTATCATGTTTCCGCTGTGTTATGTTAAAGTTTACCATATACGAGCATAGTATGTTTATCAGGTAGAACAGGGTCATCAGGTATTGTTAAGAGGTGAGCAATGTCTGTTGGCTTCATGCCTCTTTCCGGGCTAAGTTAGCAGGTGGTTCGGGAGGGGGTGTGACACGAATTGTCAACAGGTATTAGTCCAATCTAGGATATGATCACTGGACTACCGTTAAGAATATCCTCAAGTATCTAAGGAGAACGGGGGACTATATGCTTGTGTATGGCACGAAGGATCTGATCCTTGGAGGATACACTGACTCTAATTTTCAGACTGATGTAGATTCGAGGAAATTCACATCAGGATCAGAGTTCACTCTTAACGGAGGAGCTATAGTATGAAGGCGTATAAAGCATGGTTCTATTGCTGACTCCACCATGGAGGCTGAGTACGTCGCAACTTGCGAAGCAGCGAAGGAGGCTGTATGGCTTATAAAGTTCTTAACTGATTTGGAAGTTGTTCCAAATATGAATTTGTCTATCATCCTTTATTGTGATAATAGTAGTGCAGTGGCAAATTCTAAATAACCTAGAAGCCATAAGCGCGGAAGGCACGTAGAGCGCAAATATCATCTCATCAGGGAGATTGTGCAACAAGGAGACGTGATCATCATGCAGATCGCTTCGGAGGACAACATTGTTGATCCGTTTACAAAGCCCCTCACGGCTAAAGTGTTTGAAGGACACTTAGAAAGTCTAGGACTACGGGTTGCACAATTGGGAAATTTTCTTTGCCTAACATGTTTTATTCCACTGACGTTTTAGTCCAACTGGGAGTTTGTTGGGTTTTATGTTCACAAACTCGTAGTTTTGTAAATTGAATGTATATTCTATTTTGCAATAATGATGTTATTGAGTAAAGTGAATTATGTATTGTGTAACCCTAATCCAATAAAGAACCCTTGGCTATAGGATGAATACTTGAAATTTATGTGTGACATAAAAGTGGATCAAGTTCAAGTTATAGCCAGAACGGTCTATAGTGTAAGGATAAGGTTGGGTACCTTATCCTGGGGACATTATGGACGCGACCCACTTTGTAAAGTACAAACGATGTGATCCTAAATCATTCATGTGGAGACATGCACGTGGGGGCATCCTATGCAATGAGTTTGCATAAGACTGGACCGCGAAATAGTCACTTAGACTTTATAACTCCGTTTATTGTCTTAACTGACTATATTCATACGATAACCTAGGTAACTCGATCTTAATCCTGAGTGTGCTATGAACTCCTATTTATTCGGATTATCCTTATATTTTCATGAGTGAGAATGGCCCGAGATTGCCGACTCAATAAGCCTCCCATTTCAGGGATAAGACCGAGTAGATAGTTGGGAACATAGTTCTCCAAGATGGAATTCACTCTTACCCGCCTTTGGGATTAGTAGAGAGATTGTTCCCTTAAGTGTTCACTCCGGGTCTTGAACAAAGGGCCCACCCCTCTCATTGGCCCGAGAGGGATTCGGTTTGTTGGTTAGTGAAGGGAATCAAAATCCCGTGCAGCGGAAGACAATTGAATCGTCGATGTATCAATTACGCAAACCGTCTTTGTTAAAATTGATCTAATACATAGATCTAGGCTAAACATGCAATTAAGAAGAAGAAAAAACAGTAAGAAAGGATTTTACTTACTTGTTGAAGACTTTCTTCACAATATCTTCTTCAAATCCACGAACTCTTCGTGCTCCTCGTACACAACGAATTCCTCCAACAATTGTGAATCAAACACCACCAAGAAGCCTTCTCGGTTGTTCTCTTTTGGAGAAAGGAGGCTTGTGGGAACCTTTTTGGTTTTGGAGAGGGAGGAGAATTTGAGAGAGAATAGAGAGAGTTTCTCTTCTCTTCCTTTTGAAAAACTAAAAAATGAGAGAATGTGTCTTCATCCTTCTTGAAAGAAGGGTTTATATAGTGGATTAGTGGAGTTAAAATGTCCACATATTTACCACTTTACCCCAATCATAGGTTATGCAAATCTCATTTGCATAACCACATAATATAAGATATCTCATATCTCATATTGCAAATCTCATTTGCAATAGTTGTGGATTTATTAAATTGAATCACATCCAATTTAATTTCTCTCAATCAAATTCTCCAATTAGCCCTAATTCAATAATTAGGCTAACCTATAGTTTATTATGAATCTCATTCACATTAAACTATATATTATATCATTCATATCTCATATAAATGACATAAATGCCCTTAAGGTGAATTTGAACACTTCAATTTCATACCAAAACTTTATCCCTTCTTAAATCCAGATGGAGCCAACCGAGGGACCTAATGGACCTACAATGGCGGGCTGCCCAATGATCCGAGATTAACCTGCCAAACTCTTTGACCCGGTTAACCAACATTCATTAGCTACGGTAACACTCCACTATAGCTCGTAGTTGTACTCCCGTCAGTGCAGAATATTACGTGTCCATTGATATAACCAATACCCATGAGTCGACCCTTCATTAAAGTTGTTCAGAGACACGGTGGGTCAAATTTACCTTTTACCCCTCGTGTCTACCTCTTGTTCCTTAAGTCCCCACTGCTCCTCTAATGAACAACATATTGTGATGGTCCAACCATACACAACATCCTTCTCGGCCGGTGAGAAGGTGGGCGCCGTTGTCCAAGCCCCTGAGACAAGACTTAAGGGAACAACCCCTCTATTTTCCCTAAAGACGGAACGAGTGAATTCCATCTCGCGTGGTTAAGTTCCCGACTCCCTACTTGATTCTCGTCCCCGAGAAGATAGGCATATTGGGCGATGGCGTGACCACCCTCACCCGTGCTACTAGTCAAAGAACAAAACCCTCGCAGATGCGAGTCCGTAACACGCTCGATTCGTGTCGAGTCACTATTGGTCATCTACGAAATTATTAGTCCTTACATCAGCGGTGTTACATCGTGAGGGTCTAATAATTCACGGTCCGATCTTGTACAATCTCATTGCACGTGAATGCCTCCACTCGCATGTCAACCACATGAACGAGTCGATCACCTCGTGCGTATCTAATACAAAGCGGCCGCATCCACGGTGTATCCGAGGATTAGGTCTCCAACCCTATCCATATATCAGAGACCGCTCGAGTCATTAACTTGAACGTGATCTTCCCCTGTGTGTCCACTACACACCGTTCAAGCTCTAGTTCTCTCATAAATTCAATGACCCGGAGCTTAGTTTATTGGAAAAAGTTTATAAATATTACGAGACACAAAGTGATGAAATAAATAACTCTTATTAATTTCAATCAATATATTACAAACACGAGATTAGGACAAAAATCCTAACAAACTCCCACTTGGACTAAGCTAGTGGAGAAAATACATTTTAAATGTACATAAATTACAACTAAGTAATACAATAAACTAGGGCATTGAATACCCGTTTACATATCTCCCACTTGTCCTAGTCAGAAGCTCTCAAGACCTAGACTCTCTAGGTGACCTCAAACACCTTAGCCGTGAGGGGCTTTGTAAATGGATCGCTACGTTGTGCTCGACGCTTATCTGCGTGGCGTGATCGCCACGTCTCGCGGTGCACAATCTCCCGTGATCGATGATACTTGCGCTCAATGTGTTTGCCTCTCTTATGGCTTCGAGGCTCACGTGAGTTGGCTATCGCACCACTTGTTATCACGAGCGAGTGTGATGGGCAAGTTCATGTTAGGAACAACTTCCAAATCGGGTCATGAACTTCCTAAGCCAAAGCAATTTTCTTTGCACGGCTTCACAAGCCGCAACATACCCGCTTCCATAGTGGAAGCGGCGATGCATCCGCGCTGATGTTTCGCCATATACGACTCCTCCATTCGGAATGAAGGTGACCCCGAGGTGGATTTCCTATAATCCTTATCTGTGCCGCAAAATGCAGACTCGTGTATCCCGTAAGGATCAAATCCCCACTCCCATACACTAAGTCGTAGTTCCTTGTTCTCCTAAGATACTTGAGGATTGCCTTTACCGGTGTCCATTGATCTAATCTGGATTGGGTGATATCTCACCGACAATTCCTCCGTGCATAACGGATGTCGGGCCTAGTACACAAAGATGGCATACATCAGCTCCCTACGGTGAAGCATATGGAATCCGTCTCATATCGTCAACATCTTGAGGAGTCTTAGGACATTAATCCTTAGACAAGTGAACCCCATGCCCAAAGGCGAGAAGCCCTTCTGGAGTTCTCGCATCTTATATCTAGACAACATCTTGTCAATACAAGACGCCGAGACAAGGCTAGCGTTCGCTCTTCCTGGTTCTCGACTACCGGATACCTAGAACATACCGAGCTTCTCCCAAATCTTTCATTTGGAATTGCGAAGCTAGCCACTTCTTAACGTCAAGAAGAAATTCTACCTCATTCCCAATGAGAAGAAATATCGCCCACATACAACACCAAAAATGCGACGAGTTTTGTCAACGATTTTCTTGTAGACACAAGGCTCGTCGACATTTTGATCAAAGCCATAAGATTTGATTGCCTCATCAAACCTTATATTCAAGACCTCGAAGCCTCTTTCGGTCCATAAATGGACCTATGAAGTAAAGCAAACTTTTTGCTCTTGGCCTTGGGCAATGAACCCTTTGGGCTGGTCCATGTAGATGGTCTCATCATGTTTGCCATTCAGAAAGGTTGTCTTGACGTCCATCTGCCATACCTCGTAGTCATAATACGCGACAATGGCCAGAAGGATCCTGATCGACTTTACCATGGCAACAGGCGAAAAGGGTCTCCTCATAGTCAACCCCTCAAACCTGGTAAAACCCTTTGCCACTAGTCGGGCTTTGAAGGTCTGCACCTTCCCATCTACGCCACGTTTACGCTTGTAGATCCATTTGCAACCAATAGGTTTTACCCCATCCGGTTGATCCACAAGCTCCCATACAGAATTGAAGTACATAGACTCCATTTCTTGGTCCATAGCTTTAATCCACTCGTCTTTGTCAACATCAACCATTGCCTGATCATAGGACAATAGATCCTCACAGTCATCATCAGGAGCGACAACTGAGGTTTCAGCTAAACCCATGTAGCGATCAGGCTGTCTCACAACCCTCCCACTACGTCGAGGCATTTCCAACTCTTGAGAACAAATTTGACTAGACGTGCTAGGATCAACAACACTTGTTGACGTACTAGCCCCATCAGCAACTCTTGTTGATGAACTGTCGATTTCATTCAATACAATCTTACTCCTTGGTACATGATCCCTGTCGTGGTCTTCCTCTAGGAGAGTGGCGTTTGTCGACACAAGCACCCTATTTTCCCTAGGATCATCAAACAGACCACCTCTAGTCTCTTTAGGGTAACCTACGAATAGGCACAATTTGAAACGGGGTTCCAACTTTTTCGAGTTTGACACCAACACATGGGTCGGGCATCCCCAAATTCTGAAGTGATGTAAACTGCCTTTACGTCCACTCTAGAGCTCGAAAGGTGTTTCACAACCACTCTTCGAGGGAACGTTGTTCAAAATATACTGCGTACCCCCAAAAATAATCAGGGAGACGAGCATAGCTCATCATCGACCGAACCATGTCCAACAAGGTTCTGTTTCTCCTCTCCGATACACCATTCTCATTGGCATACAGTCTTGAGAGTTGGGACGTAATTCCGTGTTCTATCATATAGTCCTGGAATTCAGTGTCCATGTACTCTCCACCCCGATCCGATCGAAGTTTTTTAAGCGATTTACCTAAGAGGTTCTCAACCTCAGTCTTGAATTCCTTGAACTTTTCAAGAGTTTCACACTTCTTATGCATTAGGTAAATGTACCAATATCTAGAGTAGTCGTCTATGAAAGATACAAAGTACTCATATCCGCCTCGAGATTTAACATTCATCGGACCACAGAGGCCAGAATGTACTAACTCAAGAGGCTCTTTGGCTCTATATCCTTTTCCACTAAAAGGACGTTTGGTCATTTTGCCTTCAAGGCATGACTCACACACCGGTAAAGAGTTTTCTTCCAACTCGTTTAGAAGTCCACTCTTCACTAGTTTCTCAATCCTATTGAGATTAATGTGGCCTAACCGAAGATGCCAAAGGTGGGCATTTTCTTTTGGAGAAACTTTCGTTTTCTTAGTTTGTGTTTCTGCAGCTTTAAATAATTCAGTATTCAAAACACTTTTGACCGAATTGGGTTTCAAAACATACAGATTATTTTCAAGTGAAGCTGAACATATCACATTCCCTTTGAAAGAAATAAATGCTTTATTCGATTCAAAAGAAACTGAAATACATTGTTCAATAAGGCATGAAATTGAAACAAGGTTTCTAGTAAACCCTGGAACTATGTACAAATTGTCCAACAATAAGTACTTCCCGCCAAAGCTTAGCTTCACTGCATGCGATCGATCGCTGCAAAGAGAGACAAGCTCCCGGATCCAACCCGTAGAGTCACCTCACCCTCTCGCAATAGCGCCAGAATCAATCTCGAAAAGAAGAACAAACGTGGTTAGTGGCGCCGAATCCGAGATCCAGCAGAGTCACTACTCTCCACTAAACGAGTTTGATCCACAAGTAAATCACATTTACCTTGATTCTTCTTCTCGGCCAGGAATTTGGGACAGTTTCTCTTCTAGTGACCGGGGCATTGCAGTGGAAACACTTTCCTATCTCTGCAACATCCTTGACCTTCTTGCCCTTGTGGGCGGCAGCTCGGTCAGTTTTACCCCTCTTCATCCTCTTCTTCCCTTTGGGCGTGAAGGAGCAACGAGTTTAGTCCTGCAGGTCGAACCCCCGTGATAAGACCGTGAGGCAACATTTGCCTCAGATTCCTTGACTCTGTCAAGGATTGGAAATTCTGTAGCTCGTTGAGGAGGGTAGTCAGAGTGTAGCTAATTTTGTTCATAACAGCATTGCTACGAAACTGAAGAAAACTCTTCGGAAGAGTCTCCAAAATAAAAGCGGACTGGCTCGACTCATCGATCGAAGCCCCGCTCATCTCGGCGGATGGAAGTGGGTCATCATGTCTCAGAACGTGTTCACGATTGCACGACCCTTCTTTCATCCGTGCGTTGAAAAACGTATTTGAGCGAGTCATGCCGGACCTGAAAGGACTGCTGTCCAAACATTTCCTATAGAGACTCCATGATCTCCTTAGCGGAAACCATCAGCTCGTGCTTCTTTGCCAAGACATCAGACATGCTGGCAATAATATAGACCTTGGCCTTTTCATTGGCCCTGATCCATCGATCGTATTCATCGCGAACACTTCGCGACAATTTGTCGAGCCCGACATCTGAGGACACTCCTCAGATAACACGAACTTTATGTCGTCTTGTACCAAAATTGTATTTATGTTGTTTTTCCAACTTTGATAGTTATCTCCCACTAATTTGTCCGAAGCGAGTAAAGCTATAATTGCGCTAGACATTTTTAGCTGAAAAACAAGAAAACCTTTGTATCAGTCTCGCAAAAAACTTTTGAAATCCAATCAAGTTTTAGCAAAATTTGTTTCATGATCCCTAAGTCAATAAAAATTTTGCAATTATACCCTAAAGGTTTAGAATGACCGCCACCGAAGGGTGAACAGAACACTCCTCCTCTAGGCGAGACTTTTCTCGATCGGACCCTAATCCCGAATAACTCTTATTCCATTAGGCGCCCAATTACCATTGTTCGGTCGAATTCATTAACACTTAACGAATTCTGTGAGTGTCACCCTCAATCTTTAAGTTTCCAAGCATCCGTCCAAACAATAGCCACCGAAGGGTGAACCAAGAAGGAAAACCAACCAGGAAACTGTATCCCTATCGGGAATTCACGGTGTACTGACTCCCATGATCAAGCCCTCCGAAGGGATTGTCTGGTCCAGGCAAAACTAGCAGGCAGATCATAGGGGTCTCACGGTGTGAATCGAAAGAAGAGACCGTGGGTCTCGTTTTCACAAGTCCCGCTCCCACTCACTATAAGTACTCTCTCCATCCACGATGATATTGACCTATACAAATGCCATCCGAAGGGGGACGCTCCCATTTGTGCCACGAGGCCGAGTATAGATCTCACGGTGCGGACTTAAAGGAGATTTGTTGTTGGAAATTCAAATGTATCTCATACACTTTATTTCCTCCCACTCAACACTTTAAATTTTATTAGGGATTGACCTAGATAAACCGGCTAAAATTTACCTAAGTCTACCAATATAACTCTTATATGGTATTAACCTAAGTTTATAATCACATTATTAACTTAGGTCTATGTGAGTAAATTAATTAACACTTAATTAACGGCACTCACGAGAATATAACCTAAGAATCTCCGGACCGAATTCACTCCCAGGTCGGTTTCCAGGTAGGGGTGTTCCGCAAGCGTCAACTTAAATACCCCAGCCTTAGACAAAACCTTCCTTAGACAGAGTTACTTATCAGTCTCCATTCAAAGGTCATATTTGATTTCCTAAATTTCTAATCTCATTAGAAAATTAGAAAACCTAAGTCTAATTATTCAAGTGCTAAACACTTTAAAACTAACAATTAACTTAGGTTGCATGCATTTCTATGTTATAGTGCTTTATCATCCATCACATGAATAATACTATATACTATAACATAATATAATTCATCACATGAATTAAATGCATGAGCATGCTTTTAATTTAAAAATATAACACTTATATTTAATTAAATTAAAACATGCATACATTATATTATAACTCTTATAATATAATCATATCATGCATACTATATATTATAACTCTTATAATATAAATATGATGCATGAAATGTTTAACCTAAGGTGGGATTTTAAATCTATATGACATACATAATGCACATAGAAATTAATTAAAATATACATCTCATGTATAAAATAATTAAATAGCAAAAATGGACCGATTTTTGGCACCTAGGGGCAATTATTTAATTAAATAACATTAATATAACATTTATATTAATATTATTTAATAAAATAATTAAATTAAAAAAAATACATTTTATAAAAAAATAAAAATATAAAACGTGTGAAAAAAACCGCCCAAGTGGAGGCTTGAACCACGACGACTCTCAGAATCGCCATGAATCGCTCTTCAACGCTGCATGCGGCGCTGTAACGCTGGCGTGGGCGGCGTTTCAACGCTGCTGCGTCTCGGCGTCGACCCGCGTTCTCAACGCCCGCGTGGCGCGGTAACGCTGATCGCGCAGCGGGGTCTCCAACCGCGCAGGGACGCGTTGAGACGCCGCGTAAGGCGGCGTCTCAACGCCATCGGCGTAACAACAAACTCCTTTCTTTGTTTCTTCGCCGATTTTCACTGTTTCCACTACGATTTCTTCACAACAACACTTGCCACGAACGACACGGACTTACAGACTCGATTTATTTTCTAAAATGCCCAAAAACACGGGCCCTTTACATTTGATCTCATCAAACAGAAAATAAATCTAAAAGTGCCAAAAACCTAAAACATCCATTATGCAAACCAAGACATTCATCTCATGAATTATGGTAAAATACCCACCAAATTTTAACAAAACAGTGCATAATTAAGAAACCATCGAAATGACTCTGATACCAATTGAAGGGAATCAAAATCTCGTGCAGCGGAAGACGATTGATTCCCTTCAATTGGTATCAGAGCCATTTCGATTAGAGGATCAGTGGTGCTTAAGGTGCAAGAAGTAGTC
This sequence comes from Trichosanthes cucumerina, assembly GCA_036507285.1. Taxonomy (NCBI): domain Eukaryota; kingdom Viridiplantae; phylum Streptophyta; class Magnoliopsida; order Cucurbitales; family Cucurbitaceae; genus Trichosanthes; species Trichosanthes cucumerina. The sequence goes on from CM071839.1 coordinate 29,234,281, forward strand.
ACAAGGGTAAAACAGTAATTGTACCCAACTGTGACTACGAACGACCTGTGAATGGTTGATTCACGGGCATTGATTAAATCAATGGACACAACTTGTCCTACAGTGAGGAGAGTGCAACTACGAGTCTTTAGTGGAGTGACTCGCAGTTAACGAATGTTGATTGACGGGATCAATGAGTTTTATTAGTCAATCTCGTATTGTTGGAGCTCACGATCTGTAGGTCTATTAGGTCCCTCGGTTAGCTCAACAGGGAATTAATAGAGGGTATACAGTTTTGGAAGGAATTTGAAATGTTCAAGTTCAATTTGGGGATCATATCAATGATATATGATATAATTGATATAATATATAGTTCAATGTGAATATGATTCATAATGAACCTAATTATGTCTAATTATGGAATTAAGGCATATATTGAGGAAATAATTTTAGATACATGAAATTGAATTTTACTAAATTCAATTTCTTCACATTATGTGAATATGATTCATATAATAAGATATTTGATACCTTATATTATGCATTTGTGCATAATATGTGGAGTTAGTGGCAAAATGGGTGGAGAATTTGCCTCCACCCACATTACCTATAAAAGCATCCTTTTGGATGCATTTTGTGACAATTGAAGCATTTGTGTAGTTTTGCATTTTAGGAAAACACAAGAGTTTTCTCTAAATCTCTCTACAAAGCATCCCTAATCAAAAAGAAGATCCCACCTCTCTCCCTCCCCTAGAGAACAACCGAGAAGGTCTTTTAGCGGTGTTCGAGGATTTGATAGTTGAGAAGAGGAGCTCATAGAAGACGAGGAACAACTTGAAGAACTAGTCTTCAAAGGTAACCTACTAATTCTTTATTCTTTCAAGATGCATGCTTAGCTTAGATTTTCTGTTTTTGAGTATTTCTAGGTCACACAATCGAGAGCAAAGGCGATCAACTGCTTCCGCACGAGATTCAATTCCCTTCACCATTAGGTCCTCTTTACTAGCTCGAATTAAGCGTTATAACATTTTGAGAGAAAAGAATTTGAATTGATCAAATTCGGTTTTGGGAGAAATCGTTAATTATATGCGATATATTTAACGTGTCATAGCTTAATTATGAATTAAACTATGATTAGGAAGAGGTGGAAATATTTAAATATGATTTTAATATTGGATCGATTTACAACATGAATTAATTAAATTAATTTTAATTAAAAATTAATTTGATATTGATTTTTGGATTAAAATTAAATGAAAAATAAAGGGATTGTAACGACCCTGTTTTTCAAAGTAACTTTATCTTGGACCGCTACTAAACATGCATGCATTTGAGGCCTAAATAACTTTAAATAAGTAAAACATGGTAATTAAACTCACTTTAATTTGGGATCCCATAAAAACAAAACATTTAAAATGTTGCTAAACTTGGCCTCAATTTAAAATCGTTATGCTACATAAGCGAAAACTAAAATTACTTGAAAATACTTTCTAAAACATGTATGCAGAAATCATGACTCGGTTCCCATGGCTCCGTAGCGCATCCTTGTCACTCGCATGGTATGCCCCTCGCCTTTACCTGAAAAACATTTTAAAAACGGAGGAAACAAAACAAAGGTAAATGGGTGAGTATTATAATAATACCCAGTAAGTAAGGGTTGGAAAATGCAAACACATGCAACATGACTTTTAAAACATGACTGTTAAACGTGACTTTCAAGATCATAAAACTTTCTGTGGTGGGACCTAAAACTTTCATTCATAAAATCATGACTTTTCTCTTCGGCTTTGCGTGGTTGATTGAATCTACCTGAGTCTTTTCATGTTGAGTCCCTCACAGACCCCTATAGGTTTGAGTCCCTCACATACCCCTATAAGCTTGAGTCCCTCACATACCCCCATAAGTTTGAGTCCCTCACAGACTCCCATAAGTTTGACCCATAGGGTCTCTGATGCATGTTTGACCATGCATAAATTCTCAGGAGAACAATTGCCACAACCTTCATAAACATGTTCATATACATATAGTATGCATGAGGTCCCATTCGTCAATAATATGTATATATGCAATCCTAATGATTCAACAATCATATAATCATGGCATAACTTTCATAACTGTAAACTTGAGTCAATCAATCAAAAATCATAAATACATTTACAATTTAAAACACGTATTCAACACAAACATAAGTGAAAACCTCATTCTATGAAGATCTGAATGACTGTATTAAAACTCTTTTTCTAAATCTTTTGAAAACAATTTACTCAGGGTCCTCTCAAACTCTTTGGAATATTCCTTTGAATTCCCTCTTTTGAAATAAATCTTTCAGAAAAACATGTTTACTCCCCTTTTTAAATGGTTTATAGAAATCCCTTACCTTAGCCTTAGATCCTCCGAGGTCTTTAAAATTTCGCCTCTAACTCAACGTTTCCTCGCAAGCTTGCCCAACAATCGGACCTCTAATCAAAATCATTAAATTTCCGATTAATCCATACCTAAATAAACTTATCTTGAATCCAATAGTAGTTAGACTAAATTACCACGAATGGATGTTCAAACGAGATCGAGATTTAAATTCACTGAAAGTCATAAGTTTCGTCAGTGGCGTGTGAGGGACACGACGGCGGCGCGTGTACTGGTGAACGGTGGCATGCTGGTGGCGCGTGGAACAAGGCGGCGACACGTGGAACACTATTTAAGAGTATCTTGGCCGGTTTGAGGGTGTTCGGTGGTCGATCTACTCGGAACTAGTTTGGTTCTTGCGAAAATCAATCGTTTCGACTCGGATTCGGTGTTTTGGTTTTCTGATCAGGCCTTGGCGGTTCGTGCTTCTGGTGTGTGAGCGACCTCCGACGATGGCTGGAACTGTAGACCCACAGCGAGCGGCACACCTGTTCGAGCGACGACGGGACCTTCACGACTCCAGCAATGGCGAAACGAGACGTCACGACCACTCGACTTGTCAGCAGCTCGCGGTGCAAGTAATCGGCTTCACGCAACGATCACGGCTGGACGGATTGGCAAATCTGGGACCCTCTAGCGGCTGAACAAGTTTCTTCACGGTCACACTTGCCGCAGTGCGACGGCGAGTGGAACAAAAGAAAAGGAATGACGACAGCGTGTTGAGTAGAGGCAGGCTAAACGAAGGAAGCAGGGGTTCGGGTTGTGGAGTTGCTGCACGGTCTTGAGGAAGAAAGAGAAGGGAGAAGATGAAGTTCCTTGAGAATCGTGCCTCAAAAAAGAAACCCTAATTCCCTTATTCTTAAAAAATTATGGAAATGCCTCTCCCTCATCTTAAAATTATAAATCTGCCCTTGGGCCCATTTAAATGTCTAAGAAATAAACTTTTAATCAACTAAACTTCTAGCATAATCCAACATTGCATTAGTGAACTTCAAAGCCCGAATAATTTAATTTCCATTAAAATAATCCAAAATACAACCTAAAAGATACTTGAAAATTCTGGGACGTTACAATATCTCTCCTTAGGAACTTTCATCCTCGAAAGTTCATAAGCTTGAAATGGCTATAGATACTTGACCACACTTCTGTTTCTCACTTCCAGATAGCTCCTCCTGCTCAATGGCTTTGCCATAGTACCTTGATGCAACTAAGTCGGATTAGCTGGTGCCCCTTTGAAATCCATTTAATCCTTTTATAGAGCTTTAATTAACTAGGGTTCTTGACTTGAGTTCTATGCTTGAATTTTTCTTTAGACTGGAGTTAGTTCTGAAAGTCTAACTTGCTTTCTTAACAAATACTCTGCGTTTCCTCTAAATTCTACTACAGTGGCAATCAACTTAGAACTTTAATCGTTTCACTAGCCAACGTCACACTCTTATCGAAGTGGCAACCACCAGGCGAAAGTCAGCAACCCTAACTCTAAAACATGCAGAAAACAATGAATGCTTATATCATGAAAGAACACTGAAGTGAAGTATTTAAGTACGAAAAATGTACTTGTGATCGTTGGTTTGAAGTTACTAGTATCTCGACTTGTACTGGCAAAGGCTCTTCCTTGTTGGGTCATTCGCTTAAAAGGTCTAGCTCCACTCGATCTGGAAGGCTGATCATCCCCGATACCTTGATTGGGACAACTCTCTGTTCTGTGCCCCTCCTTCTTGCACCTGAAACATTCTCCAGAGCGAGCTAAACACTTGCCCCAATGATATCTTCCACATTTGCTACAACGTGGTTTCTCACTACCATCCTTTCCTGATCGACCTTCTTGTCTCTGATTGGGGGTGGAACATGAATCGTTAGATGGGCTCAAAGGTTGCTGGTAGTGTTGGGGGTCAGGGCTCTGCTTGTCCCACTTCCTTTTTTGGCCTGGTAGAGGCTGACTTGGGTTAATTATTACTTGTTGCACACTCTGAGACGACACACCAATCAATTCAGCTACTCTCACTGCTGAAGCATAGTCCAGGGGTAACAGTGCTTGAACGAATTCCTGAATACCTTCATCTAGTCCCATAACAAATCGTTCTACTTTATTAGCCTCAGTGTCCACCAGTTCTGGAGCAAAACGCATCAGTCGTGTGAGTTCCCTCTCATATTCCTCTATAGATCTCTTATTCTGACAAAGCTGTAAGAATTCATCCTGCTTCCTGTATCGGGTCGTGGCTGGATAGAATTTGCGCCAGAATGCCTCTTTAAACAAAGTTCAGGTGATTGGTCCTCCATTAGTGTCTATGGTCCTCTGAGCGGACTCCCACCACAAATAAGCGTCATCACTCAACATGAAAGCTGCACAAAACACCCTCTGATCCTCCGGGTAGTTCATCAATCTAAAAATAGTCTCAAATAGTTTCGTCCAACTTATACATATAACATAACATAAAATTTGAATTAGTGGTGAAGTTCCTCAAACCGAAACCAAAAAGGTTCGAGCACACAAATGTCCATGCAAAAAGCCAAACGACTCAGGTATCTGAATTCAAATATTTAACCCCCTTATACTCAAAACTAAAATTCTGATCGTACTTTTCCACTTCAAGCTCGTCTTTAATAAAGTCTTTTACCTTATGGTGCCACCTTTCAAAACTTCATACATAACTTATCTTCATCAACGTCTTAGTTGCTTCTATTCGCATTACTCGCAATGGATAACGTCCAAGTATTTCGAAACACTTTGAAAACTTAACTTCCATTCCAAAGTTAACAACTTGTTTTTCCATTTAAGCCCCAAGTCCCTTTTTAAATTACTTTGGCTCTCTTTACCTTGCATCAACTAGGATGGATCTTTTAGATAGAGCTTTTTGTAATGTCACTTATTCTATCTTTAACCGTTCTCTTCGTTTGGCATGACATAGTAATCACACATTACCTCTTTAAGAGTCTCATCCAAAAGACAGAAACTTCTATGTCAAGTATTCCTTTTGAAAAAACTTCAATCTTTGATAACTCTTCTTTTCATTACCTTTCAAATATTTAAATGCTAAGTTCATATATTCGCTTGGAAGTACTTCAGAGGTTAAGTACTTCACGGTAACATACACACTACACCTCATAATTCCTTCATCCATTTGATTCAACACGAACGAATAAGACTACTAACCTATTACCTAGCACATTCAAACATTAAACTTCTCGAGAAAAAAATCATAGTGCTCATCTTTCAAAGTTTACTTGGGGAACTTAACTCCTTAGTGACTTTCGATTATTTTCACCTCTTAGAACTTACTCTTCCATCCTTTTGTCCAAACCGACTCTTTCAGTAACGTATAAATATGTGTTTTATGTCAATAAAACTTCCTTTAAGTGTTAACATTCTTAGATCAGGTATTTACTTTCCATCACTAGCAGTAGGGATCACATACTTTTATTTCCTCAGCGTAGGAATATATAATTTTCATATCATATGTACATATAACTTCACATGTAGGCATTTTCTTTCTATAAACAAGCAGTATAAACCACATATTTTCATTCTTACTTAGTTTAGAGACACATTATGCTCAAATCTTATATACATAACTTTACATATAAAAAAATACATACTTTTCTTTTTATGGACAAAACAAAACTTTATTTCAAAGGCAAACATGACGGTGACTGGAACTTATTACTTAGCCATAGGATTACTCGTGCTTACGATGTAAGCAAGTCTACAGAACCCTTAACCTAGGGCTCTGATACCAACTATAATGACCCTACTTTTTCAAACTAACTTTATCTAGAACCGCTAATAAACATGCATGCATTTGAGGCCCTAAATAACTTTAGATAAGTAAAACATGGTAATTAAACTCACTTTAATTTGGGATCCCATAAAAACAAAACATTTAAAATGTTGCTAAACTTGGCCTCAATTTAAAATCGTTATGCTACATAAGCGAAAACTAAAATTACTTGAAAATACATTCTAAAACATGTATGCGGAAATCATGACTCGGTTCCCACGGCTTCCGTAGCGCATCCCTGTCACTCGCCTAGTATGCTCCTCACCTTTACCTGAAAACATTTTAAAAACGGAGGAAACAAAACAAAGGTAAAGGGGTGAGTATTATAATAATACCCAATAAGTGGGGGTCGAAAAATGCAAATACATGCAACATGACTTTTAAAACATGACTGTTAAACATGACTTTCAAGATCATAAAACTTTCTATGGTGGGACCTAAAACTTTCATTCATAAAATCATGACTTTTCTCTTCGGTTTTGCGTGGTCAATTGAATCTACTTGAGTCTTTTCATGTTAAGTCCCTCACAAACCCCTATAAGTTTGAGTCTTTCACAGACCCCTATAAGTTTGAGTCTCTCACAAACCCCTATAAGTTTGACCCATAGGGTCTCTGATGCATGTTTGACCATGCATAAATCCTCAGGAGATCAATTGTCACAACGTTCATAAACATGTTCATATACATACAGTTTGCATGAGGTCTCATTCGTCAATAACATGTATATATGCAATCATAATGATGCAACAATCATATAATCATGACATAACTTTCATAACTGTAAACTTGAGTCAATCAATCAGAAATCATAAATACATTTACAATTTAAAGCACCTATTAAACCAGACAAAAGTGAAAATCTCATTCTATGAAGATCTGAATGACTGTATTAAAACTCTTTTTCTAAATCTTTTGAAAATAATTTACTCAGGGTCCTCTCAAACTCTTTGGAATATTCCTTTGAATTCCCTCTTTTAAAATAAATCTTTCAGAAAAACGTGTTTACTCCCCTTTTTAAATCGTTTATAGGAAATCCCTTACCTTAGCCTTAGTTCCTCCGAGATCCTTAAAATTTCGTCTCTAACTCAACGTTTCCTTGCAAGCTTGCCCAACAATCGAACCTCTAATCAAAATAATTAAATTTCCGATTAATCCATACCTAAATAAACTTATCTTGAATCCAATAGTAGTTAGACTAAATTACCACGAATGGAGGTTCAAACAAGATCGGGATTCAAATTCACTTAAAGTCGTAAGTGTTGTCAGTGGCGTGTGAGGATCAAAGTGGGGCACTTGTACTGGTGAGCGGTGAGGTGCTGGTTGCGCGTGGAACAAGGTGACGACACGTGGAACACTATTTAAGAGTATCTTGGTCGGTTTGAGGGTGTTTGGTGGTCGATCTACACCGAACTAGTTGGGTTCTTGCGAAAACCAATCATTTCAGCTCGGATTCGACATTTCAGTTTTCAGATCTGGCTCTGGCGGTTCGTGCTTCTGGTGTGTGAGCGACCTCCGGCGATGGCTGGAACCGTAGACCCACAGTGAGCGGTGTACCTGCTCGAGCGACAATGGGACCTTCACGACTCTAGCAATGGCGAAACGAGACATCACGACCACTCGACTTATCAATAGCTCGCGGCGCAAGTAATCGGGTTCACACAACGATCACGGCTGGACAAATTGGCAAATATGGGACTCTCAGGCGACTGAACAGGTTTCTTCACGGTCACACCTGCCGCAGTGCGACGACAAGGGGATCAGAAGAAAAGGAACGACGACAGCGTGTTGAGTAGCGGCAGGCTAACGAAGTAAGCAGGGGTTCGGGTTGTGGAGTTGTCGCACGGTCTTGAAGAAGAAGGAGATGGGAGAAGATGAAGTTCCTTGAGAATCGTGCCTCCAAAAAGAAACCCTAATTCCATTATTCTTAAAAAATTTCGGAAATGCACCTCCCTCATCTTAAAATTATAAATTTGCCCTTGGGCCCATTTAAATGTCTAAAAATTAAACTTTTAATCAACTAAACTTCTAGCAAAATCCAACATTGCATTAGTAACTTCAAACCCCGAATAATTTAATTTCCATTAAAATAATCCAAAATACAACCTAAAAGATACTTGAAAATTTGGGGGTGTTACAGAGATTTTCATGGTTTTCATGAAAATCAAGTTGGCAACTTGCCCATCCTACTCAAACTCAAAATTAGCCACCTCCTTGTTCAATTGTCCTCATCACTCTTGAGTTGTCATCTTATTGAAGCTTAATGAAGCTTTATTTAAAGGTGATTTGAGGTGATTTGCAAGAATTTTGCAGAAATTCTTTCAAATCTCGGTTTGTGACCTTTGAGGACTTTTCTTCCAAATTCTCTCAATCTAGGATCCCACAATCCGAGTCCAATGCCCGAGGATAGTAGGTAAGACACTAGAGTTCGTCCACGAAGTATTCGTGTTGCAAATCGTCCACCGGGTGAAGAGTATTTGATCTTCAAAAGTGAGTTTCTTAGGCCCCGTTTGATAACCATTTTGTTTTTCGTTTTTAGTTTTTGAAAGTTAAGCTTATTTTCACCTAATTCCTCTACAATAGGTATCCTCTCCCTTAAATAAGCATTTGAACTCTTAGCCAAATTCTAAAAACAAAGTCAAGTTTTTTAAAGCTACTTTTTTTAGTTTTCAAAAGTTCGTTTGGTTTTTGAAAACATAGGTACAAAGTAGATATGATGACATTATAAACTCATTGGTAGAAGTAGTATTTTTAGGTTTAAATTTCAAAAACTAAAAACAAAAAACAAAATGGTTATCAAACGAGACCTTAACTCTCTGTTTTTCCAGATTTGAGCATGAATTTTATTTTACAAAATTGATTAACTTAGAGTGTTTAAGATCCTAAATTTCTTATGCTTTCTTAACATAGACTCTTTCACCCGCCTGATAGAGAAATTGAATTCTCTATTGATTTAGTACCAGGAACTACACCCTTATCCAAAGCTCCCTACAGAATGGCTCCGGCTGAGCTTCGAGAACTTAAGGAGCAAATTCAAGAGTTATCAGACAAGGATTTTATTCGCCCAAGTGTTTCTCCTTGTGGTGCTCCAGTCCTTTTCGTTAAAAAGAAAGATGGATTTCTTCGCTTGTGTATTGATTATAGGGAGCTCAATCGGGTGACTGTAAAGAATGAGTACTCACTCCCTCTAAAGGGAATCTGATCCCCGTGAGCACTAGAAACGTGGTTTAAATCGTAATTAGTTTGTTTGTTCTTGGTTTACTCCAAAAACTAGTACATTGACAATTATCAGAGAATAAGCAATTAATCAAATTAAGCATGGATTAAGCGATAATAAACATGTTGTACACTATACTAAACTAAAAGGAAAAACAATTACCTTTTGTAGTTTCAAATTTCCCACAGTAACTCTTTGCTCATTGGAATCTACAGTAGCACAACAACAAGGTTCCTTTGTTTCTTTTACAGGACAACACCACTTAGAAGGAATCCAACTTTTGGAAGGAAAGAGAGTTTGAGATTGAGAGTTTTTCCAATCTAACCAATGATTGATCATATTCCTTCTCCAAAAATTAGAGAAGAAGAAGACTTCAAGACGGCAACTCCCAACTCGAGTTGGGAGACATGGGGAACGTGTCCACCTGACACGTTCCATTTTTTTTATTATATTATTAATTAAATAATTAAATTATTAATTAAATAATATAATTAATTAATTAAATCAAATTTAATTAATCATAAATTAAATATCATATATTTAATTTTATTAAATCACATCTAATCAATTTTTCCTCTAACCTATAGTTTTAATGCACATCTTATGTACATGAAATTTTAACCTATAGTTTTTAAATATGAATCTCATTCACATTTAAATTAATATTTGAACTCTTTCAAATATTTAATTATCTCATTTAATTTAATATGAATCATATTCACATTAAATTTATAATATAAAGTTTCAAAACTTTATATTATAATGTATCTATATACATTAATGTTTATTCCCTAATTGAATTTGAATATTTAAAATTAAAATGATCTAAGAACCCTTTACGAGCGAGAAGGTGGACCTAATGGACCTACAGATCAGAAGCTCCAACGATTCGAGATAATTCAGTTAATCTCATTAACCTCGTAATCAATATTCGTTAACTTCGGGAACACTCCACTAAAGTCTCGCAGCTGCACTCTTATCACTGTAGATGTATTTGTCCACGGATATTGACCAATAACAACAAGTTAATCCTTCACAAATGTTCGTAACACCACTTGAGTCAAATTACCGTTTTACCCTTGGGTTACATCTTTTACCTTAAATCCTAGTGCTCCTTTAATGAACAATTTGTTTATGGTCCTACCAACAAACAGAAGTCCCTCTCGGGCCAACGAGAGGGTCGAGCCCTTTATTCAACTCCCAGAGACACCACTTATGGGAACATTCATCTACTTACCCTAATAAGCGGGAAAGAGTGAATTCCATCTTACTAGGTTAAGTCCCCAGCTGCCTGCTTGGTCTTGTCCTCAAGAAGGTAGGCTTATTGAATCGGCGAATTTGGCCACTCTCACCCATACTAGTCAAAGGGAAATTCCTCGCAAACAGGAGTTCGTAACCTGTTCATGATTGAGATCAAGTATCCTAGGTCATCGAAGTGAAATAGAAATCTAACTAGTCAACGGAGTACACCTAGTGGTTACTATTTTGTGGTCCGGTCTTATGCAATCTCATCACATAGGATATCACCACTCACATGTCGTCTACACGAACACGTTAGGATCACTGTGTTTCTATCATATACAAAGTGGGCCATATCTATAACATTACCATGGTAAGGTGAAGGGATTTGGAATTCCCGCAGCAGAAGACGTTGTGAAACGTCGTTGTTTCATTGTGTAAAACGTGTCTTAAAATCGAACCTATCTCATAGATTCCTAGGCTAAACATGCAAATAGAGAAGAAAAATAGGAAGTAACTCGTTACTTACTTGTTGAAGAACTCTTCTTCAAATCTTTCCTCCTTCGGTCACGATCTCTCTCGAACCGACCATCTCTATGAACTCGATCCTCGAACCGAATAGTGAGACACCTCCAAAGGGTCTTCTCGGTTGTTCTCGGGAGGTTGAGGGAGAGTATGTGGGACTTCCTTTGGATTTTGGGTGAGGAGAGTTTGAGGGAGAATTGAGAGAGAATGAGAGAAAGGTGAGAAGCTCTCTTTGGATGAAAATCCACAAAATGGCAATTGCTATACCAAAAGCTTCTTGCAAAGTCTTTAAGTACTATTGTGTGATGAAGTTAAAACCTCCACCAAATCACAATTTTACCACAACCATATGATATGCAAATCATATTTGCATATCACATAATATAAGGTATCTCATACCTTATTATACAAATCTCATTTGCATAAATGTGGAATTTTAAATTGAATCACATTCAATTTAATTTCTCTCAATTGAATTTCTCCAATTAGCACTAATTAATCAATTGTGTTATTCTATACTTTATTATTAATCTCATTCACATCAAACTATATATTATGTCATCTATATCTCATATAAATGACATGAATACCCAAATAATGAATTTGAACACTTCAAATTCACACGAAACTGTAAACCCTCAATTTGTCCAATTTGAGCCAACCGAGGGACCTAATGGACCTATAGATGACGAGCTCCAATGATCCGGGACTAACCTATTAAACTCTTTGACCCGGTTATTCAACATTCATTAGCTACGATAAGTTGTGTCCATCAATATAACCAATGCCCGTGAGTCGACCCTTCAAAATAGCTGGGTCAAATTACTGTTTTACCCCTGTGTCTACCTCTTGCTCCTTAAGTCCCACTGCTCCTCTAATGAACAACAACGTTGTATGGTCCAACCATGGACAACAACCTTCTCGGACCAGTGAGAGGGTGGGGCCCCGTTGTTCAAGTCTTGAAGACAACACTTAAGGGAACAACCCCTCTAGTTTCCCTAATTCGGGAACGAGTGAATTCCATCTTGCGTAGTTAAGTTCCTAGCTCCCCACATGGTCCTGTCCCTGAGAAGATAGGCATATTAGGCGAGTAACTGTGACCACCCTCACCCGTACTAGTAAAAGGACAGACCCCCGCATACAGGAGTCCGTATCACGCTCAGGATTAAGGTCGAGTCACTAATGGTCATCTACGAATTTATTAGTCCTATACTGTTAGCGGTGTTATATCAGTAAGTCTAATAATTCACGGTCCGGTCTTGTACAATCTCATTTCACAGGATGTCCTCACTCGAATGTCAACCACATGAACGAGCTGGATCACCTCGTTTGTATCTAATACAAAGCGGGTCGCATCCACAACGTATCCAGGATTAGGTCTCTAACCCTATTCGTATACTGTAGACCGTTCGGGTCATTAACTCAAACGTTATCCTCCTCGTGTGTCCACTACAAACCGTTCAAGTTCTTAGTTCTCTCATAATACAATGACCATGGAGCTTAGTTTATTGGATTAAGTTTATGAAATATGCGAGACACAAAGAATTGAAAAAATAACTCTTATTTATTTCAACTTTGAATATTACAAACTTACACGAGAATAGGTCATACATCCCAACAAACTCCCACTTGGACTAAGCTAGTGGAGTACATAATACATTTCTCAAATGTACAGTACTCCTTTACAATAAACTAGGGCATTGAATACCCCTTTACAATACTCCTACTTGCCCTAGTCAGGAAGCACTCGATGACCTAGATTCTCTAGGTGACCCTCAAACACCTTAGCCGTGAGGGCATTTGTAAATGGATCAGCAACGTTGTGCTCTGAAGCTATCTTTGTGACTTTCACGTCTCCGCGGTGCACAATCTCCAAGGTTCTCTCAAGTTGGTTACTGCACCACTGTTGTTACAAAACAGGGTCACTGGCAAGTTCATATTTGGAACAACTTCCGAATCCAACATGAACTTCCTAAGCCAAACAACTTCCTTTGCAGCTTCACAAGCCGCAACACACTCGACTTCCATCGTGGAATCAGCGATGCATCCTTTCTTGATGCTTCGCCACACTACAACTCCTTCATTTAGAATGAAGGTTGACCCCAAAGTTGATTTCCTTGAATCCTTATCGATCTGGAAGCCAGAGTTTGGGTATCCCGTAAGGATCAAATCCCCACTCCCATACACAAGGTTGTAGTTCCTCGTTCTCCTAAGATACTTGAGGATTTCCTTTACGGTTGTCTAGTGATCTAATCCTGGACTGGATTCATACCTACTTACAATCCCAACTGCATAACAAATGTCAGGCCTAGTGCACAACATGGCATACATGAGGCTCCCTACAACTAAAGCATAGGGGATTCGTCTCATATCCTCAACCTCTTGAGGGGTCTTAGGACATTGGTCCTTAAACAGGTGAACCCTATGTCTGAAAGGCTACAAGCCCTTCTTGGAGTTCTGCATCTTATACCTAGACAACATCTTGTCAATGTAAGATGCCTGAGACATGGCTAGCGTTCTGTTCTTCCGGTTTCGGATTGTCTGGATACCTAGAACATACTAAGCCTCTCTCAAATCTTTCATTTGGAATTGCGAAGCCAACAATTTCTTAATGTCAGTAAGAAAACCTACCTCATTCCCAATGAGAAGGATATCATCGACATACAATATCAGAAATGCAACTTAAGGGAATCGAATCCCGCAGCGAAAGCGATTGTGAATCGCGCGTTCTTAATTTCGTTACAATGATTACATTCAAGAACTAAAATAACTAGATTAAGCATAAAAACATAATATGGACAGGAAGAAATATACCTTTGAAGAACCTTTCTTCGAGTGCTCCTTCTCCAACAACCACGATCTCAGTAACGCAAGCCCGAAAGTTTACCGACACTTTCACCCGATCTTCTCCGTTGTTCTTTAAGTGAGGGAGGAAGGTGGGTTCCCTTTAGGTGAGATGAAATGTTGTGAGAGATAGGTTTGTGTTATGAAACTTTTCCAACAACACAACAAAGGATAAAAATTCCTTTTTAACCTAGTTGCATCTCATGCAACCATATATATAGGGAAATAGGATGGAAATGACCATCCTACCCCTCCTTTATTCTCTCATTAGTATATGGTTTATATGTGAATCTAATTCACATTAAAACTATATATTATGTCAATTATATCACATATAATTGATATAACACCTCATGTTTGAAATTGAACACTTCAATTTCATTCCTAACTTTATACCCTCAATATTACCATGTTGAGCCACTGATATAGACTTGTAGCTGCACTCTCCTCACTGTAGATTATATTGTGTTCACTGATATAGTCATTACCCATGAGTCGACTCTTCACAGGTTGTTTGTGATCACAGATGGTTCAAATTACCGTTTTACCCCTGTGATTGCGTCTTTGTTCCTTAAGCACCACTGATCCTCTAATGAACAACAAGTCTAAGGTCCTACCATAGACTCATACCCTCTCAGAGGCGGGGCCCCGTTGTTCAAAGACAGAGTCGATTCTTAAGGGAACAACCTATCTAATTCCTTAGTGTAGGAATGAGTGAATTCCATCTTGCACAGTTAAGTTCCCAGCTACCTACGTGGTTCTGTCCCTGAGAAGGTAGGCTTATTGAGTCGACTACAGGCCACTCTCACCCATACTAGTCTAAGGATAACCCCCTATAAGCAGGAGTTCTTAACTCACTCAGATTCGTGTCGAGTCACTAATGACCATCTATAAATTACTAGTCTTATCCACATTAACGGTGTTACTTTGGTTAGACTAATAATTTACTGATCCGGTCTTGTATGAACTCTTCATACAGGATGCCCCCACTCGCATGTCAACTACATGAATGAGTTGAATTACCTTATTTGTACTAATTACAAAGTGGGTCGCATACATGGTGTTACCAGAATGAGGTTTCCAACCTTATTCTTATACCATAGACCATTTAGGTTATATTCTTGAACACAATCCAAATAGTGTCCACTACACTGATGTTCAAGATATATATTATAACCTTGGAGCTTAGTTTATTGGATTTATTAAAGCAAGACTGTAATTTTATCAAAACAAATAACTTTTTATTTCTTTGATTAAAATTACACAAGTTTTAGGGCATACATCCCGACTATCTCCCACTTGACCTAAAGCTTGTGGAGTACTATTACAGTGATGTAAATACAATAAACTAGGGCATTTAAACCCTTTGTACAAAATACTCCCACTTGCCCTAGTTGGGGAAGACTTGTAAACCTAGACCTTCTAGGTGACTCTCAAATACTTTAGCCGTGAGAGCCTTTGTAAAAAGATCAGCAACGTTGTGCTCTGAGGCTATCTTCGTGACAATCACGTCTCCTCTATGCACGATCTCCTGGATGAGATGATACTTCCACTCAATGTGCTTTCTCCTCTTGTGACTTCGGGGATCCCTCGAATTTGCCACTGCACCACTGTTATCGCAATACAGCGTGATGGGCAAAGTCATATTTGGAAAAACTTCCAAATTTAGCATAAATTTCTTTAACCAAACGACCTCTTTAGCTGCTTCACAAGCTGCTACATATTCGACCTCCATGGTGGAATCTGCGATGCATCCTTGCTTGACGTTTCGCCATACTACAACTCCTCCGTTAAGAGTAAATACTGACCCTGATGTACATTTTCGAGAATCTTTATCAGTCTGAAAGTCATAATCCGTGTATCCTATTAGGATCAAATCCTTAGCCCCATACACAAGCATGTAGTTCCTTGTTCTGCGAAGATACTTAAGGATTGTTTTAACCAGCATCCATGTTCAAGTCTGGATTGGATTGATACCTCATCGACCATTCCAACCGCATAACAGATGTCAGGCCTAGTACACAACATGACGTACATCAGGCTCCCAACAGCTGATGCGTAAGGAATCCGTCTCATATCCTCAACTCCTTGAGGTGTCTTAGGACTCTGTTCTTTAGACAAATGGACTCCATGTCTAAAAGGCAATAAACCCTTTTTGGAGTCTTGCATCTTAAACCTCAACAACACTTTATCGATGTAAGATGTCTAAGACAGGGCTAGTGTTTTATTCTTGCGATTCCGGACAATCTGGATCCCAAGAACAAACTGCGCTTCTCCCAAATCTTTCATTTGGAACTGCGTAGCTAGCCAATCCTTAATGTTAATAAGATAACCTACATAATTCCCAATGAGTAGGATATCATCCACATAGAGAATTAGGAATGCGACGGAACTATTGATGATTTTCTTGTAGACACAAGGTTCATCATCATTCTAGTCAAAACCATAAGATTTGACTGCCTCATCAAATGCTATATTCCAGGACCCAGAGGCTTGTTTCAGTCCATAAATCGACCTTTTAAGCCTGCAAACTTTTTGCTCTTGTCCTGGTTAATGAACCATTTGGGTTGTTCCATGTAGATGTTTTCTTCAAGATTGTCATTCAAAAAGGTCGTCTTGACATCCATTTGCCATACCTCATAGTCATAATATGCGGCAATGGCAAGTAGGATATGGATAGACTTTACCATAGCAACAGGTGAAAAGGTCTCCTCATAGTCAACCCCTCCAGCCTGGGTATAACCTTTTGCTACTAGTCTAGTTTTGAAGGTTTGCACCTTTCCATCTACACCACGTTTTCTCTTGTAGATCCACTTGCACCCTATAGGTTTTACCCCATCAGGTTTATCTACAAGATTCCAAATAGAATTGAATTACATAGACTCCATTTCTTGGTCCATGACTATGACTCATTTGTCTTTGTCTTTGTCAACCATCGCTTGATTATAAGTCAATGGATCCTCGCAGTTGTCATCTGGTATAACAACTTGGGTTTCAGATAAACCCATGTAACGGTCAGGTTGTGTTATAACCCTCCCACTACGTCGAGGCATACTCAACTCTTGAGATGGACTCTATTGACTAGACAAACTAATATCAACAACTCTTGTTGACGTACTAGTTTTATTAGCAACCTTTGCTATTGTTTCGTCTAACTCACTCAACATAGTTTTACTCTTTGGTTTGTGGTCCCTTATGTGGTCCTCCTCTAAGAAAATGGCAATTGTCGGCACAAAAACCTTATCTTCCTTAGGATCATAGAATGAACCACCTCTTGTTTCTTTTGGATATCCTACGAATAGGCATAACTTTGAACATGAATCCAACTTCTTTCAATTTGTCACAAGCACATGTGCTGGACAACCGCATATTCTAAAGTGACATAAACTGCCTTTACGTCCTTTTCAGAGTTCAAAAGGTGTTTCAGAAACACTTTTTGTGGGCACATTGTTCAAAATGTATACTGTAGTCTCCACTGCATAACCCCAAAAGGAACTAGGGAGATGAGCATAACTCATCATTGATCGAACCATGTCCAACAAGGTTCTATTTCTCCTTTCCGATACACCGTTTTGTTGTGTTGTGCCGAGAGCTGAGAGTTGGGATGTAATTCCATGTTCTATCATATAGTTCTGGAATTTTAAATCCATTTACTCTCCACCTCGATCTGATCGAAGTGTTTTAATAGTTTTACCTAATTGATTTTCAACCTCAGTCTTGAATTCCTTGAACTTTTCAAGTGATTTAGACTTGTGGTCCATTAGGTAAATATGCCCAAATCTAGAATAATCATCTATAAAATAGATGAAATATTCATATCCTCCCCTGGCTTTAACATTCATCGAACCACAAAGGTCTGAATGTATAAGCTCTAGAGGGTCTTTGGCTCTATAACCTTTTCCACTAAAAGGTCTTTTAGTCATTTTTCCTTCTAGGCAGGATTCACATACAGGCAAAGAGTTTTCTTCTAACTCGTTTTGAAGTCTGTTCTTTACCAATCTCTCAATCCTATTGAGATTAATGTGACCCAACCTAAGATGCCAAAGGTGAGCATTTTCTTTAGGAGAAATTCGACGTTTCTTAGTTTGTGCATTTGCAGTTTTAAATAATTTAGTATTCAAAAAACCATTTTGACTGAATTAGGTCTTAAAACATACAACCCATTTTGTAATGAAGCTGAACATATTTCTATACCTTTCTTCAAAATAAACACTTTATTCATAGAGAAAGAAACAAAAATACATTGTTCTATAAGGCAAGAAATTGAAATAAGGTTTCTAGTAAACCCTGGTATCACTAATATATTGTCCAACAACATATATTTCTTGCCAAAATAAAGCTTTATCGTGCTTACTGCTACAGTTGAGACGACTTCTCTATTTTCAACCTGGAGCGTTATCTCTCATTTCTGTAGCTGCTGCCAGGAATAAATTCCCTGAAAAGAAGAGCAAACATGATTAGTGGCGCCTGAATCAAGTATCCAAGCAGTTTTATCATTATCCACTAAACAAGCTTCTAGGCAAAGTAAATCATATTTACCTTCCTTCTTCTTTTCTGCAATGTACTTCGGGCAGTTCCGATTCGAATGCCCGTCTTCGTTGCAGCGGAAACACTTTCCTTTGTCAGCAACTTCTTTGACTTTCTTGCCCTTCTGGACGACAACTTTGTCAACTCGTTTCCCATTACCAACCTTCTTCATGTTCTTTTTCTTCCCTTTCAGGTTAGAAGAAGATGAAACCACTGTTTTTATAACAGAGGTCGAACCTCTTGAAGGGAGTGAGAATCCCCGCGCAGCGGAAGACGATCGAATCGTCATGGTATCATTACGCTACTCGAGTTTTGTTAAAACGATTTAATTATTAGATCTAGGCTAAACATCCTAGAAAGGAAGAAATTACAGCAAGATAAAAGTACTTACTTGTTGAAGACTCTCTTCAAGGTTTCTTCCTCGGTCACGAACACTTCGTGCTTCTCGATCTCAACGAACGCTTCCCACGAACGGAATCCAAACACTACCACTTGGAGTCTCTGTTGTTCTTCCTTTGGAAAGAAGGAAGATTGTGGGATCTTATGGTTTTGGAGAGGGAGGAGAATTGAGAGAGTAGAGAGAATTTTGATATCTGCTCTTTGATCAAAATCAAAAAATGAGAGAAAGCTTACCAATCCCTTCTTGCAAAGGGTTTAAATAGTGGAATGATGGAGTTAAAATCTCAACATTATTACCACTTTACCACAACCACAGGTTATGCAAATCTCATTTGCATAACAACATAATATAAGATATCTCATATCTCATATTGCAAATCTCATTTGCAATAAATGTGGATTAATTAAATTGAATCACATCCAATTTAATTTCTCTTAATTATTTTCTCCAATTAGCCCTAATTCAACAATTAGGCTAACCTATAGTTTATTATGAATCCCATTAACATTAAACTATATATTATATCATTCATATCTCATATAAATGACATAAATGCCCTTAAAGTGAAATTGAACACTTCAATTTCATACCAAAACATTAACCCTTCTTTAAACCCAGATTGAGCCAATTGAGGGACCTAATAGACCTATAGTGACGGGCTCCAATGATCCGAGATTAACCTGTCAAACTCTTTGACCCGGTTAATCAACATACATTAGCTACGGTAACACTCCACTATAGCCCGTAGCTGCACTCCCGTAAGTGTAGAATATTACGTGTCCACTGATATAATCAATGCCCATGAGTCGACCCTTCACAGGTTGTTCGTAGACACGGCTTGGTCAAAGTACCGTTTTACCCCTTTGTCTACCTCTTGTTCCTTAAATCCCCACTGCTCCTCTAATGAACAACATGTTGTGATGGTCCAACCATACACAACACCCTTCTCGGGCCAGTGAGAAGGTGGGCACCCGTTGTCCAAGCCCTGGAGACAACACTTAAGGGAACAACCCCTCTAGTTTCCCTAAAGGCGGGAACGAGTGAATTCCATCTCACGTAGTTAAGTTCCCAGCTCCCTACTTGGTCCTGTCCCTGAGAAGATAGGCATATTGGGCGAGTAACTGTGACCACCCACACCCGTACTAGTCAAAGGACAGATCCCCGCAGATAGGAGTCCGTAACACGCTCAGGATTCAGGTCGAGTCACTAATGGTCATGTACGAAGTTATTAGTCCTTACTGTCAACGGTGTTACATTAGTAGGTCTAATAATTCACGGTTCGGTCTTGTACAATCTCATTGCACAAGATGACCCCACTCGCATGTCAACCACATGAACGAGTCAGATCACCTCGTTTGTATCTAATACAAAGCGGGCCGCATCCACAGTGTATCCAGGATTAGGTCTCCAACCCTATCCATATACTGTAGACCGTTCGGGTCATTAACTCGAACGTGATCCTCCCTGTATGTCCACTACACACCGTTCAAGTTCTAGTTCTCTCATAAATTCAATGACCCTGCAGCTTAGTTTATTGGAAAAGTTTATAAATATTGCGAGACACAAAGTGATGAAATAAATAACTCTTATTAATTTCAAACAGTAATGTACAAGCACGAGATTAGGACAAAAATCTCAACACCTCTGTGATAACTCCTACTGGCAACATTTGCCTCACCTTTCGATCCCTGAATTTTCATTAAAGATTGAAAGTTCTCGAGTTCATTCAGAAGGGAGGTAAGATTAAAAGTAAGCTTGTTCATAACAACATTACTTCTAAACTGTAGGAAACTATCTGGAAGGGTTTCCAGAATGAAGCTGACCTGGCTCGATTCAATGATGGAAGCACCATTCGACTCCGCGATGTTAAAGTACACCATCATATCCAAGACGTGATCCCTAACAGATGTACCCTCTTGCATCCTCGAGTTGAAAATGTACTTTAGGGCATTGTGTCGACCCTTTGTGGACTGTTGTCCAAACATACCCTGCACAGAATCCATGATTTCCTTGGCGGTTATCATGCCCTCATGCTTCTTGGCTAATATGTCAGACATACTTGCAAGCATGTAGACCTTGGCCTTGTCATTGGCCTTGATCCATCGATCATATGCATCACGAACATTTCGTGACGCATTCGAGCTTGGCACCTGAGGACACTCCTCAGTTAGCACAAACTTCAGATCATCCACTACCAATATAGTGTTGAGTTTTTTTTTCCATGTCATCATATTCTCTCCAGTTAACTTTTCTGCACCCAATAAGGAAATAATAGAGCTAGATATTTTTGCTGAAAATTTACAAACAAACTTGTATGAGTTTCTTGCTATAATTGTCTAATCCAATCATATTTTAGCTAATTATCAAATGATTCCTAGGTCATTTATAATTTAAAATGATACTCCAAAGGTTTAGAATGTATGACACCGAAAGGTAATAAAAAACACTCCTCCTCTAGATCAAGACACTCTTGACCAAAGCCTAATGCCAGAATAACTCTTATTCCTATAGGCTTTAGTTACCATTTTTCGGTCAGGATACATACACATCTTATGTACCTTGTGAGTGTAACCCTCTGTCATTAGATCCCAGAGTCTCCATCCAATAAAATCCGCCGAATGGAGGACTAGATTGAAAAACACACTAAGGAAATCTTTATCCCTTTCGGGTGTCTACTGTGTTCGATCCCCCTATGATCAAGCCCTCCGAAGGGATTGTCTGGTCCATGCCAAACTAGCAGGCTGACCATAATGGTCTAACGGTGTAAACCGACAAAAGAGACCGTAGGTTTTGTTTTCACTAAACCTGCTCCCACTCACTTTAAGTACCCTGTCCATTCACCTTGATATTGACTCATACAAACACCATCCGAAGGGGGACGCTCCCGTTTGCGCCATGAGGCCAAGTATGAGTCTCACGATGTGAATTTTCCGGAGATAACGTAGGTGAAAAAATATGTATCATATACATTTTTCCTCCCACTGGATACTTTTATATTATAGGAATCTTACTTAGGCTAAAACACGGCTAATGGTTTTACCTAACTCAATCAATATAACTCTTATATCGATAATTAATATAACTCTTATATTGATTTTATCCTAAGTTTGTTAATATAACTCTTTATATTAAGTCTAGGATTTCTAGTTTATTAACCCCTTTCCGCTGACGCTACTATAATTTATAAACTTTCTGATTAAATTTGACTCAGTCAATTCCGTGTGTAGGGTGTTAGTTTTAAATCGACTTAAATACCAAACTGACAAAACTTTCCTTGGATAGAGTTACTCTTTTAATCATTGTTTATAAATTACTTGGTTCCTAATTCTAATCTAATTAGAACTAGATAACCTAAGGTCTATTATTTCCAAGTTCTAAACATTTTAAAACTAATAATTAACCTTAGGTAACATGCATACTATGTTATAGTGTTGGATCATTCATCACATGAATAATAAGACTTTCATAGCATAATCATCTCATGATATATAATGCATGTCAATGTTGTTCATAAATTAATATAACAACTTTATATTAATTAATCGTGCAAACTATATAATATAACTCTTTATATTATAAATGATGCATGAAAATGCTTAACCTAAGGTGGGATTTCTAAAATAAAAGCATACATTATGCATGACAATAATTACACAACAATTTCATAATTTAAATAGCAAAATTAGACTAATTTTGGCACCCTAAAATTAATTTTTAATTAATATAATCTAATTATATTAATTAAAATTAAATAAATTTAATAAAAATAAATATAAAACGTTTTTATATTTATTATATATAAAAAAAATTAATTTTCGCCGTTGAGCATTCTGAAAAACGCCAGCGCGTAACGCTGCCTGCTCCTTGCCGCTACGCGTTGGGCGGCGTTGCGAAACGCTTTCGACGTTGCAACGCTGATGGCTGCGTTGCAATGCTGCCTCTTATGCGCGCCTCCTTCCACAAGCGCAGCGTTGCAACGCCAATGAACAGCGTTGCAATGCTGCACACAAACAACAACATGAATTCTCTAATTCTTGCTCGTTTTCGCTCCGATTTTCTCAGCAAACTTTGCCTCGATTGACACGGACTTACAGACTCGATTTACAATTGAAATTGTCCAAAATACCGGGCCCTTACATTGAACGATTTAATGAAAAAATTACAAATCTAAGTGCCAAAATTGAAAACATCTAATTTGCAAACCATTCATATATCTCATGCAAAATAGTAAATCCCACCTTGTTCTTGAAAAATTCAGAACGAAAATTAAGAACGCAATTGGGCTCTGATACCAATTGAAGGGAATCGAATCCCACAGCGGAAGCGATTGTGAATCGCGCGTTCTTAATTTTGTTACAACGATTACATTCAATAACTAAAATAACTAGATTAAGCATAAAAACAAAATATGGACAACAAGAAATATACCTTTGAAGAACCTTTCTTCGAGTGCTCCTTCTCCCACGACCACGATCTCAGCAATGCAAGCCCAAAAGTTTACCGACACTTCCACCGGATCTTCTCCGTTGTTCTCTATGTGAGGGAGGAATGTGGGTTCCCTTTAGGTGAGATGAAATGTTGTGAGAGAGAGGTTTGTGTTATGGAACTTTTCCAACAACACAACAAAGGCTAAAAATTCCTTTTTAACCTAGTTGCTGTTGGGATGTATGTCCTCATCTCGTGTAGTTTGTAATATTCCATGTTGTAAATGAATAAGAGTTATTTATTTCAACATTGTGTAGTAAATAAGAGTTATTTATTTAAACTTTGTGTCTCGCATTTTTCATAAACTTAATCCAATAAACTAAGCTCCGTGGTCATTGCATTATGAGAGAACTAAGAACTTGAAGCGGTGTGTAGTGGACACTGGGGAAGATCACGTTCGAGTTAATGACCCGAACGGTCTCTGATATATGGATAGAGTTGGAGACAAATCTCGGATACTGCGTGGATGCGGCCCGCTTTGTATTAGATACAAAGCGAGGTGATCTCGACTCGTTCATGTGGTTGACATGCGAGTGGGGGCATCTGTGCAATGAGATTGTACAAGAACGGACCGTGAATTATTAGACTTACCGATGTAACACCGTTAATGTGATAGAGCTAATAAATTCGTAGATGACCATTAGTGACTCGACCTTAATCCCGAGCGTGTTACGGACTCGCATCTGCGAAGTGCGTCTTTGACTAGTACGGGTGAGGGTGGCCATTGTTGCTCGCCCAATATGCCTACCTTCTCAGGGGCAGGACCATGTGGGGAGCTGGGAACTTGACTACGCAAGAAGGAATTCACTCGTTCCCGACTTAGGGAAACTAGAGGGGTTGTTTCCTTAAGTGTTATCTCCAGGGCTTGAACAACGGGGCCCCACTCTCTCATTGGCCTGAGAGGGTTGTTGTTTATGGTTGGACCATGCAACGTAGTTGTTCATTAGAGGAGGCGCAGTGGGACTTAAGGAGCAAGAGGTAGACACGGGGGGTAAAGCGGTAATTTGACCCAGTGTGACTACGAACAACCCGTGAGGGGTCGACTCATGGGTATTGGTTATATCGATGGACACAACTTGTCCTACTGGTGATGAGAGTGACTACGGGCTTTAGTGGAGTGTTATCGTAGCTAATGAATGTTGAATAGCAGGGTCAAAGAGTTTGACAAGTTAGTCTCGGATCATTGGAGCTCGTCACGTGTAGGTCCATTAGGTCCTCGGTTGGCTCAAATTGGACAAATTAAGGGTTTCTGGTTTGGTGTGAATTTGAAGTGTTCAAATTCATTATTTGGGTATTTATGTCATTTATATGAGATATAGATGACATAATATATAGTTTGATGTGAATGAGATTCATAATAAACTATAGTATAGCCTAATTGAATAATTAGTGCTATTTAGAGAAATTGAATTGAGAGAAATTAAATTGAATGTGATTCAATTTATAATTCCACATTTATGCAAATGAGATTTGTATAATAAGGTATGAGATACCTTATATTATATAATATGCAAATGTGATTTGTATATTATATGGTTGTGGTAAAATTGTGATTTGGTGGAGGTTTTAACTCCATCACACAATAGTATTTAAAGGCTTTGCAAGAAACCTTTGGTGTGCCATTTGCCATTTTTTGGATTTCCATCCAAAGAGAGCAAATGTTTTCTCTCTAGAATTCTCTCAATTCTCTCTAAAAATTCTCTCCTCACCCAAAACCAAAGGGAGTCCCACCTACTCTCCCTCAACCTCCCGAGAACAACCGAGAAGACCCTTTGGAGGTGTCTCCCTGTTCGGATCGAGGTTCGTGTTCGAGGAGAACGTCGGATCGAGAGAGATCGTGACCGGAGAAGGAGAAAACGTTGAAGAAGAGTTCTTCAAGAGGTTAGTATCTATTACTTACTGTTTAGTACTTCTTCTTCTTTGCATGTTTAGCCTAGGATCTATGAGATAGATTCAATTTTAAGATAGGAATTACACAACGGATCAACGACGTTTCACAACGTCTTCCACTGCGGAAATTCAAAATCCCTTCAGTTGCATCTCATGCAACCATATATATAGGGAAATATGATGAAAATGACCATCCTACACCTCCTTTATTCTCTCATTAGTATATGGTTTATATGTGAATCTAATTCACATTAAAACTATATATTATATCAATTATATCACATATAATTGATATAACACCTCATGTATGAAATTGAACACTTCAATTTCATTCCTAACTTTATACCCTCAATATTACCATGTTGAGCCAATGGAGGGACCTAATGGACCTACAGTTCATGAGCACCAATTATGTGAAATTAACTGATAAAACTCTTTGATCCAGTTAATCAATACTCATTAACTACAAGTCACTCCACTATAGACTTGTAGTTGCACTCTCCTCACTGTAGATTATATTGTGCTCCATCGATATAGTCATTACCCATGAGTCGACCCTTCACGGGTTGTTCGTGATCTGGCTGGTCAAATTACCGTTTTACCCCTGTGATTACCTCTTTGTTCCTTAAGCACCACTGATCCTCTAATAAACAACAAGTCAAAGGTTCTACCATAGACTCATACCCTCATAGAGGGCGGGACCTCGTTGTTCAAGACCTGGAGTCAGTTATTAAGGGAACAACCTATCTAATTTCTTAGTTTAGGAATGAGTGAATTCCATCTTGCACAGTTAAGTTCCCAGCTACCTACGAGGTGTTGTCCCTGAGAAGGTTGGCTTATTGAGTTGGCTACATGTCACTCTCACCCATACTAGTCTAAGGACAAACCCTTATAAGCAGGAGTTCTTAACTCGCTCAGGATTCAGTTCGAGTCACTAATGACCATCTATAAATTACTAGTCTTATCCTATTAACGGTGTTACACTGGTTAGACTAATAATTTGCGGTCCGGTCATGTATGAACTCTTCATACAGGATGCCCCCACTCGCATGTCAACTACATGAATGAGTTGGATTACCTCATTTGTACTAATTACAAAGTGGGTCACATCCATGGTGTTACCAGAATGAGGTTTCCAACCTTATTCTTATACCATAGACCATTTAGGTTATATTCTTGAACATAATCCAAATAGTGTCCACTACACTGGATGTTCAAGATATATATTATAACCTGGAGCTTAGTTTATTGGATTTATAAAGCAAGACTATAATTTTATCAAAACAAATAACTCTTTATTTCTTTGATTAAAATTACACATGTTTTAGGGCATACATCCCAACATCATCAACATTCTGATTAAAGCCATAAGATTTGATTGCCTCATCAAACCTTATATTCCAAGACCTCGAGGCTTGTTTCAATTCATAAATAGACCTTTGAAGCCGACAAACCTTTTGCTCTTGGCCTTGGGCAATGAACCACTTGGGTTGGTCCATATAGATGGTCTCGTCAAGGTTGCCATTTAGAAAAGCGGTCTTGACATCCATCTGCCATACCTCATAGTCATAATATGCGACAATGGCCAAAAGGATTCTGATAGACTTTACCATGGCAATAGCAGAAAAAGTTTCCTCATAGTCAATCCCTTCAACCTGTGTAAAACCCTTCGCCACTAGTCTAGCTTTGAAGGTCTGCACCTTCCCATCTACGCCACGTTTACGCTTGTAGATCCACTTGCAACCAATAGGTTTAACCCCATTTGGTTGGTCCACAAGCTCCGAGAAAAAATTGAAGTACATCGACTCCATTTCCTAGTCCATAGCTTTAATCCATTCGACTTTGTCAACATCTGTCATTGCCTGATCATAGGTCAATGGATCCTCGCATCATGATCAGGGGTGACGACTTGGGTTTCAGCTAAACCCATGTAACGTTAGAGCTGTCTCACAACCCTCCCACTACGTCGAGACATTCTCAACTCTTGAGAACGAACTTGACTAGACGAGCTAGGATCAATAACACTTGTTGACGTACTAGCACCATCAGCAACTATTGTTGATGAACTGGCCATTTCGTTTAACACAATCTTACTCCTTGGTAAGTGATCCCTGATGTGGTCTTCCTCAAGGAATGTGGCGTTTGTCGACACAAGCACCCTATTATCCTTAGGATCGTAAAACAGACCACCCTTAGTCTCTTTTGGGTAACCTACAAAGAGGCACAACTTTGAACGGGGTTCCAACTTTTTCGGGTTTGACACCAACACATGGGTCAGGCATCCCCAAATTCTGAAATGATGTAATATGGTTTTACGACCATGCAAGAGTTCGAAAGGTGTTTCATAAACACTCTTTGACGGAATTGTGTTCAAAATATATATCGCAGACTCCACTATGTAACCCCAAAAAGAATCAGGGAGACGAGCATAGCTCATCATCGACCGAACCATGTCCAACAGGGTTCTGATTCTCCTCTCTGATACACCATTCTGTTGTGGCATACCAGGTGCTGAGAGTAGGGACGTAATTCCATGTTCTATCATATAGTCCTCGAATTCAGTGTCCATGTACTCTCCACCTCGATCCGATCGAAGTGTTTTAATCGTTTTACCTACCAGGTTCTCAACCTCAGTCTTGAACTCCTTGAACTTTTCAAGAGTTTCAGACTTCTTATGCATTAGGTAAATGTACCCATACCTCGAATAGTCATCCATGAAAGATAAAGAGTATTCGTAACCATACAGAGTATTCGTAACCTTCTCGTGCTTTAACATTCTTCGGACTACAGAGGTCATAATATATAAGCTCAAGAGGCTCTTTGGCTCTATATCCTTTTCCACTAAAAGGACGTTTGGTCATTTTGCCTTCAAGACATGACTCACAAATCGGTAAAGAGTTTTCTTCCAACTCGCTTAGAAGTCCGCTCTTCACTAGTCTCTCAATCCTATTGAGATTTATGTGGCCTAACCTTAGATACCAAAGATGGACACTTTCTTTTGGAGAAACTTTTAATCTCATAGTTCACGTTTCTACTGTTTTAAACAATTCGGTATTCAAAACACTTTTGACCGAATTAGTGTTTAAAACATACAAATTACTCTCAAGCGAAGCAGTACATTACAAATTTCCATTTCGAGAAATAAACGCTTTATTACTCTTGAAAGAAACAGAAATATTTTGTTCTAATAGGCAGGAAATAGAAACTAGGTTTCTAGTAAACCCTGAAGCTATGTACATATTATCCAATAATAAGTACTTCCCGCCAAAGAACAACTTCATCGTGCCAATTGTTGCAGCTGAGACGACTTCTCCGGATCCAACCCTGAGTGTTATCTCACCCTCTTGCAGCCGCTGCAAGGAATTTAATCCTTGAAAAGAAGAGCAAACATGGTTAGTGGCGCCTTAATCCAATATCCATACAGAGTTATTACTCTCCACTAAACAAGTTTCTATAAAAAGTAAATCACATTTACTTGTCTTCTTCTTTTCATCAAGGAACTTGGGACAACTTCTTTTCAGGTGATCATCCCCGTTGCAGTAGAAACACTTTCTTGCAACTTGCTTGATCACTTTGCCCTTTAGAGCGGCAGTGCGGTCAACCCTAACCTCCTTCAACTTCTTCTTCTTCCCTTTCGGGCCTGATGAATCTACAAACTTTGTCCCAGAGGTCGAACCCCTGTGAAAAGGTCTAAAGGCAACACTTGCCTCAGCTTTCTGTCCCTTGATTTGCACCAAGGACTCGAAGGTTTGTAGATCGTTGAATAGGACTGTTGGACTGGACACCTGAGGACCTTTCTTAGTGAGCGCGAACTACAGGTCAATATTGTTTTTCCACGTTTGAAAATTATCGTCGACTAACTTATCGAAAAATAAAAGAACATTAAAAGTGTTTGACATTTTGTTGCTAAAAAAAGAAAAACTTTGTATTAGTCTCGCAAAAATTTTGAAAATCCAATCAGGTTTTAGCAAATTTTTATCTTATGATCCATATGTCATTAAAAAATGCAATGATTTCCCAAAGGTTTAGAATGACCGCCACCGTAGGGTAGACAAAGTCACTCCTCCTCTTGGACGAGACTTTCTCGACCAGATCCTAATACTAGAATAACTCTTATTCCATTAGGCATCCAGTTACAATTTGTCGATCAGAATCCATTAACTCTTAATGAATCTTGTGAATGTCACCCTCTATCTTTAAATTTCCAAGTATTTGTCCAAACAATAGCCGCCGTAGGGAGGACTACGAAGGAAAACCAACAAGGAAATCGTATCCCTTTCAAGAATTTACGGTGTTCCAACTCCCATGCTCAAAGCCCTCCGTAGAGATTGTCTGATCAAGGCCAAACTAGCAGGCAAATCATAGGCGTCTCACAGTGTGAATCGAAAGAAAATACCGTGGGTCTCGTTTTCACAGGTCCCGCTCACATTCACTATAAGTACTCTCTCCATTCAAGTTGAATTTTGACCGATACAAATACCACCCGTAGGGGGACGCTCCCATTTGCGCCATGAGGACGTGAATGGATCTCACGGTGTGAACTTAACGGAGATTTGTGGATGAAAAATTAAATGTATCTCATACACACTCAGCACTTTAAAATAATCGAGATTGACCTAGATAGACTGGCTAAAATTTACCTAAGTCTACCAATATAACAGTTATATTGGATTAGCCTAAGTCTATAATCACATTAATTATTAACTTAGGTCTATGTGAGTAAATTAATTAACTTTTAATTAATGACACTCACGAGAATATAACCTATGAATCTCCAGACCAAATTCACTCCAGATCGGTTCTCAGGTAGGGGTGTTCCGCAAAGCGTCAGCTTAAATACCCCAACCTTAGACAGAACCTTCCTTAGACAGAGTTACTAAGTCATATTGATTTCCTAATTCTAATCTTATTAGAACTAGAAAACCCAAGTCTAATTATTCAAGTTCTAAATAATTTAAAACTAATAATTAACTTAGGTTACATGCATTTCTATATTATAATGCTTGATCATTCATCACATGAATAGTTAAACTAAATAATATACATACATCTCATGTATAAATGCATGTAAATGCTTTTAGTCTAAGAAATATAACTCATATATTAATTAAATTAAAACATGCATTATATTATAACACTTATAATATAATCCTATCATGGATTCATGCATACTATATATTATAACTCTTATAATATAAATATGATGCATGAAATGTTTAACCTAAGGTGAGATTTTAATTTATATGACATACATTATGCACATAGAATAATAAATCATACAACAAATGCATAATTTAATAAATAGCATAATTGGACCGATTTTTGGCACCCTAAGGATTTTAATTAAATTAATTAACATTTATATTAATATTAATTAATAAAATTAATTAAATAAAGTACATTATATAAAGAAAATAAAATAAAATTAAAATTAGTTGATGTTGGGGCTCGAAATCGTCACCCCACGTCCCCTCTTTCCACTACTTTGCGAACCGCACGCTGGAACTGGCCACTACGCGACAACGTTGCAATGCTGCAGCGCTCAACGTCACACTCTGCGTTCTCAACGCCCAAGCGTTGCAACGCCGCGCCTGGCGTCGCAACGCTGTGCCTACAACCCGCCTGGATCCGCTTGGACAACGTCTCAACGTCGAAGAACAACGTCTCAACGTCGTCGACAGAACAACAAACTCGTTTGTTGTTCTTTGCTGATTTTCGCTCGTTTCCGCTCCGATTTCTTCACAGCATCTCATGCCACAAACGACACGGACATACCGACTCTATTTACATTAAAAAAAATGCCCAAAACACCGGGCCCTTACATTGATCTCATCAACATTTAATGTAAATCTAACTAAGTGCCAAAAACTGAAAACATCCAAAAATGCAAACAATTAAAAATCATCTCATGAAAATTAATGCTACCCACCTAATTTTAAGAAATTACAGAATACACAACGAATAACAACGATTGACTCTGATACCAATTGAAGGGATTTGGAATTCCCGCAGCGGAAGACGTTGTGAAACGTCGTTGTTTCGTTGTGTAAAATGTGTCTTAAAATCGAACCTATCAAATAGATTCCAAGGCTAAACATGCAAATAGAGAAGAAAAACAGAAAGTAACTTGTTACTTACATGTTGAAGAACTCTTCTTCAAATCTTTCCTCCTCCGATAAGGATCTCTCTCGAACCGACGATCTCTACGAACTCGATCCTCGAATCGAACAGTGAGACACCTCCAAAGGGTCTTCTCGGTTGTTCTCGGGAGGTTGAGGGAGTGTATGTGAGACTCCCTTTGGCATTTGGATAAAGGTCGAGTCACTAATGGTCATCTACGAACTTATTAGTCCTATACTGTTAACGGTGTTACATCAGTAACTTTAATAATTCACGGTCCGATCTTGTACAACCTCATTGCACAGGATGCCCCCACTCGCATGTCAACCACATGAACGAGTTGGATCACCTCGTTTGTATCTATTACAAAGCGGGTCGCATCCACAACGTATCCAGGATTAGGCCTCCAACCCTATCCGTATACTGTAGACCGTTCGGGTCATTAACTCGAACGTGATCCTCCTCGTGTGTCCACTACACACCGTTCAAGTTCTTAGTTCTCTCATAATACAATGACCCTGGAGCTTAGTTTATTGGATTAAGTTTATGAAATATGCAAGACACAAGGCATTGAAAAAATAACTCTTATCTATTTCAACTTTGAATATTACAAACTTACACGAGAATAGAACATACATCCCAACATAAGGTACCCAAACCTTATCCCCTTACTATAGACCATTTAGGTTGTATCTCGAACTGAGATCATTTATATGTACATTACATTCAGTTCAAGAGACATGTTACATCCTTGGATGTTAGTTTATTGGATTTAGGGTTAATAAAAGGGCAATATTGTAAATAATGAACAATAACTCTTTATTGATAATAATAACTCTTTATTACATTAATTAGAACATTATTTACAAACTACGAGTTTTAGGGCATAAACCTCAACATCCCTCGAATTGAGGATTATTTGACCAGCTGCAGGGCACTAGTGTTTTTTCCAAGATTGATTTGAGGTCAGGCTACCATTAGTTGAAGATTAAAGATTGTGGCATACAGAAGAGTGCATTTAGAACACGTTATGGGCATTATGAGTTCTTCGTGATGCCTTTTGGGCTAACTAATGCATCAGCTGCTTTTATGGATCTGATGAATAGAGTTTTTATCGATTTCTTGGATAAGTTCATCATTGTGTTTATCGATGACATCCTAATTTACTCCAAGACAAAGCTAGAGCATGAGTTGGACCTAAAAAAGGAATTGGAGGTGTTGAGAGAGAAAAAAGCTTTATGTAAAGTTTAAGAAGTGTGAGTTTTGGCTAAGGAAAGTTGCCTTTTTAGGACATGTAGTGTCTAAGAAGGGAATTTCTATGGACCCAAGCGAAGTTGAAGCAGTTATGGGTTGGCCACGACCCACAAATGTTCAAGAAATTCAGAGTTTTCTTGGTTTGGTTGGGTACTGCAGAAGGTTTGTGGAAGGTTTTTTTGAGATTTCAACTCATTTGTCTCAGCTAGCCAGAAAGAACACACGTTTTTAGTGGTCAGAAGGGTGTGAGCAAAGTTTTCAAGAGCTAAAGAAGAGGCTCATCACTGCTACAGTTTTAACAGTTCATAGTGGGGACTCAGGATTTGTGATTTATAGTGATGCTTCAAGAAATGGCCTAGGTTGTGTGCTTATGCAACATGGCAAGGTTATTGCCTATGCTTCGCGACAACTTAAGAACCATGAACGAAACTACCACACTCATGACTTGGAGTTAGCAACAGTTATGTTTCCATTAAAGATTTTGTGGCAGTACTTGTATGGTGCTCGTTGTGAGATCTTTACTGATCATAAGAGTTTAAAGTATTTCCTCACTCAAAAGGAGTTAAATATGCGCCAAAGACGTTGGATGGAATTGGTTAAAGATTATGATTGTACCATTAGCTACCATCCAGGTAAAGCTAATGTAGTGGTTGATGCCTTGAGTAGGAAATCTTCTTATTTAGTGGCCTTACTCACAACTCAGGAGCAACTAATTAAGGATTTTGGAAAGTTGGAAATTGAGGTGCCATCAGAGGATGCAATGCCAATATTGGCAAAATTGGTAGTTGAACAATCATTGATTAACAGAATCAAGCAAGCTCAACTTCTGGACCTAGCTTTGAAGAGAATTATGGTTGATGTCAACAAGGGAAAACGGTCTGAGTTTTCAGTGTCAAGTGATGGAGTTTTGTGGTTTAGTGATCATCTTTGCGTTCCCAATGACCCGGTTGTTAAGAAAGAGATTATGACAAAAGTGTTGGGTTTTATGCTCTAAAACTCATAGTTTGTAAATAATGTTCTAATTAAATCAATAAAGAGTTGTTGTTCATCATTATTTTCTATATTGCCTTTGTTGGGATTTGTGCCCTAAACTTATGTAATTTTGATCAAATAAATAAAGAGTTATTTGTTTTGATAAAATTATATTCTTTCTTTATAAATCCAATAAACTAAACTCCAAGGTTATAATGTATCTTGAACATCAGTGTAGTAGACACTATTTGGATTGTGTTCAAGAATATAACCTAAATGATCTATGGTATAAGAATAAGGTTGGAAACCGTATTCTGGTAACACCATGGATGCGGCCCACTTTGTAATTAATACAAATGAGGTAATCCAACTCATTCATGTAGTTGACATGCGAGTGGGGGCATCCTATATGAAGAGTTCATATAAGACCGGACTGCAAATTATTAGTCTAACCACTATAACACCGTTAACATGATAAGACTTATAATTTATAGATGGTCATTAGTGACTCAACCTGAATCCTGAATAAGTTAAGAACTCTTGCTTATAGGGGTTTGTCCTTAGACTAGTATGGGTGAGAGTGGCCTGTAGCCGACTCACTAAGCCTAACTTCTCAGGGACAGAACCTCGTAGGTAGCTGGGGACTTAACTATACAAGATGAAATTCACTCATTCCTACATTTAGGAATTAGATAGGTTGTTCCCTTAAGAACTGACTCCAGGTCTTGAACAATGGGGTCCCGTCCTCTAAAAGGGTATTAGTCTATGGTAGGACCTTAGACTTGTTGTTCATTAGAGGAGCAGTGGTGCTTAAGGAACAAAGAGGTAATCACAGGAGTAAAACGGTAATTTGACCCAACCGTGATTACAAACAACCTGTGAAGGGTCGACTCATCGGTAATAATTATATCAATGGACACAATATAATCTATAGTGAGGAGAGTGCAACTACAAGTCTATAGTGGAGTGACTTGTAGTTAATGAATATTGATTAACTGGATCAAAGAGTTTGATCAGTTAATCTAACATCATTGGAGCTCATGAACTGTAGGTCCATTAGGTCCATCCGTTGGCTCAACATGGTAATATTGAGGGTATAAAGTTAGGAATTAAATTGAAGTGTTCAATTTCATATATATAAGGTGTTATATCAATTATATGCGATATAATTTATATAATATATGGTTTTACTGTGAATTAGATTCATATATAAACTATATATTAATGAGAGAATGAAGGAGGGATAGGATGGTAATTTCCATCCTATTTCCCTATAAATAGCTGCATGAGATGCAACTTTGTGGTTAAGCAAAATCTTGAAAAACCCTAGATTGTAAATTTTGTGTTATTGGAAAAGTTCCACAAAAACACAACCTCTCTCTCACAACCCCACATCTTATCCTAAAGGAACCCACATTCCTCCCTCACCTAGGGAACAACGGAGAAGATTCGGTGGTGGTGTCTTCATTCGTTCGAGTTCGAGTTGCTGAGATCGTGATCGTGGGAGAGGGAGCACTTGAAGAAAGAGTTCTTCAAAGGTAATTACTTGTTGTCCAATATCTCGTAGCATGCTTAATCTGAGTTTTATTTGATTTTGTTTGAAATCCATGTAACTAAATAAGAACAGACGATTCAAAATCGCTTCCGCTGCGAGATTCGATCCCTTCAATTGGTATCAGAGCCCAAGTTGTGTTCTCTATTTTGTTCTGGATTTATCAAGATCATAGGTGGGGTTTACTGTATTTCATGTGATGAATGAACGGTTTGCAAATTAGATGGTTTCAATTTTGGCACTTAGATTTACATAATTTTGTTGAATTGTTCAATGTAAGGGCCTATTGTTTCGGGCATTTTATTATGTAAATCGAGTCTGTAAGTCCATGTCGATCGAGGCAAAGTGGTTGCTGAGAAGAACAAAGCAAAAACGAGCAAGAAAAAGGAAGTGGAATTGTTGTTCTGTGAATGGCGTTGCAACGTTGTTCATTGGCGTTGCAACGCCATTGCGGCAGGCGCACGACTGAGGAGACGACAACGTTGCAACACCAACGCCGAGGCGTTGTGCAACGCTTGTGTTGAGGCGCGCTTCAACGGACAGAAGAGGACAAACTGCAGCGTTGCAACGCCACAGGCGTTTCACGCGAAAGAGCAACGGGCATAAACATTTTTTATTTATATATAATAAATATAAAAACGTTTTATATTTATTTATATTTAATTTATTTGATTTTAATTGATAGAATTAGATTATATTAATTAAAATTGAATTTAGGGTGCCAAAATTGGTCTAATTTTACTATTTAAATTATGCAATTGTTGTGTAATTATTACCATGCATAATGTATGCTTTTAATTTAGATATCCCACCTTAGGTTAAGCATTTCAATGCATCATTTATAATATAATGAGTTATATTATATAGTTTGCATGTATAATTAATATAAAGAGTTATATTTATTTATGGACAGCATTGACATGCATTATAATTCATGAGATGATTATGCTATGTATGCTTTATTATTCATGAGATGAATGATCAAGCACTATGACATAGTATGCATGTCATCTAAGGTTAATCATTAGCTTTAAAATGTTTAGAACTTGGAATTAATAGACCTTAGGTTATTTAGTTCTAATTAGATTAGAATTAGGAACCAAGTAATTTATAAACAATGATTAAAAGAGGAACTTTGTCTAAGGAAGGTTCTGTCTAGGCTGAGGTATTTAAGCTGACGGAAACGGAACACCCCTACCTGGGAATTGACCTGGGAGTGAAATTTAATCAGAGAGTTTATAAATTATAGTAGCGTCAGAGGGTTTATTAAGGGGTTAATAAACTAGAAATCCTAGGCTTAATATAAAAAGTTATATTAGCAAACTTAAGATAAAGTCAATATAAGAGTTGTATTGATCATCAATATAAGAGTTATATTGATATGTTTAGGTAACACCATTAGTCGGGTTTTCAGCCTAAGTGAATTTCCTATAGATTTAAAGTATTCAATGGGAGGAAAAGTGTATATGATACATATTTTTTTTCCACCTACGTAACTCTGGGAAGTTCACACCGTGAGACTCATACTTGGCCTCGTGGCGCAAACGGGAGCGTCCCCCTTCGGATGGTGTTTGTATGAGTCAATATCAAGGTGAATGGAGAGGGTACTTATAGTGAGTGAGAGCAGGTTCAGTGAAAACAAAACCTATGGTCTCTTCAGTCGGTTTACACAGTAAGATCACTATGGTCAGCCTGCTAGTTTGGCATGGACCAGACAATCCCTTCGGAGGGCTTGATCATAGGGGATCAAACACAATAGACACCCGAAAGGGATAAAGATTTCCTTAGTCTATTTTTCAATCTAGTCGTCTCTTCGGCGGATTTTATTGGATGGGGACTCTGGGGTCCAAAGACAGAGGGTTACACTCACAAGGTACATAATAAGTGTATGTATCTTGACCGAATAATGGTCACTAAAACCTATAGGAATAAGAGTTATTCTGGCAATAGGTTTTGGTCAAGAATGTCTTAATCCAGAGGAGGAGTGTTTTTTATTACCCTTCGGTGTCATACATTCTAAACCTTTGGAGTATCATTGCAAATTATAAATGACCTATAAATCATTTAATAATTAGCTAAAACATGATTGGATTCGACAATTATAGTAAGAAGCTTATACAAGTTTTCTTTTATTTTTCAGCAAAATGTCTAGCTCTATAATTTCCTTATTGAGTGTGGAAAAATTAACCAGAGAGAACATGATGGCGTGGAAAAACAGACTCAACACTATATTGGTAGTGGATGATCTGAAGTTTGTGCTGACTAAGGAGTGTCCTCAGAGGCCAGGCTCGCCCTCTAAAAGAGTATGAGTCTATGGTAGGGCCTTAGACTTGTTGTTCATTAGAGGATCAGTGGTGCTTAATGAACAAAGAGGTAATCACATGGGTAAAACTGTAATTTGACCAAGCCGTGATTACGAACAACCTGAAGGGTCAACTCATGGGTAATTATTATATCAGTGGACACAATATAATCTACAGTGAGGAGAGTGCAACTACAAGTCTATAGTGGAGTGACTTGTAGTTAATGAATATTGATTAACTGGATCAAAGAGTTTGATCAGTTAATCTCACATCATTGGAGCTCATGAACTGTAGGTCCATTAGGTCCCTCCGTTGGCTCAACATGGTAATATTGAGGGTATAAAGTTAGAAGTGAAATTGAAGTGTTCAATTTCATATATATAAGGTGTTATATCAATTATATGTGATATAATTGATATAATATATGGTTTTAATGTGAATTAGATTCATATATAAACTATATATTAATGAGAGAATGAAGGAGGGATAGGATGGTAATTTCCATCCTATTTCCCTATAAATAGTTCCATGAGATGCAACTTTGTCGTTAAGCAAAATCTTGGAAAACCCTAGATTGTCAATTTTGTGTTGTTGGAAAAGTTACACAAAAACAAAACTTCTCTCTCACAACCCCACACCTTATCCTAAAAGAACCCACATTCCTCCCTCACCTAGAGAACAATGGAGAAGATTCGGTGGTGATGTCTTCAGTCGTTCAAGTTCGAGTTGCTGAGATCGTGATCGTGGGAGAAGGAGCACTTGAAGAAAGAGTTCTTCAAAGGTAATTACTTGTTGTCTAATATCTCATAGCATGCTTAATCTTAGTTTTATTTGATCTTGTTTGAAATCCATGTAACTAAATAAAAACACGTGATTCACAATCGCTTCCGCTGCGGGATCCGATCCCTTCAGCCTTAACTTAACCCTAAATCTAATAAACTAACATCCAAGGTTGTTGCATGTCTCTTGAACTGAATGTATGAGACATATAAGGATCTCAATTCGAGATACAACCTAAAGGGTCTATTGTAAGGGGATAAGGCTTGGGTATCTTACCCTGGTAATACTATGGATATGGCTCACTTTGTATAAGACCGGACCACGAAATAGTAACCACAAGATGTAACTTCGTTGACTAGTTAGGTTCTATTTCAATAGGATGACCTAGGCAACTTGATCTCAATCCTGAGCAGGTTACGAACTCCTGTTTGCGAGGGATTCTCATTTCACTAGTATGGGTGAGAGTGGCCCGAGTCGCCGATTCAATAAACCTACCTTCTTGGGGACAAGACCGAGCAGACAGTTGGGGACTTAACCGAGCAAGAAGGAATTCACTCCTTCCTGCCTATTAGGGTAAGTAGATGAATGTTCCCTTAAGTGGTTTCTTTGGGACTTGAACAAAGGGCCTGATCCTCTCATTGGCTCGAGAGACACTTCTATTTGTTGGTAGGACCACAAACAGGTTGTTCATTAGAAGAGTACTAGAACTTAAGGTAAAAGATGTAACCCTGGGGTAAAACGGTAATTTGACCCAGCTAGTGTTACGAACATTCGTGAACGATTGACTTGCTGTTATTGGTCGATATCCGTGGACACAGAAATATATTTGCAGTGAGAAGAGTGCAACTGCGGGACTTTAGTGGAGTGTTCCTGCAGTCAACGAATATTGATTAGGAGGTTAATGAGATTAACTGAATAACCTTGTATCGTTGGAGGTTCTGATCTGTAGGTCCATTAGGTCCACTTCCTAACTCGTAAAGGTTTCTTAGATCATTTGAATTTGAAATGTTCAAATTCAATTAGGGAATAAGAATGATATATATAGAGATACATTATAATATAAAGTTTTGATGTCCATTAAAACTTTATATTATAAATTTAATTTGAATATGATTCATATTAAATTTATTGAGAGAATTAAATATTTGAAAGAGTTCAAATATTATTTGGATGTAAATGAAATTCATATTTAAAAACTATAGATTAAATTTTAATGTGCATAAGATTTACATTAAAACTATAGATTAAAGGGAAAATGATTAAATGTGATTTAATCATAAAATATATGATATTTAATTTGATCTTAATTAAATATGATTTAATTAAAATATAATGAAATAATATTTAATTATTTATTAATTATTATTATTATTTAATTAATTAATGGGAACGTGTCATCCTGACACACTTTCATACTTCCACCATCTCCCTATCTATAGGGAGTGGGGAGTTCTCTCAATACTCCTCTTCTTCTTCTCAATTGAAAAGGGAAATTGATTGAGGAAGGATTTCAATGGTTGAATTGTTGTAAAATTCTCACAAGAAAACTCTCTCTCAAACTATCCACTTCTCCCAATAGTTGGAGGCTACCCACCTAGCCTAGATCTAAGGTACTTAGAGGATAGGAAGTTCTCCGCAGTGGTAATGTTCTGTAAAAGATGAATACAGTGTTGATGTGTTGTGTACAAGTTTCGAAATTTGCAAAGGGTTGCTCAAAGTGAAACTACAAAGGTAAATTTTTTTCCTTTTAGTTTAGGAACTTACAACATGCTTATTTTGTAGAATCCATGCTTTAATTTGCTTATCTTTGTTATTTGCCAATATATTGATTTTTAAAGTAAACCAGAACAAACAAGCAATTACGATTAATACCACGTTTTTGCTGCTCAAGGGAATTCGATTTTCTTCAAAAAGCTCATAGCACTCCTTACTCAGTTCATCCAGGGAGCACAAAGATGTACCGAGAACTTCGAAAAACTTTTTAGTGGGTAGATATGAAGCGTGAAGTTGCAAATTTTGTTAGTCATTGTCTAACATGTCAACAAGTAAAGATTGAACATCAAAGACCATCGGGACCTCTCCAACCCTTGTTTATACTAAATGGAAATGAGAGAATATCTCAATGGACTTTGTGACTGGTTTGCCCAAGACACAGTTAGGATTGGATACTGTATGGGTTATCGTCGATCGATTAACAAAATTAGCTCACTTTTTACCTAGAAAGACCATATTTATAGCAAAAAGATGGGCTCAAATTTATTTAAAAGAGATAGTTCGTCTTCACAGTATACCTATCTCTATAGTATCTTATCGAGATCCCAAGTTTACATCTAAACTTTGGAAAAGTTTGCACAAGGCTTTCGGCACAAGACTTGATTTTAGTATTGCTTTCCACCCATAGACAGATGGCCAGATAGAAAGGACAATTCAAATAGTGGAGGATATGCTTAGAGCTTGTGTTTTAGATTTTCAGGGAAGTTGGGACAAGTATTTACATCTTATTGGGTTCTCTTACGACAACAACTATTAAGCAACCATTGGAATGACACCTTTTGAGGCTCTTTCTGGGCGTAAGTGCAGGTCACCAATTAGTTGGAGTGAAGTAGGAGAGAGTTTGATTTTGGGGCCAGAGTTAGTACAGAAGACTAATGAAGCAATCAACTTGATCAAACAAAGAATGGCGACAACTTAGAGTCGACATAAATGTTATGCAGATGTTAGAAGGAAGGAACTAAATTTTGAAGTTGGAGATATGGTGTTTCTAAAGGTTTCACCATTGAAAGGAATTTTGATTGGGCGGAAAGGGAAGTTTAACCCAAGGTTTATGGACCTTTTGAGATTCTGGAAAAGGTAGATGTGGTGGCGTATCGCTTAACTTTACCGCTTGCCTTAGATCGAATCCATAATAATTTCCATGATTCCATGTTTCGAAAGTATATGGCAGACACATCCCACGTGTTAAGTTATGAGCCATTGCAAGTCAAGGAAGATTTGACTTATGAGGAAGTTCCAGTTAAAATTTTGGATCGCAAGGACTAGTTTTTACGCAATAAAACTATTCCTCTTGTAAAGGTTTTGTGGAAGAACCACTCGTCTGAAGAAGCAACTTGGGAGACTGAGAAGGACATGAAGGGAAGTTATCCTGAGTTACTTTATTAGCAAGGTATGTAAATTACGAGGACGAAATTCTTATAAGGTGAGGTGGTTGTAACAACCGTAAAAAAAAAGTTATTTTTTTATATTTTATTTTATTTTAAAGAATTCAATAAATCCTTTTTAGAATAGGATTTTGTTTTCTTTTTAAATTGGGATTTAAATCTTTTTATCTCGTTTTGTTTTTTTAAAAAAGGGAACATTATCTTTTT
The DNA here is from genome assembly GCA_036507285.1 of Trichosanthes cucumerina. Classification (NCBI taxonomy): domain Eukaryota; kingdom Viridiplantae; phylum Streptophyta; class Magnoliopsida; order Cucurbitales; family Cucurbitaceae; genus Trichosanthes; species Trichosanthes cucumerina. Next base: position 29,275,913 of record CM071839.1, read on the forward strand.
AAGAGTTTTAGGGATTTCTTAGAAAAAGGTCTCTTGAAGCCTTAACCCTTTTTAAAAAATTGTTTTGACGACCGCAATAAAGAAAATGAGGTTTTGTATTTTCCTCTCTAAAGAAAAGCAATACTTTTTCTTTTTTCCTTCCTCTCGTTGATTTCTTTTCTTTTCTTGATTATTGAAGTTTTCTTTCAAGATGTTGGGTTTTATTCTTGTTCTTGATTGGTTAAAAGAAAAGATTCTTGAAATCCTTTTCCTAAAATGTTTTTAGGTTTTGTTTGCTTAAATTTTTATCAAAGTTTTTCCTCTTATGATTTTTAAATTAAGTTGAAGGTTTTGATAATGGAAAATTTTCCAGAATTTTTCAGCTTTTACTTTCTGTAAAATTGCGACTGTTTTACGTTTATTTTTTACCAAAAATTTACCAAATGATTGTTACTTCAATGTATGATTTATACCTTTGATTTCCACATGAAAAGAGTATGTTTTAAAGGTTTCTACAACAATTTTAATTACTTTACAAACCTGATTTTATATGTAAAATAGTAGAAATCTTGATTCTTTTAGACAAAAAACTCTTGGAAAGTTTTGTTTTATGAGCAGAAAATTTTCTGGATTTTTGTCCGTAATTTATGATAGTTTTGAAGGTTTTAAAAGTTGTAGAATTGAAAATTTGTTTGGTATTTTATAATACTTTGAAAAGCATTGATTTTATCAATTTTAGTACGCTTTTAATTGGGGTTTAAATCATTTTAACTCAGTTTTTCAGTGTTGTAATTTTTATCCAAGAACCCTATTTTTCCATACTTTTATGTAGAAAATTATTTTGAATGGGAAACTTTGGGTGGATAAGTTTGTCTAGCTTTTAGATAACCTTTTGGACCTTTAAGATAGAATTTTGGGTCTCTAATAAGTGGACATGTTTGGACTTCTAGGAGAAGTTGATTGTGCAAGAAAGTGGAATTAGATTTGGATTTTGAGATTGAGATTTGTAAGGATTACGATTTTGGTAAGTTGCTTCCACATCCCTTCCAAATAATTATGTTTTGATTTGATAAAATATATGAAAGCATGATTTTATGTCAATTGCATTTGTTTTGAATTGTTTTGTTAAGCGAGAGTATTTGTTACCTTTTTTATTATTTGAAAAGTATTTTGTTCGATTTGTTAGAGCTATCCGGATATGCTAATTTTTCTATTTTGAAATTGCATGCCTATTTGTGTAGTAGCAAAATTTTTATTTATAAGTTATGGTTGATTGTATCGACAACCTCTGATCTGTTAAGGCTTATTTGTGGGAAGGCACAGTAGTGGTTTGATGTTCCTTGGAATGCAGATTCATGTGTGTGTTACATTCACATGGGCTCACATTTAAGTGATTTATTCTGTAAGTTCTGGTCGATTTTTAATCGACATCTTTGAATGATCTGTGTTACCGACGGGTAACAATATTTGTCTAGGCTACTCCATAAATGCATCTTTCTCACTCTGTATTTGAAAGTTTGAAATGAATGAAAGATTTGTTTATGATTTGTCCGTCCACTATTTGTATGTTTTGTTTTTAAGGAAAATGAATTTCTGAAACTGATTGTGGTTATTGCTTGTTGGGTATTTTTGTACTCAATTCTGTTTTTCAAAATGCTTTCAGATGATGAATCAAGAGATAGTTCCGACAATGAGTGAGGTCTACCGTTCTGGCAGGACGAAGGAGTTTTCTTAGGGTTTTTCCTAGCATTTATAGTTTTGGTCCCTGTTGGACTTAGTATTAGTTATTCTTTACTTTAATTCGTTTCTGTTGGTTAGAATTTAGCTTTTGACTCTTGTGTCTCAGTTTGGTTTATATTGGTTTTGAAGTTTAGTTATTTCGTTTCCACACTTTTGTTAGTTTGATCGTATGTCTAAAAATGCGGGTTGTCACATGAGGTATATGAAGAATGGCTTTTTGATCCCTTTGGTCCAGTGATTAGGATATCGCATTTTCATGTCGAAGACACGGGTTCGATTAGGAATGGGCATACACTAGTTCGATGAGCCAGGGAAAAACAACCATCGCTTGGTTTTGACACTCAAGCAACCCACCCTGCCAAACATCGATGCAAAGGTTAGATTTCACCACCTCTATCGACCCAACTAGTAATGAATGATGTCGGGTTGGACGAGCCAATAACTCGAATGCCTTTGGTTTGTTTTTTGAGCAAGAATCACAATATTACCTTACCTTCACCATGATACGGACTCCAAGTTCTTATGGTGGAGCACGATAAGATTTATCATCAATATGATAATGGGAATGGAAACCAGAAGCACGACCAGGGTCCAAGATAATAAAACCATCAATAACAGTAACATAAGCATGAGAATTTTTGGTAGTACTGGTGAACCAGATGGTTGTGGTGATGGAACCTGGGACGGAGGACTCATAGTATCGCTCTAGATATGACAAAAGTGAAAGACCTTCTAACGTAATTTGAATGGGGATGGACCTGACCGCTAAGCCCGTATGGTTGCGAGCTGAAGCTGGCATAGCTTATGACTAGAGCCATGGGGGACCTACCCATACACGAGCCTTATTGAAAAGACCCCTGACTCTCGAAAAAAGCAAGGGATTGAGCAACGCGACCTACCTTTCATAATACGTATAGCGTCTGTGCACTCATTCTCTTTTTTTAGCTTTCCTCCACCTATACTTTCCTGGTCCTGGGGTTTGCGTTCCTTACTTAAGTATGTCTTTCACTATACTAGCCATCTTCTTACAGAGAGGGTCATTCCTTCCTTTTAGGAACATGGCTCGTTCATTCACTTGCACATGAACTCGCAGCTTCGCCAGAGATTTTTATGAACAGACTAAATGACTCGATTCTCTTGAAACGCTAGCTAAGCTAATAAATAGTAATTTTGGTGGAGAAGAAGCAAACAAAGGTACACTTGCTTCCTATTTTGTTCTCTGCTGCGAACTGGGATCGCTCGCCAGCTAGGTCAGATTGGAGCAACTTTTTATGAGAGCATATTACTCTTATTCGGGGACAAGGGGCGAAACGACCTCTCGATCTAATTATAGCTGCCCAGGAAGAAAAACGTCGTCTAGGCGTTCTCTGTTGCTCCGATCTTGGCTATCTGATGTCACAGCCCCATACCACATTCTAAAGTAGCACCTTTCCCCTTTTCCAAATTCTGATAATAATAAGGTAAGCTTTCAAGCCCCTTGACTTTCGAAACTATTAGTCAAAGCCTCCTAGGCCCCATTGCTGGAAAGGCTCGGCTTCAAAACCGTACGTGGAGCTTTTGCCTCATATGGCTACTCTAGGAATGGAGGTAAGCCCAACCTAGGCTTGTGTAGTTAAGGTTTTTGTACACACACGACATCATCAAAAAAGAATGAAAAAAACGATACAACACCACGGAAGAAGGATTCATGTATCTAAACAGCCTGTTAACCCTTTTAGATGGGCAAGATTGCATACTAGATGCTAAATACGAGAAGATCTTCACTAATAAGAATAATGTACTGATTTTCATTATTGCCAATAAACTCGCGAGACCTTTTCCATGTTCCTATTTCGGTAAGCAAAAAGCGCCACAAGGATTTTCAGATCTTTTGAGCAAGGTAGGTCTCTATCTTTCACTCATGTGTATAGTACCCGGAGGATCATCAGTTGATTGTAGTCGCTATAAGAAAAAAAAAAGAAAAGGTTTCCTCTCTTCGAGGAGTCGAGTTGCATATCTTCTCCTTGCCTTTTTTTTCTTTCGTTTTTTATGGTAAAATCGGGGGTTTTCCACATAATAGCATTAACCAAAGATCGGAGCTTCTTAGTAGACACTGGAGAGACGTAGCTACCGAAATTAATGCAGTCAACTATGTCTCTCCTAGAAGTTGGTTAGCTACCTCTCATTTTGTTCTAGGATTCTTCCTATTCGGGGAAAAGCTAGCTAGATAAACAAGATAGGGATCGCCTGCTCGACAATGCTACCTTGGGGAAAAGACAAAACACTTTAATATAACAATGGAAACTCATATTCAAAAGCTTTTTTGATATATGAACAAGATGATTATGGAAGAGTTGGTGAACAAGATGACTAAGATGACTAGCGTGAATGAGCCAGCTTCAACACCACAATTACTCTTAATCATAGACGGACTTGCACTGACCTCAACATCAGACTTGGTGTGAAGCCTTGGAGCTTACGTTAGAAGAGAAAAAGGGTGAGGGCTAGGGTAAGTTGAGGGAGGACAACGTAATTACGTCAGCTCCGAAAGGATAAGTTGTGTTGGAATTGATAAAGTTTTGTGGAGTTCATAATTGTATAAAAGGAGGAGAAGTAGTGGTTGCGACGCGTCAAGGCACTTCTTCGACAGTCCCCGTCCGCCCAGCCTACCGACCCGCCTTAAAGAATCCATAGGCCGACGAGCGGAGGTTGTTCCCATCATTGATGTCAGAGTTTGGGACTGAGCCTTCCGAATGATAAAGACAAAAAAGTGTTTCGTTTTTCTCCTTCTCCTCGTTGACTCGGTCAAGTGGCTTTGCTTCTTCCCCTTGTTAACTCAGTCAAGTGGTTGATATGCATCAAAAAGAGAAGTTTTTGATTGAGGGATTGATGTTTAGGGTTTTTTGCTGGAGCCATGATTTTTGTCTTTACAATCGTGATCTAATCTAGGGTTAGTATTTAACAGATTTCGAGCAACCCCCAACCTTCGAGAAGGCCACTCCTCTCTCTTTTGGCTTATTGTGACCTGACCACTTTCATGCTTTGAATGAAAAGTTGCTTTTTCGATCTTGTTCTCAGCTCTAGGTCTGGAAGGAATCCTTTAGCTAGCTTTGTATCTCTCTAGCGAGCCATATGGTTTATGCTTGATCTTGTAAATCTACTTGCAACCAATGGCTTGTTTCCCTTCGGGCAATGAGACTAAGTCTTATTTATTCTTTTTTTCCTTCTTTCTACATAACATCTCTCCAGCAAGAATGATTTCGGTTCAAGCAAATGATTAAGGTTCATGAGAAGATTGAACTGACATGATGTAAGCTCGATGTTTTGGGAAAAAACTTTCTAAAATCAGACAAAAATTTTGCAACGGGATAAGAAACGTCGAGAGAATCGACGAACCTGAGAGAGGGATCCAGAATCTGAGGAAGCGACTGAAAGGGAAGCAACTGGTCCCGACTGTTCATCTTCTAGAGAAGTCCTAGCCTGAGCCCATCGAAAATAGAGGATATTCATCTAGAAAGACTTATAGCCATCTATTGGGGTTGTTACAATAGGCGAACCTATGGAAATGAGCAAGCCTTAATAAACACTGTTGTTGTCAGTGCTTTCCCGGGCCAAGCTAGAATTCTTTATGAGAAAAGGCAGGCAAAGCCTGAAGACAGTTATCCTACCTAATAGGCCAGCAGGCAAAACGAGGAGAGGGTCCGATTGATAGAGATCGAATCTCCTTGAGCAGCGGAAACGTGTTTTGGAATCGTAATTGCAAGTATATTTTGGTTGAACACAAATACCAGTACATCGATGTAAAAACAGAGAATAAGCACACATTTCCTAATCTAATTAGGCATGGAACAAATCATGCAAACACATGTTTAGTAATTAAACTAAAAAAACATAGGCGGTTACCTTTGTAGTTTCAATTCAGCAACTCCTTGCCAATTGTACAGCAACTCACGAATGTAGAGAAACTCCTCTGTTCTTTCTTCACCACAGGGACACAACCAGTAGTGTAAACCTCCTATCCTCTCAGTTCTACTTAGATCTATTTCTTTGGTGGGAAAGAATCCAACTTTTGGAGAAGAAAAAGGGAAATTTGAGAGAGAATTTTCTTTTTGGCAATTTCACAAAATCACACTGATCGAATCGATCCAACTTCTGTCCAACGAGAAGTTGAATGGGAGAGGAGAGCTTCCCCACTCCCTTGTTGGGATGTTTGTCCTAATCTCGTTTAATTAATATGTAAATTTACATTTAAAGTTAATAAGGGTTATTTATTTCATCATTTTGTGTCTCGCATTTATTACAAACTTTGTCCAATAAACTAAGCTCCAGGGTCATTGAATATATGAGAGAACTAGAACTTGAACGGTGTGTAATGGACACTCAGAGAGGATCACGTTCGAGTTAATGACCCGAACGGTCTACAGTATATGAATGGAGTTGGAGACCTAATCCTAGATACGCTGGGGATATGACCCGCTTTGTATTAAGATACAAACGAGGTGATCTAACTCGTTCATGCGGTTGACATGCGAGTGGGGGCATCATGTACAATGAGATTGTACAAGACCGGACCGTGAATTATTAGACCTACGGATGTAACACGCTATTGTAAAGATGGACTAATAAACCGTGAGATGACCATTAGTGACTCAACCTGAATCCTGAGCGTGTTACGGACTCCTGTCTTTGGGGGGTCTGTCCTTTGACTAGTATGGGTGAGGGCGGTCACAGTTACTCACCCAATATGCCTATCTTCTTAGGGACAGAACCAAGTAGGGAGCTGGGAACTTAACTACCGAAATGGAATTCACTCGTTCCCGCCTTTAGGGAAACTAGAGGGGTTGTTCCCTTAGGTATGTCTCCAGGGCTTGGACAACGGGCGTCCACCCTCTCACTGGCCGAGAGGGGTGTTGTGTATGGTTGGAACCATAACAACGTTGTTGTTCATTAGAGGAGCAGTGAGGACTTAAGGAGCAAGAAGTAGACATAGGGGTAAAACGATAATCTGACCCAGAAGTGTCTACGAACAACCTGTGAAAGGTCTACTCATGGGCATTGGTTATATCAGTGGACACATCTTGTCTTACACTGACGGGAGTGCAACTACGGGCTTTAGTGGATTGTTACTGTAGCTAATGAATGTTGATTAACCGGGTCAAAGGGTTTGACAGGTTAATCTCGAATCATTGGAGCTCGTCACTGTAGGTCCATTAGGTCCCTCGGTTGGCTCAAACTAGATTAAAAGAAGGTTTACTATTTTGGTGTGATTTAAAGTGTTCAAGTTCACTAAAGGGCATTTATGTCATTTATATGAGATATGAATGATACATTATATAGTTTAATGTGAATGAGATTCATAATAAACTATAGCTTAGCCTAATTGTTGAATTAGGGCTAATTTGGAGAAATTAAATTGAGAGAAATTAAATTGAATGTGATTCAATTTAAAAATCCACAATAATACAAATGTGATTTGTAAAATGAGATATGAGATATCTTATAATATGTGGTTATGCAAATATGATTTGCAATACCTATGGTTGTGGTAAAATGGAAAATAGGTGGAGATTTCAACTCCACCTATCACCATTATATAAACCCATTTGCAAGAAGGGTTCTTTAACCTAAGGCTCATTTTTGGATTTCTCACCAAAAGAAGCTTTACTTTTCTCTCAAAGTTCTTCTCCCAAACCAAAAGGAAAGATCCCACAATTCTCCTTCTTCCTAAAGTAGAACAACCGTGTAACCTTGTGGAGGTGTTCGATCGGTGTTCGTGTGAAGAGATCGAGGTCGTTGAGATCGAGGAGAGCACGAAGAGTTCGTGAACGGAAAGGAAACTTTGAAGATCGTCTTCAACAAGTAAGTACTACTTTAAACTTGTTGTTTTCTTTCTAGATTTGCATGTTTAGCCTAAACTATGTGATAGTTTGTTTTAACGAAATTGAGTTGTACAACAACACCACGACGATTCGAAGTTTGTTTTAACGAAATTGAGTTGCACAACAACACCACGACGATTCGATCGTCACCCGCTGCGCTGGGACTAAAATTCCCTACATTCCTATCGATAGGGAGTGAGGTGAGAAGAGGGGAACGTGTCCTCTTGACACGTTCCCAATTAATTAATTAACTAATTAATTAATTATTAAAATAATTAAATCAAATTTAATTAATTAATTAAATATCATATATTTAATAATAATTAAGATCAAATAATATTTAATCTTTTTCTCCTTTAACCTATAGTTTTAATGCACATCTCATGCACATTAAATTTTAACCTATAGTTTTTAAATATGAATCACATTCACATTTAAATTAATATTTAAACTCTTTCAAATATTAAATTCTTTCAAATAATTTAATATGAATCATATTCACATTAAATTTTTAATATATAGTTCCAAAATTATATATTATATCGTATATATATACATTAAATTTATTCCCTAATGAGTTTGAACATTTAAAATTCAAACGATCTAAAAATCCTTTACGAGCTAGAAGGTGGACCTAATGGACCTACATATCAAAAGCTCCAACGATACGAGATTACTCGGTTAATCTCATTAACCTCCTAATCACCATTCGTTAACTACGGGAACACTCTACTAAAGTCGCGTAGCTAGACTCTTCTCACTGCAGATATATTTCTGTGTCCACTGATATTGACCAATAACAGTAAGTCAATCCTTCACGAACGTTCGTAACACCAGGTGGATCAAATTACCATTTTACCCATGGGTTACATCTTGTACCTTAAGTACCAGTGGTCCTCTAATGAACCATTAGTTTGTGGTCCTACCAACAAACAGAAGTCCCTCTCGAGCTAATGAGAGGGTCGTGCCCTTTGTTCAAGTCCCGGAGACACCACTTAAGGGAACATTCATCTACTTACCCTAATAGGCGGGAAGGAGTGAATTCCATTTTGCTAGGCTAAGTCCCCAGTTGCTCACTCGGTCTTGTCCCCAAGAAGGTAGGCATATTGAGTCGGCGAATCTGGCCACTCTCACCCATACTAGTCAAAGGACAATCCCTCGCAAACAAGAGTTCGTAACCCGCTCAGGATTGAGATCAAGTTACCTAAGTCATCCTAGTGAAATAGGAACCTAACTAGTCAACGGAGTTACATCTAGTGGTTACTATTTCGCAGTCCGGTCTTATGTAATCTCATTACATAGGATATCCCCACTCACATGTCATCTACACAAACACGTTAGGATCACAGTGTTTGTATCATATACAAAGTGGGCCACATCCATAGTTTTACCAGGGTAAGGTACCCAAACTTTATCCCCTTACTATAGACCCTTTAGGTTGTATCTCGAACTGAGATCCATTTTATGTACACTACATTCAGTTCAAGATACATTTTACAGCCTTGGATGTTTAGTTTATTGGATTTATGGTCAAAATAATGGCAATATCGAACAATAACTCTTTATTGAAATAATAACACTTTATTACAATAAATTAGAACATAATTACAAACTACGAGTTTTAGGGCACAAATACCAACACCGACATTCATACCACCGCGATTGAAAAAGATTGTTCCATTATTACTAAAAGAATAGACCAAATATTAATCCTTTCGCCAAGATTATTCCCTCAAAAGGGGAGGTCCATAGCATAGTTTTTTTTCAGTGCAATAAAGTTACATAGTGTCTATTTTTCGTTGATAAATGGGTATTTCCATGGGTTTGCCTTGGTATCGTGTTCATAGCGATGTATTAAATGATCCCGGTTGTTTACTTTCTATTCATATAATGCATACAACTCTAGTTGTTGGTTGGGTCGTTTCAATGACCCTGTACGAATTAATTATTTTTTATCCCTCTGATCTTGTTCTTGATCCAATGTGGAGACGCGGTATGTTCATTACACTCTTCATGACTCGTTTAGGAATAACCAATTCATGGGGGGGTTGAAGTATCACAGGAGGGACTATAACGAATCCGGGTATTTTTAGTTACGAAAGTGTGGCCGGAGCACATATTGCGTTTCCTGGATTGTGCTTCTTAGCAGTTATCTGAAAAGAGCTTTTGTCTTCTTCAGTTAGTGCAAATTCATTCGATATCGGCAATCCTATTTCGACTAGTTAGTATAGTAGAAAGACCTATCGGGCTTGTGAAAGTCTTGTTTTTTACTAAATTAAGAAATACAGGTTGCAACGAGGATGCCTTTTTTTAATCAGCCAACGTCAGGACCTGCAACAGAGTCCTACCACATTAAGGGAGAGCACCCAACTTGCTTGTTGACACGTGAGAGAAAATAGGAGTTAGAGGTAGCATGGTTTACCACGTTAGCCCTATGGTAGTGATGGTTGGTCTTACCACTTCTTTGAGTGCCTTTTGCGCTTAGCGTTGGAAAGAGGTGTTTCCTAATCGACAATATAGCTTTTTCAATAAACGTTGGTTCTTCGATCAAGTTTTGAATGACTTTCTACTTAGATTGTTTCTGTGTTTTGGATATGAAGTCTCATTCGAAGCTTTAGACAAAGGTGTTATTGAGATATTGGGCCCCTATGGTATCTCGTACACATTCCGATCGCTGTGTTGTAAGCTAAGTTGTTCATCTTGTAGACGGAGGAAATATAGAAAGTGTGTCGTGCTTGATTCATAAGATTTTATAGTAGCACTAGTATATTATTTTATTTCACTTAGCCTGCCTTTCCCATGACTTTCCAGACCATCCAACCCAGATCTGCCCTCAAAAGTCCTCTGCATTTTGGGAGTTGAGCATGCAAAATAGAACCATGGATCTTCCGTTGAATTCAATTTGGAATGGCACAACTCTTTCAATTTTTGTGTTGGCATTTCAGTTGTCTCTCCTCCTCTTTCAATTGATACACTCGACACAGATAGGTGCAAAACCTTACCAGCCCTTGACATATGAACAACAAAACTTGTCCTTAATGGGATGGTACTGACTTTCATACAGGTGTAGCATGGTTGTCGACAGCTCGTGTCGTGAGATGTTTGGTCAAGTCTTATAACGAGCGAAACCCTCATTTTGTGTTGCTAAGACATGCGCCTACCATATCGATCTTTCTGAAGAAATTCTTGGTGATCTCGAACAAATTGCAAGATTAGAAGATGGGCAATACCACCCTGTTTGTAATCTTATCAATGAGAGGCCTAGCTGTGAGTCTAGTAGAAATGGAAATAAGGGGCGCTCCAAGATACTTGATGAGCGGAAGCTCCACATACGGTTTTGAAGCTGTGTCTTCCCAGAAATGGGGCCTAGGGATCCATATGATGATTGGTTTAGGTATGGCAACCGACCTACTACGGACACCTGTAGGGATTAGTGTGTGGTTAATCCATAAGGATTGGATACCTATATTCTCGGACCATACAATCCTGTTACATGAAATGCACCAAAACCGAAGCAACCCAACCCTGAGAGAACTAAATAATTCAAAAAATCTTCAGCAAATTAAAAGAAGGTTTATCCGAAATGCTCGATCAGAAAGAAATTCTATAAGATGGGTGTCCAACAAAAAGAGTCCGGAACTTCCTTGAGTGGTCTTTACTCAGGAACTGGATGAAGAATTGGCTTCGGTATGCCCATTGGTAATGGAATGTCGCGAATGAAGGGAATGATAATCCCGCGCAGTGGAGGACGATTGAATCGTCGAGGTATCAATATGCAACATGATTTTATTAAAATTGATCTAACACTAGATCTAGGCTAAACATGCTCAAAGAAGAAGAAAATTACAGCAAGATGAGTTCCTACTTACTTGTTGTAGACTTTCTTCAATATTTCTTCTTCAAATCACGAACTCTTCGTGCTCCTCGAACTCAACGAACACTCCCACAAAAGGAACTCGAACACAACCAAAACGCCTTCTCGGTTGTTTTCTTTTGGAGAAAGGAAGATGGTGGGATCTTTTTGTGTTTTGGAAAGGGAGGAGATTAGAGAGAAAGTAGAGAGAACTTTCTTCTTCTCTTTTGAGAAAATCTAAAAAATGAGATTAGAGATTACCAAACCCTTCTTGCAAAGGGTTTAAATAGTGGAATGAGGGAGTTAAAATCTCCTCATTATTACCACTTTACCACAACCATAGGTTATGCAAATCTCATTTGCATAACCACATAATATAAGATATCTCATATCTCATATTGCAAATCTCATTTGCAATAATTGTGGATTAATTAAATTGAATCACATCCAATTTAATTTCTCTACAATTAATTTCTCCAATTAGACCTAATTCAACAATTAGGCTAACCTATAGTTTATTATGAATCTCATTCACATTAAACTATATATTATATCATTCATATCTCATATAAATGACATGAATGCCCTTAAAGTGAAATTGAACACTTCAATATCATACCAAAACATTAACCCTTCTTTTAACCCAGATGGAGCCAACCGAGGGGACCTAATGGACCTCTGGTGGTGGGCTCCAATGATCCGAGATTAACTCGCCAAACTCTTTGACACGGTTAACCAACATTCATTAGCTATGGTAACTCTCCACTATAGCCTGTAGCTGCACTCCCGTCAGTGCAGAATATTGCGTTTCCACTGATATAACCAATACCCATGAGTCGACCCTTCACAGGTTGTTCGTAGACACTGCTGGGTCAAATTACCGTTTTACCCCTGTGTCTACCTCTTGTTCCTTAAGTCCCCACTGCTCCTCTAATGAACAACATATTGTGATGGTCAGACCAAACACAACACCCTTTTCGGACCAGTGAGAAGGTGGGCACCCGTTGTCCAAGCCCTGGAGACAGCAATTAAGGGAACAACCCCTCTAGTTTCCCTAAAGGCGGGAACGAGGGAATTCCATCTTGCGTAGTTAAGTTCTCAGCTCCCTACTTGGTTCTGTCCCTGAGAAGATAGGCATATTGGGCGAGTAACTGTGACCACCCTCACCCGTACTAGTCAAAGAACAGACCCTCGCAGATAGGAGTCCGTAACACGCTCGGAGTTTGTGTCGAGTCACTAATGGTCATCTCACGAAGTTATTAGTCCATCACTTGTCAACGGTGTTACATCAGTAGGTCTAATAAATCACGGTCCGATCTTGTTTAATTTCATTGCACAGGATGCCCCCACTCGCATGTCAACCACATGAACGAGTCAGATCACCTCGTTTGTATCTAATACAAAGCGGGTCGCATCCACAGTGTATCCAAGATTAGGTCTCCAACTCGATCCATATACTGTAGACCGTTCAGGTCATTAACTCGAACGTGATCCTCCCTGTGTGTCCACTACACACCGTTCAAGTTCTAGTTCTCTCATAAATTCAATGACCACGAGCTTAGTTTATTGGAAAAGTTTATAAATATTGCGAGACACAAAGTGATGAAATGAATAACTCTTATTAATTTCAAACAATATATTACAAACACGAGATTAGGACAAAAATCCCAACAAACTCCCACTTGGACTAAGCTAGTGGAGAAAATACATTTCTGAAATGTACATAAATTACAATGAAGTAATACAATAAACTAGGGCATTGAATACCCGTTTACACATCTCCCACTTGCCCTAGTCGTAAAGCTCTCGAAGACCTAGACTTTCTAGGTGACCCTCAAACACCTTAGCCGTGAGGGGCTTTGTAAATGGATCAGCTACGTTGTGCTCCAACGCTATCTGCGTGACCGTCACGTCTCCGTGGTGCACAATCTCTCGTATCAGATGATACTTTCGCTCAATGTGTTTGTCTCTCTTATGGCTCCGAGGCTCACGTGAGTTGGCTCATCGCACAGTGTTATCACGAGCGGTGTGATCGGCAAGTTCATATTTGGAACAACTTCCAAATCTGTCATGAACTTCCTAAGCCAAACAGCTTCATTTGCAGCTTCACAAGCCGCAACATACTCCGCTTCCATAGTGGAATCAACGATGCATCCCTGCTTGATGCTTCACCATACTACAACTCCTCCATTCAGAATGAAGGCTGACCCTGAGGTAGATTTTCTAGAATCCTTATCAGTCTGAAAATCAGAATCTCTGTATCCCGTAAGGATCAAATCCCCACTGCCATACACTAAGCTGTAGTTCCTCGTTCTCCTAAGATACTTGAGGATTGCCTTTATGGTTGTCCAGTGATCTAATCCTTGATTGGGTGATATCTCACCGACAATTCCCCTCTTGCATAATGGATGTCGGACCTAGTACACAAACATGGCATACATGAGGCTCCCTACGGTGAAGCATATGGAATCTCGTCTCATATCCTCAACATCTTGAGGAGTCTTAGGACACCGATCCTTAGACAAGTGAACCCCATGCCCGAAAAGCAAAGAAGCCCTTCTTGGAGTTCAGATCTTATATTTAGACAACATCTTGTCAATATAAGACGCCGAGATAAGGCTAGCGCTCTGTTCTTCGATTAGGACTATCTCGGATACCTAGAACATATCGAGCTTCTCCCAAATCTTTCATTTGGAATTGCGAAGCTAGCCATTTTTTAACGTCGAAGAAATTCTACCTCATTCCCAATGAGAAGAATATAGATCCCACGCACAACACCAAAAATGCGACAGTTTTGTCAACGATTTTCTTGTAGACACAAGGCTCATCGACATTTTGATCAAAGCCATAAGATTTGATCGCCTCATCAAACCTTATATTCCAAGACCTCGAAGCTTGTTTGGTCCATAAATGGACCTATGAAGGCGCAGTGCAAACATTTTGCTCTTGGCCTTGGGCGATGAACCCTTTGAAATTTGGTCCATGTAGATGGTCTCATCAAGTTTGCCATTCGTAAAGGTCGTCTTGACGTCCATCCGCCATACCTCGTAGTCATAATACGCGACAATGGCCAAAAGGATCGATCGACTTTACCATGGCAACGGTGAAAAGGTCTCCTCATAGTCAACTTTGGGTAAAACCCTTTGCCACTAGTCGGGCTTTGAAGGTGCGCACCTTCCCATCTACGCCACGCTTACGCTTGTAGATCCATTTGCAACCAATAGGTTTTACCCCATCCGGTTGATCCACAAGCTCCCATACTGAATTGAAGTACATAGACTCCATTTCACGGTCCATAGCTTTAATCCACTCGTCTTTGTCAACATCAACCATTGCCCGATCATAGGTCAATGGATCCTCACTGATCATCATCGGGAGCGACAAGCGAGGTTTCAATTTAAACTCATTTAGCGATCAGGCTGTCTTACAACCCTCCCACTACGTCGAGGCATTCCCAACTCTTGGGAACGGATTTGACTAGACGTGCTAGGATCAACAACACTTGTTGACGTACTAGCCCCATCGCAACTCTCTTGGCGATGTAATCGCCCATTTCATTTAATACAATTTTACTCCTTGGTAAATGATCCCTAATGTGGTCTTCCTCTAGAAAAGTGGCGTTTGTCGACACAAGCACCCTATTTTCCCTAGGATTGTAAAACAGACCACCCCTAGTCTCTTTAGGGTAACCTACGAATAGGCACAATTTCGAACGGGGTTCCAACTTTTTGGGTTTGACACCAACACGTGGTAGGACATCCCCAAATTTCAAGTGATGGAAAGCGCTTTACGCCCACTCTAGAGCTCGAAAGGTGTTTTGAAACACTCTTCGATGGAACGTTGTTCAAAATATAAACCGCGATTTCCACCGCTGCGTACTCCCAAAAGAATCGGGAGACGAGCATAGCTCATCATCGACCGAACCATGTCCAACAAGGTTCTGTTTCTCCTCTCCGATACACCATTCTTCTGTGGCATACCAAGTGCTGAGAGTTGGGACGTAATTCCGTGTTCAATCATAAAGTCCTGGAATTCAGTGTCCATGTACTCTCCACCTCGATCCGATCGAAGTGTTTTAAGCAATTTACCTAAGAGGTTCTCAACCTCAGTCTTGTACTCCTTGAATTTTTCAAGAGTTTCAGATTTCTTGGGAGTAATCGTCTATAAAAGACACGAAATACTCATAACCGCCCCGAGCTTTAACATTCATTGGACCACCGAGGTCAGAATGTACTAACTCAAGAGGCTCTTTGGCTCTATATCCTTTTCCACTAAAAGGACGTTTGGTTATTTTGCCCTCAAGGCATAACTCACACACCGACAAAGAGTTTTCTTCCAACTCGTTTAGAAGTCCACTCTTTACTAGTTTCTCAATCCTATTGAGATTAATGTGGCCTAACCGAAGATGCCAAAGGTGGGCATTTTCTTTTGGAGAAACTTTTGCTTTCTTAGTTCGTGTTTCATAGATTTTAAACAATTCGATATTCAAAACACTTTTGACCGAATTGGGTTTCAAAACATACAGATTATTTTCAAGTGAAGTTGAACAAATAACATTCCCCTTGAAAGAAATAAACGCTTTATTCAATTCAAAAGAAACTGAAATACATTGTTCTATTAAGCAGGAAATTGAAACAAGGTTTCTAGTAAACCACTGGAACTATGTACATGATTGTCCAACAAGAAGTACTTGCCGCCAAAGTTTAGCTTCACGTGTGCGCCGATCATCGCAGCAGAGAGACAAGCTCCCCGGATCCAACCCGTAGAGTCACCTCACCCTCTCGCAGCGGCTGCCAGGAATCAATCCCCTGGAAAGAAGAACAAACGTGGTGAGTGGCGCCCGAATCTGATATCCAGGCAGAGTCACTACTCTCCACTAAACATGTTTCAGTCACAAGTAAATCACATTTACCTTGATTCTTCCTCTCGGCCAGAATTTGGGACGAGTTTCTCTCCGGTGACCGCCCCCATTGCAGGTGGAAACACTTTCCTTTCTGCAACCTCCTTGACCTTCTTGCCCTGTGGGGCGGAAGCACGATCGCTTTTACCCCTCTTCATCCTCTTCTTCCCTTTCGGGCGTGAAGGAGCATCAGGTTTCGTCCCAGAGGTCGAACCCCTGTGATAAGACCTGTAGGCAACATTTGTCTCAAATTCCTTGACCCTGTGCAATGATTGGAAATTTTGTAGCTCATTGAGGAGGGTAGTCAGAGTGTAGCTAATTTTGTTCATAACAACATTGCTATGAAACTGAAGGAAACTCTTCAGAAGAGTCTCCAATATAAAACTGACCTGGCTCGACTCGTCGATCGAAGCCCCGTTCATCTCGGCCAGATGGAAGTGGGTCATCATGTCTAGAACATGTTCACGGACAGACGACCCCTCTTTCATCCGTGCGTTGAAAACGTATTTGAGCGAGTCATGCCGGACCTGAAAGGACTGCTGTCCAAACATTTCCTGCAAGGACTCCATGATCTCCTTAGCGGAAACCATCAGCTCATGCTTCTTTGCCAAGACATCAGACATGCTGGCAATTATGTAGACCTTGGCCTTTTCATTGGCTCTGATCCAGCGATCGTACGTGTCGCGAACACTTCGCGATGCGGTTGAGCCCGACATCTAAAGACACTCCTCAGATAGCACGAACTTTATGTCGTCTTGTACCAAAATTGTATTAATGTTGTTTTTTCAACTTTGGTAATTATCTCCCACTAATTTATCCGAAGCGAGTAAAGCTATTATTGCCCTAGACATTTTTTGCTGAAAAAACTTTTTGAAATCCAATCAAGTTTTAGCAAAAATTGTTTCATGATCCCTAGGTCATTCAAAATTTTGCAATGATACCCTAAAGGTTTAGAATGACCGCCACCGGAAGGGTGAGCAGAACACTCCTCCTCTAGGGACGAGACTTTCTCGATCGGACTCCTAATCCCGAATAACTCTTATTCCATTAGGCGTCCAATTACCATTGTTTGGTCGAATTCATTAACACTTAACGAATTCTGTGAGTGTCACCCTCAATCTTTAAGTTTCCAAGTATCCGTCCAAACAATAGCCACCGAAGGTTGAACCAAGAAGGAAAACCAACCAGAAATCAGTATCCTTTCGGGAATTCACGGTGTTAGACTCCCATGATCAAGTCCTCCGGAGGGGATTGTGCAGTCCAGCCAAACTAGCGAGCGGATCATAGGTGTCTCACGGTGTGAATCGAAAGAAGAGACCGTGGGTCTCGTTTTCACAAGTCCCGCTCCCACTCACTATAAGTACTCTCTCCATCTACGATGATATTGACCTATACAAATGCCATCCGAAGGGGGACGCTCCCATTTGCGCCACGAGGCCGAGTATAGATCTCGCGATGAGGACTTAAAGGAGATTTGTGGTTGGAAATTCAAATGTATCTCATACATTTTATTTCCTCCCACTCAGCACTTTAATTTTAATAGGGATTGACCTAGATAAACCGGCTAAAATTTACCTAAGTCTACCAATATAACTTTTATATGGTATTAACCTAAGTTTATAATCACATTATTAACTTAGGTCTATATGAGTAAATTAATTAACACTTAATTAACGACACTCACGAGAATATAACCTAAGAATCTCTGGACCGAATTCACTCCCAGGTCGGTTTCCAGGTAGGGGTGTTCCGCAAGCGTCAACTTAAATACCCCACCCTTAGACAAAACCTTCCTTAGACAGAGTTACTTATCAGTCTCCATTCAAAGGTTATATTTGATTTCTTAAATTTCTAATCTTATTAGAAAATTAGAAAACCTAAGTCTAATTATTCATGTTCTAAACACTTTAAAACTAATAATTAACTTAGGTTGCATGCATTTCTATGTTATAGTGCTTGATCATCCATCACATGAATAATACTATATACTATAACATAATATAATTCATCACATGAATTAAATGCATGAGCATGCTTTTAATTTAAAAATATAACACTTATATTAAATAAATTAAATCATGCAAACATTATATTATAACTCTTATAATATAATCCTATCATGCATACTATATATTATAACTCTTATAATATAAATATGATGCATGAAATATTTAACCTAAGGTGAGATTTTAAATCTATATGACATACATTATGCACATAGAAATTAATTAAAATATACATCTCATGCATAAAATAATTAAATAGCAAAAATTGACCGATTTTTGGCACCTAGGAGGAATTATTTAATTAAATAAAATTAATATAACAATTATATTAATATTATTTAATAAAATAATTAAATAAAATTAAAATTAAATAAATAAAACGAAATAATTGCCTCCACTAAGTTTTGATCCAACGTCCTCGCGAAACTGCCGTGAACTGCTCCTCAACGCGTGCAGCGTTGCAACGCCATGGGCAGCGTAGCAACGCTGTCGCGTACAACGTCGACCCGCGTTCTCAACGCCGGTAGCGTTGGTAACGCTGGAATCTTTGCATGGCCTCCGATCGCAGGGCGGCGTTGAGACGCCGTTAAGGCGTCTCACGCGTCATCGGCGTAACAACAAATACCTTTGTTGTTCTTCATCGATTTTTCGCCTGTTTCCGCTCCGATTTCTTCACAGCAACACTTGCCACGAACGACATGGACTTACAGACTCTATTTATTTTCTAAAATGCCCAAAAAAACACGGGCCCTTTACATTTGATCTCATCAAACAGAAAATAAATCTAAAAGTGCCAAAAACCGAAACATCCATTATGCAAACCAACAATTTATCACATAAATCATGGCAAAATACTCACCTAATTTTAACAAAACAGTGCATAAATTGAAGAACCATCGAGATGGCTCTGATACCAATTGAAGGAAATGATAATCCCGCGCAGCGGAGGACGATTGAATCGTCGAGGTATCAATATGCAACATGATTTTATTAAAATTGATCTAACACTAGATCTAGGCTAAACATGCTCAAAGAAGAAGAAAATTACAGCAAGATGAGTTCCTACTTACTTGTTGTAGACTTTCTTCAAGATTTCTTCTTCAAATCACAAACTCTTCGTGCTCCTCGAACTCAACGAACACTCCCACAAAAGGAACTCGAACACAACCAAAACGCCTTCTCGGTTGTTCTCTTTTGGAGAAAGTAAGATGGTGGGATCATTTTGTGTTTTGGAAAGGGAGGAGATTAGAGAGAAAGTAGAGAGAACTTTCTTCTTCTCTTTTGGGAAAATCTAAAAAATGAGATTAGAGATTACCAAACCCTTCTTGCAAAAGGTTTAAATAGTGGAATGAGGGAGTTAAAATCTCCTCATTATTACCACTTTACCACAACCATAGGTTATGCAAATCTCATTTGCATAACCACATAATATAAGATATCTCATATCTCATATTGCAAATCTCATTTGCAATAATTGTGGATTAATTAAATTGAACCACATCCAATTTAATTTCTCTCAATTAATTTCTCCAATTAGACCTAATTCAACAATTAGGCTAACCTATAGTTTATTATGAATCTCACTCACATTAAATTATATATTATATCATTCATATCTCATATAAATGACATAAATGCCCTTAAAGTGAAATTGAACACTTCAATTTCATATCAAAACATTAACCCTTCTTTTAACCCAGATGGAGCCAACCGAGGGACCTAATGGACCTACAGTGACGGGCTCCAATGATCCAAGATTAACCTGCCAAACTCTTTGACACGGTTAACCAACATTCATTAGCTTCGGTAACACTCCACTATAGCCCGTAGCTGCATTCCCGTCAGTGCAGAATATTACGTGTCCACTGATATAACCAATACCCATGAGTCGACCCTTCACAGGTTGTTCGTAGACACGGCTGGGTCAAATTACCGTTTTACCCCTGTATCTACCTCTTGTTCCTTAAGTCCCCACTGCTCCTCTAATGAACAACATATTGTGATGGTCCGACCATACACAACACCCTTCTCGGGCCAGTGAGAAGGTGGACGCTCGTTGTCCAAGCTCTGGAAACAGCACTTAAGGGAACAACCCCTCTAGTTTCCCTAAAGGCGGAAAGAGTGAATTCCATCTCGCGTAGTTAAGTTCTCGCTCCTTACTTGGTTCGTCGCCTCGAGAAGATAGGCATATTGGGCAGTAATCGTGACCACCCTTACCGCATTTAGTCAAAGAATGGACCCTAGCAGGCAGGAGTCCGTAACACGCTCATGATTCGTGTCGAGTCACTAATGGTCATCTCACGAAGTTATTAGTCCTCATCACAGCGGTGTTACATCGTGAGGTCTAATAAATCACGGTCCGGTCTTGTACAATCTCATTGCACAGGATGCCCCCACTCGCATGTCAACCACATGAACGAAGTCGAGATCACCTCGTTTGTATCTAATACAAAGCGGGCGCATCCACAGTGTATCCGTGGATTAGGTCTCCAACCTTATCCATATACTGTAGACCGTTCGAGTCATTAACTCGAACGTGATCCTCCCTGTGTGTCCACTACACACCGTTCAAGTTCTAGTTCTCTCATAAATTCAATGACCCTGGAGCTTAGTTTATTGGAAAAGTTTATAAATATTGCGAGATACAAAGTGATGAAATGAATAACTCTTATTAATTTCAAACAATATATTACAAACACGAGATTAGGACAAAAATCCCAACAGCGAATTCATATATCCTACTAGTAAGCTCTATCATTGGCTTTCACTGGTCCTTTGTTCTATGCCAACTAATGTCGCATTGCCTACAACCAGAAGACTTCTGGCCTGAGAGAAGACGACCTCTCTTGGGAAACATGGTCAAATTTCTTTCTTTTTTTTTATTTCGGGTTTCTATCTTTTTTCAGGGGCCAATAATAATAATATTTATTACTATTTAAAAAAAATTAATACTTACTACATGTTATTAAACTAAAAAATTTTGGGAGTCATGGCCTCTCTATTCTCCATATAGATCCGCCCAAGATTACACTTGAATTTACAATGAATTTAATTTATTAAATTATTCTATGCATTCTTATTTTGGTTTTGTTTATCTATTTCTATTATGATTTTAATACTTTATCTATTTCTATTATGATTTTAATATATACTTTTTGTAATAATATATTTTGTTTAATTTATGCGATACTTATTAATGCAATTTTATAACGACTTTTTTTAATTCAAAATGACATACAATTATTGACAGAAAATTAAGTTAAAAAAAATATACACATGTATGTGCTATATCGTAGCAAATGTAGTACTAATAATTATACTAAATAATACAAAAATACATTTTAGACTAATTGATTTACAAGTTAAAACTTTTCTACGGACAATGTATTTGGTCAAACTTATTAAATTGGAGAAGATGGATAGTTTAGATTGAACAATACAACATGAATGGTATCAACCAATATAATTTTGTGTAAAAAACATGAAACAAAATGAAAAAAAAAACTTTTGGCTGATTTAAATTTATATATATAAAAAAGATATTTTATGGGAGAATGGAAGAGATATTTGATAAAAAATTAGAGAGATGAATATTTTAGATGTGGAAAAAAAAACATCAACAACACAACTTGATGAAAAATCAAAAAATGTGTGACTATTCTAGATCTGGAAAAAAATTGAAGGGCCTGCAAAATTTATAGAATGTATTTAGATTCAAATTCTGATTTGATTTGATTTTAAATCGAATTAGATATTGTATCAAATTAAGAATAAAAATTTTCAAATTTTGTTCGAATTTCAAATAAAAAATGAAAGAAAAATGAGTTAATTCAATTAAATTAGTTATCTCATAAAAAAAGTAGGATAAAAATTTATTCAATTTATTTTTTAATAAAAAGATGTAAAGGAAAATAAATAATTCAATAAAAAAATGTTATCAAAATGGGTAGGAATTGATTTAATTTTTTTTTTTGAATAAAAATGTGAAAGAAAAAAACTAATTCAATTCAATTAGATATGTTATCAAATATATTTTCTTAAAAAATATGCCATCAATTAAGAATAACAATTAAATTCACATTACTTTTTAATTTGAATAAAAATACAAAAATTAATTCAAATTTTGTTTTAATCCAATTTAAAATTAAATCAAGTATGATGAATTGATTGAGGTAATTAAGTAAAATTTAAGGAAATATTTTGCTTTTAAACATTTTTTAAAAAAACTTTTGTGTTTAATTTAAAAATGTTTTTTTATATACTCTTATTTTGTACTATATTATATATTATAGATATGGATTCAAATTAATTAAATTTAAATTAAATTAAATATTAATTTTAAATAAAATTATCAAATCAGATTATGTTGATTTGATTAAAGTAATTCGATTGGAAATTAAAGTATTCATATAGAATCAAATTATTTAAGTCATATTTGAATGATTTGACTAAATGTAATTGATTACAAAAGTCATGCCAAAAACTTAATTTGAAAAAGAGGTAGAGTTCTAAAAAAAATCCAAAAAAAGTTAAATAAGAAAAAAAAGGAATGATACCTAATGAAAAAATTGGAGATAATTTGATATCATATGACCCATGAAAAATTAGAGATACACTTGAAAAAAATAGTTGATACTAAAAAATTAAAACCTCATATAAAAAAAAATAATTTGAATAATAACCATATGTAAGAATTGAGTACATATATACAAAAAGACGTAATTACAAAAAAAAAATAATAATAACATATAACCCGTCCAATTTTTAGACTATTGCAAACTCAATACTATAAGTGTAACAACCCTACTTTTTTAGACTTTTTTCCTAAAGTCGTTACTAACCATGCATTCATTTGAGCCTCAAAACAAAAGAGTCAACAAGTAAAACAGAAAACGAAGTACCTTTTTATTGGGATCCCAAGAAAACAACAATTTAAAACCAACTTTACTCAAACTAAAATAAAAGGAAGCTCAAATATGACCTCTGTTTAAATAGAGTTCAACATATGATAGAAGGGTTTAAATAAGGACAAACTTAAAGCATGAAACGAAGTTCAAAATATGCGGGTTCAAAATATGCAGAAGACATGACTTCTATTCCCATGGCTTTCACAGCGCATTCCCGTCATTCGCCTTGTAAGTTCTTGTCTTTACCTGAAAACATTGTTTTTTTAAAAGGGTGAGTATTATGAAATAATACTCGGTAAGAGACTCCACTGTTGGGGTTTGAAAACATGTTGTCACAAACAATTCATGACTTTATGTGGGACCCAAACATAAAAACATTCGGTAGGAAATTAAAACTTGCTTATCCATGGTCTCTTAGTTAGGTCGACTCTAAGTCTTTCATGACTTAGATAACATAAAATACACACACATATATCGAAAGTTTAATCGTCACGACCTTCTAAACATTTTCATTTTATTAAAAGTTCTCTTCGGCCTTTAGTGGACAGTTGAATTCTCCCGAATCATGGCCTCTAGTTCGAGTCGACTCTAACTCATTCATAACTTATATAACAAACATTATCAGGAAGATTTCACCACAGCCTTCGCAAACATTTTTAAAAAATACATGCTTAGGGTCCCAAATGAAAATTTCATTGCATAAATATATAACATAAATCAAAATACTCAATTTTAAACCAACAACAACATGACATTCATGGTTTTTGAGATAAATATAAAATCAACCAAGCATTTAAAACAGACCTCTCGAACAGATCATGACATTTATAAAAGACTTTTCAAACATATCATGGCATTTAAAAGAGACTTTTTCAATATATCATGGCATTTAAAAAATATTTTTCAATACCTTACCTTTGCTCTAAGACCTCCAAATTCAACCTCTAAGGCACAATACTTTCCCAAACCTTGAGATGGTCCTTAATCGAAACAGATCAAGAACTTCTCTAACTCGCGATCACGACGTTGTCAAGCATAACGGAGGTCCAAATCGAGTTCGGAGTTCAAAACCCACTGAAAACCCCCTTTCGATGAGCGGTAGTACAAGGGGCGGTCGGCGACGGGGACGTGGCGACACGTCTTGGAGCATGGAGTACGTTTTTTATGAGCCCAAGTGCCGATCTACAAGGAACCGATTTGAAAGCTTCGAACATCGATTGTAAAAACACCAAACTAGTTTAACCAAAAGTTGCAACAGCTGAAAACCCAACTCGTCGGTTTGCTCGTCGACGTGAATAGAACCAATAATGGCGGCTTGAAACGACAGAGACGGCGAGCCTGTGTCGAGTGTGGCGTCTGTGTTGAGGGGAAACGAGCTTGACTTATGGCCGACGGACGACGCCTGGTGTGCGGCTCGACGATGCAGTGTTAGACTAGCGTGCGAACGATGGCTGCTATCCAACGATCGACGGCGTGCTGCGGCTAGCGTGAACTCGCGGTCGCCGGAGGCGAGCGAGTGTTGTCTTTGGCGGTAAGGGTTGGTCGGAAGTTGCAGAAAGCCTCACCATGAGCTTGCCCAAATCGTGAAGAAGAGGGAGGTGGGTGAGGGAGAATGTCTTAGGTTTGCGTGCACAAAAAGACAAAGGTCTATCAACCCTAATCCATAGTTTTTTACCAAAATTCCCTTCACTCTAAAGAAAAACTATATTAATGTCATTCTCTCTAAAGTTCTAAAATTAAAACTGCTCAACATTCTACCTTTAAAATTTCCAATAAATTTAAATCAATTTATACAGCTAAGTTTCTCGGGCGTAACAATAAGAATTATAATGGTGCATATATAAGAATTATAAGACCTCCAGTTAAGTAATTAAATCAATATAAGAACTTTATTTAATAAATATAAATAAATTATTTACCACCCAAATTTTATTATTTGCAAACATAAAAAAACTATAAGAACTAAATGAGAAAAACATATTTTATAACTACAGTTTTTTCTTTAAAAAATAAATTTAATTTCCAAAATTAAAAAAACTATAAGAATAAATTAAAAAAAACTACCAAAAGAAGAACTCCAATTTCAAAAAATAATAATAATAAAAAAAAATCTATAAGAGTTGCTGGAATAGAAATTTCGGTGAATCCAAATTTGTCACGTCATCACCCAACATGAATGACAAAATTATATTTAATTAGGGACTAATTAAACCTGCGAGCATCCTAAGTTAAATTGTTGACCATACAATTGGGTTCTTTAGAATTTGGCAGATAAAAGTCTAAATTAAAAACTCAATTAGAACAAATCAATCAGTCTCAATCTAGGACATAAGACCCAAATCAACTAAGCCCAAAAATGTTGGCCCAAAGCCAACCTGGCCCAATCCAAAAAGATTGACCCAACAAGTAGCAAGGCCAATCCAATGGGCCCAAGCCCACTTGAAAGCTCAGAAGACCTCTATAAATAGGGATCTTCCCCCTTCATTTGAAAGGTTCAGAAGTGGAAGACTCCGGAGAGGAAAGTCAGAGAAAATTCACAAACTAGAAGACTCTTTGCACTCTTGAAGATCAGATACTTTTCCGAACAAATAACGGTTCACGAAGATCAAGAATACTCCAAACATCCATTGAAGTTTCAACCTCGAGAACAAGCTCTTTAGCCCTCGAGAAAAGCATACAAGTTGAAGAATTTCAACAAGCTACAAGCTGAAGACCTTCAACAAGTTACAAGCCAAAGACCTTCAACAAGCTACAAGCCGAAAACTTTCAACAAGCTACAAGCCGAAAACCTTCAACAAACTATAAGCCGAAGACCTTGAACATGCTACAAGCTGGAGAGCTTCAACAAACTACAAGTCGAAGATCCTTAATAAGCTACGAGCTGAAGACCTTCAACAAGCTGCAAATCCCTCGAAACAGTTGTATATAAGAGAGAAAGAATCATAGAAGAAATATTAGAGATTGTAATCCACTATATTCAAATTAATACAAATTTAAGTTCATTACACGTGTCTCATTTCTATTTGTTCGGTAAATCACGTGTGAACAAATTGGCACACCCGGTGGGACCATCTCTACCTCTCATCTCTTTCTCTCATCTCAAAGCAGAAGTGAAGTGATGATATTCAAGCAGGCATCTTCCATGATCTCTCTTATGAGCAACTCATACATGAGTTCTAATACCCACAGTTGCTCTTATGAGTTAAGGTCGCAACAAGATAAAGTAATGACATTGTCGGAGGCATCAACTAACAACAAGTTCCTGATCATGTTTAAACTTTTGTTTGATTTCGATTTTGACGTAGTGTCTGTCATGATGATTGAAACAAACACTATGGAAGAAAGAATAGCAAAGATGCAGAAAATAATCGATAACTTAATGAAGGCAATTGAAGAAAGAGATTCTCAAATCACATACGTAAGAGATTCAGATGGAGAACCAAGATGTTGCTGAATCAAGCCAAACTCCTTATGTCAGAGATCACAGTAAAGGAAAGAATGTTGTGCAAGAAGATCAACCACAACCTTCCAAGAATGTTGTGCAACAAGATCAACCACAACCATCCATTCCAATCGTTGAATTATCTGTCCAACAACTTCAGGACATGATAATGAACTCTATCAGAGCGCAATATGGTTGAGTTTCTTAAAGTTCCCTCTTGTATTCCAAACCATATACTAAGAGGATCGACAATTTGAGAATGCCAACTGGATATTAAGCACTAGAGTTCCAACAATTTGATGGAAAAGGAAACCCAAAGCAACATGTTGCGCATTTCATCGAGACATGTGAAAATGTCGGCACGCGTGGAGATCTACTAGTCAAGCAGTTCGTACGAACATTGAAAGGAACTTCTTTTGACTAGTTCACTGATCTGGAGCCCGAGTCAATAGATAGTTGAGAACAGTTTGAAAAGGTGTTTCTAAATCGCTTCTATACCACAAGACGAATTGTCAGCATGTTCGAGCTCACCAACACCAGACAACGAAAAGGTGAACCCGTTGTCGACTACATAAATCGTTTGAGAGCCACAAGTCTCGATTGTAAATATCGTCTCACTGAATTGTCCGCTATGGAAATGTGCAATCAAGACATGCACTGGGGACTTCTTTACATTCTTCAGAGCATAAAGCCTTTGACTTTTTAAGAGCTAGCAACTCGCGCCCACAATATGGAGTTGAGTATTGCTAGCAAAAGAGATCAAGACCTTCCAATCTCTAGCATGAAGAAGGAAGGAAAGTACATCGAAGAAACTTTAGAAGAGTCTATGGTTGTCAGTACAACTCCTCTCAAGTTATCTTCGAAACAAAAATACAAGAAATTTGAAAAGCAACAAGAAAATAGAAAGTGTCGCTTAAGTTTAAAGGAAAAACAAAATGAAGTTTATCATTTTCCTGATTTTGACATGCCTGACATGTTGGAACAACTACTTGACACACAACTGATCAAACTTCCAGAATGTAAGCGCCAAGAAGAGAT
Organism: Trichosanthes cucumerina; assembly: GCA_036507285.1. Taxonomy (NCBI): domain Eukaryota; kingdom Viridiplantae; phylum Streptophyta; class Magnoliopsida; order Cucurbitales; family Cucurbitaceae; genus Trichosanthes; species Trichosanthes cucumerina. Next base: position 29,303,636 of record CM071839.1, read on the forward strand.
GAAAAAATTTGATGATCCTAAGTATTGCAAGTATCATCGAGTTATCATTCATCCTGGGGAAAAATGATTTGTCCTAAAAGAGTTAATTCTAAAATTAGCTAAAGAACGGAAAATTGTGTTGGACCTTGATGAATTAGCTCAAACAAATCATGCTGCAGTGACGACAGACACATGCAGTCAAATACACTGTAGTCCATTTCACAACCAAAGAATGTGTCTAATTCAATCTAGAAACCACAAACACAAGAGCAGAGGTCAAAGTAAGAAGGATTCAAGGAAACCTAAGTTTGAAAGGAAAAGAAGCAAAAAATATTATCAACCTAGAAAATGAGTGACCTTAAAAGAATTCTTCTCTAGAAGTTTCCTTCACATGAAAGAAGATAAAGAAAACTCTGCAAGTGTTTACTACATTGAAGTAGAAGAAGCTGAAGACGAAAAAGAAGTCAAGCAAAGGACCTCCGTCTTTGATCGCATCAAGCTTTCAACTACTCGACCTTCAGTCTTCCAAAGGATGAGTACAACCGCGACAGAAGAATAAAACCAAGGCCCAACTTCTATCTCACATCGACCTTCAGCCTCCCAAAGGTTAAGTGCCTCTTCATCAAAGAAAGATCGACCTTCAACATCTGTTTTTGATCGCCTCAAAGTAACAAGCGATTAACATGAAAGAAAGATGAAATCCTTGAAGGAAGAACTATTCAATGAAGTGAACCACAACAAGATTCATAGTACCGTTCCTTCATGTATGAAAAGGAAGTTCTCTATTCTCATAAATACAGAGGGCTCCTTGAAGGTAAAGAAAAATCTTGTCATTGTAACAAATCATACAAATGAAGGATTTGGTCAAGACCATGATGAGAACAAAATCATCTAAAATATGAAGAGTTCCTTGTCGCAAGAGCCTAAACTGCATGATGCTTCTGGCCCGCACGTGCTTAAAAGATGAACGACAAAAAAAAATGCTTTTGAACTACGTTATGACTTGATCCATTCCATTAAAAGGGTACGTAGGCAACTTAAAGACAAACTTTAAGTTTAGTCCCTCACATTAAAAAAAACAATTGTCATCACTACTTAAACTTGATATTGAAGTTGAATATTAACTATTTGTTAGGGGCAATACCACAAATTGAAGATGCCTAATCTTGTTGTAGATAGAAACATTACAAATTCCTTGTGAGGATAACACTACAAGTTAAGTTCATACGAGATCACCATGTACCCTCTCCAAGTTCGAGGGGGATTCATCGTTTCCTCTCCAAGTTCGAGGACTTTGTCACTTCCTCTAAAACTTCAAGGGGTTTCTTTGCTTTCTCTCCAAATTCGAGAGGCTTCATTGCTTCCTCTCCAAGTTCGAGGGTCTTCGTCGCTTCCTCTCCAATTCGAGGGATTGCATCGCTTCCTCTAAAATTTGAGGGGTTTCCTTGCTTCCTCTCAAAATTCGAGGGGTTTCGTCGCTTCCTCTCCAAATTCGAGGAACTTCATCACTTCCTCTAAAAATTTGAGGGGTTTACTTGCTTCCTCTCAAAATTCCAGGGGCTTCGTCGCTTCCTCTCCAAATTCGAGGGATTTCATCGATTCCTCTAAAAATTTGAGGGGTTTCCTTGCTTCCTCTCCAAATTCGAGGGGCTTCGTCGCTTGCTCTCCAAGTTTGAGAGACTTCGTCGCTGCCTCTAAAAATTTGAGGGGCTTCATTGCTTCCTCTCAAAATTCGAGGGGCTTCCTTGCTTCCTCTCCCAAGTTCGTGGGACTTCGTCGTTTCCTCTCCAAGTTCGAGAGGTTTCGTCGCTTCCTCTCTATGTTCAAGGGACTTTGTCGCTTCCTCTAAAAATTTAAGGGGCTTCCTTGCTTCCTCTCCAAGTTTGAGGGACTTCGTCACTTCCTTTCCAAGTTTGAGGGACTTCGTCACTTCCTCTCCAATCCTTGAGACTTCATCGCTTCATCTCAAAATTTGAGGGGCTTCATTGCTTCCTCTCCAAGTTCGAGGGACTTCGTCGCTTCGTCTCATTCCCCAAGTTCGAGGGACTTTATTGCCTCTTCCCCCAGGTTCAAAGGGGTTTCATCTTCAAGGTCCTTCTTCCGGTGGCTTCATCTTCAAGTCTGGCTTTCGGCGCCTTCATCTTCAAGGTTCGGCTTTCAGCGCCTTCATCTTTAAGGTCTGGTTGCGGTGACTTCCTCTTCAAGGCCCAGCTTCCGAGGCTCCATCTTCAAGGTTCGACTCCGGTAGCTTCATCTTCAAGGTCCAGCTTTGGGCTTCATCTTCAAGCTCTAGCTTTCGGCGATGCTTCGTCTTAAGGTCCGACTTCCAGCGCTTCGTCTTCAAAGTCTGACTTTTGGCGACACTTCGTCTTCAAAGTCTATGGTGAAACTTCGCCCTCAAAGTCTCTGGCAGCGCTTCATCCTCAAAGCCACTGGCGGCGCTTCGTCCTCAAAGCCTCTGGCGGTGCTTCGTCCTCAAAGCCTCTGGCGGTGCTTCGTCCTCAAAGCCACTGGTGGCGCTTCGTCTAAGAGTCTCCATGCTCAAGCGCCACCTCGTATGTGCCTCAGAGTGGACACTTGAGGATCTACTCAAGCACCACCTTGTAGTTCCTTCAGAGTGAACACTTGAGGATCTACTCAAGCGCCACCTCGTAGTTTCTTTAGAGTGAACACTTGAAGATCTACTCAAGTGTCACCTCGAAGAAAAAAATACCTCGTCTGGTTGAAGTGAGGAGTGAACACTTGAGGGCGGATACCATACTCATGTGTCACCTCGAAGAGATAGATGCCTCGTCCGGTTGAAGTGTGGAGTGTACATTTAAGGGCGAATACCATACTCAAGTGTCACCTCGAAGAAATAGATGCTTCGACTGGTTGAAGAGTGAACGCTTGAGGGCATATACCATACTCAAGCGTCACCTCGAAGAAATAGATGCCTTGTCTAGTTGAAGTGAGGAGTGAACACTTGAGGGTCGATACCATACTCAAGTGTCACCTTACATATAAATGCTTCGTCTGGTTGGAGTGAAGAGTGAACACTTGAGGGCATATACCATACTCAAGTGTCACCTTGCGGATACAAATGTTTCATCTCGTTGGAGTTAAGAGTGAACACTTGAGGGCATACACAATACTCAAGTGTCACCTTGCAGATAAATGCTTCGTCTGGTGGGAGTGAAGAGTGAACACTTGAGGGCATACACAATACTCAAGTGTCACCTTGGTTGGAGTGAAGAGTGAACACTTGAGAGCATACACCACACTCAAGTGTCACATTGCAGATAAAATCATTTACCTGCCTTACCTCTTTTTAGAGTGTAAAGAGTGTGGATGGATGTATTCCCTTTTACAACACAATATTTATAGGGTGCTATCAATCTAAAGAAGAGAGAAAATAATTGAATTGAAAAAAAATAGCAAAAAAAAATTGTTGAAAAAAAAAAGTTGAAAAAAATTAGAAAAAAATTGAAAAAAAGTTATAAAAAAATAAAGAAAAAAAGAAAGAGAAAATAAAAGAAAAGAGAAAAAAAAGTGTGTTTGGTATACACGAAAAGAAAACTTTTCTGTATGAAGATTGGAAGAAGAACCAAACTTTGTTTCACCGACTCTTTATTGTTGTGAATGAATGGATGACTCATTAATCTATTTATAGAGGAGCAATATGAAATAAGAATCACAATCAAGTTGGTTTCAAATCCAAATGAATCTGTAAAAAATCTCAACCAAATTGAGTCAATTTCTAATTTGAATAGAAACAAAATTCTGTTCTAAATTTAGTCAAAATTCGTTCATAAATCAAGTTAAAATCCAAATTCAAATTCAAATTCTATTACAATTTCAAATTGTAATTGGTTAGAAATTTACTTCAAACCAAAACTTGAGGATAATCCAACTTTTATCCAAAATTAAAATTGGATTGAAATTGAAATCGAAGTTCAAATTCTATTTCAATTTCAAATTATAATTGGTTAGAAATTTACTTCAACCCAAAATTTGAGGATAATCCAAAATTTATCCCAAATCAAAATTGGAATGAAATTCAAATTCAAATCCAAGTTCAAATTCTATTACAATTCTAAATTATAATTGGGTAGAAATTCCCTTCAAACCAAAATTTTAGCATAATCCAAATTTTATCCCAAATCGTGATTGGAATGAAATTCAAATCCAAGTTCAAATTCTATTACAATTCTAAATTATAATTGGGAAAAAATTTCCCTCCAACAAAAATTTGGGTATAATCCAAAATTTATCCCAAATTAAAATTGGATATTGGTTAGAATTTTTCTACAAATCAAAATTTGGGCATTATCCAAATTATATTAAAAGTCAAGGTTGGAATCCAAATTTTATCCTATGGCGAAGTTGGAGAAAAGATGTTAAATTTTATTCCAAATTATATATATATAAAAAAAAGATAAAGTTTCCAAGTCCTAATCCAATTTCAAAATTTTTGGATAAAGTTTTTTTAACCTTATCCCACATTTGTTTTGAATTAAAGTAGAGCATAAAATTCTACTAAATGCAAATTAAATTATATGCCAAAAAAGAAACTCAAAATATTGACCCAAATTAATATTTTGATAAATTGACATAAAAACTGTTTCAAAGGAAAAGAATCAAATTATGAGTCAAATTCCATATTTTTTATTATATTGACACATCAGTTGGAACTCAAACTAGGAGCAAACTTCATCCAAATTAGAGCAACCCTCCTAAGTTTTGATTTCGAAATTCACACACATAATTGTGCATAAATTTCGAAAATGAGGCATTTGTTAGAATAGAAATTTCGGCGAATCCAAATTTGTCACGTCATCATCCAACATGAATGACAAAATTATATTTACTTAGGGACTAATTAAACCTACAAGCATCCATAAATTAAATTGTTGACTTTACAATTGGGTTCATTAGAATTTGGCAGACAAGTCCAAATTAAAGACCCAATTAACAAAATCAATCAGGTCCGATCCAAGACAGAAGACCCAAATCAGCCAAGCCCAAAAAGGTTGGCCTAAAGCCAACCTGCCCCAATCCAAAAAGATTGACCCAACAAGCAACAAGCCTAGTCCAATGGGCCCAAACCCACCTGAAGGCCCAGAAGACCCTCATTCATTTGAAAGTTTCAAAAGTGGAAGACTCCAGAGAGAAAAGTCAGAAAGAATTCACAAACTAGTAGACTCTTTGCACTCTTAAAGATCAGATACTTTCCCGAACAAAGAACGCTTCACGAAGATCAAAAATACTCCAAACATCCAATGAAGTTTCGAGAAAAGCTTACAAGTTGAAGAATTTCAACAACATACAAGCCGAAAACCTTCAACAAGTTACAAGTCGAAGTCCTTCAACAAGCTACAAGCCGAAGACCTTCAACAAGCTACAAGTCGATAATCTTCAACAAGCTACAAGCTGAAGAGATTCAACAAGCTACAAGTCGAAGATCCTCAATAAGCTACGAGCCGTGGACCTTCAACAAGCTGCAAATCCCTCGAAATAGTTGTATATGAGAGAGAAAAAATCAAAGGAGAAATATTAGAGAGAAAGAATCAGAGGATAAATATTAGAGATTGTAATCTACTATATTTAGATTAATACAAATTCAAGTTCATTACACGTGTCTTATTTCTATTTCTTCGGTGAAATCACATGTGACACAAGAGCTAAATAAAAAAAAACATACATGAGGAAGAACTCCAATTTTTTTAAAAAAAACCTATAAGAATTAAATGAAACATTATACCTGAAGAATTGGATATAAAAATTGTGTATGATACTTTCATATAATTTATAGAAGCAAATTTGATTGGATTTTGAATCATTTTGTTTAACAAAATAAGATTATTGATTCAAATGTATCAATTTGAAATTAAAATAAATATTTATTTGATTCAAATTATCAAATCAAATTAGAATGCTTTCATTAATGTAATTAACTAAAATTTAAAAGACTATTTAAGTTCAAAGATGTTTTTCAGAAACTCTAAGGGGCCGTTTGGCCCCAAGTTTTGGATTTGGATGGTTTTGGATTCCAAATCCAAAACCATGTTTGGCCTAATACCTTTGCTTTTGAAACACAACCCCATGGGTTACAACAGTGCAAACCCATGGGTTTGTTTCATGTTTTCTTAGTTTATTTGTCTTTTTCCATTTTCGGTGATTACTTCAACAACAATTTCGATGACAACTCCAACAACTACACCGGTGACCCGACTACAACTAATGGCTACCTCCAAAGAACAACTCGACGACCACAACGGGTGACTCGCCATCACGGACGATTTACTCACTCCGGCAAGCAATTCGCGACCCCACCGATGACGACTACCTCTGACGTCAACTGCGACGACCACACCGGCGACCCCTGCCACCGCTGACGACTACCTCCGGCGACCACTTCGATGACCATACCGATGACCCCGACCACCGCAGACAACTACCTCCGACGAAAATTCTGACGACCACACCGACGACCCCAACCACCGCTGACGACTACCTCCGACGACCACACCAGTGACCCCATTACCTCAACCACCGCCAACGATCATACCGATGACTTCAACCACCGCTGACAACTACCTCCGATGAAAATTCTGACGACCACACCGACGACCTTAACCACCGCTGACGACTACCTCCGACGACTACACCGGAGACCCAACCCATCGCTGACAACTACCTTCGATGGCAACTTCGACGACCATACAAACGATCCGTGACACCGCTGACGACTACCTCCAACGACCATACCGATGACCTCGACCACCTCTAACGACTACCTCCGATGACCATACCAATGACCCCGATTACCGCTGACGACTATCTCCGACGACCATACCGATGACCCAGGCCACTGCTGACGACTACCTCCGTGGATAACTTCGACGACCCCAACCACCGCTGACGACTACCTCCGATGGCAACTCCGACGACCACACCAGCGACCCCTGCCACCACTCACGACTACCTCCGACGACCATACCGATGACCCCGACCACTACTGACGACTACCTCCGACGACAACTCCAACGACCACACTGACGACCCTAACCACCGCCGATGACTACCTCCGACGACCACACCAGCGACCCCAACCACCGCTAACGACTACCTTTGACGACAACTCTAATGACTACATCGACGACCTAACCACTACTAACGACTACTTTCGACAACCATTCAAGAGACTTGTATACGCCTACCCCAACAACCCGATCACTCGAGCAATCAAGTACCCTAACGATCTAACTTGTGTGAAATCACCACTTTTCTTATTAGAGTTCCAAAAATAGGTTTTTGGATACTTTGTGGAATAAAATTTTAAATTTTTTAATCACTTAAATAGACTTCCAAAAATAAGTTTTTGAATACTTTATAAAATATAGTTTCAAATTACCTAATTTATTAAATAGACTTCCAATCTTTTTAATTTTAAAGTCGGATTTCAAAAAACAATTTTCAGAATACTATGTGACGTGAAATAGAGTTTTTAATTCCCTAATTTCTTAAATAAACTTCTATTTTTTTAATTTCTAAAATATAGTTCCAAAAATACTTTTCTAAATTTTTTTGAAATAGAGTTTTAAGTCCCTAATTTCTTAAATGGACTTTCAATTTTTTAATTTATAAAATAGAATTCCAAAAATACTTTTCTAAATACTTTGTGAAATAAGTTTTAAATTCCCTAATTTCTTACCTAAATTTCTAATTTCTTAATTTCTAAAGTAGAGTTTCAATTTTGTAACCCATTTATGTTATACAAGGGTTTCTACCATTGGCAAAACATCAACTAAAAAATAAGAGAACAAAACAGCTAAAGAAAAAAGGAAAAAAAAAAACAGCATAAACCCAAATACAGAACACTACACCCCAAATACTGTTTTCTTATTCCCAAACTTCAGAACACTGCACCCCAAACACAACTTTCTGATTCCTAGGCTTCAGAATCGCCCAGAACAAACCCTCCAGGATTTTGATTCCCAAGATTTTGATTCCAAGATAGGGGTCAAACAACCCCTAACTCTTTAATATATTATAGATAGGTAAATGGCATGATCCTAAAAAATAGGAATTGGCATGTCAGCATGCATCCTCAAAATATATATATGAAGTCACAAAAATTTGTTGTAACGAGGGGGTGAATACTATGAATGAAATTAGAATCTTATAATCCATTATTTCCCCCTACTTATCACGCACAAAATCTACCCTTCAAACCTCGAGTTCATTTATTTACAATCATTCTAAATCTTTTCTCCCTTTCTAGCTAACATAGGTAGAACTACTATTATTCATCCACTATTTTTCTTGAGTTCAAGAATTGTACGTTTGAATTAATTTAATAATTAATTTCATATATGAGTAACAAATTAAATGACAATTATATTTTAACTATTTAATAAGCATATTGTGTGGTCTTGATAATGGACTCAATACTTTCGATATGTGGTGTGACCTGCTGAGCAGAAACCAGTTGATTCTAAGAATAATGGGAACTCTATGATCAACTTATAAATAATAGGGTTATGGTCCCCTGATAACGTTCTCGTTTCCTATTTCTTGTTCTCGTTTCTCATTTTTCAAGAAACATACTTGTTTGATAAAAGTTCATATTTCTTGTTTCTAAAAATGGGACAAATATTGAGAAACTACGAATTGAAATTTATTTTTATTTCGTTTCTACTTATATTATTTCGTTCCTTATAAAAAAGAATAACACTCCTTAGTTTATTGTTGTGTTGCTTGTTCAAAGTATACATTAGTGTTGTCAGTCTTGGATTCAAGCCCCAACTTGGACACCTTTTTTCCTTAATTTTCCTATGTATATTTATATATTTTAAAATATTTTTTTTATTTTTTTACTAATTTTTCATATATTTATATATTTAATTTTAATTTTCCCCAACTAGTGCACCTTTTCTTTCCATAATTTTCCTATGTATATTTATATATTTTTCAATTTTAAATTTGCAATATGTATATTTATATTGTTTTTATTTATTAATTAATTTTTCAATAGGTATATTCATATATTATCTTAATTTTAATTCCCAATTTTAAAATAGGTATATTTATATATTTAAATTTAAACTTAAATAGGTATATCTACATTCAACACCTGAAGACTCGTCTTGCAGCGTTCAACACGTAAAGACTCGTCTTGCAACGTTCAACACCTAAAGACTCGTCTTGCAACGTTTAACACCTAAAGACTCGTCATACAACGTTCAACACCTAAAGACTCGTCTTACAACGTTCAACACTTAAAGACTCGTCTTGCAGCGCTCAACACTAAAGATTTTAGGGAGCAATCAACAGTTAAGACTTTGCTCTGGATTCTCTCAGAGTTCTCTTGAGAGTGAAATTTTTGAACCTTTGGAATGGAGGGGAAGCTCTCTATTTATAGAGTTTTCCAAGACATGTGGGTTTGGGCTTTAGTGGTCTTTGGGCGCAACCACTTGAACTTGGGCTTTGTTGGCTTTCGGCCAATTTGGATTTTGACTTTATTTAACTTTAACACAAATTTCATGTTGATTGCTCCCTAAAATCTTTATTTATTTTTAATTAATAATTAATAATTAATCAAATTAATTATTAAATATGATTAATTAATATAACTAAATCTAATTTAATTATATTAATTCTAATTAAATCATATTTTATTAATATTAAATTAAATATCATATATTTAATTATGATTAAATCACATTTAATCATTTTTCCCTCTAACCTATAGTTTTAATGCACATCTCCTGTACATCATATCTCCTGTACATTAAATTTTAACTTATAAATTTAAATATGAATCTCATTTACATTAAATAATATTTGAACTCTTTCAAATATTTAATTCTCTCAATTAATTTAATATGAATCATATTTAAATTAAATTTATAATATAAAGTTCTAATGCACATGAAAACTTTATATTATAATGTATCTCTATACATCAATTTATTCCCTAATTTAATTTGAACATTTCAAATTCAAATGATCTAAGAACCCTTTACGAGCTAGGAAGTGGAGCTAATGGACCTACAGATCAGAAGCTCCAACGATACAAGATTATTCAGTTAATCTCATTAACCTCCTAATCAACATTCGTTAACTGCGGGAACACTCCACTAAAGTCCCGCAATTGCACTCTTTTCACTGCAGATATATTTCTGTGTTCACAAATATCGATCAATAACAGCAAGTCAATCCTTCACGAATGTTCGTAAGACTAGTTTGGTCAAATTAACGTTTTACCCATGGGTTACATCTTTTACCTTAAGTCTCAGTGCTCCTCTAATGAATAACCCGTTTGTGGTCCTACCAACAAACAGAAGTCCCTCTCAGGCTAATGAGAGGATCAGACCCTTTGTTCAAGTTCTGGAGACACCACTTAAAGGAACATTCATCACTTACCGTAATAGGCGGGAAGAAGTGAATTCCTTCTTGTTAGGTTAAGTCTCTAGCTGCCTGCTCGGTCTTGTCCCCAAGAAAGTAGGCATATTGAGTTGGCGTCTCGGGCCACTCTCATCCATACTAGTCAATGGACAATCCCTCGCGAATAGGAGTTCGTAACCTGTTTAGGATTGAGATAAAGTTGCCTAGGTCATCCTATTGAAATAGAAATCTAACTAGTCAACGGAGTTACATCTAGTGATTACTATTTCGTGGTTCGGTCATATATAATCTCATTACATAGGATTTCCTCACTCACATGTTGTCTACACGAACACGTTAGGATCACTGTGTTTGTATCAAACACAAAGTGGGTCATATCAATAATATTACCAGGGTAAGGTACCCAAGCCTTATCCTCTTACTATAGACCCTTTAGGTTGTATCTCGAACTGAGATCGTTATATGTTCACTACATTCAGTTCAAGAGACATGCAACAACCTTGGATGTTAGTTTATTAGATTTAGGGTTAACTTAAGGCAAAATAATGAATTAAACAATAACTCTTTATTGATTTAACTTAGATTAGAGCAAAGTTCCAAGACCCTTAGTAAATTTGGGCACGAGAGTGACTTAGGTTCTCTGGGAAACATTTAAGAGTTGGTTCAAGTCGTGCATGCTTTTAAAATTTATAAGGAAACTTTATGATTTATTCTTATGCATGAGAATCACTATGAATCGAGAGATTCTTTTAAGTACATTTACTTCTTGTTTATAAATTCGCAACCATAGTTCATTGCATGTGCTAAATAAGGGATTAACTTGTGAAATCAATCTCCCTAACAATTCTATCATGTTCGTGTCTCCACTTATATATTTACTTTTCTATTTTTATTTTCATCTTTTATCAAAGTTTTGTTGGTTTAGATAAAATTTAGAATTAGTATCTTGGTAGTTAATCAATCTAGAAAACCATTCATGAGGACGATACTTGAAACTCAAATCATTATATTAAAACTTGATCCGTACACTTGGGTATTGCAATATCATTTTACGCAACAATATACAAGTTTTCTAAAAACAAAAACCTATCTCTAAAAAATAGATTGGCATCTCCCACTGCACGAGCTGAGACGACGTCTCCCGTTCTGACCCTAAGCATCATCTCGCCCTCATCGAGTTCTGTGAAGGAACTAGTTTCCTGAAAACAAGAACAAACGTGGTTAGTGGCCCCTGAATCAAGTATCCAAGTAAAGTCATCACTTTCTGAAGGAATTGAATCCCACAGCGAAAGCGATTATGAATCGCATGTTCTTATTTTGTAACATGGATTTCAATCAAGATTAAATATAACTAAGATTAAGCATGCTATAAGATATTGGACAACAAATAATTACCTTTGAAGAACTCTTTCTTCAAGTGCTCCTTCTCCCACGATCACGATCTCAGCAACTCGAACCCGAACGAATGAAGACACCACCACCGGATCTTCTCCATTGTTCTCTAGGTGAGGGAGATGTGGGTTCCTTTAGGATAAGGTGTGGGGTTGTGAGAGAGGTTGTGTTTTATGGAACTTTTCCAACAACACAAATACTTTGATAAACTAGGATTTTCCAAGATTTTTGCTTAGACACAAAGTTGCAACTTATGCAAGTATTTATAGGGAAATAGGATAGAAATTACCATCCTATCCCTCTTTCATTCTCTCATTAGTATATAGTTTATATATGAATCTAATTCACATAAAAACCATATTATATCAATTATATCACATATAACTAATATAACACCTCATATATGAAATTGAACACTTCAATTTCATTCCTAACATTATACCCTCAATATTACCATGTTGAGCCAACGAAGGGACCTAATGGACCTACAGTTCATGAGCTCCACTGATGTGAGATTAACTGATCAAACTCTTTGATCTAGTTAATCAATATTCATTAATTACAAATCACTCCACTATAGACTTGTAGTTGCACTCTCCTCACTGTAGATTATATTGTATCCATTAATATAATCATTACCCATGAGTCGACCATTCACAGGTTGCTTGTAATCACAGCTAGGTAAAATAACCATTTCACCCCTGTGATTATCTCTTTGTTCCTTAAGCAGCACTGATCCTCTAATGAACAACAAGTCTATGGTCCTACCATAGACTCGTACCCTCTTAAGTCAGTTTAGAGGGCGTGGCCCCGTTGTTCAAGACCTGGACTCAGTTCTTAAGGGAACAACCTATCTAATTCCTTAATGTAGGAATGAGTGAATTCCAACTTGTGTTGTTAAGTCCCCAGCTACCTACGAGGTTCTGTCCCTGAGAAGGTAGGCTTATTGAGTCGACTACAGACCACTCTCACCCACACTAGTCTAAGGACAAACCCCTATAAGCAGGAGTTCTTAACTTACTCAAGATTTAGGTCGAGTCACTAATGACCATCTATAAATAATCAGTCTTATCCTATTAGCAGTGTTATATAGGTTAGACTAATAATTTGCAGTCCAGTCTTGTATGAACTCTTCATACAGGATTCCCCCCTTCGCATGTCAACCACATGAATGAGTTGGATTACCTCATTTGTACTAATTACAAAGTGGGTCGCATCCATGGTGTTACCAGAATAAGGTTTCCAACCTTATTCTTATACCATAGACTATTTAGGTTATACTCTTGAACACAATCCAAATAGTGTCTACTACACTGATGTTCAAGATACATTCTAACCTTGGAGCTTAGTTTATTAGATTTATAAAACAAGAATATAATTTTATCAAAACAAATAACTTTTTATTTATTTGATCAAAATTACATAAGTTTAGTGTACAAATCCCAATACTTCCCACTAAACATGTTTCTAAAACAAGTAAATCATATTTACATGTCTTCTCTTTGAGCTCTCTGTCTCCAGTAGCAGAAGCCTTCCCCTTTCCTCATTTCCTCTTCTTCTGAGTCTTCTTAATCCCAGAAGAGGAACCACATTGCTACGAAACTGAAGGACACTCTTCGAAAGAGTCTCCATGATAAAGCTGACCTAGCTCGACTCATCGATCAAAACACCGTTCATTTCTGCCAAGTTAAAGTGGATCATCTGTCGTGAACATGTTCACTAACAGAAGTTCCCTCCTTCATCCTAACATTGAACACATGTTTGAGAGCGTCGTGCCTAACCTGAAAGGACTGTTGTCCAAACATGTTCTGCAACTACTCCATGATCTCCTTAGCGGTGACTAGTTTCTCGTGCTTCTTAGCCAAAACTTCATATAAGCTGGCTATGACGTAGACCTTGGCATTTTCATTGGCCTTAGTCCATCGATCGTACACATCACGAATACTTCGTGATGCGGTCGGGCTGGCACCTGAGGACATTCCTCAGTGAGCGCTTTTTAGGTCGTCAGTGACTAAGATTGTGTTTATATTATTCTTCCACGTTTGGTAGTTATCACCTACGAGCTTAAGAGAGCTATGATTGAACTACACATGCTTGCTGAAAGAAAAAATTTTGGATTAGTTCTCGCAAAAACTTTTGAAAATCCAATCATTTTTTAGCAAATTTTAATCCATGATCCCTAAGTCATTTGAAATTGCAATGATACCCCAAAGGTTTAAAATGACCACCACCAAAGGGTAGACAAAATCACTCGTCCTCTGGGACGAGACTTTCTCGACCAGACCCTAATGCTAGCATCCAGTTACCATTTTCGATCGGAGTCATTAACTCCTAATGATTCCCGTGAGTGTAACCCTCTATCTGTAAATCTCCAGATTTTTCATCCAAACAATAGTCGGCGAAAGGAGGACTATGAAGGAAAATAAACTAAAGATATCGTATCCCTTTCGAAAATTCACGGTATTCCGACTCCCATGATCAAGGCCCTTCGAAGGAATTGTCTGGTCCAGGCCAAACTAGCAGGCGGATCATAGGCGTCTCATGGTGTCAATCGATAGAAAAGGTCTTGAGTCCCGCTCCCACTCATTATAAGTATTCTCGCCATTCACCTTGAATTTTGGCCTATACAAATACTATCCGAAGGGGCACGCTCCTATTTGCGCCACGAGGCCGAGCATGGATCTCACGGTGTGAACTTAACGGACATTTATGGGTGGAATTTAAATGTATCTCATACACTTATTTCCTCCCACTTTAGTTTAACGGGTTTGACCTAGATAAATCGGCTATATTTACCTAAGTCTACCAATATAACTCTTATATTTGATTAGCCTAAGTCTATAACATATTATTAACTTAGGTCTATGTGAGTTCGTATTATTAGCACTTAATTAACACCACTCACGAGAATATAACTTATGAATCTTTAGAACAAATTCACTCCCAGGTCGGTTTCCATGTAGGGGTGTTCCGTAAAGCGTCTGCTTAAATACCCCAGCCTTACACAGAGTTACTAATTAGTCACCATTCATAAGTGATATTTGATTTCCTAATTCTAATCTTATTAGAACTAGAAAACCTAAGTCTAATTAATTCAAGTTCTAAACCATTTAAACTAATTAATTAACTTAGCTTACATGCATTTTTATGTTATTGTGCTTGATCATTCATCACATGAATAATTAAACTATATAACATACATTCATCACATGAATAAATGCATGTCAATGCAATTATCTAATTAACAAAGCACTTACATTAATTAAACATGCATATCTTATATTATAACACGTATAATATAAATTAATCATGCATACTATATATTATAACACTTATAATATAAGTTAATCATGCATAAACATGGTGCATGATATGCTTAACCTCAGGTGAGATTTTAAACTATATGACATACATTATTCATATAATATTTCATGCAACACTTGCATAAAATTAAATAGCAAATTGAACCAATTTTGGCACCCTAGGGACATTAATTTAATTAATTAACATTAATATAACAATTATATTAATATTAATTAATATAAATTAAATAAAACTAATTTTATAAAATAAATAAATTAATAAAATAAATTTTCTCGAAATTAACCGCTAAAAAATGCCCCCACTTGCCACTTTGTTGCAAAATTCTCGCATTAACTGCCCACTACGATGCAACATTGCAAAGCCATGAACAGCGTTGCAACACTACACTACTCAACGCCTTGGCAGCGTGCATCTTCCCACAAGCATGGCGTTGCACCCTGATGAACAGCGTTGCAACACTGTGTTCTGTACAACACTGGAACTTGTTATTTTTCGCTTGTTTCCGCTCCGTTTCTTCACAGCAACTCTTGACACGAACGACACTGACTTACAGACTAGATTTATATTCAAATTGCCCAAAAAATAAAAGACCCTTACATTGATCTCATCAACATAAACTTTAAATCTAACTAGGTGCCATTAACCGAAAACATCCAATTGCAAAACCACTAATTATCATCACATGAAAATTAATGCTACGCACCTAATTTTAAGAAAATTATAAAACCTACAACGAATTGCAACGTATTTCTCTGATACAAATTGTAGGGATTTCCCGCAACGGAAGTGTGATGTGAATCGCGATTGTTTCATTGTTATTATAATTTTCTTAAAATTGAAAGTATCAACATACAATCTACATTAATCATGCTTTTGAGAAGAAAAACAGAAAGCAAAAGTTCGAGAACCTACCTCTTGAAGAACTCTTCTTTGTGTTTCCTTCTCCGATCACGGTCTCACGATCCTACGATCTTTCCAACGAACTACCACGAACCGATTCAAGGGAACACCTCCACTTGATCTTCTCGGTTGTTCTCGAGAGGATAAGGCAGAGTGGTGAGAGAACTTTAGATTTCGGGTTTGAGAAGAATGTAGAGATTTGAGAGAGAGTTAAGAGAGAATGGTTGTTCTCTTTGGCTTGAATTCCAAAAAATGAGAATCAATTGCTTATGGAATGTCTCACATTCCATCAATATATAGTGGTATGTGGTGGAGTTAAAATCTCTATCAATTTATCACTTTACCACAGCTATATAATATGCAAATCATATTTGCATATCATATAATATAAGGTATCTCATACCTTATTATACAAATCCCATTTGTATAATTGTGGAATTAAAATTGAATCACATTCAATTTAATTTCTCTCAAACCAATTTATCCAAATTAGCCCCTAATTAATTAATTAGGCTATACTATAGTTTATTATGAATCTCATTCACATTAAACTATATATTATGTCAATCATATCTCATATAAATGACATAAATACCCTTGTAATGAATTTGAACACTTCAAATCCACTCAAAACTGTAAACTCTCATTTAGTCCAATTTGAGCCAACTGAGGGACCTAATGGACCTACAGATGATGAGATCCAATGATACCAGATTATCCGATCAAACTCTTTGACCCGGTTAATCAACATTCCTTAACTACAGTAACATTCCACTATAGCCTGTAGCTGCACTCTCCTCACCGTAGGATAAGTTGTGTCCATTGATATAACCAATGCCCATGAGTCGACCCTTTACAGGTTGTTTGTAGTCACAGCTAGGTCAAATTACCGTTTTACCCCTGTGTCTACCTCTTGTTGCTTAAGTCCCACTGCTCCTCTAATGAACAATTTTGTTACATGGTCCAACCATAAACAACATTTCTCTTGGGCTAGTGAGAGGGTGGGCACAAGTTGTCCAAGCCCTGGAGACAATATTTAAGGGAACTACCCCTTTTGTTTTCCTAGCTCGGGAACGAGTAAATTCCTTCTTGCGTAGTTAAGTTCCCATCTCCCCACGTGGTCCTGTCCTCAAGAAGATAGGCATATTTGGACAGACCCCCACAGGCAAGAATCCGTAACACGCTCAGGATTAAGGGCGAGTCACTAATGGTCATCTACAAAGTTATAAGCCCTATACTTTTAATGGTGTTACATCAGTAGGTCTAATAATTCACGGTCCGATCTTGTACAATATCATTGCACAGGATGCCCCCACTCGCATGTCAACCACATGAACGAGTTGGATCACCTTGTTTGTATCTAATACCAAGTGGGCCACCCCCACATTTTTGTCAGGATGAGGTTCCCAACCCTATCCATATACTGTAGACCGTTCGGGTCAATAGCTCGAGTGTGATCCTCCCTGTGTGTCTACTACACACCATTCAAGTTATCTCATATATGAACCTGGAGCTTAGTTTATTGGATTAAGTTTATAAAATGTGAGACACAAAGTTTGAATAACAAATACCCTTTATTCATTTATTCAACAAGTTTTTTAAACTATACGAGATTAGGTCATACACCTCAACACGATCTTGTACGAACTCATTGCACAGGATGCCCCCGCTCGTATATCAACTATATGAACAAGTTGGATCTTCGTTTGTATGAAATACAAAGTGGGTCACACCCATAGTGTTACCAGGATAAGGTTCCCAACCTTATCCATGTACTATAAACCATTTGGGTTACATACTTGAACATGATCCTACCTATGTGTCTGATGCGAGATGTGTGTGTAGTCAAAAGTAGGTACAAATTAATTACAACACATCACATGATATGCAAATATACACAGTCAATTACAACAAGTAATAAAATAAATGGTGCTTGAGTACCAAGAATCGAAACGAGATTCCTTGATCAAGTTCAAGTTTGCAGTGAATTTCAAGGTAACCAAAAAGAAAATAAAAACAAATGATAAATGGGGGTTCTTGCAAGAAAAGTAAATGACAGAAAAGTATAGAAAGCGAGTAAAGGAAAGCAATAAATGAAAGCGATAAAACAAAGCGGTAAAGGAAAGCAATAAAGGAAAACAAGTAAATGAAAGCAAGGTAAATGACAAGAAAGTAAATGACAAGAAAATAAATATTCACGCGCTGAGGTTGCTTGGGTTCATTTTAAGACATGTTGGTTCCAATTAAAAAGAGCTCATTTAGTCATTTGCTTCATACTATGTCTATGTGATCTTCTTAACATCATAGCAAGTATTCATGGTAGTTTTTCCCAAAACTTACGTAATTTTTCAGCAAGCGAATTCCCATTCATCAAGCATAGCATGCTCTTGCTACTATTCTGTTGGGATGTATGTCCTAATCTCGTACATGTTTGTAATATTCACTATTGAAATAAATAAAAGTTATTTTTTCATTACTTTGTGTCTCGCATATTTACAAACTTTGTCCAATAAACTAAACTCCAGGGTCATTGAATTATGAGAGAACTAGAACTTGAACGTTGTGTAGTGGACACACAGGGAGGATCACGTTCGAGTTAATGACCCGAATGGTCTACAGTATACAGATAGGATTGGAGACCTAATCCTGGATACGTTGTGGATGCGACCCGCTTTGTATTAAATATAGACGAGGTGATCCAACTCGTTCATGTGGTTAACATGCGAGTGGGGCATCCTGTGCAATGAGATTGTACAAGACCGGACCGTGAATTATTAAACCTACTGATGTAAGACCGTTAACAGTATAGGATTAATAACTTCGTAGATGACCATTAGTGACTCGACCTTAATCCTAAGCGTGTTACGGACTCCTGTCTGCGGGGGTCTGTTCTTTGACTAGTACGGGTGAGGGTGGTCACAGTTACTCACCCAATATGCTTATCTTCTTAGGGACAGGACCGCGTGGGGAGTTGGTATGTAACGCCCCTACTTTTACAATATAAGTTCCTAGGGACATTATTACTCATGCATGCATTCGAGGCCTTAAATAACTTTAAAAAGGTACAAATTGATAATTAAAATCAGTTTAATTTGGGATCCCATAAATACAAAACATTTACAACTAACTTTGGCCTCAATTTAAAATCGTTATACTACATAAAGGAACTAAAATCATTTAAAGATACTTTCTAAATCATGTATGCGGAAAATCTTGACTTTGTTCCCAGGACTTACATAGCGCATCATCATCACTACTTTGGTGTGCCTCGCTTTACACAGAAAACATTTTTAAAAAAGAGAAAACACAACAAAGGTAGAGGGGATGAGTATTATAAAATACCCAGTAAGTGGGGGTGGGGAAATGCAAACACATGCAACATGACTTTCTTTTAAACATGACTTTTATACATGACTGTGATTTGTGACTTTTGAGATCATAAAACTTTACATTGTGGGACCTAAAACGCTGTTCATAAAATCATGACTTTTCTCTTTGGCTATGCGTGGTCAATTGAGTCTACTCGAGTCTATTCATAATGAGTCCCTCATGGACCCTATAGGTTTGAGTCCCTCACAGACTCCCTATAAGATTTGAGTCCCTCATGGACCCTATAAGATTTGAGTCCCTCATGGACCCTATAAGTTTGAGTCCCTCATGCACTCTATAAGTTTGACACATAGGGTCTCGATGCATGTTTTACCATGCATAAATTCTCGAGAGACCAATTGCCATGACCTACATGAGATGTTCATATACATACAACATGCATGAGGTCCCATTCTTCAAACACATATACATATACATTCAGAATGATGCAACAATCACATAAAACATAAGTTCAGGGCATAACTTTCATAACTTTAATCTAGTGTCAATCAATCATAAGTGATAAGTACGTTTCTAATTTAAGGTACACAATTAGCACAATGACATAACTGAAAATCTCAATATGCATAACTATACATAACTGTGTCAAAATTCGTTTTGAAATACTTTGAAATCATTTCTGTTCAAGTCCTCCCTAAACCCTTAAATCGTTCAGCTCCTTTCTAAATCGTTTGGAAATCAATCATTTACTCATGATCCTTTAAACCATAGGAAATATTACTTTTCTAAAGTCGTGAGCGTAAGTCTTGGAATTTCACCCTTTTGAACTAAGTCCTCAAATTTCACTTTTTAAAATAAATCATTCAAGAAAACTTATTCATCCTCTTTTTAAGATCATTTGTAGAAAATCCCTTACCTCAACCTTAGCTTAAAACTCCTCAAGCTTCGTTCCTAGCTCAGTGTTCATCACAATCGTGTTTAATATGCCAGATCCCTAATTCCAATTCATCAATTCCTTAATTAATTAACATAAGCATAACTTAGAGTCTATATAGTAATTAGTTGGAACATTAAGTAATAATCAAACGAAATTACCCAACCGGAGGCTGAAAACAAACTCGGGGAATCAAAATAGGTGGACCGGAAACAGCTCCGCGCGAGCGGCGGCGGCGTGTGGTCAATCGGCAGCGACCAACGGCGACGCGTGGTGGCAGTTCGACAATGCGTTTCAAGGCGTTGAACACAACGTCGGGAAGCTCGTAGCCCGATCAATCTAAAACCGCTTTCCAATCTCTGAAAACCGATCAGAAAACACCTCAAAACTCGAACCAACTCGTGAAATCGCACGCGGTGGTGGCGTGCGTAGAGGCGTAGGGCGGCGACGCGTCTCAGAGCGTGGGAGTCAGATCTATTCGAAACCGGCCTAATCCCGAGAAAAACCGACCGAAAGCTCCTCCAAAAGCTCAGACCAAAAATAGCGGTTCGACTTGCTCCTCGCTCTGACGAAGGGACTGTCGTAGCAGCTAGCTTCATCCAAAAGTTGCGGTAACGTGAGGCAGTGGCGGCTTCGTCTTAAGGCTCGGGTTTGGGTGTGACGGCGTTCGATGAGTGGGAGGCTTCAACGGCGTGCGATGCGTGTGGCGGCTCGCGCGCAGCAGCAGAGGCGGAGAGATGGGCGGGAGAGGATGGGCGAGCAGCTGGCGACGCCGAGAACTGCAGAACACGAAGGTGTCTTCACGCGTTGATGGCAGCAGTCCTGGCAGCGACTCATCGTGCTGAAGGCAGTGGTTCCGGCGACGTCGACAGCTTCTTCCCACCGGCGGCGTTGACAGCTCCTTCCCACCAGCGTTCGTGCGGCTAAAGAATGTGAGATGGGAGGTTGAAGACAACCTTGGGGTCCGTGCACACAAGAGACAAGGACTTAGTAACCCTAATCCCTTTATTCTAAAATTACAAGACTGCCCTTCCATTCATCTACTATCCACTATAATGCCATTGGGCTTATTTTGATGTCTAAAAAAAAGACTTTTAATTATACCAAGTTTTCAATTGCATAATATTAATTTAAATTACAAAGCCTCAAAGCCCAATTAATTTAATTTTCTAATAAATTAATCCAAAACACAAAATGAGAGGTGTCTAAATTTCAGGGTCGTTACATGGTAACTTGACTACACGAGATGGAATGTGATTCAATTTAAAATCCACAATTATACATATACGATTTGTAATATAAGGTATGAGATATCTTATTACATGTGGTTATTGAAGGGATTAAGAATTCCCACAGCGGAAGACGTTGTGAAACGTCGTTGTTTCGTTGTGTAAAACGTATCTTAAAATCGAACTAAACTACTTTAATTCTAGGCTAAACATGCAAAAAGAGAAGAAAAACATAAAGTAACTCGTTACTTACTTGTTGAACAACTCTTCTTCAAACCTTTTCCTCCTCCGGTCACGATCCCTCTCGAACCAACGATCTCTACGAATTCGATCCTCGAACCGAACAGTGAGACACTTCCAAAATATCTTCTCGATTGTTCTCGAGAGGTTGAGGGGGAGTGTGTGGGACTCCATTTGGTTTTGAGTGAGGAGAATTCTAGAGAGAATTGAGAGAGAATGAGAGAATGGTTCTTTGCTCTCTTTGGATCAAAATCCAAAAAATGACAAATGATCTTGTGAGATGTCTTTGAATGCACCTATTTATAATGGTGTGTGGTGGAGTTAAAATCTCCACCCATTCACCATTTTACCACAACTATATGATATGCAAATCATATTTGTATATCACATAATATAAGGTATTTCATACCTTATTATACAAATCTCATTTGCATAATTGTAGAATTTTAAAATAAATCACATTCAATTTAATTTCTCTCAATTCAATTTCTCCAATTAGCACTAGTTAATCAATTAGACTATACTATAGTTTATTATGAATCTCATTCACATCAAACTATATATTATGTCATCTATATCACATTTAAATGACATAAATACCCAAATAATGAATTTGAACACTTAAAATTCACACCAAACTGTAAACCCTCAATTTGTCCAATTTGAGCCAACCGAGGGACCTAATAGACCTACAGATGATGAGCTCCAATGATCCGATACTAACCTGTCAAACTCTTTGATCCGGTTATTCAACATTCATTAGCTACGATAACACTCCACTAAAGCCCGTAGCTGCACTCTCATCAGTGTAGGACAAGTTGTGTCCATCGATATAACCAATGCCTGTGAGTCGACCCTTCACAGGTTGTTCGTAGTTACAACCGTGTCAAATTATCATTTTACCCCTGTGTGTACCTCTTGCTCCTCAAATCCCATGACTCCTCTAATGAACAACTACGTTGCATGGTCCTACCATAAACAATAACCCTCCCGGGTCAATGAGAGGGTGGGGCCCCATTGTTCAAGCCCTGAAGACAATACTTAAGGGAACAACCCATCTGGTTTC
Source organism: Trichosanthes cucumerina (assembly GCA_036507285.1). Lineage (NCBI taxonomy): Eukaryota > Viridiplantae > Streptophyta > Magnoliopsida > Cucurbitales > Cucurbitaceae > Trichosanthes > Trichosanthes cucumerina. The sequence goes on from CM071839.1 coordinate 29,326,422, forward strand.
CCTAAATCGGGAACGAGTGAATTCCATCTCGCGTAATCAAGTTCCCAGCTCCCCATGTGGTCCTGACCCTGAGAAGATAGGCATATTGAGCGAGTAACTTTGGCCACTCTCACCCGTACTAGTCAAAGGACAGACCCCTGCAGACAAAAGCCCGTAGCACGCTCAGGATTAAGGTTGAGTCACTAATGGTCATCTACGAATTTATTAGTCTTATACTGTCAACGGTCTTACATAAGTAAGTCTAATAATTTATGGTCTGGTCTTGTACAATCTCATTGCACAGGATGCTCCCACTCGCATGTCAACCACATGAACGAGTTGCATCACCTCATTTGTATCTCATACAAAGCGGGTCGCTTCCACAACGTATCCAGGATTAGGTCTCCAACCCTATCAATATACTGTAGACCGTTTGGGTTATTAACTTGAACGTGATCCTCCCTGTGTGTCCACTACACACCATTCAAGTTCTAGTTCTCTCATAATACAATGACCCTGGAGCATAGTTTATTAGATTAAGTTTATGAAATATGCGATACACAAAGCATTGAAAAAATAACTCTTATTTCAACTTGGAATAGTACAAACTTACATGAGAATAAGACATATATCCCATTAGTTATGCAAATATGATTTGCATAACATATGGTTGTGGTAAAATGGTAAATAGGTGGAGATTTCAACTCCACCTATCACCATTATATAATGCCTTTGTGAGAAGGCATTGTAAAGGCATTGGTTCATTTTTTGGAATCTCACCAAAAGAGTTCTAAAAACAATTCTCTCAACTCTCTCAAACTTTCTCTCTTCCCCTAAACCAAAAGAATCCCATCACTCTCCCTTTACCGAATGAGAACAACCGAGAAGACCTTTCGGAGGTGTTCGAATCGTTCATTGTTTGGAGAGTTCATGATCGTAGTGATCGAGAGCACGAAGGGTTCGTGACCGGAGAAAGAATTCGTGATGAAGGGCTCTTCAACAAGTAAGTAGTTTTTCTTACTATTTTTCCTTCTTTTTACAGCATGTTTAATCTAAACTCTATGGGATAGAATTAATTTTAAGAATTGTTTTCACAACGAAAACCACGACGATTCAAAGTCGTTTTCCGCTGCGGGAGTTTCATTCCCTTCAATTGGTATCAGAGCCAATCGTTGGCTACTTCATTGTGCAAAATAGTTTTCTTAAAATTAGGTGGGTTATGCTTTAATTCATGAGATGAATTGTGGTTTTTGCAAAATGGATGTTTTCGGTTTTGGCACTTAATTGAGATTTACTTTTATGTTGATAAGATCAATGTAAAGGCCCATGTTTTTTGGACAATTAGAAAGTAAATTGAGCCTATAAGTCCGTGTCATGAATGACAAGTTTGTTGTTCTGTCAACGGCGTTGAGACGTTGTTCTTCGGCATCTCAACGTTGTCCATGCAGATCCAGGCTAAGCTGCAGGTCAGCGTTGCAATGCTGGGTGTAGCGTTGCAATTCTGACGCATTGGGCGCGCTGAGGACAACGCTGCAAGCGTAGTGGGTAGTTAGCGAGGAGATTTCGCGCGAGATGTGGCATGTTGGACAGTTTTTGTTCGTGGGGGTGTTATTTATTATTTTTATTTATTTTCTAATTTGTAAAATGTATTTTAAAATTAATTTTATTAATTAATATTAATATAAAAGTTATATTAATGTTAATTAATTAAATTAATGTCTCTAAAGTGCCAAAACCGGTCTAATTTTGCTATTGAATTTATTTTATACATGAGATGTATGAAATTTATTTATTCTATGTGCATAATGTATGTCATGTAGATTAAAATCCCAACATAGGCTAAACATTTCATGCATCATATTTATAATATAAGAGTTATGATATAGTGTATGCATGGTAGGATTATATTATAAGAGTTATAATATAGAGTATGCATGGTAGGATTATATTATAAGAGTTATAATATAATGTTTGCATGTTTTAATTTATTTAATATAAGTGTTATATTTCTTAGATTAAAAGCATGCACATGCATTTAATTCATGTGATGAATGTATACTATATAGTTTATTATTCATGTGATGAATGATCAAGCACTATAACATAGAAATGCATGAAACCTAAGTTAATTATTAGTTTTAAAATGTTTTGAACTTGAATAATTAGACTTAGGTTTTCAAGTTCTAATAAGATTAGAATTAGGAAATCAAATATGACTTAATGAATGGAGACTAATTAGTAACTTTGTCTAAGGAAGGTTCTGTCTAAGGCTGGGGTATTTAAGCTAACGCTTTTCGGAACACCCTTACTTGGGAACCGACCTGGGAGTGAATTTGGTCAGGAGATTCATAGGTTATATTATCGTGAGTGTCGTTAATTAAAAGTTCATTAATTTACTCACATAGACCTAAGTTAATAATGTGATTATAGACTTAGGCTAATCCAATATAAGAGTTATACTGGTAGACTTAGGAAAATACTAGCCGATTTATTTAGGTCATTCCCGATCAATTTAAAGTGCTGAGTGGGAGGAAATTGAAGGGATTTTGAATTCCCGCAGCGGAAGACGTTGTGAAACGTCGTTGATCCATTGTGTAAAACATGTCTTAAAATTGAATCTATCTCATAGATCCTAGGCTAAACATGCAAATAAGAGAAGAAAACAGTAAGGAATTATAAGATACTTATTGAAGATCTCTTCTTCAACGCTTTTCCCCTCCGGTCACGATCTCTCTCGATCCAACGATCTCCTTGAACACAAACCTCGATCCAAACAGGGAGACACCTCCAAAGGGTCTTCTTGGTTATTCTCGGGAGGTTGAGGGAGAGTAGGTGGGACTCCCTTTGGTTTTGGGTGAGGAGAAGTTTTAGAGAGAATTGAGAGAGAATGAGAGAAAGTCTTTTTGCTCTCTTTGGATGAAAATCCAAAAAATGGCAAATGGCACACCAAAGGCTTCTTGCAAAGCCTTTAAATACTATTGTGTGTTGGAGTTAAAACCTCCACCAAATCACAATTTTACCACAACCATATAATATACAAATCACATTTCCATATTATATAATATAAGGTATCTCATACCTTATTATACAAATATCATTTGCATAAATGTGGAATTATAAATTGAATCACATTCAATTTAATTTCTCTTAATTCAATTTCTCCAAATACCACTAATTAATCAATTAGGATATACTATAGTTTATTATGAATCTCATTCACATCAAACTATATATTATGTCATCTATATCAAATATAAATGACATAAATACCTAAATAATGAATTTGAACACTTCAAATTCACACCAAACTGTAAACCTTCAATTTGTCCAATTTGAGCCAATCGAGGGACCTAATGGACCTACACGTGACGAGCTCCAACGATCCGAGACTAGCCTGTCAAACTCTTAGACCCGGTTATTCAACATTCATTAGCTACGGTAACACTCCACTAAAGCCGTAGCTGCACTCTCATCACTGTAGGACAAGTTGTGTCCATCGATATAACCAATACCCATGAGTCGACCATTCACAGGTTGTTCGTAGTCACAGCTGGGTCAAATTACCGTTTTACCCCTGTGTCTACCTCTTGCTCTTTAAGTCCAACTGCTCCTCTAATGAAAAAGTACGTTGCATGGTCCAACCATAAACAACAACCCTCTCAGGCCAATGAGAGAGTGGGGCCCCATTGTTCAAGCTCTAGGGACAACACTTAAGGGAACAACCCCTTTACTTTCCCTAAGTCAGGAACGAGTGAATTCCTTCTTGCGTAGTCAAGTTCCCAGCTCCCCATGTGGGCCTGTCCCTGAGAAGATAGGCATATTGGGCGAGCAACATTGGCCACCCTCACCCGTACTAGTCAAAGGACAGACCCCCGCAGACAGGAGTCCGTAACACGCTCAGGATTAAGGTCGAGTCACTAATGGTCATCTACGAATATATTAGTTCTATACTGTTAACGGTGTAACATCAGTAAGTCTAATAATTCACGGTCCGGTCTTGTACAATCTCATTGCACAGGATGCCCCCACTCGCATGTCAACCACATTAATGAGCCAGATCACCTCGTTTGTATCTAATACAAAGCGGGTCGCATCCACAGTGTATCCAGGATTAGGTCTCCAACCCTATCCATATATTGTAGACCGTTCGGGTCATTAACTCGAACGCGATCCTCCCTGTGTCCACTACACATGGTTCAAGTTCTTACTTCTCTCATAATGCAATGACCCAGGAGCTTAGTTTATTGGATTAAGTTTATGAAAAAAATGCGAGACACAAAGTTTAAATAAATAACTCTTATTTATTACACAATGTTGAAATAAATAACTCTTATTCCTTTACAACTTGGAATATTACAAACTACACGAGATGAGGACATACATCCCAACAAACTCCCACTTGGACTAAGCTAGTGGAGTACATGATACATTTCTCAAATGTACAGTAAAGTAATACAATAAAGTAATACAATAAACTAGGGCATTGAATACCCCTTAACAATACTCCCACTTGCCCTAGTCAGGAAGCACTCGAAGACCTAGACTCTCTAGGTGACCCTCAAACACCTTAGTCGTGAGGGCCTTTGTAAATGGTCCGCAACGTTGTGCTACGAGCTATCTGCGTGACTGTCACATCTCCACGGTGCACAATTTCCTGTATCAAGTGATACTTACGCTCTATATGCTTGCCCCTTTTATGACTCCGAGGTTCTCTCGAGTTGGCTACTGCACCACTGTTGTCACAAAACAATGTGATTGGCAAGTTCATATTTGGAACAACTTCCAAATTCGTCATGAACATCATGAGCCAAACAGCTTCCTTTGTAGCTTTACAAGCCACAACATACTCGACTTCCATCGTGGAATCAGCGATGCATCCCTGCTTGATGCTTCGCCACACTACAGCTCCTCCATTCAGAAAAGGTTGACCCCGAAGTGGATTTTCTAAAATCCTTATCGGTCTGAAAGTCAGAATCTGTGTATCCCGTAAGGATCAAATCCCCACTCCCATACACAAGGTTGTAGTTCCTCGTTCTCCTAAGATACTTGAGGATTGCCTTTACGGTTGTCCAGTGATCTAATCCTTGATTGGATTGATACCTACTGACAATCCCAACTGCATAACAGAAGTCGAACCTAGTACACAGCATGGCATACATCAGGCTCTCTACAGTTGAAGCATAGGAGATTCATCTCATATCCTCAACCTCTTGAGGCGTCTTAGGACATCGATCCTTAGACAAGTGAACCCCATGCCTGAAAGGCAACAAGCCCTTCTTGGAGTTCTGCATCTTATACGTAGACAACATCTTGTCAATGTAAGATGCCTGAGACATGGCTAGCGTTCTGTTCTTCCGGTTCTGGACTATCTGGATACCTAGAACATACTGAGCCTCTCCCAAATCTTTCATTTGGAATTGCGAAGCCAACCATTTCTTAATGTCAGTAAGAAATCCTACCTCATTCCCAAAGAGAAGGATATCATCCACATACAATATAAGAAATGCGACAGTTTTGTCGACGATTTCCTTGTAGACACAAGGCTTGTCAACATTTTGATCAAAGCCATAAGATTTGATCGCCTCATCAAACCTTATATTCCAAGACCTCGAGGCTTGTTTTAGTCCATAAATAGACCTTTTAAGCCGACAAACTCTTTGCTCTTGGCCTTGGGCAATGAACCCCTTGGGCTGGTCCATGTAGATGGTCTGGTCAAGGTTGCCATTCAGAAAGGCGGTCTTGACATCCATCTGTCATACCTCATAGTCATAATATGCGGCAATGGCCAAAAGGATTCTAATCGACTTTACCATGGCAACAGGTGAAAAGGTTTCCTCATAGTCAACCCCTTCCACCTGGGTAAAACCCTTTGCCACTAGTCGAGCTTTGAAGATCTGCACCTTCCCATCTACGCCACGTTTACGCTTGTAGATCCACTTGCAACCAATAGGTTTAACCCCATCCGGTTGGTCCACAAGCTCCCAGACGGAATTGAAGTACATCGACTCCATTTCCTGGTCCATGGCTTTAATCCATTCGTCTTTGTCAACGTCTGCCATTGCCTGATCATAGGTCAATGGATCCTCACAGTCATCATCAGGAGTGACGACCTGGGTTTCAGCTAAACCCATGTAACGTTCAGGCTGTCTCACAACTCTCCCACTACGTCGAGGCATTCCCAACTCTTGGGAACGGACTTGACTAGACGAGCTAGGATCAACAACACTTGTTAACGTACTAGCACCATCAGCAACTCTTGCTGGTGAACTGTCCATTTCATTCAACACAATTTTACTCCTTGATAAGTGATCCCTGATGTGGTCTTCCTCAAGAAAAGTGGCGTTTGTTGACACAAGCACCCTATTATCTTTAGGATCGTAAAAGTAACCACCTCTAGTCTCTTTTGGGTAACCTACAAAAAGGCACAACTTTGAACGGGGTTCAAAATTTTTCGGGTTTGACATCAACACATGGGTTGGCCATCCCCAAATTCTGAAATGACGTAAACTGGTTTTACGACCATGCCAGAGTTCGAAAGGTGTTTCACAAACACTTTTCGACGGAACTGTGTTCAAAATGTATACCGCAATCTCCACTGCGTAACCCCAAAAAGAATCAGGGAGACGAGCGTAGCTCATCATCGACCGAACCATGTCCAACAAGGTTCTGTTTCTCCTCTCCGATACACCATTCTGCTGTGGCATACCAGGTGTTGAGAGTTGGGACGTAATTCCATGTTCTATCATATAGTCCTGGAATTCAGTGTCCATATACTCTCCACCTCTATCCGATCGAAGTGTTTTAATCGTTTTACCTAACAAGTTCTCAACCTCAGTCTTGAACTCCTTGAACTTTTCAAGTGTTTCAGACTTCCTATGCATTAGGTAAATGTACCCATACCTCGAATAGTCATCTATGAAAGATACGAAGTATTCGTAACCTCCTCGTGCTTTAACATTCATCGGACCATAGAGGTCAGAATGTATAAGCTCAAGGGGCTCCTTGGCTATATATCCTTTTCCACTAAAAGGATGTTTGGTCATTTTGCCTTCAAGGCATGACTCATATACCGGTAAAGAGTTTTCTTCCAACTCGCTTAGAAGTCCACTCTTCACTAGTCTCTCAATCCTATTGAGATTAATGTGGCCTAAGCGTAGATGCCAAAGATGGGCACTTTCTTTTGGAGAAGCTTTTAATCTCATAGTTTATCGTTTCAGTTGTTTTGAACAATTCGGTGTTCAAAACACTTTTGACCGAATTAGGGTTCAAAACATATAAATTGCTCTCAAGCGAAGCAGATAAAATCAAATTTCCATTTCGACAAATAAACGCTTTATTGCTCTTCAAAGAAACGGAAATATTTTGTTCTAATAGGCAGGATATAGAAACTAGGTTTCTCGTAAACCCAGGAACTATGTACATATTATCCAATAATAAGTACTTCCCGCCAAAGAACAACTTCACCGTGCCTATTGCTGCAGCTGAGACAACTTCTCCGAATCGAACCCTGAGTATTATCTCACCCTTTTGCAGCCGCTGCCAAGAACTTAATCCTTGAAAAGAAGAGCAAACGTGGTTAGTGGTGCCTGAATCCACTATCCAAGCAGAGTCATTACTCTCCACTAAACAAGTTTCTGTGACAAGTAAATCACATTTACCTGTCATCTTCTTTTCATCAAGGAACTTGGGACAACTCCTTTTGAGTGTGTCCAGTCCTCGTTCTTGAGAGAAACACTTTCTAGCAACATCCTTGATTTCTTTGCCTTTTTTAGCGGCGGACATGATCAACCTTAACTTCCTTCAACTTCTCCTTCTTCCCCTTAGGGCCTGAAGAGTCTACAAACTTTATCCTAGAGGTCGTACCCCTGTGAAAAGGTCTTAAGGGAACACTTGCCTCAGCTTCCTGTCACCTAGTTTGCACCAAGGACTGAAAGGTTTGTAGATTGTTGAATAGGACAGTTGAACCGGGCACCTGAGGACCTTCCTCAGTGAGCGCAAACTTTTGGTCGTCATTTACCAAAATCGTGTCTATATTGTTTTTCCACGAAATACTATCGCTGACTAACTTACCGGAAGCTAAAGGGGCGTTAAAAGCGTTTGACATTTTGTTGCTGAAATAAAATGAAAAACTTTGTATTAGTCTAGCAAAAACTTTTTAAAATCCAATCGGGTTTTAGCAAATTTTTATCCTATGATCCCTAGGTCATTCAAAATTTGCAATGATACCCTAAAGGTTTAGAATGACCGCCACCGTAGGGTAGACAAACCCACTCCTCCTCTAGGACGAGACCCTCTCGACCAGGCCCTAATACCAGAATAACTCTTATTCCATTAATCATCCAGTTACCATTTTTCGGTCAGAATCCATTAACTCTTAATGAATCTTGTGAGTGTCACCCTCAATCTTTAAATTTCCAAGTATCCGTCCAAATAATAACCGCCGTAGGGAGGACTAAGAAGGAAAACCAACAAGGAAATCGTATCCCTTTTGGGAATTCACTATGTTTCGACTCCCATGATCAAGGCCCTCCGTAGGGATTGTCTGGTCCAGGCCAAACTAGCAGGCGGATCATTGGCGTCTCACGGTGTGAATCGAAAGAAGAGACCGTGGGTCCCATTTTCACAGATCCCGCTCCCACTCACTATAAGTATTCTCTCCATTCCCGTTGATATTGACCCATACAAATGCCACCCGTAGGGGGACACTCCCATTTGTGCCACGAGGTCGAGCATGGATCTAACGGTGCGAACTTAACGGAGTTTTGTGGATGAAAAATTAAATGTATCTCATACACTTTATTTCCTCCCACTCAGCACTTTAAAATAATCGGGATTAACCTAGATAAACCGACTAAAATTTACCTAAGTCTACCAACATAACTCTTATATTGGATTAGCCTAAGTTTATAATCACATTATTAACTTAGGTCTATGTGAGTAAATTCATTAACTCTTAATTAACGGCACTCACGAGAATATAACCTAAGAATCTTCGGACAGAGTTCACTCCCAGGTCGGTTTCCAGGTAGGGGTGTTCCGCAAGCGTCAACTTAAATACCCTTGCCTTAGACAAAACCTTCCTTAGACAGAGTTACTTATCAGTCTTTATTCAAATCTCATAATTGATTTCCTAATTCTAATCTTATTAGAATTAGAAAACCTAAGTCTAATTATTCAAGTTCTAAACCATTTAAAACTAATAATTAACTTAGGTTACTTGCATTTCTATGTTATAGTGCTTGATCATTCATCACATGAATAATACTATACTATAACATACATTCATCACATGAATTAAATGCATGAGCATGCTTTTAATTTAAAAATATAACACTTATATTAAATAAATTAAATCATGCAAACATTATATTATAACTCTTATAATATAATTCTATCATGTATACTATATATTATAACTCTTATAATATAAATATGATGCATGAAATGTTTAACCTAAGGTGGGATTTTAAATCTATATGGCATACTTTATGCACATAGAAATAATTAAATCATACATCTCATGCATCAAATAATTAAATAGCAATATTGGACCGATTTTTTGCACCCTAGGGACATAAAATTAAATTAATTAAAATTAATATAACATTTATATTAATATTAATTAAAATAATTAAAAAAACATTTATAGAATCAAAATTACAAATAAATAAGTAAAAAAAAAATAAAACGGTAGTTGCACAACGCCAGGCTTGAACTGTCGCCCACAAACACGCCTCCGCAAAATCCACGCTCCACGCACCACTTCGCCACGGCGTTGCAACGTTCTTATTGCATTGCAACGCTATAATGTATAGCGTCGCGCTCAGCGTTCTCAACCGCTAGCATTGCAACGCTGCACTGCAGCAGCCTCCAGCAGCATGGATGGCGTCACAACGCTGATGAAATTCCAGCAACACAACTTTTTCTGTTTTTCACCAAAATCGCCCGCTTTTGCTCTGTTTTCTTCACGACAACTCTTGCCACGAACGACACGGACTTACATACTCGATTTACATTAAAAAATGCCCAAAACAATGGGCCCTTACATTAATCTCATCAACTTTAATGTAAATCTAAAAAGTGCCAAAAACCGAAAACATCCAAAATTGCAAACCATTAACATTCATCTCATGAAAATTAATGCTACCCACCTAATTTTAAGAATTCACAGAATACACAACGAAGAGCAACGATTGGCTCTGATACCAATTGAAGGGATTTTTAATTCCCGCAGCGGAAGACGTTGTGAAACGTCGTTGATCCATTGTGTAAAACGTGTCTTAAAGTTGAATCTATCTCATAGATCCTAGGCTAAACATGCAAATAAGAGAAGAAAACAGTAAGGAATTATAAGATACTTACTTGTTGAAGATCTCTTCTTCAACGCTTTTCTCCTCCGGTCACGATCTCTCTCGATCAAACGATCTCCTCGAAAACGAACCTAGAACCGAATAGGGAGACACCTCCAAAGGGTCTTCTCGGTTGTTCTCGAGAGGTTGAGGGAGAGTAGGTGGGACTCCCTTTGGTTTTGGGTGAGGAGAAGTTTTAGAGAGAATTGATAGAGAATGAGAGAAAGTCTTTTTGCTCTCTTTGGATGAAAATCCAAAAAATGGCAAATGGCACACCAAAGGCTTCTTGCAAAGCCTTTAAATACTATTGTGTGATGGAGTTAAAACCTCCACCAAATCACAATTTTACCACAACCATATAATATACAAATCACATTTGCATATTATATAATATAAGGTATCTCATACCTTATTATACAAATCTCATTTGCATAAATGTGGAATTATAAATTGAATCACATTTAATTTAATTTCTCTCAATTCAATTTCTCCAAATAGCACTAATTAATCAATTAGGCTATGCTATAGTTTATTATGAATCTCATTCACATCAAACTATACATTATGTCATCTATATCTCATATAAATGACATAAATACCCAAATAATGAATTTGAACACTTCAAATTCACACCAAACTGTAAACCCTCAATTTGTCCAATTTGAGCCAACCTGAGGACCTAATGGACCTACACGTGACAAGCTCCAATGATCCGAGACTAACTCAGCCGAACTCTTTGACCGGTTATTCAACATTCATTAGCTACGGTAACACTCCACTAAAGCCCGTAGCTGCACTCTCATCACTGTAGGACAAGTTGTGTCCATCGATATAACCAATACCCATGAGTCGACCCTTCATTGGTTGTTCGTAGTCACAGCTGTGTCAAATTACCGTTTTACCCCTGTGTCTACCTCTTGCTCCTTAAGTCCCACTGCTCCTCTAATGAACAACTACGTTACATGGTCCAACCATAAACAACCACCCTCTCAGGCCAATGAGAGAGTGGGGCCCCGTTGTTCAAGCCCTAGAGACAACACTTAAGGGAACAACCCCTCTACATTTTCTAAGTCAGGAACGAGTGAATTCCTTCTTGCGTAGTCAAGTTCCCAGCTCCCCACGTGGTCCTACCCCTTAGAAGATAGGCATATTGGGCGAGCAACAGTGGCCACCCTTACCCGTACTAGTCAAAGGACAGACCCTCGCAGACAGGAGTCCGTAACACGCTCAGGACTAAGGTCGAGTCACTAATGATCATCTACGAATATATTAGCTCTATATTGTTAACGGTGTTACATCAGTAAGTCTAATAATTAAAAGTCCGGTCTTGTACAATCTCATTGCACAGGATGCCCCCACTCGCATGTCAACCACATGAACGAGTCAGATCAACTCGTTTGTATGTAATACAAAGCGGGCCGCATCCACAGTGTATCTAAGATTAGGTCTCCAACCCTATCCATATACTGTAGACCGTTCGGGTCATTAACTCGAACGCGATCCTCCGTGTGTGTCCACTACACACCGTTCAAGTTCTTACTTCTCTCATAATGCAATGACCCAAGAGCTTAGTTTATTGGATTAAGTTTATGAAAAAAATGCGAGACACAAAGTTTTAATAAATAACTCTTATTTATTACAAAATGTTGAAATAAATAACTCTTATTCATTTTCAACTTGGAATATTACAAAGTACATGAGATGAGGACATACATCCCAACAGAAATAAAGTGTATAAGATACATTTAATTTTTCGAACACAAATCTCCGTTAAAGTTCACACCATGAGATCCATACTCGGCCTCGTGGCGCAAATAGGAGCGTCCCCCCTTCGGACGATATTTGTATGGGTTAAGATTAACGTGGATAGAGACAGTACTTATAGTGAGTGGGAGCGAGACCTATGAAAACGATACCCACGATCTCTTTTTTTGATTCATACCGTGAGACGCCTATGATCCGCCTGCTAGTTGGGCCTGGACCAGACAATCGCTTTGGAGGGCCTTGATCATAGGAGTCGGAACACCGTGAATTTCAGAAAGGTATACAATTTCCTTGTTTTTTTTCCTCCTTGGTTCACCCTTCGGTGGCTATTGTTTGGACGGATACTTGGAAATTTAAAGATTGAGGGTGACACTCACGAGATTCATTAAGAGTTAATGAATTCAGACTGAAAAATAGTAGTTGGATCCCTAATGAAATAAGAGTTATTCTGGTATTAGGGTCTGGTCGAGAATGTGTCGTCCCAGAGGAGAAGGGTTTCTGTTCACCCTTCGGTGGCAGTCATTCTAAACCTTTGGGCTATCATTGCAAATTTTAATGACCTAGGGATCATAGGATAAACTTTTGCTAAAATGGATTGGTTTTTTTAAAGTTTTTTGCGAGATTGACACAAAGTTTTACTTATTTTTTCAGCAAAAATGTCTAGCTCAATCATTGCGCTTTTAGCTTCCGACAAACTAGTGGGAGATAATTTCCAAACGTGGAAAAATAATATCAACACAATTCTAGTAACTAACGACCTAATGTTCGTGCTCACTAAGGAGTGTCCTCAGGTGACGGCCTCGACCGCGTCACGAAGTGTTCGTGATACGTACGATCGATTGATCAGGGCTAATGAAAAGACCAAAGTTTACATCATTGCCAGCTTATCTGAAGTCTTGGCAAAAAAGCATGAGGTGATGATCATCGCCAAGGAGATCATGGAATCCTTGCAAGAAATGTTTGGACAACAGTCCTTTCAGGTCCGACATGATTCCCTCAAACACGTCTTTAATGCGCGGATGAAAGAAGGGACGTCTGTCCGTAAACATGTTCTGGACATAATGACCCACTTCTATCTGACAGAGATGAACGGGGCTTCGATCTATGAGTCGAGCCAGGTCACCTTTATTCTGGAGACTCTTCAGAAGAGTTTCCTTCAATTTCGTTGTTGCGTATAATTATGAATATGCAATACCGCAGTGTACGGGTCAAGTTTTAGTACAGTGATTTATGAGTCCATGTATCGTCCTCGGGAATGAGTTTCTAGATTAATTAATTACTAAGATACTAATTCTCAATTTTAGCTAAAGCAACAAAACATGGATAGTTGATTGAAAGTAAAGACAAGCAAACAAACAAACATGAAGAGACATGAATTGATAGATTTGAGGGAAGTGATTAATAAAATTAATGACTCAATTCACACATGAAATGAACCAAAGAGATGAAATTATAAACAAGACGTAAAATACTCAAGAAAACCTCTCGATTCTTAGTGAGCCTCCACATGCAATAAACTCCATAGTCTCCATATGAACGTATGACATGCATGGCATTAAGCAACTTCTTTATGCGTTTTCCTAAGATTTCTAGGTCATTCTCATGCAAGATTTCTAAAGGTTTTGACAATTTTGTTCTAATTCAAGCTTTATCTCTCGAGTAAAGAACGAATTGCCAACAAATTAAGAAGTAAAGAACGAATTGCCAAAAATAAGAACAAAACATGCTTCAATTCATGGTAAGAAAGTCTTAACAAGTAAATCAAATTCTAACTACAATGTTTAGCTACTCTAAATCACATGAAAATCAAACTAAACATGTAGAAAACGTCTCAAACGGAGTAAAAATCTGAAAGAAAAGGAAATTAAACTTATGTGTCGATGCCGGTCCTTCGTCTCCGAACTCCCGTCTTCGATCTCGAACCTCCACGAATGCTTTGGCTCCCAAAACACTCTTTTCTCTCTTCTTAGAAAGTGTATTTTGAAAATAGGACAAAAATCTAGAAAATTCGGCTCCCTTTGCAAGAATGCATAATGATATATTTATAGGTTTAATCGGTGCAGCGTTGCAACGCTAGGGACAACGTTGCAACGTTGTACCCTAGACAGCTGGTAAATTAGGAAACAGTTGGCAGCGTTGTAACGTTGAGGACAGCGTTGCAACGCTGCTACCCTAACGTGCGCGCCCCTTATCGATCTGGCGTTGCAACGCTAAAAGGCAGCGTTGCAACGCCCTCACCACGGTTCCTCATGCTCATTCCCTTATCGAGATAGCGTTGCGACGCTGCAAAGCAGCGTTGCAATGCTATCAGCAGTGTATTTTAATGCTTCATGGCTGCACGTTCGGCGTTGCAACGCCATCATCTCGGGTCTTCTAGCTTGGGATGATCCTTTTACTTCCAATTGATGTTATTTTTAGCTCCAAATAACCTCGTTTCGATCCCGAGTGATCCAAAATATCTCCAACTGTTATGTTTATGCCCTTATCCTGAAATTGAATGATTTAAACACGTAAAAGCCCTGAAATCATCGTAAAACTAGCAATAATTAAGCCTAAGGATAACACATTTTGTGTGCTATCAAACACCCCCAAACTTAAAATTTTGTTAGTCCCGAGCAAAAACAGAGTTAAACATTAGATTGTTCTTAAACATACATTTGATTCAAGCCTAAAAAATTTAAGGAAAAATCTAGTAACCACAGGAAACACTAAGACATAGCACTTCAGCAAGCAATTTAAGACTTTTCCTAAGTGTTCCTACGCGTGTGTGTGTGATTAGCTTATGTTCCCTTCATTTTTACTGAGCCCGGATCAACTTTATTAGGCTCTCCATTCAACTTCCCCCTACACTGGTCATAATCATTAATCTTTGAGTCTCCCCACATTCAAGAATTAAATAACTCTACTTAGCACTTAATCACTTTTTTTTGTTTAAAAAATTTTTCTTTTTCTTCTTCTTTTTTTTTGTGCAAGGATACTAGCTTTCACACATCCACTGCAGGGACCCTTACCCAGAGCACTTGCTCAATGAATGTCCTAACTAATCACAGTGAAGGTAACTCTTTTTGCCCTCACGATTTTTTTTTTTAGCAAACAAATAACAAAAACAAACTATTTCACATACTATACAAATCATGCACTTCATATTGTTATTCACCCTATCCTGAAGTTTAACTCTCAAACCAATTCTTACATCTATCGGGGTGACATCAAACTTCTAAACCTAATAAATCTGTTCTAAGCATTTCAAAACTACAGGAACACAGACTATGTGCATAATAGTGCAGGAAAAACTCAAGAAAAATTTTAAATTAACTCGAATTCATGTCATGCTCTCAAGTTTCAGCAGAATCACAAGAATTTCCAATTAAATCTCGTCCTAGGCTATCATGATCATACCTATGTAAAGGATCAATCAACAATTCAGCACATACTCAGGACATACTCATGACAACAAATAAACAACATCCCACCCCCAAACTTAAACTAAAAATTGTCCCAAATGTTTGCAGAAATAAACACAAATTAAGTATAAGGGTAAAAGTGGACAATATTGTCCTCGGTGATGGAGATCTTTCTGAGCTCCTTGGATAGCCAAAACATGTGTGTTGGAGTTCCTCAGAACGGGAGCATGGATTTCCAACGAAAGATGACATCATCACAACCTACAAAGCAAAACAAACAAACTAGTAAATAAACAGCGAACAACTAAAACAAACTAAAATAGAACAAAACTGTAAAGCTTGGGTTGCCTCCCAAGAAGCGCTTTCTTTAACGTTTTTAGCTAGACTGTACTCCCTCAAGATTGGCCTCAAGGCACGTAAAACTGCTCATATTTCTTCGGGCCCTTCTTGCTTGAATCTATATAGCCTTCTAAGTCTAAAAGGCTATCTTGTTTCTCTTGGGCACTTGACAAATAACTATTTTTTGTATTTTTGTGTAACAGAATAAAAGAACAAAAATTAAAACAAGACTCTTGAGTGTAAGACAATTGGTTGGGAAGATTAAAGGGATTTTCTGGAGACAAAAGGGGGAAGGACTTCTCAGCCTCGACCTCTATCACCTGAATCTCCCCGGTGGAACTGACTGTATCACCAATGTCTACTTCACTACCCTGACTAGTCTCCCCCAAACTATCCTCACTAAAGTATGAACAAATCCTCCTAGGTGGCACCTCCTAAGTGGTAAGGATAAGAAATTGTTCCTGTAAGGCCTTAAGGGAAATCACTAGCTGATTAAGATATTGAGCTCTATTCTGTACTATTTCCCAAAGTCCTACCACTTCAGCTTCTAACCTATTCAACCTTTCGAATCCATTATGAACCAAATTTTTAATTTTTAACTCTAAGGTATATTCCATTAACTGGTCCACAAGAGAAGATTTTTCATTAGGTTGGTCAAGGTACGAAAAATTATAGTTCAAAGTGCCTAAATAACTACCATCGTGTGAATTTTCATAAATTCCAGGTATAAAATGGTAAAAATTAGACACATGGTATTTAGAGAAATTATGATGCACAAACCTAAGGTCCTAAGAGGGACAATAAAATGGTGGAGAATCAAAATCATGCAAAGTCATACTAAAAAAAAATAAGAAGTTCACCCCAAGACTTATACACAATAGCAACACAACAAAAAAAACAAGAGACAAAAACTAAAAAACAACACACAATACTAAAATAAAACAAATAAGGACACAAACAAACACACAAAAATAAATAACGAAAGACACACAAACACCTTTAGTCTAAAATTTCAAATTTTTCCTAATATTAATTAATCTAAATAATCGTCATTCCCCGACAACGGCGCCAAAAACTTGTTACGTATAATTATAAATATGCAATACCGCAGTGTACGGGTCAAGTTTTAGTACAGTGATTTATGAGTCCAAGTATCGTTCTCGGGAATGGGTTTCTAGATTAATTAATTACTAAGATACTAATTCTCAATTTTAGCTAAAGCAACAAAACATGGATAGTTGATTGAAAGTAAAGACAAATAAACAAACAAACATGAGAAGACACGAATTGATAGATTTGAGGGAAGTGATTAAACACATTAATGACTCAATTAACACATGAAATGAACCAAAGAGATGAAATTATAAACAAGAAGTAAAATACTCAAGAAAACCTCTCGATTCTTAGTGTGCCTCACACATGCAATAAACTCCATAGTCTCCACATGAACCTACGACATGCATGACATTAAGCAACTTTTTTATGCGTTTCCCTAAGATTTCTAGGTGATTCTCATGTCAGATTTCTAAGGGTTTTGACAATTTTGTTCTAATTGAAGCTTTATCTCTCGAGTCCACTTAAACCAACAAATTAAGAAGTAAAGAACAAATTGCCAAAAATAAGAAGAAAACATGCTTCAATTCATGGTAAGAAAGTCTTAACAAGTAAATCAAATCCTAACTACAATGTTTAACTACTCTAAATCACATGAGAATCAAACTAAACATGTAGAAAACATCTCAAACGAAGTTACAATCTGAAAGAAAAGGAAATTAAACTTATGTGTCGATGCCGGTCCTTCGTCTCCGAGCTCCCGTCTTCGATCTCGAACCTCCACGAATGCTTTGTCTCCCAAAACACTCTTTTCTCTCTTATTACAAAGTGTATTTCGAAAATAGGGCAAAAATCTAGCAAATTCGGCTCCCTTTGCAAGAATGCATAATGATATATTTATAGGTTTAATCGGTGAAGCGAGCAACGGTAGGGACAACGTTGTAACGTTGTACCCTAGACAGCTGGTAAATAAGGAAACAGTCGACAGCGTTGCAGCGCTGCTACCCTAACGCGCGCGTCCCTTATCGATCTGGCGTTGAAACGCTAAAAGGAAGCGTTGCAACGCCCTCGCCACGGTTCCTCATGCTCATTCCCTTATCGAGATATCGTTGCGACGCTGCAAAGTAACGTTGCAACGCTTTCGACAATGTATTTCAATGCTTCATGACTGCACGTTCGGCGTTGCAACGCTTTGCATAGCGTTGCAACGCCATCATCTCGGGTCTTCTGCTTGGGTTGATCCTTTTACTTCCAATTGATGTTATTTTTAGCTCCAAATAGCCTCGTTTCGATCACGAGTGATCCAAAATGTCTCCATCTGTTCTGTTTACGCTCTTATCCTGAAATTGAATGATTTAAACACGTAAAAGCCATGAAATCATCATAAAACTTGCAATAATTAGGCCTCAGGATAACACATTTTGTGTGCTTTCATTCGTAATAATGCTGCTATGAACAAAATTAGCTACACTCTAACAACCCTTCTTAACGAACTACAGAACTTCCAGTCCTTGATGAGGATCATGACACCGGAAGCTGAGGCAAACGTTGCCTTCAGGTCCTTTCGCAGAGGTTCGACCTCTAGGACTAAATCTGTAGGTTCTTCATGCCCGAAAGGGAAGTAGAAGAAGATGAAGAAGGGAGAAATTGATCGTGCTACCGCCTAAAAGGGCAGAAAGGTCAAGGAAGTTGCAGAGAAAGGAAAGTGTTTCCACTGCAATGGGGACGAACACTTGAAGCGCAACTGTACCAAGTTCCTTGCCGATAGAAGGAAAAATGGTAAATGTGATTCACTTATAATTGAAACCTGTTTAGTGGAAAGTAATGACTCTGCCTGGATACTGGATTCGGGCGACACTAACCATGTTTGTTCTTCTTTTTAGGGAATTAGTTCCTGGCAGTAGCTGCGAGAGGGTGAGATAACGCTACGGGTTGGATCCGGGGAGGTTGTCTCTGCTGCAACAGTCGACACAGTGAAACTCTATTTTGGCGGGGAATACTTATTATTGGATAATATGTATATAGTGTTAGGGTTTACTAGAAACCTTGTTTCTATTTCCTGCTTACTTGAACAATGTATTTCCGTTAAATTTTCTGGTAATAAAGCGTTTATTTCCTGAAAAGGAAACTTGATTTGTTCTGCTTCACTTGAGAACAAGTCGTACATTTTGAAACCTAATTCGGTCAAAAGTGTTTTGAATACTGAATTGTTTAAAATGGCAGAAACACGAACTAAGAGAGTAAAAGTTTCTCCTAAATAAAATGCCCATCTTTGGCATCTAAGGTTAGGCCACATTAATCTCAATAGGATTGAGAGACTAGTGAATAGTGGACTTCTAAGCGAGTTGGAAGAAAACTCTTTACCGGTATGTGAGTCATGCCTTGAAGACATAATGACCAAACATTCTTTTACTGGAAAAGGACATAGAGCCAAAGAGCCTCTGGAGCTTAAACATTCTGACCTCTAGGGTCCGATGAGTGTTAAAGCGCGGGGAGGTTATGAATACCTTGTATCTTTTATAGATGACTATTTTGGGATGTATGTCCTAATCTCGTTTTGTTTGTAATATTATTATTGAAATAAATAAGAGTTATTTCTTTCATTTATATGTAATTTATATGAGATATGATTGACATATTATATAGTTTAATGTAAATGAGATTCATAATAAACTATAGGTTAGTCTAATTGTCTAATTAGGGCTAAGTTTGGAGAAATTAGATTGAGAGAAATTAAATAAAATGTGATTCAATTTAAAAATCCACAATTATACAAATGTGATTTGTATAATGAGATATGAGATATCTTATTATATATGGTTATGCAAATATGATTTGTATAACTTATGGTTGTGGTTAAATGGTAAATAGGTGGAGATTTCAACTACACCTATCACCATTATATAAACCCATTGCAATATCGGTGAGCATTGATCGGTCGGGGTTGGTTTTCGACCCCAATAGACCCCCGAATATCGGTGAGCATCGATCGGTCGGTCGGTTTGGTCGGTTTGTATATACATTTTTAAATTTTTATTTAATTAATTATTTAATATTTATAATTATTATTTTATTATTATTTAATAATTTATAATTATTATTTAATATATTTTGAGAAAAACTTTTTAGTTTTTAGTTTTTTTAATTATTATTATTATTGTTATTATTATTATATATATATATATATATAATTTTTTTTAAATAAACCGACTGACCGACCCCTACTGAAAAGGGACAGAACCGACCGACCGCTCTCGGTTCGATCGGTCGAGTCAGTTTTTGGTCTTCGTTTGCTCACCCCTACTTTGCAAGAAGGATTTCATATGCAATTGGCTCATTTTTTTAGATTTCTCACCAAAAGAGCTTTGTAATTCTCTCTACCTTCTCTCAATTCTCTCCTCCCCTTTCACCAAAAAGGAGTCGCACTTATTCTCCTTCTACCAAAAGAGAACAACCGAGAAGCCTTTTGGAGGTATCTGGTTAACTCATTGTTCGAGGAGACATCGAGCTGTTGACAAAACAACAAGCACCTCTTGGTTTTTTTCGTCGTTTCTCGCCCGTTTCCGCTCCAATTTCTTCACAGCATCTCATGCTACGAACGACATGGACTTATAGACTCGATTTACATTAAAATTTGCCAAAAACACGGGCCCTTACATTGATCACATCAACATAAATGTAAATCTAATAAAAGTGCCAAAACCAAAAACATCCATTTCGCAAACCAAAATTCATCTCATGAATCAAAGCATAAAACCACCTCGATTTAACAAAATTGAATGCACAACAAGAAAGCCAACGATTGGCTCTGATACAAATTGAAGGGAATTAGAGTCTCCGCGCAGCAGAACACGATCGAATCGTCGTGGTACCGTTGTGCAATTCAATTTCATTAAAATTAAACTATCTTATAGTATTAGGCTAAACATGCTTTCTAAGAAGGAAGAACTAGCAAGTTATAATTACTTACTTGTTGAAGACCGTATTCAAAATCCTTTTTCCTCCGCCCGCAATTGCAGCGTTGAGACATCGAGCTGTCGACAGAACAACAAGCACCTCTTGGTGTTCTTCGTCGTTTCTCGCACGTTTCCATTCCGATTTCTTCACATCATCTCTTGCCACGAATGACATGGACTTACAGACTCGACTTACATTAAAATTTGCCCAAAACACGGGCCCTTACATTGATCACATCAACATAAATGTAAATCTAATAAAAGTGCCAAAACCGAAAACATCCATTTCGCAAACAAAAATTCATCTCATGAATAAAAGCATAAACACACCTCGATTTAACAAAATTAAATGCACAACAAGAAAGCCAACGATTGGCTCTGATACCAATTGAAGGGAATTAGAGTCCCGCGCAGCAGAACACGATCGAATCGTCGTGGTGCCGTTGTGCAATTCTATTTCATTAAAATTAAACTATCTTATTGTATTAGACTAAACATGCTTTCTAAGAAGGAAGAACCAGCAAGTTATACTTACTTACTTGTTCAAGACCGTCTTCAAAATCCTTTTTTCCTCCGCCTGCAATTGCAGCGTTGAGACATCGAGCTGTCGGCAGAACAACAAGCACCTCTTGGTGCTATTCGTCGTTTCTCGCCCGTTTTCGCTCTGATTTCTTCACCGCATCTCATGTCACGAACGACACGAACTTACAGACTCGATTTACATTAAAATTTACCAAAAACACGGGCCTTACATTCATCACATCAACATAAATGTAAATCTAATAAAAGTGCCAAAACCAAAAACATCCATTTCGCAAACAAAAATTCATCTCATGAATCAAAGCATAAACCCACCTCGATTTAACAAAATTAAATGCACAACAAGAAAGCCAACGATTGGCTATAATATCAATAGAAGGGAATTAGAGTCCCCGCACACCAGAACACGATCGAATCGTCGTGGTACCGTTGTTCAATTCAATTTCATTAAAATTAAACTATCTTATAGTATTAGGCTAAACATTCTTTCTAAGAAGGAAGAACCAGCAAGTTATAATTACTTACTTGTTGAAGAACGTCTTCAAAATCCTTTTTCCGATCACGAACTCTTCGTGCTCTCCTCGTTCTTAATGATCTCGAACTCCTCACACGAACAACGATCTGGACACCACCACTTGGTTACTCGGTTGTTCTTCCTTAGGTAGAAGGAGGATTGTGGGATCCTTTGAGTTTTGGTGAAGGGAGGAGAAGTTTGAGAGTGATTTTTGAGGGAGAATAGGATTGCCTCTTTTGGTGAGATTTCCAAAAATGAGCAATAGCATACCTTCTCATTCTTGCAAATGGGTTTAAATAATGGTGATAGGTGGAGTTGAAATCTCCACCTATTTACCATTTTACTACAACCATAGGTTATGCAAATCTTATTTGCATAACCACATATAATAAGATATCTCATATCTAATTTTACAAATCACATTTGTATAATTGTAGATTTTTAAATTGAATCACATTCAATTTAATTTCTCTCAATCTAATTTCTCCAAGTTAGCCTAATTAAAAAATTAGGCTGACCTATAGTTTATTATGAATCTCATTCACATTAAACTATATAATATATCATTCATATCTCATATAAATGACATAATTACCCTTTAGTGAACTTGAACACTTCAAATTCACACCAAAAATGAAAACCTTCTATTAATCAAGTTTGAGCCAACTGAGGGACCTAATGGACCTATAGTGACGAGCTCCAATGATTCGAGATTAACCTGTCAAACTTTCTGACCAGGTTAATCAACATTCATTAGCTACGGTAACACTCCACTAAAGCCCGTAGTTGCACTCCCGTCAGTGTAAGACAAGTTGTGTCCCCTGATATAACCAATGCCCATGAGTCGACCCTTCACACGTTATTCGTAGACGCTACTGTGTCAAATTACCATTTTATCCCTATGTCTAATTCTTGCTCTTTAAGTCTCCACTGCTCCTTTAATGAACAACAATGTTGTAATGGTCCAACCATACACAACAACCCTCTCGTACCAGTGAGAGGGTGGGCGCCCGTTGTCCAAGCCCTTGAGACAACACTTAAGGAAACAACCCCTCTAGTTTCCCTATAGTCGGGAACGAGTGAATTACATCTCGCGTAGTTAAGTTCCCAGCTCCCTACTTGGTCCTGTCCCTGAGAAGATAGGCATATTGGGCGAGTAACTATGACCACCCTCACCCGTACTAGTCAAAGTACAGACCCCCGCAGACAGGAGTCCGCAACACGATCAGGATTCAGGTCGAGTCACTAATGGTCATCTACGAAGTTATTAGTCCATACTGTTAACGGTGTTACATCAGTAGGTTTAATAATTCACGGTCCGGTCTTGTACAATCTCATTGTACAGGATGCCCCCACTCGCATGTCAACCATATGAACAAGTCAAATCACCTCGTTTGTATCTTAATACAAAGCGAGTCGCATCCACAACGTATCCAAGATTAGGTCTCCAACCCTATCCATATACTGTAGACTATTCGGGTCATTAACTCGAACGTGATCCTCCCTGTGTGTCCACTACACACCGTTCAAGTTCTAGTTCTCTCATATATTCAATGACCCTAGGCTTAGTTTATTGAACAAAGTTTGTAAAACTTACGAAACTCAAAAAGATTAAATAAATAACTTTTATTAATCTCAAATGTTAAATTTACAAACTAAACGAGATTAGGACATACATCCCAACAAACTCCCACTTGGACTAAGCTAGTGGACCAAATACATTTCTGAAATGTACAATAAATTACAATGAAGTAATACAATGAACTAGAGCATTGAATACCCGTTTACAATTCTCCCACTTGCCCTAGTTAGGAAGCTCTCGAAGACCTAGACTCTCTAGGTGACCCTCAAACACCATAGCCGTGAGGGGCTTTGTAAATGGATCAACAATGTTGTGCTCCGACGCTATCAGCGTGACTGTCACGTCGCCGCAGTACACAATCTCCCGTATCAGGTGATACTTCCGCTCAATGTGTTTGCCTCCCTTATGGCTTCGAGGCTCTCGGGAGTTGGCTACAGCACCACTGTTGTCACAAAACAGTTTGATCGACAAGTTCATATTTGGAACAACTTCCAAATCCGTCATGAACTTCCTAAGCCAAACAGCTTCCTTTGCAGCTTCAAAAGCTGCAACGTACTCAGCTACCATAGTGGAATCAGCGATGCATCCCTGCTTGATGCTTCGCCACACTACAACTCCTCCATTCCGAATGAAGGCTCACCCAGAACTGGATTTGCAATAATCTGAATCGGTCTAAAAGTCAGAATTTGTGTATCCCGTAAGGATCAAATCCCCACTACCATACACTAAGCTGTAGTTCCTCGTTCTCCTAAGATATTTGAGGATTGCCTTTACGGTCGTCCAGTGATCTAATCCTGGATTGGATTGATACCTACTGACAATTACTATTGCATAACAGATGTCAGGCCTAGTACACAACATGGCATAGATGAGGCTCCCTACAGCTGAAGCATAGGGGATCCGTCTCATATCCTCAACCTCTTGAGGAGTCTTAGGACATTGATCCTTAGACAGGTGATCCCTGTGCCTGAAAGGCAGCAAGCCCTTCTTGGAATTCTGAATCTTATATCTAGACAACATCTTGTAAATATAAGACGTTTGAGACATGGCCAGCGTTCTGTTCTTCCAATTCCGGACTATCTGGATACCTAGAACATACTAAGCTTCTCCCAAATCTTTCATTTGGAATTGCGAAGCCAACCATTTCTTTACGTCAGTAAGAAATCCTACCTCATTCCTAATGAGAAGGATATCATCCACATACAATATAAAAATGCGACAGTTTTGTCGACGATTTTCTTGTAAACACAAGTCTCGTCAACATTTTGATCAAAGCCATAAGATTTCATCGCCTCATCAAACCTTATATTCCAAGACCTCGAGGATTGTTTCAGTCCATAAAAAGACCTATGAAGCCGACAAACCTTTTGCTCTTGGCCTTGTGTTATTAACCCTTTGGGTTGGTCCATGTAGATGGTTTCTTCAAGGTTGCGATTCAGAAAGGCGGTCTTGACATCCATCTGCCATACCTTGTAGTCATAATACGCGACAATTGCAAGAAGGATCCCGATCGACTTTACCATGGCAACAGGTGAAAAGGTTTCCTCATAGTCAACCCCTTCGACCTGGGTAAAACCCTTTGCCACTAGTCGTGCTTTAAAGGTTTGCACCTTCCCATCTACGCCACGTTTACGCTTGTAGATTCATTTGCAACCAATAGGTTTTACCCCATCCGGTTGATCCACAAGCTCCAATACGAAATTGAAGTACATCGACTCCATTTCCTGGTCCATAACTTTAATCCGTTCGTCCTTGTCAACATCAACCATTACTTGATCAAAGGTCAATGGATCCTCGCAATCATCATAAGGGGTGACGACTTGGGTTTCAGCTAAACCCATGTAACATTCAGGCTGTCTCACAGCCCTCCCACCTCATCGAGGCATTCCCAACTCTTGGGAACGGACTTGACTAGACGTGTTAGGATCAACAACACTTGTTGATGTACTAGCCCCATCTGCAACTCTTGCTGATGTATTGTCCATTTCATTTAACACGATTTTGCTCCAAGGAAATGTTGGGTTTTTTATCCTAAACTCGTGTTTGTAAATTACTATTTGAAATTAATAAGAGTTATTTATTTCATTACTTTGTGTCTCGCAAATTTTACAAACTTTTCCAGTAAACTAAGCTCTAGGGTCATTGAATTTATGAGAGAATTAGAACTTGAACCGTGTGTAGTGGACACACAGGGAGGATCACGTTCGAGTTAATGACCCGAACGGTCTACAGTATATGGATATAGTTGGAGACCTAATCTTGGATACACTGTGGATGTGACCCGCGTTGTATTAGATACAAACGAGGTGATTTGACTCGTTCATGTGGTTGACATGCGAGTGGGGGCATCCTGTGCAATGAGATTGTACAAGACCGGACCGTGAATTATTAGACCCATCGATGTAACACCGCTGTGATGAAGGACTAATAAATTCGTAGATGACCATTAGTGACTCGACACGAATCCTAGCGCGTGTACTGGACTCGCATGCGTGGGGTTTGTCTTTTGACTAGTACGGGTGAGGGTGGTCACAGTTACTCACCCAATATGCCTATCTTCTAAGGGATAGAACCATCTAAGGAGCTGGGAACTTAACTACGCGAGATGAAATTCACTCGTTCCCGACTTTAGGGAAACTAGAGGGGTTGTTCCCTTAAATGCTGTCTCCAGGGCTTGGACAACGGGCGCCCACCTTCTCACTGGCCCGAGAAGGGTGTTGTGTTTGGTTGGACCATTACAATATGTTGTTCATTACAGGAGCAGTGGGGACTTAAGGAACAAGAAGTAGACACAGGGGTAAAACGGTAATTTGACCCAACCGTCTCTACGAACAACCTATGAAAGGTCGACTAATGGGCATTGGTTATATCAGTGGACATGTAATATTCTGCACTGACGGGAGTGCAGCTACGGGCTATAGTGGAGTGTTACCGTAGCTAATGAATGTTGATTAACTGGGTCAAAGAGTTTGATAGGTTAATGTCGTATCATTGGAGCTCATCACTGTAAGTCCATTAGGTCACTCGGTTGGCTTAAACTGGGTTAAAAGAAGGGTTAATGTCTTGGTGTGAAATTAAAGTGTTTAATTTCACTTAGAGACATTTATGTCATTTATATGAGATATGAATGATATCATATATGGTTTAATGTGAATGAGATTCATAATAAACTATAGGTTAGCCTAATTATTGAATTGGGGCTAATTGGAGAAATTAATTTAGAGAAATTATATTGGATGTGATTCAATTTAATAAATCCACAATTATGCAAATGTGATTTGTTTAATGAGATATGAGATATCTTATATTATATGGTTATGCAAATATTATTTGCATAACCTATGGTTGTGGTAAAATGGTAATAATATGGAGATTTTAACTCCATGTTCTCTCCATTATTTAAACCCTTCTTGGAAGAAGAGAGGTAAGGAAATCTCTCATTTTTGGAAATCTCACCAAAAGAAGAGAACAATCTCTCTAAGTTTTCTCTCTAGCATTTCTCCTCTCTAAACCAAAACAAAGTTCCCATAAACTTCATTCTTTCCAAAAGAAGAACAACCAAGACTCCGATTGGTTGTGTTTGTGTTCTTGTTCGTGAGAAGAGATCAAGTTCGTTGAGATCAAGATTTCGCGAAGTGTTCGTAATCAAAGGAAGAAACAGTGAAGAATTGTCTTCAACAAATAAGTAGTTCTACTTGTTGTATTCTTCTTTCCTTTAATTGCATGTTTAGCCTAGATCAATGTGTTAGATTAATTTTAATGAAATCTAGTTGCACAATTTTCACTACGACGATTCAATCATCTTCTGCTGCGTGGGATTTTCATTCCCTTTAGGAAAATGATCCCTGACGTGGTATTCCTCAAGGAAAGTGGCGTTTGTCGACACAAGCACCCTATTTTCCTTAGGATCGTAAAATATACCACCTCTAGTCTCTTTTGGGCAACCTATGAGTAGGCACAATTTTGAACGGGGTTCCAACTTCTTCGGGTTTGACACCAACACGTGGGTCGGACATCCCCAAATTCTGAAATAGTGTAAACTTCCTTTATGCCCATTCCAGAGTTCGAAAGATCTCTCACAAACACTATTCGATGGAACGTTGTTCAAAATGTAGACTGCAGTCTCCCCTGCGTAACCCCAAAAAGAATCAGGGAGACGAGCATAGCTCTTCATCGACCGAACCATGTCCAAAAGGGTTGTGTTTCTCCTCTCCGATACGTCATTATGCTGTGGAATACCAGGTGCTGAGAGTTGGGACGTAATTCTGTTTTCTATCATATAGTCCTGGATTTCAGTGTCCATATTGAAGGGAATGAAACTCTCACGCAGCGGAAGACGATTGAATCGGCATGGTGAAATTGTGCAATTAATGTTCGTTAAAATCAATCTAACTCTTAGATATAGGCTAAACATGCTTAATATGGAAGAAAAACATCAAGTAAAGAAGCTACTTACTTGTTGAAGACTTTCTTCAAGATTCCATCCAATGATCCACGAACTCTTCGTGCTTTGTCGAACTCAACGATCTCGAACTCTTCTCACGAACAAGAACACCACCACTTGGCTTCTCGGTTGTTCTTCTTTTGGAAGAAGGAAGATAGTGGGATCTTTTTGTTGGTGAAGGGAGGAGTAGAAATAG
The DNA here is from genome assembly GCA_036507285.1 of Trichosanthes cucumerina. Taxonomy (NCBI): domain Eukaryota; kingdom Viridiplantae; phylum Streptophyta; class Magnoliopsida; order Cucurbitales; family Cucurbitaceae; genus Trichosanthes; species Trichosanthes cucumerina. The sequence goes on from CM071839.1 coordinate 29,354,542, forward strand.
AGAGAGAGTTTGTGAGAGAGAGATCTCTTCTTTTTGGTGAAAATCCAAAAATGAGAGAATGACATTACAACCCTTCTTGCAAGAAGGGTTTAAATAATAGAGATAGGTCGAGTTGAAATCTCCACCTATTTACCATTTTATCACAACTATAGGTTGTGCAAATCATATTTGAAATATTGTGGATTTATTAAATTGAATCACATCCAATTTAATATCTCTTCAACCTTTTCTCCAATTAGCCCTAATTCAACAATTAGGCTAACCTATAGTTTATTATGAATCTCATTCACATTAAACTATATATTATATCATTCATATCGCATATAAATGACATAAATCCCCTTTAGTGAAATTGACCACATAAATTCACACCAAAACAGTAACTCTTCTTTTAACCCAGATTGAGCAAATCGAGGGACCTAATGGACCTACAGTGACGAGCTCTAATGATCCGAGATTAACCTATCAAACTCCTTGACCTGGTTAATCAACATCAATTAGCTACGGTACCACTCCACTAAAGCCTGTAACTGCACCCCCGTCAGTGCCGAATATTATGTGTCCACTGATATAACCAAATGCTCATGAGTCGACCCTTCACAGGTTGTTCGTAGACACTGCTAGGTCAAATTACCGTTTTACCCCTATGTCTACTTCTTGCTTCTTAAGTCCCTACTACTCCTCTAATGAACAACAACGATGTAATGGTCCAACCATACACAACAACCCTCTCGTGCCAGTGAGAGGGTGGGCGCCCGTTGTCCAAGCCCTAGAGACAGCACTTAAGGGAACAACCCCTCTAGTTTCCCTAAAGGCGGGAACGAGTGATTTCATCTTGCGTTGTTAAGTTCCCAACTCCCTAGTTGGTCCTGTCCTTGAGAAGATAGGCTTATTGGGCGAGTAACTGTGACCACCCTCACCCGTACAAGTCAAAGGACAAACCCCAACAGACAGGAGTCCGTAACACGCTCAGGATTAAGGTCGAGTCACTATTGGTCATCTACGAAGTTATTAGTCCTTACTGTCAACGGTGTTACATCAGTAGGTCTAATAATTCACGGTCCGGTCTTGTACAATCTGATTGTACAAGGAGCTCCCACTCGCATGTCAACCACATGAACGAGCCGGTCGCATCCACAGTTTATCCAAGATTAGGTCTCCAACCCCATCCATATACTGTAAACCGTTCGGGTCATTTACTCGAACGTGATCCTCCATGTTTGTCCACTACACACCGTTCAAGTTCTAGTTCTCTCATATATTCAATGACCCTGGAGCTTAGTTTATTGGTCAAAGTTTGTATAAAATGCGAGAGACAAAATGATGAAATGAATAACTCTTTATTAATTTCAAATAGTAATTTACAAACATGAGTTTAGGACAAAAAATCCCAACACATATACTCTCCTCCTCAATCCGATCGAAGTGTTTTTATGGTTTTACCTAACAGGTTCTTAACCTCAGTCTTTTACTCCTTGAACTTTTCAAGAGTTTAAGACTTCCTATGCATTTGGTAAATATACCCATACCTCGAATAGTCATCTATGAAAGATACGAAGTATTCCTAACCTCCTCGTGCTTTAACAATCATCAGACCACAGAGGTCAGAATGTATAAGCTCAAGGAGCTCTTTGACTCTATATCCCTTTCCACTAAAAGTACGTTTGGTCATTTTGCCTTCGAGGCATGACTCACATACCGGTAAAGAGTTTTCTTCCAACTCGCTTAGAAGTCCACTCTTCACTAGTCTCTCAATCCTATTGAGATTAATGTGGCCTAACCGTAGATGCTAAAGATGGGCATTTTCTTTTGGAGAAACTTTTACACTTTTAGTTAGTGTTTCTGCAGTTTTAAATAACTCAGTGTTCAAAATGCTTTTGACCGAATTAGGTTTTAAAACATACAAATTAGACTTAAGTGAAGCAGAACAAATGAGGTTTTCATTTCTGGAAATAAACGCTTTATTGTCATTGAATGAAACAGAAATACAATATTCTGGAAGACAGGAAATAGAAACGAGGTTTCTAGTAAACCCTGAAACTATGTATAAATTGTCTAACAATAAGTAATTCCTGCCAAAATAAAGCTTCACTTTGTCGATTGCTGCAGAGACAATCTCCCCGGATCCAACCCGTAGAGTCACCTCACCCTCTCGCAGCTGCTGCCAAGAATCAATTGCCTTAAAAGAAGAACAAACGTGGTTAGTGGCGCCTGAATCCAATATCCAGGCAGACTCAGTACTTTCCACTAAACATGTTTTTGTCACTAGTAAATCACATTTACCTTGATTCTTCCTCTCGGCATGAAACTTGGGACAGTTTCGCTTTTAGTGGTCGTCCCCATTGCAGTGGAAACACTTTTCTTTTTCTGCAACTTCCTTGACCTTCTTGCCCTTTTGGGCGGCAGCTTGGTCAGCTTTACCCTTCTTCATCTTCTTCTTCCCTTCATCTTCTTCTTCCCTTTCGGGCGAGAAGGAGCAACAGATTTAGTCCCAGAGGTCGAACCTCTGTGAAATGATCCGTAGGCAACGTTTACCTCAGCTTCCTGTGTCCTGATCCTCATCAAGGACTGGAAGTTCTGTAACTCGTTCAGAAGGGTGGCCAGTGTGTAGCTTATCTTGTTCATAACAATGTTGTTACGAAGCTGCAGGAAACTCTTCGGAAGAGACTCCAAGATAAAGTTGACCTGGCTCGACTCATCGATCGAAGCCCCGTTCATCTCTGCCAAGTTAAAGTGGGTCATCATGTCCAGAACATGTTCACGGGCAAACGCCGCTTCTTTCATTCGGGCGTTGAAGACGTGTTTGAGCGAGTCGTGCCTGACATGAAAGGACTGTTGTCCAAACATGTCTTGAAGAGACTCCACGATCTCTTTAGCGGTGACCATCAACTCATGCTTCTTTTCCAGTACTTCAGACAAGCTGACAATAATGTAGACCTTGGCCTTTTCATTGGCCCTGATCAACCGATCGTATGCATCACGAACACTTCGTCATGTAGTCGAGCTGGGTAACTGAGGACACTCCTTAGTAAGCACGAACTTTAGGTCGTCGGTTACAAGAATCGTGTTCAAATTGTTCTTCCACGTTTGGAAGTTATCTCCCATTAATTTATCTAAAGCGAGTAAAGTTATTATCGAGCTAGACATATTGCTGAAAAAACAAATTAAAATTTGTGTCAGTCTCACAAAAAAACTTTTGAAATCCAATCAAGTTTTAGCAAAATTTAATCATATGATCCCTAGGTCAGTTAAAATTTGCAATGATATACTAAAGGTTTAGAATGACCGCCACCGAAGAGTGAACAAAAACACTTCTCCTCTAAAATGAGACTTTCTCAACAAGACCCTAATCCCAGAATAACTCTTATTCCATTAGGCGTCCAGTTACCATTATTTGGTCGAATCCATTAACTCTTAATAAACTCTGTGAGTGTCACCCTCAATCTTTAAGTTTCCATGTATTCGTCCAAACAATAGCCACCGAATGGTGAACCACGAAGGAAAACCAACAAAGAAACTTTATCCCTTTCGGGAATTCATGGTGTTCCTCCCATGATCGAGGCCCTCCGAAGGGATTGTCTGGTCCAGGCCAAACTAGTAGGCGGATCATAGGGGTCTCACGATGTGAATCGAAAGAAGAGACCATGGGTCCCGTTTTCATAGGTCCCGCTCCCACTCACGATAAGTACTCTCTCCCACTCACTATAACGGAGATTTGTGATCGAAAAATCAAATGTATCTTATACACTTTATTTCCTCCCACTCAGCACTTTATGTTTTTCGGATTGACCTAGATAAACCGGCTAAAATTTACCTAAGTCTACCAATATAACTCTTATATTGTATTAAGCCTAAGTTTATAATCACATGCATTTCTATGTTATAGTACTTGATCATTCATCATATGAATAACTATAGACTATAACAATAATCATCACATGAAATTAAAATGCATGAGCATACTTTAATCTAAAAAATATAACACTTATATTTAAATAAATTAAAACATGCATTCAATTATATTATAACACTTATAATATAACCTATCATGCGAACTATATATTATAACACTTATAATATAAAATGATTCATGAAATGTTTAACCTAAGGTGGAATTTTAAATCTATATGACATACATTATGCACATAGAATTTAACTACATCATGCATCTCATGCATAAAATAATTAGATAGCAAAAATGGAGCTGTTTTGGCACTTAGGGGCATTTATTTAATTAATTAACATTAATATAACTTTTATATTAATATTAATTAATAAAATAAAACAATACATTTTACAATAAAAAAATACAAATAAAAACGCCCCACAAATGCACTTTGAGAAACAACCCACGTTTCTCGCAAACTGCTCGCTGCAAGTGTCCACTACGCTTGAAGCGTTACAACGCTGCAGCGTCAAGCGTCACACCCCGCGCGCTCCACGCCTCGGCGTTGCAACGCTCCTCTGCAGCCAAGCCTCCACCCGTGATTGCAACGTTAAGACGCCGATGAACAACGTCTCAACGCTGTCGACAGAACAACAAGCTCCCCTTGCTGTTCTTCGTTGTTCCTCGCCCGTTTCCGTTTCGATTTCTTCACAACATCTTTTGCCACGACCGACACGGACTTACAGACTCGTTTTACATTAAAATTTGTCCAAAACACGGGCCTTACATTGATCACATCAACATAAATGTAAATCTAAAACAAATGCCAAAATCGAAAACATCTATTTCGCAAACCAGAATTCATCTCATGAATTAAAGCATAAACCCACCTAATTTTAACAAAATCAAATGCACAACAAGAAGCCAACGATTAGCTCTGATACCAATTGAAGCGAATGAGAATCCCAGCGCAGCGGAAGACGATCGAATCGTCGTGGTATCGTTGTGCAATTCGATTTGTTAAAAATAAACTATCTAATAGTACAAGGTTAAACATGCAAACTAGAAGGAAAAACAACAAGTACAATGCTACTTACTTGTTGAAGACCGTCTTCAAATTTCCTTCTTCCATGATCACGAACTCTTCGTATTCTTCTCAACGATCTCGATCTCCTCACACAAACAATGAACCAGACACCTCCACTTGGTTTCTCGGTTGTTCTACTTTAGGTAGAAGGAGAATGGTGGGATTCTTAGTTTTTTGTGAAGGGAGAGAAATCTAATGCTTCTTTTGGTAAGAATTCCAAAAATGAGCAAAAGCATCATGAACCCTTCTTGCAAAGGGGTTTATATAATGGTGATAGGCGGAGTTGAAATCTCCACCTATTTACCATTTTACAACAACCATAGGTTATGGAAATCATATTTGCATAACCACATATAATAAGATATCTCATATCTCATTTTACAAATCACATTTGTATTATTGTGGATTTTTAAATTGAATCACATTCAATTTAATTTCTCTTAATCTAAATTCTCCAAGTTAGCCCTAATTTAACAATTAGGCTAAGCTATAGTTTATTATGAATCTCATTCACATTAAACTATATAATATATCATTCATATCTCATATAAATGACATAATTACCCTTCTAGTGACCTTGAACACTTCAAATTCACACAAAAAATGTAAACCTTCTATTAATCTAGTTTGAGCCAGCCGAGGAACCTAATGGACCTACAGTGACGAGCTCCAATGATCCGAGATTAACCTGTCAAACTCTTTGACCCGGTTAATCAACATTCATTAGCTACGATAACACTCCACTAAAGCCCGTAGCTGCACTCCCGTCAGTGTAAGACAAGTTGTGTCCAATTATATAACCAATGCCCATGAGTCGACCCTTCACAGGTTGTTCGTAGACACTGCTGGGTCAAATTATCGTTTTACCCGTGAGTCTACTTCTTGCTCCTTAAGTCCCCACTGCTTCTCTAATGAACAACAACGTTGTAATGGTCCAACCATACACAACAACCCTCTCGGGCATGACTAGACAACAGCCTTAGAGACAACACTTAAGGGAACAACCCCTCTAGTTTCCCTAAACGCGGGAATGAGTGAATTTCATCTCGCGTAGTTAAGTGCCCAGCTCCCTACTTGGTCCTGTCCCTGAGAAGATAGGCATATTGGGTGAGTAATTGTGACCACCCTCACCCGTACTAGTCAAAGGACAGACTCCTGCAGACAGGAGTCCCTTACACGCTCAGGATTCAGGTCGAGTCACTAATGGTCATCTACGAAGTTATTAGTCCAAACTGTCAACGATGTTACATCAGTAGGTCTAATAATTCACGGTTCGGTATTGTACAATCTCATTGCACAGGATGCCCCCACTCGCATGTCAACCACATGAACGAGTTAGATCACCTCGTTTGTAGCTAATAAAAAGCGGGTCGCATCCACAACGTATCAAGGATTAGGTCTCCAACCCCATCCATAGACTGTAGACCGTTCGGGCAATAACTCGAACGTGATCCTCCCTGTGTACACTACACACCGTTCAAGTTCTAATTCTCTCATACATTCAATGACCCAAGAGCTTTGTTTATTGGCCAATGTTTGTAAAATTTGTGAGACACAAATTGATGAAATGAATAACTCTTATTAATTTCAAATAGTCAATTACAAGCTAAACGAGATTAGGACATACATCCCAACAGGGAGCTTGTGGATAACCGGATGGGGTAAAACCTATAGGTTGCAAATGGATCCACAAGCGTAAACGTGACATAGATGGGATGGTGCAAACCTTCAAAGCAGAACTAGTGGCAAAGGGTTTTACACAGGTTGAAGGGGTCGACTATGAGGAACCTTTTCACCTGTTGCCATGGTAAAATCGATCAAGATCCTTTTGACCATTGCCCCATATTATGACTATGAGGTATGGCAGATGCATGTCAAGACAATCTTTCTGAATGGCAAACTTGACGAGACCATCTACATGGAACAACCCAAGGGGTTCATTGCCCAAGGTCAAGAGCAAAAGGTTTGCTGGTTTCATAGGTCTATTTATGGGCTGAAACAAGCCTTGAGGTCTTGGAATATAAGGTTTGATGAGGCGATCAAATCTTATGGCTTTAATCAGAATGTTGACGAGCCTTGTGTCTACAAGAAAATCGTCAACAACACTGTTGCATTTCCAATATTATATGTGGATGATATCCTAATCATTGGGAATGAGGTAGGATTTCTTACAACGTTAGGAAATGGTTGGCTTCGCAATTCCAAATGAAAGATTTGTGAGAAGCATAGTATGTTTTAAGTATCCAGATAATCCGGAACCGGAAGAATAGAACTTTAGCCATGTCTTAGGCATCTTATATTGACAAGATGTTGTCTAGATATAAGATGCAGAACTCTAAGAAGGGCTTGTTGCGTTTCAGGCATGGGGTTCATCTGTCTAAGGATCAATGTCCTAAGACACCTCAAGAGGTTGAGGATATGAGACGAATCCCCTATTCTTCAGCTGTAGAGAGCCTCATGTATGCCATGTTGTGTACTAGGCCCGACATCTGTTATGCAGTTGGGATTGTTAGTAGGTATCAATCCAATCCAGGATTAGATCACTAGACAGCCGTAAAGACAATCCTCAAGTATCTTAGGAGAATGAGTAACTACAACCTTATGTATGGGAGTGGGGATTTGATCCTTACGGGATACACAGACTCTGACTTTCAGACCGATAAGGATTCTAGTAAATCCACTTCGGGGTCAACCTTCATTCTGAATGGAGGAGCTGTAGTATGGCGAAACATCAAGCAGGGATGCATCGTTGATCCACGATGGAAGTCGAGTATGTTGCGGCTTGTGAAGCTGCAAAGGAAGCTATTTGGCTTAGGAAGTTCATGATGGATTTGGAAGTTGTTCCAAATATGAACTTGTTGATTACCATGTTTTGTGACAACAGTGGTGCAGTAGCCAACTCGAGAGAACCTCGGAGTCATAAGAGGGGCAAGCATATTGAGCGAATGTACCACCTGATACGGGAGATTGTGCATCGCGGAGACGTGATAGTCACGCAGATAGCGTCGGAGAACAACGTTGTTGATCCATTTACAAAGGCCCTCACGGCTAAGGTGTTTGAAGGTCACCTAGAGAGTCTAGGTCTTCGAGTGCTTCCTGACTAGGGCAAGTGGGAGTATTGTAAATGGTATTCAATGCCCTAGTTTATTGTAATTTTTTTTGTACATTTGAAAAATGTATTTTATACTCCACTAGCTTAGTCCAAGTGGTAGTTTGTTGGGATGTATGTCCTAATCTCGTACATGTTTGTAATATTCACTATTGAAATAAATAAGAGTTATTTTTTCATCACTTTGTGTCTCGCATATTTACAAACTTTTTCCAATAAACTAAGCTCCAGGGTCATTGAATTATGAGAGAACTGAAACTTGAACAAGGTGTAGTGGACACAAAGGGAGGATCACGTTCGAGTTAATGACCCGAACAATCTACAGTATATGGATAGGGTTGGACACCTAATCCTGGATACGTTGTGGATGCGGCCCGCTTTGTATTAGATACAAACAAGGTGATCCAATTCGTTCATGTGGTTGACATGCGAGTGGAGGCATCCTGTGCAATGAGATTGTACAAGACCAGACCGTAAATTATTAGACCTACTTATGTAACACCGTTAACAATATAGAACTAATAACTTTGTAGATGACCATTAGTGAGTTGACCTTAATCCTGAGCGTGTGCGGGACTCCTATCTGCGGAGGTGTGTCCTTTAACTAGTACGGGTGAGGGTGGTCACAGTTACTCGCCCAATATGCCTATCTTCTCAAGGGCAAGACCACGTGGGGAGCTGGAAACTTGACTACGCGAGATGAACTTCACTCGTTCCCGACATTAGGGAAACTAGAGGGGTTGTTCGCTTAAGATATCTCATACCTTATATGAGATAATGAATGTTATCGTAGCTAATGAATGTTGATTAATCGGGTCAAAGAGTTAGATAGGTTGGTCTCGGATCATTGGAGCTCGTCATCTGTAGGTCCATGAGGTCCCTCGGTTGGCTCAAATTGGCAACATAGAGGGTTTACAGTTTGGTGTGGATTTGAAGTGTTCAAATTCATTAAAAGGGTATTTATGTCATTTATATGAGATATGATTGACATATTATATAGTTTAATGTGAATGTGATTCATAATAAACTATAGGTTAGCCTAATTTTTTAATTAGGGCTAATTTAGAGAAATTGGATTGAGGGAAATTAAATTGAATGTGATTCAATTTGAAATCTACAATTATACAAATGTGATTTGTAATATAGTGTATGAGATATCTTATTATATGTGGTTATGCAAATATGATTTGTAATATAAGGTATGAGATATCTTAAGGGAACAACCCCTCTAGTTTCCCTAAATCGGGAACGAGTGAATTCCATCTTGCATAGTCAAGTTCTCAGCTCCCCACGTGGTCCTGACCCTGAGAAGATAGACATATTGGGCGAGCAACTGTGGCCACCCTCACCCGTACTAGTCAAAGGACAGACCCCCGCGGACATGAGTCCGTAACACGCTCAGGATTAAGGTCGAGTCACTAATGGTCATCTACGAAATTATTAGTCATATACTGTCAACGGTGTTACATAAGTAAGTCTAACAATTCACGGTCCAGTCTTGTACAATCTCATTGCACAGGATGCCGCCACTCGCATGTCAACAACAAGAACGAGTTGGATCACCTCGTTTGTATCTAATACAAAACGGGTCGTATCCACAACGTATCTAGGATTAGGTCTCCAACTCTATCCGTATACTGTAGACCATTCGGGTCATTAACTCGAACGTGATCCTCCCTGTGTGTCCACTACACACCATTCAAGTTATAGTTCTCTAATAATACAATGACCCTGGAGCTTTGTTTATTAGATTAAGTTTATGAAATATGCGAGACACAAAGCATTGAGAAAAATAACTCTTATTTATTTCAACTTGGAATATTACAAACTTACAAAGAATAAGACATTCATCCCAACATTTATGCAAATATGATTTGCATAACCTATGGTTGTGATAAAATGGTAAATAGGTGGAGATTTCAACTCCATCTATCACCATTATATCATGCGTTTGTGAGAAGGCATTGGAGAGGCATTGTTTCATTTTTTGGAATCTCACCAAAAGAGTTCTCAAAAAAATTCTCTCAACTCTCTATAACTTTCTCTCTTCCCCTAAACCAAAAGAGTCCCACCACTCTCCCTTTACCGAAGGAGAACAACCGAGAAAACCTTTCGAAAGTGTTCAAATTGTTCGTTGTTCGGAGAGCTCGTGATCGTAGAGATCGAGAGCACGAAGGGTTCGTGACCGGAGAAGGAATTCGTGAAGAAGGGTTCTTCAACAAGCAAGTAGTTCTTCTTACCGTTTTTCCTTCTTTTCACAGCATGTTTAATCTAAATTCTATAGGATGGAAATCAAAAGGGCCAATTTTAATCCCAACATAAATCAATTAACACAACCATTTTCCGACATCAAGAATCAAACATACACCCAACAACAAGTCAAACAACTCAATAAGATCATTAATCATAACTATTCAACATTAGAGTGCATAATCTTCATACATTGGATGGTAAAAATGAGGTACAACACCATTAGAAGCTCTCAGCCACAAGGAAAGCATACACAAAAAGTAGATCCAAGAGAGAAAGTGAAATCTAAGACAATGGAAACAATACAAAGATAGATCTAAGTAAAAACTCCCTCTTTGATGAAGCTTTTGAGCCCAATCACTCCCTTCTTGAAGATCTCTTCTTGTGCACTTCTCCTTGGACAATGCCCTAATCGTGAAAATGAAACCCACAACAAATTCTACCTCTCAAAATTGCAATGTAATGCTTAAATAGGTCCCAACTAAACCCTAACTTAACCAAAGTCAACCCTAACCAAAGCCCATAAGTTTCTAACTTGAGTTAAGTGAGATGGGTTTACAAATCACGTGATCTTTTTAGAAAAATCTGGTGCAGGTGCTATAGTAACTTTCAACTATCCTTCACAACATTGCAATATTGCTGAAGCAAAGTTTTCCAGAATCAGATGATCAGCTTCTTCAAAACTTCTCTTTTAAGCTTTATCCTTCCTAAATAAGCAAAATGTCTCCATTAAGACACAAATATCATTTATTCACTCATTGCTAGTGCTAAGACCAATTTATAATCAAACACAGAAGCAATCATGCATAATTCAGGAAGATAAAAAGCTAAAAAGCACAATTCAATCACAATAATGCAAAGTTTAGTAACAAGAATAGAGCTAACTAACTCTCTATTGGAGAGTTATCAAACCCTCAAACTTGAACTACTCATTGTCCTCAATGAGTGCTAGCTCCCTAAGGAAGAATGATAAACTTTGCTCAACTTTAACTTCACAAATCTAGATTAGGAAAATGCATAACATTGCTCTTCAAGCTTTTTTTGAGTAGCTTTCAAAGGATTCAACAAGATAGATGCATTTTCACAAAGCTATTAGTGTAAACCCAACCAAGCCTTAACACTCTTTTCTTAATTTCAACTAGCTAGACATTAAATCATCCATTCCGAAAAACTCTCCTTGCACAAGACATTACTCCAAAGTTTGCTTTACTTCCAAATTGTTGATCATTTTAGTCATTTCTTTTCAATTTGAAGTTATGAGTTAATGCTCTCCTCAATTCCTTATAGTTCTTAAAAGAGAAAATCTCTTCCATAGTTCTTAGCAAGGTCACATTGGTGATGCAACACAACTAAGCAAAGGAGAAGTTCAATTCCCTAAGGATTTTTCATTCATTTTTTTTCTTAACTTCCCATAGTTCTTAGAATGGTCACATTTGTGATCCAACTCACCTAAGCAAAGGGGGAATAGAGTTTTTTCTCAGGTATCATCGATTTAAGTGACGACGCGGTTAGTGAATTTCAACTAACAACGAGCACAAGGTTTAACTCACACTTAGCTTGTTAGCTTAGTAGAACTTTATGGAATTGTGGATTTTTAATTCTTTTAAGTTTTTCATAACTTTCATTCTTTTTCATCACAACTTTTTCTCTTTGAAAGTGTTGCATATAATTATGGATATGCAATATCGCAGTGTACGAGTCAAGTTTTAGTATAGTGATTTATGAGTCCAAGTATCGTCCTCGGGAATGGGTTTCTTGATTAATTAATTACTAAGATACTAATTCTCAATTTTAGCTAAAGCAACAAAACATGGATAGATGATTGAAAGTAAAAACTAACAACAGTCAAACATGTGGAGACCCAAATTTATAGATTTGAAGGAAGTGATTATACAAGTTAATGACTCAATTAACACATGCAATGAACCAAAGAGATGAATTTATAAATAAGAAGTAAAATACTCAAGAAAACCTCTCGATTCTTAGTGAGCCTCGCACATGCAATAAACTCCATAGTCTCCATATGAACCTACGACATGCATGGCATTAAACACCTTTTTTATGTGTTTCCTTAACATTTTTAGGTCATTCTCATGCCAGATTTCTAAGGATTTTGACAATTTTGCTCTAATTCAAGCTTTATCTCTCGAGTCCACTTAAACCAACAAATTAAGAAGTAAAGAACGAATTGCCAAAAATAAGAACAAAACATGCTTCAATTCATGGTAAGAAAGTCTTAACAAGTAAATCAAATCCTAACTACAATGTTTAGCTACTCTAAATCACATGAAAATCAAACTAAACATGTAGAAAACGTCTTAGAACCGTATTACAATCTGAAAGAAAAGGAAATTAAACTTATGTGTCGATGTCGGTCCATCGTCTCCGAGCTCCCATCTTCGATCTCGAACTTCCATGAATGCTTTGGCTCCAAAAAACGCTATTTTCTCTCTTCTTATGAAGTGTATTTCGAAAATAGGGAAAAAATCTAGCAAATTCGACTCCCTTGTAATGAAAACATAAGGTTCTATATATAGGCTCAATCGGTACAGCGTTGCAACGCTAGGGACAGCGTCCTAAGGCAGCGTTGCAACGTTATCGCCTGCACGACCTTCATGCAGCGTCCTAAGGCATCGTTGCAACACTATCTGCACGGCCTTCATGTGCATATTCTTATCGAGATAGCGTTGCAACGCCCTAAGGAGCGTTGCAACACTATCGCCTGGAGTCTTCAATGCTTCTAAACTGCAAGCATGGCGTTGCAATGCCATCACCTCGGGTCTTCAAGCTTTTATTGATCTTTCTTCCTCTAAATGATGTTATTTTTAGCTTCAAATAGCCTCGTTTCGATCCCGAGTGATCCAAAATGTCTCCAAATGTCCTGTTTAAGCTCTTATCCTGAAATTGAGTGATTTAAACACGTAAAAACCCTAAAATTATCATAAAACTAGCAATAATTAAGCCTAAGGATAGCACATTTTGTGTGCTATCAAACACCCTCAAACTTATACTTTTGCTAGTCCCGAGCAAAAACAAAGTTAAACATGAGATTGTTCTTAAACATACATTCGATTCAGGCCTAAAAAATTTAAGGGAAAATCTAGTAACCACAAGAAACACTCAAACATAACACTTCAGCAACTAATTTAAAACTTTTCCTAAGTGTTCCTACGTGTGTGTGTGTGCTTAGCCTATGTTCCCTTCATTTTTACTATGCCCGGATCAACTTTATTATGCTCTCCATTCAACTTCTCCCCACACTGGTCTTAATTACTAATCTTTGAGCCTCCCCACATTCAAGAATTAAATAACTCTACTCAACACTTACTCACTTTTTATCAATTTTTTTTATTTTCTTCTTTTTTTTTTGGTGCAAGTACACTAGCTTTCACACATCCCCTGTAAGGACCCTCACCCAGAGCACTCGCTCAATGAGTGGCCTAACTGATCACAATGAAGGTTGCTCTTTTTGCCCTCAGGAATTTGTTCTTTAGCAAACAAACAACAAACACCAACTAATTCACATACTATAAAAGTCATGCACTTCATATTGTCATTCACCCAATCCTGCAGCTTAACTCTCAAATCAGTTCTTAGACCTATCGAGGTGACATCAAACTTCTAAACCTAATAACTTTGTTCTAAGCATTTCAAAACTACAGGAACACAAACTATGTGCATAATAGTCCAAGAAAAACTCAAGAAAATTTTTAAATTAACTCGAATTCATGTCATGCTCTCAAGTTTCAGCAGAATCACAAGAATTTCCAATTCAATCTCATCCTAGGCTATCATGATCATACTTATGTAAAAGATCAATCAACAATTCAACACATACTCAGGACAGTCACAACAAATAAACAACATCCCACCCCCAAACTTAAACTAAACACTATCCCCAATGTTTGCAGGAATAATCACAAATTAAGTATAAGGGTAAAAGTGAACAATACTGTCCTGGGTGATGGAGATCTTTCTGAGTTCCTTGGATAGCAAAAACATGTGTGTTGGAGTTCCTCAGAACGGGAGCATGGATTTCAATAAAGAAAGGCATCGTCACAGCCTACAAAGCAAAACAAACAAACAAGTAAATAAGCTAAGAATTGAAAAACAACTAAAACAAACTAAAGCAATCTAAAGATAAAAAAACAAAAGTAAGTAAAGCTTGAGTTGCCTCCCAGTAAGTGCTTTGTTTAACGTTTTTAGCTAGACTGTACTCCCTCAAGGTGTTTATTTCCTTGCTTGTAGTGCCTGGAGTGATTTCTTCATTTGGCCAATCTGGGTCTCCATATTCTTTATTGCAACTCCATGACTAGTCATAATACTAGATAGACTGGTGACTGCATTCTCCAGCTGGTTCTTTCTCTAGTAGGAATGTGGCTAGCTTGACTTTGCTCCTCAGAGCAGTTCATTACATCAAAACATTTTGTAGCATATTCAGCCAAACCTCGGCATCAGCTGGATCTATGGAACCACCAAACACTGTGGCTCCTAATTTCTTCAGACGTTCTATTCTATACGCCTTTTTTTTTGTTGGATCACTTGGCCCTGCTCTCTCTGGCCCACCTGCCTCTTGTGAGAAACTAACATGTTGCTCATCTGTAGCCTCAGTTTAGACTCTCGGGGCACTAGATCCCCTCTCAGATTGGCCTTGGGTAGGATCCTGCATCCCGCCCTGATCCTGCCTGCGTCGTCTGCTAGTACGTGGTGACATGACTCCAATAACATATCAATATATTAGACATACTATGGATATCTAACTCCAATACGCAGTACTAAACTTCTATTCGCATTTTAGCCCTAACTGGACTTACTCTTATTCTTACTTGGACTATACTTTACTAGTTTGATCTAAACTAACTCAATAACTTGCTATGACTTTTACTTTGTTCTCAGAGCTAACTTGCCTGTCTCATTCCCATGGAGCTAACTGCTCTGATACCAAGTTGTCACACCCCCTCCCGAACTACCTGCTACTTAGCCCGAATGGTGGTGTGAAACCAACAGACATTGTTTCCCTCTTAACAATACATGCTGACCTTGTTCTCCTGATAAACATACTATGTTCGCATATGGAACATTTTAACATAACACAACAGAAACTGGACAACTATTAAACATACACAAGGAGAAACCCTTCATAAGTCTCTCTTGGAAACTAAAAGTCAAGTGCATCAAAACAACACAAGACAACTCAATGTTTATACAACCACTAATGTACAAAACTTCTATAACTACATAACGACTTGCTATACAACACCACCACGTACAAACTAACAACTTATGAAACTTCCAAGCAGACTATGGCAGGATGTCGGTGCAGGAGCTCGATCTCTACGAAAAGGTTTGAAAACATTGGAAGAATGAGCTAAAAAGCTCAAAGTGAGTGTCTATCTTTAAAACATTATAAGCTCACGGGTGAATCATAATAATAGCAGATTATAAGTAGAAAATAGCTTAACATCTGTTTGTAAACATAAACAAACCATGCTCCCAATTTCTGTGTTTAAGTCACCACTTGTGCATAGCACACAACTCGAAATGTACTAACATATCGAGGGTAGATAGATCAATAATATAGAAGCTCATAACAATAAAACACATGACATGATACCACATCAAACCATAGAGGTGGTAGAGTTACATTTATACCAATAAGGTTCATACCTCTCTCTCTCACGTGCACATGGAATACCTTTGGTCGTTTGGTTTTCCCTAATACCTTCTCTATGTCCTTGATATTAAGGTAAACCCATTTACTACCCGAATACCTTCTCATTGTTCTTGAAGATTAAGGTAAAACCATTTACTACCCGAATACCTTCTCATTGTCCTTCAGTATCGGGATATCATGATTCTTTCCCCCCCTAAATACCTTCTCGAATGTCCTTCAGTATTAGGGGTTAACCACAAACATGAGCATACTTTGTTTACCATGGAAATCATGTCTTTAAAACACATATAACAATTTCTTGACATTTTCACATTATCATCTAAACATGTTCCCAAGTGAATTTACATAAAACATTCTCTAAAGGAAAGCATACTTTTATAATTTAGTTTCCATACTTGGATTTATTGTTACAACTAACTTCAAGCATGCTTAGGTTCCATCATGAACTTTATGTTAGAAAACTCTATGAAGCCATTCATAACTAGTTCAAACAGGATGTAATTATCAACACTTATGTTCATGAAGAAAAACATAGGTCAAGCATAGTTCTAAGATAGAGTCACTCACAGTATTAGAATTAGAACCTTGGCTTGTAAACTTGACCTATTTGCTCTTGGCCTGTCAAACAAACCAACTCAACCATTAGAACCTCGAGCTCATGATTTTTTACCTTAAAACTTGCAAGAAAACACACTTTCAAATTTCCAGCATTTTGGTTTTTACGCCTGCTTTTGCAGACAGCCATAACTTCTTCATTACTTATCCAAAAATAATGTAATTTATACCAAACTCTTCCTTTTTGAACCCTCTAAATATCATATGATGACATGAAATTAAAATTACAAACGGATTTGCTTAGAAATACCTCGAAAGCGACTTTCCTCAAAACAGACTTCTGTTGTTTCTAGATTCGGATTTCCTGCTGCACAACAAATTTAACCTGATATTTAAAACATCTTCTAGAAATTTTCTACTCACGATTCTTCACAAAAGTTGTAGGAAATGCAATAAGCTTTCGAACCATACCAATTAGAGCTTCTAACTCCAAGTATTCAGATCAGAACAACTAAACGCGTCAGAGACTTGATTTGACAAACAAATTGCGTGTCTTCTGTCTTTCTCTTAACAAAACAGTAAGTTAACTTCAGTATTAGCTCGAGATTCCTTCACGAAATTTGTTCCAAATTGAGTTAACTTTCATGTATCAAAAACTCAACTCTTACCTCTTCTTGTTGAGCTCGAAAAGACCAAAACATTAGAACTGGTCTGAGTTGATCACCTTGCTGCTATACAATTAAGCTTTGAGTTCTCATCCTTTCTTCTGCAATTCCAGCTCCAAAATCACGAAAATGGCTTCCATTTTCTTCCTTTCTCCTTCTCCCACGAAGCTTCAGCTTTGGTTTTGATAAATGAAGAAGAAAATGGAGAAGATAAAGTTATTTTAAAAAAAAATAAACGGTGGAGGTGGTATTTGTCTTCTTCCCTTTTTGCTTTTTGCTTTTCTTTTCTTTTTCCTTTTCTTTTTTCTTTCCTTTATCCCTTTCTTTCTTTTCTTTTCTTTTCTTAACAAAACAAAACTTAATATATTAAACATTTGTTTCATTTCCTTTTCTTCTTTTGTCTTTAAAGCAATCCAAACCAAAATGGTTTAAACTTTCCTTCCTTGTTTTCCTTTTGTCTTTCACTTTATTTCTTTTCTTTTTAAAACATGGAAAACAAAGTTTTAAACATTCATTTCTTCTTTCTTTTTGTTGTTTGTTAATAAGGAAGTTCCAAAGAGATTGGGTTTACAACTTACCTCCCCTTAAGAAATTTCGTCCTCGAAATTTAGTAGCCTTTAAGTGAAAATCATCGGGTACTTCCTCCCCATTTGGTTCTCTAATTCCCAAGTTGCCTCCTCCACTCCGTGATGTCTCCAACGAACCTTCACGAGTGAGATCGTCTTGTTTTTCAAAACTTGTTCTTTCCTGTCGAGGATTTAAACTGCATCCTCTATGTAACTCATGTCTTCTTTCAACTCAAGCTGGTTGTGCTTGCAACACATGTGTCGGATCGGATAATACTTTCTCAACATGGACACATGAAAAACATCATGTACTCGAGATAGTTACGCTTGCCACTCCGTGCTGTAGAAGTCGCCTTTGGCCTAAGTCGCCCGTTCATTTGGATAAGGACCAATATATCTAGGACTTAACTTACCTTTCTTGCCAAAACGAAGGACACCTCTCCACTGAGATTACTTCAAGAAAACTTGATCTCCGACCTGGAATTCTATGTCCTTTCGTCTCTTATCTGCGTTACTCTTCTGACGGTCTTGTGCTACTTTCAGATTCTCTCTGATTACCTTAATATTATCCGTGGTAACTTGTACCAACTCAGGACCGATTAGCTTCCGCTCTCCTACTTCATTCTAACATACGGGCGTTCTACTCGACCTTCCATACAGAGCCTCAAATGGTGCCATGCCAATACTTGGTGATATTTGCTATTATAAGCGAATTCCATAAGTGATAGGTGTGTATCACAACTACCCTTAAATTGAAGGACACATGCTCTCAACATATTCTCTAGGGTCTTGATGGTCCTCTCTGACTGACCATCTATCTGAGGATGGAATGCTATACTAAAATTCAACTTTGTCCCCATAGCTTTCTGTAGGCTAGGCCAAAACTTAGAAGTAAATCTTGGATCCCTATCTGAAACTATGGACACTGGCACTCTGTATTGACTCACAATTCTGTCGACGTATAGCTTAGCTAGCTGATCAAGCGTGAGGCGCCGCTTTAATCGATATAAACCGTCTTTGTTTTAGTCGGTCCATACACTATTACCGAAATACCATCATGTCCACTAGAAGTACGTGGTAATCCAAACGAGAAAATCCATAGTGATATTCTCCTATTTCCATTAAAGACGCGGCAATGGATTAAGGAGTCCTCCTGGTCTCTGTCTAACTGGTTTAACCTGTTAGCAGATCAAACATTATCAACATATTCAACTACCTCTCGCTTCATCCCAGGCCACCAATACGTTCCCTTTCAATGTCTTATACATCTTGGTGCTTCCTGGATGTATAGCGTAAGCTGAACTGTGAGCTTCTTCTAGAATAGCATCTTTAAGCTCACTAACACTCAGAACACATAGTCTTCCTTGCTTCTCTATGGCTCCATCTGATCTCATTTAAATTCTGCCTCTGGGCCCTGAACTCTCTACATTCACAACTGCCTTAGAATCCCATAGAGTACTTAAAAATGTCGCTCAAATACCACACAAGGCGTCCTTAGGAAGTCTTGACTTCCTACTCAATGCATCTGCTACCACATTCGCCTTACCTGAATGGTATTCTATAGTACAATCATAATCTTTAATCAGTTCTAACCATCTTCTTTGTCTCACATTCAACTCCTTCTGATCAAAGATATATTTCAGACTCTTATGATCTGTGTAAATATGACACCTTTCACCAAACAAGTAATGTCTCCGGATCTTGATTGCTAAAACAAGCTTGCTGCTAGCTCGAGATCATGAGTAGAAGGCAATTACATTCGTGCTTTTTCAATTGTCTTGACGCATAAGCTATTACTTTTCCTTCTTGCACGAGCACAAAACCCCAAACCTTGCCTCGAGGCGTCACAATAAATTACATACTCTATTCTCTGCATGGGAAGTGTCGAATAGGTGTTGTAACTAACCTCTTTTTCACTCTCTTGAAAACCACTGTTCACACTTATCTAACCATTCAAACTTAGCATTCTTCCTTGTCAAAATTGTTAATGGTAATGCTAATCGTGAGAAATCCTCAACAAACCGCTCTGTAGTATCCCCGCCAAGCCTAGGAAACTACGTACCTCTGTCATACTGGCTGGTCTCTTCCAGTTGACCACAACTTTCACTTAATGCGGATCCACACTAACTCCATTTGCTGAAACAACATGCCCCAGAAACACTACCTGATTCAACCAAAACTCACATTTGGTGAATTTAGCATACAACTGCTTATCTCGTAGTGTTTGTAGAATAATCCTCAAATGTTCCTCATGAGTTTTCCTATTAATTGAGTAAACTAGTATATCATCAATAAATACTATCACGAACTGATCCAAATACTGGTGGAATATCCTATTCATGAGGTCCATGAAAATCTGCTTTGGTGCATTCGTCAAAACCGAAACGACATTACTAAATACTCATAATGCCCATACTTGGTTCTCGAATGTTGTTTTAGGAATGTCTCGATTCCCCTTACCTTTAACTGATTGTATCCTGATCTCAAATCAATCTTAGAAAACATTGATGCTCCTCGTAACTGGTCAAACAAGTCATCCATACGGGGTAAAGGAAACTTATTACGTATCGTGACTTGTTTAACTATCTATAATCAATACATAATCTAAGGGTACCATCTTTCTTCTTTACAAATAATACCGAGCTCC
Organism: Trichosanthes cucumerina; assembly: GCA_036507285.1. NCBI lineage: Eukaryota > Viridiplantae > Streptophyta > Magnoliopsida > Cucurbitales > Cucurbitaceae > Trichosanthes > Trichosanthes cucumerina. The sequence goes on from CM071839.1 coordinate 29,374,981, forward strand.
CCGGGTGATACACTAGGTCCGATGTATCCCTTGTCATCTAGTCCTTGTAATCGCATCTTTAGCTCCCCGATCTCACTTGGAGCCATTCTATGGTAGCTTGCGAAATAGGTGTTGTTCCTGGTAGCAATTCAATAGTGAACTCTACTTCCTATCGGTGGCAACCACACGGATCTGCTGAAAACATCAAGAAACTCGTTCACAACAAGAACATCTTACGGTTTTAACTTTTCTTCCTGCACCTCAACTACATGTGCAAGAAACGTCGTGCAACCTTTTCTCAATAACCCGAGCTTTGAATCTTTGAAAATAAACTCGTAGGGATAATCTTTCTTTCATCCCATAAAATCACTTCAGCTAATCCTGGTTTCTTGAAAACAACTTCCTTTATATGGCAATCTCTGGAAGCATAATGAGTAAATATGAAATCCATCCTTAAGATTGCATCTCACACTGCAAGTCTAGTGGTAGAAGATCCACTAACATAATAAGATCTTCTACAACGATCTCACGATTCCGCAACACTACATCGACTAAAATAACATCACCAACTAGAGTGTATATAACTAACCTTTTACATAAAGGTTCTAGCTTCCCATTCAACTTAGTCAAGAACATACTAAAAACAAAGAAATGTGTAGCACTGGTTCTATTAAAGCAGTGCGGGTACATTTCAAATAGTAATCGTACCCGATAATCACATCTAGTGCATCCTCGACTTCTTCTTTGAGTCATAACGTAGACCTTTCCGTGTTGCCTAGGCCTCCCTACAACTCTCTTTAGTCTAACACCACTGGTGCCCTCTCTTGCGACTCTCTGAAACTCTCTTTTGCTTCAACTGTCTCGGGACTCAACTCCCTAGTCCCTGTGTGTGGTTGCTCTCGGTGTGGACAATCCTCTTAAAATGCCTTGGGCTGTCCACACTGGTAACACACATCGACACCAATCAGACATTGGCCTCGGTGATTCTTACCACAATTTATACATGGAGTTCTCCTTGTTGCACTTGCAACAGACTCATGTATTGTCGGTGGTCTTACTGTGGATCTGGCAGATTGACTAGGTGCTCTTTGGCTCTGCCTCTGATAGGCATCACTAACATGCGTTTACCTCGATGTCGGCCGCCACTCGACTTTTAAAGTCTCGACGACTCAAAACATTCACTCAGTGTGAATCGTCGCTCACGCGACCATGAAAATCGCCGCCGTTGAAGGCCCTCGAGTAGGCTTCACCACTGTTTGTGCCTCTGTTATACTCTGCTCAACACGTAGAGCAGTCTCTACCAGCAGGGAAAAGTAAGTCCACTTTGCAATGCCTGTGCCTGGGGTTCGTATCTCAGGACGTAACCCTCTTTCAAATCTCCGACACGTGTCACTCTCAGACATCAACATACCATGACAGCTCGGTATACCTTCTCTCATACTCAGCCACTGAAAATAGTCCTTGCTTCAGTTCTAAAAATTCATCCCTCTTTGCCTCACGATACGTGCTAGGGTAATATTTATCTTCGGATATGCCTCTGAATGTTTGCCAATCCAGAGTACGTGCATCACTCCGTCTGGCTAAAATCGATTCCCACCATCCCTCTGCTTCTTTCTCTAGTAGGAATGTGGCTAGCTTGACTTTGCTCTCGTGAGCAATTCATTACATCAAAACATTTTGTAGCATATTCAAACCAAACCTCGGCATCAGCTGGATCTATGGAACCACCAAACACTGTGGCTCCTAATTTCTTCAGACGTTCTATTCTATACGCCTTTTTTTTTGTTGGATCACTTGGCCCTGCTCTCTCTGGCCCACCTGCCTCTTGTGAGAAACTAACATGTTGCTCATCTGTAGCCTCAGTTTAGACTCTCGGGGCACTAGATCCCCTCTCAGATTGGCCTTGGGTAGGATCCTGCATCCCGCCCCGATCCCGCTCGCGTCGTGCGCTAGTACGTGGTGGCATGACTCAATAACATATCAATATATTAGACATACTATGGATATCTAACTCCAATACGCAGCAGACTAAACTTCTATTCGCATTTTAGCCCTAATGGACTTACTCTTATTCTTACTTGGACTATACTTTACTAGTTTGATCTAAACTAACTCAATAACTTGCTATGACTTTTACTTTGTTCTCGTGAGCTAACTTGCACTCGTCTCATTCCCATGGAGCTAATGCTCTCGATGCAAGTTGTCACACCCCCTCCCGAACTACCGCTACTTAGCCCGAATGGTGGTGTGAAACCAATGCAGACATTGTTTCCCTCTTAACAATACATGCGACCTTGTTCTCTGATAAACATACTATGTTCGCATATGGAACATTTTAACATAACACAAATGAAACTGGACAACTATTAAACATACACAAGGAGAAACCCTTCATAAGTCTCTCTTGGAAACTAAAAGTCAAGTGCATCAAAACAACACAAGACAACTCAATGTTTATACAACCACTAATGTACAAAACTTCTATAACTACATAACGACTTGCTATACAACACCAACCACGTACAAACTAACAACTTATGAAACTTCCAAACAGACTATATGGGATGTCAAAAGTACTGAGAGCTCGATCTCTACCGAAAAGGTTTGAAAACATTGGAAGAATGAGCTAAAAAGCTCAAGTGAGTGTCTATCTTTAAAACATTATAAGCTCACAGGTGAATCATAATAATGGCAGATTATAAGTAGAAAATAGCTTAACATCTGTTTGTAAACATAAACAAACCATGCTCCCAATTTACTGAGTTTAAGTCACCACTTGTGCATAGCACACAACTCGAAATGTACTAACATATCGAGGGTAGATAGATCAATAATATAGAAGCTCATAACAACAAAAACACATGACATGATACCACATCAAACCATAGAGGTGGTAGAGTTACATTTATACCAATAAGGTTCATACTCTCTCTCTCTCACGTGCACATGGAATACCTTTGGTCGTTTGGTTTTCCCTAATACCTTCTCTATGTCCTTCAGTATTAAGGTAAAACCATTTACTACCCGAAGACCTTCTCATTGTCCTTCAGTATTAAGGTAAAACTATTTACTACCCGAATACCTTCTCATTGTTCTTCAGTATCGGGATATCATGATTCTTTCCCCCCTAAATACCTTATCGAATGTCCTTCAGTATTAGGGGTTAACCACAAACATGAGCATACTTTGTTTACCATGGAAATCATGTCTTTAAAACACATATAACAATTTCTTGACAATTTCACATTATCATCTAAACATGTTTCCAAGTGGATTTACATAAAACATTCTCTAAAGGAAAGCATACTTTCATAATTTAGTTTCCATACTTGGATTTATTGTTACAACTAACTTCAAGCATGCTTAGGTTCCATCATGAACTTTATGTTAGAAAACTCTATGAAGCCATTCATAACTAGTTCAAACAGGATGTAATTATCAACACTTATGTTCATGAAGAAAAACATAGGTCAAGCATAGTTCTAAGATAGAGTCACTCACAGTATTAGAATTAGAACCTTGGCTTGTAAACTTGACCTATTTGCTCTTGGCCTGTCAAACAAACAAACTCAACCATTAGAACCTCGAGCTCATGATTTTTTACCTTAAAACTTGCAAGAAAACACACTTTCAAATTCCCAGCATTTTCGGTTTTTCTCGCCTGTTTTGAGATGACCATAACTTCTTCATTACTTATCCAAAAATAATGTAATTTATACAAACTCTTCCTTTTTGAACCCTCTAAATATCATATGATGACATGAAATTGAAATTCCAAACGGATTTGCTCAGAAATACCTCGAAAGCTACTTTCCTCAAAACAGACTTCTGTTGTTTCCAGATTTGGATTTCCTGCTGCACAACAAATTTAACCTGATATTTAAAACATCTTCTAGACATTTTCTACTCACGATTTCTTCACGAAAGTTGTAGGAAATTCAATAAGCTTTCGAACCATACCAATTAGAGCTTCTAACTCCAAGTATTCAGATCAGAACAACTAAAACGTCAGAGACTTCCCAGATTTGACAGCAAATTCTGTCTTCTGTCTTTCTCTTAACAAAACAGTAAGTTAACTTCAGTATTAGCTCAAGCTTCCTTCACGAAATTTGTTCCAAATTGAGTTAAATTTTATGTATCAAAAACTCAACTCTTACCTCTTTTTGTTGAGCTCGAAAAGATCAAAACATCAGAACTGGTCTGAGTTGATCACCTTGCTGCTATACAATTAAGCTTTGAGTTCTCCTCCTTTCTTCTGCAATTCCAGCTCCAAAATCACGAAAATGGCTTCCATTTTCTTCCTTTCTCCTTCTCCCACGAAGCTTCAGCTTTGGTTTTGATAAATGAAGAAGAAAATGGAGAAGATAAAGTTATTTTAAAAAGAAAACAAACGGTGGAGGTGGTATTTGTCTTCTTCCCTTTTTGCTTTTTGCTTTTCTTTTCTTTTTCCTTTTCTTTTTTCTTTCCTTTATCCCTTTCTTTCTTTTCTTTTCTTTTCTTAACAAAACAAAACTTAATATATTAAACATTTGTTTCATTTTCTTTTCTTCTTTTGTCTTTAAAGCAATCCAAACCAAAATGGTTTAAACTTTCCTTCCTTGTTTTCCTTTTGTCTTTCACTTCATTTCTTTTCTTTTTAAAACATGGAAAACAAAGTTTTAAACATTCATTTCTTCTTTCTTTTTGTTGTTTGTTAATAAGAAAGTTCCAAAGAGATTGGGTTTACATTGTTGGACCGACTTCTGGATTCAGCTATGAAGGAGTGCAATGTCTCTTCTAGTGATGGTTTCCTCTCTAATGTAGAAGCATGCCCTGTAGGAGGATTCAACACATTTTTGTTGTTAGCATAAGAGAAATTCTCATGATACCTCAAACTTAGATTGTAATGTGTTGGGAGGTTATTCTGAGTCTGATTTCCTCCATAGTTGTTGCTTCTGTTGTTCAGGTAGTGCAATTGCTCCATAGTGGATTCTCCATTGGACTGGGAGCATTGAGAGGATAACCCTGTCTGTGGTGATCCTGCAAAATTATTCAGCGCATGAGTGAGTGATGCCATATGAGATCTAAGAGAGGTTACCTCATCCAGTTGATACAATCCAGCTACTGGCTTAGATCTGTCATTGTCCGTAGGCCACTGGTAGCTGGCAGTTGACACTTCCTCTAGGAGGGCACGTGCTTCTGGCACAGTATTCGCCATGAAAGCCCCTCCAGCAGGGGCATCTAGAATGGTCCTGGTCTTACCTTTCAGTCCATTATAAAACAGTAGTACCTGGAGCCAATCTGGAGAGCCATGTTGTGGGATCCTCTTGAGCATGTCTTTGTACCTTTCCCAAGCCTCGAATAGCTGCTCTCCCTCGTGCTGCCTGAATGTTCCTATCTCCGTCCTTAACTTTGCAGCTTTCATAGGTGGAAAGAATTTGGGCATGAAAGCTTGGGCCAACTCCTCCCAGGAAGTGATACTGCCTGAGGGAAGGGACCCTAGCCATTCTTTTGCTCTACCCTGCAAAGAGAAAGGAAAAAGACGTAAGCGAATATTATCAACAAAAATACCGTTCATTTTAACTATACCATAGATTTCTAAGAAATTCTGTAAGTGTGAGTTAGGATCTTCTGTGGCTAAGCCTCTGAAAGCACCTTCCCTAACCATCTGTATCAGCCTTGTCTTATGTTCAAAATTATTAGCATTTATAGGGGCATGGACTATTCCAGCCTGCTCATAATTAAACACATGTGTGGAAATACTCCCTAATAGGTTTAGGGTTATTGATGAGCTCCTAATCAGCCATAGTATGAGTTTCTATTTTTCCTTCCCTTAGGAGCCTCCTACAGGTCCTCTCGATCTAAGGATCAAAAGGGTGCAAGTCTGCAGCTCCCCCCTTGGGCATACACCTAGAGGTACAAAAAGAAAGAAATTAGACAAAAACACAAAAAGAACTAGACAAATACAAAAAATAAAGATATGAAACATAAAACTTGGGTTGCCTCCCAAGAAGCGCTTTCTTTAACGTCTTTAGCTAGACGGTGACCTATCAGGGCACATAAAACTGCTCATATTTCTTTGGGCTCTTCTTGCTTGTATCGATATAACCTTCAAGTCTAAAAGGCTATCTTGTTTTTCTTGAGTCACAGACAGAAAATTATTTTTGGTATTTTTGTTTAATAGCACAAAATAACAAAAATCAAAACAAGACTCGTGAGTGTAGGACAAATGGTTACCAAAAATAAAGGAAATTTCTGGGGATAAAAGGAAAGAAGACTTCCCAGCCTCTAATTCTATCACCTTGAGTTCCTTTGTGGAAGTGATTATATCACCAATGTCTACCTCAATAATCTGATTATGGTGTTCCTCAGTCTCCCCCAAACTATCCTCACTATCATATGAACAAATCCTCCTAGGTGGCACCCCCTCAGTGGTAAGGATAATAAATTGTTCCTGTAAGGCCTTAAGGGAAATTACTAACTGATTAAGATATTAAGTTCTATCCTGACCTATTTCCCAAATTCTACCACCTCAGCGTCTAACCTATTCAACCTTTCGAATTCATTATGAACCAAAATTTAAATTTTCAACTCTAAGGTATATTCCATTAATTGGTCCACAAGAGAAACTTTTTCATTAGGTTGGTCAAGGTACGAAAAATTATGGTTCCAAGTGCCTAAATAACTACCCTCATATGAGTTTTCATAAATTTCAGGTATTGAATGGTAAAAATTAGACACATGGTATTCAGATAAATCATGATGCACATACCTAGGGTCCTGAGAGGGACAATAGAATGGTGGAAACTCGAAATCATGCAAAGTAATACTAAAAAATTAGAAGTTCAGATCAAGACTTTTACACAATAGCAACACAACAAAAAACAGGGGACAAAGACTCAAAAACACACAAAACTAAAATATGACAGAAAAGCAAACAAACAAATACACAAAAACAAATAAGGAAAAACACAAACACACTTTAGTCTAAAATTTCAAATTTTCTCCTAATATTATTTAATCTAAATAATCGACATTCCCCAGCAACGGTGCCAAAAATTTGTTGCGTATAATTATGGATATGCAATACTGCAGTGTACGGTCATGTTTTAGTATAGTGATTTATGAGTCCAAGTATCGTACTCGGGAATGAGTTTCTAAATTAATTAATTACTAAGATACTAATTCTCAACTTTAGCTAAAGCAACAAAACATAGATAGGTGATTGAAAGTAAAAACTAACAACAGTCAAACATGTGAAGACACGAATTGATAGATTTGAGTGAAGTGATTATACAATAATGTTTAGCTACTCTAAATCACATGAAAATCAAACTAAACATGTAGAAAACATCTTAGAACCGTATTAAAATCTGAAAGAAAAGGAAATTAAACTTATGTGTCGATGCCGGTCATTCGTCTCCGAGCTCTCGTCCTCGATCTCAAACCTCCACGAATGCTTTGACTCCCAAAAATGCTCTTTTCTCTCTTCTTACAAAGTGTATTTCGAAAATAGGGCAAAAATCTAGCAAATTCGGCTCCCTTGTAATGAAAACATAAGGTTCTATATATAGGCTCAATTGGTACAGCGTTGCAACGCTAGGGACAGCGTTGCAACGCTGTACCTTAGGCGGTTGGTAAATAAGAAAATAGTTGACAGCGTTGCAACGTTGCTACCCTAGTGTGCACGTTCCCCTATCGAAGTAGCGTTGCGACGCTGCATGGCAACGTTGCAACGCTACCTGCACGACCTTCATGCGCATATTCCTATCGAGATAGCGTTGCAACACCATAAGGCAGCGTTACAACGCTATTGCCTGGAGTCTTCAATGCTTCTAAATAGCAAGCATGGCGTTGCAACACTCTACATGTCGTTGCAACGCCCTCACCTCGGGTATTCAAGCTTGGATTGATCTTTCTTCTTCTGAATGATGTTATTTTTCGCTCCAAATAGCCTCGTTTCGATCCCAAGTGATCCAAAATGTCTCCAAATGTCCTGTTTAAGCTCGTATCCTGAAATTGAGTGATTTAAACACGTAAAAACCCTGAAATTATCATAAAACTAGCAATAATTAAGCATAAGGATAACACATTTTGTGTGCTATCAGAAAGCTTGGAGGCTTCTCACCCCCAACTTCAAATCTCAATGTCCTAATCACGGTAAGTGGTCGACTTAGAAAGCAAACCCAAACTTAAAATGATCACTAATGACAAAGAAACAACTTTTGGAAGATTATGAACTTTTGAGGTTGCCTAGAATGTCATGATACTAGCTTTTAAACTTTACTCAGCATTGAAGGGATTTTGAATTCCCGCAGCGGAAGACGTTGTGAAACGTCGTTGATCCGTTGTGTAATTCCTATCTTAAAATTGAATATATCTCATAGATCCTAGGCTAAACATGCAAAATAATAGAGAAAACAAGTATAATGGATACTAACCTCTTGAAGAACACTTCTTCAACGTTTTTCTCTTTCTCCAGTCACGATCTCTCTCGATCCAACGTTCTCCTCGAACACGAACCACGATCCGAACAGGGAGACACCTCCAAAAGGTCTTCTCGGTTGTTCTCGAGAGGTTGAGGGAGAGTAGGTGGGACTCCCTTTGGTTATGGGTGAGGAGAAGTTTTAGAGGGAATTGAGAGAATTCTAGAGAGAAAACACTTGCTCTCTTTGGATGGAAATCCAAAAAATGGCAAATGGCATACCAAAGGCTTCTTGCAAAGCCTTTAAATACTATTGTGTGATGGAGTTAAAATCTCCACCAAATAATAATTTTACAACAACCATATAATATACAAATCATATTTTCATATTATATAATATAAGGTATCTCATACCTTATTATACAAATCTCATTTGCATAAATGTGGAATTATAAATTGAATCAAATTCAAATTAATTTCTCTCAATTCAATTTCTCCAATTAGCACTAATTAATCAATTAGGCTATACTATAGTTTATTATGAATCTCATTCACATCAAACTATATATTATGTCATCTATATCTCATATAAATGACATAAATACCCAAATAATGAATTTGAATACTTCAAATTCACACCAAACTGTAAACCCTCAATTTCTCCAATTTGAGCCAACCGAGGGACCTAATGGACCTACACGTGACGAGCTCCAATGATCCGAGACTAACCTGTCAAACTCTTTGACCCGGTTATTCAACATTCTTTAGCTACGGTAACACTCCACTAAAGCCCGTAGTTGCACTCTCATCACTATAGGACAAGTTGTGTCCATTGATATAACCAATACCCATGAGTCGACCCTTCATAGGTTGTTCGTAGTCACAGCTAGATCAAATTACCGTTTTACCCCTGTGTCTACCTCTTGCTCCTTAAGTCCCACTGCTCCTCTAATGAACAACTACGTTGCATGGTCCAACCATAAACAACAACCCTCTCAGGCCAATGAGAGAGTGGGGCCCCGTTGTTCAAGCCCTGGAGACAACACTTAAGGGAACAACCCCTCTAGTTTCCCTAAGTCGGGAACGAGTGAATTCCTTCTTGCGTAGTCAAGTTTCCAGCTCCCCACGTGGTCCTGCCCCTGAGAAGATAGGCATATTGGGCGAGCAACAGTGGCCACCCTCACCCGTACTAGTCAAAGGACAGACCCCTGCAGACAGGAATCCGTAACACGCTCAGGATTAAGGTCGAGTCACGAATGGTCATCTACGAATTTATTAGCTCTATCATCATTAGCGGTGTTACATCGGTGAAGTCTAATAATTCACGGTCCGGTCTTGTACAATCTCATTGCACAGAATGCCCCCACTCGCATGTCAACCACATGAACGAGTTAGATCACCTCGTTTGTATCTAATACAAAGCGGGCCGCATCCACAGTGTATTCAGGATTCGGTATCCAACCCTATCCATATACTGTAGACCGTTTGAGTCATTAACTCGAACGTGATCCTCCCTGTGTGTCCACTACACACCGTTCAAGTTCTTAGTTCTCTCATAATACAATGACCCTGGAGCTTAGTTTATTGGATTAAGTTTATGAAAAATGCGAGACACAAAGTTTAAATAAATAACTCTTATTTATTACACAATGTTGAAATAAATAACTCTTATTCATTTACAACTTGGAATATTACAAACTACACGAGATGAGGACATACATCCCAACAAACTCCCACTTGGACTAAGCTAGTGGAGTACATGATACATTTCTCAAATGTACGGTAAAGTAATACAATAAACTAGGACATTGAATACCCCTTTACAGTACTCCCACTTGCCCCAGTCAGGAAGCACTCGAAGACCTAGACTCTCTAGGTGACCCTCAAACACCTTAGCCGTGAGGGCCTTTGTAAATGGATCAGCAACGTTGTGCTCGAAGCTATCTGCGTGGTGTCACGTCTCTTCGCGGTGCACAATCTCCCATATCAGGTGATACTTACGCTCTATATGCTTGCCCTTTTATGACTCCGAGGTTCTCTCGAGTTGCTCTTCGCACCACTTTGTTGTCACAAAAGCAAAGTGTGATTGGCAAGTTCATATTTGGAACAACTTCCAAATCCGTCATGAACTTCCTGAGCCAAACAGCTTCCTTTGCAGCTTCACAAGCCGCAACATACTCGGCTTCCATCGTGGAATCAGCGATGCATCCCTGCTTGATGCTTCGCCACACTACAGCTCCTCCATTCAGAATGAAGGTTGGCCCCAAAGTAGATTTTCTAGAATCCTTATCGGTCTGAAAGTCAGAATCTTTGTATCCCGTAAGGATCAAATCCCCACTCCCATACAAAAGGCAACCACAAAGAAACGATCTCCCCTTCAGTTCATCCTCCTCATCCACATGATCTTCAGCAGGTCATCCTCCTCATCAGCATGATCTTTAGCATCTGAGGGATCCCATGGTTGCAAGACATTGCGAGCAAATTCTGGAAATTTCGGATAGAGGTGCGTTAAATTCGCGTGCATAGCCTCCTTCAAAGTAAAGTCTCTTTGGTTGGCGTAGTCCTAATAGCAATGAGATTGAGATTGTGAATGAGTCATCATGGACAACATGGTGGTGCTTTTATTAATTAGTTGATCAATGCCCACAACAAGTCCCATTCCCTTCTGGATCCTCCATGGATTTGGGGATCCATAGATACGCTAAGGGTGCCTTTTGGATAAAGCTTTCCCTCCAAGGATAGTAAGGTACTCCGCAATGGATCCATAAGGAAGTAATCAAACTAGGAAAGTATATCTTACCAACATTCTTACGCCAACACTCCATAATTTTCCAAGATACAAGACTCCCTACATCGACCTTCAATTCCGAAAGTATGACGTAGATGAGGAGAATCCTATCTCTAGAAACAGTGGAGTCATCGGTAGTCGGCATAATGTGAAACTTGATAAAGGAAAACCAAATGTGAGCCTCGGGGGTAAGATAGGATGCTAACATTGTCCTTACTCCAGTACGAGTTACTCTCTAATCTGCACCTTCCACTCCTACTAAAAGAGTGTATATTAAGAAAGCGGAAGCAATTTCGGTTCTTGAACACTCTAAATTGATCAATTTTAGAAAATAAAAAGCATGCCAAAAAACTGGAAAAACAGAGAATAAGAACTCATACCTTTTTAGCTCAAAGTTCTCCCAATCTGTGGGCAATTTCTTATCACGAACACTTTGGGGAATACCTCTAGTGTCTAGAATTAAAATCGAACCACCTCGAACCAGCTTGCATATGTGTGAAGCGGACCTTCAAAAGGTAGAACCCGACTGTAAAAGGTTGAACTGGACCTTCAATTGTTGAAACGAACCTCCAAAACAGAAAAACCGACCTCGAAATAGTCAGAACTGGTCTAAAACAACCCGAATCGGACCAAAATCGAGTCGAACCGGCCCAAATACCCTTGAACCGATCAAAGGTCAACATAAATGGCTTGCTGACATCATCATGACGTCCACCATCTTCTTAATTTGAAAATGAGAAACGCGCGTTCTGGAGGCAGAAAGAAAGAAATTGAAAAAACAACCTCTGTTTTCACGGTTCAGTGACCTTTCGTGCTTCTTTCTTCAAATTGAGGTCCTTCCCGAATTCTAATCAACTTGAAACTTTTACAGATTATTCTTCACACATTAATGCTCAAACACACATGAGAAATTTGAAAATAAAGCACAAATAGATGCTTAATTTAAATGTCAAAACCAGAAGAACACTTTAGACGCCCAGAAAAATTATATTTCAAAAAACACCCACCACAAAATAAAATAGATCAAATTGAGTGCTCAAAATTACTCTTACACGAATTGAAAGAGTGTATATTAAGAAAGCGGAAGAAATTTTGGATCTTGAGCACTCTAAATTGATCAATTTTACAAAATAAAAAGCATGCTCAAAACTGAAAAAATAAAGAATAAGAACTCATACCTTTGTAACTCAAAATTCTCCTAATCCGTGGGCAATTTCTTGTCACAAACACTTTGTGAACAACCTCTAGTGTCTTCCCTACTATCCTCAGGTCTTGGAACAGATTGTGGAATCTTAAGTTGAGAGAATTTGGAATAAGAGTGAGAATGGTTCAAAACTAAGAATCTAATGAATTTTCTGCAAAATCCCATTTATCCTCTTCAATTCATCTTCAATTAAAGCTTCATCAAGCTTTGTGAAGATGCCAACACATGAATGATGAGGATTAATCAAGAAGGAGGTGCTGAATTTTGGTGAATTTGATAATCAAAGTAGCTTGTTCACCCTTTCAAGTTTGGTCCAATTGAAACTTCAAAATTCATTTGAATTTTCATTTATTTTTAATTAAAAATTAATTTCAAACTAATTTCAAATTAAAATTAATTTATTAATTTAATTAATTAAACTATTTAATTAATTAATTTTAAATAGTTTATTTAATTCAATATCAAATATCAAATTAAATAATTGGACCAATCCTGATTTCTTAAATCGACTGTTCGAACATGAATCCCCATTCATGTTATAAACCGAACCAATATTTAAATCATATTTAAATATTTTCACATCTTTTTTATTATAGTTTAATTCATAATAAAACTGTGGCACGTTAAGTATATCACATATAGTTAACGTTTTCTCCCAAAAACGAATTTGAACAATTCAAATTCTTTTCTCTCAAATGTTACAAGGTTTAGTCCGAGCTAGTAAGGGGACCTAATGGACCTACAGATCATGAGCTCCAACGATACGCGATTAACCGACCCAACTCTTTAGCCTAGCTAATCAACATTCATTAACCACTGGGACACTCCACTAAAGCCCAGTGGTTGCACTCTGCTCACTGTAGATATATTTATGTCCACTCGATATAACCATGATTAGTAAGTTGATCCTTCACAGTCGTTCGTAATTACAGCTGGGTCAAAAATTACCGTTTTATCCATGTAATTACTTCTTGTTCCTTAAGTCCCACTGATCCTCTAATAAACAATTGGTTTGTGATCCAACTAACAAACCGAATCCCTCTCAGGCCAATGAGAGGGGTGGGCCCTTTGTTCAAGACCCAGAGTCAACACTTAAAGGAGCAACCTCTCTACTAATCCCTAAAGAGGGTAGGAGTGAATTCCATCTTTTAGAACTATGTTCCCAGCTATCTACCCGGTCTTATCCCTGAAATGGGAGGTTTATTGAGTTGGCAATCTCAGGCCACTCTCACCCATGCAAATCTAAGGATAATCAGAATAAACAGGAGTTCATGGCACGCTCACGATTAAGATCAAGTTACCTAGGTCATCGAATGACTATAGACAGTTAAGACAGTAAACGGAGTTATAATGTCTAAGTGACTATTTCTCGGTCCAGTCTTATGCAAACTCATTGCATAGGACGCCCCCACTTACATGTCTCCACATGAATGATTCAGGAACACATCGTTTGTACTTTACAAAGTGGGTCGCGTCCATAGTGTCCCTAGGATAAGGTACCCAACTTTATCCCTATACTATAACTTAAACCTGATCCACTTTTATGTCACACATAAAGTTCAAGTATACATCTTATAGCCATGGTTCTTTATTAAAGTTCAAGTATACATCTTATAGCCATGGTTCTTTATTGGACTAGGGTTTCAAAATATACAATTCACTTTATTCAATAACTCCTTTACTTGAATAAATCCCAATAACATCTTTATTGCAAAATAGAATATACATGCAGTTTACAAACCTACGAGTTTTAGGACATAAAACCCAACAAACTCCCACTTGGACTAAAACGTTAGTAGAGTCAAACATGCCGAGCAAGAAAATTGTCCTATTGTACAACCCGTGATCCTAGACTCTCTAGGCGTCCCTCAAACATTTTAGTCGTGATGGGCTTTGTAAACGGATCAACAATGTTGGGCTCCGATGCAATCTCCATGACGATCACGTCTCCTCGTTGCACAATCTCCCTGATGAGATGATATTTGCGCTTTATTGGCTTTCTGCCCTTATGACTTCTAGATTCTTTAGAATTTGCTACTACACCACTATTATCACAATATAGGGTGATAGGCAAATTCATTTTTGGAACAACTTCAAAATCAGTAAAGAATTTTCTAAGCCATACAACCTCCTTCGCTGCTTCGCAAGCTGCGACGTACTAAACCTCCATGGTGGAGTCAGCAATACAACATTGCTTTATACTCCTCCATACTATAGCTCCTCCGCTAAGAGTGAACACTAATCCCGATGTGGATTTCCTCGAATCTACATCAGTCTGAAAAATCAGAGTTAGTGTATCCTACAAGGATCAAATCTTTTGCGCCATACACAAGCATATAGTCCCTCGTTCTCCTAAGATACTTGAGGATGTTCTTAACGACAATCCAATGATCATATCCTGGATTGGACTGAAACCTGCTAACAATTCCTACTGCATAGCATATGTCGGGTCGAGTATATAACATGGAATACATCAGACTACCGACAATTGATGCATAGGGAATGCGTCTCATATCCTGAACTTCTTGAGGTGTCTTACGACACTGTTCTTTAGACAGATGAATTCCATGCCTGAAAGGTAATAAACCCTTTTTGGAATTCAACATCTTATATCTAATCAACATCTTGTCAATATAAGATGCCTGAGACAGCGCTAGCGTTTTGTTCTTGCGATTCCAAACAACGCTAGCCATTGCTTAACGCCAGTCAGGAATCCTGCATCGTTCCCAGTGAGCAAGATATCGTATATGTAGAGAACTAAGAAAGCTACAATAATATTGACTATCTTCTTGCAGACACAAGGCTCATCAATATTCCGTTCAAAGCCATAAGATTTGATCACAGTATTAAATCTTATATTCCAGGATCTAGATGCTTGTTTCAATTCATAAATGAATTGTTTCAGCTTGCAAACCTTTTGCTTTTCACCTTGAACTTTGAACCCCTCTAATTGATCCATATAGATACTCTCTTCAAGATTGTCATTCAGAAAGGTTGTCTTGACATCCATTTACCAAATTTCACAATCATAAAATGTGGCAATGGACAAGAGTATTCTAATCGACTTAAGCATGGCAACAAGGGAGAAGGTTTCTTTATTGTCCACCTTGTCCCGCTGGGTATAACCCTTTGCCACAAGTCGAGCCTTAAAGGTTTGCACCTTACTGGTTTGATCTCGTTTCCTCTTGTAGATCCACTTGCAACCGATAGGTCTTTCACCATCTAGTTGATCTACAAGTTCCCAGACTGAATTGAAGTACATTGACTCCATTTCGAGGTCCATGACTTTAATCTACTAGTCCATGTCTATATCATTCATTGCCTGTTTATAGATCAATGGATCCTCAATGCCATCATCAGGGTATGACGATCTGGATTTCAGTTAAACCCATGTAATGGTCAGGTTGTCTAACATCTCTCCCACTACGTTGAGGCATTCTCAACTCTTGAGAAGAACCAGCTTGATCAACAACTTTTATTGATTTATCTGTAGATTCTTGGAAATTTCGCTCAAGACAATTCTGCTATGAGGCTGATGATCTCTCATGTGGTCTTCCTCTAAGAACGTGGTGTTTGTCGTCACAAGCACCTTGTCCTCTTGAGGATCATAAAACAAACCACCTTTCGTTTCCTTGGAGTATCCTACGAATAGGCATAATTTTGAATGATGTTCCAATTTCTTTGGATTGGACACTAGCACATGTGTCGGACATCCCCAAATCCTGAAGTGTCGTAAACTACCTTTACGCCCTTTCCATAACTCATAGGGTGTTTCTGAAACACTCTTAGAGGGAACCATGTTGAAAATATATGCAACAGCTTTTACTGCATATCCCCAAAACGAACTAGGCAGTTGAGCGTAGCTCATCATGGATCGAACCATGTCTAACAGGGTTTTGTTTCTCCTATCAGATACACCATTCTATTGAGGTGTACCGGGCGCTGAGAGTTAGGATACGATTCCATGTTCTATCATATACTCTTGGAATCTCAAATTCATATACTCTCCACTTCGATCTGATCGAAGTTTTTAATCGTTTTACCTAACGAGTTCTCAACCTCTTCCTTATACTCCTTGAACTTTTCAAGGGTTTCGGACTTATAATGCATTAGGTAAAGATAGCCATACCTAAAATAATAATCAATGAAACTGATGAAATATTCATACCCTGCTCGTGCCTTGATATTTATTGGACCACAGAGATCCGAATGCACAAGTTCCAAGGGTTCTTTGGCCCTATAATCTTTTTCAGAAAAAGGTCGTTTAGTCATTTTCCCTCAAGATAGGACTCACATGGTGGTAAAGAGTTGTCCTCTAACTGACTTAGGAGACCACTCTTAACCAATCTCTAAATCCCATTGAGATTGATGTGGCCTAGTCTCAAGTGCCAAAGATAGGTAATTGGAGAAAGCTTCTACCTTTTATTGTGAGTATCAGCTGTTTTAAACATCTCGGTGTTCAAAATAGTTTTTATCTCTGTTGGTCTTAACACATATAAGTTGTTTTCAAGTTTCGTAGAACATATCTGTACACCTCTTTTGCAAATGAACGCTTCATTATAATAAAAAGATACTTTATACATATGTTCAAGTAAACAAGAGATAGATACAAGATTTCTTTTGATTCCAGAAACCAAAAGTACATTTTCTAATAAAATGAATCTATCTCTAAATAACAACTTCACTGCTCTCACTGCTCTAGCTGAGACAACCTCTCCTGTTCCAACCCTGAGAGTTATCTCACTATTAGCAAGCTGCCTCCAGGAACTAGGCGGAATCATGGTTAGTGGATCATGAATCTAGTGTCTAGGCGGAATCATCATGTTCCACTAAACATGTTTCAACAACGAGTAAATCATATTTACCTTATTTTTCTTTCTCAGCTTTCTTTTTCCCAAGGTACTTCGGACAGTTCCTCTTCCAGTGCCCGTTTTCACCACAATAGAATTCCTGTGGCTTGAACCTGGCGTATGGGAGCTTTTTCCTTCCCTTTATCCTTCTTCTTCTTCTGAATACCCTTTTTCTTAGAAAAAGAAGGACTAGACTTAGTCCTTTAGGACGATCCTCTCAGGAACTTCCTTGAAGTGACAACGTTTGTCTCCTTCTCTTTTTCCTTTGATTTCATTAGGGACTCGAAAGTCTGGAGCTCGTTAAGTAGAGTAGTCAGATTATACTCTATCTTGTTCATCACTGAATTGGTGCGCAACTGCAGGAAACTCTTCGGAAGAGATTTCATTATAAAGGTAACCTGACTGTTCTCATCTATGACATCCCCGTTTACCTTTGTCACGTTGAAATGTATCATCATATTAAGGACATGCTCCCTAACAGAAGTTCCCTCCTTCATTCGGCAGTTGTAAACGTACTTGAGATCATCATAACGGACTGACGAGGACGGTTGTCCAAACATGGTCTGTAATGATCACATGATCTCCTTTGCGGTGATCATGCCCTCATGTTTCTTAGACAACACATCAGATATGTTTGCTAAGATGTAGACCCGGGCTTTATCATTTGCCCTAGTCCATTTGTCAAATGCATCCCGAACTGTTCGGGTTGCAGACGACCTGGGAGGGAGAGGACACTCTTCCGTTAAGACGAACCTTAGATCATCAATCACAAGAATCGTATTCAAGTTTGATTTCCAAGTTCCAAAGTTATCGTCGTTATGTTTGTCGGAGGCGAGTAATTGAATAAAAGAGCTTGACATGCTGAAAATAGAACATATTCAATTAGTGAATTGCTTTTAACCCATAACATGCATCTAATTTAAGAATATTAGCAAAAGTAATAATGTACCCATAATCTCATTATTGTTTTTGCAACGATACTTCAAATGAGTTAGAGTGCTTGATTACGAGAGGCGATCAATCACTCTTTCACCGAACTAAGACATTCTTGACTAAATGCTAATACCGGAATAACTCTTATTCCTATAGTATTCTAGTTATCGCTACTTTCGTCGAGAATTCACTAATACTTAGTAATTCTCGTAAGTGTGACTCACCATTTTTAGACCTCAGAGGTCGGCCCCAACAATGCTACCGAATTGGAAAGTCAAAGTTGGGAATGGCCCTAAGAGACCCTATCTATTTCTGGAATTTGAGTTGTTCTGAATCCCATGTTACATCCCTCCGAATGGATGGTGCTACTACGGGCAACCTACAGGCGCAACATGAGAATCCCACGATCCAATTTAATGGAGGAGACCATAGGAGGTGTTGACACACTTCCTTCTCCCACTTACTATAAATACTTTTTCCATTCACCTTGCTCTTGATTTATGCAAATACCATCCGAATAGAGATGCCTTATTGACATCACGAGGCCGAGCATAAATATCACGATGTGAACTTTGCGAAGAGCGTAAGAGGAAATTGATATATCATATATACCTTTTCACTCCCACTAAGTATTTTAAACAGTTTGGGTATACTTTTACTTAGGCATATTTCAACTAAAACAATATGACCTAAGTCAACCAATATAACTATTATACTGAAATTACGTAAGTCTATTAACCTTTTAATAAACCTAGGTTTATGAGTTTAATTTATTAACTTTTAATAAACGCCACTCACGAAAAATAATTTATAAACCTCTAGATTAAATTTACTCCCAGGTTGGATCCCAGGTAGGGGTGTTCCGTTTCCGTCAGCTTAAGTACCCCAACCTAGCCAGAACCTTCCTTAGACAGAGTCTCTCTTTAATCATAGTTTATAAATTATTGGTTGTCTAATTCTAATCTTATTAAAACTAGAAAACCTACGGTCAAATTAATTCCAGTTCTAAAACCATTTTAAAACTAATTAATTATCCTTAGGTTACATGCATTTCTATGTTATAAATTGTTTGATTATACATCACATGAATATACTGTTGGGATTTTTGTCCTAATCTCGTATTTGTAAATTTCTATTTGAAATTAATAAAAGTTATTCATTTCATTGCTTTGTGTCTCCCAATATTTACAAACTTTTCCAATAAACTAAGCTCCAGGGTCATTGAATTTATGAGAGAACTAGAACTTGAACGGTGTGTAGTGGACACACAGGGAGGATCACGTTCGAGTTAATGACCCGAACGGTCTACAGTATATGGATATGGTTGGAGACCGAATCCTAGATACACTGTGGATGCGACCCGCTTTGTACTAGATACAAACGAGGTGATCTGACTCGTTCATGTCGTTGACATGCGAGTGGGGGCATCCTGTGCAATGAGATTGTACAAGACCGAACCGTGAAATATTAGACCTGCTGATGTAACACCATTGACAGTAAGGACTAATAAATTCGTAGATGATCATTAGTGACTCGATCTGAATCCTGAGCGTGTTACGGTCTCCTGTCTGCTGGGGTCTGTCCTTTGACTTGTACGGGTGAGGGTGGTCACAGTTACTCGCCCAATAAGCCTATCTTCTCAGGGACAGGACCAAGTAGGGAGTTGGGAACTTAACAACGCAAGATGAAATCACTCGTTCCCGCCTTTAGGGAAACTAAAGGGGTTGTTCCCTTAAGTGGTGTCTCAAGGGCCTGGACAACGGGCGCCCACCTTCTCACTGGCCCAAGAAGGGTGTTGTGTATGGTTGGACCATCACGATATGTTGTTCATTAGAGGAGCAGTGGGGACTTAAAGAACAAGAGGTAGACAAAGGGGTAAAACGGTAATTTGACCCAACCGTGTTTACGAACAACCTGTGAAGGGTCGACTCATGGGTATTGGTTATATCAGTGGACACCTAATATTCTGCACTGACGGGAGTGCAGCTACGGGCTATAGTGGAGTGTTACCATAGCTAATGAATGTTGATGAACCGGGTCAAAGAGTTTGATAGGTTAATCTCGGATCATTGGAGCCTGTCACTGTAGGTCCATTAGGTCCCTCGGTTGGCTCCATCTGGGTTAAAAGAAGGGTTAATGTTTTGGTATGAAATTGAAGTGTTTAATTTCACTTAAAGGGCATTTATGTCATTTATATGAGATATGAATGATATAATATATAGTTTAATGTGAATGAGATTCATAATAAACTATAGGTTAACCTAATTATTGAATTAGGGCTAATTGGAGAAATTAATTTAGTGAAATTAAATTGAATGTGATTCAATTTAATAAAATCCATAATTATGCAAATGTGATTTGTGTAATAAGGTATGAGATATCTTATAATATATGGTTATGCAAATGTGATTTGCATAACTTATAGTTGTGGTAAAATGGTAATAATGTGGAGATTTTAACTCCATGATTATTCCACTATTTAAACCCTTCTTGCAAGAAGGATGGCAACACAATCTCTCATTTTTTGAATTTTAACCAAAAGAAGAGAATTATCTCTCAACTATTCTCTCAAATTCTCCTCCCTCTCCAAAACCAAAAACTCCCACAACTTTCCTTCTTCCAAAGGAAGGGAGAAGGCCATTGGTGGTGTTCGGGTTTTTTTCGAGAGAAGTATTCGTTGAGATCGAATAGCACGAAGTGTTCGTGACCAAGGAAGGAATCTTGAAGAATTGTCTAGAACAAGTAAGTACATTCTTCTTGTTGTTTTTCTTCCATAATTATGTATGTTTAACTTAGATCTAATGGTTAGGTCGTTTTAACGAACTTCAAGTAGCGTAACGATACCTTGACGATTCGATCGTCTTACGCTGCGCGGGAATTTTCATTCCCTTCATATACATACATTTATAACAAATCCATCAAATGAATAAATGCATAACAATTATATGTTTAATTTTTAATTAATATAACCCTTATATTAATTATATTTAAAACATATAATATTTGTTTCATAAATTAATATAACACTTATATTAATTCCTATGAAACCTCAATTCATGCATACTATATATTATGACACTTATAACATACTTTCAGTGCATGAAGCATGCTTCCTATGGTGTGATTTTAGAATCCATGGCATACTTTATGCACATTCAATCAGGGAATTTAATTAAAACATACATTCACAATGCATAATTAATTAAACACACTAAAATGGACTGGTTTTGGCATCTAATGCAAGCAAACAACTAAATTATTACAATAATAATCTAGAATTAAAATCGAACCACTTCGAACCAGCTTGCATATGTGTGAAACCGACCTTCAAAAGGTCGAACCGAGCTGTAAAAGGCTGAACCGAACCTCCAATTGGTGAAAGGAACCTCCAAAACGGAAAAATCGACCTCAAAATAGTCAGAATCGGTCTAAAACCACCCGAACCAGACCAAAATCGACCCGAACTGACTCAAATACCCTTGAATCGATCAAAGGTCAACATAAATGGCTCGCTGATGTCATCATGATGTCATCCTTCTTCTTAATTTGAACATGAGAAACGCGCGTACTTGAGCGAGAAAGAAAGAAATTGAAAAAACAGCCTCTGTTATCACGGTTCAGTGACCTTTTCGTGCTTCTTTCTTCAAATTGAGGGCATTCCTGAAATCCAGTCAACTTGAAACTTTTACAGATTATTCTTCATACATTAATGCTCAAACACACTTGAGAAATTTGTAAATAAATCACAAATAGATGCTCAATTTAAATGCTAAAACCGAAAGAACACTTTAGACGCCCAGAAAAATTTTATTTCAAAAAACACCCACAACAGAACAAAATAAATCAAATTGATTGCTCAAAATTGCTCTGATACGAAATGAAAGAGTGTATATAAAGAAAGTGAAAGCAATTTCGGATCTTGAACACTCTAAATTGATCAATTTTACAAAATAAAAAACATGATCAAAACTGGAAAAACAGAGAATAAGAACTCATACCTTTGTAGCTCAAAATTCTCCTAATCGGTGGGCAATTTCTTGTCACAAACACTTTGTGGACAACCTCTAGTGTCTTCCCTACTATCCTCAGGCCTTGGAACATATTGTGGGATCTTAAGTTGAGAGAATTTGAAAGAAGAGTGAGAATGGTTCAAAACCGAGAATCTAATGAATTTTCTGCAAAATTCCATTTATCCTCTTCAATTCATCTTCAATTAAAGCTTCATCAAGCCTTGTGAAGATGTCAACACATGAATGATGAGGATTAATCAAGAAGGAGGTGCTGAATTTTGGTGAATTTGATAATCAAAGTAGCTTGTTCACCCTTTTAAGTTTGGTCCAATTAAAACTTCAAAATTCATTTGAATTTTCATTTATTTTTAATTCAAAATTAATATAAAATTAATTTTAAATTAAAATCAATTTATTAATTTAATTAATTATTTCGAAATAATTTATTTAATTTAATATCAAATATCAAATTGAATAATTGGACCAATCCCGATTTGTTAAATCGACTATTCGAACATGAATCCCTATTCATATTATAAACCGAACCAATATATAAATTATATTTAAATATTTCCACCTCTTCTTTATTATAATTTAATTCATAATTAAACTGTGACACGTTAAGTATATCACTATAATTAACATTTTCTCCCAAAACTGAATTTGAACAATTCAAATTCTTTTCTCTCAAATGTTACAAGGCTTAGTCCGAGCTAGTAAGGGGACCTAATGCACCTATAGATCATCAACTCCAACGATACGAGATTAACTGGCCAAACTTTTTAGCCTAGCTAATCAATATTCGTTAACTACCAGGACACTCCACTAAAGCTTAGTGGTTGCACTCTCCTCACTGTAGATATATTTCTGTCCACTCGATATAACCATGATTATTAAGTCGATCCTTCACAAGTCGTTCGTAATTACAGTTGGATAAAAAATTATCGTTTTACCCCTGTAATTACTTCTTGTTTCTTAAGTCCCACTGGTGCTCTAATGAACAATTGGTTTGTAGTCCAACTAACAAACTGAATCCCTCTCGAACCAATGAGAGGGGTGGGCACTTTGTTTCAAGACCCAGAGTCAACACTTAAGGGAACAACCTCTCTATTAATCCCTAAAGCGGGTAAGAGTGAATTTCATCTTGCAGAACTATGTTCCCAGATATCTACCCGGTCTTATCCCTGAAATGGGAGGCTTATTGAGTCAAAATCTCAGTCCACTCTCACCCATGCAAATCTAAGGATAATTCGAATAAACAGGAGTTCATGGCACGCTCAGGATTAAGATCGAGTTACCTAGGTCATCGTATGAATATAGTCAGTTAAGACAGTAAACGGAGTTATAAAGTCTAACTGACTATTTCTCGATCCAGTCTTATGCAAACTCATTGCATTGGACGCCCCACTCACATGTCTCGACATGAACGATTCAGGATCACATCGTTTGTACTTTACAAATTGGGTCGCGTCCATAGTGTCCCCAGGATAAGGTACCAAGCTTCATCCCTATACTATAGACCGTTCTGACTATAAGTTGAACCTGATCCACTTTTATGTCACACATAAAGTTCAAGTATACATCTTATAGCCATGGGTTCTTTATTGGATTAGGGTTTCAAAATATACAATTCACTTTATTCATTAACTCCTTTATTTGAATAAATATCAATGACATCTTTATTGCAAAATAGAATATACATTCAGTTTACAAACCTACGAGTTTTAGGACATAAAACCCAACACTTACTACACTCAAGGCCGAATTGAGGTGTGTTCGGTTGGGGAAATAAGCATCTCATTGAAGGTCCCATACGTGTAACTTTGGGTGCTAAGCATGGCATTGATGGACTCCACACTAAAATCAACATGCACTCCTCAAACAATAGAAGTTAGATCACGAGACATGTAAATATTAGCGTAAAACTCCCTTACAATGTAAGGAATGACTCCTTCGGGCTCCTTACAAAAAGTATTTCAGCCTAGATTATGGATGTTCGTAGCTAAAATTGGAGGTAAAGTGTAGATGTTAGAAGGAAAACCTTTCTCCATCAATAGGGGTCGCATGACTAGCTCTTCGAACTTGGCTCGGACCCTATCGTTGAGGAATTGATTTGGGATGAAATGAAGGTCATCTTCTTCTTGCTCAACATCGAACACTTTGTCTTTCCCTTTTTCTTTGGACTTCTTACCTCCTTTCTTAAGGGATGGTGAAGTCAAAGGAACGTGGACTTCAACTTGCTATTCTTCCAACGGTTTCTTCCTTTTTCCTTGGAACTCCTTGTGGCATAGGATGAAGACTTAGAGGTGAAAGCTCCTTCAGCTTGCATTTGAGGTTCATGAAAGGACCTAAGGCTCTCGTGTTCCTTAGCCTTCTTACCTCGACATTTTCCTTTCTTCCACATGATTAGCTTGAATAGGATAGTATTGAGATAGCACAAGAGGAAAAAGAGAAAGAAAAATTGTCAAAACAAAGCAAGGAAGAGCTGGGAGCTCTCGGCTTTGCTCCAAATTTTTCCTTTAAATTTTAAAACTTGTCTCAAATGCTAACTAGACTCTCCTATTTATACTAAATCAAGGATAAGATAAAGGTCTAAGATAGGAATCGTCCTTTGTCCTCTTCCAAACTTGAAATCTTTAGAAAAACAACTTGTTAAGTACCAAAGTTTTTGTTATAGGCTACTGTTTTTGTGTACTTTGGTAGCTAGAAGGGGATAGTGGCTAAGTCCTTTTTGTCAAAACTTCTTCCCTAGAGCTAGTACTTTGTTGAATGGTGATGGAAGTCAAAAATTTGCTGACAACAAGTGATAGATGGATGCACGAACACTGTTGTCACAGAAAACTACAGCAGATTTTCTGCATTTTCTCCTTTAAAACCGAGATAATGCTCTATCCAATGAGAACCTTCAACTTTTGTTATGCTCCTTGAACCTACACAATAAGAAAACTAGAAACACAAGGTGGTTAGGGTAGTTACAATCTAACTAAGAATTGAAAAGCATCTAGAAGGTCACATGAGGATCATGATCATGCATTGTTTGGAAAAATGAGAAATTTTAGTACTTTGCTACCTTAATTCAAGATAGAAAATAATGCCATTAGGACTCACATGCTTCACAAAAGGAAAAGATAAGAAGAATAAAATAACTTAACAACACAAGCAAATTAAACAAACAACACATCATGCCTTTAAAAACCAAAAGATACAGAAAACTTATGAAAGCCTAGGAGTCTTTTTTAGAAAATTTGCAACGTCAAACTTAGATTCCTCCAACAAGTTCTATATTACTCATCTAATTCCAAGAAGCAATGCTCCTTTGGAAATCTTCTCCCCAATAATGCTTTAATTTTTACCCATTCACAAGGAATTCTCTACCATCTTTCTCACACCACACTTTAACCGATCCATGAGGGAAAATCTCAACAATGACAAAGGGTCCGACCCATCTAGATCTGAGCTTTCCAGGAAAAAGCATGAGTCTTGAATTAAATAGCAACATTTTTTGGCCCACTTCAAACTTCTTTGGAATGAGTTTCTTGTCATGCCAAGCCTTAGTCCTTTCCTTATAATGCTTAGCATTATCATAGCAGAATCTCTTAAACTCATCCAAACTATTTAGTTGAAGCATTCTCAAGTTTCTTAAAGCTTTCAAATCTAAATTAAGCTCCTTTAAAGCCCAAAATGCTTTATGCTCCAATTCTAGGTGAAGATGACAAGGTTTGCCAAATACAAGCCTATAGGGGGCATTCCATAGGCGTTTTAATGGTGGTCCTATAAGCCCATAGAACATCATCAAACCTGAAGGACCAATCCCTTCTGTGAGGCTTAACTACTTTCTCTAGAGTACCTTTTATCTCCCTATTTGAGATTTCAGCTTGCCCATTAGCCTGAGGATGATACGGTGTAAAGATTCTGTGCCTGACATTATATTTGGCTAGAAGAGCACTCATAGCTTTGTTAACAAAGTGAAACCCTTCATCACTGATCAAGACTCTGGGAGTCCTAAATCTAGTGAATATATGTCTATGCAGAAATCTCATTACTGTCTTGCCATCATTTGATTGACAAGCCATGGTTTCAACCCATTTGGAAACATAGTCAACTGCAACCAAGATATACAAATTTTTTTTGGAGGGTGGAAACGGTCCCATGAAGTCAATACCCCATAAATCAAAGAGTTCAACTTCTAAAATGTATGTTAAAGGCATTTCATCCCTTCTTCCAATGTTTCCTTTCCTTTGGCATGCATCATAAGTCTTACTAAAAATGTGGGCATCTCTGAAGACTGATGGCTAGAAATACCCTAATTGGAACACTTTTGCAGTTGTCCTTTTGTCTCCAAATGGCCTCCATAAGGGGACAAATGACAATGTTCTAGGATAGAGGGTATCTCACTCTCTTCCACACATCTCCTCATAATTCCATCCACACAATGCTTGTATAGACAAGGATCATCCCCATAAATAGGACTTAATATCATGCAAGAGCTTTTTCAACTGTTGCTTGGACAAGTGTTGAGGAAGAATATTGCTAGCTAAGTAATTAGCGTAGTCAGCAAACCAAGGTGACTTGATTTCCTGAATACTGGCAATTAAAAGAAGTTGTTCATCTGGAAAACAATCTTTGATATCATGTTGAGAGGTTGAGGGCTGAGAATTCTCAATCCTAGAGAGGTGATCAACAATCATATTCACAAAGCTTTTCTTATCCCTAATTTCCACTTTAAATTCTTGCAAAAGTACACCCATCTTATCAACCTCAGTTTAGCATCTTTCTTGGCTAGAAGGTACTTAATAACAACATGGTCTTTATAGACAACTACTTTGTTACCAACCAAGTAGGTCTAAACTTTTCAAAAGCAAAAACTACTGTTAGAACTTCTTTTCTGTTGTGGTGTAGTTCTTTTGTGCTTCATTTAAGGTTTTACTTTTCCATGCCTCTAACCCAACATTACTC
The DNA here is from genome assembly GCA_036507285.1 of Trichosanthes cucumerina. NCBI lineage: Eukaryota > Viridiplantae > Streptophyta > Magnoliopsida > Cucurbitales > Cucurbitaceae > Trichosanthes > Trichosanthes cucumerina. The sequence goes on from CM071839.1 coordinate 29,402,105, forward strand.
CCACAACAAAATCGTTGGCATCACACATCAACTCAAATGGCAACTGCCAATCTGGTGAAGATATGATAGGGTGTTGGTTCAAAGGAGTGCAGCTAAAGTTGTGGTGACAACACCTTAACATGTGCAAGTGTACACAACCTTATTACAACAAGTGATAAGTAATTTAATCGATCACATTGATTAATGTCTAGAAGAATTGCCAAAATAGAATTAGTTTCAATGAACCAAGGGTACCCAATCATCAATCAAGTACTTAAAAGCTTAGAAACAAACTTGCTAAATAACTTTGAGCAATCTAAAACAGGAATTATAAGATAAGAGTTAGACTCTATTAAGTGAGACTGGGGTCGAATTAGTGGATCAGTTATGCTATTCGCAAAGCAAATGTTGCAGTATTAAGACTACTCTGACACTTAATGCAAGTTTTCACAAACTCTTCCTAGAGATCTTAGATTACAACAGCTAATTCCCATTAATCTACTTCAAAATATTCCTCTCCTTGCCTTCATTAGGTGAGTTACTATTCCTAGTATTCTCAATTACCCTGGAGCAAGCTACTAATCATAACTAATCCTAGTCAATGAAATCAGTTCATTCCTCCTCTTCCCAAATTCAGAATAAACGAAACTAAAATTTGTTGGCCAGATGGATCTTAGTTAGGATTAAGCTCACAATGACTAGAAGTGAGGATGTGTATAGGTCATGTTGTGCATTTGACTCAAAATTACATAACCTTCCCTAATTCTCCCCCTTAGCTATGAAGGGAATCGAAGTCCCACAGCGGAAGCGATTGCGGATCGCGCACTCTTTATTTAGTCACAACGATAAATTCAAGAACAAATATAACTAGATTAAGCATGTAAAACAGAATGGACAACAAGATAATTACCTTTGAAGAACTTTTCTTCAAGTGCTCCACTCTCCCACAATCACGATCTCAGCAACAGGAACTCCAACGTACGAAGACACGACCACCGGATCTTCTCCGTTGTTTTCTAGGTGATGGAGGAAGGTGGGTTCCCTTTAGGAGAGGTGAAGTGTTTTGAGAGAGATCTGTGCTTTGGAACTCTTCCAACAATACAACAAGAGAGAGCTTGTAATTCCTTAGAATGTCTTAAGCTAGTTGCATCTCATGCAACCATGTATACAGGGGAATGGGATGGAAATGACCATCCTACCCCTCCTTTATTCTCTCTTTAGTATATAGTTTATATATGAATCTAATTCACATTAAAACTATATATTATATCAATTATATCATATATAATTGATATAACACCTCATGTATGAAATTGAACACTTCAATTTCACTCCTAACTTTACACCCTCAATATTACCATATTGAGCAAACAGAGGGATCTAATGGACCTACAGTTCATGAGCTCCAATGATGTGAGATTAACTGATCAAACTCTTTGATCCAGTTAATTAATATTCATTAACTACAAGTCACTCCACTATAGACTTGTAGCTGCACTCTCCTCACTGTAGATAATATTGTGTCCGCTGATATAGTCATTACCCATGAGTCGACCCTTTTACAGTTATTCAGAATCACGGTGGGTCAAATTACCATTTTACCCCTGTGATTACCTCTTTGCTCCTTAAGCACCACTGATCCTCTAATGAACAACAAGTCTAAGGTCCTACCTTAGAATCATACCCTCATAGAGGGTGGGGCCCCGTTGTTCAAGACCTGGAGTCAGTTCTTAAGGGAACAACCTATCTAATTCCTTAGTAGAGGAATGAGTGAATTCCATCTTCCACAGTTAAGATCCCAGCTACCTACGAGGTTCTGTCCCTGAGAAGGTAGGCTTATTGAGTCGACTACAAACCACTCTCACCCATACTAGTCTAAGGACAAATCCCTATAAGCAGGAGTTCTTAACTTGCTCAGGATTCAGGTCGAGTCACTAATGACCATCTATAAATTACTAGTCTAATCACATAACTGATTGTTACAATTGGTTAGACTAATAATTTGCGATCCAGTCTTGTATGAACTCTTCATATAGGATGCCCCCACTCGCATGTCAACTACATGAATGAGTTGGATTACCTCATTTGTACTAATTACAAAGTGAGCCACATCCATGGTGTTACCAGAATGAGGTTTCCAACCTTATTCTTATACCATAGACTATTTAGGTTATATTCTTGAATTCAACCCAAATAGTGTCCACTACACTGATGTTCAAGATAAAAGTTATAACCTTGGAGCTTAGTTTATTGGATTTATAAAGCAAGACTGTAATTCTATCAAAACAAATAACACTTTATTTAATTGATCAAAATTACACAAGTTTAGGGCATGAATCCCAACAATCTCCCACTTGACCTAGAGCTTGTGGAGTACCAAAACATTGCAGTAATGTAAATACAATAAACTAGGGCATTTAAACCTCTTTGTACAAAATACTCCCACTTGCCCTAGTTGGGAAAGATTTGTAAACCTAGACCTTCTAGGTGACTCTCAAATACTTTAGTCGTGAGAGCCTTTGTAAAAAGATCAGCAATGTTGTGCTCTGAGGCTATCTTCGTGACAATCACGTCTCCTCTATGCACGATCTCTCGAATGAGATGATACTTCCGCTCTATGTGCTTTCCCCTCTTGTGACTTCGGGGTTCCCTCGAATTTGCCACTGTACCACTGTTATCGCAATACAACGTGATGGGCAAAGTCATATTTAGAACAACTTCCAAATTTAGCATGAATTTCCTTAACCAAACGACCTCCTTAGCTGCTTCACAAGCTGCTACATATTTGGCCTCCATGGTGGAATCAGCAATGCATCCTTGTTTGACGCTTCGCCATACTACAACTCCTTCGGTAAGAGTGAATACTGACCCTGATGTAGATTTCCAAGAATCTTTATCAGTCTAAAAGTCAGAATCCATGTATCCTGTAAGGATCAAATCCTTAGCCCCATACACAAACATGTAGTTCCTTGTTCTCCGAAGATACTTAAGGATTGTTTTAACCGTTGTCCAGTGTTCAAGTCCTGGATTGGATTGATACCTACTGACCATCCCAGCTGCAAAACAGATGTCGAACCTAGTACACAACATGGCGTACATCAGGCTCCCAACAACCGATGCATAAGGAATCCGTGTCATATCCTTAACTCTTTGAGATGTCTTAGGACACCGTTCCTTAGATAAATAGATTCCATGTCTAAAAGGCAACAAGCCTTTTTTGGAATCTCGCATCTTAAACCTTGACTATACTTTGTCTATGTATGATGCTTGAGACAAGGCTAGTGTTTTATTCTTGCGGTTCCAGACAATCTGGATCCCAAGAACAAACTGCGCATCACCCAAATCTTTCATTTGGAACTGCGTAGCTAGCCATTCCTTGATGTCAGTAAGATAACCTACATCATTCCCAATGAGTAGGATATCATCCACATAGAGAATTAGGAATGCGACAGAACTATTGATGATTTTCTTGTAGACACAAGGTTCATCATCATTTTGGTCAGAACCATAAGATCTGATTTCCCCATCAAATCTTATATTCCAGGACCTAGAGGCTTGTTTCAGTCCATAAATCAACTTTTTAAGCCTGCAAACCTTTTGCTCTTAAACTGGTTCAATGAACCCTTTGGATTGGTCCATGTAGATGTTTTCCTCAAGATTGTCATTCAAAAAGGTTGTCTTGACATGCATTTGCCATACCTCATAGTCATAATATGCGGCAATGGCAAGAAGGATACAGATAGACTTTACCATAGCAACAGGTGAAAAGGTCTCCTCATAGTCAACCCCTTCAACCTGGGTATAACCCTTTGCTACTAGTCTAGCTTTAAAGGTTTGCACCTTCCCATCTACACCACATTTTCTCTTGTAGATCCACTTACAACGTATAGGTTTTACCCCATCAGGCTTATCTACAAGATCCCAAACAGAATTGAAGTACATAGACTTCATTTCTTGGTTCATGGCTATGACCCATTTGTCTTTGTCTTTGTCAACCATTGCTTGATTATAAGTCAATGGATCCTCGCAGTTGTCATCTGGTATAACAACTTGGGTTTCAGCTAAACCCATGTAATGGTCAGGCTGTATCAAAACCCTCCCACTACGTCGAGGCATACTCAACTCTTAAGATGGACTCTCTTGACTAGACAAACCAGTATCAACAACTCTTGTTTACTTGTTAGCAACTTTTGCTATTGTTCTGTCTAACTCACTCAACACTACTTTACTTTTTGGTTTGTGGTCCCTTATGTGGTCCTCCTCCAAGAAAGTGGCATTTGTCGACACAAAAACCTTATCTTCCTTAGGATCATAGAATAAACCACCTCTTGTTTCTTTTGGGTATCCTACGAATAGGCATAATTTTTAACGTGAATCCAACTTCTTTGGATTTGTCACAAGCACATGTGTCGGACAACCTCATATTCTGAAGTGACATAAACTACCTTTACGTCCTTTCTAGAGTTCAAAAGGTATTTCAGAAACACTTTTGGAGGGCACATTATTCAAAATGTATACTGCAGTCTCCACTGCGTAACCCCAAAAAGAACTAGGGAAATGAGCATAACTCATCATTGATCGAACCATGTCCAACAAGGTTTTATTTCTCCTTTTCGATACACGTTTTTTTGTGGTGTGTGGGAGTCGAGAGTTGGGATGTAATTCCATGTTCTATCATATAGTTCTGGAATTTTAAATCCATGTACTCTCCACCTCGATCCGATCGAAGTGTTTTAATAGTTTTACCTAATTGATTTTCAACCTTAGTCTTGAATTCCTTGAACTTTTCAAGTGCTTCAGACTTGTGGTGCATCAGGTAAATATGCCCAAATCTTGAATAATCATCTATAAAACAGATGAAATATTCATAGCCTCCCCTGACTTTAACATTTATCGGACCACAAAGGTCTGAATGTATAAGCTCTAGAGGGTCTTTGGCTCTATAACCTTTTCCATTAAAAGGTCTTTTAGTCATTTTGCCTTCTAGGCATGATTCACATACTGGCAAAGAAATTTCTTCTAACTCGTTTAGAAGTCCGTTCTTTACCAATCTCTCAATTCTATTGAGATTAATGTGACCCAATCTTAGATGCCAAAGATGAGCATTTTCTTTAGGAGAAATTTTACGTTTCTTAGTTTGTGCGTTATAGATTTTAAATAATTCGTTGTTCAAACCCATTTTGATTGAATTAGGCCTTAAAACATACAATCCATTTTCTAACGAAGCTGAACATATTTCTAAACCTTTCTTCAAAATAAACACTTTTTCATAGAAAATGAAACATAAATACATTGTTCAATAAGACAAGAAATGGAAATAAGGTTTCTAGTAAACCCTTGTATCACTAATATATTGTCCAACAATACATATTTCTTGTCAAAATAGAGCTTCATTGTGCCTGCTGTTACAGCTGAGACGACTTCTCCATTTCCAACCCGGAGCGTTATCTCTCCTTGTTGTAGCTGCTGCCAGGAATCAATTCCCTGAAAAGAAGAGCAAACATGATTAGTGGCGCCTGAATCAAGTATCCAAGTTGTTTTATCATTATCCACTAAACAAGCTTCTAGGCAAAGTAAATCATATTTACCTTCCTTCTTCTTTTCTGCAATGTACTTCGGACAGTTCCGTTTCCAATGCCCGTCTTCGTTGCAGTGGAAACACTTTCCTTTGTCAGCAACATCTTTGACTTTCTTTCCCTTCTGGGCGGCAGCTTTGTCAGCCTGTTTCCCTTTACCAACCTTCTTCATGTTCTTCTTCGTTTCTCTCAGGTTAGAAGAAGATGAAGCCACTGTTTTTTGTCCCAGAGGTCGAACCTCTGTGATAACTCTTACTGGCAACATTTGCCTCACCTTTCGATCCCTGAATTTTCATCAAAGACTGAAAGGTTTGGAGTTCATTCAGAAGGGAGGTAAGATTAAAAGTAAGCTTGTTCATAACAACATTACTTCTAAACTGTAGGAAACTATCTGGAAGGGTTTCCAGAATGAAGCTGACCTGGCTCGACTCATCGATGGAAGCACCATTCGACTCCGCGATGTTAAAGTGCACCATCATATCCAGGACATGATCCCGAACAGATGTACCTCCGGCATCCTCGAGTTGAATATGTACTTTAGGGCATTATGTCGGGCTTGTGTGGATCGTTGTCCAAACATACCGCACGAGTAATCCATGATTTTCTTGGCGGTAATCATGCCCTCATGCTTCTTGGCTAATATGTCAGACATACTTGCCAGCATGTAGACCTTGGCCTTATCATTGGCCTTGATCCATCGATCATATGCATCACGAACATTTCGTGACGCATTCGAGCCTGGCACCTGAGGACACTCCTCAGTTAGCACAAACTTCAGATCATCCACTACCAAAATAGTGTTGAGTTTGTTTTTCCATGTCACCATATTCTCTCTGGTTAACTTTTCCGCACCCAATAAGGAAATTATAGAGCTAGATATTTTTGCTGAAAATTTACAAACAAACTTATATGAGTTTCTTGCTATAACTCTAATCCAATCATGTTTTAGCTAATTATCAAATGATTCCTAGGCTATTTATAATTTGCAATGATACTCCAAAGGTTTAGAATGTATGACACCGAAGGGTAATAAAAAACATTCCTCCTTTGGATCAAGACACTCTTGACTAAAACCTAATACCAGAATAACTCTTATTCCTACAGTTTTAGTTAGCATGTTTCGGTCTGGATACATACACAACATATGTATCCCGTGAGTGTAACCCTCTGTCTTTAGATCCCAGAGTCTCCATCAAATAAAATCCGCCGAAGGGAGGACTAGATTGAAAATTAGTCTAAGAGAATCTTTATCCCTTTCGGTGTCTCATCGTGTTCGATCCCCTATGAACAAGCCCTCCAGAAGGGATTATGCAGTCCAGCCAAACAAGGGTGACCATAGTGGTCTAACGGGCAGAAACCGACAAAAGAGACCGTAGGTTTTGTTTTCACTAAACCTGCTCTCACTCACTATAAGTATCCTCTCCATTCACCTTGATATTGACTCATACAAACACCATCCGAAGGGGGACGCTCCCGTTTGCGCCACGAGGCCAAGTATGAGTCTCACGGTGTGAACTTCCCGGAGATAACGTAGGTGGAAAAACATGTATCTCATACACTTTTTTCCTCCCACTGAATACTTTAAAGTTTATAGGAATCTTACTTAGGCTAAAACCCGGCTAATTGTTTTTCCTAACTCTATCAATATAACTTTTATATTGATAATCAATATAACTTTTATATTGATTTTATCCTAAGTTTGTTAATATAACTCCTTATATTAAACCTAGGATTTCTAGTTTATTAACCCCTTAATAAACCCAATGACGACCTCTCTTGTAATTTATAAGACTCTCTCGATTAAATTTCACTCCTGTGTCAGTTCAGGTGTAGAGGTGTTCCGTTTAGTCGACTTAAATACCCCAGCCTAGACAGAACTATCCTTAGACAGAGTTCCTCTTTTAATCATAGCTTATAAATTAGTTGGTTCCTAATTCTAATCTAATTAGAACTAGATAACCTAAGGTCTATTATTTCCAAGTTCTAAACACTTTAAGACTAATAATTAACCTTAGGTGACATGCATACTATGTTATAGTGCTTGATCATTCATCACATGAATAATAAGACATTCATAGCATATTCATCTCATGATATATTATAATGCATGTCAATGTTGTCCATAAATTAATATAACAACTTTATATTAATTAATCATGCAAACTATATAATATAACTTTATATTAATTAATCATGCAAACTATATAATATAACTCCTTATACTATAAATGATGCATGAAAATACTTAACCTAAGGTGGGACTTAAAAAATATAAGCATACGTTATGCATGGTAATAATTACACAACAATTGCATAATTTAAATAGCAAAATTAGACCAATTTTGGCACCCTACAAATCATTTTAATTAATATAATCTAAATATATTAATTAAAATTAAAATTATTAAATATAAATTAAATATAAAACGTTTTTATATTTAATATATAATAAAAAATTGCTTCTGCCCATTGCTCCATTGCGTGAAACGGCTCTAGCGTTGCACGCTGCTTCTTGTCATCTTCTGCCAAGCGTTGCACAACGCTACAGCGTTGCAACGCTAGAGGCTGCGTTGCAACGCTGCCTCCTGTGCACGCCTTCTCCCGCAAGCGCAGCGTTGCAACACCAATGAACAGCGTTGCAACGCTGCACACAGACAACAACTAGGAATCTCCATTCCTTGCTTGTTTTCGCTCCGATCTTCTCAGCAACCACTTTGCCTCGATCGACACGAACTTACAGACTCGATTTACAATTAAATTTGCCCAAAACACCGGGCCCTTACATTGAACGATTCAATGGAAATTGTAAATCTAAGTGCCAAAATTGAAAACATCTAATTTTGCAAAACCGTTCATACATCTCATGCAAAAACAGTAAATCCCACTTTGTTGTTGAAAAATCCAAAACATAAATCAAGAACGCAATTGGGCTCTGATACCAATTCAAGGGAATCGAAGTCCTGCAGCAGAAGCGATTGCGAATCGCGCGCTCTTGATTTAGTCACAACGATAAATTCAAGAACAAATATAATTAGATTAAGCATGTAAAACAGAATGGACAGCAAGATAATTACCTTTGAAGAACCTTTCTTCAAGTGCTCCACTCTCCCACGATCACGATCTCAGCAACAGGAACTCCAACGTACGAAGACACGACCACCGGATCTTCTCCGTTGTTCTCTAGGTGAGGGAGGAAGGTGGGTTCCCTTTAGGAGAGGTGAAGTATTTTGAGAGAGATGTCTGCTTTGGAACTCTTCCAACAACACAACAAGAGAGAGCTTGTAATTCCTTAGAATGTCTTAACCTAGTTGCATCTCATGCAACCATATATATATAGGGGAATGGGATGGAAATGACCATCCTACCCCTCCTTTATTCTCTCTTTAGTATATAGTTTATATATGAATCTAATTCACATTAAAACTATATATTATATCAATTATATCATATATAATTGATATAACACCTCATGTATGAAATTGAATACTTCAATTTCACTCCTAACTTTATACCCTCAATACTATCATATTGAGCCAACGGAGGGATCTAATGGACCTACAGTTCATGAACTCCAATAATGTGAGATTAACTGATCAAACTCATTGATCCAGTTAATCAATATTCATTAATTACAAGTCACTCCACTATAGACTTGTAGCTGCACTCTCCTCACTGTAGATAATATTGTGTCCACTGATATAGTCATTACCCATGAGTCTACCCTTCACAGGTTGTTCGTAATCACATCTGGGTCAAATTACCTTTTTACCCCTGTGATTATCTCTTTGCTCCTTAAGCACCACTGATCCTCTAATGAACAACAAGTCTAAGGTCCTACCTTAGAATCATACCCTCATAGAGGGCGGGGCCCCGTTATTCAAGACTTGGAGTCAGTTCTTAAGGGAACAACCTATCTAATTCCTTAGTAGAGGAATGAGTGAATTCCATCTTGCACAGCTTAAGTTCCCACTACCTACGAGGTTCTGTCACCACGAGAAGGTAGGTTTATTGAGTCGGCCTGTGCCACTCTCACCCATACTAGTCTAAGAACAAACCCCTATAAGCAGGAGTTCTTAACTTGCTCAGGATTCAGGTCGAGTCACTAATGACCATCTATAAATTACTAGTCTTATCCTGTTAACGGTGTTACACAAGTTAGACTAATAATTTGCGATCCAGTCTTGTATGAACTCTTCATACAGGATGGCCCCACTCGCATGTCAACTACATGAATGAGTTGGATTACCTCATTTGTACTAATTACAAAGTGAGCCGCATCCATGGTGTTACCAGAATGAGGTTTCCAACCTTATTCTTATACCATAGACTATTTAGCTTATATTCTTGAACTCAACCCAAATAGTGTCCACTACACTGATGTTCAAGATAAAAGTTATAACCTTGGAGCTTAGTTTATTGGATTTATATAGCAAGACTGTAATTCTATCATAACAAATAACACTTTATTTAATTGATCAAAATTACACAAGTTTAGGGCATGAATCCCAACAAGCTATTTAGCTCATGATTAAGAAAGACAAACAACAACTAATATAACTAGAATTCATTTTTACTTAGTGTTGCAAGGTCCAAAATACAAACAAGGATTTGGAAAAGGAAATAAAACAGTACACTTAAAAGACACTAAAATTAACCAAAACCAAGAGTAAAGAAGAAAATAGTCTGCATAGCTCTTGAGAAGAGATCAACTCCTTTCCCAAGAATTCTACACTGCTTCCCTCCAGCTCCACAGGGTCTTCAATGCTCCTTATCGAGAAAACAACCAAACTACAATTCTAAAAAAGGGCTCTGTTCCAAAAGTGGTAAGAAAAAGCTTATATAGCTCCTTCCCACATAAAGATCAGGGCTTTTGTGGCAATGGTCATCCACTAAGCAGCTTCTGAATGGTCCAACTAAGTCCAATTGTAAGCTTAATTAATTGAGGTGGCTGCCACATACTCTAGTTACTCAGAATTCCCCACAAAATGCTTCTGACACAGCTCAAACTTCAACATTCCTGCGTATCTTTGCTCCAACAATTGGAATGTTGCACCAGCATCTCAAATGCCCCAGCATTTCTTGTTGTCTTCTTTATGCTTAAAAGATGCTACAACATTCCTCCATTATGTAATCAAAATTTGTATAAAATGTTGCAGCAATTGTTCTGCAAAAATAATAATAACAACCAGTAAGCCTCACATGGCTTAAATTACTAGCCAATGAACTTCTATAATGAAAAAGATAATCAAACAGCTTAAACAACACACTTCTTAGCTTTAAAATGTGAAAGCCCATACTCAAAAAGACTTAAATTACACACAGTGATCCACTAAATAGCTCTCTTTTACAGAGCTATCAAGCACCCATTCTCTGATTATTACTCCTCCTTGAGTAATGAGAACTCAATCAAAAGCACTTCGATGAACATCCCCCAAGTTGTCATTAAAAGGGTTTTTCAAACACTGACTCTCCGACCTCAGCTAAATAGAAAATTGTCCTGCCTAATTCTCTTGATAATGCTTACACTCTTAATCTTTTTCTTCATAAAATCAACACTCCTTTATTAGCCCCACAACAAAACCACTGCCACCTTCCTTCATAGACAATACTTTGCATTCCTTAGATTGACTCAACAGAATAAAGCTGACCTTGTAGAGTTAGCATTACTTCACTAATTTCTATCATTGTTGCTTTTATGAAGGTGTCTTCCCTTTGGGTAGCACACATTTCAAGTTAACTTTCTCTTAGTTCCTAGCATGGCAACATTTGTGATGCAACTCACCTAGGCTCCAAAGAGTTTTCTTGTTTCTCTTCTTTTTCGCTTCTTCTTTTTGGAGAATACCCTTCCTGTCTACAAAGCCTTCGATTTAAACAACAACATTGGTGATGAAGCTTGCTTGACAACGAGCTTTGCTACAGCATTGGGTTGCACTAGCATATTCATGCACTAACTACTTTTCAGAACAAAGTCAAGCATGGGTGTCATGGCTTTGCCTGACTTACTAAGTAATCCTTACAGAGGAATAATTCTCTTTGAACTTCAACCTAAGCTAATCTTCACTTTTATTCACTTTTTTTTTAACAAGGCGAAGACATCTCATAAAGGCAACATTCTCTCTTTTTAGACTCAATCAGGAAGCTAACTCATTACCACTCCCCCCAAACTTACTTGACTCATTGTCCTCAATGAGTGGAGAAGTGGACTCGACATGCTAACTAAAGAAGGGTTGCCAAACTGCAAGGCATCCTTGGAGTAAAATCTCAAGAAGTCACAGTGATAACAAGGGGCAAGTAGGATTGTTAATTCACTAACTAAAAGGAAAGGTTGTAGGGCAGAATCAACATTATTAGGCAGAGGCAATTCAGGAAGGCACAACCACACCAGATAGAAAGAGATATGATATTGATTCATTTCAATAACCTCCCTACAAGTAGATCTACTCTCATCTCTATCCTAATGAAAGAGTAGATGGATAAAAGATAGCTTGAAAGATAACAGGTTGGACCATCACAAAATAGTAGATAAAAGCAAAAGAAACTAAACCAAGCAGTCACACATAAACATAAACAACAAAACTCCATGCAAGCACACAACAGGATAGGAGCAACACAACTCACCTCTCTCTAATCTTCATCACCAGGCAGATGTTCTTCTTCCTCATCTTCATTTTGATATCCATCTAGATTGGGAGAATTTCATTGATTGAACATTGTATTTGGAAACTTTGGGAATGAAGGGTACGGGTTGCTGAGACATCATGGCTTTTTTAATTGAAGCATCCCTTGCTTTGGCATAGAACCAAAAGGCTTGGTGTTGCCCTTCAGAGTTGTCTCATTTTTGCATGAGTTGAGATTGTTGCTCCAGAAGTGTGTTGATCCCCACGGCTAGTCCTCATGCGCCCTTGCTTCCTCCTCTAGTTAGCCTTTGAATGCAACCCAGGTCAATTGTAGCTTGCTCTCCTATCATGTCTTCATTTGGCTAAACAGGAACTCCAGCTTGCAGGCACAGTTTAGTGATGGTATTGGGAAAGAAAAGCTTGCCCACCTTTTTCTTAGCACAAGATTGGATCTCCCTTGCAATAATGCGACCCACATCAATGCTTAAGACTTTTAAGATTGTAAACGTGAGGATAACTCTATCCTTAGATATAATGTTGTCATGAGTAGTTGGCAGCAGTCGACTCTTCACAAAAGACATCCAAATGTTGGCTTCATTAGTGAGATAGGCAGATTCTAGGCTTTTGATGCCTGTGGTGGAGATTCTCCACTGTGCCCCTCGAACTCCCACTACTTTGATGGCAGAGTTAAGGTTGAGCCTGGAGTGGCTACTTCAATTTGGTTATAGATTGCATTGGGTGTGTCCTGCAAATTAAAAAGTTCATTAATAGTAGATGGAAACCAATCTACTAACCTGCCTCTGACCATAGTTTGGAAGATGGAGTCTGCATCTAAGTTTTCATAGAATTCTTGCAAGATTGGTATGATGACTGACTTAGGATGCTGACAAAAATGCTCCCATCCATGATTGATTATATTGGTCTTAACAAAAAGAGGAAGACTTGAGAAAGGCTGAGCAAAGCCTTTCTCAGGCTGCATCTCTTTCGTCTTAAAGAGTTCAAATCGATTTTTAGCTGCTACACTCACAAACTTCTCCACAGAAGATCGTTTTGAGGATTTGGCTAGCTGCTTATCTTTCTTTTTAGAAGCTCGTGGTGGTGGAGGCAACACCGATTGTTCTACTTGCTCAGGATCTATGGAAGCATCATAACCAACTTCACCTTTAGCAATTTCCTCAACTACCTTCTTCTTTCCTTTAGACTTTGATGATTTAGACCTGCTTCTGCCATGAGAATGCCTTGAGTTCTCAGTTTCTTCTAATGGTTCCTAAATTGGAACCTCATTTTCAGTTGGTTCCACAAACATCTTCTTCTTCCCTTTATGCTTTGATGGAGCCATATCACTTGCTTGCTTCACTCTTCCTTCTTTTTTTTTGTTTATTTGTCTTCTATTACTCAGAAGCTTGAAGATGGGATGCCAAAACACCTTACCGAGCTGCTCTATTTAAGGGCCAAGCATGCAGAAGGTGGTTGAGATATTAATTATATATTGAAACCTTTTGCATCTGGATCATCCTTTCCAATAAATCTCTACACTACAACTTTTCCTTTATTCCCAAATCTTTTTGGCAAAGGTGATCTTTGACTAATCTGAGGAAAAGCAAGCTCGGCAGACAACTTTATCTGTGAAAGCTGTTGCATTGCCCAATTGGGAAAACTTGTTGACAGATGCCACTGCCAGATGCTCTAGCTAGTTGTACAACCGTTGAAGCCTAGCAAAAAGCAAATAACAACTAAGCACTAAGAAGGAAAGCTTGAGGATTTGTCATTGTTTCTCTCTGATCTCTCAATCCCCTTCTGAATGTCCTTTCAATCTCTAGATCTAGAATAAATTCCAGTCCAGGTTTGTTGTTCACCACAACTTCTTCCAAATACCTAAAACAATAACACAACTAAATCTGTTATACTTATGCAGCACAAATTCACCAAAACTAACTCCATTTCAATATTCTTACTACTAAACACCGGCACCATCGCCAAAAACTTGTTGGTTCAAAGGAGTGCAGCTAAAGTTGTGGTGACAACACCTTAACATGTGGAAGTGTTCACAACCTTATTGTAGCAAGTGCTAAGCAATTTAATTGATTCACAGGGATTAGTGTCTAGAAGAATTTCCAAAATAGAATTAGTTTCAATAAACCAAGGGTAACCAATCATAAATTAAGTACTTAAAAGCTTAGAAACAAACTTACTAAATAACTTTGAGCAATCTAAAACAGGAATTACAAGATAAGAGTTAGACTCACGGGGTCGAATTAGAGGATTAGTTATGCTCTTCGCAAAGCAAATGTTGCAGCATTAAGACTACTCTGACACTTAAGGCAAGTTTTCACAGACATTTCCCACAGATCTTAGATTACAACAGCTAATTCCCATTAATCTGCTTCCAAATACTCCTTTCTCCTTGCATTCATTAGGTGAGTTACTATTCCTAGTATCCTCAATTACCCTAGAGCAAGCTCCTAATCATAATTAATCCTAGTCAATGAAATCAGTTCATTCCTCCTCTTCCTAAATTCATAATAAACGAAACTAAAACCAGTTGGCCAGACAGACCTTAGTTAGGATTAAGCTCACAATGACTAGAAGTGAGGATGTGTGTAGCTCATGTTGTGCATTTGACTCAGAATTACATAACCTTCCCTAATTCTCACCCTTAGCTATTTAACTCATGATTAAGAAAGACAAACAACAACTAATAGACCTAGAATTCATTTTTACTAAGTGTTGCAAGGTCCAAAAAACAAACAAGGATTTAGAAAAGGAAATAAAACAGTACACTTAAAAGACACTAAAATTAACCAAAACCAAGAGTAAAGAAGCAAATAGTCTGTGTAGCTCTTGAGAAGAGATCACCTCCTTTCCCAAGAATTATGCTATGCTTTCCTCTAGCTCCACGGGGTCTTCAATGTTCCTTATCGAGAAAACGACCTAACTACAATTCTAAAAAAGGGCTCTCTTCCAAAAATGGTAAGAAGAAGTTTAAATGGCTCCTTTCCACATAAGGATCAAGGCTTTTGTTGCAATGGTCATCCAGTAAGCAGCTTCTGAATGGTCCAACTAAGTCCAATTGTCAGCTTTATTAATTGAGGTGGATGCCGCGTACTCCAGTTGCTCAGACTTCCCCATAAAATGCTTATGACACAGCTCAAGCTTCAGCATTACTGCATATCTTTGCTCCAACAATTGGAATGTTGCACCAGCATCTCAAATGCTCCAGCATTTCCTGCTGTCTTCTTTATGCTTAACAGATGCTACAACATTCCTCCATTATGTAATCAACATTTGTATAAAATGTTTCAGCAATTGTTCTGCAAAGATCATAATAACAACCAGTAAGCAGCATGGCTTAAATTACTAGCCAATGAACTTCTATAATGAAAAAGATAATCAAACAGCTTAAACAACACACTTCTTAGCTTTAAAATGTGAAAGCCCATACTAAAAAAGACTTAAATTACATAGAGTGATCCACTAAAGATCTATCTTTTACAGAGCTATCATAGGGGCACTCACCAAGGCGGTCTTCAACACATTAAAAGCATTGAGACACTCCTCTATGAATCAAACTGTCTATTGATCTCCAATAAAGAACAAAGTGATTTCGAGATTTTAGAGAAGTCTTTAATGAAACGACGGTAAAACCTTGCATGTCCTAGGAAGCTTCATACTCCCTTAACATTTCTCAGAGGTTCTAACCTCTCCACTATCTCTATCTTTGTCTTATCAACTCCAATTCCTTCTTTTGACACTTTGTGTCATAACACAATTCCTTCCTTCACCATGAAGTGACATTTCTCCCAGTTTAAAACTAGGTTAGTATCTTCATAGCGTTGGAGAACTTTACTTCAAATGAATTCCCAAAGACTGAGAAATCATCCATGAAAACTTCCATGATGTCTTCCACAAGATCAGAGAAAATATCCATCATGCACCTCTGAAAAGTAGCAGGGGTGTTACATAGACGAAGTGGCATCCTTCTAAAAGAGAAAGTACCATACGAACAAGGTTGTTTTCTCTTGGTCTTGAGGTGCAATGGTTATTTGATTATAACCAATGTAACCATCTAAAAAGCAATAAAAAGATTGATCATCTAATTTGTCCAATATTTGATCAATGAATGGTAGAGTGAAATGATATTTTTTGATGGCTTTGTTTAGCCTCCTATAATCCATACATACCCTCCATCCACTGATTATTCTGGTGGGGATAATTTCATTAGCTTCTTTGGTTATCACTGTTAGTCCTCCCTTTTTAGGGGTGCACTGAACTGAACTAACCCAACTACTATCAGAAATAGGGTAAATAATTCTTGCATCCAACCACTTGATGATCTCTTTCTTCACCACTTCTTTCATGGTAGGATTCAACCTTCTTTGTTGCTCAACTGACTTGAAGTTACCTTCCTCTAAAATGATCTTATGCATGCAATAGGAGGGATTAATTCCTCTTATATCAGCTAACGTCCAACCTATGGCTTTCTTGTGTTACTTAAGGATGTCAAGCAACAACTCTTCTTTCTTAGGTGGCAAGTATGTTGCTATAATGATAGGAAGAGTCTCTTTGTCTCCCAAAAAAGCATATTTCAGATGTTGAGGTAATGATTTCAACTCAAGATCAGGAGGATCTTGTATTGATGGTAACATCGGAGAATTACTTCCTTCTCTTGACTCCAAAGATTCAAAGATTTGTCTGAACTGAGTTATTTCAGCTAGTTCTTCCAACTCTTGGATAGAGTCTTCTAGATCTAAATTTTCTTCTCTAACTCCTCCAAATTTTTGGATATGTTTCTCTTCAAACTTCTCACTAAAAGTTTTAGAAATGGCATCGGATATTTCATTGCATCATGTATATTGAACTGGACCTCTTGATCAATCATTTTCAACTTGATGGTCCCTTCATACACATCTACAATTGTTCTACCTGTCTTTAAGAAAGGTCGCTTAGGATAATAGGGACATCCTTGTCAGCCTCATAATCCAAGATGATAAAATCAACAGGAAAAATGAATTTGCCAACCTGAACTAGGATATCTTCTATCTTTCTTTCAGGATGTGTGATTGACCTAACAGTCAACTGCAAGGTCACTATGGTAGGTCTAGCTTTTCCTATGCTCAATTCCTTGTAAATGGATAGGGGCATAAGGTTAATACTATCTCCTAATTCACACAATGTTCTCCCTAATTGTTTTCCTCCAATGGATACAGGTATAGTGAAAGATCATGGATCCTTCTCCTTGTGAGGGATCTAGTTTCGAAAAACAGTACTACATTCCTCACTTAATGAGACAACCTTGAACTCTTGAAATCTTTCTCTCTCCGAACATACGTCGTTGAGAAATTTCAAGTAATTGGGCATTACTCCCTAGGTCACATCTCTGGACAGAGAACGGGTCCCATGTCCTATGCTCAACGGGAATCACTCCTTGAGCCTCATTCTAGGATGGAGAAATAAGTCTAACACCTCATGCTCACCAGGAATCACTCCTTGAGCCACGTCTTTAGATGAGGGATCGAGTCCCACAACTCACGCCCACCTCATCACTACCCGAGCCACATCTACAGATGAAGGAATGGGTCCCTGATGGTGAACTTGTTGAGGGCTCAATCAAATACAATGAATATTTATCGATCTAAAATTAAATACTTGTAATACTTAATAGTGGGCCGAGTTGAACCATATGGAACCGAAATATTAATTTCTCAAAGTAAATTTGCAACAGGAAATAAAATGGAGGATTTTATATTGATTAATGAAAATGAATAAAACAGAATAAAGAAAATAGATAAATATGAGAATGAGATATATATATAGAGAGAGAGAGAAAATGTTTAGGAGATATCAAATCTTACAAAATTTCAGTCCATAGGTACGGTTATCACAATTGTAATATAGACCCCAAACATTCTCAAAATAGATTGTAACTAAATTTACAATTAACTTGGTTGGCCTTAATGGTTCCACAAAAATTTATTTCCCTACGTTCATTAACTTTACCTATACAGTATCCATTAATCTCAATTATCTTAATTATCGAGCACTCTCTATACATAAACAATTAAGGTAAATGCATTAAGCAAAGTGGAAGACCAAGACACTTTAATTAGAAAGATCCAATTAACAAACTTCTCAAATTCCCTAGAGTTTAACATGCAGTTATGAATCAAGATATCCCCAGGACTCACACATAGTTATAACTCTAGTCTTACAAGACATGAGCCATGATTGATATATCACGTCAATCATGAAATAACAGTAGATATGTATAAACAATTTTAGGCGTCAATTAAGATTAAAGCAGAGAATTCAAGAATTAAATGCCTAAAAACATAAGAGTTACGAACAAGCCTCACTATATTACAATTGGTTTAGACTGGCCTATGAACCAGAAGACGAGGCTTAGCCGAGCATAGTCGTGAACATGCCAACGACCTCCATGGTCTTCATTGATACAACCCAAAAACTATAAAAATACTAAAGAAACTATCCTAAACTCTATACTAAAGTTAATCTTGAAAGTAGGAGAAAAGCTCCTAAAAGTTCATACAAAACCTAAAAGAAAAGTTGGTATTTATAATTGTCGGGAGCATCTAGATGCCAAGGCGAGCATCTAGACGCTCCCTCATCTATAAAAGGGAAAAATCTTCAAGAATATAGGTGACATC
Organism: Trichosanthes cucumerina; assembly: GCA_036507285.1. Lineage (NCBI taxonomy): Eukaryota > Viridiplantae > Streptophyta > Magnoliopsida > Cucurbitales > Cucurbitaceae > Trichosanthes > Trichosanthes cucumerina. Next base: position 29,420,942 of record CM071839.1, read on the forward strand.
GAGACGCTTGGAACAATGTCTCGACGCTTGAGCCTTTCCACAGCGTAGAGCGAGCCTTCGATTTCTTTAAAGCCCTGGCGTCTAGACGCTCTGCGTACGGGTCCTCATGGTTGATACTTGATGGCGTGTAGCCGCTCAATTGTAGAGTTTAGACGTTCTACAAGTGACTCATTTGGCTTGTCCAACTCTTCTTCTCCTGATTTGATGCAATTTTGGCTCATTTTAGCTCTTTTAATCCTTAATCCTTCCTTAACCTCTCGGAATGCTCTAAATTATGAATCTTCTGTAAAATAGACAAATAAGCACATGAGCATAACAGAACTAGCATAAAATGAGTAGATAAAGTAGCACTTTTATGGTGCTATCAAAATACCTCCAACCTAAATCTTGCTAGTCCTCAAGCAAGGAAAAATGTATAGAATCAATGGCCATAGAATCAATAAAAGAGCAAAGAGCAATCAAACAAGTAATGTTAAGCCTTGGTGCCTAAACTCAAATAATTTGGGCCCAACTTGTTTTCTTTTACCCTAAGAGTGTTAGCTTTCACACACTCATCGCAGGGACCCTTATTCAGAGCACTCGCTCAATGGATGGCCTAACTAATCACGAAAAGGGTAGTTATTTTCATCAGTGGTCCATTAAGCAAGCAAAAAGTTTTATTTTACTTATTTTCTCTTTTTTTTCTTCTTTCTTCCGTAATATTTTTCTCTTTTAAGCCTCTTTTTTTCAATCATTTTCTTTTTCTAGGCAAATCAACACATTTTTTTCTCCTAAGCTTCACATCGAGGTGACACTCGACATCCAGCTCCTATAAAAACTACCCTAGGCCTTCGAAAGACATGCAAGGGGAGCTAACACGTGTTTAGAATTTAAAAAAAAAAAGAAAATTTTCAAAAATATGGTCAAGTTATCTATCGAATATCCATTAAGCTATTTGCCTAAGTTCATTAACTTTATCTATCCAATATCCATTAATCTCAATTATCTTAATTATCTAGCACTTTCCATACATAAACAATTAAGACAAAGGCATTAAGGGTGTGTTTAGGAGTGATTTTGGCATGGTCAAAATCACTTTTGTCATTGCTAAAATCACTTTTCTTTCTAATATTGATGTTTGGAAAATGTTGAAATTGATTTTAGAAAAATAAAAAATAATTTTAAATTGATTTTCTAATAATTAGTTGAGTGGTGATTTTTGGTGGGGTGATTGACCGGGAATCACCTTTTTTTTAGTTTCTCTTTTCTCTCTCATCTTCACACCATGTGTTTAGTTGGGTGATTCAACAAGGTGATTTTTATTTTATTTTTTTTTATATTTATGGCCAAGTTGTTGCCATTCTTTTTTTACTATTTTTTTAAAAAAACTCAAAAAGTAAAAAAGTCCCACTCTCCAAACTGATTAGATTTGTCAAATCCCACTCTTGATGCAACAACTTTCTTTTTCTTTTCTTTTTCTTAAGATTATTTGTTTTTGTTTCTTCAAGTAAAAGGAATAGATGAATTTGTAGATGATTATTTTGTTAACAGAAATGTCATCTTATATAATTGATAATGATAATATTAATAGTTTTTTTACAACATATGGGACAGGGGATTCAAACGTCTGACCTCTTGGTCGAGAGTGTATATTTTATGCTAAGTGAGTCATGTTTATGTTGGCAACTAATAGCTCTTTTGACGATAGTGACAACAAAACATTCAACGATTTAATAGAAATTAAATATATAATGTGAAGGGATCGAATCCCGCTGCGGAAGCGATTATGAATCGTGTGTTCTTAATCTTATTACATAGATACATATCAAGAACATTAAAACTATGACTAAGCATGCACAAGTAGAGATTAGGACAACATGAATTTACCTTTGAAGAACGATTTTCTTCTTGTATTCCTTCTCCAAGGTGTTGCTCACGATCTCTACGATCCGAACCCGGCACTTACAAAGATCTACCACTAGATCTTCTCTGTTGTTCTCTAGGTGAGGGAGGAAGGTTGGTTCCTTTAGAATGAGGTGTAGAGAATTTTGAGAGAGTTATGTCTTGGAACTTTTCCAACAACACAATGAGATGAGTTTTAGGGCTACACAAAAGGCATACCTCAAAGTTGCATCCCATGCAACTATTTATAGGGAAATAGGATGGAAATTATCATCCTATCCCTCATTCATCCTCTCATAAGTATATAGTTAATTTGTGAATCTAATTCACATTAAAACTATATATTATATCAATTATATCACCTCCTATATGAAATTGAACACTTCAATTTCATTCCTAACTTTATACCCTCAATATTACCATGTTGAGCCAACGGAGGGACCTAATGGGCATACAGTTCATGAGCTCCAATGATGTGAGATTAACTGATCAAACTCTTTGATCCGGTTAATCAATATTCATTAACTAAAAGTCACTCCACTACAGACTTATAGTTGCACTCTCCTCACTTTAGATTATATGGTGTCCATCGATATAATCATTACCCACGAGTCGACCCTTCACAGGTTGTTCGTAATCATAATTGGGTCAAATTACCGTTTTACCTCTATGATTACCTCTTTCTCCTTAAGCACTACTGATCCCTTAATGAACAACAAGTCTATGGTTCTACCATAAACTCAATCTCTCTTAAACTAGTTTAGAGGGTGGGGCCCCGTTGTTCAAGACCTGGACTCAGTTCTTAAGGGAACAACCTATCTAATTCCTTAGTCTAGGAATGAGAGAATTCCATCTTGCAGAGTTAAGTCCCCAACTACCTACGATGTTCTGTCCCTGAGAAGGGAGGCATATTGAGTCGGTTACAGGCCACTCTCACCCATACTAGTCTAAGGACAACCCCCTATAAGCAGGTGTGAACCCGAGATCTCTCTTTGAAATTTTCCTAAAAAAAATCAACAAAAGAAAAGTAAGAAGGAGATAAAGAAAGGAATATTAAAAAGGTTGGATATGTTTTGTTTTAAAAAGAAAGAAAAGTGAAAAAGGAAAAGGAGAAAACGACAAACTCCACCTCCTAAGTGATTTTAACAATTTTTAAATCATTTTTAACTCATATCCTTCTCATTTTATCAAGTTAAACTAGAGGGCTTCGTGGGAGAGAACTGAAAGAAAGAAAATTTCTGGTTTTAAGGTTGTAGAAGAAAGGTGAAACGAGATTAAATTTCCATGGCAAATATATGATCAATTCAACCCTGTTCTGATATTTTGATCATTTCGAGCTCAACAAGAGGAGGTAAGAGTTGAGGTTTGGTTTTCTTGAAAGCTAATTCACTTTTTAACAAAATTCGTGAAGGAAGCTCGAGCAAATTCTGAAGCTATGTTACTGTTTTGTTAAGAGGAAGGCAGAGGATAGATTTTGCTGTCAAATCTGAGAAGTCTCTGGTGTTTCGAACGTGCTGATTTGTAGAGTTGGAATCAGAAGCTCTAATAGGTATGGTTGGAAGGCGTATTTAATTTCCTACAACATTCATGAAGAACTCGTGAGAAGAAATCGACTGGAAGATGTTTAAAATTTCAGGTCAATTTCGGGTTGCAGTAGGGAAACGAATCTGGAATAGCAGAAGTTTGTTTTTGGGGAAGACGCTTTCGAAGTATTTTCGAATACATTCGTTGAGAATCTCAATTTCATTTCTTCATATGATTTTTAGAGGATTTAAAAAGGAAGAGTTTGGTATAAAATACGTTCTTTTTGGCTACGTAATGAAGAAGTTATGAATATTTGAAGACAGGGTATGAAATCTATAAAATGCTGGAAAATTGGATGGTGTGGTTTTTGTAATTTTAAGGTTGAAAATTATGAGCTCGAGGTTCTAATGCTTGGTTTTGGTTTGTTTGACAGGCCAAGAGGAAATAGGTCGAGTATACGGGCTAAGGTCCTAGTTCTAACACTGTGAGTGACAAAACGAACTTTCAAAACGATCGTTATATTTGAATTATGCTTTAAGAAATACAAGTTTTGCTAGAATGAAAGGGTTTCAATGCTTATTGTTTTCCTTTGAACACATGTTTATTAGTATTCATATTTTCTAAGAAATGATTTCAAGTGCTCGTTGTGAGCCTAAATGTCTTGATGAAATTTATACGTGAGCATATGTTCTTGATTGTCGAAATTTATGAAAATGTTATGATTTCGAGCAAGTATGAACTAACAAGTATGATTTAAAGATTTCCAGTTTTTATGAACAAGTTGAGTAAGCTTGAGTTTTACGAAAGAGAAGATAAGCAGGAATGTTCAAATGTTTTTATGTGTTTTTCTAAGTCTTAATGAGTAAATGACTGAGACATTAAGCCCGTGGCTATATAGTACTGTGTGCACACAGGTCATTTTTTGTTGTCGACGTTGAGTGCACTCCGTGACAACAATGTTGTCGTGAGTGCTGGGCCGACCCCACTACGAGAAACACGATGGGAGTGCTGGGTGTGCCCCCACTAGTAGAAAAAAAGGTTTTAATGACAGGCATTGCCCGTCATTAAAGGGTTTTGATGACGGGCGGCCGCCCGTCATCTATGCGAGTGTCATTGTATGTTTTGATGAAGGGCGGGTTTTCATGACGGGCATTGCCCGTCATTAAAAACTGCCCGTCATCATAACCTACAATGACGGTCGACTTTTGATGACGGGCAATGCCCGTCATTAAACATATTGCCCGTTATTAAAAGTGGGTTGGAACCTAAGTTTTAATGACGGGCATTGCTCGTCATCAAAAGTTATTTTTAATGACAGGCATTGCCCGTCATTAAAACCTTAAAACGGGGGTACCTTTTTATGACGGGCATTACGCGTCATTTATATTTGGAATTTTTTTAAAAAAAAATCCACAGCCCGTCATTATATTGTCCGTCATTATTTTAGTTTATAATTTTTTATTTAATGACAGGCATTGCCCGTCATCGTTTTTAGCATAATTTAATAAAAAAAAGTTGATAGCCCGATGGCTAACCAACAATATTTAATAACTAATTACCTGATATATTGCAAATATATTAACTTCTATATTGAAACCACACATGAAATCACTATACAAATTTACAAACATGCAACAAAAACAATTTTATATCCAAAACATACATGAAATCACTAATTCATAAACATCCAACAAAATTCTTTTTTAACCAAAACAATGCACATAGAAAACTCTTATATCCAAAACTCCAAATTACACCTTAAACATAACTCTAAAACCACAATATCAACACCTATATCACAAAAACAATAAACTCTAAAACTAACACGAAATCAAGTCAATAAGTAAAAATTTGGCATGACCTCTCTACAGAACATAAGCTAACCATAACTCAAACATTGCAGAACACTTCTATCGATCACAAAACCATAAACTAGTATATCACAAAACTTAACCATAACTCTAAAACCATAAACTCTTATATCACAAACCTTAACACCTATATCACAAAAACAATAAACTCTAACACTAACACGAAATCAAGTCAATAAGTAAAAATTTGGCATGAGCTCTACTGAACATAAGCTAACCATAACTTTCAAACATTGCAGTAACACTTCTATCGATCACAAAACCATAAACTAGTATATCACAAACCTTAACCATAACTCTAAAACCATAAACTCTTATATCACAAACCTTAACACCTATATCACAAAAACAATAAACTCTAAAACTAACACGAAATCAAGTCAATAAGTAAAAATTTTTGCATGACCTCTCTACAGAACATAAGCTAACCATAACTCAAACATTGCAGAACACTTCTATCGATCACAAAAACCATAAACTAGTATATCACAAACCTTAACCATAACTCTAAAACCATAAACTCTTATATCACTTACCTTAACACCTATATCACAAAAACAATAAACTCTAACACTAACACGAAATCAAGTCAATAAGTAAAAATTTCGGCATGACCTCTACAGAACATCAGCTAACCATAACCTGAAACATTGCAGAACACTTCTAAAACACATTCATTCATAGACAACATCCAAGAAACAAGAATATACAACAAAAAACACATTCATTCATTATACAACATCCAACAAACTCCAATCCCAGATTCAGAAGAATGAGGCCACCCGCCTCTCCACAAACTACTAAATATACACTTCTACTATAAAACAAGTATATTACACCTAACCAATATATTAACTTATCTAACTTCATACAAACCTATTTCACACAATTCAGAAATCCACAAATGGCTTACACAAATCTGCCAACAAAATCCGCCATTCTACTCGAATCTCGTCGATTTCTTCTTGTTTATATGCAGTTTTTGTGTTAAACTACAAAGAGAAATAATATATAAAAAATAACATTAGACTAAATTATATTTTGAATCATTAAGAATGTAAAATAAGAGTACTTACAAGGCTCATTATAGGGATACTAGAATTATATACGATTTCTCGTATATACTTCTGTACATAGTACCCGCACTCTACAGAACTCGGTTGACGTGGGCACTACATGCAAAATAATTTTGAAAATAGCATGTTTGAGTTAAATTTCGTTTCGTTGGCCAAAACAATCGAATATATCAATTATGTTTACCTTTACAAGTTTCCAAGTGATGGCAGAACGATATTGTGGAAGTGAGTGCTTGGCTTGCCACATTCTCAAGGATCTAAAGAGTTTGAAGCATTAGAAAAAATTAATAGAAAGTAATTCTTAAGGTTTGAAACACTTACGTATTTATTGTTCCTTGAAAACTTTCTTCGATCTTACTCCTCAACGAGTTTAAGACATAAACGGTATTCGCCCGCGGATGGATAACGATCAACATCCAATGATATCTATTCAAAATAATGAATTTATCATTGTTTTAATGAACAAAAAACATATAAATAGGTTGAAGTAAGTTAAACTTACCCAAAGATTATATGGGATGAAAACTTGTTGATCCAAGTCCAAATTAACCATTTCTAACCTGTTAGCCAGATTTATACAACGTGTTTCTTGACTTTTAACAAAATTAGAAATGGTTATTTGATCAACTAACAAGAACTTGGCGATTATTTCATAGTCACATACATTCCAAAGATACCTAAAACAAAAGTAAAGTCATAAAACAAAAGATGTTGTATACTACATTCAAAAGTGTACTCAATATTAATGAAAGATGTTGTATACTTACGCAATGTATGCGACTATGCAGGAGTACCCTATCTCCACCATCCCACAGTAATGCAGGATATCATCGCGATGTAAATAAATTAACTTCTCCTCCCCGAACATGTGCTCACTCAACTTGACTTGAATCGTATCATCTTCTTGCATCGATAACATTGCATAACGATTCAGAAGCTTAATAGTCACATGAGCATCTTTGTACTTTGTAGAATGTGAAGTAGGCACATGTACAGAAACATCCGACTTATGGACCACAAGATGTACCATTATCGTGAAGAATGCTGGTGGAAAATATTTCTCTAACAAACACAAAGTAACCACTACATCCTCTTGCAAGCCTTTTAACTTTGATGAATCGATCGTCTTACTACATATGGCGTTGAAAAAGAAACATGCATTTAATAATTGCATATCTAACATACTTTGGTAAAATACCACGTATAGCCACGGGTAATAATTGTTGCATAAGAACATGGTGGTCATGCGATTTAAGCCCATAAAGTTTCAAATATGTGAGCGACACTAAACTTTGTATATTGGAAGAATAACTTCTTGTGTACTTTAATTTCTCGATAGTGTCTTACACAAATTCAATTTCTCCATCCGCGATAGTGTATATAAATATGTGGAGGTAAGAAGATTCTTTTCTCTCCTAATTGAGGGCCAACTCGATCTAATGTTCAATTCAACCAAATCAAGATGAGTTTTAAATCCATCTTTTGTCTTGCCGGGAATATCAAGTAACGTGCCAATAATATTTGCACACACATTCTTCTCAATATGCATCACATCTAAACAATGTCGCACGTCAAAATGTTTCCAGTATTCTAACTCAAAGAAAATAGACTTCTTCTTCCAATAAGTGCTTGAAGGATCTCTTTTATTTTTTCCTTTCTTGGCTTCTTTCCAAACGAGTATTGAAGTCTACTAACTTTCGTAAGAATTTCCTCTCCACTTAATCTGTTCGGGAGCAAATTCCAATTCTTGTTCACCATTAAAAGCTTTCTTCTGTCTTCTATATGGATGATTACGGGGTAAATATTTTCGATGTCCAAAATATGCCATTTTTTTCCCTTTTGGCAAATAAGTGGATGAGGTTTTTTCCCCACATATTGGGCACGCATGATATCCTTTTACTGTACAACCACACAAATTGCCATATGCAGGAAAATCATTAATAGTCCACAATAAAATAGCTTTAAGTATGAAAGATTGTTCATGATATACATCATAACATGAACTCCATCATTCCAAAGTTTTTTTCGGATCATCAACTAATGGAGCTAAATAAACATCTATGTCATTCCTCAGTTGTTTAGGCCAGATATTAATGCATTTAACATAAAAATCTTCGCTTCATGCATAACCATGGAGGTAAATTGTATGTCACCAACATAACTGGCCAACAACTATATCTACTACTAAGATCACCGTGTGGATTGACTCCATCAGTTGAAAGAGCAAGACGGAGATTTCTAGGTTCTAAACCAAACTCTAGCCACAAATTGTCTACTTGTTTCCATGATAGTGTATCCGCGAGGATGTCGTGAGAGGTACCCATCAATTACTCGTTCATTAGCATGTCAAGTCAACAAACTCGATATTTTTCATCATGAAACACTCTTTCAAATCTTGGGATAGGAGAGAAATACCACATGACTTTCACTTGGAATGTTCTTCATCACATCTTTCGAATTTTTACAAAGCTTCCATCTTGATGTTCCGCATGTAGGGCATACTTCTACATCTGCAAGCTCTTTCTAAACAAACAACAATCATTACTACATGCATGAATCTTTTCATACTTCATTCCAAGAGTACACAAGATTTTTTGGCTTGATATGTAGAGCTAGGAAGTTCATTTGGACTTGGTAAGATGTCACGAACCAATGCTAACAACTCGGTTGAAACTCTTATCGCTCCATCCAAACTTTGCTTTCAAATTATACAACTTTATCAATGCAGATATTTTGGTAAAATTGTTACAATTTAAGTACAATGGTTTCTTGGCATCATCTAACACTTCTTCAAATATTGGAGACTTGTCATTGAAATAGTTATGTGCAGCCTCAAACATTCCTATTGTGTCGTCAACATCTTCGTCCCCAACTTCAGCTTCCTCTTTTCTCTCATTCGGTAGTGACTCACCATGCTAAATCCATGTTCTATAGCTTTCATCAATGCCATTAATATATAAATGGTCTCTTACGACATTCGCATTTTGAGACTTTGATACACATTTCAAGCATGGACAACAAATGACATCTGACCTATATGAATGTCGTATACCATTTTGGATAAACATCTCAACTCCTAATCGATATTCTGATGACATTCTATTCTTTGACATCCACGACTTATCCATAACGACATTCTGAAAGTTTAATCTACAAGAAGAATAATAGTTACTTAAACTTATGTACTTACTATGTCCTTAGGAAGTCACCAACATCATGAAAGTTCACTACTTACTCAATTTCATGATCTTGATTCAAAAACCAACATCATGATATTTTGGATTCTAAACCCTCCATCATGACCCTTAATTCATCTAATTGAACTAAAGTTCACTACTTACTCAATTTCAAATCCTTTCTCTCCTCTCTCCCTCACACACACACAAACACTAAGCATACTCATTAGACTAACAAAAAAAACTAACTTATCAAACATAACATAAACTAACTATTAAAATTAAATTTCTTACAATCTAATAAACAAAAGTTTTCAACCTTTTCTCCATATTAGAATTAAACAAAATATAAAAAGTTCTCAACTCTCTCCCCTTACATTATAATTCAAGTTTTCAACCCTTCTTTCCCTAAATTAAGCAAAACTTAGGAATCTAACCACAAATGTATTAAACTTAAACCATTTCTCCATCACAACTAATATTTCCCACCATATAAACCAACCCATGAACATAAAAAACACAGTTAAAAAACCAACCCATCTACATAAAAAAAAAAAAATTAACACGGAGAAAATCAATCATTCAATTCTTAACTAAAAATTAAATTTAGATCTACACAAAATTAAAATTTTCATTAGTCAATTTAGATCTACACAAAAAAATCATTAGCATAAACTCCTAAAAAAATTAAATTTCACACTTTTACTGATTCCACATATTCAAAAGGCAAAGAAAAAGTCCATCTGAATCTGATCCATTTTTTTAAAAAAAAACAAATACTGCCTAACAAATATTCCTCTTCACTAGGAGGTACAGCTACTCACTTTTAGGCCTATTTGACAATATTCTTAATTCACTATATATAAATATATATTAAAACATATATTGGAAACAAAAATTAAAAAAAAAATATCAACCTAACTTTGACTCAACAATGTGAAATGAAAACTACATTTTTCTTGTTTGTTTACTCTCTCCATCCATTGACCCAACATCCCCTCCTTTTAAACTCAGCCCAATTGTCACACAAATTATATATAATCTATATTTTTTTAAAAAAAAAACAAAAACATGTATAATTTATACTTATTTTGAAAAAAATTATACGAATAGATGATAAATAATTGAATCTCTCTAAATTTTGGATCTCGAGATCATTCTCTCAGTATATATACAATAAACCAATTTAGATCTACAAAAAAATCATTAATCAATTTAGATCTACACATAAACCAACCCATGAACATAAACTCCTAAAAAAAAATAAATTTTTCTTAGTCAAATCTAAAAAAATCGGATCCACAACAAAAAATCAATCTACAAATAATAATAAAAAAAGAAATGTAAGCGGCCTAGATCCGACCTACAGAGGCGAAAAACCACTTACTCTCGGTGGAAGGAGGATCGGCGGCAGGCGATGGAGGGAGATGGCCGGCAGAACCGACGGTGGCAAGCGGAAGAGAAGCGGCGACTCACGAGTCTGGCGAGCCGAACACTCGGTGGCGATTCGCGGCGGCGAGCGGTGGCAAGCGGTGGAAGAAGAAGCGAACGCGGCGAGCGGAAGATTGGAAGCGGCTCGGCGGGAGAGATCGGCGAAGCGGCAGCGGGAGATCGGCGGCGTAAAACGGCGGAGATCGGCGATAGAAAGCGAAGGAGCCGAGAAAAGAGAGAAATGACACGGGAGAGAGTCGATCGACGAAAAAGAGTAAAGTGGAAGAGAGAGAAAATGAGCTGAGTCTTTTTAAAAGGATTTATGATGACGGGCAATGCCCGTCATTAAAATCATTTACTATGACGGGCAATGCTCGTCATTATATGTCCGACAAAAGAGATATCCGGTAGCGCATTTCCTCTGTCCGTCATTGTTTCTCACCCCGATTTTCTTGTCCGTCATTGTATCTCTATTTTCTTCTAGTGCCCACAACATCGTAGAGTAAAGCGTTGGTTGTACTAGGTGTGTCCTACACAACGTAGATTGTCATACATTTTTAAATATTTAGTAGTATCGATATGCCTTGCGAGATTTTAATGACGTACTTGCTGGATTTCTAAAAAGCTATTATGATTACACATGTATTTTTAACGCTTGATTACAGATGCATATGCTCATAAGTTTCCAGGAGATATGATTTATGAGTTATTAGATCTTAAACTCAGTCACTCACTAAGCTTCATAGCTCATTCTTTCAGTGTTTTCAAACTTTTCAGGTAGAGATCGAGCTCCCAATGCCTGGCATCCAGCCATAGTTTGCTGGAAGCTCCACAAGTTTGATATGTTGTACGTGGGTGGTAATGTATAGCAAGTCCATATGTATTGTAGTAAATTTTTAGGGGACTATGTAGTTATAGTTGTATGTGTTTTAGAGGTTGTGGTTGTGTGATTAATGGTTTGGCCTGTTTGTGGTTCTGATGCTCTTGCCCGTTTTAGTTTTCAAGAGAGACTTAAGAAGTGTTTCTCCTTATGTATGTTTAGTAGTTGTCAAGTTTCCGCTGTGTTATGTTAGAGTGTTCCATATGCGAACATAGTATGTTTATCAGGTAAGACAGGGTCAACAGGTATTGTTAAGAGGTAAACAATGTTTGTTGGCTTCACGCCGTCTTCCGGGCTAAGTAGTGAGTAGTTCGGGAGGGGGTGTGACAGCAGGAGTTCTTAACTTCCTCTGGATTCAGGTCGAATCATTAATGATCATCTATAAAATATTAGTCCTATCGTGTTAATGGTGTTATACTTGTTAGACTAATAATTTGCAGTTCGGTCTTGTATGAACTCATCATACAAGATGCCCCCACTCGCATGCCATCCACATGAATGAGTTGGATTACCTCATTTGTACTAACTACAAAGTGGGGTGCATCCATGGTGTTACCAGAATAAGGTTTCCAACCTTATACATATACCATAGACCATTTAGGTTATACTCTAGAACATAATCTAATTAATGTCTACTACACGGATGTTCAAGATCTATTATAACCTTGGAGCTTAGTTTATTGGATTTATAAAGCGAGAAAATAATTTTATCAAATCAAATAACTCTTTATTTATTTGACTGAAATTACACAAGTTTAGAGCACATTGTTGGGATATTTGTCCTAATCTCATTCAATTTGTAAATTACTATTTGAAATTAATAAAGAGTTAGTTATTTCTTTTTTTGTGTCTCACATTTATTACAAACTTTGACCAATAAACTAAGCTCCAAGGTCATTGAATATATGAGAGAACTAGAACTTGAACAGTGTGTACTGGACACACAAGGAGGATCACGTTCGAGTAAATGACCCGAACAGTCAACAATATATGGATGGGATTGGAGACCTAACCCTGGATACACTATGGATGTGGCCCGCTTTGTATTAAGATACAAACGAGGTGATCTAACTCGTTCATGTGGTTGACATGCGAATGGGGGCATTCTGTACAATGAGATTGTACAAGATCGGACCGTGAATTATTAGACCTACTGATGTAACACCGCTCACAGTAAGGACTAATAACTTCGTAGATGACCATTAGTGACTCGACCTGAATCCTAAGCGTGTTACAGACTCCTGTCTGCGAGGGTCTGTCCTTTGACTAGTACGGGTGAGCGTGGTCACAGTTACTTGCCCAATATGCCTATCTTCCCAATGACAGGACCAACTAGGGAGCTGAGAACTTAACTACGCGAGATGAAATTCACTCGTTTCCACCTTTAGGAAACTAGAGGGGTTGTTCCCTTAAGTGTTGTCTCTAGGGCTTGGACAATGGGCGCCCACCCTCTTACAGGTAAGAGAGGGTTGTTGTGTATGGTCGGACCATTACAACGTTGTTGTTCGTTAGAGGAGCAGTGGGGACTTAAGAAGCAAGAACTAGACACAGGGGTAAAACGGTAATTTGATCCAACAGTGTCTACGAACAACCTATGAAGGGTCGACTCATGGGCATTGGTTATATCAATGGACACGTGATATCTTGCATTGACGAGAGTGCGGCTACGGGCTTTAGTGGAGTGTTACCATAGCTAATGAAGGTTGATTAACTGGGTCAAAGAGTTTGATAGGTTAATCTTGGATCATTGGAGCTCGTTACTGTAGGTCCATAAGGTCCCTCGATTGGCTCAAACTGGACAAAAAGAAGGTTTACATTTTGGTGTGAATTGAAGTGTTCAAATTCACTAAAAGGGTATTTATGTCATTTATATGAGATATGAATGATGTAATATATAGTTTAATGTGAATGAGATTCATAATAAACTATAGGTTAGCCTAATTGTTGAATTAGGGCTAATTTGGAGAAATTAAATTGAGAGATATTAAATTGATATAATTCAATTTAATAAATCCACAATATTGCAAATGTGATTTGTAAAATAGGATATGAGATAACTTATAATATATGGTTATGCAAATATGATTTACATAACCTATAGTTGTGGTAAAATGGTAAATAGGTGGAGATTTCAACTCCACCTATCTCCATTATTTAAACTCTTTTGCAAGAAGGGTGGTAAGACAATTGCTCATTTTTTGATTTCTCACCAAAAGAATAAAAAGTTGTCTCTTAAGTTCTCTCTCAAATTCCTCTCCTCCCTAACAAAAACTCAAGATCCCACCATCTTCCTTCTTCCAAAAGAAGAACAACCGAGAAGCCAAGTGGTTGTGTTCTGGTCGGTGATCGTGAGAAGGGTTCGAGATCGTTGAGTTAGGAAACACGAAGAGTTCGTGATCGGTGGGAGAAATTTGAACACCGTCTTCAACAAGTAAGTAGGCCTATCTTCTTTGTATTTCTTCCATAAATTGCATGTTTAATCTAGTTCTAAGTGTTAGATAATTTTAACGAATCTTAGTTGCACAACTTCACCGTGATGATTCGTTCGTCTTCCATTTGTGTGCGGGAGTTTTATTCCCATCAACTTGTATCGAGCCATATGTTGGTTCTTGTTGTGCAATCGCTTTTCGTTAAAATTAAGTGGGTATTGCCTTTAATTTATGAGATAAATTGATGGTTTGCATAATGGATGTTTCTGATTTTGGCATTAGTTTAGATTTACATTTTATGTTGATGTTATCAATGTAAGGGCCCGTTGTTTTTTGGCATTCTAATGTAAATCGAGTCCAAGTCCGAGTCGTTCGTTGCAAGAGTTGTTGTGAAGAAATTGGAGCAGAAACCGGCGAGAATCGACAAAAAGAACAGCAAGAGGAGCTTGTTGTTCTTTTTCGGCGCGATGAGACGTTGTTCATCGGCGTCTCAACAGCGCCATTGCGGAGCTAGGTGCGCTGCAGAGCGGCGTTGCAACGCCCGATGGCATGGAGCACGCGGTGTGACGCCGACGCCGCAGCTGACGTAACGCGCGCCACAAGCGTTGCAATGCTACATGCGTAGTGGGCCAGTGCATCAAGCTTTTCGCGTGAACGTGGGCAGTTGAAGAAGTTTGACTTCGTGGGGCTTTTATTTTTAGTTTTTATTTTGTATTTTATTTTACAAAAATATTTATTATATTTATTTATTTTATTAAATAATATTAATATAAAAGTTATATTAATGTTATTTAATTAAATAAATGCCCCTAGGTGCCAAAACCGGTCAATTTTTGCTATTTAATTATTTTATGCATGAGATGTATGATTTGATTAATTTCTATGTGCATAATGTATGTCATATATATTTAAAATCCCACCTTAGGTTAAACAGTTTCATGCATCATTTATATTATAAGTGTTATAATTTATAGTTTGCATGATAGGTTATATTACAAGAGTTATAATTTAATTAAATGAATGTTTTAATTTAATTAAATATAAATGTTATATTTTTTAGATTAAAGTATGCTCATGCATTTTATTTCATGTGATGAATTATTATGTTATAGTACAGTTATTCATGTGATGAATGATCAAGCACTATAACATAGAGATGCATGTAACCTAAGTTAATTATTAGTTTTAAAGTGTTTAGAACTTGAATAATTAAACTTAGGTTTTCTAGTTCTAATAAGATTAGAATTAGGAAATCAAAATTTAATCTTTGAATGGTGACTGATTAGTAACTCTGTCTAAGGAAGGTTTTGTCTAAGGCTGGGGTATTTAGCTTGACGCTTGCGGAACACCCCTACCTGGAATCCGACCTGGGAGTGAATTCGGTCTGGAGATTCTTAGATTATATTTTTCGTGAGTGCCGTTAATTAAAAGTTGATTAATTTACTCACATAAACCTAAGTAATTATTTGATTATAAACTTAGGCTAAATACCATATAAGAGTTATATTGGTAGACTTAGGTAAATTTTAGCCGGTTTATCTAGGTCAATCCCGATAATTATAAAGTATTGAGTGGGAGGAATATAGTGTATAAGATACATTTAATTTCCGACCACAAATCTCCGTTAAGTCTGTACCGTGAGATCCATACCCGGCCAAGTGGCGCAAATGGGAGTGTCCCCCTTCAGATGGTATTTGTATGGGTCAATATCAACGTGCATGGAGAGAGTACTTATAGTGAGTGCGAGCGCGACCGGTGAAAATGGTACCCACGGTGTCTTCTTTCGATTCACACCGTGAGTCCCCTATGATCTGCCTGCTAGTTTGGCCTGGACCAGACAATCCATTCGGAGGGCCTTGATCATGGGAGTTGGAACACCGTGAATTCCCAAAAGGGATACAGTTTCCTTGTTGGTTTTCCTTCGTGGTTCACCCTTCGGTGGTTATTGTTTGGACGGATACTTGGAAACTTAAAGATTGAGGGTGACACTCACAGAATTCGTTAAGTGTTAATGAATTCGACCAAATAATGGTAACTGGACGCCAAATGGAATAATAGTTATTCTGGGATTAGGGTCTGGTCGAGAAAGTCTCGTCATAGAGAATGAGTGTTTCTGCTTCACCCTTCGGTGGCGGTCATTCTAAACCTTTAGAATATCATTGCAATTTTTAAATGACCTAGGGATCATAGGATTAAATTTTGCTAAAACTTGATTGGATTTCAAAAGTTTATGCGAGACTGACACAAAATTATTTGATTTTTTCAGCTAAAAAATGTCTAGCTCAATTATAGCTTTACTCGCCTCTGATAAGTTAGTGGGAGATAACTTCCAAACGTGGAAGAATAATATCAACACGATTCTTGTAACAGACAACCTAAAGTTCGTGCTTACTGAGGAGTATCCTCAGTTGCCAAGCTCGACTGCATCACGAAGTGTTTGCGATGCATACGATCGATGGATTAGGGCCAATGAAAAGGCCAAGGTCTATATAATTGCCAGCTTATCTGAAGTTTTGGCAAAGAAGCATGAGTTGATGGTCACATAAAGAGATCATGGAGTCGTTGCAGGACATGTTTGGGCAACAGTCCTTCCAACTCAGGCTTGATTCACTCAAACACGTCTTCAACACCCGAATGAAAGAAGGGGCGTCTGTCCGTCAAACACGTTCTAGACATGATGACCCACTTTAATTTGGCGGAGATGAACGAGGCTTCGATTGACGAGTTGAGCCAGGTCAACTTTATTCTGGAGACCCTTCCGAAGAGTTTCCTTCAGTTTCGTAGCAACGCTATTATGAACAAGATAAACTACACTCACCACCACCCTTCTTAATGAGCTACAAAACTTCCAGTCCTTGATGAGGATCGGGGACCTTTGGAAGTCGAGGCAAATGTTGCCTATAGGTCTTATCACAGGGGTTCGACCTTTAGGACAAAACTTGTTGCTCCTTCTCACCCGAAAGGGAATAAGAAGAAAATGAAGTAGGGTAAAGCTGATTGAGCTGCTGCCCAAAAGGGCAAGCAGGTCAAGGAAGTTACAGAGAAAGGAAAGTGTTTCCACTGCAATGGGGACGACCACTGGAAGAGAAATTGTTCCTTGATGAGAGGAAGAATCAAGGTAAATATGATTTACTGGTAGCTAAAACTTGTTTAGTGGAGAGTAGTGACTCTGCCTGGATTTTGGATTCGGGTGCCACTAACCATGTTTGTTCTTCTTTTTCAGGGAATTGATTCCTGGCAGCAACTGCGAGAGTGTGAGGTGACTCTACGGGTTGGATCCGGGGAGATTGTCTCACCGCAGATGATCCGCAAAGTGAAGCTCTATTTTGGTAAAAATTACTTAATGTTAGATTTGTGACGACCACAACCACGGGTACTAATTATTTATTTTATTTAACGTTCTATCAACCTGTGTATGTCTAGTTGGATTAGTGAATTTCATCAAGCTCGGTGTTAATGAGTCTTTGATTTTATTAGTTTAAGGCGAAATATTCTCTGTTAGACAACTTTTGATAAAAATTAAAAGAAAAGGAAGTGGCAATGGCACTTTGGTGATTAATGTCTAAATGAGGGTGATAATTAACACTTGGATTTTAACCTAATTTTGTAGTATATAGTCTCCTTAAGTGCAATCACAAACAAAAACCCTAACCCTAGTTTCACTATCACCTTCTCCTTCCTCTTGCACTCCTTGCCCTAGCCGTAGCAACCCCCCCCCTTTTTGCTGAACTTTTCCGCCGGCCACCACGAAAACTCGCCGTCAAGCTCGCGTTGAGAACCACGCCGCTGAAGCTCCGAGCACGCACCTTCCGTCAGACCCACGTCTTACACGTCCGGCCACAAGACTGCTCGTGAGCCGCCGTTTGCAAGCTTGCGCCTCCAGCCATTCGCGAGCCCTCCCTTCAGCCGCTCACGCCGGCCAAACCACGAGTAGGTTCTCCACCAGCCGCGAACACCTGCAGCGCGCCGGAGCTCGAGCGTGGAGCTGCCACCGTCGAATCTTCACAGCCGAGAACCCTCACGCGTGAGCCGCCGCCGATCGCAAGTCTCTCTCTCCAAGCTGCAGAGTTCTTCCCGATCGATCGTGGATCGCAGCAGCTGCGTCGACGCCCGCCCGCTTCGCTCCGACCACTGCCGCGCCAACATCGCATGCAGCAGCAGTGTTTGCAGCCCGGTGAGCGTTCGTGTTAAGTTTCGAATTTGATGAAGGATTATTCGTGACCTATTGTTTATCTAAGCGTCTAATTGAGAGTTTAAACTACTGTTTCGAACGCAAATTGTAGGGACCAAGCTTGGAGCGGAATTGAAGGTCAAACGCCAAAACGAACTAAGGAATATTAAGTCCTCGCGTTGAACTCGAGGTAAGCGGGGCATGAAATCTTAAGGACTAGAGTTAGGCACCCTTACGATTATGGATTTGGTTAATGCTTGGAAAATAATTTCGAGTTATTGTGTGGATCAGGTTCTACTAAAGAAGAGTACTCAAGGAACTCGGGTTAGGTTTTGGAGTAGAATTCGAATTAAGGTAAGGGATCTTGTGCCGAACCTTTTAAATGGGATTAAAGAAAACGGATTTTATTATTTTATGTGAAAATGGTTATGATTTTATACGAAAATACTTCATTATTTTATGTGAGAGTATTTCTTCAGTTTGTACAAAAATAGCTATTATTTCATGTGAGAATACTTAATTATTTTATGTGAGGGTATTTCTTCAGTTTATGCGAAAATAGCTATTATTTTATGTGAAAATATTTCATCGTTTCATGTGAGATTCCTCTGTTGTTGAGAGTACGAAATTTATCATGCTTAAGAGTATTTTCCTTAAATTGTTGTGAAAAGTCATGACTTGCATATCCATGATAATGTTTGTGACATGTACACTATTGTTATGTGGAATGATGGGACCTCATGCATGTTATGTATGCCATGAAATGATTTAATGAAAAATGTGGAAATTGGTCTCCTGAGTGCATTGTGTGCATGGTCAAACATGCATTAGAGACCCTATGGGTCAAATTACAGGGGTCTGTGAGGGACTCAATCTATACAGGGGTCTGTGAGGGACTCAAACCATACAGGGGTCTGTGAGGGACTCAAATTATTACAGGGGTCTGTGAGGGACTCAAAATGAAATGACTCAGGATGACCAATTGGCCACTTAAAAGAAAAAGGAAGTCATGTATTATAGTCATAATGATATGAGAAAGTTTTAGGTCCATATATGTACATCGAACATGTTTAAAAGTCATGATTGTATGTGTTTGCATATCCCAAACCTCGGTAGCGAGGTCACTTACTGGGTATTGTTTTGCAATACTCACCCTTTCTTTTAAAAATGTTTTTCAGGTAAGGCCAAGGACGTGCAGGGCGAGTGACGGAGACACGTTGTCAGAACCATGGGAATAGACATGTCTTCCGCATATTTTCTTTTATAACTGATGTTGTCGTTTCATGCTCTCAAGTTTAAATTTACTTTCAGATTTTAAATAGGCCACGTTTGAATCGCTTCTTTTGCGCATTTTGAATGTTTTAATGGGATCCCTAAAGACAATTTATTTTCTATTGGAGATTTAAAGATCGTTTTATATCATTTGGCCGATAAATGCATGCATGTGTAGTAATGTCCCTAAGTGTTTAGTTATAGAAAAGTAGGGGCGTTACATAGACAATTTGTACATAGTCCCAAGGTGTACTAGAAATCTTGTTTCTATTTCCTGTTTTATTGAACAATGTATTTCGATTTCCTTTAATTGTAATAAAGCTTTTATTTCGAAATGGTAATGTTATTTGTTTCTGTTCACTTAAGTCAAATTTGTATGTTTAAAAGCCTAATTTGGTCAAAAGTGTTTTGAACACTTAGTTATTTAAAGCTCGCAGAAACACGAACTAAGAGAGTTAAAGTTTCTCCAAAAGAAAATGCCCATCTTTGACATCTAAGGTTAGACCACATTAATCTCAATCGGATTGAGAGACTAGAGAATAGTCGACTTCTAAGTCAGTTGGAAGAAAACTCTTTACAGGTGTGTGAGTCATGCCTCGAAGGCAAAATGACCAAACTTCCTTTTAGTGGAAAAGGATATAGAGCCAAGGAGCCCCTTGAGCTTATACATTCTGACCTCTGTGGTCCGATGAGTGTTAAAGCACGAGGTGGTTACGAATACTTCGTATCTTTCATAGATGATTATTCGAGGTATGGGTATATTTACCTAATGCATAGGAAGTCTGAAACTCTTGAAAAGTTCAAGGAGTACAAGACTGAGGTTGAGAACCTGTTAGGTAAAACCATAAAAACACTTCGATCGGATCGAGGTGGAGAGTATATAGACATAGAATTCCAGGACTATATGATAGAACATGGAATTACGTCCCAACTCTCAGCATATGGTATGCCACAGAAGAATGGTGTATCGGAGAGGAGAAACAAAACCCTGTTGGACATGGTTCGGTCGATGATGAGCTATGCTCGTCTCCCTGATTCTTTTTGGGGTTACGCAGTGGAGACTGCAGTTTATATTTTGAACAACTTTCCGTCGAACAGTGTTTGTGAAACACCTTTCGAACTCTTGACTGGACGTAAAGGTAGCTTTCACCATTTCAGAATTTGGGGATGCTCGACCCACGTGTTGGTGTCAAACACGAAGAAGTTGGAATCCCATTCAAAATTGTGCCTATTCGTAGGTTACCCAAAACAGACTAGGAGTGGTCTATTTTACGATCCAAAGGAAAATATAGGTGCTTATGTCGACAAATGCCACTTTCCTTGAGGAAGACCACATCGGGATCATTTGCCAAGTAGCAAAATCGTGTTAGACGAAATGGACAGTACATCAACAAGAGTTGTTGATAGGGCTAGTACATCAACAAGTGTTGTTGTTCCTAGCACGTCAAGTCAAGTCCGTTCCAAAGAGTTGGAAATGCCTCGACGTAGTGGGAGGGTTGTTAGACAGCCTGAACGTTACATGGATTTAGCTGAAACCCAAGTCGTCAATCTTGATGATGACTGCGATGATCCATTGACCTATGATCAGGCAATGGCTGATATTGACAAGGACTAATGGATTAAAGCTATGGACCAGGAAATGGAGTCGATGTACTTCAATTATGTCTGGGAGCTTGTGGATCACCCGGATGGGGTAAAACCTATTGGTTGCATATGGATCTACAAGCGTAAACGTGGCGTAGATGGGAAGGTGCAGACCTTCAAAGCACGACTAGTGGCAAAGGGTTTTACCCAGGTCGAAGGGGTTGACTGTGAGGAAACCTTTTCACCTGTTGCCATGGTAAAGTCGATCAGGATCCTTCTAGCCATTGCCTCGTATTATGACTACGAGGTATGGCAGATGGATGTCAAGACCGCCTTTCTAAATGGCAACCTTGACAAAACCATCTACATGGACAAGCCCAAGGAGTTCATAACCCAAGGCCAAGAGCAAAAGATTTGTCGGCTTCATAGGTCTATTTATGGACTGAAACAAGCCTCGAGGTCTTGGATATAAGGTTTGATGAGGCGATCAAATCGTATGGCTTTGATCAGAATGTTGACAAGCCTTGTGTCTACACGAAAATCGTCGACAAAACTGTCGCATTTCTGATATTATACGTGGATGATATCCTTCTCATTGGGAATGAGGTAAAATTTTTTACTGACGTAAAGAAATGGCTAGCTTCGCAATTCCAAATGAAAGATTTGGGAGAAGCTCAGTATGTTCTTGGTATCCAGATTGTCTGGAACCGGAAGAACAGAACGTTGGCCATGTCTCAAGCGTCTTATATTGATAAGATGTTGTCTAGATATAAGATGCAGAACTCCAAGAAGGGTTTGCCGCCTTTCAGGCACGGGGTTCACTTGTCTAAGGATCAGTGTCCTAAGACTCCTCTATTAGGATTTATGCCCTAAACTTGTGTAATTTTGACCAATTAAATAAAGTGTTATTTGTTTTGATAAGATTACAGTCTTGCTTTTATAAATCCAATAAACTAAGCTCCAAGGTTATAACATTTATCTTGAAATCAGTGTAGTGGACACTATTTGGGTTGAGTTCAAGATTATAACCTAAATAGTCTATGGTATAAGAATAAGGTTGGAAACCTCATTCTGGTAACACCATGGATGCGACCCACTTTGTAATTAGTACAAATGAGGTAATTCAACTCACTCATGTAGTTGACATGCGAGTGGGGGCATCCTGTATTAAGAGTTCATACAAGACTGGATCGCAAATTATTAGTCTAACCAGTATAACACCGTTAATAGGATAAGACTAGTAATTTATAGATGGTCATTAGTGACTCGACCTAAATCCTGAGCAAGTTAAGAACTCCTGCTTATAGGGGTTTGTCCTTAGACTAGTATGGGTGAGAGTGGCCTGTAGCCGACTCAATAAGCCTACCTTCTCAGGGACAGAACCTCGTAGGTAGCTGGGAACTTAACTGTGCAAGATGGAATTCACTCATTCCTCTACTGAGGAATTAGATAGGTTGTTCCTCAAGAATCGACTCGTGTCTTGAACAACGGGGCCCCCGCCTCTATGAGGGTATGAGTCTAAGGTAGAATCTTAGACTTGTTGTTCATTAGAGGATCAGTGATGCTTAAGGAGCAAAAAGGTTATCACAGGGGTAAAACGGTAATTTGACCCAGCTGTGGTTACGAACAACCTGTGAAGGGTCGACTCATGGGTAATGACTATATCAATGGACACAATAATATCTACTGAGTGAGAGAGAGTGCAAACTACAAGTCTATAGTGGAGTGACTTGTAGTTAATGAATATTGATTAAGCTGGATCAAAGAGTTTGATTAGTTGATCTCACATCATTGGAGCTCATGATCTGTAGGTCCATTAGATCCCTCTGTTGGCTCAATATGATAATATTTAGGGTATAAAGTTAGGAGTGAAATTGAAGTGTTCAATTTCATACATGAGGAGTTATATCAATTATATATGATGTAATTGATATATAATATAGTTTTAATATGAATTAGATTCATATATAAACTATATACTAAAGAGAGATTAAAGGACGGGTAGGATGGTCATTTCCATTCCATTCCCCTATATATATGGTTGCATGAGATGCAACTAGGTCAAGATTTTTCAAAGACATTCTAAGTGTATCCTAGTCTTTTGTTGTTGGAAAGGTTCCAAGACAACAAAGATCTCTCTCACAAAAACACCTCATTATTCCTAAAGGGAACCCACCTTCCTCCCTCACCTAGAGAACAATGGAGAAGATCTGGTGGTGGTGTCGGTGTTCATAAGAGTTCGCGATGTGTTGATCTTGATCGTGAAGAGAGGAGGAGCACTTGAAGAAAGGTTCTTCAAAGGTAAATTCTTGTTGTCTATACTCTTATTTTATGCTTAATCTTTGTTATATGTTCTTGAATTAATCGTTGTAACTAAATTAAGAGCGCGCGATTCGCAATCGCTTCCGCTGCGGGGACTTCGATTCCCATCATCCTCAAGAGGTTGAGGATATGAGACGGATCCCCTATGCTTCAGCTGTAGGGAGCCTGATGTATGCCTTGCTGTGTACTAGGCCCGACATCTGTTATGCAATAGGGATAGTCAGTAGATATCAATCCAATCCAGGATTAGATCACTTGACAACGGTAAAGGCAATCCTCAAGTATCTTAGGAGAACGAGGAACTACAGCTTAGTATATGGCGGTGGAGATTTGACCCTTACGGGATACACAGATTGTGACTTTCAGACCGATAAGGATTCTAGAAAATCCACTTCGGGGTCAGCCTCCATTCTGAATGGAGGAGTTGTAGTATGGCGAAACATCAAGTAGGGATGCATCGCTGATTCCACTATGGAAGCGGAGTACGTTGCGTCTTGTGAAGCTGCAAAGGAAGTTGTTTGGCTTATGAAGTTCATGACAGATTTGGAAGTTGTTCCAAATATGAACTTGTCGATCACGCTGTTTTGTGATAACAGTGGTGCAGTAGCCAACTCCAGGGAGCCTTGGAGCCCTAAGAGAGGCAAACATATTGAGCGGAAGTATCACCTGATATGGGAGATTGTGCATCGCTGTGACGTGACAGTCACGCAGATAGCGTCGGAGCACAACGTAGCTGATCCATTTACAAAGTCCCTCACCGCTAAGGTGTTTGAGGGTCACCTAGAGAGTTTAGATCTTCGAGTACTTCCTGACTAGGGCAAGTGGGAGATATGTAAACGGGTATTCAATGCCCTAGTTTATTGTATTACTTCATTGTAATTTATGTACATTTCAGAAATGTATTTGCTCCACTAGCTTAGTCCAAGTGAGAGTTTGTTGGGATGTTTGTCCTAATCTCGTTCAGTTTGTAAATTACTATTTGAAATTAATAAAGAGTTACTTATTTCATTTTTTATGTCTCACATTTATTACAAACTTTAACCAATAAACTAAGCTCCAGGGTCATTGAATATATGAGAGAACTAGAACTTGAACGGTGTGTAGTGGACACACATGGAGGATCACGTTCGAGTAAGTGACCCGAACGGTCTGATGATATGGATGGGGTTGGAGACCTAATCCTAGATACACTTGTGGATGCGCCCGCTTTGTATTAAGATACAAACGAGGTGATCAGATTCGTTCATGTAGTTGACATGCGAGTGAGGGCATACTGTACAATGAGATTGTACAAGACCGGACCGTGAATTATTAGATCTGCTGATGTAACACCGTTGACAGTACGGACTAATAACTTCGTAGATGACCATTAGTGACTCGACGACCTGAATCCTGAACGTGTTACGGACTTTTGTCTGCGAGGGTCTGTCCTTTGACTAGTACGGGTGAGGGTGGTCACAGTTACTCGCCCAATATGTCTATCTTTTCAGGGACAGGACCAAGTAGGGAGCAGGGAACTTAACTACGCGAGATGGAATTCACTCGTTCCCATCTTTTGGGAAACAAGAAGGGTTGTTCCCTTAAGTGTTGTCTCTAGGGCTTGGACAACGGGCGCCCACCCTCTCACAGGTACGAGAGGGTTGTTGTGTATGGTCGGACCATTACAACGCGTTGTTGTTCGTTAGACGACGCGGTGGAGACTTAAGCAGCAAGAAGTAGACACATGGATAAAACGATAATTTGACCCAGCAGTGTCTACGAACAACTTGTGAAGGGTCAACTCATGCGCATTGGTTATATTAGTGGACACGTAATATCTTGCACTAATGGGAGTGCAGCTACGGGCTTTAGTGGAGTGTTACCGTAGCTAATTAAGGTTGATTAACCGGGTCAAAAAGTTTGATAGATTAATCTCGGATCATTGGAGCTCGTCACTATAGGTCCATAAGGTCACTCGGTTGGCTCAAACTGGAGAAAAAGAAGGTTTACATTTTGGTGTGAATTGAAGTGTTCAAATTCACTAAAAGGGCATTTATGTCATTTATATGAGATATGAATGATATAATATATAGTTTAATGTGAATGAGATTCATAATAAACTATAGGTTAGCCTAATTGTTGAATTATGTCTAATTTGGAGAAATTAGGTTGAGAGATATTAAATTGGATGTGATTCCAACATAATGGTTATTTATTATGGTTGTTCTAGATCGAATGAAATATATGTCTTTCAAATTTTATTTTGATATTTATTATGTGTTTTTACTTAACATATTAGTCATGCATTAAAAATAAAATAAATGAAAAAAGAATAAAAAAGTAAATATTTATCATAATTATTTTTTCAAATAATTTATTAAATTATAAATATCATTTTTAGCTCATTTTGTAATTCTAAAATCACTTTTGAAACCAAACATAATAATTAAAATTAATTTTTAAAGATAGAAAATCAATTCTGAAAGTTTGATAAATCAATTATGCTGAAATCACTATTTCTAACATCATTCCCAAACATGCACTAAGTAAAGTGGAAGACCAAGACACTTTAATTAGAAAGATCCAATTAACATACTTATCAAATTCTCTAGAGTCTAACATGCAATTATAAATCAAGATATCCCCAAGACTCATACTTAGTTATAACTCTACTGTTACAAGGCTTGAGCCATGATTGAGGTGTCACGTCAATCATGAAATAACAATAGACATACATGAACAATTGAGGCGTCAATTCAATCAAAGATGCACAGTCATAAGATTGAAGTAGAGAATTGAAGAATTAAATGCCTAAAAAGGTAAGAGTTATGAACAAGCCTCAATACGTTACAATTGGTTTAGACCGACCTATGAACCAGAAGAGGAGGCTTAGC
The DNA here is from genome assembly GCA_036507285.1 of Trichosanthes cucumerina. Classification (NCBI taxonomy): domain Eukaryota; kingdom Viridiplantae; phylum Streptophyta; class Magnoliopsida; order Cucurbitales; family Cucurbitaceae; genus Trichosanthes; species Trichosanthes cucumerina. The sequence continues at coordinate 29,447,432 of CM071839.1, forward strand.
CGAGCATAGTCACAAACACGCCAACGACCTCCATGGCCTTCATTGATATAACTTGAAAACTACAAAAACACTAATGAAACTATCCTAAACTCTAAACTAAAACTAATCTTAAAAGTAGAAGAAAAAGTCTCCAAAAGTTCATACAAAACCCAAAAGAAAAGTTGGAATTTATAATCGTTGAGAGCGTCTAGACGCCTAATAGTGGGTCTAGACACTCCCTCATCTACATAAGGGAAAAATCTTCAAGAATATAGGTGGTGGGAACAATTTCTCGATGCTTCAAGCGTCGGGGAGAGTCTTCCCGCAGCGTCGAGCGAACCTTCAATTTTGTAAACCCCCAACGTCTAGACGCTTGAAGAAGCATCTTGACACTCTGTGTATGGGTCCTCATGCTTGATGCTTGATGGCGTCTAGACGCTCTGCAAGTGGCTCATTTGGTTTGTCCATCTCCTCTTCTCCTTATTTGATGCAATTTTGGCTCATTTTATCTTTTTTAACCCTAGATCCCTCTTTAGCCTCTTAGAACGCTCTAAATTATGAATCTCCTATAAAAATAGATAAATAAGCACGTGAGCGTAGTAGAACTAGCATAAAATGAGTAGATAAAATAGCAATTTTAGGGTGTTATTAGTGTCACATCCCAAGTCTTAAACTCACCAACCTAGAGGTTTGGGCCAACTAAGGTAATACAGGCCAACGGGGCGTTCGTAGGGGCTAGTTGTGTGGCAGCTACAACCCTACGGTAACATGTTCAACCTTCGTGTTGCCATGATTGGGTCCCTAACCACAACTGCATTCCCTCTCAACATCGCACCCTCAACCCACCACCGACTAATTCTAAATAAGTTGAGCACCTTTAAGATGTGTCACAACTAAAAACCATATCAAGGGGTATGTTATACCACCCAACTGATTCTCACAACAGGCCGAGTTACACACAACATTTAGTTAACATGCTACAGCTAGGCATTCATGCACAAGTTACAGAACAAGCCAATTCATTTCTCAAACCTAGATATTGGTCAACAATTAACATAAACACAATAGCCAAGTCAGTTCCACAAGCCACACCGTCTTTTATTTCTCTAAAACTCCATTGGACTAAACTAAAAATATTTTATTTATTTTGTTATTTATTTATTCATTTATTGTTGCGCATTTATTTTAAACACATTAAGTCGATTCAGTGACTTGGTGCTCGATGTGTGAAGTCCGAGCACTAACCATGTTGGCCTCTTGGAGCGAAGGTATCAAGCAAGAAGCGTGTACCCATTGCTTAGGTGTGTTTCACTAACCACGTGTGTCATTCTAAGAACTACGGGAGAGTCAAAAATACAAAAAAAAAAAAGAAAAAAAAACAAACAAACAAACACAAAATATTAAAAAAACCTAGCCTTAAGTAGTGAGTTTTATGGAAATGGAGGGAAATAATGTACATATTTGTTTTTTTAAATAAATAAATAAGAAGGAAGGATGATAGAATTATAGTCATGCGAGTTTAGGAGTGTGAGTTATCGTTAACTATGGGTTGCTTGATTTAAATTATTAGAATTCTAGTGATTGAGCTTGAGGGAAAATGTCAAGTCCCAGTTGGTTTGTTATTGGTTATTGATGCATAAACGTAGCTAGAGAATCCCGAGTGAGCCACTTAGAGAGCATTGAATGAATGGTGACTTATAGCTTAGAGCATAAGTATTCAATCTTTGTTTAATTAACCCAAATGATTTGAGTCTTGAAAGGTCTTTAAAGTCTTCAGGGAATAGAACTCATTGAGGACAATGAGTAGTTCAAGTTTGGGGGTTTGATAACTCGCCACAGGGGAGTTGTGTTTCTAGAATTTTAGTGCATAATCCACTTGAATTGCATAAAATTTATTGAGCCTCATGTTATGTTATCCCTAAATTGTGTGTGTTAGCTTAAAAATCTTGAATTTAAGCATTAGGTGCGAAAAGAATTAATTTTGATGTTTTTGTGCTTAAATTTAAGAAATTCGGGAAAATAAGCTAATGGTTAATTAAAGACCGAAATACGAAATTTCTTTTAACTCCAAAAAATCCTTTCATATTTAGTTTGATTTATAATTGAATTTATGAATTTATTTGAGATTTTCCTGTGTGCAGGAGATGTATAAAAAATTACAGGAATTCTCAAGGGTATTTTAGACATTATACCCAAACGGTAAAATGGTCTTTTTACCCCTAAGGGCTTTTTTGTAATTTTTTGAGTTAGGGCAACATCATCTTGTATGGAGGCTAGGTTTTAAGAAGAAAATCGAAAAGAGGAAGGGAGGCGTTTTTGCGATAGAAAAAGAGGTTGTTACATTTTGGAGAGGGGTTGGTTTTGTTGAAAGCAAATCGAGGGAGAGGTAAGTCGATTTGGAAGAAGTCATTGCGACCTTTCTGAAGCAAAGAATGCCTTCGGGAGAAGGAAAACATTTGTTGTAGCAATCCCGCGCCGGCTGTTCGCGAGTCAAGAAGTCATCTCGAGTTTTGCTGAAGCAAATAGACTGACAGTTGTTGATTCAAAGGGCGTAAACAGTGTTGAAGCAACGACGTTATTGGACTTGACACGCTATTGCCTTTGGTTGTTGTCTTTGTTGAAGCAAAGACGAGCAATCTGTTGTCGTCCAACTATGTGGTGGCGTTTTGCTGAAGGAAAACGAGTGATACCCGCCTTGCGCTGAATTTGTGAACATTGAACGGGTTGTCTTTGTGATACCATTAGAGCACATATATTTGAATTTCTTGACCAATGTAAGCATGCCTCAATTGGAGAATTGTGAATTAATTTTCGTCATGCACAAATTTTTTTTGGGCAAGGATTAGGTTGTTTTCAACGTAATTTTGGAACAAATTTATGATTGATGTCGTTGGTTGGATTTATGAAATTTTATTGATTTCGATGGTGTATGAGAATTAAATTTGGCAACTTTAATTTCTTTAGAATTCATGAACTTGGGAGAGCTAATGAATTAGGAAAATAAGATTTCATTCTAGGATTCTTGAGTTAATTATGAATATTTAGCGCCTAGAACCTTAAACAGTGTGCGTAATTTAGATCAACAATTGGGAAATTGTAGGTTTTAAAACCCAATGACTTTGGAAAATTCATTTGAAAATACATGTGTAGGTAAATTCAAAGTATCAATCAAATTTCATTCCATTTGAACATGAAAAATCCAATCTAACCCAAGCCTATTTTTCATTAAATTAAAAATCTCACCTCTTGTTTGCATTCTCCTATCCTCTCATTTAATTTCAATTGTTTTCTTGAATCTTGTTCATTCTTTTTACTTATCGAATCAATTGTGGTTACTTTAATCTCATCAAAGGAAAAAAAAACCAATTCCTATTTGTGTGTTTGTTTATTCTCAACAAAAATTGTATGCCCATGCATTGCGCAAGAATAAAAGAAATTTGCTAGGACACTCACTCATTTAGGTCTAGCTAGTCCTCGTGGGATCGATACTTAATTTATTACTTGTTGCACACGACTATGTATACTTGCATGTCATAGAAGTGTCGGAGTCTCATTCTTGTTTGCATTAGTTTAAGGCACTCGATATTTCGCATCATCAACCCCTCAAAATAGAGGCAAAAATCATGGGTCTTGCCAGCGGTTTGCTCGAAAGGAGAACCACGCAATTTGCGAAGGGAGGATAAGGGGTGACGATGTTTTGTGTAGGGGTCGGTGCTTGCGAATTCGTAAAAGTGAGGCTTCTTGCAGCTTGTTCATGAGGAAAAGAACTGGTTGGAGGGAGGTTCGGTTGGGTTTCGGTGAAGACGCACACAAGGCGAATGAGGAGAAGAAGAAGCGTGCGGTGAAGGGCTACTCGCGAACGGCACTAGTGGTTTTGGGAAAGCACGTGGCGGTCGACGATTCCATCGGAAACGGGGGTTGATCACACGAAAAAAAGGGAGACAGAGGAAGGGCGACTTAGGGCTTTCTCTCTCTCTTTTTCTTTTTTTGTTCATTTAACTTAATAGTTAATTTTATAAAAACAAAACCTAAATAGAGTTTTTGGTGTCTTGTTGTCCTCATAATGTTTAAAGTTATTGTGCTCTTATAAATACTAATATTGTTGTTTCTGAGCATATTTTATTATTGATTGAGTTCTTGTTAATATTAATTTATTTGCCTTATTCTTAGATTTAAGAATATTTTTGTTTAAGTTTCATCTTTTTAATCTTGTGATAAAGATAGAGACACTTCTATTTTTTACTGAGCAACATCCCTTCAAGATTACATGAGAGTTTGAAAAATAGAATCGTCTTAATTGCATAAGTTTTATGATGATGAAGTGCAATATTAAAAGAAATCATGTGCCATGAGGAAAAGTTAGGAAGTTCCTTTCAAAGATATGGATTGTTCTAAAATAACATAAAAGAAGAGACAAACTTTTGGTTAAATGTGTAATAAGAACAAAGGAACATAAGGGAGTACACCTAAAGGATCAAATGCACAAAATTTATAATAAGATAATTTGTGCATTTGATTTTTTTTTTTTAAAAACAATATATAGTCAAATATACAATGAGTTATGAAGCTTATAAGAATAGATGGATGATAGCAATCAATTTATGCATATATTTTGTACCTAATTCTTGCTAGTTTATTAGGTTTTATGTGTTTATTTATCTATTTTGTAGGTATTATCGAGCAAGGAGGTGAAATTGAAGAAATATGTCCGAAAGGGGTTAAAATGAGCCAACACAGAGGTCATTCAAGCAATCGAGCGAAGAAAAGAACATAAAATGACTAAAATACCCTATCAAGAGCGTCTAGGCGTTGGGCCTTATCCGAAAAGGCACGAGATGCGAGGGTAGCATCGAGACACTTCCCATAGCGCCTCGCGCCACGTATTTTGATGAGGCGCACGCAGGTTACAATGTCGAGACTATCGCGATTGTATAAATGCCAAGTTCTACGATTTAGGTCATTTTTAGTCCCTATCTTTACCGCTTTTATGTCCTTTTATCTGTAATTTTATGTTTAACCCCCTCCCCCCCCAGTTCATGTCAGTGCGTGTCAATAAGAAAACCAAAATGGATAGAAATTCAATTTTAGTTCGGTTCTCTATTGTTTGACCTAGTCCACTATTAAGTACTACAAATAGTTATTTTTAGATCGATTATTATAAATGTATTTGTTGGAGCCTTTGATAAGCTCTCTTCAATTTTTAAGTCGTTGCGGAGAATCGCCAATGAAATTGATTTCTTGATTTTTGGTTTTCTTATTTAAAAGGAAAAAAAAAACAGTATATATTTGTTTCTTTTTATGATTAACGATTTCAAGGATCTTGGAGGAGCTTCTCAGTCTTCAGTCTTCAGTTTCATGTATGTTGTCTTTAGAAAAATTAGTTAATCAATTTGCTAACAATACTTTTCAGTTCCAAGAGGAGACTCGAGTGATGATTATACCGGGATGAATCAACCAGTTGGTTGATCCGAAGGCTGAAGTGGAGAGTATACGAAAGCATTCTATTGAAACATCCGAGGTATGAAATCTTGAGATTAATTCTGAATTCGTTCCTGAGGTTTGTTTTTCATTTAAAGAGCAGGTATGTGAGGCAGAAGACGTTGAGCTTAAAAAAAATTAATTCTAGACGTTGATAGTAGTCATGTTTAGGTAATTATGTGTCGGTTATTACAAAGTTTACTACTTTCTTTACTTGCTTTCTTTGCTGCTTTTTATTTTTTCTTTTCGTAGTTTAGCTTGTTTGTTTTCATTTTTAGGGAATAAGGAGACCTTTCAGAAGAGATTTTGTTAGGGTATATGCCCTAATCTCATGTAGTTTATAATCTGATTAATTTAATAATTAAAGGTTGTTTATTTATCAAACTTTATATCTCACATTTTATAAACTTAATCCAATAAACTAAGGAACTTGAACGATGTGTAGTGGACACATAGGGAGGATCACGTTTGAGTTATTGACCACAGCGATCTACTGTAGATATGGATAGGGTTTGGAACCTTATCCTGGCAACACAGTGGATGCAGCCCGCATTGTATTAGATATAAACGAGGTGATCCAGCTCATTCATGTGTTTGACATGCGAGTAGGGGCATCCTGTGCAATGAGATTCCCTTCAGATTTTATAGTTTTTGGAGGACTTTGTCGCCCTACTGCAACCCGCCTAAGTGCTTAGTTTCTAAAGGAGTTTTTTGTTCCCCTATTATTTATCCTTCCATGCTTTTAGATCTTGATATGTTAAGGGCATTGCATGATTTTAGGTTGGGGGTGAGGTAGTTCAATATTGAGCTTTGACTATGAATTGCTTTTGCTGTTGGTTAAGTACTGAGCACCTAAGTTAAACTTTTATATCATTTGGTTTGGATAGTGTGCTTTCTCTATGGGGTCCTTTGAGTACCTGAGGTTGAATTTTTGACTCACTGGCTAAGCACATTTGAATTATTAGATTCTTGTTTTTGTGTGCTTTATTGAATATCTTTTGATGATTGAGTTTTTGAGCTTAATTGAAAAAGAATCGGGATGTTAGAAGCATGATTGATAATGATGGAATCAAAAAATTCGACACGCAGCTGGAAGGCAATTGGATCATAAAACTCGATTTTATTTTTAAAACCAAATACCAGTACATTGACAACAAAACAACGATAAGCATGAAATACATTTATAAAAACAGAATAAATTAGAGACAAATTATAACCTAAAAGGATTAAGAAAATCCTTACCTTTTGATTATCTAGAATATGTACAACAACACAATTATGTTTTTATGAATCACAAATAAATACCTCTAGTTCGACACAAGCACACAGTAAACTCCCTATTCTTTAAGTTTTTAAAGAGATTTACACTCGTGGGAAACCTATCCCAATTTTTGGAACGAAGATGTTTTTCATACACAGAGAGAATACAGGAATTGTTTTGATTTCCAACCACCTCTGCTCTCTCAACCCCTTCTGTTTTATCGATAGAGGAATGAGAGAAAAGGTTGGGAGATTGGGGAGAGTGAGAACGTGCGTGTATTTTAATTTAAATTTAAATAAAATTAATTAATTAATTAATTTAATTTACTATTAATCAAATTAATTTTAATTATCATTTAAATCATATTTTGAATCAAATATTTAATTAATTAATTAATTTAATGCAAATATTTAATTCTCTCATAAATTAATTTTGAATCATATACAAAATTAGATTTATATTATAAAGTTTTAATCAACATAAAACTTTTATATTATAATGTATCTCTATGCATCAAGTTAATTCCCAATGTGAATTTGAACATTTCAAATTCCAATCAGGATCTAGCATTCTCAGAACCCTTTACGAGCTAGGAAGTAGACCTAATGGACCTAGAGATCAAAAGGTCCAATGATACAAGATTAATTGGCTAATCTCATTAACCACTTAATCAACATTCGTTAATTGTGGGTGCACTCCACTAAAGACTCGCATCTGCACTCTTCTGATTGTAGATATTTTTATGTGTCCATGTATAAAGATGAATAACATCGTTCACGAGTGGTCGTAACACCAGCTGGGTCAAATTATCGTTTTACCCCTGGGTTACATCTATGACCTTAAATATTAGTGCTCCTTTAATCAACGGTTATTTATGGTCCAACCACTAAACAAACACCCCCTCCCGGAATAGTGAGAGGGTATGACCTTTGTTCAAGTCCCGAAGGCACCACTTAAGGGACCATTACAACGTTGTTGTTCGTTAGAGGAGCAGTGGGGACTTAAGAAGCAAGAACTAGACACAGGGGTAAAACGGTAATTTGATCCAACAGTGTCTACGAACAACCTATGAAGGGTCGACTCATGGGCATTGGTTATATCAATGGACACGTGATATCTTGCATTGACGAGAGTGCAGCTACGGGCTTTAGTGGAGTGTTACCATAGCTAATGAAGGTTGATTAACTGGGTCAAAGAGTTTGATAGGTTAATCTTGGATCATTGGAGCTCGTTACTGTAGGTCCATAAGGTCCCTCGATTGGCTCAAACTGGACAAAAAGAAGGTTTACATTTTGGTGTGAATTGAAGTGTTCAAATTCACTAAAAGGGTATTTATGTCATTTATATGAGATATGAATGATGTAATATATAGTTTAATGTGAATGAGATTCATAATAAACTATAGGTTAGCCTAATTGTTGAATTAGGGCTAATTTGGAGAAATTAAATTGAGAGATATTAAATTGATATAATTCAATTTAATAAATCCACAATATTGCAAATGTGATTTGTAAAATAGGATATGAGATAACTTATAATATATGGTTATGCAAATATGATTTACATAACCTATAGTTGTGGTAAAATGGTAAATAGGTGGAGATTTCAACTCCACCTATCTCCATTATTTAAACTCTTTTGCAAGAAGGGTGGTAAGACAATTGCTCATTTTTTGATTTCTCACCAAAAGAATAAAAAGTTGTCTCTTAAGTTCTCTCTCAAATTCCTCTCCTCCCTAACAAAAACTCAAGATCCCACCATCTTCCTTCTTCCAAAAGAAGAACAACCGAGAAGCCAAGTGGTTGTGTTCGGTCGGTGATCGTGAGAAGGGTTCGAGATCGTTGAGTTCGAGAAGCACGAAGAGTTCGTGATCGGTGGGAGAAATTTGAACACCGTCTTCAACAAGTAAGTAGGCCTATCTTACTGTATTTCTTCCATAAATTGCATGTTTAATCTAGTTCTAAGTGTTAGATAATTTTAACGAATCTTAGTTGCACAACTTCACCGTGATGATTCGTTCGTCTTCCGCTGTGCGGGGAGTTTTATTCCCATCAACTTGTATCAGAGCCATATGTTGGTTCTTGTTGTGCACTGTTTTTCGTTAAAATTAAGTGGGTATTGCCTTTAATTTATGAGATAAATTGATGGTTTGCATAATGGATGTTTACAGTTTTGGCATTAGTTTAGATTTACATTTTATGTTGATGTTATCAATGTAAGGGCCCGTTGTTTTTTGGCATTCTAATGTAAATCGAGTCTGTAAGTCCGAGTCGTTCGTTGCAAGAGTTGTTGTGAAGAAATTGGAGCAGAAACGGGCGAGAATCGACAAAGAACAGCAAGAGGAGCTTGTTGTTCTTTCGACAGCGTTGAGACGTTGTTCATCGGCGTCTCAACGCTGCCATTGCGGGAGCTAGGTGCGCTGCAGAGCAGCGTTGCAACGCCAGTGGCATGGAGCACGCGGGGTGTGCCATTTGGCCGCTGCGGCGTTACAGTAACGCGCGCCACGGCGTTGCAATGCTACATGCGTAGTGGGCGATTGCATCAAGCTTTTCGGCGTGAACGTGGGCGATTGAAGAAGTTTGACCGTGGGGCTTTTATTTTTAGTTTTTATTTTGTATTTTATTTTACAAAAATATTTATTATATTTATTTATTTTATTAAATAATATTAATATAAAAGTTATATTAATGTTATTTAATTAAATAAATGCCCCTAGGTGCCAAAACCGGTCAATTTTTGCTATTTAATTATTTTATGCATGAGATGTATGATTTGATTAATTTCTATGTGCATAATGTATGTCATATATATTTAAAATCCCACCTTAGGTTAAACAGTTTCATGCATCATTTATATTATAAGTGTTATAATTTATAGTTTGCATGATAGGTTATATTACAAGAGTTATAATTTAATTAAATGAATGTTTTAATTTAATTAAATATAAATGTTATATTTTTTAGATTAAAGTATGCTCATGCATTTTATTTCATGTGATGAATTATTATGTTATAATCTGATTATTCATGTGATGAATGATCAAGCACTATAACATAGAGATGCATGTAACCTAAGTTAATTATTAGTTTTAAAGTGTTTAGAACTTGAATAATTAAACTTAGGTTTTCTAGTTCTAATAAGATTAGAATTAGGAAATCAAAATTTAATCTTTGAATGGTGACTGATTAGTAACTCTGTCTAAGGAAGGTTTTGTCTAAGGCTGGGGTATTTAGCTTGACGCTTGCGGAACACCCCTACCTGGAATCCGACCTGGGAGTGAATTCGGTCTGGAGATTCTTAGATTATATTTTTCGTGAGTGCCGTTAATTAAAAGTTGATTAATTTACTCACATAAACCTAAGTAATTATTTGATTATAAACTTAGGCTAAATACCATATAAGAGTTATATTGGTAGACTTAGGTAAATTTTAGCCGGTTTATCTAGGTCAATCCCGATAATTATAAAGTATTGAGTGGGAGGAATATAGTGTATAAGATACATTTAATTTCCGACCACAAATCTCCGTTAAGTCTGTACCGTGAGATCCATACCCGGCCAAGTGGCGCAAATGGGAGTGTCCCCCTTCAGATGGTATTTGTATGGGTCAATATCAACGTGCATGGAGAGAGTACTTATAGTGAGTGCGAGCGCGACCGGTGAAAATGGTACCCACGGTGTCTTCTTTCGATTCACACCGTGAGTCCCCTATGATCTGCCTGCTAGTTTGGCCTGGACCAGACAATCCATTCGGAGGGCCTTGATCATGGGAGTTGGAACACCGTGAATTCCCAAAAGGGATACAGTTTCCTTGTTGGTTTTCCTTCGTGGTTCACCCTTCGGTGGTTATTGTTTGGACGGATACTTGGAAACTTAAAGATTGAGGGTGACACTTACAGAATTCGTTAAGTGTTAATGAATTCGACCAAATAATGGTAACTGGACGCCAAATGGAATAATAGTTATTCTGGGATTAGGGTCTGGTCGAGAAAGTCTCGTCATAGAGAATGAGTGTTTCTGTTCACCCTTCGGTGGCGGTCATTCTAAACCTTTAGAATATCATTGCAATTTTTAAATGACCTAGGGATCATAGGATTAAATTTTGCTAAAACTTGATTGGATTTCAAAAGTTTATGCGAGACTGACACAAAATTATTTGATTTTTTCAGCTAAAAAATGTCTAGCTCAATTATAGCTTTACTCGCCTCTGATAAGTTAGTGGGAGATAACTTCCAAACGTGGAAGAATAATATCAACACGATTCTTGTAACAGACAACCTAAAGTTTGTGCTTACTGAGGAGTATCCTCAGTTGCCAAGCTCGACTGCATCACGAAGTGTTTGCGATGCATACGATCGATGGATTAGGGCCAATGAAAAGGCCAAGGTCTATATAATTGCCAGCTTATCTGAAGTTTTGGCAAAGAAGCATGAGTTGATGGTCACATAAAGAGATCATGGAGTCGTTGCAGGACATGTTTGAGCAACAGTCCTTCCAACTCAGGCTTGATTCACTCAAACACGTCTTCAACACCCGAATGAAAGAAGGGGCGTCTGTCCGTCAAACACGTTCTAGACATGATGACCCACTTTAATTTGGCGGAGATGAACGAGGCTTCGATTGACGAGTCGAGCCAGGTCAACTTTATTCTGGAGACCCTTCCGAAGAGTTTCCTTCAGTTTCGTAGCAACGCTATTATGAACAAGATAAACTACACTCTGACCACCCTTCTTAATGAGCTACAAAACTTCCAGTCCTTGATGAGGATCAGGACACTGGAAGCTGAGGCAAATGTTGCCTATAGGTCTTATCACAGGGGTTCGACCTTTAGGACAAAACTTGTTGCTCCTTCTCACCCGAAAGGGAATAAGAAGAAAATGAAGTAGGGTAAAGTGATTGATTTCTTTGCAAAAAAAGGGCAAGCAGTCAAGGAGAGTCTGACAGAGAAAGGAAAGTGTTTCCACTGCAATGGGGACGACCACTGGAAGAGAAATTGTTCCTTGATGAGAGGAAGAATCAAGGTAAATATGATTTACTGGTAGCTAAAACTTGTTTAGTGGAGAGTAGTGACTCTGCCTGGATTTTGGATTCGGGTGCCACTAACCATGTTTGTTCTTCTTTTTCAGGGAATTGATTCCTGGCAGCAACTGCGAGAGTGTGAGGTGACTCTACGGGTTGGATCCGGGGAGATTGTCTCTACTGCAGCGATCTGCAAAGTGAAGCTCTATTTTGGTAAAAATTACTTAATGTTAGACTGTGACGACCACAACCACAGGTACTAATTATTTATTTTATTTAACGTTCTATCAACCTGTGTATGTCTAGTTGGATTAGTGAATTTCATCAAGCTCGGTGTTAATGAGTCTTTGATTTTATTAGTTTAAGGCGAAATATTCTCTGTTAGACAACTTTTGATAAAAATTAAAAGAAAAGGAAGTGGCAATGGCACTTTGGTGATTAATGTCTAAATGAGGGTGATAATTAACACTTGGATTTTAACCTAATTTTGTAGTATATAGTCTCCTTAAGTGCAATCACAAACAAAAACCCTAACCCTAGTTTCACTATCACCTTCTCCTTCCTCTTGCACTCCTTGCCCTAGCCGTAGCAACCCCTTTTTGCTGAACTTTTCCGCCGGCCACCACGAAAACTCGCCGTCAAGCTCGCGTTGAGAACCACGCCGCTGAAGCTCCGAGCACGCACCTTCCGTCAGACCCACGTCTTACACACGCCCGCCACAAGATCGCGCTCGTGAGCGCCGTTTGCAAGCTTGCGCCTCGACCATTCGCGAGCCCTCCCTTCCGCCGGCCACGCCCGGCCAAACCACGAGCAGGTTCTCCACCACCGCGAACACCTGCAGCGCGCCGGAGCTCGAGCGTGGAGCTGCCACCGTCGAATCTTCACAGCCGAGAACCCTCACGCGTGAGCCGCCGCCGATCGCAAGTCTCTCTCTCCAAGCTGCAGAGTTCTTCCCAGTCGATCGTGACTGCAGCAGCCGTCGACGTCCAGCTTCGCCTCCGACCACGGCGCCGGCCAACACTGTTTACAGCAGCAGTGTTTGCAGCCCGGTGAGCGTTCGTGTTAAGTTTCGAATTTGATGAAGGATTATTCGTGACCTATTGTTTATCTAAGCGTCTAATTGAGAGTTTAAACTCATCGCTTTGACGCAAATTGTAGGGACCAAGCTTGGAGCGGAATTGAAGGTCAAACGCCCAAAGCGAACTAAGGAATATTAAGTCCTCGCGTTGAACTCGAGAGTAAGCGGGCATGAAATCTTAAGGACTAGAGTTAGGCACCCTTACGATTATGGATTTGGTTAATGCTTGGAAAATAATTTCGAGTTATTGTGTGGATCAGGTTCTACTAAAGAAGAGTACTCAAGGAACTCGGGTTAGGTTTTGGAGTAGAATTCGAATTAAGGTAAGGGATCTTGTGTAGAACCTTTTAAATGGAATTAAAGAAAGCGGATTTTATTATTTTATGTGAAAATGGTTATGATTTTATACGAAAATACTTCATTATTTTATGTGAGAGTATTTTTCTTGATTTGTACAAAAATAGCTATTATTTCATGTGAGAATACTTAATTATTTTATGTGAGGGTATTTCTTGATTTATGCGAAAATAGCTATTATTTTATGTGAAAATATTTCATCGTTTCATGTGAGATTCCTCTGTTGTTGTTGAGAAGTCTGAAATTTATCATGCTTAAGAGTATTTTCCTTAAATTGTTGTGAAAAGTCATGACTTGCATATCCATGATAATGTTTGTGACATGTACACTATTGTTATGTGGAATGATGGGACCTCATGCATGTTATGTATGCCATGAAATGATTTAATGAAAAATGTGGAAATTGGTCTCCTGAGTGCATTGTGTGCATGGTCAAACATGCATTAGAGACCCTATGGGTCAAATTATGAGGGTGCTGTGAGGGACTCAATCTATACACAGGTCCGTGAGGGACTCAAACCATACTGAGGGTCCGTGAGGACTCAAATTATTACAGAGTGTGAGGACTCAAAATGAAATGACTCAGGATGACCAATTGGCCACTTAAAAGAAAAAGGAAGTCATGTATTATAGTCATAATGATATGAGAAAGTTTTAGGTCCTGCATATGTACATCTCGAACATGTTTAAAAGTCATGATTGTATGTGTTTGCATATCCCAAACCTCGGTAGCGAGGTCACTTACTGGGTATTGTTTTGCAATACTCACCCTTTCTTTTAAAAATGTTTTTCAGGTAAGGCCAAGGACGTGCAGGGCGAGTGACGGAGACACGTTGTCAGAACCATGGGAATAGACATGTCTTCCGCATATTTTCTTTTATAACTGATGTTGTCGTTTCATGCTCTCGAAGTTTAAATTTACTTTCCAGATTTTAAATAGGCCACGTTTGAACTGCTTCTTTTGCGCATTTTGAATGTTTTAATGGGATCCCTAAAGACAATTTATTTTCTATTGGAGATTTAAAGATCGTTTTATATCATTTGGCCGATAAATGCATGCATGTGTAGTAATGTCCCTAAGTGTTTAGTTATAGAAAAGTAGGGGCGTTACATAGACAATTTGTACATAGTCCCAAGGTGTACTAGAAATCTTGTTTCTATTTCCTGTTTTATTGAACAATGTATTTCGATTTCCTTTAATTGTAATAAAGCTTTTATTTCCAGAAATGGTAATGTTATTTGTTCTGGTTCACTTAAGTCAAATTTGTATGTTTAAAAGCCTAATTCGGTCAAAAGTGTTTTGAACACTTAGTTATTTAAAACTGCAGAAACACGAACTAAGAGAGTTAAAGTTTCTCCAAAAGAAAATGCCCATCTTTGACATCTAAGGTTAGACCACATTAATCTCAATCGGATTGAGAGACTAGAGAATAGTCGACTTCTAAGTCAGTTGGAAGAAAACTCTTTACAGGTGTGTGAGTCATGCCTCGAAGGCAAAATGACCAAACTTCCTTTTAGTGGAAAAGGATATAGAGCCAAGGAGCCCCTTGAGCTTATACATTCTGACCTCTGTGGTCCGATGAGTGTTAAAGCACGAGGTGGTTACGAATACTTCGTATCTTTCATAGATGATTATTCGAGGTATGGGTATATTTACCTAATGCATAGGAAGTCTGAAACTCTTGAAAAGTTCAAGGAGTACAAGACTGAGGTTGAGAACCTGTTAGGTAAAACCATAAAAACACTTCGATCGGATCGAGGTGGAGAGTATATAGACATAGAATTCCAGGACTATATGATAGAACATGGAATTACGTCCCAACTCTCAGCATATGGTATGCCACAGAAGAATGGTGTATCGGAGAGGAGAAACAAAACCCTGTTGGACATGGTTGATCGATGATGAGCTATGCTCGTCTCCACGATTCTTTTTGGGGTTCTGCAGGTGGAGACTGCGATTTATATTTTGAACAACTTTCCGTCGAACAGTGTTTGTGAAACACCTTTCGAACTCTTGACTGGACGTAAAGGTAGCTTTCACCATTTCAGAATTTGGGGATGCTCGACCCACGTGTTGGTGTCAAACACGAAGAAGTTGGAATCCCATTCAAAATTGTGCCTATTCGTAGGTTACCCAAAACAGACTAGGAGTGGTCTATTTTACGATCCAAAGGAAAATAGGGTGCTTATGTCGACAAATGCCACTTTCCTTGAGGAAGACCACATCAGGGATCATTTGCCAAGTAGCAAAATCGTGTTAGACGAAATGGACAGTACATCAACAAGAGTTGTTGATAGGGCTAGTACATCAACAAGTGTTGTTGTTCCTAGCACGTCAAGTCAAGTCCGTTCCAAAGAGTTGGAAATGCCTCGACGTAGTGGGAGGGTTGTTAGACAGCCTGAACGTTACATGGATTTAGCTGAAACCCAAGTCGTCAATCTTGATGATGACTGCGATGATCCATTGACCTATGATCAGGCAATGGCTGATATTGACAAGGACTAATGGATTAAAGCTATGGACCAGGAAATGGAGTCGATGTACTTCAATTATGTCTGGGAGCTTGTGGATCACCCGGATGGGGTAAAACCTATTGGTTGCATATGGATCTACAAGCGTAAGCGTGGCGTAGATGGGAAGGTGCGGACCTTCAAAGCACGCACGACTAGTGGCAAAGGGTTTTACCAGTCGAAGAGGTTGATCGTGAGGAAACCTTTTCACCTGTTGCCATGGTAAAGTCGATCAGGATCCTTCTAGCCATTGCCTCGTATTATGACTACGAGGTATGGCAGATGGATGTCAAGACCGCCTTTCTAAATGGCAACCTTGACAAAACCATCTACATGGACAAGCCCAAGGAGTTCATAACCCAAGGCCAAGAGCAAAAGATTTGTCGGCTTCATATAGTCTATTTATGGTGAAACAAGCCTCGAGGTCTTGGATATAAGGTTTGATGAGGCGATCAAATCGTATGGCTTTGATCAGAATGTTGACAAGCCTTGTGTCTACACGAAAATCGTCGACAAAACTGTCGCATTTCTGATATTATACGTGGATGATATCCTTCTCATTGGGAATGAGGTAAAATTTTTACCGACGTAAAGAAATGGCTAGCCGCAATTCCAAATGAAAGATTTGGGAGAAGCTCAAGATGTTCTTGGTATCCAGTTATGCAGGCAGGAAGAAACGTAACGTTGGCCATGTCTCAAGCGTCTTATATTGATAAGATGTTGTCTAGATATAAGATGCGAGAACTCAAGAAGGGTTTGCGCCTTTCGAGCACGCAGGGTTCACTTGTTCAAGGATCGGTGTCCTAAGACTCCTCTCTATTAGGATTTATGCCCTAAACTTGTGTAATTTTGACCAATTAAATAAAGTGTTATTTGTTTTGATAAGATTACAGTCTTGCTTTTATAAATCCAATAAACTAAGCTCCAAGGTTATAACATTTATCTTGAAATCGAGTGTAGTGGACACTATTTGGGTTGAGTTCAAGATTATAACCTAAATAGTCTATGGTATAAGAATAAGGTTGGAAACCTCATTTCAGTAACACCATGGATGCGACCCACTTTGTAATTAGTACAAATGAGGTAATTCAACTCACTCATGTAGTTGACATGCGAGTGGGGGCATCCTGTATTAAGAGTTCATACAAGACTGGATCGCAAATTATTAGTCTAACCAGTATAACACCGTTAATAGGATAAGACTAGTAATTTATAGATGGTCATTAGTGACTCGACCTAAATCCTGAGCAAGTTAAGAACTCCTGCTTATAGGGGTTTGTCCTTAGACTAGTATGGGTGAGAGTGGCACGTGGTGAGACTCAATAAGCCTACCTTCTCGGGGGTGAGAACCTCGTGAGGTAGCCGGGAACTTAAGCTGTGCAAGATGGAATTCACTCATTCCTCTCTTCGAGGAATTAGATAGGTTGTTCCACTGAAGAATCGACTCGTGTCTTGAACAACGGGGCCCCGCCCTCTATGAGGGTATGAGTCTAAGGTAGAATCTTAGACTTGTTGTTCATTAGAGGATCAGTGATGCTTAAGGAGCAAAGAGGTTATCACAGGGGTAAAACGGTAATTTGACCCAGCTGTGATTACGAACAACCTGTGAAGGGTCGACTCATGGGTAATGACTATATCAATGGACACAATAATATCTACAGTGAGGAGAGTGCAGCTACAAGTCTATAGTGGAGTGACTTGTAGTTAATGAATATTGATTAACTGGATCAAAGAGTTTGATTAGTTGATCTCACATCATTGGAGCTCATGATCTGTAGGTCCATTAGATCCCTCTGTTGGCTCAATATGATAATATTTAGGGTATAAAGTTAGGAGTGAAATTGAAGTGTTCAATTTCATACATGAGGAGTTATATCAATTATATATGATGTAATTGATATATAATATAGTTTTAATGTGAATTAGATTCATATATAAACTATATACTAAAGAGAGTTTAAAGGACGGGTAGGATGGTCATTTCCATCCCATTCCCCTATATATATGGTTGCATGAGATGCAACTAGGTCAAGATTTTTCAAAGACATTCTAAGTGTATCCTAGTCTTTTGTTGTTGGAAAGGTTCCAAGACAACAAAGATCTCTCTCACAAAAACACCTCATTATTCCTAAAGGGAACCCACCTTCCTCCCTCACCTAGAGAACAATGGAGAGATCTGGTGGTGGTGTCGGTGTTCATACGAGTTCGCGATGTGTTGATCTTGATCGTGAAGAGAGGAGGAGCACTTGAAGAAAGGTTCTTCAAAGGTAAATTCTTGTTGTCTATACTCTTATTTTATGCTTAATCTTTGTTATATGTTCTTGAATTAATCGTTGTAACTAAATTAAGAGCGCGCGATTCGCAATCGCTTCATTGCGTGGGACTTCGATTCCCATCATCCTCAAGAGGTTGAGGATATGAGACGGATCCCCTATGCTTCAGCTGTAGGGAGCCTGATGTATGCCTTGCTGTGTACTAGGCCCGACATCTGTTATGCAATAGGGATAGTCAGTAGATATCAATCCAATCCAGGATTAGATCACTTGACAACGGTAAAGGCAATCCTCAAGTATCTTAGGAGAACGAGGAACTACAGCTTAGTATATGGCGGTGGAGATTTGACCCTACGGGATACACAGTTGTGACTTTTGCATCGATAAGGATTCTAGAAAATCCACTTCGGGGTCAGCCTCCATTCTGAATGGAGGAGTTGTAGTATGGCGAAACATCAAGTAGGGATGCATCGCTGATTCCACTATGGAAGCGGAGTACGTTGCGTCTTGTGAAGCTGCAAAGGAAGTTGTTTGGCTTATGAAGTTCATGACAGATTTGGAAGTTGTTCCAAATATGAACTTGTCGATCACGCTGTTTTGTGATAACAGTGGTGCAGTAGCCAACTCCAGGGAGCCTTGGAGCCCTAAGAGAGGCAAACATATTGAGCGGAAGTATCACCTGATATGGGAGATTGTGCATCATGTGTGTGGCGTGATGATCACGCAGATAAGCGCCGAGCACAACGTAGCTGATCCATTTACAAAGTCCCTCACCGCTAAGGTGTTTGAGGGTCACCTAGAGAGTTTAGATCTTCGAGTACTTCCTGACTAGGGCAAGTGGGAGATATGTAAACGGGTATTCAATGCCCTAGTTTATTGTATTACTTCATTGTAATTTATGTACATTTCAGAAATGTATTTGCTCCACTAGCTTAGTCCAAGTGAGAGTTTGTTGGGATGTTTGTCCTAATCTCGTTCAGTTTGTAAATTACTATTTGAAATTAATAAAGAGTTACTTATTTCATTTTTTATGTCTCACATTTATTACAAACTTTAACCAATAAACTAAGCTCCAGGGTCATTGAATATATGAGAGAACTAGAACTTGAACGGTGTGTAGTGGACACACATGGAGGATCACGTTCGAGTAAGTGACCCGAACGGTCTACAGTATATGGATGGGGTTGGAGACCTAATCCTAGATACACTGTGGATGCGGCCCGCTTTGTATTAAGATACAAACGAGGTGATCAGATTCGTTCATGTAGTTGACATGCGAGTGAGGGCATACTGTACAATGAGATTGTACAAGACCGGACCGTGAATTATTAGATCTGCTGATGTAACACCGTTGACAGTACGGACTAATAACTTCGTAGATGACCATTAGTGACTCGACGACCTGAATCCTGAACGTGTTACGGACTTTTGTCTGCGAGGGTCTGTCCTTTGACTAGTACGGGTGAGGGTGGTCACAGTTACTCGCCCAATATGTCTATCTTTTCAGGGACAGGACCAAGTAGGGAGCAGGGAACTTAACTACGCGAGATGGAATTCACTCGTTCCCATCTTTTGGGAAACAAGAAGGGTTGTTCCCTTAAGTGTTGTCTCTAGGGCTTGGACAACGGGCGCCCACCCTCTCACAGGTACGAGAGGGTTGTTGTGTATGGTCGGACCATTACAACGTTGTTGTTCGTTAGACGAGCAGTGGAGACTTAAGCAGCAAGAAGTAGACACATGGATAAAACGATAATTTGACCCAGCAGTGTCTACGAACAACTTGTGAAGGGTCAACTCATGCGCATTGGTTATATTAGTGGACACGTAATATCTTGCACTAATGGGAGTGCAGCTACGGGCTTTAGTGGAGTGTTACCGTAGCTAATTAAGGTTGATTAACCGGGTCAAAAAGTTTGATAGATTAATCTCGGATCATTGGAGCTCGTCACTATAGGTCCATAAGGTCACTCGGTTGGCTCAAACTGGAGAAAAAGAAGGTTTACATTTTGGTGTGAATTGAAGTGTTCAAATTCACTAAAAGGGCATTTATGTCATTTATATGAGATATGAATGATATAATATATAGTTTAATGTGAATGAGATTCATAATAAACTATAGGTTAGCCTAATTGTTGAATTATGTCTAATTTGGAGAAATTAGGTTGAGAGATATTAAATTGGATGTGATTCCAACATAATGGTTATTTATTATGGTTGTTCTAGATCGAATGAAATATATGTCTTTCAAATTTTATTTTGATATTTATTATGTGTTTTTACTTAACATATTAGTCATGCATTAAAAATAAAATAAATGAAAAAGAATAAAAAAAGTAAATATTTATCATAATTATTTTTCAAATAATTTATTAAATTATAAATATCATTTTTAGCTCATTTTGTAATTCTAAAATCACTTTTGAAACCAAACATAATAATTAAAATTAATTTTTAAAGATAGAAAATCAATTCTGAAAGTTTGATAAATCAATTATGCTGAAATCACTATTTCTAACATCATTCCCAAACATGCACTAAGTAAAGTGGAAGACCAAGACACTTTAATTAGAAAGATCCAATTAACATACTTATCAAATTCTCTAGAGTCTAACATGCAATTATAAATCAAGATATCCCCAAGACTCATACTTAGTTATAACTCTCTCATGTTACAAGGCTTGAGCCATGATTGAGGTGTCACGTCAATCATGAAATAACAATAGACATACATGAACAATTGAGGCGTCAATTCAATCAAAGATGCACAGTCATAAGATTGAAGTAGAGAATTGAAGAATTAAATGCCTAAAAAGGTAAGAGTTATGAACAAGCCTCAATACGTTACAATTGGTTTAGACCGACCTATGAACCAGAAGAGGAGGCTTAGCCGAGCATAGTCACAAACACGCCAACGACCTCCATGGCCTTCATTGATATAACTTGAAAACTACAAAAACACTAATGAAACTATCCTAAACTCTAAACTAAAACTAATCTTAAAAGTAGAAGAAAAAGTCTCCAAAAGTTCATACAAAACCCAAAAGAAAAGTTGGAATTTATAATCGTTGAGAGCGTCTAGACGCCTAATAGTGGGTCTAGACACTCCCTCATCTACATAAGGGAAAAATCTTCAAGAATATAGGTGGTGGGAACAATTTCTCGATGCTTCAAGCGTCGGGGAGAGTCTTCCCGCAGCGTCGAGCGAACCTTCAATTTTGTAAACCCCCAACGTCTAGGCGCTTGAAGAAGCATCTTGACACTCTGTGTATGGGTCCTCATGCTTGATGCTTGATGGCGTCTAGACGCTCTGCAAGTGGCTCATTTGGTTTGTCCATCTCCTCTTCTCCTTATTTGATGCAATTTTGGCTCATTTTATCTTTTTTAACCCTAGATCCCTCTTTAGCCTCTTAGAACGCTCTAAATTAGGAATCTCCTATAAAAATAGATAAATAAGCACGTGAGCGTAGTAGAACTAGCATAAAATGAGTAGATAAAATAGCAATTTTAGGGTGTTATTAGTGTCACATCCCAAGTCTTAAACTCACCAACCTAGAGGTTTGGGCCAACTAAGGTAATCAAAGCAGCGGGGCGTTCGTGAGGGGCTAGTTGTGTGGCAGCTACAACCCTACGGTAACATGTTCAACCTTCGTGTTGCCATGATTGGGTCCCTAACCACAACTGCATTCCCTCTCAACATCGCACCCTCAACCCACCACCGACTAATTCTAAATAAGTTGAGCACCTTTAAGATGTGTCACAACTAAAAACCATATCAAGGGGTATGTTATACCACCCAACTGATTCTCACAACAGGCCGAGTTACACACAACATTTAGTTAACATGCTACAGCTAGGCATTCATGCACAAGTTACAGAACAAGCCAATTCATTTCTCAAACCTAGATATTGGTCAACAATTAACATAAACACAATAATAGCTAAGTCGGTTCCACAAGCCACACCGTCTTTTATTTCTCTAAAACTCCATTGGACTAAACTAAAAATATTTTATTTATTTTGTTATTTATTTATTCATTTATTGTTGCACATTTATTTTAAACACATTAGAGTCAGTTCAGGCAGCTTGGTGCTCGATGTCAGGGGGTCTGAGCACTAACCATGTTGGCCTCTTGGAGCGAAGGTATCAAGCAAGAAGCGTGTACCCATTGCTTAGGTGTGTTTCACTAACCACGTGTGTCATTCTAAGAACTACGGGAGAGTCAAAAATACAAAAAAAAAAAAGAAAAAAAAACAAACAAACAAACAAAAAATATTAAAAAAACCTAGCCTTAAGTAGTGAGTTTTATGGAAATGGAGGGAAATAATGTACATATTTGTTTTTTTAAATAAATAAATAAGAAGGAAGGATGATAGAATTATAGTCATGCGAGTTTAGGAGTGTGAGTTATCGTTAACTATGGGTTGCTTGATTTAAATTATTAGAATTCTAGTGATTGAGCTTGAGGGAAAATGTCAAGTCCCAGTTGGTTTGTTATTGGTTATTGATGCATAAACGTAGCTAGAGAATCCCGAGTGAGCCACTTAGAGAGCATTGAATGAATGGTGACTTATAGCTTAGAGCATAAGTATTCAATCTTTGTTTAATTAACCCAAATGATTTGAGTCTTGAAAGGTCTTTAAAGTCTTGGGGAATAGAACTCATTGAGGACAATGAGTAGTTCAAGTTTGGGGTTTGATAACTCGCCATGGGGAGTTGTGTTTCTAGAATTTTAGTGCATAATCCACTTGAATTGCATAAAATTTATTGAGCCTCATGTTATGTTATCCTAAATTGTGTGTGTTAGCTTAAAAATCTTGAATTTAAGCATTAGGTGCGAAAAGAATTAATTTTGATGTTTTTGTGCTTAAATTTAAGAAATTCGGGAAAATAAGCTAATGGTTAATTAAAGACCGAAATACGAAATTTCTTTTAACTCCAAAAAATCCTTTCATATTTAGTTTGATTTATAATTGAATTTATGAATTTATTTGAGATTTTTCTGTGTGCGGAGAGATGTATAAAAATTACAGGAATTCTCAAGGGTATTTTAGACATTATACCCAAACGGTAAAATGGTCTTTTTACCCCTAAGGGCTTTTTTGTAATTTTTTGAGTTAGGGCAACATCATCTTGTATGGAGGCTAGGTTTTAAGAAGAAAATCGAAAAGAGGAAGGGAGGCGTTTTTGCGATAGAAAAGAGGTTGTTACATTTTGGAGAGGGGTTGGTTTTGTTGAAAGCAAATCGAGGGAGAGGTAAGTCGATTTGGAAGAAGTCATTGCGACCTTTCAAGCAAAGAATGCCTTCCGGAGAAGGAAAACATTTGTTGTAGCAATCGCCGTAGGCATTTGTTCATGAGTCAAGAAGTCATCTCGAGTTTCTTTGAAGCAAATAGACCGACGATTGTTGATTCAAAGGCGTGAAATAAAGTGTTGAAACAACGACGTTATTGGACTTGACACGCTATTGCCTTTGGTTGTTGTCTTTGTTGAAGCAAAGACGAGCAACTGTTGTCGTCCAACTATGTGGTGGCGTTTTCTTTGAAGAAAAGCGAGTGATACCCGCTTATACCGAATTTGTGAACATTGAGCGGGTTGTCTTTGTGATACCATTAGAGCACATATATTTGAATTTCTTGACCAATGTAAGCATGCCTCAATTGGAGAATTGTGAATTAATTTTCGTCATGCACAAATTTTTTTTGGGCAAGGATTAGGTTGTTTTCAACGTAATTTTGGAACAAATTTATGATTGATGTCGTTGGTTGGATTTATGAAATTTTATTGATTTCGATGGTGTATGAGAATTAAATTTGGCAACTTTAATTTCTTTAGAATTCATGAACTTGGGAGAGCTAATGAATTAGGAAAATAAGATTTCATTCTAGGATTCTTGAGTTAATTATGAATATTTAGCGCCTAGAACCTTAAACAGTGTGCGTAATTTAGATCAACAATTGGGAAATTGTAGGTTTTAAAACCCAATGACTTTGGAAAATTCATTTGAAAATACATGTGTAGGTAAATTCAAAGTATCAATCAAATTTCATTCCATTTGAACATGAAAAATCCAATCTAACCCAAGCCTATTTTTCATTAAATTAAAAAAATCTCACCTCTTGTTTGCATTCTCCTATCCTCTCATTTAATTTCAATTGTTTTCTTGAATCTTGTTCATTCTTTTTACTTATCGAATCAATTGTGGTTACTTTAATCTCATCAAAGGAAAAAAAAACCAATTCCTATTTGTGTGTTTGTTTATTCTCAACAAAAATTGTATGCCCATGCATTGCGCAAGAATAAAAGAAATTTGCTAGGACACTCACTCATTTAGGTCTAGCTAGTCCTCGTGGGATCGATACTTAATTTATTACTTGTTGCACACGACTATGTATACTTGCATGTCATAGAAGTGTCGGAGTCTCATTCTTGTTTGCATTAGTTTAAGGCACTCGATATTTCGCATCATCAACCCCTCAAAATAGAGGCAAAAATCATGGGTCTTGCCAGCGGTTTGCTCGAAAGGAGAACCACGCAATTTGCGAAGGGAGGATAAGGGGTGACGATGTTTTGTGTAGGGGTCGGTGCTTGCGAATTCGTAAAAGTGAGGCTTCTTGCAGCTTGTTCATGAGGAAAAGAACTGGTTGGAGGAGGTTCGGTTGGGTTTCGGTGAAGACGCACACAAGGCGAATGAGGAGAAGAAGAAGCGTGCGGTGAAGGGCTACTCGCGAACGGCACTAGTGGTTTTGGGAAAGCACGTGGCGGTCGACGATTCCATCGGAAACGGGGGTTGATCACACGAAAAAAAGGGAGACAGAGGAAGGGCGACTTAGGGCTTTCTCTCTCTCTTTTTCCTTTTTTGTTCATTTAACTTAATAGTTAATTTTATAAAAACAAAACCTAAATAGAGTTTTTGGTGTCTTGTTGTCCTCATAATGTTTAAAGTTATTGTGCTCTTATAAATACTAATATTTTTGTTTCTGAGCATATTTTATTATTGATTGAGTTCTTGTTAATATTAATTTATTTGCCTTATTCTTAGATTTAAGAATATTTTTGTTTAAGTTTCATCTTTTTAATCTTGTGATAAAGATAGAGACACTTCTATTTTTTACTGAGCAACATCCCTTCAAGATTACATGAGAGTTTGAAAAATAGAATCGTCTTAATTGCATAAGTTTTATGATGATGAAGTGCAATATTCAAAGAAATCATGTGCCATGAGGAAAAGTTAGGAAGTTCCTTTCAAAGATATGGATTGTTCTAAAATAACATAAAAGAAGAGACGAACTTTTGGTTAAATGTGTAATAAGAACAAAGGAACATAAGGGAGTACACCTAAAGGATCAAATGCACAAAATTTATAATAAGATAATCTGTGCATTTGATTTTTTTTTTTAAAACAATATATAGTCAAATATACAATTGAGTTATGAAGCTTATAAGAATAGATGGATGATAGCAATCAATTTATGCATATATTTTGTACCTAATTCTTGCTAGTTTATTAGGTTTTATGTGTTTATTTATCTATTTTGTAGGTATTATCGAGCAAGGAGGTGAAATTGAAGAAATATGTCCGAAAGGGGTTAAAATGAGCCAACACAGAGGTCATTCAAGCAATCGAGCGAAGAAAAGAACATAAAATGACTAAAATACCCCTATCAAGAGCGTCTAGACGTTGGGCCTTATCCAGAAAGGCACAGATGCAGGGTAGCATCGAGACACTTCCCATAGCGTCTCGACGCTACGTATTTTGATGAGGCGCACGCAGGGTTACAATGTCGAGACTATCGCGATTGTATAAATGCCAAGTTCTACGATTTAGGTCATTTTTAGTCCCTATCTTTACCGCTTTTATGTCCTTTTATCTGTAATTTTATGTTTAACCCCCCCCCCAGTTCATGTCAGTGCGTGTCAATAAGAAAACCAAAATGGATAGAAATTCAATTTTAGTTCGGTTCTCTATTGTTTGACCTAGTCCACTATTAAGTACTACAAATAGTTATTTTTAGATCGATTATTATAAATGTATTTGTTGGAGCCTTTGATAAGCTCTCTTCAAATTTTTCGTCGTTGCCGGAGAATCGCCAATGAAATTGATTTCTTGATTTTTTGGTTTTCTTATTTAAAAAGGAAAAAAAAAAAACAGTATATATTTGTTTCTTTTTATGATTAACGATTTCAAGGATCTTGGAGGAGCTTCTCAGTCTTCAGTCTTCAGTTTCATGTATGTTGTCTTTAGAAAAATTAGTTAATCAATTTGCTAACAATACTTTTCAGTTCCAAGAGGAGACTCGAGTGATGATTATACCGGGATGAATCAACCAGTTGGTTGATCCGAAGGCTGAAGTGGAGAGTATACGAAAGCATTCTATTGAAACATCTGAGGTATGAAATCTTGAGATTAATTCTGAATTCGTTCCTGAGGTTTGTTTTTCATTTAAAGAGCAGGTATGTGAGGCAGAAGACGTTGAGCTTAAAAAAAATTAATTCTAGACGTTGATAGTAGTCATGTTTAGGTAATTATGTGTCGGTTATTACAAAGTTTACTACTTTCTTTACTTGCTTTCTTTGCTGCTTTTTATTTTTTCTTTTCGTAGTTTAGCTTGTTTGTTTTCATTTTTAGGGAATAAGGAGACCTTTCAGAAGAGATTTTGTTAGGGTATATGCCCTAATCTCATGTAGTTTGTAATACAGTTAATTTAATAATTAAAGGTTGTTTATTTATCAAACTTTATATCTCACATTTTATAAACTTAATCCAATAAACTAAGGAACTTGAACGATGTGTAGTGGACACATAGGGAGGATCACGTTTGAGTTATTGACCCGAACAGTCTACAGTATATGGATAGGGTTTGGAACCTTATCCTGGCAACACAGTGGATGCAGCCCGCATTGTATTAGATATAAACGAGGTGATCCAGCTCATTCATGTGTTTGACATGCGAGTGGGGGCATCCTGTGCAATGAGATTCCCTTCAAATTTTATAGTTTTTGGAGGACTTTGTCGCCCTACTGCAACCCGCCTAAGTGCTTAGTTTCTAAAGGAGTTTTTTGTTCCCCTATTATTTATCCTTCCATGCTTTTAGATCTTGATATGTTAAGGGCATTGCATGATTTTAGGTTGGGGGTGAGGTAGTTCAATATTGAGCTTTGACTATGAATTGCTTTTGCTGTTGGTTAAGTACTGAGCACCTAAGTTAAACTTTTATATCATTTGGTTTGGATAGTGTGCTTTCTCTATGTGGTCCTTTGAGTACCTGAGGTTGAATTTTTGACTCACTGGCTAAGCACATTTGAATTATTAGATTCTTGTTTCTGTGTGCTTTATTGAATATCTTTTGATGATTGAGTTTCAGAGCTTAATTGAAAAAAGAATCTTGGATGTTAGAAGCATGATTGATAATGATGGAATCAAAATTCTCGATAGGCAGCGGAAGGCAATTGGATCATAAAACTCGATTTTATTTTTAAAACCAAATACCAGTACATTGACAACAAAACAACGATAAGCATGAAATACATTTATAAAAACAGAATAAATTAGAGACAAATTATAACCTAAAAGGATTAAGAAAATCCTTACCTTTTGATTATCTAGAATATGTACAACAACACAATTATGTTTTTATGAATCACAAATAAATACCTCTAGTTCGACACAAGCACACAGTAAACTCCCTATTCTTTAAGTTTTTAAAGAGATTTACACTCGTGGGAAACCTATCCCAATTTTTGGAACGAAGATGTTTTTCATACACAGAGAGAATACAGGAATTGTTTTGATTTCCAACCACCACCTCCGCTCTCTCAACCCCATACATTTTATCGATAGAGGAATGAGAGAAAAGGTTGGGAGATTGGGGAGAGTGAGAACGTGCGTGTATTTTAATTTAAATTTAAATAAAATTAATTAATTAATTAATTTAATTTACTATTAATCAAATTAATTTTAATTATCATTTAAATCATATTTAAATTATAACTTATAGTTTTAATTAAACTCAACAATTAATTAATTCACTACTTAATTAATTAGTAAATTAAATATCACATATTTAACTTAGGTTTTATGATTAAATCACATTTAATCATTTTTCCATAACCCATAGTTTTAATGTGTCTTATGTGCAATAAATTTTAACCTATGGTTTTCAATATGAATCTTATTCCTATTAAAATAGCATTTGAACCCTTTCAAATATTTAATTCTCTCATAAATTAATTTTGAATCATATACAAAATTAGATTTATATTATAAAGTTTTAATCAACATAAAACTTTTATATTATAATGTATCTCTATGCATCAAGTTAATTCCCAATGTGAATTTGAACATTTCAAATTCCAATCAGGATCTAGCATTCTCAGAACCCTTTACGAGCTAGGAAGTAGACCTAATGGACCTAGAGATCAAAAGGTCCAATGATACAAGATTAATTGGCTAATCTCATTAACCACTTAATCAACATTCGTTAATTGTGGGTGCACTCCACTAAAGACTCGCATCTGCACTCTTCTCATTGTAGATATTTTTATGTGTCCATGTATAAAGACGAATAACATCGTTCACGAGTGTTCGTAACACCAGCTGGGTCAAATTATCGTTTTACCCCTGGGTTACATCTATGACCTTAAATATTAGTGCTCCTTTAATGAACGGTTATTTATGGTCCAACCACTAAACAAAAACCCCCTCCCGGAATAGTGAGAGGGTATGGCCTTTGTTCAAGTCCCGAAGGCACCACTTAAGGGAACACTCATTGATAGCATTCAAACATGCTACCTTATTTCCTAATATTTATGCTAGCTATGTCGGTTTCTCTTAATTTTGTAGAAACCGAGCTTGAGGAGAAGAATCGAGTGTTCAAAAGTATTTTGGTGGATATTGGAGACTTTTTGAACATAATTGAAAAGTCAAGAAAAATAGAGATGTATGAGCTTAAGGCATATTCAGGGAAATTCTACACCAAATCATGGTTCCAACGCATCAAACTGAAGGTCATTCGGACACCTGAGCGAAAAGATACGACAAAAATGGTTGAAATATTCTATCTGGCCGTAAAGGTAGCATCTAAACGCTACGAAAAATTGGGCGCTGATTTTTACGTTGTCTCGAGACCTATAAAAGCATCCTTATGAGCCCATTCGACGGGGGGAGCCAATTTGGAGACCTAAAACCCTAAAAATGATTTCTACTCTGATTTTTGGGTTGCAAGGATTCTTGGGAGATCAAGGAAGAGATTCAAAATCGTGATTGGTGCTCGGAACGAAGCCTTTCACGTCATGCTAGTTCTATCTTTATCCGTTTTCCTTTAAATTTGAGACTATGGTGTTATATTTGAGTTTGGTTGTTTTTATTGTGGACATCAGTAGCTAAACTTGTTATCTTAGGGATAGATGTAGCCTTTAGACCGAACTATTTGTTGAGTTGATTATTTTTTATGATTGGATATGTTTTCATTTATGTAATTGTGTTCGTAATGCTTATAAACTCTTGATCACGGTTTATTTCTTAATGTTAATTTGAACTTACGCTTGATAGAGGTAGTTTGATTTCAAGTGGTTTTTGCATGATTGTTTATAATAACATGCCTTGGAGGGAGAAAAAATGTTGTGAACCAAAAAAGAAAAATAATGTAACGCCCCGTAATTTGAACATAAACTACCCGAGGTATTACTTCCAAGTTGCACCGTGCGTGCCGAAAATCCGGCAGCATAACGGCACAACCTGGACAAACCATAAATTTTAAATGAACCTGAACCTGGACAAAACACTTCAAAAGACTCACGAGGGTACCCAGCCTCCTCCAAACTACACAGAAAACAACAGGCTGGGCTCCAGTCCCTCGGAGTTAATAGAATTCCGCAAGACAACGAAAGCATGCTTTGAATAAGAGAGAGACACATCAAAACATGCTTTGATTCAACGAATAAAGAACGATACAAACTAAATCTAAAACATGAACGAAGGAAGCCGAACGCAGCGGAAGAAAATAAGTGAAAACAACAACTCCTAAACGAAAATTCCTAAGTCCTACAAGTCTTCCATAGCCTCGCAGGGGTTTCGCCGTCGGTGATCATCTCACTGGTTTGCCTTACCTGCAACGAAGGAGAAAAAAAGAAGGAATGAGTATAAAAATACTCAGTAAGCAACCCACTTCGTCCAATAATAAAGAACATGAATGAATAGCCTTAGATCTAGCTAAGCACGATACCTAACCCGTCTAACAACCTCATCAAGCATCCTGGCCCTACTACTCACTCAAAAATCACAGCTCTGTCCTACCCTTAGCTTCTGGACTAGGCTGGCAACATCTGGCCACGAGATTCACTCTCAAGCCTACACTAGGGCGAAGGACTCTATCCAATCCCTCTGACTCTAAGGATCACATCCCGAGTCGCACAACTGGACGGGGGCAAGACCACCACATCCCATAAGTATCAAGGCGGTGCTACCGCGCACAATCGACCACGGGCTCATTCCCGGGCCAGTACTAGGCGAAGGACTCTATCCAACCCCTCTGACTCTAGGATCACACCCCGAGTCGCACAACTGGATGGAGGGCGGACCATCACATCCCATAACATCGTCATCATCTCGCCAACCTCGAGTCTCAGCCTGCTAAGGGTTACACAAGAACTAGGGCCTACACTAGGGCTAGTTGTGCTAACTACGATCCTAAGGCTCAACAACACAACCCGAGTTACTTCAAAATACGCACAAGAACAACAGGCTCGGGACAGATAATCATAGCATACTAACACGTTCAGAGTTCTCAACACTAGCTTACATCGCCTTACTAGTTATAGTCACATGGAACTAACAAACAACCAGAATGAACTATCGAGTTCGAGTTTCCGCGCAGATAAACATCGACATCAACAATGAACTAGATTCATGCACAATTGCGAATATCACAACCTAACATGCCACTACCAGAACAATATAACTATTTCCAAACAAATATTGCATGCAATGCGCCCCTAAGCCCTACACTTAGGGGCGGTAGTCCAAATAACTACTTACAGGAAATCCAACCACAACGAGCGACTTTGAGTAACGTGGCGTGCTCCAAACATACTTCTACTTTCAATTAATCCCTAACGAAGAACAATCACGACAAGAATCAATAAACCGAACACGACGCAACGAACCTAACTCAGAATCTAAATAAGAGTAGTAAAACTCACCCAACGGAACTTCGAACGAGTTAAGGAACAAACCGAGGTGACCGGACGGAAGGGAACAACTGGCAGCTCTGCAGGCGGCGGCGACGCGTGGATCGGCGGCGGCGGCGGCGGCACGTGAAGGTGGCGGTGACGGCGCGTGGGCAACGGATCTGGAATCCTCACGGCCCGATCTATCGAGAACCGGTCTCAGATCTTCGAAAACTGGCCGAAAGAGGCTCGAACCGGTTGAACCAAGCAATGGGTTTCAAGCTTCCACGGCGGCTGCAGCTCCTCCGACGACTCCTTGCGACGACTGGTATGACTCGAGCGATGTGTCGCAGCCGCTCGGATCGCGAAGCGATCACGATGGCGGCGTCGACGGCGACCTGAGAGAAGAGAGAGGACGACGGCGTTCTATGAAGGAGAGAGACTCGTGAGAGAGAGAGAGAGAAAGAAACACGAGAGAGAGAGAGAGACTGTGAGAGGGGGGTCGGGGAGAGGGAAGAAAACGAGAGGGAGAGGGGGCGTGGGTCGGTGGCCGCTTTTCTTGCGTCGCGGGAAGAGGGGGGAAGGGCGAAGTCCTCCCCGATTTTCGTTTCTGCCTCTTTCATTTTTTTTTTAAAACTTCAAAGAAAACCGACTATTACAAATAAAGGAAAAAAAAATATATAGAGGTTGAGCTACTGAAAGAAAAAATATGGGAGAGATACTCCTTCTTTCTTTATAGGTTAAGTAATCATGAGTGGTCATGACACCCATGATCCCTTTTGCATGAACAACTTGTTTTGAAAGTGAGTATATGAATAATTTTAAAAGTGGTTATGCTCGTAGTCAACTATTTTCATCATAAAGTGTTGGTGAGTTAGAACAATGACATGCAACTAGAGAAACTTTCTCCTTTAAAAGAGTGCAAAAAGAAAAAGCTCAAAAAGGTTCATTAAGCCCTTAAGCAATCATTATAAACTAGATTGTTTTACACTTGTTTGTTATTTTTAGCAAGTGTAGAGGGAGCTTAGTTGGAGGGTCTCGTAAACTTACTCCATGTTTGTAAAGTCCTTGTTAAGTAAGCTAGTGCAGCTCATGCAAAAATTTTCTAGAAAAATCTTCTGTCTATGCTTTTGATGGTGTGTTCGATTGTGTTTTGCCATTTTGCATCCAATACAACTGTCTTGAGCATTGAGATTTGAGTTATGCTAGTTTCATCCAGAGTTCCTATTTTATATTTTTCAATGTTAGTCTTGCTCGAGGACTAGCAAGGTTTAGGTTGGAGTATTTGCTAAGATTCAAAATAATCCCTTATTTTAGGCCTAATTCTTATTAGTTTAGGTGATTTTAAGAGAATATTTGTGTATGTTGTAGGAAAATCAAGCAAGCGAGTGATTGGAGGAAAATGCATAGAGAAAGGGTCAACGAGCAAAAACGGAGGTCAATCAAGCAACCGAGCAATCAAAATAGAAAAAAATACCATTTTGCCCCTGGAGACAATATCTAAACATTGGGCATAGCGTCTAGATGCCAATATTAATACAGAAGCATCGGATGCAGGGTAGTGTTGAGACACTACCTACAGCGTCTCAACGCTACGGAAATGACGGAAATGAGGCGTACATTTACAACATTGAGAGGTTGTGCATAACATCTCAACGTTGTTCCGAGTTCTATAAAACCCTCATTTTCTCTATGGTTTTGCAAGGAGGAAGATTTGGGAGGCCATTTTTGCAGATTCTCCTCAGGTTTTCTCTCTTTTCTCTAGTTTTTTAGCTTAGGTTAGTGTAGATTTTTCATTTTCTTTGTAATAATGAGCGTTGGGCTCGAGATTTCCAGCTCCGGCTAGGCGAAAATGTAGATTTGGAGGTGATTGACGGCTTTGTAACGCCATGAGGTTTAATGTTGTCTCTACTTAATTTCCTTTAGCTTTAATCGTTAAGTATGTTTTTAGATAGATTGACAACCTATGCACGTCGAAATTGCTTAATTATGTTGTGTATGATGGTTCTTTAATTAGCATACAATTTAGTAGCAATTAGTTTAGGATCGGTGAGTTGGTGAGCTTTGTGCGGTCATGAACGACTGAAATGGCCTAAAATTAAATAGGAAAATAAAAAGTGCAAAGGTTAGTCTTAGCTTGCCACTTAAGTTAATCTGAGTAATTTGTCAATCCTAATTGAGTTTAGAACTTAAACGATTGTCCCGAGTATGGCACGTGTCAATCTCTGGCAAGGATTAATCTTGTCTCAAGCTTTTGGACCAGTTTTGGGTCTAATTACTCGTTAATTAAACTGAACTAGATAAAATTAGGAGTTCATTGGTCTTACCTTTGGATAGGCGAATATAGAACAACAAGTTAATGTAATTCAATTAAATTGTTCCTATGATTAACATTACAAATTGACACACCGTCGTGACTCTCTCTAATTAGCATTTAAGTGAGATCTTGTTCCTATCCTTTATTGCTTTTATGTCTCCATGCCTTTATTTTTATGTTTAAACTCCCTTTGGTCTGTGTCAATTCATGTCATTGAAGGGATCGAATCTCATAGTGGAAGCGTTGGAATCATTTGCCCGCAATTACGTTATAGAATTATTCATAAAACCCCAAAAATTAAGATTAAACATAATGGAGAAGAAGATTACCATTGAAGAACCTTTTCTTCACATGATATTTCTCCAATCTCGTACTTGATCCTCGTTCTCAACGCTCATTACGAACACCTCCAGCAAGTCTTCTCTATTGTTCTCTTGGAGAGAGAATGGTGGAATTCTTTTTGGTTTTGGGAGAACTTTCTGTTTTGAGAGAGTTTTAAGAATTGAGAGAGGATTTGAGTTATGTGGAAATCCCTATTACTAAAAAATGAACTATCCTAACTGCAAATGCATCTACATGCATCTTTATATAGGGAGTGAGGGTGGAGATAACTTCATCTACCAATTATCTCACTAAAATTATGCATTATGCAAATCACATTTGTATAATTGCATAATAAAGGGTATTTCATATTTTATTATGCAAATCATATTTGTTATTTCTTATATGAATTTCTTTCAAAGAGATTAATCTAGATTGGGTGGTTTTCTTTTTTATTTTCTATGGGTGTTATTATTATTCTCTATTAATCTTTTCTTGCTGCTATTTTTTATATAAATCTCTAAATTCTCACAGATATTAATAATCTCTTTTGGTGGTTCTCTTTTTGCAATTGCTATGGTTGTTGTTATTATTCTATTATTCTCTCTAGGTTGCTATTTCTTATATGGAACGCTAAATTTCTTCCAATATCGTTTTGGGTATTTTTGGAAGAATATGATAAAAAACAATATTTTATTTATTGAATTCTATATATAATCATTAATAATTTGTTTGTGTTTATTGTTTTAGTATTTAATTTTGTAGTTTTAAATAATCGTGCATATCAACACAAAATAAGAAAATATATGTACTAAATTTGTCCAGAAGTATTCAAATCTTACACTAAAGATGTTGAATTTATATTTTAAACAATTAAGATAAATAAGTTGTCACTATTTGAATGAATTAATGTTAATTCTTATTCCTATAAATTTAAACTATTAAGTTAGAAGAATTTTTTTGTGTTAAATTAAATAAATGATACTTTATTAAAATATTCAAATCACAAAAAGTAAAGACATTGAATTTATGTTTAAAAAATTTAAGGTATTAAATTGTGATTATTTGAATGAATTATTGATTCAAATTCTTATAAATTTTTAAACTATTTTTTCTATGAAAAAAAAAATTAAACTACTAAATTAGAAGAAATTTGATTGTGTTAAAATTAAATAAATGATACTTTATTCAATCAAATTCTATAGAATTAAATAAGATTTGGTTGCCAACAAGAGCATAGCTCAACTGGCATCAAGTATGACCCATGACCAAGAGAGCATTGGTTGAATCCCCCCACCCCAACTGTTATGGAAGGTAATTATGGTAACTTGAATCCTTATATCCTGTCAGGAAGTTAGTGTGTATCTGGTGCACTTTTTTGTAAAGTTAATAAGTCTAATTTTTTGTGACTTTTTTCTTTACTTTTTTTGTTTCCACCAGGATATTGAGATTGATATAAATTTTTCTTCTCCCCTAAAAATCATTTTTATCTTATATAAAGTGAAAGGTCTGATTTTTTTGTGACTTTTTTCCTTACTTTGTTTTCATAACAAATCAAATACAAACACATTTGTCTACAATTTCAAAACTCAATTATGTGACCAATTATAAAATAAAAATATATATTACCATTTGTCAAATGTATGTTAGAGATATTTGCAAAAGTAATGGATATTGGGTTTGATATCAATATTTCTTTTCCAATAAAATTCATTATTTAGAACTTTTACGCTTCAATATGAATTTTATTCCTTTTTTTATGCACATGTTCACCACTACATTTTTTTTATTTTAATTTAGGTAGGTATTAATTTAGTATTAATACTTTGCATATGAATAGTGTTTATTTAAATTTGTCTAAACACATGCATTGTCTATGGACATATTTAGAATAGAATAAATAGTTTACCTTGTGAAGATGTTAAAAATATGCCAACATACTTAAATATTTTATGTCATATTGAAGTTGCATATCTACAAAATATTAGGTATGTCATCAAGGTCCTAACAGCGTCGTTATGCTACCGAAATTTTTGGTGCAGGCGGTGTTGCTTAGTAACGTCCCTAGGAAATTTTGAGTTTAAAAAATTAGGGTCGTTACAGTTGGTATCAGAGCATGGGTTTTAGATTCTGCATACTCGCCTACATCGTAGGCAACGATCCTTATAGCCTCTCGCAGGAAGTCGCCTCGTTATCTCCAGTTTTGCTTTTATTTTGTAAAGTAGTTAAAGTTATTTGAGTTTCTTGTGTGTTGACACTTGTTATGCTATGCTTTTGACTTATTTGTTCTTGTGCTAAAGTATTTTAGAGTTTAAATTTAGATTATGGCTCGAGGACGTGACCGTTGTAAAGTCTAGCAACTTTCGAGGACAAAAGTTTTTCTTAGATGGGTATATATATTGTGACGCCCCGTAAAATTAGGTGTTTTAATTGTATTTGTTTTAAATTTGAATCTTTGGATAATCAGATCAAGATTAGGAAATGATATTTCAAAGTTTAAAAATTGATTAGGATTTCTGTTTTAAAAAGGTTTAGGATTTCTTTTTCTAAAAGGATTAGAATTCCTTGTTCTAAAAAGATTAGGACTTTTTGGTGTCTATTTAAACTAGAGTATTAGCAACTTAAAGGCACATTTCAAAACTCTCATCATCTTCTTCTTTTCTCCACTTTCTTCATCTCGTCGGACCGTCGTCGCGGTTATAAATGTTGGTGAACCAAACAAGGAGTTGGTTATTAACCAAACTAAACCGAACCCAACCCCATAAACCAAACACCCCCTAAAAGATTTGAACTCATGACCTCTTGATCATGAGTTATTATATTTTAATTTATTTTTAATACCCCAAATCTCTCTACATTGATTTACCAATCTCTCTACATTGGGTTTACATAAAAATTAAGTTAATTCATTAAAAATTAAACTATTGTATAATTAAATTCATCAAAATTGAACTACGACATAATTTAATTAATTAATTATAGATAATTAAAATTTATTATAAGCATAAATCGTGAAAATTGAAAAACAAAGATATGTAAATAGAAAAACTAGGAATAATAAATATTGTAATTCAAAAAACATAAATCCAATCAATCTCTCACATGATTTAAAATATGACTAAAAATTTCAAAAATTAAAAATAATCAACTAATTTGTTCTTAGGTCCAAAATCTCTCTACATTAAATTTACCTTTCTCTCTGCATTGAATTTACACGAAAACTTAATTAAATTCATTAAAAATAAACGGCTGAAAAATTACATTTATTAAAATTGAACTACAACAAAATTAAATTCATTAAATTTATTAAATTAAGTTCATTAATCATAGATAATTCAAATTCATTATAATAAATAAAAAGTAATGGAAGAAGATAAAAGTGCAGTTAGGTTAATAACGTTATTATATAGAAATCATAATATTAGTATTATGATTACATTTTTTTAAACGATTTTTTTAGTTCAACATAGTTTGAGGAATGGAAGATTTGAATCTCGGATCTCTTAGTCAAAGGTTAAACTCATTTTGCTAGACAATTCTATCCAAACACAACTCACTTGGCTAGACAATTCTATCCAAATACTTTAATCAATAGTTTCAATAGTGTCATTGTTGTCATTGATGTCATTTTAAAATTTAGATCAATCACTTATATTCTTGGTGATCTTTATCTTTACAATAAGGTGGAATAAATTGGAAATTTTATCTAAAAAAGGAAAGATGATTGAAAATTATTCTGGGTGATTTTTATCTTTTATAAGGTGGAATAAATTGAAAATTTATCTAAAAAAAGAAAGATGGTTGAGAATTATTTGTTGACTTATTAGTCTTTCATATATAATTTTAAACTCTAAATTTACACCAAAATGATAGTTTTTTTAAAAAAATTACTTCATTAATTTTATTAAAATTTAAATAATATTTATGTTATAAAATTAAAATTAAATGGCATCGAATTAAATATTCTTAAAATATTAATCATCATTTTAAAATGAAATAAATTTGCTTAAATTTCAAAAATAACTATAAAATGTGACATAAAATCATGGTTAAAAGGAGTTAAAATAGACTACACGTATTAGGGGTGTACAAATGAACTGATAACCCGAACAACTAGGCCTACTCAACCCAAATTACAAGGGTTGAGTGTAATTTAGGTTTGATTTATCATTGGGTTGGGTTGGATTAAATTTTGAGAGAATTGAAAAATTGGTTCGCTAGTTCTCGGTTTGAAATGGTTTGGCTTTGGTCAACCGTCCCGAATCGAAAATTTTTATTTTTATTTATATAATATATATATAAAAATAAAAAAAAAAAACCCTAACGTGTAGCAGCCGCACGCAGAATCCCCTCCCTTCAACCTTCGCGAAGACAAAACTTATTGCCTCTCTACATTCTCTGATTCTCATCTTTTGAGTCCTTGACGATGAAGGCGTTGACTGCCTTTACCGGCTTGCCTCTTCACGTTTCGTCGAGCCGAGTCGCCTACCGTCGTTCAGTTCGGTCGAGTTGCCCTTCACCCCTCTTCCCGTATCGTCCCTCTTCCTTCGTGTCCCTCTTCTCGAGTCACCTCTCGCATCCCTCTCGTCGTTCAGTTCCGCCGAGCAAAGTCACCCTCTCCGATCTGGTATTTTTTATTTTTTATATTTCTAAGCTAGTATTTGTCAACTCTTATTCTTAATCTTATGCTCAATTTTTTCATTTTTTCTATTTTTTCATTTTTTTATTTATGTGATTTTAAGTATTTGATTGAAGTTTCTGAATGTTTCACATTCCTTGTATGTTTGGTGATGTTTGGTCAATTTTCTTTCTGATGTTGTTTCATGAAATCGTGTACAATCAAACTTTATCTATCCATTCTGCCTTTAACAACAGGAATTTGAGAAATGTATACAAAGGGGATTTATACCTATCTAAGATTAGTATCAGCTAGTTATCAATTTACTGAAATTAGTTTGCTCGGTTGTTGTAATAGCACCATCAGTTGTTTTAGTTCCTGTCATCTGCTTTGTTGTAGTACCAAACATCTATATCATGGTTGTTGATTCATAGTTAACCTTGTTGCAATATTTTTGCGCTAGTCTGGTTCTACAAGGCAGGCAAGTTTTCAAAACTAAAAAAATAGTTTTCAAAAACTTGTTTTTATTTTAAAATTTGACTAAGAATTCAAATTTTCGTAACAAATTATGTTTCAAAAACTTAATCATTGTTTTTTTTCATAGATGGAAAGCAGTAATGCTAGTGGTTGTAATAATCCAACTCCTCCTAGTAATGTTTTTCATTTAGAATTGTAACAAAGGTTATGAACTATGAATTTCAATATTTGAATGTTATGTGATTTAGTTCTAGAAGGAATTATTGCAAATATTAAACTTAAAAGAAAAGTATTTAAATTAAAAAAATAACTCGACGACCCAACCCAAAAATATTGGGTTGGGTTGCCTTTTATTTTTAGGTTATTCGGGTTGTCAACATGGCCAACCCGAATATTCGGGTTGGTCCCAAAAGATTCCCCAACCCAACCCAACCAGTGTACACCCCTATGTTTCTAGTAGAATTAAAAGCAAATATCACGTGTATTACACGTGTTCTAATTTTTTTAGAAAAGGAGTAACATAAAAAAACCTAGAACCCATTGGGTGTGTTTGGCACATGGGTTTGGATTTGGATGGGTTTGAGTTTCGAATTCAAACCCATGTTTGGAGAAAAGTGTTTAAAACCCTTGGCTTCGGAACTCAATCCCATGGGTTACAATAGTGCAATCTCATGGGTTTCAACAGTGTAATCCCATAGAATTTGTTTCATGTTTTTCTCCTTCATTTGTCGATTACTTCGACAACTCCGAAGAAAACTCTAGCGACCACTGACAACGAAAACTTCGACGACCACACCGGTGACTCGACCACTGCTGACGGATGCCTCCGCGCGACCACTTCGACAACAACTTCGGTGACAACTCCGACGACCACCCGACAACCACCGATAACGACAACTCCGACGACCACACCAGCGACTCGACCATCGTTGACGACTGCCTCCGGTGACAACTTAATTTTTCATTTTCAATGACTACATCGACAACAACTTCGGTGACAACTCTGGCGACCACCCGAAAATCACCGACAACGACAACTCTGACGACCACACAGGCGACTCAACCACCGTTCACGACTGCCTCCAGCAAATACTTGATTTTTTATTACCTCTTCAATTTGTCGTTTTCCATTTTCGGTGATCACTTCGACAATAACTCCAATGACAACTATAGCAACCACCAACAACGACAGCTCCAACCACCACACCGGGAACTCGACCACCGCCGACGGTTGCCTCTTTCGACCACTTGATTTTTCATTTTCTCTTCCATTTGTCATTTTTATTTTTTATCACCACTTTGACAGCAACTCCTGTGATCACTCCGGCGATCACGAACAACGACAACTCTGAGGATCACATCGGTGCCTCGCAATCACTGGGCTGCCTCAAGCGAACACTTGGTTTTTCATTTCCGACAATCTCTTCGATAACAACTCTGGCGACCACCCAATCACCACCGACAATGACAACTTTGGCGACCTCCTTGACAATCTAACCACCTCATCAACTCGACCACCCCAATAACCCAAGAATCTAGTCAATTTTCTAAATGGTTAAAATAAAACTAAGAAATACCTATTAAATATTTTTTTAAAAAAATAACATGCAATTATACTCTCAAAACCTTTGAATTTTGTAAATTTTTTACAAAAAAAAAAAAAAAGAAAAATAACTTTGTATTTTTTGTTCTTTTTTTTGTTTAATGACACTCAAATGGCTTAATTTTGTAATTTATTTTTTAAAAATTAGAAAAAATAAATTTTTTTTCCTTTCGCACAGAGGCGTGTTATGTTCTTTTGTTTCATGTCAGATGCAAAGTTCTTGGACTGTGAAATTGTATGTGTGAACTCGTGGTAGAGGTGCTCAAAAAACTCGATGACTCGAAGAACCTAATCAACTCAACCCAATTCTAAGGTTTGGGTTGAGTTATCAACTTGTTTGGGTTGGGTTGGGTTTAAAAAAAATATAACTTTATAGGTTTGGTTGGTTCGTGGGTTCACGAAAATTAGTTTGGGTTGAACCTAGAACCGAATCAACCCAAACTTCATATCAATTTTAGAAAAATATTTTTGTACTTATATTACAACTATATGTACATATACTTATTTTTAGATTATTTATTCTTCAACAAATTTTTAAAATGATTTTTTAGTCTTTTGGAAGCTAAAAATTCATAATATAAATTAAAATAAAGTTGTAATCTTAATTCAATTTTAATATATATATATATATTACATATCAACACTTACCTTTTTTAAAAAATAAAATTTTAAATATATAACTCGACCAATCTGAACCAACCAACCCAAATGTATCATGGTTGGGTTGGGTTGAGTTCATCATTTAATAAAGGTTGTTTGGGTTGAAGATATTTGCAACTCGAATAGTTGGGTTGAGTATAAAAAGTACCTGAACCCGACCCAACTCAACTTACGAACACCTCTAACTCGTGGCATGCTATGTGTTTCTTCTCTCTGAATGCTAAAAATTATTCTAAATATTTAAAACTCTTTTTTTATTCTTCAACTACAACATAAATTGAAAGTTTCGTCGAAAAGTTACTTAAAAAATTGATCAATGTTAGACAGTAGCTTCTACAATTCACACTACAAAATTTGAAAGGAATAAAATAGCTAAAAAGGAAAAATGTGAAATAAAACTGTACCAAACTCAGAGTTCAGAAAACTGCACCCAAAATACAGCTTTCTAATTCCCAGGCTTCATAACACTGCACCTCAAACACAGCTTTCTAATTTCCAGAGTTCAGAACACTGCACCACAATCACAGTTTTCTGATTCCCAGGCTTTAGAACCCCTCAGGGCTAACCCCCCAGATTTCTGATTTCCAGGATTCTAATTCCGAACCTGCGTCCCAAACAACCCTATTGAGTTTTTCCATCAGGAGCAAAATCATCTTTGGTGAGATGATAGACCCAGAATCTCATCTCAAATTTTACATGCATACAATTCAACGGTCGAAATACCAAAATTGCCCCTCTATTTAAACAGAAAATGTTAGCCCAAACTCTCATTTCTTCTCTCCCGACTGGCTGTCATTTAGTGGCTCTATCGATTATAATCTTTTCGCCATTGCAACGTCTTCATTCGCGATTGGTTCCTCGATTTCTCTCAGGTAGGTGTTATCTTCATCCGTGTTTAAGTTTTGGACTGGCTGAGTTTTGGATTTTGTTGTTATCTTTATCCGTGGAGAGTGTTTTTTTTACTGGAGGCTCTATCGACTAGACTTGGCTCAATCGACTGGAAGCTCTTCTACTTTCTTCTAATTTCTTCTAATTTGTTTTGATTTTCCTTTTTTGATTGTTTCTGTTTTTGTCGATTGATTGATTGATTTGTGAATCAATTTGAGTTCAGTTAATTCGTTGTTGGGATGTATGTCCTAATCTCGTGTATGTTTGTAATATTTCTTATTGAAATAAATAAGAGTTATTTTTTCATCACTTTGTGTCTCGCATATTTACAAACTTAATCCAATAAACTAAGCTCCAGGGTCATTGAATTATGAGAGAACTAGAACTTGAACAGTGTGTAGTGGACACACAGGGAGGATCACGTTCGACTTAATGACCCGAACGGTCTAAAGTATATGGATAGGGTTGGAGACCTAATCCTAGATACACTATGGATGCGGCCCGCTTTGTATTCGATACAAACGAGTTGATCCAGCTCGTTCATGTGGTTGACATGCGAGTGAGGGCATCCTGTGCAATGAGATTGTATCAGACCGGACCGTGAATTATTAGACTTACTAATGTAACATCGTTGATAGTATAGGACTAATAAATTCGTAGATGACCATTAGTGACTCGACCTTAATCTCGAGTGTGTTACGGACTCTTGTCTGCGGGCGTTTGTCCTTTGACTAGTACGGGTGAGGGTGGCCACAGTTGCTCGCCCAATATGCCTATCTTCTCAGGGACAGGACCACGTGGGGAGCTGGGAACTTGACTACGCGAGATGGAGTTCACTCATTCCCGAATTAGGGAAACTATAGGGGTTGTTCCCTTAAGTGTTGACTCCAGGGCTTGAACAACGGGGCCCCACCCTCTCACTGGCCCCAAAGGTTGTTGTTTATGGTTAGACCATGCAACGTAGTTGTTCATTAAAGAAGCAATGAGACTTAAGGAGCAAAAGGTAGACACATGTGTAAAACGGTAATTTGACCCACCTATGGCTATGAACAACCTATGAAGGGTCGACTCATGGCGTTGGTTATATCGATGGACAGAACTTGTCCTACAGTGATGAGAGTGCAGCTACGGGCTTTAGTGGAGTGTTACTATAGTTAATGAATGTTGAATAACCGGGTCAAAGAGCTTAACAGGTTAATCTCGGATCATTGGAGCTCGTCATCTATAGGTCATTAGGTCCCTTGGTTGGCTCAAATTGGACAAATTGAGGGTTTACAGTTTGGTGTGAATTTGAAGTGTTCAAATTCATCATTTGGGTATTTATGTCATTTATATGTGATATAGATGACATAATATATAGTTTGATGTGAATGAGATTCATAATAAACTATAGTTTAGTCTAATTAATTAATTAGTGTTAATTGGAGAAATTGAATTGAGAGAAATTAAATTGAATGTGATTCAATTTAAAATTCCACAATTAAGATTTGTGTAATAAGGTATGAGATACCTTATATTATGTGATATGCAAATATGATTTTCATATCATATGGTTGTGGTAAAATGGTGATTTCGTAGAGGTCTTAACTTCACCACACACCAATATATAAAAGGCTTGCAAGAAGCCTTTGGTGAGCCACTTTGCCATTTTTTGGATTTTCACCCAAAGCATGGGTGATTTTCTCTCAAGAGTTCTCTCTCAATTCCTCTAGAATTCTCCTCACCCAAAACAAAAGAGAGTCCCACAACTCTCCCTCAACCTTCCGAGAAAAATCGGGAAGACCCTTTGGAAGTGTCTTGTTGTTCGGTTCGAGGATCGAGTTCGTAGAGATCGTTGGTTCGAGAGGGATCGAGCTCGAGAAGGA
Source organism: Trichosanthes cucumerina (assembly GCA_036507285.1). NCBI lineage: Eukaryota > Viridiplantae > Streptophyta > Magnoliopsida > Cucurbitales > Cucurbitaceae > Trichosanthes > Trichosanthes cucumerina. The sequence goes on from CM071839.1 coordinate 29,491,301, forward strand.
GAAAACGTTAAAGAAGAGTTCTTCAAGAGGTTAGTAGATCTTTACCTACTGTTTTCTCTTGCTTTTATGCATGTTTAGCCTAGAATTAAAGTAGTTTAATTCAATTTTAAGAAATGAATTGCACAACGAAACAACGGTGTTTCACAATGTCTTCCGCTGCGGGAATTCAAATCCGTTCAATTGGTATCAGAGCCAATCGTTGGCTATTTCGTTGTGCATTCTGGGTTTCTTAAAATTAGGTGGGTATGCTTTAATTCATGAGATGAATTAATGGTTTGCATGTTGGATGTTTCGATTTTTGGCACTTAGTTTAGATTTACTTTTCTGATGATTTGATCAATGTAAAGGCCTAGTGTTTTTGGACATTTTAGAAAGTAAATCGAGTTTGTAAGTCCATGTCATTCGTGGCATGAGATGCTGTGAAGAAAAGGAGCGAAAACGGGCGAATTTGGCGAAAAACATCAAGCTGTGTTGTTGGAAATTCAATGGCGTTGAGACGCTGTTCTTCGGCGTCTCAACGCCATCCGTGTAGGAGCAAGGCGCGCTGCAGGACAGCGTTGCGTTGCAAAAGGCCGCCGTGTTGGGGACATTTGGCAGATCTTTGGACGCGTTACAACGTTGCAACACCGCAGATGTCGTGTGGAGCGATTCTTGCGCGAGAGAATTTCGCACGGTAGTGGCGTATGGGGCTTCGAGCTCGACAGTTCGAGCAACTGTGACCGTCTTTGCATTTATTTTATTTATATTTCTTTGTAAAATTAATTTTAATTAATTTTATTAATTAATATTAATATAATTGTTATATTCATGTTAATTAATTTAGATTAAAGTCCTTAGGGTGCCAAAATCGGTCCAATTATGCTATTTTATTAATTTTATGCATGTGATGTATGAAATTTCTTATTCTATGTGCATAGTGTATGTCATACAGATTAAAATCCCATCTTAAGTTAAACATTTCATGCATCATATTTATATTATAAGAGTTATAATATATAGTATGTATGATAGGATTATATTATAAGTGTTATAATATAATGTATGTTTTTGATTTAATTAATATAAGTGTTATATTTCTTAGATTAAAAACATTGACATGCATTAATACATGTGATGTATATATATTATATAGTTTAATTATTCATGTGATGAATGATCAAGCACTATAATATAGCAATGCATGTAACCTAAGTTAATTATTAGTTTTAAATGGTTTAGAACTTGAATAATTAGACTTAGGTTTTCTAATTCTAATGAGATTAGAATTAGGAAATCAATATGACTTATGAATGGTGACTAATTAGTAACTCTGTCTAAGAAAGGTTCTGTCTAATGCTGGAGTATATAAGTTGACGCTTTGCAGAACACCCCTACCTGGGAACCGACCTGGAGTGAATTTGGTCTGGAGATTCATAGGTTATATTCTCGTGAGTGTCGTTAATTAAGAGTTAATTAATTTACTCACATAGACCTAAGTTAATAATGTGATTATAGACTTAGGCTAATCCAATATAAGTGTTATATTGGTAAACTTAGGTAAATTATAGTCAATTTATCTAGGTCAATCCCGATTATATTAAAGTGTTGACTGAGAGGAAATAAAGTGTATAAGATACATTTAATTTTTCATCCATAAATCTCCGTTAAATTCACATCGTGAGATCCATACTCGGCCTCGCGGCGCAAATGGGAGCGTCCCCCTATGGGTGGTATTTGTATGGGTCAAAATTCAATGTGAATGGAGAGAGTACTTATAGTGAGTGGGAGCGGGACTTGTGAAAACAGGACCCATGGTCTCTTCTTTCGATTCACACCGTGAGACACCTATGATCCACATGCTAGTTTGGCCTGGACCAGACAATCCCTATGGAGGGCCTTGATCATGGGAGTCGGAACACCGTGAATTCTCGAAAGGGATACGATTTCCTTGTTGGTTTTCCTTCGTAGTCCTCCCTACGGCGGTTATTGTTTGGACGGATACTTGGAAATTTAAAGATAGAGGGTGACACTCATAGAATTCATTAAGAGTTAATGGATTTAGACCGAAAAATGGTAACTTGGATGCCTAATGGAATAAGAGTTATTCTGGTATTAGGGTATGGTCGAGAAAGTCTCGTCCCAGAGGAGGAGTGGCTTTGTCTACCCTGCGGTGGCGGTTGTTTGCTTAAAAAGGGGTGTATAAAATTATGAAGAAAACACTCCTAAACTGTGCAAGTATACATAATCTAAGTAGCAAGTGATAAGTATATTTAATTGTGGAAATTTCACTAAGTTGAGTTGAATTTAATGAGTAAGGGGTAACCAACATAAATGAAATGAGTATTGACTTTAGAAATTAAAAGTAACAACTAAAAGGCTAAAATAATGCAGAAGTGGATTAATAAGGGTAAGGTAGCAACACAACAGGCTTAACCAAAACAGTAAAAAGGGGATTGGATTAGGGGTAAATTATGCTTCATCAAACTTAATGCTAGAGCTCAAAACTGCACCAGAGCTCAAAACAGTTTAATTCACGGAATCTTCCCAAATTTCCTTATGAATTAGGTACTCAATTCCCATTAAATACCTAAATTTAACTCCTAACTGTTAACACTAGGTGAGTGTCTATCCCTAGACTCCTCAATGACCTGAGAGAAATGAATCCCTTAATCAGAACTAGAGTTATGCCTTGAAATCGGTTTACTCTTCCCTTTCCCGAGTTGAAATAAACACTATTAAGATGAAATGGCCAAACAAATCTTAGCTAAGCAGTAAAATCACAAGGCACAAGAGTGAGATAGCAGCAAATTACTCATTCATTAAGTTTACATTCACATAAAGCCCCTAATCCTCACCTCAAGGGTGATTAGTTCATAATGTTAAGAAAAGACAACAATAAAACAGTAAACCTAATGTTAAACATGCTTAAAATGGCCTTAGTTACAACGTAAAAGAGTAAGAGCAAGAAAACAAAAGAATAAGCAGGTGGGTAAAGTTTCCAAACCTCCTTTGGTCCACTTCCACACTTTTTCCAGAAGAGGAATGCTTCCCAAGGTTGGCTTCTCGTGAAGTTCTTCTTCCTCTCCCTCTCCCAATCGACTTCTCCTATTTTCTTCTTACTCCACACCCCACTTGCCAAAAACGGCTAAAGAAAGCATTTATATCATATCCACCTCGAAATGAGGGCTGAATAGACAAGGACAATGATCTGAACGCCTCCCATTGGCTCACAGCAGCTGATATGGCGATTTTTTTGTCCAGCTCAATTAATGAATTTTGTCCACGTGTACATTCTGCGAACTGATATCAGAATTGTACTCTAGTATTCTTGATCCTTCAGCAATTGCACAGCTACAACAGCTCGAAGCAGACCTTCGGCACTTCATAACATCCATTTTCCCAAATCTCCTGAAAACATGGCCAAAATGATAAAATTCATCAATGAAAAGTACTTAGATGGTCTAAAGGTACTTCAGACTCACCTTGTGACAATTAACATACAAATGTACCTAATTAAGGGATTAAGATAGTCAAGAAAACTCAAAATACCAAGAAATAATCACAATAAAAGCTCAATTTTAGCTCTCATTCTAAGAGCTAACAAACCTCCAAACATAAATCATTACTCGTCCCTGAGTAATGCTTAAAAACACGCTAATCCCACCAAGAAGCAACAACCACCACTAAGCTCAAGAAAGAATGATTCAGCAGTCAAATGATAAAAATAGTTACTGATATAGCAGTCCCATTTCTTTTTCTTACAAAAGTTCATCAAAGCTTAGCGTTCACAAGATTTGCCATAATAAAAAAAATTCTTTCAAAACAAAATTAGCAAGCTTTAGAAAACAACCCCACAACTCAACTAGCACTTAGTCCATCTTTGAATTCACTATGAACCCCTTAAACTCACAAAAAGAAGAATGAGCTCTACTGCCTTCAGTTTTTCTTTCAACAAAGCATTTTTTTTCTTTTTTTTTTCTTTTTTTACAGCAACAAGGGTTATCACTTCTAAGAATCCTACAAATCTAACATTATGCTTAAGTAGGCAAACATTCATTCCCTTAGGCTTCTCCTAGCCACTCACCTTTGCATAAACTTCTCCTTAGTTCTTAGAATGGCCACATTGATGATACAACTCACCTAAGAAACGAGAACTTTATACTAGGCTTCCTCTTCTTTTCTTTGCTTTTTTTTAAGAACTTATTTCACTAAAGAAGTTAGAGAGAACCCTTTTTGTAAACAAAACCTTCGATTTAAGCACCAACATTTGTGATGAAAGCTACCTAACAACGAGCCCTGCTACTAAATTGGGTTGCCAAAGCATATTCATATCCATTTATTGTTGTTCAATTCAAAGATAAACATGGGCGTCATGTCCAACTCTAATTTAATAGGCAACTTGGGTAGAGGAATAACTCTCAAACTTCATTTTTTTCTCTTTTTTTTTTTTAGAAGAGGCATGAGTTTTAAAGAGAAGAGCAATGCTCCTAGGAGTGATAACTTTTATTACTAGGGTGCCTTACCCCCAAACTTAGATTGTTCATTGTCCCCAATGAACAAAGAAGGAAAGTAAAGAGGGAAGAAGTCCCCCAAACTTAATTATTTTTCTGTAAAAAAAAAAAACTAGAGGCAATGAGCATCCAAACTCTTTAATCTAAGTTTAAAGGAGCAAAATCTCAAGAATCAGTAGCTAGCAAGCTAGGGGCACCATAAAGCTGTTACAAGCATTGCGTTACATTAAAAGGATTATGGAAAACGCATTACACACAGCTAAACTCATCAGAAGTGAGAAAAAGAAATGTAACACACTAAGTAGCACCATTCATTTCATTTTAGCCACGGTGGTGGGCTAACAGATGGCACAAAAAAGCAACAATTTGAACTATCACAAAAGAAAACATAAAATGGACAACACACTTCTTAAACCAACAATAACTGACAAAGCAACAACAGACAATTAAACATGGAAAAACAAAATCATGAAAAGCACAAAGTGCTAGCTACCAGCCAGACCACCTATTAGCCAAACAAAAAGGACAAAAATTCCCTTTTGGTTCAGTCTTCATCTCCAGGGATCTTATCTTGAGCTTCCTCTTCCTCATCCACAACTGACGACGAGGATACCCAAGGATTTAAGAGTCTACGGGAAGGCGGGAAAAAGCGATATCTCGATTAGAGAAGTTAGCTAGCATTGCATCCTTGAAAGAGTTGTCTTTGTCCTTAGCATAAGTCCAATATGCTAATTGTTGTGCACTGGAGTATTCCATTTGCTTGAGCATAATCTCTTGTTGGTCTAGGAGTTTGTTGAGTCCTATAGCTAAACCACCTTTTCCCTTGTGATCTCTTCTACGCAGCCTCTCAATAACAGCAGTATCAAACATGGAGGGGCCAGTCAACCTGTCCTCAGATGGGTCAACAGCTACACCTGCATTCAGACAAAGCTTAGTGATAGTGTTAGGGAAAAAGAGTTTTCCAGCAGTTTTCTTGCCATGAGTCCCAATTTCGTCTGCTATGATTCGTCCGACATCAATGCTCAAGACCTTCAAAATCACATAGGTGAGCAACACTCTATCTCTAGAGACAGTGGTATCATGTGTTGTTGGAAACAACCAGTTTTTGAGGAAGGATAGCCACACATTAGCTTCATCAGTCAAATATGCTGCTTGAAAAGACCTGGAACCAGTGGCTGAGACCATTAACCGAGCACCCTTTAATCCTATCAGCTTCAAGGCTACATTCAGATGAGTGGTGGAGGGATTCAACACCATCTCATTATAGTTGGCACGAGGGATGTCTGGTAAATCAAACAGCTTGTTGATGGCTTCAGGAGACCAATCCACTAGTTTTCCTCGAACTAAAACTTAAAACTCACCAGTGTTCTCAAAGTTAGCATAAAATTCCTTTATCAAAGATCCAATGGTTTGCTCCGGTGGTTGACAGAAAAAGGTCCAACCATGATTAATGATGTTGGCCTTGATGAAATGAGGAAGGTTGGCGAATGGTGCAACAAAACCTCTTTCTAGGAAGAGCTCCTTTGACTTTAATGCCCCATACCTCTCTTGAGCTTGCTCAGAAATAAAACATGCTGGAGAATGGTTGGAGTGGTCGTGAGAAGCTTTCCCTTTCTTCTTTGAAGTCTTCCTTCGAGGGGTAGAAGATTCAGGTGGCTCAATGGGCAGCTCCTCAGCAATGCTTCCTTCTTCCAACTGAGTAATAGACTCCTCTACCGGTTCTTCAGCTGGCTCCTTAGCTACTACACTTTTCTTTCTGCCCCTTGATTTGGAAGGCTTAGAAGCCTTGGGTCGAGGAGGGGAAGGCATCAGGATTGCAACATGTTCAACTTGCACCTGTTCTTTGGATGCTTCAACAACAGCCACTGCGTTAGCCTTCTTGATCTTAGCTTTCTTAGGAGCCATAGCAAGGAAATGCTTGCGACCACTCTCAACACAGGAGCTGAAACAAGCAAAATGCTTCTTGGATAGATGAAGAACTCGTAATGAGCTAGCCAATTTAAAGGCTCAAGCACTCTAACAGTAAACATGGTGGCTATAATGAAAAAGGTTGGTCAAATCAGCCTAAATCCCTTAATTTTTCTTCTAGCCAGCTACTTTTCAGATGCCATTAATTCCCGAGGGGACAAAACTGACACAAGTCAAATCAACTTTTCCCCTTTTCCAGACCTGTCAATTCAAGATAAATGCTCCATCAAAGAGGATTCATGTAATTCTCGAAAATGACAACATTTTGCTATGATAAATTGCAACTATGGGCTTCAATTGTCTCGCATGGAAGCTTGTAGCCATAAGCTACAATCAAGCAACTTACTTAACCACCTCGTACAATAGAAAGCTGAAAAGAACAAAAAGGAAATTAACCAACTAAATTAAGCTTAAGCAATTAAAAGTTAAACAAAATAACTGCAAGAAAGATAAGAAAATGGGAGGAAGGACTAAACATGGAAGTGCACTCCCAAGTATTATATTTTTTTTCTTTTCAAGACTACTTTAATTAATTGATAGCCTCTGTGAGGCTATATTTCTTTGAAATTCTTCCCCCTCAATAATGTTTCAACCTTTGACCATTAACCTTGAAGTCTCTTCCTTCTTTCTCATCCCTGAGCACAACAACACCATGGGGGAAAACCTCCATGACTGTAAAAGGACCTGACCACTTGGATTTTAATTTTCCAGGAAATAACTTCAATCTTGAATTAAACAACAGCACCTTCTGCCCCTTTTCAAACTGTTTGTGCACAATTTTTCTATCATGCCACAACTTAACTTTCTTCTTATATAGCTTAGCATTTTCATAGGAGAACAATCTGAACTCCTCTAATTCATTAAGTTGCAGCAATCTGAGAGTTCCAGCTGCAGACTTATCCAGATTAAGCTCCTTCAAGGCCCAAAACGCTTTGTGCTCAAGCTCAAGGGGTAAATGGCAAGCCTTTCCATAAACCAGCCTATAAGGGAACCATTCCCAGAGGGGTCTTCAATGTTGTCCTATAGGCCCACAAAGAGTCTTCTAGCCGAAATGACCAAGCCTCCTATTAGGATTTACCACTTTCTCTAGAATTCCCTTAATTTCCCTATTAGAACTTTCTGCTTGCCCATTTGCCTGCGGGTGGTATGGAGTTGAGACCTTATGCTTGACAGTGTACTTACCTAATAGTAGAGTCATGACCTTATTCACAAAGTGGGAGCCTTCATCACTAATCAGAGCTCTAGGAGTTCCAAACCTAGTGAATATATGCTTATACAAGAACCACATGACTATCTTGGCATCATTCATTGGACAAGCTATTGCCTCAATCCATTTGGAGACATAGTCCACAACTACCAAAATGTATATATTTCCATTAGAGGGAGGAAAGGGGCCCATAAAATCAATTTCCCAAACATCAAATAGCTCTACCTCCAAAATGTAAGTGAGAGGTAACTCATCACTCCTTCCTATGTTCCCTCGTCTTTGGCATCTATCACAGACCTTACTAAACAAATGGGCATCTTTGAAAACAGAAGGCCAATAATAACTAGATTGAAAAACCTTGGCGGCTGTCCTTTGGCCACCAAAATGACCTCCATAGGGTGAAGTATGACAATGTTGTAAAATGGAAGGAATTTCAGCATCAGCAACACATCTTCGCAACAACCCATCAGCACATTGTTTATAGAGGTAGGGGTCATCCCAAAAATAAGTCCTGGAGTCGTGAATGAACCGTTTTAATGATTGCCCAGACAAGTCTAAGGGTAGGATACCACTAGCTGCATAATTAGCAAAATTTGCAAACCAAGGAATTCCAATTTCCTGCACTTGAGCTACTGTCAAAAGTTGTTCATCAGGAAACTCATCTTTAATTTCAAATTGTTGTGGCATTGACTCTGTTGGTACCAGCCTGGACAGATGGTCTGCTACTTGATTTTCAGATCCTTTTCTATCAATTATGACAACATTGAATTCGTGAAGCAATAATACCCATCTAATCAACCTTGGCTTGGCCTCTTTCTTTGCCAACAAATATTTTATGGTTGCATGATCTGTAAAACAGTGACAGTCGAACCTACCAAATAAGCTCGAAATTTCTCCAGGGCAAATACTACAGCAAGCAATTCTTTCTCTGTAGTTGTATAGTTCAACTGAGCTTCATTGAGAGTTCTACTAGCATAGTACACAGGGTGAAAAAGCTTTTCATACCTTTGCCCTAACATGGCCCCCACTGCATAATCACTTGCATCAGTCATAACCTCAAAAGGTAAATTCCAATTAGGTCCTCTCATGATGGGGGTTGTAACTAAAGCTTTTTTTAATACTGCGAAAGCATCCAAACATTTAGAACTAAACTCAAAAGATCTATTTGCTTCCAAAAGAGTTTTGGATATCTTGGAAAAACCTTTAATAAACTTCCTATAAAAGCCAGCATGTTCTAAAAAACTCCTAATACCTTTGACTGATGTTGGAGGTTCTAGTTTTTCAATGATTTCCACTTTTCCTCTATCAACTTCAATGCCTCTTCTTGAAATCTTGTGTCATAACACAATGCCTTCTTCCACCATAAACTGACACTTCTCCCAATTTAGAACCAAATGGTCTCTTCAAATCTTGTCAACACCTTCCCTAAATTTTCTAAGCAAACCTCAAATGATTCACCAAAAACTGAGAAGTCATCCATGAATACTTCCATGACATTCTCGACTAAATCAGAAAAAATTGCCATCATACACCTCTGAAAGGTTGCAGGGGCATTGCAAAGACCAAAGGGCATCCTCTTAAACACAAAAGTGCCATAAGGACAGGTGAAAGTGGTTTTTTCTTGATCCTGGGAGCTATTGTGATTTGATTATAACCACTATACCCATCCAAGAAACAATAGTAAGCTTGGCTAGCTAACCTATCTAGCAATTGGTCAATGAAGGGTAGAGGGAAATGATCCTTACGAGTGGCCTTGTTAAGTCTCCTATAATCCATGCACACTCTCCATCCAGTCACTGTCCTAGTGGGGGTCAATTCATTTGCTTCATTTGTCACAACTGTCATCCCACCCTTCTTTGGCACACATTGCACAGGGCTAACCCAACTACTATCAGCTATAGGGTATATAATTCCCGCATCCAACCACTTAATTACCTCCTTCTTGACAACTTCCTTCATGGCTGGATTGAGCCTTCTCTGTTGCTCAATAGATTTGAAGTTTCCTTCCTCCAAATTTATTTTGTGCATGCAAAAGGAAGGACTTATTCCCTTTATATCAGCCGAAGTCCACTCAATAGCCTTTCTATGTTGCCTTAACAATTTAAGCAGCATTTTCTCATCTTTGGACATTAAGCTTGCTGAGACAATTATAGGTAGAGTCTTGTTTTCTCCTAAAAAAGCATACATCAAATGCATTGGCAAGGGCTTTAAATCCAGAGTGGGAGGTATCTCAATGGACGGTTGCATAGGTGGTGTTTTTCGTTCCCCTAGTTCTAAGGACTCAAACACCCTTTTGAAGTTGGCTAACTCAACTAGAATCTCACGTTCATCTCCAAGCTCACATGCATTCAACTCCTCACCTGTGATCTGACCAAAGGTCTAGATATGATGCTCTACCAATTGTTGCTTGACTGATTCGTCAATTATTTCCTCCAACTTGTTAAGAACAAACCAGTTTTCCACATCTTTGGGATGTTTCATTGTATCATAGATGTTGAACTCAATCTTTTGATCATTCAATTTTCAAGGTGATTGTTCCCTCATAAACATCAACAACTGTCCTTCCAGTTTTAAGAAATGATCTTCCTAGAATTAAAGGTACCTCACTATCTGTCTCATAATCCAAAATGATAAAATCAGCAAGGAATATGAACTTACCCACTTGAACCAAAATATCCTCAATCTTACCTTCAGGATGAGTAATGGATCTATCAGCAAGCTGCAGTGTGACTGTAGTGGGCTTAGCTTCGCCTATGCCAAATTTCTTGTAGATAGACAATGTCATGAGGATTATGCTTGCACCTAAGTCACAAAAGGCTCTTCCTAGCTGTTGTCCTCCTATAGACACAGGTATAGTAAAGGCACCTGGATTTTTCTCCTTACTAGGAATCCTTCTTCTTAACATGGCACTACACTCTTCATTTAAAGAAACCACCTTGAACTCCTCAAATCTCTCCCTTTCAGATAGAACATCCTTAAGGAACTTCATATAATTGGGCATTTGTCTTTGGGCATCCACTAAGGGTATGTTGATATGAATTTCCTTGAGAATGTCCATAAATTTCTCAAAATGAACTTCATCTTTTTTTCTTTTTCTTCAACCTTTGAGGAAAAGGCGGAGGAGAAGGTCTAAATTCAGGCATAGTGGTAAGAATACACTCAGATGACCTTGAGGGTTGTGCTTTAAGCATCTCTTTCCTCTCTTCATTCTCCACTACTTGAGGCTCCAACTGCTTTTCCTCTCTCTCTTCCTCAACTTGCACAGTAGAATCGTTCTCTTTTTGTTTCTTCTTATTGATTTCCTCAGGCTTAGCTAAAGGTTTTCCACTTCTTAACTCTATAGCTTGCACTTGTTTTTTCCCTTCCCTTTTTGGAATTTCAGTATCTGAAGGAACCTTACCTTGAGGCCTTGATCTTATTTCATTAGCAAGTTGGCTCAATTGCACTTCAAAGTTTCTCATTGAAGCTTGTTGACTTTGAATAACAACATCATTTTTAGCCATATATTCTTTCAACAAACTTTCAAGAGAAGTACCTGGAACATGCTGTGGGGTTGCTATTGTCCTCTAATGCTGGAGCATTGGTTGTTGATTTCCATAGGCCTGCTGATTCTGATGCCCAAAACCTGGTGGATAATTCACTTTTTGCTGCACTTGAGGGGCTTGAGAATTGCTTCCTTGACCTCCCCAAGCAAAGTTAGGGTGATTTCTCCAGCCTGGGTTATAGGTATTAGAATAAGAATTGTTCTTTTGATTAACTTGGTTCCCCACATAACACACTGAGGTTGGATTACTAGGACAAAATTCAAATGTGTGCCCTTCACCACAATAAACACATGACTCAGTACTTACTACTTGGTTCACCATAGCTGCATTTTGAACATTAGGGGTAGCTTGGGCTGCATTTCCAATAGTTAGATTCTTCAACATATTGGCCATGGATGCCATTTGGGCATTTATAGCAGCTAAGGCATCTAACTCTAACATTCGTTTGTTCTTTTTGCCTTGGAAGCTCCTTGAATCAGCCCACTGACAGTTGTTTGAGGATATTCTTTCCAATATCTCAAATGCTTCATTATAGGTCTTTGATAAAAGAGCCCCATTTGCAGAAGCATCAACAACTTGTTTAGTGGTTGTATTCAACCCATTGTAAAATATCTTCATTTGAATACAATGAGGGAGTCCATGATGAGGGCATTTCCTAAGCAAGTCCTTAAATCTCTTCCAGGCCTCACTTAAGGATTCATCATCAAATTGCTGAAAAGCCACGATCTCATTTCTAAACTTAGCATTCCTAGTTGGTGGGAAATACTTAATGAGGATTTTTTCAGGAAGTGTGTTCCAAGAATCAACTGCCCCTGGAGGAAATGTATTCAACTCTGTCTTGGTTGCATCTCTAAGGGAGTAAGGGAACAAACTCAACCTTAGGGCATCCTTAGGCACTCCTGGCAGTATAAACGAATCACTAACCCCTATGAAGGATTTCAAATGCAGATGAGGATCTTTAGATGATAGTCCATGAAACTGTCCTATGGTTTGAAGCATTTGAAACATGACAGGTTTAAGCTCAAACGTTGGGGATTGGATTTCTGGCCTAATGATCCCAGGATTTAACTCTTCAACCAAGGGATTGGCATAAGTTCTAATAGCTCTCTCCCTGTCATCTGCTAAAACAATAACATTAGCATGGACCATAGCTTGGGGTTCAACAAAAGGTGGTCTAAAGGCTCCTTGACCTTGTGGCTGGTTTCCAGGGTTATTTTGAGGATTATTAGGATCTACAGGACCTCCACGAAAATCTGTCATTTTCTCCTTTTAAATCCTCCTTCTTCTATGAAATGCTCTCTCAGGTTCAGGATCTAAGAAAAAATCTAAACCTAGGAAATCATTCGTGCACAATTACACCATCTGAAAAAACAAAGAACCACCTTAGTTAGACCTTTTCTTTCAGCTCAAAAATCACTAAAAGCAACTTAAACAAAGTAAAAATAAAACTAATCCCCGGCAACAGCGCCAAAAACATGTTTGCTTAAAAAGAGGTGTATGAAATTATCAAGAAAACACTCCTAAACTGTGCAAGTATACACAATCTAAGCAGCAAGTGATAAGTATATTTAATCGTCTCCTAAGAGATTAATTGTGGAAATTTCACTAAGTTGAGTTGAATTTAATGAGTAAGGGGTAACCAACATAAATGAAATGAGTATTGACTTTAGAAATTAAAAGTAACAACTAAAAGGCTAAAGTAATGCAGAAGTTGATTAATAAGGGTAAGGTAGCAGCACAACAGGCTTAACCAAAGCAGTAAAAAAGGGATTGGATTAGGGGTAAATTATGCTTCAGCAATCTTAATGCTATAGCTCAAAACCGCACCAAAGCTCAAAACAGTTTAATTCACGGAATCTTCCCAGATTTCCTTATGAATTAGGTACTCAATTCCCATTAAATACCTAAATTGTAACTCCTAACTGTCAACACTAGGTGAGTGTCTATCCCTAAACTCCTTAATCACCTGAGAGAAGTGAATCCCTTAATTAGAACTAGAGTTATGCCTTGAAATCAGTTTACTCTTCCCTTTCCCAATTTGAAATAAACACTACTAAGATGAGATGGCCAAACAAATCTTAGCTGAGCAGTAAAATCACAAGGCACAAGAGTGAGGTAGCAGCAAATTACTCATTCATTAAGTTTACATTCTCATAAAGCCCCTAATCCTGACCCCATTTTGTTCATTATGTTAAGAAAAGACAACAATTAAAACAGTAAACCTAATGTTAAACATGCTTAAAATGGTCTTAGTTACAATGGAAAAGAGTAAGAGAAAGAAAACAAAAGAATAAGCAGGTGGGTGAAGTTGCCAAGCCTCCTTTGGTCCACTTCCACACTTTTTCCAGAAGAGGAATGCTTCCCAAGGTTGGCTTCTCGTGATGTTCTTCTTCCTCTCACTCTCCCAATCGACTTCTCCTATTTTCTTCTTGTTGGGATTTTTGTCCTAATCTTGTGTTTTTAAATTACTGTTTGAAATTAATAAGAGTTATTTATTTCATTACTTTCTGTCTCGCAATATTTACAAACTTTTCCAATAAACAAAGCTCCTGGGTCATTGAATTTATGAGAGAACTAGAACTTGAACGGTGTGTAGTGGACACACAGGGAGGATGACGTTCGAGTTAATGACCCGAATGGTCTACAGTATATGGATAGGGTTGGAGTCTTAATCCTGAATACACTGTGGATACGACCCGCTTTGTATTAGATACAAACGAGGTGATCTAACTCATTCATGTGGTGGACATGCGAGTGGGGGCATCCTGTGCAATGTGATTGTACAAGACCGGACCGTGAATTATTAGACCTACTGATGTAACACCGTTGATGTGATGGACTAATAAATTCGTAGATGACCCATTAGTGACTCGACACGAATCACGAAGCGTTACGGACTCACATGCAGGGTCCGTCGCCTTTGACTAGTACGGGTGAGGGTGGTCACAGTTACTCACCCAATATGCCTATCTTATCAGGGATAGGACCAAGAAGGGAGTTGGGAACTTAACTACGCGAGATGGAATTCACTCGTTCCCGCCATTAGGGAAACTAGAGGGGTTGTTCCCTTAAGTGTTGTCTTCAGGGCTTGGACAACGGGCGCCCACCTTCTCATTGGCCCGAGAACGGTGTTGTGTATGGTTTGACCATCACAATATGTTGTTCATTAGATGAGCAGTGGGGACTTAAGGAACAAAAAGCAGATACAGGGGTAAAACGGTAATTTAGCCCAGCCGTGTCTACGAACAACCTGTGAAGGGTCGACTCATGAGAATTGGTTATATCAGTGGACACGTAATATTCTGCACTGACGGGAGTGCAGCTATGGGCTTTAGTGGAGTGTTACCATAGCTAATGAATGTTGATTAGTCGGGTCAAAGAGTTTGATATGTTAATCTAGAATCATTGGAGCTCATCACTGTAGGTCCATTAGATCCCTCGGTTGGCTCAAACTGGGTTAAAAGAAGGGTTAATGTTTTGGTGTGAAATTAAAGTGTTTAATTTCACTTAGAGGCATTTATGTCATTTATATGAGATATGAATGATATAATATATAGTTTAATGTGAATGAGATTCATAATAAACTATAGGTTAGCCTAATTGTTGAATTATGGCTAATTGGAGAAATTAATTGAGAGAAATTAAATTGGATGAGATTCAATTTAATAAATTCACAATTATGCAAATGTGATTTGTATAATGAGATATGAGATATCTTATATTATATGGTTATGCAAATATGATTTGCATAACCTATGGTTGTGGTAAAATGGTAATAATATGGAGATTTTAACTTCATGTTCTCTCCATTATTTAAACCCTTCTTGCAAGAAGGGAAGAATGAAAATCTCTCATTTTTGGAAATTTCACCAAAAGAAGAGAACTCTCTCTCTCAACTTTTCTCTCTAGAATTTCTCCCCTCTCAACCAAAACGAAGTTTCCACAAACTTCCTTCTTTCCAAAAGAAGAACAATCGAGAAACCAGTAGTGGTTGTGTTCGGTTCTTGTTCGTGAGAAGAGATCAAGTTCGTTGAGATCGAGATTTCACGAAGTGTTCGTGATCAAAGGAAGGAACAGTGAAGATTTGTCTTCAACAAGTAAGTAGTTCTACTTGTTGTATTCTTCTTTCCTTCAATTGCATGTTTAGCCTAGATCTAAGTGTTAGATTAATTTTAATGAAATCTAGTTGCACAATTTTCACCACAACGATTCAATTTCTTCTGTTGTGTGGGATTCCCATTCCCTTCAATTGGTATCAGAGCCAGGTTGGTTCGATTTTGTGCAATGTTTTTCGTTAAAATTAGGTGGGTATATGCCTTAATTTATGTGATAAATTGTTGGTTTGCATATTGGATAATTTCAGTTTTTGGCACTTTTAGATTTACAATTTTTATGTTGATGAGATTAATGTAAGGGTCCGTTGTTTTTGGGCATTTTGTTGTAAATCGAGTCTGTAAGTCCGAGGTGTTCGTGGCAAGAGTTGAGCAAAAGAAATCGGAGCGGAAACGGGCGAAAATTGACGAAGAACAGCAAGTGGAGATGTTGTTTTGTCGATGGTGTTGAGACGCTGTTCTTCGGCGTCTCAACGCCATTTGCTTGACAGAGGAGCCTGCTGCTGCGCAAAGCGCGTACGTAACGCGCGCCACGGCGTGGAGCACGCTGACCTTGACGCTGGACGCTGCAGCGTTGCAACGCTGCCCACGGCGTTGCAACGTCGCACGCGTAGTGGGCTATTTTTGAGAAAGTGGGGCAGTTGCAACGTGTTTATTATTTAAAAATTCATTTATAAAATGTATTTATTTATTTATTTATTTTATTTTATTAAATAATATTAATATAAATGTTTTATTATGTTATTTAATTAAATAAGTGCCCCTATGTGCCAAAAACCGCTCCATTTTTGCTATTTAATTATTTTATGCATGTGATGTATGATTTAATTAAATTTTATGTGCATGATGTATGTCATATAGATTTAAAATCCCACCTTAGGTAAGACATTTCATGCATCATTTATATTATAAGAGTTACAGTATATAGTTTGCATGATAGGTTATATTATAAATGTTATACTATAATTAAATACATGTTTTAATTTAATTAATATAAGTGTTATATTTTTTAGATTAAAGTATGCTCATGCATTTATATTCATGTGATGAATTAATGTTGTTATAGTATATAGTTATTCATGTGATGAATGATCAAGCACTATAACATAGAAATGCATGCAACCTAAGTTAAATTATTAGTTTTAAAGTGTTTAGAACTAGAATAATTAGACTTAGGTTTTCTATTTTCTAATAAGATTAGAAATTAGGAAATCAAATATGACCTTTGAATGGTGACTGATTAGTAACTCTGTCTAAGGAAGGTTTTGTCTAAGGCTGGGGTATTTAAGTTGACGCTTGCGGAACACCCATACCTGGAAACCGACCTGGGAGTGAATTCGATCCGGAGATTCTTAGGTTATATTTTCGTGAGTGTCGTTAATTAAAGTGTTGATTAATTTACTCACATAGACCTAAGTAATAATGTGATTATAAACTTAGGTTAATACCATATAAGAGTTATATTGGTAGACTTAGGTAAATTTTAGCCGGTTTATCTAGGTCAATCCCTAATAAAATAAAGTGCTAAGTGGGAGGAAATAAAGTGTATAAGAAACGTTTGATTTTCTAACCACAAATCTCCGTTAAGTCCGCACCGTGAGATCTATACTCGGTCTCGTGGCGCAAATGGGAGCGTCCCCCTTCGGGTGGCATTTGTATGGGTCAATATCATCGTGGATGGAGAGAGTACTTATAGTGAGTGGGAACGGGATCTGTGAAAACGGGACCCATGGTCTCTTCTTTCGATTCACACCGTGAGATGCCTATGATCCACCTGCTAGTTTGGCCTGGACCAGACAATCCCTTCGGACGGCCTGATCATGGGAGTCGGAACACCGTGAATTCCCGAAAGGGATACAATTTCCTAGTTGGTTTTTCTACTCTGTTCACCCTTCGGTGGCTATTGTTTGGACGGATACTTGGAAACTTAAACATTGAGGGTGACACTCACAGAAGTCGTTAAGAGTTAATGAATTTGACCGAACAATGGTAATTGGACGCCTAATGGAATAAGAGTTATTCTGGGATTAGGGTCTGATCGAGAAAGTCTCGTCTTAGAGGAGGAGTGTTTTGTTCACCCTTCGGTGGCGGTCATTCTAAACCTTTAGGATATCATTGCAAATTTTGAATGACCTAGGGATCATAAAACAATTTTTACTAAAACTTGATTGGATTTCAAAAGTTTTTTGCGAGACTAACACAATGTTTTTTGATTTTTCAGCAAAAATGTCTAGCTCAATCATAGCTTTACTCGTGTCTGACAAATTAGTGGGAGATAATTACCAAACATGGAAAAACAACTTAAACACGATTTTTGTAACTGACGACATTAAGTTCGTGCTCACTGAGGAGTGTCCTCAGGTGTCAGGCTCGACTGCATCGCGAAGTGTTCGTGATGCATACGATCGTTGGATCAGGGCCAATGAAAAGGTCAAGGTCTATATCATTGCCAGCATGTTTGATGTTTTGGCGAAAAAGCATGAGCTGATGGTCACCGCTAAGGAGATCATGGAGTCCTTGTAGGAAATGTTTGGACAACAGTCCTTTCAAGTCCGGCATGACTCGCTCAAATACGTCTTCAACGCACGGTTGAAAGAGGGGTCGTCGGTCCGTGAACATGGTCTAGACATGATGACCCACTTTAATCTAGCGGAGATGAACGACACTTCGATCGACGAGTCGAGGCAGGTCAGTTTTATCTTGGAGACTCTTTCGAAGAGTTTCCTTCAGTTTCGTAGCAACGCTATTATGAACAAGATAAACTACACTCTGACTACTCTTCTTAACGAGTTGCAAACCTTCCAGTCCTTGATGAGGATCAGGACGTTGGAAGCTGAGGCAAACGTTGCCTTTAGGTCTTATCACAGGGGTTCGACCTCTAGGACAAAGCCAGTTGCTCCTTCTCACCCGAAAGGGAAGAAGAAGAAGATGAATAAGGGTAGAACTAACCGAGCTGCCGCCCAGAAGGGCAAGAAGGTCAAGGAAGTTGCAGAAAAAGGAAAGTGTTTCCACTGCAATGGGGACGGCCACTGGAAGAAAAATTGTCCCAAGTTCCTAGCTGAGAGGAAGAATCAAGGTAAATGTGATTTACTTGTGACTCAAACTTGTTTAGTGGAGAGTAGTGACTCTACATGGACCAACCCAAAGGGTATGAATATTTCATCTCTGTGGTCCGATGAATGTTAAAGTCAGGGGAGGATATGAATATTGCATCTCTTTTATAGATGATTATTCTAGATTTGGGCATATTTTCCTAATGCACCACAAGTCTGAAGCACTTGAAAAGTTCAAGGAATTCAAGACTGAGGTTGAAAATCAATTAGGTAAAATTATTAAAACACTTCGATCGGATCGAGGTGGAGAGTACATGGATTTAAAATTCCAGAACTATATGATAGAACATGGAATTACATCCCAACTCTCAGCTCCCGACACGCCACAGCAAAACGGTGTATCAGAAAGGAGAAATAGAACCTTGTTGGACATGGTTCGATCAATGATGAGTTATGCTCATCTTCCTAGTTCCTTTTGGGGTTACGTAGTGGAGACTGCAGTATACATTTTGAATAATGTGCCCTCCAAAAATGTTTCTGAAACACCTTTTGAACTCTGAAAAGGACATAAAGGTAGTTTATGTCACTTGAGAATATGGAAATTTGTCAGACACATGTGCTTGTGACAAATCCAAAGAAGTTGGATTCACGTTCAAAGTTATGCCTATTCGTAGGATACCCAAAAGAAACAAGAGGTTGTTTATTCTATGATCCTAAGGAAGATATGGTTTTTGTGTCGACAAATGCCATTTTCTTAAAGGAGGACCACATAAGGGACCACAAACCAAAAAGTAAAGTAGTGTTGAGTGAGTTAGACAGAACAAAAGTAAAGGTTGCTAATAAGAACACTAGTACGTCAACAAGAGTTGTTGATACTAGTTTTTCTAGTCAAGAGAGCCCATCTCAAGAGTTGAGTATGCCTCGACGTAGTGGGAGGGTTGTAATACAACTTTGACCAGTTACATGGTTTTAATTTGAAACCCAAGTTGTTATACCGGATGACAATCTGCGAGGATCCATTGACTTATAATCAAGCAATGGTTGACAAAGACAAAGACAAATGGGTCATAGCCATGGACCAAGAAATGGAGTCTATGTACTTCAATTCTGTTTAGGATCTTGTAGATAAGCCTGATGAGGTAAAACCTATAGGTTATAAGTGGATCTACAAGAGAAAGCGTAGTGTAGATGGCAAGGTGCAAACCCTTAAAGCTAGACTAGTAGTAAAGGGTTATACCCAGGTTGAAGGGGTTGACTATGAGGAGACCTTTTCACCTGTTCGTATGGTAAAGTCTATCCGTATCCTTCTTGCCATTGTCGCATATTATGACTATGAGGTATGGCAAATGGATGTCAAGACAGCCTTTTTGAATGGCAATCTTGAGGAAAATATCTACATGGACCAACCCAAAGGGTTCATTGAACCAGGACAAGAGCAAAAGGTTTGCAGGCTTAAAAGGTCAATTTATGGACTGAAACAAGCCTCTAGGTCCTTAAATATAAGATTTGATAGGCAATCAGATCTTATGGTTTTGACCAGAATGATGATGAACCTTGTGTCTACAAGAAAATCTTCAATAGTTCTGTCGCATTCCTAATTCTCTATGTGGATGATATCTTACTCATTGGGAATGATGTAGGTTATCTTACTGACATCAAGGAATGGCTAGCTACGCAGTTCTAAATGAAATATTTGGGTGATGCGTAGTTTGTTCTTGGGATCCAGATTGTCCGGAACCGCAAGAATAAAACACTAGCCTTGTCTCAAGCATCTAACATAGACAAAGTGTTATCAAGGTTTAAGATGCAAGATTCCAAAAAGGGTTTGTTGCCTTTTAGACATGGAATCCATTTGTCTAAGGAAGCAGTGTCTAAGACACCTCAAGGAGTTGAGGATATGAGACAGATTCTTTATGCATCTATTTGTTGGGAGCCCGATGTACGTCATGTTGTGTACTAGGCCCGACATCTATTTTGCAGTTGGGATGGGTGGTGAGGTATCAATCCAATCCGAGGACTTGAACACTGGACAACAGATTAAAACAATCCTTAAGTATCTTGGAGAGAACAAGGAACTACATGCTTGTGTATGGGGCTAAGGATTTGATCCTTACAGGATACACTGATTTCGACTTTCGATCGATAAAGATTCTCGAAAATCTACATCAAGGTCAGTATTCACTCTTAACGGAGGAGTTGTAGTGTGGCGAAGCATCAAGCAAGGATGCATCGCTGATTCCACCATGGAGGCCGAATATGTAGCAGCTTGTGAAGCAGCTAAGGAGGTCGTTTGGTTAAGGAAATTCATGCTAAATTTGGAAGTTGTTCCAAATATGACTTTGCCCATCACACTATATTGCGATAACAGTGGTGCAGTGGCAAATTCGAGGGAACCCCAAAGTCACAAGAGGGGAAAACACATGGAGCGGAAGTATCATCTCATCCGGGAGATCGTGCATAGAGGAGACGTGATTGTCACGAAGATAGCCTCAGAGCACAAGATTGTTGATCCTTATACAAAGGCTCTCACGGCTAAAGTATTTGAGAGTCACCTAGAAGGTCTAGGTTTACAAGTCTTTCCCAACTAGGGCAAGTGGGAGTATTTTTTACAAAGGGGTTTAAATGCCCTAGTTTATTGTATTTACATTACTGTAATGTAAATACAATAAACTAGGGCATTTAAAGATGGTCATTAGCCGTGGATCGCAAATTATTAGTCTAACCAGTGTAACATCGTTAACAGGATAAGACTAGTAATTTATAGATGGTCATTAGTGACTCGACCTGAATCCTGAGCAAATTAAGGACTCCTGCTTATAGAGGTTTGTCCTTAGACTAGTATGGGTGAGAGTGGTGCATGGCCAGGACTCGATAAGCCTACCTTCTCGAGGGACGAGAACCTCGTAGGTAGTGGGAACTTAAGCTGTGCAAGATGAAATTCACTCATTCCTATACTAAGGAATTAGATAGGTTGTTCCCTTAAGAACTGACTCCAGGTCTTGAACAACGGGGCCCCACCCTCTATGAGGGTATGAGTCTAAGGTAGGACCTTAGACTTTTTGTTCATTAGAGGATCAATGGTGCTTAAGGAGCAAAGAGGTAATCACATGGGTAAAATGGTAATTTGACCCAACCGTGATTACGAACAACCTGTGAAGGGTCGACTCATGGGTAATGACTATATCAGTGGACACAATATTATCTACGTGTGAGAGAGTGCGGCTACAAGTCTATAGTGGAGTGACTTGTAGTTAATGAATATTGATTAACTGGATCAAAGAGTTTGATCAGTTAATCTCACATCATTGGAGCTTATGAACTGTAGGTCTATTTGGTCCTCCGTTGGCTCAATATGGTAATATTTAGGGTATAAAGTTAGGACTGAAATTGAAGTGTTCAATTTCATACATGAGGTGTTATATCAATTATATATGATATAATTGATATAATATATAGTTTTAATGTGAATTAGATTCATATATAAACTATATACTAAAGAAAGAATAAAGGAGGGGTAGGATGGTCATTTCCATCCTATTCCCCTATATATATGGTTGCATGAGATGCAACTAGGTTAAGTGATTCCAAGCATTTGTTGTGTTGTTGGAAAGGTTCCAAGACATCAAACATCTCTCTCACAAAACACCTCACCTCTCCTAAAGGGAACCCACCTTCCTCCCTCACCTAGAGAACAACGGAGAAGATCTGGTGGTAGTGTGGGTGTTCGTACAAGTTCGTGTTGCTGAGATCTTAATCGTAAGAGAGGAGGAGCACTTGAAGAAAGGTTCTTCAAAGGTAATTTTCTTGTTGTCCATTATGTTCATATGCTTAAACTAGTTATATATGTTATTGAATTAAATCGTTGTAACTAAATCAAGAGCGCGCGATTCACAATCGCTTCCGCTGCGGGACTTCGATTCCCTTCAATAAGATCACGAGAACTCAAGAAGGGCTTTTCGCTTTCGGGCATGGGTTCGATTGTTCAAGGATCAGTGTCCTAAGACTCCTCAAGAGGTTGAGGATATGAGACGGATCCATATGCTTCAGCTGTAGGGAGCCTGATGTATGCCATGTTGTGTACTAGGCCCGACATCTGTTATGAAGTAGGGATTGTCAGTAGGTATCAATCCAATCCAGGATTAGATCACTGGACAGCCGTAAAGGAGAACGAGGAACTACAGCTTAGTGTATGGCGGTAGGGATTTGATCCTTACAGGATACACAGATTCTGACTTTCAGACCGATAAGGATTCTAGGAAATCCACTTCGCGGTCAACCTTCATTCTAAATGGAGGAGTTGTAGTATGGTGAAGCATTAAGCAGGGATGCATCGCCGATTCCACTATGGAAGCGGAGTATGTTGCGGCTTGTGAAGCTGCAAAGGAAGCTGTTTGGCTTAGGAAGTTCATGTCAGATTTGGAAGTTGTTCCAAATATGAACTTGTCGATCACGTGTTTTGTGACAACAGTGGTGCAGTAGCCAACTCCAAAGAGCCTCAGAGCCATAAGAGAGTCAAACATATATAGCGGAAGTATCATTTGATACGGGAGATTGTGCACCGCGGAGACGTGACAGTTACGCAAATAGCATCGGAGCACAACGTAGCTGATCCATTTACAAAGCCCCTCACGGCTAAGGTGTTTGAGGGTCACCTAGAGATTCTAGGTCTTCGAGTGCTTCCTGACTAGGGCAAGTGGGAGATATGTCAACGGGTATTCAATGCCCTAGTTTATTATATTACTTCATTGTAATTTATGTACATTTCAAAAATGTATTTTCTCCACTAGCTTAGTCCAAGTGGGAGTTTGTTGGAATTTTTGTCCTAATCTCGTGTTTGTAAATTACTGTTTGAAATTAATAAGATTTATTTATTTCATTACTTTGTGTCTCGCAATATTTACAAACTTTTCCAATAAACTAAGCTCCTGGGTCTTTGAATTTATGAAGGAACTAGATCTTGAATGGTGTGTAGTGGACACATAGGGAGGATCGCGTTCGAGTTAATGACCTGAATGGTCTACAGTATATGGATAGGGTTGGAGACCTAATCCTGGATACACTGTGGATGCGGCCCGCTTTGTATTAGATACAAACGAGGTGATCTGACTCGTTCATGTGGTTGACATGCGAGTGGGGGAATCCTGTGCAATGAGATTGTACAAGATCGACCACGAATTATTAGACCTACTGATGTAACACCGTTGACAGTAAGGACTAATAAATTCGTAGATGACCATTAGTGACTCGACTTGAATCCTGAGCGTGTTACGGAGTCCTGTCTGCGGGGGTCTGTCCTTTGACTTGTACGGGTGAGGGTGGTCACAGTTACTCACCCAATATGCCTATCTTCTCAGGGACAGGACCAAGTAGGGAGCTGGGAACTTAACTACGCAAGATGGAATTCACTCGTTCCCGCCATTAGGGAAACTAGAGGGGTTGTTCCCTTAAGTGTTGTCTCTAGGGCTTGGACAATGGGCACCCACCTTCTCACTGGCCCGAGAATGGTGTTGTGTATGGTTAGACCATCACAATATGTTGTTCATTAGAGGAGAAAATGGGACTTAAGAAACAAGAAGTAGACACAGGGGTAAAATGGTAATTTGACCCAGCCGTGTCTACCAACAACCTGTGAAGGGTCGACTCATGGGCATTGGTTATATCAGTGGACACGTAATATTCTACACTGACGGGAGTGCAGCTACGGGCTTTAGTGGAGTGTTACCATAGCTAATGAATGTTGATTAGTCGGATCAAAGAGTTTGATATGTTAATCTCGAATCATTGGAGCTCGTCACTGTAGGTCCATTAGATCCCTCGGTTGGCTCAAACTGGGTTAAAAGAAGGGTTAATGTTTTGGTGTGAAATTAAAGTGTTTAATTTCACTTATAGGCATTTATGTCATTTATATGAGATATGAATGATATAATATATAGTTTAATGTGAATGAGATTCATAATAAACTATAGGTTAGCCTAATCGTTGAATTATGGCTAATTGGAGAAATTAATTGAGAGAAATTAAATTGGATGATATTCAATTTAATTAATCCACAATTATGCAAATGTGATTTGTATAATGAGATATGAGATATATTATATGGTTATGCAATTATGATTTGCATAACCTATGATTGTGGTAAAATGGTAATAATGTGGAGATTTTAACTCCATTTTCTCTCCATTATTTAAACCCTTCTTGCAAGAAGGGAAGAATGAAAATCTCTCATTTTTGGAAATTTCACCAAAAGAAGAGAACTCTCTCTGTCAACTTTTTTCTCTAGAATTTCTCCCCTCTCAACCAAAACGAAGTTCCCAAAAACTTACTTCTTTCCAAAAGAAGAATAATCGAGAAGCCATCAGTGGTTGTGTTCGGTTCTTGTTCGTCAGAAGAGATCAAGTTCGTTGAGATCGAGATTTCGTGAAGTGTTCGTGATCAAAGGAAGGAACAGTGAAGATTTGTCTTCAACAAGTAAGTAGTTCTACTTGTTGTATTCTTCTTTCCTTTAATTGCATGTTTAGCCTAGATCTAAGTGTTAGATTAATTTAATGAAATCTAGTTCCACAATTTTCACCACGACGATTCAATCGTCTTCCGCTGCGTGGGATTCTCATTCCCTTCACTTCTTACTCCACCCCCCCTCCCCCTCTTGCCAAAAAACGGCTAAAGAAAGCATTTATATCATATCCACCTCGAAATGAGGGTTGAATAGACAAGGACAATGATCTGAAGGCCTCCCATTGGCTCACAGCAGCTGATATGGCAGCTTTTTTATCCAGCTCAATTAATGAATTTTGTCCACATGTACATTCTGCGAACTGATATCAGAATTGTGCTCCAACAATCTTGATCCTTCAACAAATGCACAGCTACAACAGCTCGAAGCAGACCTTCGACACTTCATAACATCCATCTTCCCAAATCTCCTGAAAACATGGCCAAAATGATAAAATTTATTAATGAAAAGTACTTAGATGGCCTAAAGGTACTTCAGACTCACCTTGTGACAATTAACATACAAATGTACCTAATGTAGGGGTTAAGATAGTCAAGAAAACTCAAAATACCAAGAAATAATCACAATAAAAGCTCAATCTTAGCTCTCATGCTAAGATGTAACAGTGGTCATTCTAAACCTTTGGAGTATCATTGCAATTTTTGATGACCTAGGGATCATAGGATAAAAATTTGGTAAAACCTGATTGGATTTTCAATGTTTTTCGAGACTAATACAAAGTTTTTCATTTTTCAGCAACAAAATGTCAGACGCCTTTAATGCTCTTTTAGCTTCTGATAAGTTAGTCGGCGCTATTTTTCAAACGTGGAAGTACAATATTGGCACGATTTTGCTAAATGACGATCTAAAGTTCGCGCTCACTGAGGAGTGTCCTCAGGTGCCCGGTCCATCAATCTTATTCAACGAATTACAGGGACAGGAAGCTGAGGCAAGTGTTGCCTTCAGATCTTTTCATAGGGGTTCGACTTCTAGGACAAAATCTGTAGGTTCTTCAAGCCCGAAAGGGAAGAAGAAGAAGTTGAAGGAGGTTAAAGTTGACCGCGTTGCCGCCCAAAAGGGCATAGAGATCGAGGAAGTTGCAAGAAAGTGTTTCTACTGCAACAGGGACGATCACCTGAAAATGAGTTGTCCCAAGTTTCTTGTTGAAAAGAAGAAGGCTGGTAAATGTGATTTACTTGTTATAGAAACTTATTTAGTGGAGAGTAATGACTCTGTTTGGATACTGGATTCAGGCGCCACTAACCATGTTTGCTCTTCTTTTCAGGGAATAAGTTCCTGGCAGCGAGTGCAAGAGGGAGAGATAACGCTTAGGGTTAGATCTGGAGAAGTTGTCTCAGCTGCAGCGAACGG
Source organism: Trichosanthes cucumerina (assembly GCA_036507285.1). Classification (NCBI taxonomy): domain Eukaryota; kingdom Viridiplantae; phylum Streptophyta; class Magnoliopsida; order Cucurbitales; family Cucurbitaceae; genus Trichosanthes; species Trichosanthes cucumerina. Next base: position 29,517,540 of record CM071839.1, read on the forward strand.
CACGGTGAAGTTGTTTTTTGGCGGGAAGTACTTATTATTAGATAATATGTACATAGTTCCAGGGTTTACTAGAAACCTAGTTTTTATTTTCTACCTATTAGAACAAAATATTTCTGTTTCTTTCATGAGCAATAAAGCGTTTATTTCTCGAAATTGAAATTTGTTATGTTCTGCTTCACTTGAGAGTAATTTGTATGTTTTAAAGCCTAATACGGTCAAAAGTGTTTTGAATACTGGATTGTTTAAAACAACAGAAATGCGAACTAAGAGAGTAAAAGTTTCTCCAAAAGAAAATGCCCATCTTTGGCATCTAAGATTAGGCCACATAAATCTCAATAGGATTAAGAGACTAGTAAAGATCAAACTTCTAAGCGAGTTGGAAGAAAACTCTTTACCAGTTTGTGAGTCATGCCTTGAAGGCAAAATGACCAAACGTCCTTTTAGTGGAAAAGGATATAGAGCCAAAGAGCTTCTTGAGCTTTTACATTCTGACCTCTGTGATCCGATGAATGTTAAAGCACGAGGAGGTTACAAATACTTTGTATCTTTCATAGATGACTATTCGAGTTATGGGCATGTTTACCTAATGCATAGGAAGTCTGAAACTCTTGAAAAGTTCAAGCAGTTCAAGACTGAGGTTGATAACCTATTAGGTAAAACGATTAGAACACTTCGATCAGATCGAGGTGGAGAGTACATAGACACTGAATTCCATGACTATATGATAGAACATGGAATTACGTCCATGTTGTGATGTATGTCTTAATCTCGTTTTTGTTTATAATATTACCATTGAAATAAATAAGAGTTATTTCTTTCATCACTTTGTGTCTCGCAATTTTACAAACTTTGTCCAATAAACTAAGCTCCAGGGTCATTGAACTTATGAGAGAACTAGAACTTTAACGGTGTGTAGTGGACACACAGGGAGGATCACGTTCGAGTTAATGACCCGAACGGTCTACAGTATATGGATAGGGTTAGAGACCTAATCCAGGATACACTGTGGATGCGGCCCGCTTTGTATTAGATACAAACGAGGTGATCTGACTCGTTCATGTGGTTGAGATGCGAGTGGGGGCATCCTGTGCAATGAGATTGTATAAGACTGGACCATGAATTATTAGACCTACTGAAGCAACACCGTTGACAGTATAGGACTAATAACTTCGTAAATGACCAATAGTGACTTGACCTTAATCTTGAGCATGTTACGGACTCTTGTCTGTGGGGACCTGTCCTTTGACTAGTACGGGTGAAGGTGGTCATAGTTACTCGCCCAATATGCCTATCTTCTAAGGGACAGGACCACGTGGGGAGTTGGGAACTTAACTACGCGAGAGGGAATTCACTTGTTCCCGTCTTTAGGAAAACTAGAGGGGTTGTTCCCTTAAGTGTTGTCTCCAAGGCTTGGACAACCGGCTCTCACCCTCTCACTACACTGAGAGGGGTGTTGTATATGGTTGGACCATTACAATGTTGTTGTTCATTAGAGGAGTAGTGGGGACTTAAGGAGCAAGAAGTAGACACAGGGGTAAAATGGTGATTTGATCCAGCAGTGTCTACGAACAACCTGTGAAGGGTCGACTCACAGGCATTGGTTATATCACTGGACACAACTTGTCCTACAGTGACGGGAGTGCAGCTACGGGCTTTAGTGGAGTGTTACCATAGCTAATGAATGTTGATTAACTGGGTCTAAGAGTTTGACAGGTTAGTCTCGAATCATTGGAGCTCATCACCTGTAGGTCCATTAGGTCCCTCAGTTGGCTCAAACTGGATAAGTAGAGGGTTTACAATTTGGTATGGATTTGAAGTGTTCAAATTCATTATAAGGGCATTTATGTCATTTATATGAGATATGATTGACATATTATATAGTTTAATGTGAATGAGATTCATATTAAACTATAGGTTAGCCTAATAGTTAATTAGGGCTAATTTAGAGAAATTGAATTAAGAGAAATTAAATTGAATGTGATTCAATTTAAAATCCACAATTTTATACAAATGTGATTTGTATAATGAGATATGAGATATCTTATTATATATAGCTATGCAAATATGATTTGCATAACTTATGGTTGTGGTTAAATGGTAAATAGGTGGAGATTTCAACTCCACCTATCACCATTATATAAACCCTTTGCAAGAAGGATTTCATATGCAATTGGCTCATTTTTTGGATTTCTCACCAAAAGCACTTTGTAATTCTCTAAACTTTCTCTCAATTCTCTCCTCTCCTTTCACCAAAAAGAAGTCTCACGTACTCTCCTTCTACCTAAAAGAGAACAATTGAGAAGCCTTTCGGAGGTGTCCGGGTTACTCATTGTTCGAGGAGATCGAGTTCGTTGATTCGTGAACACGAAAAGTTCGTGACTGGAGAAGGAAAACGTGAAGAAGAGTTCTTCACAAGTAAGTAGCGTAATTCTCTTGTTGTTTTCTTTCTAAAAGCATGTTTAACCTAGGATTTATGTCATAGATTCAATTTTGAGAAAACGTTTTTCACAACGATACCACGACGATTCAATCGTCCTTCCACTGCGTGGGATTTTCATTCCCTTCAATTGGTATCAGAGCCAAATCATTGGCTTTTTTCGTTGTGCAAATGTTTTTCTTAAAATTAGGTGGGTAATGCTTCAATTTCATGAGATGAATTTGTTGGTTTTGCGAAATTGGATGTTTTCGGTTTTGGCACTAGTTTTAGATTTATTTTCGTTGATTAGATCAATGTAAAGGCCCATGTTTTGGGGGCATTTACAAAATAAATCGAGTCTGTAAGTCTGGATCTTTGTCGGCAAGAGTTGCTATGAAGAAATCGGAGCGAAAACAGGCGAAAAACGACGAAGAAGAGCAAATGAGCTTGTTGTACTGTCGACGACGTTGAGACGTTGTTCTTCGGTGTCTCAACGTTGTCCGCGCGGGCGAATGCTGAGCTACAGAGCAGCATTGCAACGTTGAGGCATGGAGCACGCAGGTGCGACGGCGAAGCGCGTTGTTGCGACGCTGAGAGCTGCGATGTTGTTGCAACGCCGCCACGCGTTACAACAGCTGCGTCGTAGTGTGGCGCGGTGGCGATTAGCGAGCAGAGAACGTGGGCGTGAAGTCTTTTTCAGCAACGTTGGGGCATTTGTTATTTTTTTATTTTTTTTATTTTTGTAAAATGTATTTAGTTTTTATTAAATTAAATTTATTAATTAATATTAATATAATAGTTATATTAATGTTAATTAATTTATTTAATGTCCCCTAAGTGCCAAAACCGGTCCAATTTTGCTATTTGTTTATTTTATGCATGAGATGTATGAAATATTTAATTCTATGTGTATAATGTATGTCATATAGATTTAAAATCCCACCTTAGGTTAAACATTTCTTGCATCATATTTATATTATAAGTGTTATAATATATAGTATGCATGGTAGGTTATATTATAAATGTTATAATATAAAGTATGCATGTTTTAATTTATTTAAATATAAGTGTTATATTTTTAGATTAAAAGCATGCTCATGCATTTAATTCACGTGATGAATGTATGTTATAGTTTAATATTATTCATGTGATGAATGATCAAGCACTATAACATAGAAATGCATGTAACCTAAGTTTATTATTAGTTTTAAAATGTTTATAACTTGAATAATTAGACTTACGTTTTCTAGTTCTAATAAGATTAGAATTAGGAAATCAAATATGACCTTTGAATGGAGACTATTTAGTAGCTCTGTCTAAGGAAGGTTTTGTCTAAGCTAGTAAAGTTTTTGCGAGACTGACATAAAGTTTTTACTTGATTTTTCAGCAAAATGTTTAGCTCAATAATAACTTTACTAGCTTCCGAAAAATTAGTGGTAGATAATTTTCAAACTTGGAAAAACAATATAAACACGATTCTAGTAACTGACAACCTAAAGTTCGTGCTCACTGAGGAGTGTCCTCAGGTGTCGAGCTCGACTGCATCACGAAGTGTTCGTGATGCATACGATCGATGGATCATGGCCAATGAAAAGGCCAAGGTCTATATCATTGCCAGCTTGTCTGAAGTCCTGACAAAGAAGCATGAGCTAATGATCACCGCTAAGGAGATCATGGAGTCCTTGCAGGAAATGTTTGGACAACAGTCCTTTCAGGTCCGGCATGACTCGCTCAAACACGTCTTCAACGCCCGGATGAAAGAAGGGGCGCGTGTCCGTGAACACGTTCTGGACATGATGACCCACTTTAATCTGACGAAGATGAACTGGCTTCGATCGATGAGTCGAGCCAGGTCAGCTTTATTCTGGAGACTCTTCCGAAGAGTTTCCTTCAGTTTCGTAGCAATAATGTTATGAACAAAATTAGCTACACTTTGACCACCCTTCTCAACGAGCTACAGAACTTTCAGTCCTTGATGAGGATCAGGACACCGGAAGCTGAGGTAAATGTTGCCTTCAGGTCCTTTCACAGGGGTTCGACCTCTGGAACAAAATATGTGGCTCCTTCTCACCTGAAAGGGAAGAAGAAGAAGATGAAAAAGGGTAAAGCTGACCATGTTGCCGCCTAAAAGGGCAAAAAGGTCAAGGAAGTTGCAGAGAAAGGAAAGTGTTTCTACTGCAATGGGGACGAGCACTAGAAGCGTAACTATCCCAAGTTCCTTGTTGACTGGAAGAATCAAGGTAAATGTGATTTACTGGTAACTGGAACTTGTTTAGTGGAATGTAATGACTCCACCTAGATATTGGATTCAGGTGTCACTAACCATGTTTGTTCTTCTTTTCAAGAAATTAGTTCCTGGCAGTAGCTGCGAGAGGGTGAGATAACGCTACAGGTTGGATCCGGGGAGGTTGTCTCTGGTGCAGCGGTTGGCACATTGAAGCTCTATTTCGGCAGCAATTACATTTTATTAGATAATATGTATATAGTTCCATATGTTGGGAGTGCGACCAAAGTCCCACATCGGTTAGAGAAGGGGAAGATCATGGGTATATAAGTGAGGGATAGTATCTCTATTGGTATGAGGTCTTTTGGGTGAAACCAAAAGAAAAACCATGAGGGTTTATGTCCAAAGTGGACAATATCATACCAATGTGGAGATATACGGAGGGTCGCTGTCCCTATCAGTGGTATCAGAGTCATGCCCCTAAGCCGTGATCGATAGAATCCTCGGGTGCCGAACAAAGGAGGCGAGCCTTGAAGTGTAGTCATGGTGGAGATCCGTGGTAGAGAGCTCTATCGGATAGGCGGTGTGCTCCGGGTAAAAGGAGTTGGTCTGGGCTGGCGGTGTGCTCCGGGTAAAGGAGTTGGCCAAGATAAGGGCTAGACGGATGGATGACTATTTGAGGGGAGGCTCGGTTGGTACTTTGTTCAAGGGGAGGATTGTTGGGAGTGTGACCAAAGTCCCACATCGGTTAGAGAAGGGGAAGATCATGGGTATATAAGTGAGGGATGGTATCTCTATTGGTGTGAGGCCTTTTGGGTGAAACCAAAAGCAAAACCATGAGGGTTTATGCCCAAAGTGGACAATATCATACCAATGTGGAGATATGTGGAGGGTCGTTGTCCCTATCAATTGGTATCAGAGCAATGCTTGATTTGTTTTGATTGAAACAAAATTGCATTGATTTTGGTGGGAATTGCATAAGGTTTGTTGTGAAACTTGTTTAGGAATTTTTTGGCCTTAGTTTACTTTGATTTTGATCAATTTGTATGTAAAGGCTCCTGCGTTTTTGGGCAAAAAGTGCATTATTGAGTCTATAAATGAGTTACGAATCGTTTGGGACCAATTTCAAGCAATTCGGTGGAGAATCAAGGGAGAAATTGCAAATTAAAGCTGTTGTGTTCGTGGAAGAAAGCTGTTGCCGAAGCAGCAGCGTTGCAATGCCGTTCATCAGCGTTGCAACGCTGAAGAACGGCGTCGCAACACCAGCGTCCCCTATCGACGCGGGCGTTCAAGGGACCCTCAGCGTTGCAACGCCATCCCGATAGCAGGCGCGCATAAGACAAAGAGGGCGTTGTAACGCTAGCATCAGCGTTGCAACGCCGTGAGGCATTTCCAGCAGTTGCAGACATGTTCAGTTGGTTCGTTGGTTTTGGTCCGGTTCGAGCAGTTCAAGGCCGGTTCAGGGTATTTTTGGACCGGTTTCATGAAATAAAATTAATGTAATTTTATTTTTTGCACTTTAGGGGCCAAATTATTCCGGTTTTACAGCTATTTATCTTTATGAATGTCATTTAGATTTTTCCCACCTTAGGATAAGCATGTTCATGCATTTTATTTATATGAATGTTATATAAATATGATCAATGCATGATTAATTTATTTTTCATGAGTAATTAATTGTAATTGTTATGATTAGATTATATGGAAAATAAATTGCATGGAGCATGAAATTACTTAGTTAAAATAAATGTTATTTTATTTAAGTAATTTTATAATTCAATTAGTTGAATTTCCTATTATAATTCCAATTTGAATAATGATTGTTGGATTTATAATATAGTTTCTTTCATAGGTTAATTATTGAATTATAAAAGTTATAAATTAAAAGGGTTTTAGAAACCATAACCTATAATAAAGAAATGCATGCAAACATAGGAACTTGGGTTAAAAATTTAATTAGTTTTAAATCGTTTAAAATTAATTTAGACCTAAGTTTTAATTTCTAATAGGATTAGAAATTAGTCTTACGTAGTATTTTAAATAGTTTAAAATCTAGTAGGACATTGGAACTTTGGTTATAAGGAAACTCTACCGATGAAGTTCTATCTAAGGTGAGGGGTACTTAAGTGGTGATTAACTAACACCTCTACACCGGGAACCGACCGGAACCTGAGTTGAAGTAACCTTAGTTCTATTTTATCTCTAGGTAATTAAAATGTTTATTCACCTAGACATAAGGTTTTAAGACCTAGTTATAATAGGCATAGACTTAGATAGATTCTTTTAGCCAGAATCCGACCAAGTTAAACCTATACCCTAGTCTTAGGAGCTTCAGTGGGAGAAAACGAGATGTTCGCATCGAGTTTACTCTCACGTCCTCAAGAGTTCACACCGTGAGTTCCATGCTCGGCTACGTGGCGTCAATAGGGCGTCCTCCTACGGTATGTGTTTGCATGGTTCAATACCAAGGTGAATGAGGGAAGTATCCATAGTAAATGGGAGCAGGATGCGTGTCAACGTATCCTACGGTCTCCTCCATTAGGTCGCACCGTGAGATTTCTATAGTTCGCCTGCTAGGTTGTCTTGGAACAACCAAACCCTACGGAGGGCCTGACTATAGGGATCGGAACACCGCGAACTCCAGAAATGGATAGGGTCTCTTAGGTTATTTGCCAACAGTTATCTTTCTTAATAGTAGCCTGTTGGCTCGAGCCTATTGGATCTGAAAATGGTAGGGTCACATTTACCGGATGAGTGAAGGGAATGAAAATCCTCGCGCAGGGGAAGACGATCGAATCGTCATGGTATCATTACGCTACTTGATTTTGTCAAAATGATCTAACTATTAGATCTAGGCTAAACATGCAAAAGAAGGAAGAAAATACAGCAAGATGAATTGTACTTACTTGTTGAAGACTCTCTTCAATATTCCTTCCAAAAATCACGAACACTTCACGAACAAACACGACCTCTACGATCCTGAATAAATTCCACGAACAAGAACATAACACCACCAATTGGAACCTTGGTTGTTCTTCTTTTGGAAAGAAGGAGAACGGTGGGATTCTAGAGTTTTGGAGAAGGAGGAGAGTTGTGAGAGTAGAGAGAATTTTGATCTCTTCTCTTTGATCAAAATAAAAAAAAAATGAGAGAATGCTCTCCAATCCCTTCTCGAAAAGGGTTTAAATAGTGGGAATGATGGAGTTAAAATCTCCACATTATTACCACTTTACCACAACCATAGGTTATGCAAATCTCATTTGCATAATCACATAATATAAGATATCTCATATCTCATATTGCAAATCTCATTTGCAATAATTGTGGATTAATTAAATTGAATCACATCCAATTTAATTTCTCTCAATTAATTTCTCCAATTAGCCCTAATTCAACAATTAGGCTAACCTATAGTTTATTATGAATCTCATTCACATTAAACTATATACTATATCATTCATATCTCATGTAAATGACATAAATGCCCTTAAAGTGAAATTGAACACTTCAATTTCATACCAAAACATTAACCCTTCTTTTAATCCAGATTGAGCCAACCGAGGGACCTAATGAACCTACAGTGACGGGCTCCAATGATCCGAGATTAATCTGTCAAACTCTTTGACCCGATTAACCAACATTTATTAGCTACGGTAACACTCAACTATAGTTCGTGAATCGCACTCCGTCGGTGCGAGAATATTACGTGTCCACCGATATAACCAATACCCATGAGTCGACCCTTCACGGGTTGTTGTTCGTAGACATGGTTGGGTCAAATTCATTTATTTTACCCCTGTGTCTACCTCTTGTTCCTTAAGTCCCCACTGCTCCTCTAATGAAAAACATATTGTGATGGTCCAACCATACACAACACCCTTCTCGGACCAGTGAGAAGGTGGGCGTCCGTTGTCCAAGCCCTGGAGACAGCACTTAAGGGAACAACCCCTCTAGTTTCCCTAAAGGCGGGAACGAGTGAATTCCATCTCGCGTAGTTAAGTTCCCATCTCCCTACTTGGTCCTGTCCCTGAGAAGATAGGCATATTAGGCGAGTAATTGTGACCACTCTCACCCGTACTAGTCAAAGGACAGACCCCCGCAGACAGGAGTCCGTAACACGCTAAGGATTCAGGTCGAGTCACTAATGGTCATATACGATATTATTAGTCCTTACTGTCAACGGTGTTACATCAGTAGGTCTAATAACTCACGGTCCGGTCTTGTACAATCTCATTGCACAGGATGCCCCCACTCGCATTTCAACCACATGAACGAGTCAGATCACCTCGTTTGTATCTAATACAAAACGGGTTGCATCCACAGTGTATCCAGGATTAAGTCTCCAACTCTATCCATATACTGTAGACCGTTCGGGTCATTTACTCGAACGTGATCCTCCCTGTGTGTCCACTACACACCGTTCAAGTTCTAGTTTTCTCATAAATTCAATGACCCTAGAGCTTAGTTTATTGGAAAAGTTTATAAATATTGCGAGATACAAAGTGATTAAATAAATAACTCTTATTAATTTCAAACAATAATTTACAAACACGAGATTAGGACAAAAATCCCAACAATGAGTTAAGTTAGGTAACAAGTCTTTGACCAAACAAACGGTAGCTAAGGATCATTGGGGCATGAGATGTTCTGGTAGTGGAAATTGCCTGAGAAAGTCTCAATTCAAGAGAGGAATGACTGACCGCCCGACGGAGACTTTTGTTCTAAACCCTTGAAGTATCGTTGCAAAATTAAAGGTTTAATTTAAACATTGGGTTTAGTTTAAACACTAGGGTTCTTTAATAATTTTGCTAAATATGATTAGTTTTTAGAATGGGTTAAAAGGCATAACTAATTAGAACTATTTTGGTTTTCAGCATGTCGTCCTCAATAATAGCCTTACTTAAAAGCGATCGTTTAACTGGTGAGAATTTTACTACGTGGAAATCCAACCAGAATACGATTCTGGTTGTTGATGACCAACAGTTTGTACTGACTGAGGAATGTCCTCGATCCCTGCTCGTAACACTCCTCAATCTGTTAAGGAGGCGTACGACCGTTGGATCAAGGCCAATGATAAGGCCAAGGTCTACATTTTGGCTAGTGTTTCTGAAGTTCTGGCCAAAAAGCACGAGGGCGTCGTCTCAACTCGTGAGATCATGAGTTCGCTGCAGGAAATGTTTGGACAACCGTCTGGACAAATTCGGCACGAATCCCTCAAATACGTTTATAACTCTCGTATGAAGGAGGGATCATCTGTGAGAGAACACGTTCTCGATCTGATGGTCCACTTCAACATGGCTGAGATGAACGGGGCGGTCATTGACGGGCAAAGTCAGGTATCGTTCATCATGGAATCTATTCTGAAAAGTTTCCTGCAATTTCGCAGCAAGGCGGTGATGAACAAGATTGAATATAACCTGACTACTCTCCTTAATGAACTACAGACTTTCCAGTCTCTTATGAAGAATAAGGGACAGACTGATGGAGAGGCAAATGTGTTTGCCCATTCCAGAAAGTTCCAGAAGGGTTCATCCTCTGGGACTAAGTTCTGTGGTTTATCTTCTGGGCTTAAGAAGACCCAAAAGAAGAAAATAGGAGGGAAAGGGAAGGCACCTGCTGCTGACAAAGGCAAGGGAAAAACCAAGGTTGCAGATAAAGGAAAATGTTTCCATCGCAGCGTGGATGGGCATTGAAGCTTAAAGCGCCCCAAAGTACTTCTTGAGCTCAAAGAGAAGAAAGGTAAATTAGATTTACTTATTCTTGAAAGTTGTTTAGTGAAAAATGATGATTTGACCTGGATACTTGATTCAGGAGCCACTAATCACGTTTGCTCTTCATTTCAGGAAACTAGTTCCTACAAGGAGCTCGCAGAGGGTGAGATGACGCTCAGGGTCGGAATAGGAGACGTCGTCTCAGCTCGTGCAGTGGGAGATGCCAAACTGTTTTTCGGAGATAGATTTCTTTTATTAAAAAATCTATATATAGTTCCTAAGCTTAAAAGGAACTTAATTTCTATCTCTTATTTAATAGAACTTGGATATTGTATTTCTTTTTCAATTAATGAAGCGTTCATTTTGAAAGAAGGTGTCAATATTTGTTCTGCTAAATTGAAAAATGGCTTGTACGTACTGAAACCGAATAAAACCAAAGCAATTTTAAATCATGAGATGTTTAAAAATGTTAGTACTCAAAATAAAAGGCAAAGAATTTCTCCAAATAATAATACCTATCTATGGCATCTTAGACTTGGTCATATTAATCTCAACCGGATTGAGAGACTCTCTAAGAATGGACTTCTAAATAAGTTAGAAGATGATTCTTGACCTCCTTGCGAATCATGCTTGGAGGGTAAAATGACCAAGCGACCTTTTACTGGAAAAGGTTACAGAGCCGTAGAGCCTCTAGAACTTGTGCATTCGGATCTTTGTGGTCCAGTGAATGTCAAAGCTCGAGGAAGGTACGAATATTTCATCTCTTTCATAGATGATTATTCGAGGTATGGTTATCTATATCTAATGCATCACAAGTCTGAAGCTCTTGAAAAGTTCAAAGTGTATAAGGCTGAAGTAGAGAATGCATTAGAGAAAATCATTAAAACACTTCGATCCAATCGAGGTGGTGAGTATATGGATCTGAGATTCCAGAAAATAAGGTGATTGTATCGACAAACGCCACGTTCTTGGAGGAAGATCACATGAGGAACCACAAACCGCGTAGTAAATTAGTACTAAATGAAGCTACACATGAACCAACAAGAGTTGTTGATCAAGCTGGACCTTCATCAAGAGTTGATGGAAGAGCCAGCACCTCAAGTTAGTCTCGTCCTTCTCAATCGTTGGGAATGCCTCGACGCAGTGGGAGGGTTGTTTCCCAACCTGACCACTACTTGGGTTTAGCTGAAACTCAAGTTGTCATACCTGATGACGGCGTAGAAGATCCATTGTCTTATAAACAGGCAATGAATGACGTAGACAAGAACCAATGGATCAAAGCCATGAACCATGAAATGGAGTCAATGGACTTCAATTCAGTATGGGAACTTGTAGACCAACCTGAAAGGGTTAGACCCATAGGGTGTAAATGGATCTATAAGAGAAAGAGAGATGTAGTCGGAAAGGTACAGATCTTTAAGGCTAGGCTTGTAGCAAAGGGTTTTACCCAAAGGGAAGGAGTTGACTATGAAGAAAATTTTTTCCTTGTTGCTATGTTGAAGTCTATAAGGATACTCTTGTCCATAGCCGCATTTTATGATTATGAAATTTGGCAAATGGACGTCAAGACTGACTTTTTGAATGGTAATCTTGACGAGAGCATCTATATGTCTCAACCCGAAGGGTTCATAGCCCAAGGTCAGGAGCAAAAAGTTTGCAAGCTCAATCGATCCATTTATGGGTTGAAACAAGCCTCAAGATCTTGGAATATAAGATTTGATACTGCGATCAAGTCTTACGGTTTTGACCAAAACGTTGATGAGCCTTGTGTTTACAAGAGGATCATCAACGACAAAGTAGCTTTGTTAGTACTTTATGTGGATGATATCCTACTCATTGGGAATGATGTAGGATACCTTACTGACATAAAGAATTGGTTGGCGACCCAATTCCAAATGAAAGATTTGGGAGAGGTGCAAATCTTCAGGAATCGCAAGAATAGAACGCTAGCACTGTCTCAAGCGTCTTATATCGACAAAATGTTGTTCAGATATTCGATGAAGAATTCCAAGAGGGGTTTATTACCCTTCAGGTACGAAGTTCATCTGTCTAGGGAACAGTGTCCCAAGACACCTCAAGAAGTTGAGGATATGAGACATATTCCCTATGCCTCTACAGTAGGTAGCTTAATGTATGTTATGCTATTGAAGGGAATCGAAGTCCTCGCAGCGGAAGTGATTGTGAATCGCGCGCTCTTGATTTAGTTACAATGGAAAATGCGAGAACGTAAAACATAGATTAAGCATAAAATACAGAAATGGACAGCAAGTATATTACCTTTGAAGAACCTTTCTTCAAGTGCTCCTCTGTCCACGGTCACGATCTCAAAGAACAAGAACTCAGATTTAACGAACACACACCACCACCAGGATCTTCTCCGTTGTTCTCTAGGTGAGGGAGGAAGGTGGGTTCCCTTTAGGAGTGGTGAGGTATTTTGTGAGAGAGATTTTGTGTTTTTGGAACACTTCCAACAACAAAAAGGAGGCTAGGAATTTTATCAAAAAACCCTTAACCTAGTTGCATCTCATGCAACCATATATATAGAGAATTGGGATGGAAATGACCATCTTACCCCTCCTTTAATCTCTCTTTAGTATATAGTCTAAATCACATTAAAACTATATATTATATCATATATAATTGATATAACTCCTCATGTATGAAATTGAACACTTCAATTTCACTCCTAACTTTATACTCTCTGTATTACCATGTTGAGCCAACGGAGTGATAATGGACCTACAGATCATGAGCTCCAATGATGTGAAATTAACTGATCAAACTCTTTGATCCAGTCAATCAATATTCATTAACTACAAGTCACTCCACTATAGACTTGTAGTTGCACTCTCCTCACTGTAGATATTATTATGTCCACTGATATAGTCATTACCCATGAGTCGACCCTTCACAGGTTGTTCGTAATCACCGTTGGGTCAAATTACCGTTTTACCCCTGTGATTACCTTTTTGCTCCTTAAGCACCACTGATCCTCTAATGAACAACAAGTCTAAGGTCTTACCTTAGACTCATACCCTCATTGAGGGTGGGGCCCCATTGTTCAAGACTTGGAGTCAGTTCTTAAGGGAACAACCTATCTAATTCCTCAGTAGAGGAATGAGTGAATTCCATCTTGCACAGTTAAGTTCCCAGCTACCTACGAGGTTCTGTCCCTGAGAAGGTAGGCCTATTGAGTCGGCTACAGGTCACTCTTAACTTGCTCAGTATTCAGGTCAAGTCACTAATGACCATCTATAAATTACTAGTTTTATCCTGTTAACGGTGTTATACTGGTTAGACTAATAATTTGTGATCCAGTCTTGTATGAAGTCTTCATACAGGATGCCCCCACTCGCATGTCAACTACATGAATGAGTTGGATTACCTCATTTGTACTAATTACAAAGTGGGTCGCATCCATGGTGTTACTAGAATGAGGTTTCCAACCTTATTCTTATACCATAGACTGTTTAGGTTATAATCTTAAAGTCAACCCAAATAGTGTCCACTACACTGATTTCAAGATAAACGTTATAACCTTGGAGCTTAGTTTATTGGATTTATAAAAGCAAGACTGTAATCTTATCAAAACAAATAACATTTTATTTAATTGATCAAAATTACACAAGTATAGGGCAAAAATCCCAACAATCTCCCACTTGACCTAAAGCTTGTGGAGTACTAAACATTACAATAATATAAATACAATAAACTAGGGCATTTAAACCCCTTTGTATAAAATACTCCCACTTGCCCTAGTTGGGGAAGACTTGTAAACCTAGACCTTCTAGGTGACTCTCAAATACTTTAGCCGTGAGAGCCTTTGTAAAAGGATCAGCAATCTTGTGCTCTGAGGCTATCTTCATGATAATCACGTCTCCTCTATGCACGATCTCCCGGATGAGATGATACTTCCGCTCTATGTGCTTTCCCCTCTTGTGACTTCGGGGTTCCCTCGAATTTGCCACTGCACCATTGTTATCACAATACAGTGTGACGAGCAAAGTCATATTTGGAACAACTTCCAAATTTAGCATAAATTTCCTTAACCAAACGGCCTCCTTAGCTGCTTCACAAGCTGCTACAAATTCAGCTTCCATGGTGGAATCAGCGATGCATCCTTGCTTGACGCTTCGCCATACAACAGCTCCTCCGTTAAGAGTGAAAACTTACCCTAATGTAGATTTCCGAGAATCTTTATCAGTCTGAAATTCAGAATCCGTGTATCCTGTAAGGATCAAATCCTTAGCCCCATACACAAGCATGTAGTTCCTTGTTCTCCGAAGATACATAAGGATCGTTTTAACCGTTGTCCAGTGTTCAAGTCCTGGATTGAATTGATACCTACTGACCATCCCAACTGCAAAACAGATGTCAGGCCTAGTACACAACATGGCGTACATTAGGCTCCCAACAGCTAATACGTAAGGAATCTGTCTCATATCCTCAACTCCTTGAGGTGTCTTACGACACTGTTCCTTAGACTAATGGATTCCATGTCTAAAAGGCAACAAGCCCTTTTTGGAATCTTGCATCTTAAACCTTGACAACACTTTGTCTATGTATGATACTTGAGACAAGGCTAGTGTTTTATTCTTGCAATTCTGGACAATCTGGATCCCAAAAACAAACTGCGCATCACCCAAATCTTTCATTTGGAATTGCGTAGCTAGCCATTCCTTGATGCCAGTAAGATAACCTACATCATTCCCAATGAGTAGGATATCATCCACATAGAGAATTAGGAAAGCGACAGAACTATTGATGATTTTCTTGTAGACACAAGGTTCATCATCATTCTGGTCAAAATCATAAGATCTGATAGCCTCATCAAATCTTATATTCCAGGACCTAGAGGCTTGTTTCAGTCCATAAATCAACCTTTTAAGCCTGCAAACCTTTTGCTCTTGTCCTGGTTCAATGAACCCTTTGGGTTGGTCCATGTAGATGATTTCCTCAAAATTGTCATTCAAAAAGGTTGTCTTGACATCCATTTGTCATACCTCTAGTCATAATATGCGGCAATGGCAAGAAGGATACGAATAGACTTTACCATAGCAACATGTGAAAAGGTTTCCTCAAAGTCAACCCCTTCAACCTGGGTATAACCCTTTGCTACTAGTCTAGCTTTAAAGGTTTGCACCTTCCCATCTACACCTCGTTTTCTCTTGTAGATTCATTTACAACCTATAGGTTTTACCCCATCAGGCTTATCTACAAGATCCCAAACAGAATTGAAGTGCATAGACTCCATTTCTTGGTCCATGGCTATGACCCATTTGTCTTTGTCAATGTCAACCATTGCTTGATTATAAGTCAATGGATCCTCGCAGTTGTCATCTGGTGTAACAACTTTGGTTTCAGCTAAACCCATGTAACGGTCAGGCTGTATCACAACCCTCCCACTACGTCGAGGCATACTCAACTCTTGAGATGGACCCTCTTTACTAGACAAACTAGTATCAACAACTCTTGTTGATGTACTAGTGTTCTTATTAGCAATCTTTGCTACTGTTCCGTCTAACTCACTCAACAATACCTTACTTTTTGGTTTGTGGTCCCTTATGTGGCCCTCCTCCAAGAAAGTGGCATTTGTCGACACAAAGACCTTATCTTCCTTAGGATCATAGAATAAACCACCTCTTGTTTCTTTTGGGTATCCTACGAATAGGCACAACTTTGAACGTGAATCCAACTTCTTTGGATTTGTCACAAGCACATGTGTTGGACAGCCCCATATTCTGAAGTGACATAAACTACTTTTACATCCTTTCCAGAGTTCAAAAGGTGTTTTAGAAACACTTTTGGAGGGCACACTATTCAAAATGTATATTGCAGTCTCCACTGCATAACCCCAAAAGGAACTAGGGAGATGAGCATAACTCATCATTGATCGAACCATGTCCAACAAGGTTCTATTTCTCCTTTCCGATACACCGTTTTCTTTGTGGTGTGTGGGAGGCGAGAGTTGGGATGTAATTTCATGTTCTATTATATAGTTCTGAAATTTTAAATCCATGTACTCTCCACCTCGATCCGATCGAAGTGTTTTAACTCTTTTACCTAATTGATTTTCAACCTCAGCCTTGAATTCCTTGAACTTTTCAAGTGCTTCAGACTTGTGGTGCATTAGGTAAATATGCCCATATCTGGAATAATCATTATAAAAGAGATGAAATATTCATATCCTCCCCTGGCTTTAACATTCATCGGACCACAAAGGTCTGAATGTATAAGCTCTAGAAGACCTTTGGCTCTATAACCTTTTCCACTAAAAGGTCTTTTAGTCATCTTGCCTTCTAGGCAGGATTCACATACTAGCAAGGAATTTTCTTCTAACTCGTTTAGAAGTCCGTTCTTTACCAATCTCTCAATCCTATTGAGATTAATGTGACCCAATCTTAGATGCCAAAGATGAGCATTTTCTTTAGGAGAAATTTTTCGTTTCTTAGTTTGTGCGTTTATAGATTTTAAATAATTCGGTGTTCAAAACCATTTTGATTGAATTAGGCCTTAAAACATACAATCCATTTTCTAATGAAGCAGAACATATTTCTAAACCTTTCTTCAAAATAAACATTTTATTCATAGAAAAGGAAACAGAAATAAATTGTTCAATAAGGCAAGAAATGGAAATAAGGTTTCTAGTAAACCCTAGTATCACTAATATATTGTCCAACAATACATATTTCTTGCCAAAATAAAGTTTCATTGTGCCTCATTGCTCACAATGGTGAGACGACTTCTCCATTTCCAACCCGGAGTGTTATCTCTCCTTTGTAGCTCTTTGTCAGAATCAATTTCTCGAAAAAGAAGATCAAACATGATTAGTGGCGCTGAATCAAGTATCCAAGTTGTTTTATCATTATCCACTAAACAAGCTTCTAGGCAAAGTAAATCATATTTACCTTCCTTCTTCTTTTCTGCAATGTACTTCGGACAGTTTCGTTTCCAATGTCCGTCTTCATTGCAGTGGAAATACTTTCCTTTGTCAGCAACGTCTTTGACTTTCTTGCCCCTTATGGGCGCGAGTTTATCACTGTTTCCTGCACCAACCTTCTTCATGTTCTTCTTCTTACCTCTCGAGTTAGAAGAAGATGAAGCCATCATTTTTGTCCTGCAGGTCGAACCTGCGTGATAACTCCTACATCGGCAACATTTGCCTCACCTTTCGATCCGAATTTTCATCAAAGATTGAAAGGTCCGGAGTTCATTCGAGGAGGAGGTAAGATTAAAAGTAAGCTTGTTCATAACAAAGATTACTTCTAAACTGTAGGAAACTATCTGGAAGGGTTTTCAGAATGAAGCTGACCTGGCTCGACTCATCGATGGAAGCATCATTCGACTCCGCGATGTTAAAGTGTACCATCATATCCAGGACATGATCCCGAACAGATGTACCCTCTGGCATCCTCGAGTTGAATATGTACTTTAGGGCATTATGTCGGGCTTGTGTGGATTGTTGTCCAAACATACCCTACACAGAATCCATGATTTCTTTGGCGGTAATCATGCCCTCATGCTTCTTGGCTAATATGTTAGACATACTTGCCAGCATGTAGACCTTGGCCTTATCATTGGCCTTGATCCATCGATCATATGCATCACGAACATTCCGTGACACATTCGAGCCTGGCACCTGAGGACACACCTCAGTTAGCACAAACTTCAGATCATCCACTACCAAAATAGTGTTGAGTTTATTTTTCCATGTCATCATATTCTCTCCGGTTAACTTTTCTGCACCCAATAAGGAAATTATAGAGCTAGACATTTTTGCTAAAAAATTTACAAACAAACTTGTATGAATTCTTGCTATAACTCTAATCCAATCATGTTTTAGCTAATTATCAAATGATTCCTAGGCATTTATAATTTGCAATGATACTCTAGAGGTTTAGAATGTATGACACCGAAGGGTAATTAAAAACACTCCTCCTCTAGATCAAGACATTCTTGACCAAAACCTAACACCAGAATAACTCTTATTCCTATAGGTTTTAGTTACCATTTTTCGGTCTGAATACATACACAACTTATGTATCCCGTGAGTGTAACCCTTTGTCTTTAGATCCCAGAGTCCCGATCCAATAAAATCCGCCGAAGGGAGGACTAGATTGGAAAATAGTCTAAGGAAATCTTTATCCCTTTCGGGTGTCTACTGTGTTAGATCCCCTATTATCAAGCCCTCCGAAGGGATTGTTTGGTCCAAGCCAAACTAGCAGGCTGACCATAGTGGTCCAACGGTGTAAACCGACAAAAGAGATCGTAGGTTTTGTTTTCACTAAACCTGCTCCCACTCACTATAAGTACCCTCTCCATTCACCTTGGTATTAACTCATATAAACACCATCCGAAGGGGGACACTCCCGTTTGCGCCACGAGGCCAAGTATGAGTCTCACGGTGTGAACTTCCCGGAGATAGCGTAGGGGAAAAATATGTATCTCATACACTTTTTCCTCCCACTGAATACTTTAAGTCTATAGGAATCTTTCTTAGGCTAAAACCCGGCTAATGGTTTTACCTATATCTATCAACATAACTCTTATATTGATAATCATACAGATGAGATACATATGTATCTCATACAGATGTTGACAAGGACGAATGGATTAAAGCTATGAACCAGGAAATGGAGTCGATGTACTTCAATTCTGTCTAGGAGCTTGTGGATCAACCGGATGGGGTAAAACCTATTGGTTGCAAATGGATCTACAAGCGTAAACGTGGCATAGATGGGAAGGTATAGACCTTCAAAGCACGACTAGTGGCAAATGGTTTTACCCAGGTTGAAGGGGTTGACTATGAGGAAACCTTTTCTCCTGTTGCCATGGTAAAGTCTATCAGGATCCTTCTGCTCATTGTCGCATATTATGACTATGAGGTATGGCAGATGGATGTCAAGACAACCTTTCTGAATGGCAATCTTTATGGGGTCATCTACATGGACCAGCCCAAAGGGTTCATTACCCAAGGCCAAGAGCAAAAGTTTTGTCGGCTTCAAAGGTCTATTTATAGACTAAAACAAGCCTCGAGGTCTTGGAATATAAGGTTTGATGAGGCGATCAAATCTTATGGCTTTAATCAGAATGTTGGTGAGTCTTGTGTCTACAAGAAAATCGTCAACAGTACTGTTAAATTTCTGATATTATATGTGGATGATATCCTGCTCATTGGGAATGAGGTAGGATTTCTTACTGACATTAAGGAATAGTTGGCTTCGCAATTCTAAATAAAATATTTGGGAGAGACTCAGTATGTTCTAGGTATCCAGATAGTCCGCAACTAGAAGAACAGAATGTTAGCCATGTCTCAGGCATCTTACATCGACAAGATGTTGTCTAGGTATAAGATGCAGAACTCCAAGAAGGGTTTGTTGCCTTTCAGGCATGGGGTTCACCTGTCTAAGGATCAACGTCCTAAGATGCCTCAAGAAGTTGAGGATATGAGACGAATCCCCTATGCTTCAGCTGTAGGGAGCCTCATGTATGCCATGTTGTGTACTAGGCCCGACATCTGTTATGTAGTTGGGATTGTCAGTAGGTATCAATGCAATCCAGGATTAGATCATTGGACAGCCGTAAATGCAATCCTCAAGTATGTTAGGAGAACGAGTAACTACAGCCTTGTGTATGGAAGTGGGGATTTGATCCTTATGGGATACACAGACTCTGACTTTCAAACCGATAAGGATTCTAGGAAATCTACTTTGGGGTCAGCCTTCATTCTGAATAGAGGAGTTGTAGTGTGGCGAAGCATCAAGCAGGGATGCATCACTGATTCCACGATGGAAGTCGAGTATGTTGCGGCTTGTAAAGCTGCAAAGGAAGTTGTTTGGCTTAGGAAGTTCATGATAGATTTAGAAGTTGTTCCAAATATGAACTTTTCAGTGACCCTGTTTTATTACAACAGTGGTGCAGTAGCCAATTCAAGAGAACCTCGAAATCATAAGAGGGGCAAGCATATTGAGCGGAAGTATCACCTGATATGGGAGATTGTGCACCGCGGAGACGTAACAGTCACGCATATAGCATCGGAGCATAAAGTTGTTGATCCTTTTACAAAGGCCCTCACGGCTAAAGTGTTTGAGGGTCACCTAGAGAGTCTAGGTCTTCAAGTGCTTCCTGACTAGGGCAAGTGGGAGTATTGTAAAAGGTATTCAATGCCCTAGTTTATTGTATTATTACTGTACATTTGAGAAATGTATTTTGTACTCCACTAGCTTAGTCCAAGTGGGAGTTTGTTGGTGTTGGGATGTTTGTCCTAATCTCGTGTTTGTAAATTACTATTTAAAATTAATAAGAGTTATTAATTTCATCACTTTGTGTCTCGCAATATTTATAAACTTTTCCAATAAACTAAGCTCCAGGGTCATTGAATTTATGAGAGAACTAGAACTTGAACGGTGTGTAGTGGACACACAAGGAGGATCACGTTCGAGTTAATGACCCGAACGGTCTATAGTATATGGATAGGGTTGGAGACCTAATCCTGGATACACTGTGGATGCGACCCACTTTGTATTAGATGCAAACAAGGTGATCTGACTCGTTCATGTGGTTGACATGCGAGTGGGGGCATCCTGTGCAATGAGATTGTACAAGATCGGACCGTGAATTATTAGACCTCACGATGTAACACCGCTGACAATAAGGACTAATAATATCGTAGATGACCATTAGTGACTCGACCGAATCTCGAGCGTGTTACGGACGGACTCTTGTCTCGCGAAGTCCGTCCCTTTGACTAGTACGGGTGAGGGTGGTCACAGTTACTCGCCCAATATGCCTATCTTCTCAGGGACAGGACCAAGTAGGGAGCTGGGAACTTAACTACGCGAGATGGAATGCACTCGTTCCCGCCTTTAGGGAAACTAGAGGGGTTGTTCCCTTAAGTGTTGTCTCCGTGGCTTGGACAACAAGGCGCCCACCTTCTCACCGCCCGAGAAGGGTGTTGTGTATGGTTGGACCATCACAATATGTTGTTCATTAGAGGAGCAGTGGGGACTTAAGGAACAAGAGGTAGACACAGGGGTAAAACGGTAATTTGACCCAGCCGTGTCTACCAACAACCTGTGAAGGGTCGACTCATGGGCATTGGTTATATCAGTGGACACGTAATATTATACACTGACGGGAGTGCAGCTACGGGCTATAGTGGAGTGTTACCGTAGCTAATGAATGTTGATTAACCGGGTCAAAGAGTTTGACAGGTTAATCTCGGATCATTGGAGTCCGTCACTGTAGGTCCAATAGGTCCCTCGGTTGGCTCAATCTGGGTTAAAAGAAAGGTTAATGTTTTGGTATGAAATTGAAGTGTTCAATTTCACTTTAAGGGCATTTATGTAATTTATATGAGATATGGATGATATAATAATATAGTTTAATGTGAATGAGATTCATAATAAACTATAGGTTAGCCTAATTGTTGAATTAGGGCCAATTAGAGAAATTAATTGAGAGAAATTAAATTGGATGTGATTCAATTTAATTAATCCACAATTATTGCAAATGAGATTTGCAATATGAGATATGAGATATCTTATATTATGTGGTTATGCAAATGAGATTTGCATAACCTATGGTTGTGGTAAAGTGGTAATAACATGGAGATTTTAACTCCATCATTCCACTATTTAAACCCTTTGCAAGAAGGGATTGATTAGGCTTTTCTCATTTTTTGGTTTTGATCAAAGAGAAAAAACCAAAATTCTCTCTAAGCCAAAATTCTCTCTACTCTCTCAATTCTCCTCCCTCTCCAAAATCATAAGTTACCACAAACTTCCTTCTTTCCAAATGAAGAACAACGGAGACTCCAAGTTGTAGTGTTTGGGTTCCGTTCGTGGGGGAGCGTTCGTTGAGATCGAGAATCACGAAGTGTTCGTGACCGAGGAAGAATCCTTGAAGTTTTTGTCTACAACAAGTAAGTAAACTTCTCCATCTGCTTTTTTTCTTCCTCTTTTGCATGTTTAGCCTAGATCTAAGAGTTAGATCATTTTAACAAAATCGAGTAGCGTAATGATACCATGACGATTCAATCGTCTTCCGCTGCGTGGAGATTTTCATTCCCTTCAATTGGTATCAGAGTCATTTTGATGGTTCTTCATTATGCACTGTTTTTGTTAAAATAGGTGGGTAAATTGCCTTAAATTTCATGAGATGAATGATGGTTTGCATAATGGATGTTTCGGTTTTTGGCACTTGATTAGATTTACAATTTACGTTGATGAGATCAATGTTAGGGCCCGTTGTTTTTGGGCATTTTGTTGTAAATCGAGTCTGTAAGTCTGGGTCGTTCGTGGCAAGAGTTGCTGTGAAGAAATCGGAGCGAAAACAGGCGAAAATCGGTGAAGAACAGCAAAGGTGTTTGTTGTTCTGTCGATGGCGTTGAGACGTTGTTCTTTTCGTCGTCTCAACGCTATCCTTGCGGACGGAGGCCCTGCTGCAGAGCATCGTTGCAACGCCACGACGTGGAGCACGCTGTCCTCAACGCTGGACGCGGCAGCGTTGCAACGCCACACGCATAGTGGGCAATTCCAAGTTCAATTTCGCGGTAACGTGGGCACAAGGAGTTCATGGGCAGTTATTTTCGGTTTTTCATTTTTATTAAATGTAAAATGTAATTAATTTTTGTTTATTTAATTATTTCATTAAATAATATTAATATAAGAGTTATATTAATGTTATTTAATTAAATAATTACCCCTAGGTGCCAAAAACCGGTCCATTTTTGCTATTTAATTATTTTATGCATGAGATGTATGATTTAATTAAATTCTATGTACATAATGTATGTCATATAGATTTAAAATCCCACCTTAGGTTAAACATTTCATGCATCATTTATATTATAAGAGTTATAATATATAGTTTGCATGATAGGTTATATTATAAGAGTTATAATATAATTAAAATGCATGTTTAATTTAATTAATATAAGTGTTATATTTTTTTAAATTAAAGTATGCTCATGCATTTATATTCATGTGATGAATTATATTATGTTATAGTATATAGTTATTCATGTGATGAATGATCAAGCACTATAACATAGAAATGCATGCAACCTAAGTTAATTATTAGTTTTAAAAAGTTTAGAACTTGAATAATTAGACTTAGGTTTTCTATTTTCTAATAAGATTAGAAATTAAGAAATCAAAGTTTAGTCTATGAATGGAGACTGATTAGTAACTCTGTCTAAGGAAGGTTTTGTCTAAAAAGGTGGGGGTATTTAAGTTGACGCATGAACACCACTACACTGAAACCGACTGGGAATGAATTCGGTCCGGAGATTCTTAGATTATACTTATCGTGAGTGCCGCTAATTAAAAGTATTTTAATTAACTCACATAGACCTAAGTTATAATATGATTATAGACTTAGGTAAATACCATATAAGAGTTATATTAGTAGACTTAGGTAAATTTTTAGCTTTGGTTTATCTAGGTCAATCCCTATTAAAATTAAAGTCTTTGAGTGGGAGGAAATATAGTGTATGAGATACATTTGAATTTCCAACCACAAATCTCCTTTAAGTCCGCATAGTGAGATCTATACTCGGCCTCGTGGCGCAAATGGGAGCGTCCCTTTTGGGTGGCATTTGTATAGAGTCAATATCATCGTGATAGAGAGAGTACTTATAGTGAGTGGGGGCGGGACTTGTGAAAATGAGACCCACGGTCTCTTCTTTCGATTCACACCATGAGACGCCTATGATCCGCCCGCTAGTTTGGGCCTGGACTGCACAATCCTTCGCCGGAGGCTCTCGATCATGGAGTTGGAACTGTGAATTCAAAGGGATACAGATTTCTGGTTGGTTTTCCTTCTTGATTCACCTCCGGTGGCTATTGTTTGGACGGATGCTTGGAAACTTAAAGATTGAGGGTGACACTCACAGAATTCGTTAAGTGTTAATGAATTCGACCAAACAATAGTAATTGGACGCCTAATAGAATAAGAGTTATTCTGGGATTAGGGTCTGATCGAGAAAGTCTCGTCCTAGAGGAGGAGTGTTTTGTTCACCCTTCGGTGGCGGTCATTCTAAACCTTTAGGGTATCATTGCAAAAATTTGAATGACCTAGGGATCATTAAACAATTTTGCTAAAACTTGATTGGATTTCAAAAGTTTTTTGCGAGACTAACACAAAGTTTTCTTAATTTTTCAGCTTAAAACATGTCTAGCGCAATAATAGCTCTACTCGCGTCCGATAAGTTAGTGGGAGATAATTACCAAAGTTGGAAAAACAACATTAACATGATTTTTTTTGTAATCGCGACATAAAGTTTGTCTTTATCGAGGAGTGTCCTCAGATGACGGGCTCGACTGCGTCGCGAAGTGTTCGCGATGCATACGATCGGTGGATCAGGGCCAATGAAAAGGCCAAGGTCTACATTATTGCCAGCATGTCTGATGTAATGGCAAAGAAGCATAAGCTAATGGTCTCCGCCAAGGAGATCATGGAGTCCTGCAGAAATGTTTGGACAATGATCCTTTCAGTCGGCATGACTCGCTTCAAATACATCTTCAACGCGACGGATGAAGGAGGGTCGTCTGTAAAGTGAACATGTTCTAGACATGATGACCCACTTTAATCTGGCCGAGATGAAGCGGGGCTTCGATCGACGAGTCGAGCCAAGTCGATTTTATTTTGGAGACTCTTCCAAGAGTTTCCTTCGGGTTCGTAAGCAATCTTCATATGAACAAAATTAGCTACACTCTCACTACCCTCCTTAATGAGCTACAGAATTTTCAGTCCTTGAACAGGGTCAAGAAATCTGAGGCAAATGTTGCCTACAAGTCTTATCACAGGGGTTCGACCTCTGGGACCAAACCTGTTGCTCCTTCACGCCCGAAAGGGAAGAAGAGGATGAAGAGGGGTAAATCTGACCGAGCTGCCGCCCACAAGGGCAAGAAGGTCAAGGACGTTGCAGAGAAAGGAAAGTGTTTCCACTGCAATGGGGGCGGACACTGGAAGAGGAATTGTCTCAAATTCCTGGTTGAGAGGAAGAATCAAGGTAAATGTGATTTACTTGTGACAGAAACCTGTTTAGTGGAGAGTAGTGACTCTGCTTGGATATTGGATTCGGGCGCCACTAACCACTTTTGTTCTTCTTTTCAGGGGATTGATTCCTGGCAGCCGCTGCGAAAGGGTGAGGTGACTCTACGGGTTGGATCCGGGGAGCTTGCTCTGCTGCAATGATCGGCTGATGATGAAGCTACACTTTGGCGGGAAGTACTTATTATTAGATAATTTGTACATTGTACCAGGGTTTACTAGAAACCTTGTTTCCATTTCCTGCCTAATTGAACAATGTATATTTGTTTCCTTTGAATCTAGTAAAACGTTTATTTCTTTCAAAGGTAATCTTATTTGTTCTGCTTCACTTGAGCATAATCTGTATGTTTTGAAACCTAATTCGGTCAAAAGTGTTTTAAATACTGAATTGTTTAAAACTGCAGAAACACGAACTAAGAAAGCAAAAGTTTCTCCAAAAGAAAATGCCCATCTTTGGCATCTACGGTTTGGGGCGCATTAATCTCAATAGGATTGAGAAACTAGTGAAGAGTGGACTTCTAAAGCGAGTTGGAAGAAAACTCTTTCTTGGGGTGTGAGTCATGCTTGAGGCAAGATGACCAAACGTCCTTTTAGTGGAAAAGGATATAGAGCCAAAGAGCCTCTTGAGTTAGTACATTCGACCTCTCGTGGTCCGATGAATGTTAAAGCTCGGGGCGATTATGAGTATTTCGTGTCTTTCATAGACGATTACTCCAGATATGGGTATATTTACCTAATGCACAAGAAGTCTGAAACTCTTGAAAAGTTCAAGGAGTACAAGACTGAGGTTGAGAACCTTTTAGGTAAATCGTTTAAAACACTTCGATCGGATCGAGGTGGAGAGTACATTGACACTGAATTCTAGGACTATATGATAGAACACGGAATTACGTCTCAACTCTCAGCGCCTGGTATGCCACAGTAGAATGGTGTATCGGAGAGAGGAAAGCAGAACCTTGTTGGACATGGTTTGGTCGATGATGAGCTATGCTCGTCTCCACGATTCTTTTTGGGGTGCGCAGTGGAGATCTGCGGTCTATATTTTGAACAATGTTCGGTCGAAGAGTGTTTGTGAAACACCTTTCGAGCTGGAGTGGGGCGTAAAAGCGGTTTACATCACTTCGAGGATTTGGGGATGCCCGACCCACGTGTTGGTGTCAAACCCGAAAAAGTTGGAACCTCATTCGAAATTGTGCCTATTCATAGGTTACCCTAAAAAGACTAGGGGTGGTCTGTTTTACGATCCTAAGAAAAATAGGGTGCTTGTGTCGACAAACGTCACTTTTTTAGAGGAAGACCACGTCAGGGATCATTTACCAAGGAGTAAAATTGTGTTGAATGAAATGGATGATATATCAAAAAGAGTTCTTGATGGGGCTAATCGTCAACAAGTGTTGTTGATCCTAGCACGCCTAGTCAAATCCGTTCCCAAAAGTTGGGAATGCCTCGACGTAGTGGGGAGGCGTCGTGAGACACCGATCGCTACATGGGTTTAATTGAAACCTCGGTTGTCACTCCCGATGATGACTGTGAGGATCCATTGACCTATGATCAGGTAATGGTTGATGTTGACAAAGACGAGTGGATTAAAGCTATGGACCAGGAAATGGAGTCTATGTACTTCAATGCAGATGGGAGCTTGTGGATCAACCGGATGGGGTAAAACCTATTGGTTGCAAATGGATCTACAAGCGTAAACGTGATGTAGATGGGAAGGTGCAGACCTTCAAAGCCCGACTAGTGGCAAAGGGTTTTACCCAGGTTGAAGGGGTTGACTATGAGGAGACCTTTTCACCTGTTGCCATGGTAAAGTCGATCAGGATCCTTCTGGCCATTGTCGCGTATTATGACTACGAGGTATGGCAGATGGACGTCAAGACAGCCTTTCTGAATGGCAAACTTTATGAGACCATCTACATGGACCATCCCAAAGGGTTCATTGCCCAAGGCCAAGAGCAAAAGGTTTGTCGGCTTCATAGGTCCATTTATGGACTGAAACATGCTTCGAGGTCTTGGAATATAAGGTTTGATGAGGCGATCAAATCTTATGGCTTTGATCAAAATGTCGACGAGCCTTGTGTTTACAAGAAAATTGTTGACAAAACTATCGCATTTTTTGTGTTGTATGTGGACGATATTCTTCTCATTGGGAATGAGGTAGAATTTCTTATTGACGTTAAGAAGTGGCTAGCTTCGCAATTCCAAATGAAAGATTTGGGAGAAGCTCAGTATGTTCTAGGTATCCAGATAGTCCGAAACCGGAAGAACAGAACGCTAGCCTTGTCTCAGACGTCTTATATTGACAAGATGTTGTCTAGATATAAGATGCAGAACTCCAAGAAGGGCTTGCTGCCTTTCAGGCATGAGGTTCACTTGTCTAAGGATCAGTGTCCTAAGACTCCTCAAGATGTTGAGGATATGAGACGGATTCTATATGCTTCGGCTGTAGGGATCCTGATGTATGCCATGTTGTGTACTAGGCCCGACATCTGTTATGCAGTAGGAATTGTCAGTAGATATTAGTCCAATCCAGGATTAGATCACTGGACAGCCGTAAAGACAATCCTCAAGTATCTTAGGAGAACGAGGAACTACAGCTTAGTGTATGGCAGTGGGGATTTGATGTTTACGGGATACACAGATTCTGATTTTCAGACCGATAAGGATTCTAGGAAATCCACTTCGGGGTCAGCCTTCATTCTGAATGGAGGAGCTGTAGTATGGCGAAGCATCAAGCAGGGATGTATCACTGATTCCACTATGGAAGCGGAGTATGTTGCGGCTTGTGAAGCTGCAAAGGAAGTTGTTTGTGATGGGATTTTGAATTCCCGCAGCGGAAGACGTTGTGAAACGTCGTTGATCCGTTGTGTAATTCTATCTTAAAATTGAATCTATTTCATAGATCCTAGGCTAAACATGCAAAGAAGAAGAAGAAAACAGTAAGTAAAAAGTACTAACCTCTTGAAGAACTCTTCTTCAACGTTTTCTCCTTCTCCGGTCACGATCTCTCTAGGGTCTTCTCGATTATTCTCGGGAGGTTGAGGGAGAGTAGGTGGGACTCCCTTTGGTTTTGGGTGAGGAGAAGTTTTTTAGAGAATTGAGAGAATTCTAGAGAGAATTATCTTGCTTTCTTTGGATGAAAATCCAAAAATGGCAAGAAGTGTATTGAGATGCCTTTGAATGGATCCTTTTATAATGGTGTGAGGTGGAGTTAAAATCTCCACCAATTCACCATTTTACCACAACTATATAATATACAAATCATATTTGCATATTATATAATATAAGGTATCTCATACCTTATTATACAAATCTCATTTGCATAAATGTGGAATTATAAATTGAATCACATTCAATTTTATTTCTCTCAATTCTATTTCTCCAAATAACACTAATTAATCAATTAAACTATACTATAGTTTATTATGAATCTCATTCACATCAAACTATATATTATGTCATCTATATCTCATATAAATGACATAAATACCCAAATAATGAATTTGAACACTTCAAATTCACACCAAACTATAACCTCAATTTGTCCAATTTGAGGCCAACCGAGGGACCTAATGGACCTACACGTGACGAGCTCCAATGATCCGAGAATAACTTGTCAAACTCTTTGACCCGGTTATTCAACATTCATTAGCTACGGTAACACTCCACTAAAGCCCGTAGCTGCACTTTCATCACTGTAGGACAAGTTGTGTACATCGATATAACCAATACCCATGAGTCGACCCTTCACAGGTTGTTCGTAGTCACAACTGGGTCAAATTACCGTTTTACCCCTGTGTCTACCTCTTGCTCCTTAAGTCTCACTGCTCCTCTAATGAACAACTACGTTGCATGGTCCAACCATAAACAACAACTCTCTCAGGGCAATGAGAGAGTGGGGCCCCGTTGTTCAAGCCCTGGAGACAGCACTTAAGGGAACAACCCCTCTAGTTTTCCTAAGTCGGGAACGAGTGAATTCCTTCTTGCGTAGTCAAGTTCCCAGCTCCCCACGTGGTCCTGCCCCTGAGAAGGTAGGCATATTGGGCGAGCAACGGTGGCCACCCTCATCCGTACTAATCAAAGGACAGACCCCCGCAAGCAGGAGTCCGTAACACGCTCAGGATTAAGGTCGAGTCACTAATGGTCATCTACGAATTTATTAGCTCTATACGGTTAACAGTGTTACATCAGTAAGTCTAATAATTCACGGTCCGGTCTTGTACAATCTCATTGCACAGGATGCCCCCACTCGCATGTCAACCACATGAACGAGTCAGATCACCTCGTTTGTATCTAATACAAAGCGGGTCGCATCCACAGTGTATCTAGGATTAGGTCTCCAACCCTATCCATATACTGTAGACCGATTGGGTCATTAACTCGAACACGATCTTTCCTGTGTGTCCACTACACACCGTTCAAGTTCTTAGTTCTCTCATAATACAATGACCTTGGAGCTTAGTTTATTGGATTAAGTTTATGAAAAATGCGAGACACAAAGTTTAAATAAATAACTCTTATTTATTACACAATGTTGAAATAAATAACTCTTATTCATTTACAACATGGAATATTACAAACTACACGAGATGAGGACATACATCCCAACAAACTCCCACTTGGACTAAGCTAGTGGAGTACATGATACATTTCTCAAATGTACAGTAAAGTAATACAATAAACTAGGGCATTGAATACCCCTTTACAATACTCCCATTTGCCCTAGTCAGGAAGCACTCGAAGACCTAGACTCTCTAGGTGACCCTCAAACACCTTAGCCGTGAGGGCCTTTGTAAATGGATCAGCAACGTTGTGCTCCGAAGCTATCTGCGTGACTTTCACGTCTCCGCGGTGCACAATCTCCCGTATCAGGTGATACTTACGCTCTATATGCTTGCCCCTTTTATGACTTCGAGGTTCTCTCGAGTTGGCTACTGCACCACTGTTGTCACAAAACAGCGTGATCGACAAGTTCATATTTGGAACAACTTCCAAATCCGTCATGAACTTCCTGAGCCAAACAGCTTCCTTTGCAGCTTCACAAGCCACAACATACTCGGCTTCCATCGTGGAATCAGCGATGCATCCCTTCTTGATGCTTCGCCACACTACAGCTCCTCCATTCAGAATGAAGGCTGACCCCGAAGTGGATTTCCTAGAATCCTTATCGGTCTGAAAGTCAGAATCTGTGTATCCCGTAAGGATTAAATCCCCACTCCCATACACAAGGTTGTAGTTCCTCGTTCTCCTAAGATATTTGAGGATTGCCTTTACGGTACCGCCCGGTGATCTAATCTGGATTGGGTCGATACCTCATCGACAATCCCAATCGCATAACAGATGTCGGGCCTAGTACACAACATGACATACATCAGGCTCCCTACAGCTGAAGCATAGGGGATTCGTCTCATATCCTCAACCTCTTGAGGCGTCTTAGAACATTTGCTAGTTTTTATGATAATTTCAAGGCTTTCACGTATTTAAGTCATCAGATATTTTGGAGTGCTTGGGTTAAATTCAAGGTTTTTGGAGTTAAAAATGACATAAGTGGAAGTAGAAGGACCAATCCAAGCTTTTTGACCCGAGGTGACGCAACGCGAATGTTGCAAAATTTTGGCACATTGAAGTCAAGGTGACGGCATTGCAACGTTGCTTCGCAGCGTCGCAACGCCGGATCGATAGTAGGTGCGTGTTAGGGTAGCAGGACAGCGTTGCAACGCCGTAGGGAATTTTCCTATTTCGATTGCAATGAGTAGAACCCTACTTCAATCCACTTTTGATAAAATCGATTCCCATCTTGAAATTTAGTCGCTTGTTGAGCTCCTACGTGATTGTGTGGACATAAGGCTTCTGAAGCAAGCTTAGATTGTTCATCGATTTTCGTTAAAATCAAAATTTGCAAACCACGATTTTCTGGTCTTTCTTAATCATATTGCTCATGCTTATTTGAAATACTCCGATATTGGTGCTACATGTCGCCTGTTTGATCAAATGTCACAGAGAAACATATTTTTTTAGATTGTCATCATTGTTGGATTGGTTGAGAATAGGGAATTTTTCTAGATCAGTTTGGTTATTTTGGTATCTTGCAGATATATATTGCTCTCAAGTCCATTGAATTGGACAGAAATGATTCATGCCCATATTGTTATTAGAGGCTTTGTATTTCATACTTTTATTTCTACGACTCTTCTTAATATGTATGCAAAGTTACAAGAGGTTGATGATCCATTCATGGTGTTTAACATCGTCATACTTAACGAGTCAAGTAAAAATCTTAGATTGAAAATGTGAACCACATCAATTTCTTAGACAAAGAGTTAAAATTCAAATACTTATAATCAAAATGCTATGTGAAAAACAGAGAAAACAAATCACCTTTGCTTAGCTTTTTAGTTTTTAGTACAAACAACAAAGCTTAACAACGTGAGAAAATGGTGCACAAAAGGTAAAGATTTGAGCAAGGAAACAAGGTTGAAGATGCTCTTGAAAACTGCTTGATTGTAGCCAATAGCTGGTTGATTGGTAAATTGACTTTCCTTGTTGAAAGAAGGTAATAAATTTGCTGATTTTTTGTGATCTGAGGAGCTGTTGGCATGTGAATTTGGAAGGTATTGTAGCTGGTGAATATGACAAGATTTTCCCAGCCAATTCTATCTATCTCATGGCAATTACTCAATAAATTTACAACAATTACTCTGTTGTGTAATTTATTGCAGTAAGTGATATTTACAGTTGAGTATTAGTGAGCTTTGGACATTTATATTAACTAGGCAGGTACCTTATCACCAGGTCCATAGTTGTTGTTCAGAAACTGAAATTCATCCTCTAATTTTGCTAAGATCTTCAACAAAATCAATAAATATTGCCAATAGCAACTATTACACAACATTATATTTTCTTGTCCTTGCCGATGCCAGCTTGTTGATAAACTTTAAATCCTAATAATGAAGAACTTTATTCCTGAGCAACAATCATGGACATGTCAAGAAAATGTTTCAAAGTTTAGCCATGCCCACAAACAACTTCAAGCACAGAGAAACAAAGATGTGGTTACCAATATAATAATTGCCACAAGTTTGTGTGGTGAAGTGCAAAGGTTGTATTTTGTATTTGCTATAAATAGGAGACTTGGACTCTGTTTGGTTTTCTGGTGGAGTAACCTCATTTATTACCAACTACATCCATGTTTATGTACTCACATTTGGTACCCTTTGTACTCTTTTTATTTATTTTTCTTTGGCTAAGGTATTGTAATTTTGAATGTTAGTGAAAATTTTCAAATTAAGTAAACATAATATATTGATGTGTATATTAAAGAGTGGTGTGCATAAAAAGGAAGTATAGCATATAGATTTTGTCCAACAATACAACTAAAAGATTGTTGTTGATATAATTTTCGTCGTTGTAGTCAACCAAGAGGTAAGAAGGAAATATTTAACCATAAGCCTTCATTTTTTGAAAAAATAGATGGCGAATGGTACGTCATATGCATTGTTTTCTTTTTAGAAAAACAAATGAAGATTGACGAAAACAAATGAAGATTGTTGTTGCGTCAATGACACTTCATAATTTTATAGAAACTCATTCTACAACTGACTTTGAATTCAAACCTTATGACGACAATGAAGATTTGTTCCCCTCAAGTGTGTTAAGGACAACAGACCTCCACATATCTCCACAATGGTATGATATTGTCCACTTTGGGCATAAGCCCTCGTGGCTTTGTTTTTTGTTCTCACCAAAAAGCCTCGTACCAATAGAGATAATTGTCCTCACTTATATACCCATGATCAATCTCTTCCCTAGCCAATGTGGGACTTTCGTTTGCATCCTAACAATCCTCCCCTCGAACAAAGTACCATAACTTGAGCCTCCCTTCGAGGTTCATTAATCTTTGTTCTACTTTGAGGATTTCTCCGACACACAACTAGGTTTTATCATGGCTCTAATACCACTATTAATAACAACGAATCTCCACATATCTCCACAATGGTATGATATTGTCCATTTTGGGCATAAGCCCTCATGGTTTTGTTTTTTGTTCCCACCAAAAGGTCTCATACCAATGGAGATAATTGTCCTCACTTATATACCCATGATCAATCTCTTCCCTAGCCAATGTGGGACTTTCGTTTGCATCCTAACAATCCTCCTCTCAAACAAAGTACCACAACTTGAGCCTCCCTTCGAGTCTCCCCTCGAACAAATCCGTCTACTCCAACGGATCACCACATTGTGTGATATTCCTTAATCCTCCCCTCGAACAAATATCTACTCCTCTACCAGGAAGCTTGATAGAGTTTAGTATTTGTTTGTCGCTCCAAACAATTTTTGTTCGACTCCGGGGTACATCCACAATGTCCACATAAGGTTCATTAATCTTTGTTCCACTTTGAGGATTTCTCTTGCACACAACTAGGTTTTATCATGGCTCTGATACCACTGTTAAGGAAAACGAACCTCCACATATCTTCACAATGGTATGATATTGTCCACTTTAGGCAGAAGCCCTCATGGCTTTGTTTTTTGTTCCCACCAAAAGGCCTCATACCAATGAAGATAATTGTCCTCACTTATATACCCATGATCAATCTCTTCCCTAGCCAATGTGAGACTTTCGTTTGCATCCTAACAAAGTGATGATCGAAACGAGTTGAGTGTTATAGAGGAAAGCGAGATTTCTCGTCATGGAAGGGAGATGAAGAGGAATAGGAGAAAATTGCAAAACCTCTCATGTCTCGTTAATATCTTTAAAACATAGTTTGTGTTTCAATATATGATATTTAGTTTAAGTATTTGTAATGATACAAAAAAATTTTAGACTGAGATATATAGATTTTGATTTTTCTTTTGACATTTATTATAGGGATTTTCTTACTTAACATATTGATCATACATATAAATTTTAACAATAAAACAAATAAAAAAATTAATTAATAAAAATAGACTTTTATCATAACTAGTAAATAACTTATCAAATAGAAAACACATTTTTATTAGTAATTTGTTGATTCTAAAATCACTTTTGAAACCAAAAATAATAATTCAAAATCACTTTTAAAAATATAAAAATCACTTCTAAAAGTTTGGAACCAAACATCAATATATGATTGTTTGGAAAATCAATTTTATAAAATCAATTCAACCTAAGGGCATGTTTGGGAGTGATTTTGGAGTGACCAAAATCACTTTTGACATGTCTAAAATCACTTTCCTATCCAAAGTGTGATGTTTGGCAATATTAAACAAATGATTTTGGAAGAATCCAAAATCATTTGAATTGATTCCTTTTCAATCATTTGAAAGGTGATTTTCAAGTGATTTTTGTCAAGTGATTGTAATTTAAAATGACTATTATTCATTTTTTAAAATAGTATACTTTTAATGACGAGTAAAAACCGTAATCTTTTGTCAAAATTCATCAATTTCCATAAAAAAGTAAAATTTTTCAAAACCAAAATCACTATTAAAAGTATAAAACCAAACAACATGAAAATGATTGTACAAAAATCACTTTTAATAAATTAATTATAGACAAAACTGTTGGATTTTATGTCCTAAAACTCGTAGTTTGTAATTGATAAACATTTTTTCGTGTTTCTTCTTCGATAAAATTGTTATTGAATTAATATACCATAATCTTGAATTCAATAAACTAAAGTCCCGAGGCTATTTAATGTAGACTTGAACTTTATGTGATGACATAAAACATAAATCAAGTTCAAGTATATAGCCTAAAATGGTCTATAGTATAGGGATAAGGTTGGGCGTCTTATTCTGGGGACACTATGGATGCGACCTACTTTGTAGTTAGTACAAACGATGTGATCCTGAATCGTTCATATATAGATATGTAAGTGGGGGCATCCTATGCAATGAGTTTGTATAAGACTGAATCACGACTTAGTCACTTTTGCTTTATAACACATTTACTGTATAAAACTGACTAATTCAAATTTGTTGACCTAGGTAACTCGATCTCAATCCTGAGCTAACTATGAACTCTTGTTTATTCGGGATTATCCTTAGATCTGCATGGGTGAGAGCAGCTCAACAACGCTGACTCAATAAGCCTCTCATTTCAGGAATAAGACCGGGTAGATAGCTGGGGACATAGAGTGCAAGACGAAATTCACTCCTACCCGACTCTAGGGATATTAGATAGGTTGTTTCCTTAAGTGCTGACTTTGGAACTAGAACAAGGGGCCCCACCCTCTCACTAGGCTGAGAGGGACTAGATTTGTTGGTTGGACCACAAATCAAATTGTTCTATAGAGGTTCAGTGGGAATTAAGCAACAAGAAGTGTCTCGGGGGTAAAACGGTATTTTGACCCAGCCGAGACCACGAACAACCTGTGAAGGATTGACTTACTAGTTACAGTTATATCAGGTGGGCAGAAATATATCTACAGTGAGGGGAGTGCAACTACGTGACTTTAGTGGAATGACCCGTTAGTTAACAAATGTTGATTAATTAGGTTAAAGAGTTTGACCGATTAATCTCGGATTGTTGGAGCCCATGATCTGTAGGTCCATTAGGTCCCTCTGCTAGCTCATATGGATTAAACTTAGAACAGTATGTTGGATTAATTCGAATTGTTCGAATTAGGTAAGGAGTTTTAAACCGACAAGTATATGTGATTTAGCTATCGATTTTTTATGACACAATATATTCAAATGTGATTTGAATTTCAAAAATATGAATGCGGATTCATGTTC
Organism: Trichosanthes cucumerina; assembly: GCA_036507285.1. NCBI lineage: Eukaryota > Viridiplantae > Streptophyta > Magnoliopsida > Cucurbitales > Cucurbitaceae > Trichosanthes > Trichosanthes cucumerina. The sequence goes on from CM071839.1 coordinate 29,553,670, forward strand.
GGGAGGTCACTATTAGTCAAGAGGGTCAAATTCCTAAAAAGTCAAAGGGTTGGCTTTTTGGCTCGAGAAAAGTCAAAGTTTGACTTTGACCAAATGAAAAAAACTATTTTACCCTTGACTAGAGTTAGTGGAATTATCCAAGTTTTTTTTGGACAATCCCACTAACTTAAGTGGATTATGTGTAAACATTATAGAATGACACATAGCCTACTTTAGTTAGTGTTTTGTGAGATGTTGCTGTTGCGTAAAATTATATTGCAATCTGCATGATTATCTGAGTCAAGTTTTAGTATAGTGATTTATGAGTCCAAGTATCGTCCTCGGGAATGGGTTTCTAGATTAATTAATTATTAAGGTACTAATTCTCAATTTTAGCTAAAGAAACATAACATGGATAGTTGGTTGAAGTAAATACGAACAAACACATAAACATGTGGAGACACGAATTGATAGAGTTATGGGAAGTGATTTTACAAATTAAAGACCTAACTAACACATGCATTGAACCAATGAGATGAAATTATAAACAAGAAGTAAAATACTCAAGAAAGTCTCTCGATCTCTCAAGAGCCTCGCACATACAATAAATCCTATAGTCTCCATATAAAATCTATGCATGCACGACATTAAACAACTTCTTTATGTGTTTCCCTAAGATTTCTAAGTCATTCTCATGCCAGAATTCTAAGGGTTTTGACAATTTTGCTCTAATTCAAGTTTTATCTCTCGAGTCCACTTAAATCAACAAATTAAGAAGTCAAGAACTAATTATCAAAAATAAGAACAAAACATGCTTCAATACATTGTAATAAAGTCATAACAAGCAAATCAAATCCTAACTACAATGTTTAGCTACTCTAAATCACATGAAAATCAAACTAAACAAGTAGAAAACGTCTTAGAACGCTATTACAAATTGAAAGAAAAGGAAATTAAACTTAGGTGTCGATGTCGGTCCTTCGTCTCCGAGCTCCCGTCTTCGATCTCGAACCTCCACGAATGCTTTAGCTCCCAAAATCACTCTTTTCTCTCTTCTTACAAGGTGTATTACGAAATTAGGGCAAAACTCTACCAAATTCGGCTCCCCATTGCAAGAATCATAATGTTGTATTTATAGGCATCAATGGGGCAGCGTTGCAACGCTGTACCCTAAACGCGTGGTAAATATGGAAACTATCGGCGGCGTTGTAACGCGCTACCTTTATGCTGCGCGCCCTATCGATGCGGCGTTGCGGCCGCTGCAAGGCGGCGTTGCAACGCCTCTCGCGACTTCTCATGCGTGCACCCTTATCGATATAAGCGTTGCGATGCTGCAAAGCCGCGTTGCAATGCTATCGGCAGTGATCTTCAAAGCTGTTTGGCTGCACGTTTGGCGTTGCAACGCTCTATATGGCGTTGCAACGCCATCACCTCGGGTGTTCAGCTTGGTTTGGTCTCCTCTCTTCCATTTGATGTTATATTTAGCTCTAAATAGCCTTGTTTTGATCGAGTGATCCAAATTGTCTCCAATAGCTCCGTTTAAGCTCTCAACACGAAATTGAATAAATTAACCACGTAAAGCCCCGAAATCATCATAAAACTAGCAATAATTAAGACTAAGGATAACACATTTTGTGTGCTATCAGTTGCATTTTGGTGAGCCTTGACATGCATTTGATGCATGTAATTTTTTTATAAATAGGTTTGTTTTCAAAACAAAGAGTTCCTTTGGCTGAATTTTGAGTTTTTTCAAAAGAAATCTCATCAAAACATATTTCTTCTCCTTTCCTCATTTAATACTTTGAACCTCCAATTCTTCCTTTTCAATCCTTCATTCACCAGGTCCCACAACTCGATTCCGAGTCCAGAGCATAGCGGGGAAGCTCTAGTGGTGGTCCGGTTGTGTTCGATTTGTGTTTTGACAAGGAGATCGTGAATAAATTAAGCTACAAAGGTTGTATTTTCTTTCCTTTTTTAGTTTTTTTTTTTATATATTTGCATATTAATTTCTATTAAGTTAGATGCAATTAGAGTGCCATTAGATCGTTATTCCGCTGCGTATGTTTCGTGTTCCCTAAAAAACAATTACACTAAAGTCAATATTTCTATAATGAATAATCATTCACAAACATACCCTAAATCTCTTTTACTGAAATCATTATTACACTATTACAACTATAGAACATAGAAGTGTCAAAGCTTCCACATTCAGTGGCCCACCCGTTGCTTTTCAGGACATGCGCTAAGAACAATACATAGAACATAGAAGTATCAAAGCTTCCAAATTCAGTAGCCCGCCCCTTGCTTTTCAGGGGAGTATGAAGAGATAAATTGACTAGGGCCAGAAAAATTAACATTGTAGAAGAAGAAGCGACAACGGCTACGACGGACGATTTGCAGTGAAACAACACAAGAGTATTATGGAGAAGGGAGAAGCGGAGAGAAAGGTAGAAGAATCCGTGGAAGAAGACGATCAGGTTGTAAATCCATGGCAAGTTTCGGCAAAAGATGGAGGCAAAATCGACTACGACAAGCTAATTGACAAATTCGGCTGCCAGAGGCTCGACCAGTCTATCATCGAGCGAGTCCAGCGGCTAACTTCTCGTCCTCCACATGTCTTCCTCCGCCGTGGCGTATTCTTTGCCCATCGGTTTTTCTCTCTCTCTCTCTCTCTACGTTCATTTTTGCAGTTCGACAATTGCGGTAATTGTACTTAACTTTGTTTGAATCTCTCAGGGACTTTGAAGAAATTTTGAATGCATACGAGAGGGGTGAGAAATTCTACTTGTATACTGGAAGAGGACCTTCTTCTGAAGCATTGCATTTGGGGCATTTGGTTCCTTTTATGTTTACCAAGTGTGTTTCAGTTTCTTATAGTTCATGCTTTGGTCTTTATTAGTCTATCCATGTTTATTTCAAGTAATTGAATTGCCAATACTGTCTATTTCGACTGGCAAACTGTAAAAGGGTGGATGATGCTATCAATTTTGTATCTTTTCATAAAATGACATGAAAATTTATTTGAGTTCTGTGTGATATTTCACATTTTGTAATTGATTGTGCTTTGACGTGAGTTTTTGGATTTATGAGACCCATTTTGTTTTGTTTCCCAATCTAAATATAGGTATTGGGTGCTTTTGTAGATATTTGCAAGATACATTTAAGGTGCCCCTTGTGATACAACTCACTGACGATGAGAAGTGTATGTGGAAAAATCTCTCTGTTGATGAGAGCCAGAGACTTGCTCGTGAGAATGCAAAAGACATCATTGCTTGTGGTTTTGATATTTCAAAAACCTTTATCTTCTCTGATTTTGATTATGTTGGTGGGTGAGTATGATGAGAGTGAACTTATCTGTTATAAGAGAAGAAACATCTAACCGTCACTGAGTTCGAACTGGTGGATCTTTCTGAATGTCTTGTATAGATTTCTAGGAGTGATTTATATGCTCGCTACTTGGAGTTTTTTTGAATTTTACAATTATAAATTCGTTGTTAGATTAAAAAGATCCAAGTGTTTAGACTTTCTAACTTGGTTTATTTTGGGACTTATTTCACAGTGCTTTTTATAAAAACATGGTGAAAGTTGCCAAATGTGTTACATACAATAAGGTACTCGCATAATCTAATCATATTTAATATTTTTCATTTTCAAGATTTCTTTATTAATATTATTAATACCATTTTGCTTATTTTGGTATGTTGGTTTACTAGGTTGTGGGTATTTTCGGGTTTACCGGTGAAGATCATATTGGAAAAGTTAGTTTTCCACCGGTGCAGGTATGGTCCACAACTTTGATTAGTATTATGAATAATTCTTATTGAAATCTATCTTGTGTTATTTCATTAATTTTATATCAGATTGTGCTCATATCATGGATTTTGATCTTTTCTTTGAGATGAAATACTGATTATCATGCACTATCTTTGTTTCTCTCACACAATAGATGCATAGTATGTTTAAGATTTTGAAAGAAAGTATATATCATTAACTTCTCAAAAATGGAACTTATTTGTCACGTTCCTAAAAACTCCATTTCTATGAAGATTGAACTTCAGTTTCATTTGTCTCTCTTCTTAAGAAAGAAAAAACTTGTTATTACAAAATAAAAAAGGTACAACAAGAATAGCCGTCCAGCATCCTCTCTCAAGGGGCACAGGAGATTGTGAAAACTAGTCCAATTAGCATAGATCATAATTATTATACGAAATTCTCTCGAGAGTGCCAAGATGAAGCTATAAATCTATTAAGTCAAAGGACCCATTGATTTACTGTTAGACCCCCGATCATTAAAAAGTATTTTAGAAGGGGCAAGAGAGTCATTGTCTCTAGTGAACAGGGGACCACAGAGAATTGAGGGATAGTACGTTGTGGGAGTGAGGGTCTTTGTGTAAAAGGTCATGTCAGTCTGTTAGGGAGGGTCATGTTTTTCATTTTGGTAAGCGAATGTTTTGAGAGAAGGAGAGGACCAGCTTCTCGGATTGCTGGGAGTGTGTTTGTTTGGCTCTTGTTCTTCTTACCCTCTTAATGAAATAACCCCTCCTTAGTGTCGAAGAACTCTCGAACACGAAGGAGTTGGGTCCTCATTCCCCTATTTTTCGTGTTATTATACTTGTTATTGTTGGGCATAGAACTTCTATACAGGTACCTTACAAGTGGTATCAGAGCCCGTCGACCTGGGGAAGACTCGATCAATGGCCATGGAGGAAAGAATCTCCAGCACCGAAAAAGAAATATCGGAGATGAAGGAAAAACTGAAGAGTATGGAATCCGGCTTTGAGAAAGGATGGGAAAAAATGGCGAGTGAAATGAGAGAGAGAACAGAAGGCTCTAGTTACGATGTTAGCCAGAAGGGTCAAGCGGAAAAGATATTCCGGCCAGCGGAAACCAGTGAAGTGAAGGGTAGGCCACCGGATGGGGAGACTAATAAGCCAAGAGAAACAGAAACACACCAGCATCATAAAACAGAGGTACCTTTGGATCGTAGTAAATATAAAAAACTTGAAATGCCGGTTTTCACAGGTGATAACCCAGACGCGTGGATGGTGAGAGCAGAAACATATTTTGAAGTCCACGGTTGAGCGATTTGGAAAAACCGAATGTTGCCATCGTAAGTTTGAACCGAGAGGTGATCGATTGGTATCGATGGACAAACAACGAGAAAGAAGATAAGCTCACGGGGCGATGCTAAGGAGCGATTGTTGAACCGCTTATCATTACCACCCGGGAGGGAAGTATTTGTGCTCGATTTTTGTCCATTAAGCAAGAAGGAGGCGTGAGAGAATACGAGGAAGAAGTTCGAATCGTATTCGTGTCCTTTACCGTGGTTTGGCCAAGCGTCCCGAGAACACGTTCCTCAACGGTTTGATCACGGAGATTAGGGCGGCCGTTATTGGCGGGAACCAAGCGGGCTAGAGGAAATAATGAGGCAAGCCCAAGCGATAGAGGATCGAGAATTATCGTTGAAACGGACGGGGAAGGAAAAATGGGCGGATCAATGAAAGCAATCGAAAAGTAGGGTTGAACTCGGAAGAAAAATGGAATGGGCCCCATGAATCCAAAAAGTACCCCTAGGCCCAATGAATTCCTACGTTAAGTCACACGATGCAGAAAAAAGTAACCCTAGTCGCCGTGAGCTCCTCAACGCCGTCTCACCGACGTCGAATTCGGGCAAAAGCGAGAGAGGGCACTGTGCTGCATTGCGGCGAGAAATATTCAAAGGACCATCGTTGTAAAAAGCGAACTCGTGAACTTGGGTGTTGTGGGAAACCGAGCAAGGAGATATCAAGTAAAGCAAGAAGAGGGTGAGCAAGAAGAAGAGTGGGTCTTGGCGGACACGAGTTTCGAGGTGACTGTTGCAGCGGTTGAGTTAGATTCAAAATCCATCGTGGGATTTTCAGCGCTGGAACAATGAAGCTACGTGGCAAGATTGATGGACGTGAGGTGATAGTCCTCATTGACTGTGGGGCGACACATAATTTCATCTCGAGAAAGTTAGCTGATGAGTTGGAACTCCCACGTGTGGACACGATACCTTACGGCGTCTTGATGGGAAAGCGGAATGTCCGCATGAAGGGAAGGAATATGTTTAGGGGTGATGATACTGGTTGTCTGAAATCACCATTGAAGAGGACTTCTTACCTCTCGAGCTAGGTGGAGTGGATGTCATTTTGGGAATCATTTGGCTGCGGACACTAGGGATTATGGAAGTAGATTGGAAGGATTTGACGATGACCTTCATGGCCGGAAAGGATCAAATCACTCTCAGAGGAGATCCCTCACTCACGAAGGCCCAAGTGACTCTCAAAATGCTAGCGAAGGACTGGAATGAGAGTGACCAAGGATACCTTATAAAGTTACGAAACATGACGGAAAGGGGAACAGGGGAGGCGAGAGGCGCTTGAAACAAACGACAGGAACACCACTGCTGACTTAGAAAAACTCAAGGCTGAGTTCAACCACTTATTCAAAGAGAGTACGGAACTTCCTCCTCAGAGAGGGATTGATCATGGCATAGTTATCGCAGAAGGGAAGGGACCGGTCAATGTTCGGCCGTATAAGTATGCCCATGCTCAGAAGAATGAGATCGAAAGATTAGTAGCGGAAATGTTGAATGCAGGATTATCCGGTGAGCACGAGCCCTTTCTCAAGTCCCTGTCCTTTTAGTTAAGAAAAAGATGGTGGATGGAGGTTCTGTGTGTAGACTACAGCGCGTTGAATCGAGTGACTATTAGGACAAATTCCCCATCCCTATGATAGAAGAACTACTAGATGAACTACATGGGTCTAAGATATTCTCCAAGCTAGACCTGAAATCGGGCTATCACCAAATACGGATGAAAAAGGAAGATATCGAGAAGACAGCTTTCCGTACCCATGAAGGCCATTACGAATTTCTGGTAATGCCTTTCGGGTTGACCAACGCTCCGGCGACTTTCCAATCCTTGATGAACAAAATCTTTCGGCCTTTTCTGAGAAGGTGCGTGTTAGTTTTTTTTGATGATATCCTAATTTATAGCCCAGACCATGAAACTCACATGTTGCACCTGAGTTTAGTTTTCAATGTGTTGAGTGAGAATCAGTTAGTTCTGAACGAAAAGAAATGCATTTTTCCGCCAACACCGAGTCGAATACCAGGACATTGGGTCTGCGGGATGGGGTAGAAGGCGGCGAGGGAAAGATCAAGGCAATCTTTGGATTGGCCCAAACCGAGTGTCGTTGAAGGAACTCGAGAGGATTCCTTGGTCTCACGGGTTACTACCAGTCGTTTTGTCTTGAACTATGGATCCATCGCGCCCCTACACCAAATGCTTAAGAAGAACGCGTTCTGCTGGTCCCCAGAGTCTGTGGAGGCTTTCAACAGATTAAAAACAGCCATGATGACCCTGCCAGTGTTGGCCCTTCCGGATTTTTCAATACCATTTGTCATCGAGACTGACGCATCCGGGACCGGATTGGGGGTTGTTCTGATGCAAAGACAAAGGCCCATTGCCTTCTTTAGCCAATCCTTAACAAGTAAAGCACGGTTAAAATCGGTATATGAGCGAGAATTGATGGCCATTGTATTGGCATTGCATGAGAAATGGCGCCATTATCTCTTGGGGCAGCGGTTTCATTGTCTTGACAGATCGTGAGCTTTAAAAACTGTTAGAACAATGAGAGGTGCAGCGGATTACAGTGGTGACAAAGCTCCTCGATTTACGATTTTGAGATCAAGTACAAGGCGGGAATCCCCTGAATAAGGCGGCGGATGCTCTGTCCCGACTCCGACATGTGGGAGAATGCTCTTCTCTATCCGCTCCTAGGATAATTGATGTGGCCACAATAATGAAGGAAGTGGATGCAGATACCGACTTACAGAGGATCATCTTAGATCTCAAGACCGATCCCATGTCTCGACAGCCAGAATCTGACTTAATACAAGGACAACTCTGTACAAGGATCGATTAGTGTTATCTCACACCTCCTCATTGATCCCATCTATCCCGCAACTCTTTCATGATTCGGTCATGGGGACACACTCGGTTTTTCGAGAACATACAAGCGACTTACCGGGGAACTATTCTGGAAAGGGATGAAAAGTCAAGTTCAAAAATACGTAGAGGAATGTGCAGTTTGTCAACGGAACAAGACTGAGGCTCTAGCTCCCGCCGGTCTACTCCAACCCTTACCCATTCCGGAACGAATATGGGAGGACATCAGTCTTGATTTCATTGAGGGATTACCACGATCACATGGAGTAGACTCGATTCTGGTCGTAGTGGATAGACTGAGTAAGTACGCTCATTTCTTGACTCTCAAGCACCCGTATTCCGCAAAGGAAGTGGCAGAATTATTCATTAGAGAGATTGTACGTCTCCACGGGTTCCCAAAATCGATCATTTCTGACAGAGATGTGATTTTTATGAGCAATTTTTGGCGGGAACTTTTCAGGGTACAGGGTACACAACTAAAGAAGAGTACTTCCTTCCATCCACAGCATGGATGGCCAAACCGAAGCGGGTGAGCCGATGTCTTGAAACCTTCTTGCGTTTGTTTACGCAATGAGCAGCCACGGAAATGGGAGAAATGGATAAGCTGGGCCAAATACTGGTACAACACGAACTTCCATGTTTCAATCAACACAACACCATTCAATGTAGTTTATGGTCGAGCACCTCCCCCGCTAGTGTCCTATGGCGAAAGAAGACATCTAATAACATACTCGAACAACAACTCATGGAAAGAGACACAAATATTGCGTACTGAAGGATCGATTTGCGTTTGGCGCGAGGAAAGAATGAAGAAACAAGCCGATTCTCGCGCAGAGAAGAGAGTTGGAATTTCAGTAGGTGATTGGGTGTACTTAAAACTCAGACCATACAGACAACGCTCTTTAGCAAAGAAACGTTGTGAAAAACTCTCTCCCAAGTTTTATGGACCGTACGAGATACTTGAGCGGATCATCAAAGTTGCTTATCGACTACACTTACCACCAACGACCTCCATTCACCCCGTTTTCCACATTTCGCAGCTTGAAAAAAGTCAGGCTCACATGTGGTGGTCCAATCCTTCGACCCTTCTTTCTCCGAAGCTTATGAGTGGAGCAGAGACACGGCGAGATGTGTTGGGCGTTCGATGGAGTGATGATAAACAACACCGGGAATGCCTCATCGGATGGGACAAACGTAACACCACACACGCGCCACATGGGAAGTATGTACAGACATTATGACTCAATATCACGATTTCCACCTTGAGGACAAGTCTTTGATTGACCCAGGGTATTGTTAGGCCCCGATCATTAAAAAGTATTTTAGAAGGGGCAAGAGAGTCATTGTCTCTAGTGAGCAGGGGACCACAGAGAGAATTGAGGGATAGTACGTTGTGGGAGTGAGGTCTTTGTGTAAAAGGGTGTCGAGTGCATTAGGGAGGGTCATGTTTTTCATTTTGGTAAACGAATGTTTTTGAGAGAAGGAGAGGACCAGACTTCTCGGATTCTTTGGGAGTGTGTTTGTTTGGCTCTTGTTCTTCTTACCCTCTTAATGAAATACCCCTCCTTAGTGTCGAAGAACTCTCGAACACGAAGGAGTTGGGTCCTCATTCCCCTATTTTTCGTGTTATTATACTTGTTGTTATTGTTGGGCATAGAACTTCTATACAGGTACCTTACATTTACATTACATTCAAGTTGAATGGACTGGAACCTTAACACACGCTCTTTATACTATAAATTACGAAAAACAGCCACAACACTCTTTATACCATAAATCGCAAAAACAACAGTCGCACGTCACAAAAACAACTAAAAATGGGAAATCATTTTTTGTTGATCTTCATGACTATTTTCTCTCTGCATCATTATGACTGTATTACTACACTGTCTATGGAATTATTTGCCAGAATATCTAACTTATTATTTTATTTTCATCATCATCCCACTTTGATGCAGGCAGTTCCTTCATTTCCGAGTTCATTTCCACATCTTTTCTCTGGCAAGGATGATCTTCGGTGCTTAATACCTTGTGCTATTGATCAGGTATTGTTGATTGTTTCTCCTAGCACAGGTTATTGTTCCCCTGTTAAATAACATGTACCACATTGGTGTAATCATATAGTCTGGGTTTGGTATTTTATTCATTGGGTTTGTGATTAAAAGTTTCTCTAATTATTTGATTTTCTTTTTATTTTCCAGGATCCTTATTTTCGAATGACAAGGGATGTAGCTCCTCGCATAGGATATCATAAGCCTGCATTGATCGAATCTTCTTTCTTTCCGGCTCTGCAAGTAACACCACCATTCTTATGCTTCATCATGTTAAAGTTTCCATTCAATATTGATTAATTTGTAGAATCTTTTTAGAACACGGAAGAAATAATCAATATGGACATGGTGGATATGTCACTGTAAGGTATCCGATCAATTCCCCTGCACACAGCAAAATCCAACAAGAATAGAAAGAGGATTGTGGTCCCTGTTGGTGCTTGGTTGGCGAGTTTAATGTGGTGTGTGGTCCTCAAGAGAAGGCTTTGGGGGGAAGGGTGACTAAGTCAATGAAGTGTTTTAACCATTTAATTGAGGATTGTGGTCTTTATGACCCGACCTTAGTTAATGGACGGTTCACTTGGTCTAATTGTCGTTTCAGGAGTCGGATCGATAGATTCTTATTTTCAAAAGGTTGGATGGACATGTTTACCATCGCAAAACAGTCTTTGGGGCCGAGAGTCACGTCTGATCACTGGCCGTTTTTTTGGATTTAGGTGCCTTAAGTTGGGGTCCTTATCCTTTTAGGTTTGAGAACATGTAGCTTCTCCACCCTTCTTTCAAAGCTTCTTTTTCTCGGTGGTGGCAGGCCGAGTTGCAAGGGAGGTGGGAGGGCTATAAGTTTATGGGAAGTTAAAGGCCCTCGAAAGGAACCTTAAGTCCTGGAATCGAGAGGTGTTTGGAGATTTACGTATTAAGAAGCAAGAAGTGTTAGGGCATCTCGCTGCGTTGGATAGACTTGAGAAGGAGGAACAGGGACTTTCTGAAGATGGTAAGGAGGAACGGTTGGCGTTAAAGTTGAGTTTGAGGAGCTTGTTTTCAAGGAAAATATAAGTCGGAGGCAAAAAGCTAAGGTTAGGTGGGCCAAAGAAGGGGACGCTAACATTGCTTATTTTCATAGAGTGGCTAGTGGTAGAAGAAGCAAGAACTTTATTAGCTATCTGGAGAATGAGGATAGGTTGTCTTGAAAGTGGATAAGGAGATTGAGGAGGAAGTCCTTTCTTTTTTCTCCTCTTTATGGCTCTACCTCTGTTCCAAGACCTTTCATAGAAGGTGTACATTGGTGTCCTCTTTCCCGCTTGGATAAAGATTCTCTGGATGCTCCTTTTTCCTTGGAAGAGATTAAAGGGGTTGTTTTTTACTGCGATAGGAACAAAGCCCCTGGGCCAGATGGGTTCTCCATGGCCTTCTTTCAGGATAATTGGGAAGGTTTAAAAGAGGATCTTTGGAGAGTTTTTAGTGAATTTTATGAGAGGGGTGTTCTTGATAGCACCTTGAACGAAACTTTCGTTTGTCTTATCACCACAAGGATAAGGTCACAAAGGTTAAAAAGTTTAGGCTCATCGGTCTTGTGACTAGCGTGTATAAGATTATTGCCAAAGTTCTGGCAAATAGGTTGAGAAAGGTTCTTCCGTCGACAATCTCTGATTCTCAAGGGGCTTTTTTAGCAGGCAGACAGATTTTGGATCAAACTTTAATTGCTAATGAGACTATTCAAGATTATCGCACCAGAAAACAAGAAGGCACCCTGTTTAAAGTCGACTTTGAAAAAGCTTATGACCATGTTGATTGGGACTTCTTGGATAAGGTGTTGGCGAAAAAAGGGTTTGGTTTTAAGTGGCGGTCTTGGATTGGAGTTGTGTCAAGACAGTAAGGTATTCTATCCTTGTTAATGGTAAACCTAGGGGTAGGATTCTTACTTCTAGAGGTTTAAGACAAGATGACCCTCTCTCTCATTTTCTCTTCCTCTTGGTGGTGGATATTATGAGCAGGATCATTTCTAAAGGGGTGGAAGGAAGTTTCCTGTAAGGCTTTCAGGTTGACAAGAATAAGGTGACCCTTTCTCATCTTCAGTTTGCCGACGACACAATTTTTTCTGTTCAGGTAGGGATGAGTATGTGAAGCCACCAATAGTAATGACATACTCAAGGAAGGGCAAAAAGGGTAAATAGGAGGAAAAAGAGATTTGGTGGGGCCCAAGTTAGTTATGGGCGCGTGAGAGGTTGTTTTTGGGATGGTTCTTATAGTAGTGAGTGCTGCGAAAAGGGTAGGCATGCTTTAGGAGGTGAGGCTCTGTAGTAGGAGAGAATTCAACTCTCTCGAATAGCTGAAGGAGTATTTCTTTATATTTCCTTTCTTCTTGTATCTAGAACTTTATATGAATCAAATAGCCACGGTCTATTGCAGAGAAATCAATAGAACAGTGTTTTCCAGTGTTTTCTTGAGGTTATAAGGTTGTTTGTGAGTTTTCTGTTTGTAGGGAAGGTTAGATACCTAACAATTTGGTATCATAGCACGTTCATCTTGGGGAGAACGCGAAGAATGGCACAGAGACAGATGGAAGGGAGAGTAGAAGGAACAGAGAGGGAAGTGAGTGATCTACGTGCAACCATTATGGAGTTGACGAAAAACATGGGAGTGTTATCCGATCGAGTAAACGAGAACCAAAGGAATTTGGAAGAAGTGAAGGAAGGGCAACACAGATGTGTAGAAGAGATCAGAGAAAATCATAAAGCCTTAGTGATGATGATGGCAGGGAAGGGAAAATTGCAAGAAGAAAGCTCTGCTACACTTACGGCTCAATACCAAGCGTTCTCCAAGGTAGGGGAGAGTTCAGGCGCTCACACAAGAGGAGCAGTGGTGGGGGAGGGTGCCTTGAGCCAGAGAACGGAACCGACGATTGATCGAGGCAAGTTTAAGAAACTGGAGATGTTAGTTTTCGATTGGACAAAGCCAGATTCGTGGCTTTTCCGAGCAGAAACATACTTCGAAGTTCATCAACTCTGCGATGTGGAAAAAATCAACATAGCGATTGTTAACTTCGACCCCAACGTTATCGAATGGTACAGGTACACAAATTACCGATCGAAGGTAATCTCATGGGAAGACATGAAATCGAGAATATTCGAACGTTACCGACCAACTCAGGAAGGAAGTCTTTGCGCTCGTTTCTTGGCCATTAAATAGGAAGGATCGCTAGCTGGTTATCTTAAGAAATTCGAGGTGTACTCAGCGCCGATTATGGCGATTTTGCCGGGCGATGTTCTCCAGAACACGTTCCTTAACGGGCTCCGGCGGCTGAGGTGGTAAGTAGGGAACCAAAAGGGTTAGATGAAATAGTGAGGCAGGCCCAATTGGTCGAGGATCGCAATTTAGCCCTGTAGATTGCTTATGAAGAAGAGGCCCAATATTGGAGCCCAAAAGCTGGCAAGGGAACGAGCCCAATGCAGAACAAGGCCAATATGGCCCAAGGTAAGGACAAAAATAATAATGGGTTTTCTAACTTTGCAGGGAAGAGCCATTCAAAGGTCGGGGAATTCACGAAGTCAGTCTCGATACCTGAGAAGAGAGAGATGGTACGAAGGGAGCCGTCGAAAAGGTTATCAGACGCCGAATTTCAAGCGAAGAGTGAAAAGGGTTGTGTTTCTGTTGTGACGAAAAATACTCGGCCAACCACCGTTGCAAGAACCGCGAAGTTCGAGAATTGAGGGTGATGCTGGTAGGGGGAGTTCGGTGAAATTGAATTGATCCAAGGGACTGGGCCGAAAGTAGAAACAGTGGTCGATCAACTAGAATTCGTCCAAGCCGAGACAGTCGACGCAGTAGAATTAGATCTAAAGTCCGTTCTGGGATTTTCCACTCCGGGGACGATGAAGGTCCGAGGAAGGGTGGGCGAGAAAGAGGTGATCGTTTTGATCGATAGTGGGGCAACTCGCAATTTCATCTCGAAGAAACTTGTGGAGGAATTAAGCCTATCGGTTATTGAGACCTCGAATTATGGCATCATCTTGGGGGACAACGAAGCAATTAAGGGACATAGAGTATGCAAAGAGGTGGCTGTCCATTTGAAAGAAGTGTCGACAGTGGGAAATTTCCTATCGCTCGGACTTGGACGAGTAGAAGTCGGGTTGGGAATGCAGTGGTTGAAAACGATGGAGTATATGGGGGTTGACTGGAACAATCTGACTATGACGCTAGGGACAAGGGACTCCACAGTAACAATTCAAGGGGATCCTTCGTTAACAATTGGGAGATATCCATTAAAATAATGGCCAAATCGTGGTCTGATCACGATTGCGGTTATGCGATAGAGTTCAGGGGACTCAATATGAAGGAAGTTGATTTCGAATCGGAGACCGAGGAAATACGAGCCAAAGAGGAGTACTCTCCAGGGGTGGCCAGACTATGGGAGGAATTCGACACAGTGTTCCACCTTCTCCAGAAACTTCCTCCTCAACGAAAGGTTGATCACCGAATCTTGCTGAAGGGAAATGACCAAATGGTGAATGTCAAGCCATACCGGTATGCTCACGCCCAAAAGAATGAAATTGTGAAGTTGATAGGAGAAATGTTGGCAGCAAGGATCATTCGTCCAAGTAATAGTCCTTTCTCTAGCCCCGTGTTATTGGTTAAAAAGAAAAATGGTGGCTGGAGATTTTGTGTGGACTATCGAGCACTGAACCAAGCTACGACCCTCGATAAGTTCCCAATTCCGATTATTGAAGAATTGCTGGATAAATTGCACGGTTCACAGATCTATTCCAAGTTGGATCTCAAATCAGGCTATCATCAAATTCGTATGTGTGAGCAAGATATACCCAAAACGACCTTTAGGACTCATGAGGACCACTACTAGTTTTTGGTGATGCTTGCGGCTTGACCAATGCCCCGACGACCTTCCAATCCTTAATGAACCAGGTATTTAGACCTTTCTTATGACGGTTTATATTAGTCTTTTTTTTATGATATTCTGGTTTACAACCCCGACTATGTCACACATCTGAGGCGCCTGGAAATAGTGTTCGAAACACTAGCTGATAATGATTTATTTGCCAACCGGGATAAATGTGTCTTTGCTTGGGATCAAATCGAATATTTGGGGCACTGGGTTTCAGCCCAAGGAGTGAAAGCAAATAGGGGCAAGATTCAGGCAATGCTGGATTGGCCACAACCAAAGTCCGTGAAAGCATTGGGGGGATTTTTGGGACTCACCGGATAATATCGTCGGTTTGTTCTGAACTATAGTCTCATAGCAGGGCCACTCAACCAACTTCTTCGAAAGGATGCTTTTCAGTGGACCGAGGAAGCGACGCAGGCCTTCAACAAACTCAAACAAGCCATGGTGACACTTCCAGTATTAGCATTGCCTGATTTCTCCCAACCTTTTGTGATAGAGACAGATGCTTCGGGAGTTGGGGTAGGAGCCGTCCTATCACAGAAACAGAAGCCCATTGCTTACTTCAGCCAAGCTCTATCGATGAGATCTCGCCTTAAACCAGTTTACGAGAGGGAACTTATGGCTATAGTTCTAGCTATCCAAAAGTGGCGCCATTACCTGTTGGGCCTAAAATTCACTGTTTTAACTGATAAACGTGCACTCAGACACTTGCTGGAACAGAGAGAGATCCAACCTGAATATCAAAGGTGGCTGATGAAGCTTTTGGGGTACGGTTTTCAGATCAAATACCATCTCGGATTGTTGAACAAAGTCGCAGACGCTCTATCCCGATTGCCGAGTGTTGAACACCAGTCCAATGATGCATAAATCAGTATGTTATCGGCCCCTTCTATCATTGACCATGACCTCATTCGGAAGGAAGTGGAACAGGACGAGGACTTGGTCAAAATTAGAAAAGAAATGGAAGTAGACCCTACTACCCACCCCAAATTCTCCATTCAGCAGGACCAATTGCGTTATAAGGATCGAATCGTCATCTCTAGTAAGTCCTCTCTACTACCTTCGATACTTTCTACTTTCCATGACTCGGTTTTGGGGGGACACTCGGGATTTTTGCGGACATATAAACGAATCATAGGGGAACTATATTGGAAGGGAATGAAAAAGGATGTACAGAAGTATGTTGACGATGTGCAATTTGCCAAAAGAACAAAGCTGCCTCTTTGTCTCCCGCCGGATTACTCCAACCCCTACCGACCCCAGATGCGATTTGGGAAGATTTAACAATGGACTTTATTGAGGGATTGCCAGTCACACCGACAAAACTCCATATTTGTCGTGGTAGATCGCATGAGCAAATATGCCCATTTTATGGCCTTACACCATTCTTATTCGGCAAAGGAAGTGGCCTTACTCTTCATTAAAGAGGTAGTGAAGTTACATGAGTTCCCTAAATCTATAATATCTGATCGTGATAAAATTTTTGTCAGTCAATTTTCGAATGAACTATTCAGGTCGCAAGGAACACAACTCAAGCACAGTACCTCTTTTCACCCTCAAACGGATGGTCAATCTGAACGTGTGAACAGGTGCTTGGAAAACTATTTACGTTGTTTCTGTAGTGAAAAAACGACGCAGTGGGAACAATGGTTACATTGGGTTGAGTACTGGTATAATACAACTTACCATGTGTCGATAAACACCACCCCTTTTAACATCGTCTATGGACGCCATCCACATCCCTTACTTTCCTATGGGGATAAACAGACAACCAACAACACACTCGATCAAATGTTAGTTTGAGAGGGATCGGGCGATGGTCGCCTTGAGAGAAAACTTGCGGCTGGCACAAGAGAAGATGAAGAGCAAGCAGACAAGAAGATGAGGGATGTAGAATTCCAGGTGGGGGACGCTGTTTTTCTGAAGTTACACCCTATAGGCAAAGGTCTCTGGGAAGGAAAAGTTGTGAGAAACTATCCCCAAAATTCTTTGGCCTATATGCCATCCTCGAGAAGATAGGTGTCGTGGCTTACCGCTTGGAGTTACCTAATGAAGCAGTTATACATGATATTTTTCATGTGTCTCAGCTCAAGAAAGTAGTAAAGGAAGACGTGAGGGTGCAATCACAACCCCTAGTTTTACCCCAGAGTACGAATGGACGACCATCCTAGTGGCACTTTTGGGCATACGTTGGAATGATGATTTGAAGGAAGAACAGTGGTTAGTTTCATGGGAGGGGGAATGGACTGTGATGCAACGTGGGAGTCAACCCACTCTATTAAAGACCAATTTCTTGACGTTCACCTTGAAGACAAGGTGCCTAAAAATCCGAGAGGTATTGTGAAGCCACCAATAGTAATGACGTACTCAAGGAAGGGCAAAAAGGGTAAATAGGAGGAAAAAGAGATTTGGTGGGGCCCAAGTTAGTTATGGGCCCGTGAGAGGCTGTTTTTGGGAGGGTTCTTATAGTAGTGAGTGCTG
This sequence comes from Trichosanthes cucumerina, assembly GCA_036507285.1. Taxonomy (NCBI): domain Eukaryota; kingdom Viridiplantae; phylum Streptophyta; class Magnoliopsida; order Cucurbitales; family Cucurbitaceae; genus Trichosanthes; species Trichosanthes cucumerina. The sequence continues at coordinate 29,571,051 of CM071839.1, forward strand.
GGAAAAGGGTAGACATGTTTTAGGAGGTGAGGCTCTGTAGTAGGAGAGAATTCAACTCTCTCGAATAGCTGAAAAAGTATTTCTTTATATTTCCTTTCTTCTTGTATCTAGAACTTTATATGAATCAAATAGCCACTGTCTATTGCAGAGAAATCAATAGAATAGTGTTTTCCAGTGTTTTCTTGAGGTTATAAGGTTGTTTGTGAGTTTTCTGCTTGTAGGGAAGGTTAGATACCTAAAAAAGTCTTTCCACAATTTGAATCAGATTCTTGGGGTTTTTGAGACCATTTTGGGGTTTCGTATTAATGGAAGGAAATGTCAAGTTTTAGGCCTTAATTGTGACCCCGCTAAGCTGGAAAGATGGGTGGCTATAGTGCAGTGTGAGATTGACACTTTTCCTACCTCCTATTTAGGGCTTCCTCTTGGTCATAATCCAAGAAGCATCCCTTTTTATGACTCGGTTCTTAACAAAATTCGCAAAAGACTGGCGTCTTGGAGAAAGAGTTTCTTTTCTAAAGGCGGGAGACTTACCCTTATCCAATCCGTCTTGAGCGGCATTCCAACGTACTTTATATCCCTTTTTAGAATCCCGGACTCTGTCAGTAAGGGATTGAGAAGCTTATGAGGGATTTTCTATGGGAAGGGGGTAGATGTAGGTAAAGGCTCGCACCTGGTGAATTGGGAGGTGGTCTCTAAGCCACTTCATCTGGGGGGTTTAGGGATTGGTAATGTGAGGGCTAGAAACAAGGCCCTTTTAGCTAAATGGATATGGGGATACCATCAAGAACCTAGTACCCTTTGGCAAAGGATTATTGTTAGCAAGTATGGTCCTCATCCCATCATTGAGCGGAGCCATTCGATGACTGTCGGTTCGAAGCTTACGGTCGAAACATTGATCTTCTCAATACCTACCACTCAACTGGTGAACTTTGAAATACTCAACTGGTGAACTTCGAAATAGGTCTCTGCTCGATCCAATCACGCATTCAGATTTACCCCTGAGAACACCTGCATTTCTAGCTTTTTGAACTTACTTTGGTCCGAGTTCGAATCCTCCTTCTTACCCTACGATGATTCTGTTTCTTCCCTGTTTCCCTTCGGATTCTCATCCTCACTCTATTTTCCTTTGTTCGCACTCACTTCCATCTGTTCCGAGGATCTCTTACTCCCTACACTTTCTGCAATCATCATCACCAATGCCATCTGGTTCTCTCTCATGTCGTTGTTCATTCTTTCCCAACCTTTCTCCATGGATTTCTCCAAGTGCTCAATGGTTTCTTTCAACTCGACGATTTCCTTTTCTGCTCCCAAAAGCCTCTCATCCATTGCCACCCTTTGTGTCTTCCCCAGTTCGATGTGCTCTGATACCAGTTGTGAGGTATTTGATCAATTCCCCTCTGCACACATTAAAATCCAACAACAAGAATAGAAAGAACACAGGGTAGAATTTGAGTGAACCCCCTCGCTATTGAAAGTTCTTCAATATCGAGAGGGGTTATTTTCATTCATCCAAACAAGGTTCCCCAGCTAGCTTTCGAGATGTTGAGACTCTCCTTTACAATTACGGTCCACAAAATACTCAACAAAAAACAACCACGGGTCAGAAGGTACACAAATACTAACCTCTCTTTCCCCCCACGATCCCCTACCCCGTACAAAATGATCTCACTCTTTCGTGGTCCCCTTTTCTCTCTCCTTACTTCCCCGTTTTGCCCTTCCGTTCATAATATTTGAAGATTGGGGGCTTAATAGTCACTTGCCATAATATGTGGGTTTGGCTTTTGACTTGTGAATGATGTTTATGATTGCATGACTTTTATGTTAGGAGTTGTCATGTTTATAGATTTTTTAAAAATATTGTTTTATTTATTTTGCTTGTACCATTTTATATCTCCTTAAAAAGTTTAGTGCGTACTCAAAATTTTTGCATCCCTAGTTTTATATAAAATGCAGCACCGACAATTTTGTGTGATTAAGACCCCTGATGGTTCTTGTTTGCATAATGTGTGTGCTGTGCAATTGCTTTCTCATTATCTCAGTAAATGATCTGCAGGGGGAGACAGGAAAGATGTCCGCTAGTGATCCAAATTCTGCCATATATGTGACTGATTCTGCAAAGGAAATAAAAAACAAGGTCGAGTGTCCTTCTCTTATAATTGGTTTTGTATTGAAATAGTTCAATCTGTCTCTAAAGCTTACTTCAAGATTGGAAGCTGGGTCACATGTTCATGCTTTCTTTCTTTATTTTTTTCGGGTGTTTGCAAGAAAAGTGGATGAGGTATGCTCTAGCCTTTAACTTTTTTTTGACAAGGAAACAAATTAATTTCATCGATATAATGAAATGATACAAAAAATCAAAGTATAAGTCTAAGTAAAAGAACCAAATAACTGGAAAAGAATAGCAATCCAATAACTCAGACAGATAACAGACCAACAAAACTAAATAAGAAAGGATGCCATGTAAGACATAAATCTGAAACCAAATAACCAACAAAGTTCTTGGAGAGAACACACCAGGAAGAGACCTTCAAATGAATTGAATCGAATCTCCTGTTCCACTCCAGTGCTTTATCTTCACATACTCTTTGATTCCTTTCGAACCAGATATCAAGTAGCAAAGCTTTAACACCATTTCTCCACAAAATTCTTACCTTAGGACACAAAAGAGTACCCGAAAGAAGCTGAGATACATTTTCTGAAACGATGCTTGAGAACACCCAACTGAAGTTGAAGGTATCAAACAACTTTGACCAACATCTCAAGGTATAATCACACTGGAAAAACAGATGATTAGCAGTCTCCCCTGATTTGAAACAAAGATAGCAAACTGAGGGTTGCAACACCATTGAGACTTGCTTTCTCTAGAGGACCTCTGAAGTGTTCAAACTTCCAATCGTCAAAATCCACATCAGCACATTAACTCTTCTCGGACAAGAACACCAAAGGGTCCGATAAAGTGATTTATCCATAGCCTGTCCCATGCCCATAAAAGAAACCAAAGAGCAAACTGAGAATCTACCCGAACTATCAATAGTCCATCTTCTCCAATCTTCCTTTGCAGAAGGCTTTAGCTCCTTTAAGATTCCCAATAAAGTCACAAACTCCTCCAGCTCCCCTCCTTCAAATTTCTTCTAAAAGACAAATTCCATGCTAAAGTTTCTGGATCCCAAGACTCGACCCCAATGGAAAATGACCAAACACATTACTCTCTCTTCTGACTCGTACATCATCTTTGATACTATGGGTAAGGTAGTTGCTTATCCACGGTGGCAGACATCACTAATGGTAGAAGTTCTGATCATCAGGAAGTTAGTTGTAGGATCTTTAGATCCAAGCTATGTGGGCTTAAAGGTAGCAAGTCACGACAACACTCTGTCAGGATGTTTGGTATTGGATATGATGCCATGAACAATGTCTGGGTACGCATTGATGGTAGAATTGAGTGTTTGGCTTGATTGATTGATTGTCCCATGACCATGGCTTTTGTCATCTCCAACATAGGCATCTAGATCTCAGGGTGTAAAAATATACTTGCAAGTTTCAACGAATGATCATCAATTGGTAAGGACATTATGTCATTCTACCGTGTTTACCTAATCCACACCTTGAGGATAAGTTGTTCAGGGTAGCTAGAGGCTGGGGCATTGAGCGGTTGCTTGGGCTTGAACTTCCTCAAGGAGTAATCCAGGTTCCTCAAATTGCTTGAGATTATCTTATTTTTATTCTCTTGTTCTTTTCAGTTTTCAAATGTAGTTTCTAAGTCACTAGGTTAGGTGTACTCTTGTTGTCCTCCCCCTGCTTTATGTCGATAATTACTTGTTTCATTACTACTTGGATTTTCTACTACCATTTACCCACAGGAAAGTAGAATGTGAATTATCTCACCCTCTCGAACAAGAGCCCATAATACGAACTTGCATTATAATTTCAAAAGTTCCACACTTCAGTTCTTAGTGAAGTTGCTAATTTATTTTTAACCATGTGGCAATTTTATTGTTTGGGATGATAGTGACATTTACATGTAGTTCTCTAGTTATGACTTATGAGTAGTGGTAACTCTTAGATGTATATGCTTGCCAATCTCTTAACTTGTTTGTTAACAGGAAAAGTATGTTCATTTCATCCAATACTCTTACAATGGCATTAATTTGTATTTTTTCCTTTGTCATTGGGGATTATGTTTATTTTCTACAGGTAAACAGATATGCATTCTCCGGTGGCCAAGATTCTATAGAGAAGCACAGATTATATGGTGCAAATCTCGAGGTACAAATTATTTTCATTTATTGTTGTGCCATAAAGTCGACATTGTTGAAAAATATCATGCTATTATTAGATTATACTCATGATATATGACTAATAGAAAAAGGAAATAGACTGCTTTGATTGTGTCTTTAGGGGTTGTTTGAGGCTCTGAGTATTCCATGGGTTATAATAGTTTGTGTTATTATAGTCCGTGTTATTATAGTCTGTGAAATCATATAATATTGTTTAAAATGCTGAATAGTATAGTCTGTGTTTGGGGTGTAAAGTATTCCATGAGTTATAATAACACAGATTATTATAAACTGTGCCTCAAACAAGACCTTAGTCTTTCTGTTCATTTTTAGCTTAATATATTACTTTTGCAATTACGAAACACTGTTGACATGTAGACCTAGATACAACACAACATAGACTTACTCAAGCACATTTTCATATATCTGTTTTCAAGATCTGATCGTAAGAAAAATATATTTGTATACTGATATTTCAAAATCATATGGTTATTCCCAAAGTATGGCATTGAAGGCTAAGAATTCAGCTAGTATTTGTAGTAGTGATGGTGTACTGGATGCAGCTGGTTGAACATGGGTGGGAGATCTTTCTATTGTGAGCAGGATAGGAGAGTTTGGAAGGGAGATGCTTCTGGCTTCTCCAGTAATTCCTGCTTTTTTTTTTTTGCTCGATCGTCAAGTGGAGGTCCTAAGAAAGCTAAAGTTTTTCTTTACTTTTCATTGTGGAATTAGCATTAATTACAGGATTCAACAGATGAGTACTACTCTTCTCCCTCTAACCTAATTGATGTGCTCTTTGCAAGAGTTCTTCTAAAGCTTATTAATCACATCTTCATTGGTTCTACCCACACGTGACTTGATGTTGGTGAAATCTTTTTATACCTATTAGTTTGGAGTTAGCTCTGTACTCCCTAACTCAACACAAGATTTGGTGTTCTCTCTTTGATGTTATCCTCGAGATGGAGACTAAAGTAGTCTCATTTCTTATAGATGGGTTTTGTGGGTTACTATTACCTGGGCCGCTTCTTTATGGAGCCTATCACTAAAAGGAATTTTATAATTATTCCTCTTTGGTTTTTTCAAATTGGAATGCCTTTTTTATCTCCTTGGAATTTCCGCATATATTTAATTTATTTTTTTTCCCTAAGAGTTTCTTATCATAAAAAATTACTTAAAGGAAGGTTCAATGTTGTTAAAAATTCATATTTCATCATCATTATTGATTTGTTTGTTTTATATGCATTGGACACATTCACGTTATACCCCACCTGCTTCCAAGAGCCTAGCCAACATTTGGGTCAGGTGTTTGAGGAAAAAAATAGGAACTTGAAAATTAAGATCAAACGAATTTCTAATGTGGTTTCTGTCAATTGTTCTATAACCCATACAGGTAGATATACCAATCAAATATTTAAACTTTTTCCTGGATGATGATGCAGAACTTGAACACATAACAAAGGTCAGATCACTCATTCTATTGATGGAGTATTAAGAAAAATAAAAGAATCTTTAATTGATTATTTCTCACTTCAGGAGTATGGTGCTGGACGCATGCTAACTGGTGAAGTGAAGCAGCGCCTTGTACAAGTACTGACTGAAATGGTAGAAAGACATCGTAGAGCTCGGGCTGCTGTGACAGATGAGGTAAGTTTGTTGCATTTCCTTGCGTGAGACGTATTCGACCCCTTCGGGGACATTCGATAAAATTGTGTGGTTTAAAGTTAGTATCATAGCACTTTATCCTCTAATCATGCTGTTACACTTATTTTTACCTCTTTAATGCCTGGGACGACTATAATAATTATCGATATCATGATGACCACCTACTTAGGATTTGATATCCTTCGAGTTTCCTTCACACAACCAAATATAGTAGTATTTGGTAACATCCTATAAGATTAGTTGAGGTGCGTGCAAGCTTGCCAAGACATTCACGACTGTTAAAAAAACATAGTATCAGTACCATGGTGCTACTAGCTAGATTAATTCTTTGAGGGAAAAACTCAATTTTTATTCTTGTACTAAGTTGAGGGAATCAAGTTTAACCTAAATTTTAATGTGATGAAATTGAATGTGAACTTGACTTAGTGGGGAACTTTGTGACCTTGGTGGTTTGATTTTTCATCCCTCCCCTAAAGATCTTGACTTATTCGGGTGTTCTTGTGGTTGAAGAAGGTTATCTTTTGTGGATATTGGTTCTTTTCCTTTGTTTCCTATGGAGAATGTTATTGAGAATTGAAATGTTAATACTTAAGACAGGCATGGCCTTTGTACGAAGCATGAGAATTTTTTTTTTTTTTTTTAAATTTTAAGTGCAAGATTTGGCTGGTATGGACTACTTATAGTTGTTACATTTCCCTTTTAGATGGTGGATGCGTTTATGGCAGTCAGACCCCTTCCTAATATGTTCGATTGAAGTCATTCTTTGAACCACTAATTCAAGGGCCACCATGGGGTGGGGGCTCGTGTCCCTTGACCCTCTAGTCGGATTTATCTGTCAATCCTTAATGTGTCTTAACCATTTATGAACTTGAGGGTTCTTTTCTTTTCCAACACAAACTTTCTATTACCTATATATATATTTACCCAAATTTTGTATTATTAGGGAAGTTATTGTTACAGATTGCTGTTTTGCAATAAATCTTGAGGTTTCTTGGGGACTGCTGATCCTTTTTAGATATCATACGGGAGTTTTAAGGTATCAAACCGTTGGGCAAGAGTTTGTTTAATTTCAATCAGAGAAAAAAATATACTATAAATTTGATGACCTAATGAGTTGTTCCATTTGAGAGGACTTGTACACATGAAATTTGATTTTGTTGGTGGGTTTATATGGTTCATTTAATTTGTTATCTATTTGTTTTGTTTATTTTGTTGGAGGTAATGCTATAGAAAATTTTCAGTGATTGGAAAAGTCTCTATTAATTAGGTTCCAATTGATAACCATTACTTTTTTAGACTTTAGTTTTCAAAAATCATGTCTACTTTCACTCAATTCATCTATCCATGTTTTTCACCATTCTTGTAAACACATTTGAATTTCTAGTCAAATCTTATAAAATATATATATATATATATATATATATATATATATATATATATATGTATGTATGTATATTTTTCAAAAAACTTGACTTTGATTTTGAAAATACGTTGAGATAAGTTGATAATGAACGAAAGAAACTTAAAAGTAAAACTTAAAGGTGAAATTAACTTGTGAACTTAATTTTTAAAAATTAAAAAAAATAAAGAAATAAAAAAAGAATATAGTTATTAAACATACCTTAAAATTTTAAAATTTTTGTTTTGAGTAGATGGAAATGTATTTTTTTTTTTTTAATTATTAGTTAAATGTTTGAGGTTAGTAAGATCACTTTCATTTTAAGTACAAAGGTTCTTGAGTGAAATTTCCCGGTGCTAGCCCTATCATGAGGATTGGTCAAATTGAGATGACTTGGAATAGTAGGTGATAAATTAGAAGGTTTGGTTTGTTTTGTTTTCTAAAATGGAGATTGGACTATTCCTACTATACCATATAACAAATGTCAGGTTTTTATCATACAAAAAACTGCCTACTATTTTGGATCATGAATTTTATCTTGTTTTCTCAACTTTATTATTCTTTTTAAGGTGTCAAACACTTTTGTAGATTAAGTAATCCCATCCTTAAAGGATATGTAGTTAATTCTAGGAGTTTTATATCAAATACGTGTAATATAAAAATGCTTCAGTTATAGCTAACATTTTATTTAGAAGTCCCTTATATTGAATCTTTAAAATTTTTCATCTAGAATTGGTTATGCTAGCCAACTTTTTATCTTATACGAAAAATTTACATCGTTTCTAATGTTCTCGGCATATAAAGGCATGAGTGGGCTACTAAGTTTTTTAATGATCTATTTTATTCATGAATATGAATAATTTTATGATTAAAACTATAAATTTAAATAATTGTATCAACATTTAAACTTAATATTTTGAAAACTAAGTCTACAGATCATACATTTGTAAATATTTTGCTTTTGATTTTGAATGATGAACTTTTTTTTATTCATCGCGTAGAATACTCTTTCCAAATTAAATATAGTTTTCAATATCACTTTCTTATATCTTATATCTTATATGTGAGAACAATAGACTGGAGAATGGTTATTAGATTTTAGTAGGCAAGAGGGGAGAGACTTGCCTCAAAGTCTTCTCCCATTTGTTGAATATAGCCATTTCCTATCCCCTTTTCTATCTCCTTTTATCTTTTTATAGATCCATTTGCACCCATGGGTTTTATATCATCTAACAAATTTAGCAGTTCCAAGATAGAGTTAACGTAGCCAATAAAAATATAATGCAACTGACATAAAATATGGACTTATAACATCTAATGTTCTCGACATATAAAGGCATGAGTGGGCTACTAAGTTATAGATTTGAATCCCTCACCCTCAATGTTGAATTAAAAAAAAAGTAGAATTAATGTATATAGATTTCTACCTTTAGATTCATGATTTTGACTTATTCATCGTCTATTAGTATCTCTTATGGCCTCTTTAGAGAAAAATGAATGCTTAATAATAACATCTATTAGAACAATCTAAACTTCATTTAAATATATGAAAGGGTGTCATAATACTCTCCTGTTAATATTAATGGCTTCACTACAACCAACACTAGGTGATCAAACAATTCATAACAAAAACTATTATTATGCAAATTAAAATAACCATTCGGAATGGAAAAAAAATGGAAATTACTTTCTAAAGTGTATCCAAATGTAATTTTTTTTAAAAAAAACTTATTGAAGAAAAAAAAGAAATTATCTAAAATTCCTTGCCAAACCTGCCTTTCAAAATTATTCAAAAGTGAGAAAAAAAAAAGGTTAAAATACACCTTTGATTCATGGAATTTGAACTTAATTTCTATTTGGTTTAGGTTTTAAAGTGACATAGTTGGTCATCGGAATTTGATTTAATTTCAAATTGATACTTGAAGTTTGAAATTCATTTCTAAATGGTCCATAAATAGAGTTGTTTGTTAAGTTGACCTAAAAGATGCAATTGTTTATCTATGCTAAGTAGACTTTGATAACATGTATCTTTTCTTAAAAGAGTTAAATTTTATTTTTCATACTCAAAGACCAATTAGAAATAAAATTTAAACCTCCGATCAAATATATTACTTTTAAAATCTAAAGACTATTAGGAAACTAAGTTCAAATCTCAAGTACTAAAATGTACATTAAAAAGGGAAATAAAGGAAATAAAGAAAACAATGAGAAAGACTTGAGTAGTAGGGTTGAAGAGTAAAAGAATTTGAAAGAAGAGGAGAGATGTTTTGAACGGAAAAAGTTTTGGTTTTTGAAATTTAAAAAACAAAAACAAGTTTTTGAAAACTTTTGGTGATCTATTTGATTCATGAAATTTGAAAAACAAAAACAAGTTTTTGAAAACTTCTTTTTTTAGCTTTCAAAACTTAGCTCGATTTTTGAAAACCTACCAAGTAGATAAGAAAACATAGAACTTCATCGGTAGAAGTAGTATTTTTAGGCTTAATTTTGACAAATCAAAAATCAAATGGTTATCAAATGAGATCTTAATTTTTTTATTTTTGAAAAATGGGCATGTTTTTCACCATTTTCTAACTATTATTTTATCTTGAAAATTTTTAGTCAATTCTCAAAAACAAAAATAAGTTTTAAAAACTATTTTTTTTTTATGTCAAAACTTAGTTTGAATATAGTGAAAATAATGTGTATAAACTTAATTTTAAAAAATTAAAAACCAAAAAGTTAGATGGTTATCAAATGCCGACATTATGGTAAAAAAAAAAAATCCAATTGATTTTAATGTAACCCTTGTTGTAAAAATAGGATGGAAACCGGGTATAATTTTATCAATATTTAAATACTAATATAATATATTTATAATAATAATAATAATAATAATAATAATAATAATAATAATAATAATAATAATAATAATAATGAAACACCCCTAAAAAAAATAACCATTCTACTAGGGATGATACTCCAAGTTACACCGCTTGCGCCGAAATTTCGGCAGCATAACGGCGTAACTACGACTATTCCAAAAATTTTCCTATCACCTGAGCAAGAAAAACACTTCCAAAGCACGACCTCACGAGTGTACCCAACCTCCACCAAACTACAGTAATCACACAGGCTTAGCTCTAGTCCCCCCAGAGTTCACAGTCAACTACACAAGCCACCTAAAACATGCTTTCTACATGGATTGTCAAAATAGGCATGCATTCTTAAATAGAGCATTCTTTCTTAACAAGTACGAACAAAACATCACATGCAAGTCTAACTCCCAAGGCTAACTCAACAATAAAATAAATCAACAAGCTAGACATCGAGCGCAACATAGCATAAAGGAAACAGTCAACCCTCTAAATAAGAAAACAACCTTAACTAAGCCTAACACATCCTTCCATAGCCTTGCAGAGCCTCGCCAACTATGGTCATCTCGGTCAAGAGCGCTTACCGCAATCAAAACACACAAAACGAGAGGGTGAGTATAAAATACTCAGTAAGTAGCCCACTTCGTCAAAAGTGAAACAATACAAAAAAAAAAGGTCGAGCCTTTGATTCAGCTAGCACACAACTCGTCCTGTCCTACAGATCTTCACTTTCTCTCTGACCCTGGCTTACTCAAGTTCTAACTCTGCCCTACCCTTGGCTTCTGGACTAAGTTGGCAACAATAGTAGTGCTCCCGCCCACAAACTCATGACCACGGGGCTTTTTCGGGCCTCATCTAGGGTGAAGGAACATGTCCAACCCCTCTGCAACTTCGGGAATCACTCCCTAAGCCTCAATCCAGGACAAGGAGCGTGTCCAACGTCCACTACATCTCGGAAATCACTCCCTGAACCACGAACTAGGGCAAGGAACGTATCCACTACCCCCTGCACTCTGGGAATCACTCTCCGAGCCTCTCTATTAGATGGAGGATAGACCCCGCATCCCATATCAACTCGCCAACCTAGAGTCGCAATCTGCTAAGGGTTACACATGGACCTTGGCCTATAACATGACCGGTTGGGTCAACTACGTCTTTAAGGTTGAAAAACACCTCTCTGAACTAATGCGAAACTAAGCACACAACTACACAAGCCTCTACCAACGGGTACATACAACGACATTCATCACGCTCAAAACCTCATCACGAGTTTCACATCATACATAACAGGCAACTCTAAGCTCATGCATGTGATAATAATCAAGCAACAACATATACTTTCATAGGGTCTAGACAAACCACTTCTACGATCCAGACATTTAATCACCATGATCACAAACAGGAAAAAGCTACGAAATCCTTAGCATGCATGTACAGTGTAATCCCTAAGCCCTACATTTAAGGGTGGGATAGTCCATCGACTACTTACCTCTATAAGTGACGCGGTGACTGGCTATTCCCTTCTAAAACTGAAATCAAGCTCGCCTGCGCGTACTAAGGGAACCTTTGGTTGAAGCGAAAACTACACCCAGTCTCGGTCCTGCTCGAACTATTCTCTTGCGCAAGCGTTATGAGTCCGACTAGACAAAAACAACATTTAAAACCTAACTAAACTCAAGCTTAACCTCCACATCCAACTTATCGACTTCACTGAACTTAAAAGTAATACGAGTTAAGGAGTTAAAACTTACCAGAACAAGAGTGACCCTCCTGGAACCAACGAACGTGTTGTCTCGGACTGCAACTAACCCAATTCACTTCGATTCACAACCCTGTCCAAACCAAGAAGAGCGAACAGTGAGAGACTGAGATTGAGAGAAACAGAAAGGAAGAGACAGAAAGTGAGATAATGATTGAGAGGCAGAGAGAGAGAGAGAGATAGACAGACAGACAGAGAGAGAAAGAGAAATCGATTGGGAGGCAGAGAGAGAGAGACAGAGAGAGAAAGAGAAATTTATCGAGGGAGAGGGAGAGGGTGGCCGACGGAGAGAGAGACCAACGAAGAGAGGAGCGGCGTGGAGAGAGACGATCGACGGAGAGGGAGAGCGACGCAGAGAGAAAGATGATCGACGGAGAGGGAGGGCGGCACGGAGAGAGAGAATGAGAGAGAAGACGAGTGAGAGAACGAGGGAGAGGGAGTGGTAAGCAGAGAAGAAAGGAAGAGGGATGGAGATCGAGGGGAGGAGTGGCGGGTCGCCGGCCGTGTTTGCTGGCCGCCGCGGCAAAATAAGGGGGAGGGCGTTTGCCCTCCCCGATTCTTCGTCCCTCTTTTACTTTTTTTTTTAAAAAAAAACGAAACAAAAGCAAGTGAAAATAAAAGAAATGGGCTGGGCTTCACAATCTTCCCACCTTAGAAACTTTCGTCCTCGAAAGTTGTTAGTTTGCGAACAGGTCTGGATGACTCGTCCGCATATCATCCTCACGCTCCCAGGTTGCCTCTTTGAGATGACGGTTCTGCCACAGGACTTTAACCAGCTTAATCTCCCTGTTCCTCAGTACCTTACTATCTCGAGCGAGAATCTGCACATGCTTCTCCTCATAACTCAAGTCACTGTTTACCTGCAAGGGCTCAAAATCGATTACATGCGAGGCATCTGGCACATAACTTCGCAGCATAGACACATGGAACACATCGCAAACAGAAGCAAGGGACGGTGGGAAGGCTAATCGATAGGCTACTGGGCCGATGCGCTCCAAAATCTCGAACGGTCCAATGAACCTAGGGCTTAGCTTCCCCCCTTTACCAAATCTCAGAACACTCTTCATAGGTACAACCTTCAGAAAGGCATAGTTTCCAACAACAAACTCCAAATTGATGGGAATCGATGTCCCCGCAGCGGAAGCGATTGCGAATCGCGCGCTCTTGATTTAGTTACAATGGAAATTTCAAGAATATAAAATATGGATTAAGCATATAATAAGAGTATGGACAACAAGTATATACCTTTGAAGAACCTTTCTTCAAGTGCTCCTCTCTCCACGGTCACGATCTCAGCAACAAGAACTCAAATGAACAACACCGACACCACCACCGGATCTTCTCCGTTGTTCTCAGGAGAGGGAGGAAGGTGAGAGTTCCTTTAGGAGTGGTGAGGAATTTTGTGAGAGAGATTTGTGTTTTGGAACTCTTCCAACAACACAACAAGGAGGCTAGGAATTCTATGAAAAAACCCTTAACCTAGTTGCATCTCATGCAACCATATATATAGAGAATTGGGATGGAAATGACCATCCTACCCCTCCTTTAATCTCTCTTTAGTATATAGTCTAAATCACATTAAAACTATATATTATATCAATTATATCATATATAATTGATATAACTCCTCATGTATGAAATTGAACACTTCAATTTCACTCCTAACTTTATACCTCTATATTACCATGTTGAGCCAACGGAGGATCTAATGGACCTACTGAGATCATGAGCTCCAATGATGTGAGATTAAGCGATCAAACTCTTTGATCCAGGTTAATCAATATTCATTAACTACAAGTCACTCCACTATAGACTTGTAGTTGCACTCTCCTCACTATAGATATTATTGTGTCTCACGATATAGTCATTGCCCATGAGTCGACCCTTCACGGGTTGTTCAGTAATCACGGTGGGTAAAATTATCGTTTTACCCCGTGATTACCTCTTTGCTCCTTAAGCACCACCGATCCTCTAATGAACAACAAGTCTAAGGTCCTACCTTAGACTCATACCCTCGTGAGAGGCGGGGCCCCGTTGTTCAAGACACACCAAGTCGATTCTTAAGGGAACAACCTATCTAATTCCTCGATGAGGAATGAGTGAATTCCATCTTGCACATTAAGTTCCCACTACCTACAAGGTTCGTCACGAGAAGGTAGGCTTATTGAGTCGGCTACATGCCACTCTCACCCATACTAGTCTAAGGACAAACCCCTATAAGCGGGAGTTCTTAACTTGCTCAAGATTCGAAGCCAAGTCACTAATGACCATCTATAAATTACTAGTCTTATCACATTAACGGTGTTATCTTTGGTTAGACTAATAATTTGCAATCCGATCTTGTATGAACTCTTCATACAGGATGCCCCCACTCGCATGTCAACTACATGAATGAGTTGGATTACCTCATTTGTACTAATTACAAAGTGGGTCGCATCCATGGTTTACGAATGAGGTTTCCAACCTTATTCTTATACCATAGACTATTTAGGTTATAATCTTGAATTCAACCCAAATAGTGTCCACTACACTGATTTCAAGATAAACGTTATAACCTTGGAGCTCAGTTTATTGGATTTATAAAAGAAAGACTTTAATCTTATCAAAACAAATAACACTTTATTTAATTGATCAAGATTACACAAGTTTAGGGCATAAATTCCAACACAAATCCCTTCGTCTCACGTCAAAATAACTCTTTTGCCTACTCTGAGCTGTTAACATTCTTGACCTGAACTCAACGACCTCATTTGTCACCTGGACCAACTCAGACCCTAATAACTTTCGTTCACCAACCTCTCCCCAATACACTGGGGTTTTTCATCTTCTCCCATATAGAGCTTCGAAAGGAGCCATGCCGATCGTTGCCTGATAGCTATTATTATAAGCAAACTCCATCAAGTGAAGGTGTGAATCCCAACTCCCTGAGAAGTCTAATGCGCAAGCTCGCAACATATCCTCCAAGATCTTATTCAACCTTTCTGTCTGATTGTCGGTCTGAGGGTGAAATGTCGTACTGAAGTTGCACTCAGCTCCCAAAGCATTCTGGAAACTCACCCAAAAGTTCGAGTTGAACCTAGGGTCCCTATCAAATACTATCTTCACTGGGACTCCGTGCAACCTTACTATTTCCTCCATGAACGGATGTGCCCACTTCTCAACTGTATAAGTTGGCTTCCCAGGCAGAAAATGGACTGACTTAGTTAGCCTATCCACGATCACCCAAATCACAGTAAATCCTTTAGCCGTTCGGGGCAACCCAGAAATCAAGTCCATGGAGACTTCTTCCCACTTCCACTGAGGTACTTCCAAGGGTTGCAACAACCCTGCGGGCTTTTGCCTCGGGACTTTAACCTGCTGACACACTAAGCATTTACTAACAAACTCTGCCACTTACTTCTTCATTCCACACCACCAATAGAACTTTTTCAGATCCTGATACATCTAGGTGCTCCCTGGATGCACTGAGAAGGGGGAGCTATGGGCATCAACCAAGATCTTCTCCCTAAGACCACTCTCATCGGGCACGCACAACCGCCCCCTGAATAGAAGTCCACCGTCCACTGCCACAGTATACTCGCCCTCCTGATTGGTTCTTGCCTGCTGCCAAAAGTCCTCGAGGCTCGGGTCTCCCTATTGAGCCTCCATGACTCGCTGCCTCAGGGTCGGTCGAACTGATAACTGATTCAGTTGAGCTATGACCTGATCTAAAACCACTGCTATCTCCGTGCGCTCCATCTCAGAACGCAACCTGGCTTGCTTTATAAACAGGGCTGAGGTATGGACCATCTTCCTGCTAAGGGCATCTGCGACCACATTCGCCTTGCCTGGGTGGTACAATATCTCAACCTCGTAGTCTTTCACCAACTCTAACCACCTGCGTTGCCTCATGTTCAACTCCTTCTGAGTGAAAAGGTACTTGAGGCTCTTATGATCTGTAAACATCTGAATCTTCTCCCCATACAAATAGTGTCTCCATATTTTCAGGGCAAAAACCACGATCGACGGAGAGGGAGAGCGACGCAGAGAGAAAGATGATCGACGGAGAGGGAGAGCGGCGCGGAGATAGAGAATGAGAGAGAAGACGAGTGAGAGAACGAGGGAGAGGGAGTGGCGAGTAGAGAAGAATGGAAGAGGGATGGAGATCGAGGGGAGGAGTGGTGGGTCGCCGGCCGTGTTTGCTGGCCGTCGCGACAAAATAAGGGGGAGGGCGTTTGCCCTCCTAAATTCTTCGTCCCTCTTTTACTTTTTTTTTTTTAAAAAAAAACGAAACAAAGGCAAGTGAAAATAAAAGAAATGGGTTGGGCTTCACAAATAATAATAATAAATAAATAAATAAATAAATAATAATAATGAAAGAATGGAAATGGATATATATATATATATATATATATATATATATATATATATATATATATAAGATAGTGGAATTGCTTGGTAAAAGTAAATAAACAAATAAAAGAGAAAGTGGAGGAGACGGAAGTGAATTAGAGAGTTTTTCACCAATGGTATATCTCTTACATGATCCACCGAATACCACTATTTATAGGCAATTTGACAATGATGAGTTGGTACATTTGGACACTAAGCATTGGTAAATTTTGGACACATGGTGGACACTTTGGCTATAGAGGGTTTATCACTTGGCATGGGTATTAAAATGACATGTGGAATGAGCATTTACATGTGTAATGTTTACAATACCACCCTTAAATGCTCATTTATATAAAATATGCCTCATTAAACCCTTACTAGGAAAAAACTCAATGGAAAAAAAAAATCCTAGTGGAAGAAAAAGAGTACATATTTTATATAAAGAATATAATATATTTACTCCCCCTCATGGAAACATCACTTGAGATCTCTGTGTCGTCGCATCCCAATACTGTGAACCAATTTCTCAAATGTTGTAGTTGGTAATGCCTTTGTAAATATGTCCACCAAGTTATCCTTCAAACTAATCTGTTGTACTGAGATGTCGTCATTTTCTTCAAGGTTATGATTGTAGAAAAGTTTTTGAGAGATATGCTTCGTTCTAACTCCTTTAATATATCACCCTTTGATTTGAGCTATACATGTTGTGTTGTCTTCGTATAATATTGTTGGAAGAGGTTTACTTGAAGACAAACCACATGTATCACAAATGTGTTGTGTCATCGATCTTAGCCATACACATTCTCGACTCGCTTCATGAATAATGAGGATTTCAGCATGATTTGAAGAAGTGATTGTTATAGTCTGTTTCACTGATCTCCACGATATAACAGTTCCTCCACATGTAAATAGATAACCTGTATGAGATTTAGTTTTGTGTGGATCAGATAGATATCCAGAATCTGCATAACCAACTAGATCAAAACTGGATTTGTTA
Organism: Trichosanthes cucumerina; assembly: GCA_036507285.1. Taxonomy (NCBI): domain Eukaryota; kingdom Viridiplantae; phylum Streptophyta; class Magnoliopsida; order Cucurbitales; family Cucurbitaceae; genus Trichosanthes; species Trichosanthes cucumerina. Next base: position 29,588,374 of record CM071839.1, read on the forward strand.
GAATAAAATAAATTCATATCAATTGACCCTCGAAGATATCAGAGTACATGTTTAACTCAGTTCTAATGTGTTTTTGTAGGACATGAACTATATCTAGCTAATAAATTTACTGAAAATGCAATATCTGGTCTTGTGTTATTACCAGATACATAAGTGCACCAATTGCACTAAGATATGGTACTTTAGGACCAAGTAGTTCTTCATTGTCATCTCGAGGTCGAAATATATATTTCTTTACATCCAGTGAACAATCTTCCATTGGAATGTTCAATGGATGTGCTTTATCCATATAGAATTTTTTTAAGATTTTCTCTGTATAAGTTAATTGATGAACAAATATCCCATCTGTTAAATGTTCAATTTGCAAACCAAGGTAAAATTTTGTTTTTCCAAGATCGTTCATCTCGAATTCTTTCTTAAGATATTCTATTGCCTTGGATAACTCTTCAGTAGTTCCAATTATATTTAAGTGATCAACATATACAGTTATAATAGCAAATCCTGACTGAGATTTCTTTATAAAAACACACAAACATATTGGATTATTTTGATATCCTTCTTTCAACAGATATTCACTCAGACGATTATACCACATTCGTCCGGATTGTTTTAATCCATATAATGATCTCTGTAACTTTATTGAATAGAATTCCCGAGAACTTGATTCATGTGTTTCTGGTATTTTAAATCCTTCCAGAATTTTCATATAAATGTCATTATCCAGAGATCCATATAAATACGTCGTGAATACATCCATTAGATGCATATCAAGTTTTTCATATATAGTCAGACCAATCAAATATCTTAGCATTATTGCATCCACCACAGGAGAATATGTCTCCTCATAATCAATACCAGACCATTGCGAGAATCCTTGTGCAACAAGTCTCGCTTTATATCTTGTGACTTCATTCTTTTCATTTCTTTTTCTTACAAATACCCATTTGTATCTCACAGATTTGACACCTTCTAGTGTCCAGACTACTGGTCGAAAAACCTCACGTTTTGAAAGTGAGTTCAATTCTGCTTGGATTGCTTCTTTCCACTTTAACTAATCCTGAATTCAATTATGCTTGGACTGCTTCTTTCCACTTCAACCAATCCTTTCTATGTTGACATTCTTCGATAGATTTTGGATCAAAATCGTCACTTTTATGAATAATATCGTGAGCAACATTATAAGCAAAAATGTTGTCAACAATGATATCATTTTGGTCGTTCCATCTCTTTCCTGTTGTAACATAGTTTATAAAAATTCCATTATTATCCTCAAGCGTTTGATTTTCATCAATACTATTTTGAGTAGTTGTATTCTGGATTTCTTCTGGAACATCCATACCTTTTATTAAATCATTTTGATTCTCAACTATTTTTATTTTTCGAGGATTTTTATCTTTGAAACCCATAGGTCTACCACGCTTCTGGCGTGCTCCAGACTCATTATTGACAACTTGTTCCTTTGGATATCAATTTTTGATGGAGCGTTTGCTGCTGGTATATATGATTTAGTCACTCTCTTAGCATCTGTGAATGCATCTGGTAATTGATTTGCTATATTTTGCAAATGAATTATCTTTTGAACTTCAGGTTCATATTGATCTCTACGAGGATCCAAATGAGATAATAATGATGCATTCCATGTAATTTCTTTTTCCAACTTCTTAAATCCTCCCCCTAATGTTGGAAAATTTGTTTCATTAAAATGACAATCAACAAATCATGCAGTAAATACATCACCCGTCAGGGGTTCAAGATATTTAATAATTGATGGGGAATCATATCCAACATATATTCCTAACCTCCTTTGAGGACCCATCTTAGTACGTTGTGGTGAAACAATTGGAACATATACTGCACATTCAAAAATTCTCAGATGGGATATATTTAGTTGTTGGCCATAAGCTAATTGCATATGGGAATATTTATTATAGACTACCAGCCTAATACGTAATAATGATGCAACATGCAAAATAGCTTGACCTCAGACCGATGTAGGAAGTTTAGCTCTCATAAGCAATGGTCTTGCAAGTAGTTGCAGTCGTTTTATAAATGATTCTGCTAGATAATTTTGTGTATAAACGTGGGCTACAGGATGTTCAACATCCCAATTGACATACAATAATTATTAAAAGTTTGGGATGTAAATTCACCAGCATTATCAAGTCGAATGGTCTTAATTGTATAATCAGGAAATTGTGCTCTTAACTTAATTATTTGAGCAAGTAATCTTGCAAATGCAAGATTTCGACTTGATAATAAGTATACATGTGACCATCTGCTGGATGCGTCAATTAATACCATAAAATATCTAAATGGACCACTTGGTAGGTTAATAGGTCCACAAATATCACCTTGAATTTGCTCTAAAAATGCAGGCGATTAAATCCCCACATTAGTTGGTGATGGTCTAATAATTAATTTCCCTTAGAGCAAACATCATATGACAACTCATTGGATTGAAGAATCTTCTGGTTCTTTAAAAAGGATGTCCATATGAATTCTCAATAATGTTTCTCATCATTATCGATCCTGGATGACCCAGTTGATCATGCCAAACACTGAATATTTCTAGATTCATGAACTTCTGGTTCATTGTTGCATAGGTTTCGATTACTCGTATATGAGTATAATATAATCGAGAAGAAAAAGCAGGCAGTGTTTCTAATATATGTGTTTTCATGTGAAACAATAGATGTGATATAAAGACACTTTATATTATTATTTTTACGATCAGTTTCAACATGATAACCATTGTTATGAAACTCAATAAATTTATCTTTGATTTGCTAGAGAACAGAACATTATTAATTGTAAATCTTGTTCCTCTAGGCAAAATAAAACTTGTTTTTCCAAAACCTTCAATCAGATTTGCAGAACCTGATATAGTATTGACTTTTGCTTCCAGCATTGTCAATTTAGAAAAATATTTTCTGTTTATAAGTATTGTATGCGTAGTTGCGCAGTCTGCCAGACATAGATCTTCATTGTTCATTTTTTAGTCTTCAACATATGAAAACTGTCCATAACTCTTCATTAAACAAAAATAATTACAATAAGAGATACATCATACAAAAAGTTTAAAGCTAAAAAGAATATAAAATAAACATTAGTACTAAACATTCTCAAAATCAAAAGATGCACTTGCTAATCCATCAATTGCTTCGATCTTCTCTTCAGGAGATGCAAAAAAGTCTGTCACATCCAAATTTGTCATATTGGATGGGTCAAATATATCATTGTCTTGATAAGCAAGATTTGCTTCTACATTTTTCTCTTTTTTCCTTCAGGGAAGCTTGATAGAGATCAACTAAGTGTTTGGATGTATGATACACGTGATCAGTGTCCAGTCATTCCACATCGAAAGCATTTATTTTCATCATCTCTTGAATTCTTATTTTGTGGAGTTTTTCCTTTATGATCATCAGTTCGTGTGGGTTTCTTGAAATTTGGATAATTATAATGTCCACCACGAAAATAATTATTTCTTCCCCTACCGCGGTCACGACCTCGACCACGACCACGATCTCGACCTCGATTGTTAAAATTCACAACATTCACTTCAGGGAATGGTGTTGCTCCAGTTGGTCGAGATTCATGTTTTTTCATTAATAACTCGTTATTTGGTTCAACCACGAGAAGACATTAAATGAGTTCTGAATACTTTCTAAAACCTTTCTCTCGATTTGCTGCTGCAAGAGCATATTCGAGACATGAAAGGTAGAAAATGTCTTCTTTAACATATCCACATCAGTAATGTTTTCTCCACATAATTACAATTTTGAACTAATTTTGAATAATGCAGAGTTATATTCACTTACTGATTTAAAATCTTGCAACCTCAGGTGCATCCAATCATAAAAAGTTTTTGGAAGAATAACAGTTTTTTTATGATCATACCTTTCTTTCAAGCTCTTCCACATGACATAGGGATCTTTTATCGTCAGATATTCCATTTTCAATCTCTCGTGGAGACGATGACGAATAAAGATCATGGCCTTAGCCTTTTCTTGACTGGATGTTGTATTCCCTTCTTTAATGGTCTCTTCAAGGTTCATAGTGAAGGGAATGAAAATCCCGCAGCGGAATAACGATGGAATCGCCGTGGTTTCTTTGCGAAAACATTTTCTTAAAATTATTTCTATCCTATAGAAAATTAGGCTAAACATGCATAAGAAGGAAAAATCAATAAAGAATTACTTACTTGTTGAAGAATCGTTCTTCACGATTTCCTTTCCCGGCCACGAACACTTCGCGTTCACGATCTCAATGATCACGATCTCCTCGAACAAACGAACGATCCAGACACTTCCAAAAAGGATTCTCGGTTGTTCTCCTTAGGTAGAAGGAGAGTGGTGGGACTTCTTTGGTGAAAAGAATGAGAGAGTTTGAGAGAGGAAAGTTGAGAGAGATTCTAAGTTGTTTTTGGTGAGAAATCCAAAAAAATGACAACTTCCCTTACAAAAGTCTTCTTGCAAAGAGTTTATATAATGGTGATAGGTGGAGTTGTGTCCATTGATATAACCAATGCCCATGAGTCGACCCTTCACAGGTTGTTCGTAGACACTGCTGGGTCAAATTACCATTTTACCTCTGTGTCTACTTCTTGCTCCTTAAGTCTGTTGGGGTTTGTGCCCTAAAACTCGTAGTTTGTAATTATGTTCTAATTATTGTAATAAAAGTTTATTATTTCAATAAAGAGTTATTGTTCGATATTGCCATTGTTTTTACCCTAAATCCAATAAACTAAACATCCAAGGCTGTAAAATATATCTTGAACTGAATGTAGTGTACATATAAAGGATCTCGGTTCGAGATACAGCCTAAAGGGTCTATAGTTAGGGGATAAGGTTTGTGTTCCTTACCCTAGTAAAACTATGGATGTGACCCACTTTGTATATGATACAAACACTGTGATCCTCATGTTTTCGTGTAGATGACATGTGAGTGGGGATATCCTATGTAATGAGATTACATAAGACCAGACCGCGAAATAGTAACCACTAGATGTAACTCCGTTGACTAGTTAGGTTTCTATTTCACTAGGATGACCTAGGCAACTTGATCTCAATCCTGAGCGGGTTACGAACTCCTGTTTGCGAGGGATTGTCCTTTGACTAGTATGGGTGAGAGTGGCAAGATTCGTCGACTCAATATGCCTACCTTCTTGGGGACAATACCAAGTGAGTAGTTGGGGACTTAGCCTAGCAAGATGGAATTCACTCCTTCCCACCTATTAGGGTAAGTAGATGAATGTTCCCTTAAGTGGTGTCTCCGGGACTTGAACAAAGGGTCCGACCCTCTCATTGGCCCTATAGGGACTTCTGTTTGTTTGTAGGACAACAAACAAATTGTTCATTAGAGGAGCACTGGTACTGAAGGTACAAGATGTAACCCAGGTGTAAAACGGTAATTTGACCCAGCTGGTGTTACGAACATTCGTGAAGGATTGACTTGCTGTTATTGGTCAATATCTATGGACACGTAAATATATCCATAAAGTGAGAAGAGTGCGACTACGGGACTTTAGTGGAGTGTTCCCGCAGTTAACGAATGTTGATTAGGAGGTTAATGAGATTAACCGAGTAATCTCGTATCGTTGGAGCTTCTGATCTGTAGATCCATTAGGTCCACCTTCTAGCTCGTAAATGGTTCTTAGATCGTTTGAATTTGAAATGTTCAAATTCATTAGGGAATAAATTTAATGTATATAGATACGATATAATATAAAGTTTTGGAACATTATATTATAAATTTAATGTGAATATGATTCATATTAAATTATGTGAGAGAATTAAATATTTGAAAGAGTTCAAATGTTTAATTTAAATGTGAATGTGATTCATATTTAAAACTATAGGTTAAAATTTAATGTGCATTAGATGTGCATTAAAACTATAGGTTAGAGGGAAAATTGATTAAATGTGATTTAATCCAAATGAAATATATGATATTTAATTCATTTAATTAAATGAGATTTAATTGATTTATTAATAATTAATAAGATTAATTATTAATTAAATAAATAAATAAATAAAAGAAAATGTGTTAGGAGGACACGTTCCCCATGTCTCCCAACTCCCTAATCGATAGGGAGTGGGGATTTGGCCTATGGAGTGATTCTTCTTCTCCAATTGGGAGAAGAGAATGGATCGATCAAATTGATCAATCTCTCTGAAAGAATTCTCTCTAAAAAATTCTCTTCTTCTACATTCCAATTGTTGGATCCTTCCCAGTAAGGTAGATCTAAGTGGAACTCAAAGTCATAGGAGGTTCTCACTACTGGTTATGTCTCTGTGGTGAAGAAGAGAACAGAGAAGGATTTTCTCTGTGTTGCTGAGTTGTTGTACGATTGGGAAGGAGTTGCTGAATTGAAACTACAAAGGTAACCATCTCTGTCCTTTTAATTTAATTACTAAATAGCATGTTTGCATGACTAATATACATGTCTAATTAGATTAGAAATGTATGCTTTTCTCTGTTTTTACACCAATGTACCGGTATTTATGTTCAACCAAAAGAAACTTGCAATTACGATTTCAAAACAGGTTTCCACTGCTCAAGGGGATCCGATCTCCATCAATTGGTATCAGAGCAATGCTTGCTTTGTTTTGGTTTGAAACAAATTTGCATTGGTTAGGTGGGAATTTCATTTTGGTTTGCTGTAAAACTGTTTAGGAATTTTTTGGCCTTAGTTTCTTTTGATTTGATCAAATAAAGGCCCCTGCGTTTTGGGCAATTTTGTGCATAATCAAGTCTGTAATCGAGTTGTGAGTCGTTCAGGACCAGTTTCGAGCAATTTGGATGACTATCGAAGGAGTAATTGGCGATTGAAGCTGCTGTGTTCGAAGGAAAATGTTGTTGCCGAAGCAACAACGTTGCAACGCTACTAGTAGCGTTGCAACGCCGGGGCTCCCTATCGATGTGGAAGCTACAGGGGGTCAGCGGCGTTGTGGCGCGCGCCTCGGCGGCGCAACGCTACTTCCGCTACCGTACGTACGCGCGCGAATGAAGCTTGCGTTGCAACGCTCCCTTCAGCGTTGCAACGCCGTGATGCCAACCTGAAGCAGCAAACCGGTTTGGGTGGTTCAGTTGGTTTTTGGTCCGGTTCGAGCGGTTTGAGCCCGGTTCAAGGTGTTTGGGACCGATTTTGTTATAAGATTAGTGTAATTTTATTATTTTTGCACTTTAGGGGCCAAATTATTCCGGTTTTATAACTATTTTTCTTTATGAATGTCATTTAGATTTTTTTCCACCTTAGGATAAGCATGTTCATGCATTTTATTTGTATAATCGTTATATAAATATGGTAGAAATGCATGAACTAATTTATTTTTCATAAGTATTTATTTATAATTGTTATAATTAGATGATATGGAAAATAAATTGCATGGAGCATGAAATTGCTTAGTTTAAAATAAATGTTATTTCATTTAATTAATTTTAGTTATTCAATTAGTTGAATAATTTTATAATTCCAATTTGAAATTAATTGTTGGTTTTATAATATAGTTCCTTGTCATAGGTTAATTATTAAAATTTATAAAAATTATAAATTAAAGGGGTTTTAGAAACCATAACCTATAACAAAGAATAGCATGCAAACATAGGAACTTGAGTTAAGTTAAATTAGTTTTAAATTGTTTAAAATTAATTTAAACCTAAGTTTTAATTTTTAACAGGATTAGAAGTTTGTCTTACATAGTATTTTAAATAGTTTGTCTTACATAGTATTTTAAATAGTTTAAAATATAGTAGGACAATAGAACTATGGCTATAAGAGAACTCTACTAGTGAAGTTCTATCTAAGGTTCAGTACTTAAGTTTCGACGGTTAGCTAATCTTAACACCCCTACCTTGAACCGACCGGAGCTTGAGTTGAATTAACCATAGTCCAGTTTTATATCTAGGTAATTAAAATGTTTATTCACCTATACATAAGATTAAAAGACCTAGTTATAATAGTTATAATAGGCATAGACTTAGATAGATTCTTTTAGCCAGAATTCGACTAAGTTAAACCTACACCCTAACCTTAGGAGCTTCAGTGGGAGAAAACGAGATGTTCGCATCGAGTTTACTCTCACGTCCTCAAGAGTTCACACCGTGAGTTTCATGCTCGGCTACGTGGTGTCAATAGGGCGTCCCCCTATGGTAAGTGTTTGCATGGTTCAATACCAAGGTGAATGAGGGAAGTATCCATAGTAAATTGGAGCAGGACGCGTGTCAACATATCCTACGATCTCCTCCATTAGGTCGCACAGTGAGATTTCTATAGTCTGCCTGCTAGGTTGTCCTGGAACAACCAATCCCTACGGAGGGCCTGACTATAGGGATCAAAACACCGCAAACTCTAGAAATGGATGGGTCTCTTAGGTAATTTGCCAACAATTGTCTTTCTTAATAGTAGCATGTTGGCTCGGACCTATTGGATCTGAAAATGGTAGGGTCATATTTACAGGATAAGTTAAGCTAGTTAACAAGTCCTTGACCAAACAAACGGTAGCTAAGGATCACTGGGACATGAGATGTTCTGGTAGTGAGAATTAGTTGCGATAGTCTCAATTCAGGGGAGGAGTGGCTGACCACCCAACGGTGGCTTTTGTTCTAAACCCTTGAAGTATCGTTGCAAAATTAAAGGTTTAATTTAAACACTAGGGTTCTTTAATAATTTTGCTAAAATTGATTGGTTTATAATGGGTTAAAGGCATAACTAATTAGAACAACTTTTGAAATTTCAGCATGTCGTCCTCAATTATAGCCTTACTGAAAAGCGAATGTTTAACTGGTGAAAACTATACTACGTGGAAGTACAACCTGAATACGATTCTTGTTATTGATGACCTTCGGTTTGTACTGACTGACAAATGTCCTCAGGTCCCTGCTCGAAACACTCCTCAATTTGTTAAGGATGCGTATGATCGCTGGATTAAGGCCAATGATAAGGTCAAGGTTTACACTTTGGCTAGTGTTTCTGAAGTTCTAGCCAAAAAGAACGAGGGCATGGTCTCAACTCGTGAGATCACGAGTTCGTTGCAGAATATGTTTGGACAACCGTCTGAACAACTTCGACACGAATCGCTCAAGTACGTTTATAACTCCCGCATGAAGGAGGGGTCGTCGGTGAGAGAACACGTTCTCAATCTGATGATCCACTTCAACGTGGCTGAAATGAACGGCGCGGTCATAGACGAGTAAAGTCAGGTCTCGTTCATCCTGGAATCTCTTCCGAAGGTTTTCCTACAATTTCGCAACAAGCGGTGATGAACAAGATAGAGTTTAACTTGACTACTCTCCTTAATGAACTACAAACTTTCCAGTCTCTTATGAAGAATAAAGGACAGGCTGATGGAGAGGCAAATCTGTTTGCCTATTCCAGAAGGTTCCAGAATGGTTCATCCTCTGGGACTAAGTCTTGTGGTTCATCTTCTGGGCTTAAGAAGACCCAAAAGAAGAAAATAAGAGGGAAAGGGAAGACATCTGCTGCTGATAAGGGCAAGCGAAAAGTCAAGATTGTAGATAAAGAAAAGTATTTCCACTGCAACATGGACGGGCACTGGAAGCGAAACTGCCCAAAGTACCTTGCTGAGCTCAAAGAGAAGAAAGGTAAATTCGATTTACTTGTTCTTGAAACTTGTTTAGTGGAAAATAATGATTTTACCTGGATACTTGATTCAGGAGCCACTTATCACGTTTGCTCTTCTTTACAGGAAACTAGTTCCTTCAAGGAGCTCGAAGAGGGTGAGATGACACTCAGGGTCGGAACAGGAGACGTCGTCTCAGCTCGTGTAGTGGGAGATGCCAAGCTGTTTTTTAGAGATATATTTATCTTTTTAGAAAATTTGTTTATAGTTCCTAAGATTAAGAGGAACTTAATTTCTATCTCTTGTTTAATAGAACTTGGCTATTGTATTACTTTTTCTTTTAATGAAGCATTGATTTTAAAGAAAGGTGTCAATATTTGTTATGCTAAGTTAGAAAACGACTTGTATGTACTTAAACCGAATCAAACAAAGGCGATTTTAAATCATGAGATGTTTAAAACTGCTAATACTCAAAGTAAAAGGCAAAGAATTTCTCATAATAATACCTATCTTTGGCATCTTAGACTTGGTCATATAAATCTCAACCGGATTGAGAGACTATCTAAGAATGGACTTCTAAACAAGTTAGAAGATGATTCTTTACCTCCTTGCGAATCTTGCTTGGAAGGTAAAATGACTAAGCAACCTTTTACTAGAAAAGGTTATAGAGCCATAGAACCCTTAGAACTTATACATTCAGATCTTTGTGGTCCAGTGAATGTTAAAACTCGAGTAGGGTACAAATATTTCATCTCTTTCATAGATGATTATTCGAGGTATGGTTATCTATACCTAATGCATCATAAGTCTGAGGCTCTTGAAAAGTTTAAAGAGTATAAGGCTGAAGTAGAGAATGCATTAGGGAAAACCATTCAAACACTTCGATCCGATCGAGGTGGAGAGTATATGGATTTGAGATTCCAGAACTATTTGATAGAACATGGAATTAAATCTCAACTCTCAGCATCTAATACTCCACAGCAAAATGGTGTGTCAGAAAGGAGAAATAGAACCTTGTTGGACATGGTTCGATCTATGATGAGCTATGCTCAATTGCCTGCCTCGTTTTGGGGATACGTAGTAGAGACTGCAGTTCAAATCTTGAACACTGTTCCATCAAAGAGTGTTTCAGAAACACCTTTTGAATTGTAGAAGGGGTGTAAAGCTAGTTTACAACACTTCAGGATTTCGTGTTGTTCGACACACGTGCTGGTGAAAAACCCAAAGTAACTTGAACCTCGTTTAAGATTATGTCAATTTGTTGGCTATCCCAAAGAAACGAGAGGTAGTCTTTTCTACGACCCATTAGAAAACAAGGTGATTGTATCGACAAACACTACTTTCTTGGAGGAAGATCACATGAGGAACCATAAACCACGTAGTAAACTAGTACTAAATGAAGCTACAGATGAATCAACAAGAGTTGTTGATCAAGCTAGACATTTATCAAGAGTTGATGAAGAAGCCAACACATCAAGTCAGTCTTGTCCTTCTCAATCGTTGGGAATGCCTCAACACAGTGGAAGGGTTGTTTCTCAACCTGATCGCTACTTGGGTTTAGCTGAAACTCAAGTCGTCATACCTGATGACGGCGTAGAAAATCCATTGTCTTATAGACAGGCAATGAATGACGTAGACAAGGACCAATGGATCAAAACCATGGAACTTGAAATGGAGTCAATGTACTTCAATTCAGTATGGGAACTTGTAGACCAACCTGAAGGGGTAAGACCCATAGGGTGTAAATGGATCTACAAGAGAAAAAGAGATGCAACCGGAAAGGTACAAACCTTTAAGGCTAGACTTGAAGCAAATGGTTTTACCCAAAGGGAAGAGGTTGACTATGAGGGAACTTTTTCTCCTGTTGCTATGCTTAAGTCTATTAGGATACTCTTGTCCATAACCGCATTTTATGATTATGAAATTTGGCAAATGGACGTTAAGACTGCCTTTTTGAATGGTAATCTTGACGAGAGCATCTATATGTCTCAGCCCGAAGGGTTCATAACCCAAGGTCAGGAGCATCTATATGAAATTTGGGCAAAGGGTTTTACCCAAAGGGAAGGGGTTGACTATGAGGAAACTTTTTTCCCTGTTGCTATGCTTAAGTCTATTAGGATACTCTTGTCCATACCCGCATTTTATGATTATGAAATTGGCAAATGGACATCAAGACTGCCTTTTTTAATGGTAATCTTGACGAGAGCATCTATATATCTCAGCCCAAATGGTTCATAACCCAAGGTCAGAAGCAAAAAGTTTGCAAGCTCAATCGATCCATTTATTGGTTGAAACAAGCATTCAGCTCTTGGAACATAAGATTTGATACTGCGATCAAGTCTTATGGCTTTGACCAAAACGTTGATGAGCCTTGTGTTTACAAGAGGATCATCAACAACAAAGTAGCTTTCTTAGTGCTTTATGTGGATGATATCCTACTCATTGGGAATGATGTAGGATACCTTACTGACATAAAGAATTGGTCGGCGACCCAATTCCAAATGAAAGATTTGGGAGAGGCACAGTATGTTCTTAGGATTCAGATTTTCATGAATCGGAAGAACAGAATGTTAGCTCTGTCTCAAGCATCTTATATCGACAAAATGTTAGCCCGATATTTGATGCAGAATTCTAAGAGGGGCTTATTACTGTGACGACCACAACCACAGGTACTGATTGGCTATTTTAGTTATTGTTCTAACAATCTTTATGTTAGGTCGGATTAGTAAATCTTTCAGGCTCGGCGTGAGTGAAACCTTAATTTCGTGTGGGTTTAAGTGAATTGTTCCTCTTTAAGATGAAGTTATTTATGAAATTAAAAGAAGAGGAAGTGACAATGGCACTTTGGTTATTAATGCCTAAATGAAGGTTATATTTGACACTTGAGATTTGACCTAATTTCTAGTATTTAGCCTCCTTAAGTTGCAACCAAAAGAAAACCCTAACCCTAATTGCGCCATCATCTTCTCCTTCTTCTTCTCCTCTCCTTGCCTGGCCGACGACCTTCTTCCTCCTCTGTCTTTGCCGCCGCGCGGCAAGCCACGAACGGAGACCTCCAGCTGCTCACGTATACTCCAGCCGCTCACGCCGGCAAGCCCACGACCGAAGGCAGCTTCAGCTGCTCACGCCGGCAAGTCCACGAGCAGAGGCTACTCCAACCGCGAACGTCTGCAGGTCCACGGACGAAAACTACCCAACCGACTACGCCTGCGGTTGCGCCGGAGATCGAACGAGGAGTTGACGCCGACGAGTGCACGCTGAGGAGCCCACCGTCGAAGCCTCGGCCACGCACGCCTGCCGCTGTTACTGCTGCTGTTCGGGGAAGGCGCCGCCGCTGCTGCTGCTCGGTCTCGCCGCCGCCGTTACACCGATACTCACGCCGACCAGCAGAACACGTCGGAAAGCCGCCTAGCTCCTGCAGTGCGATCGTTGCCCTTGAAGCCGAGCACCTGTCCGGATTCGTCTTCGTCTTGCAGCCGCCGTTCGTCGCTGATTTCGATCGGATCTCGTGTTTTCTCTTCCCTTCAGTCGTAGAACTCGCATTTAGGTGAGCCACGCGAAACCCCCTTCGATTTTGGAGTATAGAATTATTTAGATCTGATTCGCATGAAAATATTGTAGGAACGAGCTGAATTTCGGTATCAAGACTTCCAAGTTTTGGAGCAAACAATTTAACGTTCGGTTTATTCTTCGGAGTCGAGGTAATTGGAGCAAAGTAGGAATCATAGACACTTTTGTACTTAGACTCTTTATATTGGATGAGTTGTGTAGTAGGATGACGAATTAGAAGAATTCTTGGTTTACAGGTTATTTGGAGGGGACCGTTAACTTAAGAATTAGAAGGAAAGTGTGAGATCAAAGCTTGAGGTAAGGGACCTTGTGCCGAACCTTTTTAAATGGGATTCAAGAAAACGAATTTCATTATTTTATGTGAAATTAGTTAATTATTTTACTTGAAAAGTTTTAATGATTTTACGTGAGAATATTTCAATATTTTATGTGAGAATACTCTAATATTTTATGTGGAGATATCTCAATATTTTATGTGAGCATATTTCAGTATTTTATGTGAGAATCTCTTTATATTTTATGTAAGAGTATTTCATAATTGCAAGTGAGGATATTACAGTACTTTATGCGAGAATATTTCATGATGATATACAAGAGTATTATTTTCAAACTGTTGTGAAAAGTCATGATTTGCATGTCAATGATAATGTTTCGTGACCTGTGCACTATAGTTATGTTAGATGATGGGACCTCATGCATGTTATGTATGCCATGAAACAATTTGAAGTAAAATGTGGAAATTGGTCTCCTGAGTGCATTGTATGCATGGTTAAACATGCATTAGAGACCCTATGGGTCAAGTATACAGGGGTCTGTGAGGGACTCAATCCATGCAGGGGTCTGTGAGGGACTCAAAATGAAATGACTCAGGATGACCAATTAACCACTTAAAGAAAAAGAAAATCATGTATTACAGTCATGTTGATACAAGAAAGTTTTAGGTCCCACATATGTACATTTTGACCAAGTTTAAAAGTCATGATTGTACGTGTTGCATATCCCAAACCCCTGTGAATGGAGGTCACTTCACTGGTATTGTATTGCAATACTCACCCTTTCGTTTTAAAATGTTTTTCGTGTAAGGCCAAGGGCGCGTGCGGGCGAGTGACGGAGGAGCGCGTTGTCGTAACCATGGGAATAGTCATACTTTCCGCATATTTTCTTTAAATAAGCGATGTCGCTGCGTTTTATGATTTCAAAGTTTAAGTTTAAATTTCTGGATTTTAAGTAGGCCAAGTCTAAACTGTTTCTTTTACATGTTTTGAATGTTTTTATCGGGATCCCTAAAGATATTTTGATTACAGTGGAGATTTAAAGATCGTTTTATGTCCTTTGGCCTAAGAATGCATGCATGTGTGGTAATGTCCCTAGGAGTTATAGTCATAGAAAAGTAGGGGCGTTATAATTACCCTTCAGGCATAGAGTTCATCTATCTAAGGAACAGTGTCCTAAGACACCTTAAGAGGTTGAGGATATGAGACTTATTCCCTATGCCCCTACAGTAGGCAGCTTAATGTATGCTATGTTGTGCACGAGGCCAGACATTTGCTATGCAGTGGGAATAGTCAGTAGGTAGCAATCCAATCCAGGGTTAGACCACTGGACCACAGTTAAAATTATCCTCAAGTATCTTAGGAGAACGAGGGACTATACACTTGTGTATGGGACTAAGGATTTGATCCTTACTGGATACACTGATTCTGATTTTCAGACCGATAAGGATTCTAGGAAATCCACATCGGGATCAATTTTCACCCTTAACGGGGGAACTATAGTATGGCGAAACATCAAGCAAGGATGCATCGCTGACTCCACGATGGAGGCTGAGTATGTCGCTGCTTGTGAAATAGCTAAAGAGGTTGTTTGGCTAAGGAAATTCATTACTGATTTGGAAGTTGTTCTAAATATGGAATTTTTCATCACCTTATACTGTGACAACAGTGGTGCGGTAGCCAATTCGAAGGAGCCTCACAACCATAAGCGAGGCAAACACATCGGGAGGAAGTATCACCTGATACAAGAAATAGTGCAATGAGGAGATGTGACAGTCACGAAGATCACTTTGGAGCACAACATTGTTGATCCGTTTACAAAGACTCTCACGACTAAATTGTTCGAGGGTCATCTGGAAAGTCTAGGTCTACGAGATATGTACATAGGCTAATCTAGGGCAAGTGGGAGATTTGTAATGGGGTATATGGATTCTCTAGTTTATTGTATTTGTATCTCTGTAACCATTGTTTTAGATTATGATGTACCCCACTAGAGTTTTAGTTCAAGTGGGAGTTTGTTGGGGTTTGTGCCCTAAAAATCGTAGTTTGTAATTATGTTCTAATTATTGTAATAAAGTGTTATTATTTCAATAAAGAGTTATTGTTTGATATTGCCATTGTTTTAACCCTAAATCCAATAAACTAAACATCCAAGGTTGTACAATGCATCTTGAACTGAATGTACTGTACATATAAAGGATCTAGGTTCGAGATACAGCCTAAAGGGTATATAGTAAGGGGATAAGGTTTGGGTACCTTACCCTGGTAAAATTATGGATGTGGCCCACTTTGTATATGATACAAACACTGTGATCCTAACGTGTTCGTGTAGATGACATGTGAGTGGGGATATCCTATGTAATGAGATTACATAAGACTGCATCATGAAATAGTAACCACTAGATGTAACTCGTTGACTAGTTAGGTTTCTATTTCACTAGGATGACCTAGGCAACTTGATCTCAATCCTGAGCGGGTTACGAACTCCTGTTTGCGAGGGATTGTCCTTTGACTAGTATGGGTGAGAGTGGCCAGATTCGTCGGCTCAATATGTCTACCTTCTTGGGGACAAGACCGAGTGAGCAGCTAGAGACTTAGCCTAGCAAGATGGAATTCACTCCTTCCCGCCTATTAGGGTAAGCAGACGAATGTTCCCTTAAGTGGTATTTTCGGGACTTGAACAAAGGGTCCGACCCTCTCATTGGCCCGAAAGGGACTTTTGTTTGTTGGTAGGACCACAAACAAATTGTTCATTAGAGGAGCACTGGTACTTAAGGTACAAGATGTAACTCAGGGGTAAAACGGTAATTTGACCCAGCTGGTGTTACGAACATTCGTGAAGGATTGATTTGTTGTTATTGGTCAATATCCATGGACACAGAAATATATCTGCTGTGAGAAGAGTGCAACTGCGGGACTTTAGTGGAGTGTTCCCGCAGTTAACGAATGTTGATTATGAGGTTAATGAGATTAACCGAGTAATCTCGTATCGTTGGAGCTTCTGATCTGTAGGTCCATTAGGTCCACCTTCTAGCTCGTAAAAGGTTCTTAGATCGTTTGAATTTGAAATGTTTAAATTTATTACGGAATAAATTTAATGTATATAGATACGATATAATATAAAGTTTTGGAACATTATATTATAAATTTAATGTGAATATGATTCATATTAAATTATGTGAGAGAATTAAATATTTGAAAGAGTTCAAATGTTTAATTTAAATGTGAATGTGATTCATATTTAAAACTATAGGTTAAAATTTAATGTGCATTAGATGTGCATTAAAACTATAGGTTAGAGGGAAAATTAATTAAATGTGATTTAATCCAAATTAAATATATGGTATGTAATTCATTTAACTTAATGAGATTTAATTGATTTATTAATAATTAATATAATTAATTATTAATTAAATAAATAAATAAATAAAAAAAGCGAACGTGTCAGGGGGACACGTTCCCCATGTCTCCCAACTCCCTAATCGATAGGGAGTGAGGAGTTGCCCTCTAGAGTGATTCTTCTTCTCTGAAAGAATTCTCTCTAAAAAATTCCCTTCTTCTACATTCCAATTGTTGGATCCTTCCCACCAAGGAATATCTAAGTCGAACTCAGAGTCATAGGTGGTTCTCACTACTGGTTTTGTCCATGTGGTGAAGAAAAGAACAGAGAAGGATTTTCTCTGTGTTGCTGAGTTGCTGTACGATTGGCAAGGAGTTGCTGAATTGAAACTACAAAGGTAACCAACTCTGTCCTTTTAGTTTAATTACTAAATAGCATGTTTGCATGACTAATATCCATGTCTAATTAGATTAGAAATGTATGCTTATCTCGGTTTTTACACCAATGTACTGGTATTTGTGTTCAACCAAAATAAACTTGCAATTACAATTCCAAAACACGTTTCCGCTGCTCAAGGGGATATGATATCCATCAAAGTCCCCACTGCTCCTCTAATGAACGACAACATTGTATGGTCCAAACATAAACAATACCCCTCTCGACCCAGTGAGAGGGTGGGCGCCCGTGGTCCAAGTCCTCGAGACAACACTTACGGGAACAACCCTTCTAGTTTCCCTAAAGTCCAGAACGAGTGAATTCCATCTTGCGTAGTTAAGTTCCCAGCTCCCCACGTGGTCCTGTCCCTGAGAAGATAAGCATATTCAGTGAGTATTTGTGACCACCCTCACTCGTACTACTCAAAGGACAAATCCCCGCAGACAGGAGTCCGTAACACACTCAGGATAAGGTCGAGTCACTAATGGTCATCTACGAAGTTATTAGTCCTATTGTCAACGGTGTTACATCAGTAGGTCTAATAATCCACGGTCCGGTCTTGTACAATCTCATTAACGAGTCAGTTCACCTCGTTTGTATCTAATACAAAGCGGGCCGCATCCACAACGTATCCAGGATTATGTCTCCAACCCTATCCATATACTGTAGACCGTTCGGGTCATTTACTCGAACGTGATCCTCCCTGTGTGTCCACTACACACCGTTCAAGTTCTAGTTCTCTCATTAGTTCAATGACCCTGGAGCTTAGTTTATTGGACAAAGTTTGTAAAAATGCGAGACACAAAGTGATGAAAGAAATAATTCTTATTTATTTCAATAGGTAATTACATTTCAACAAAGTACGAGATTAGGACATACATCCCAACAAACTCCCACTTGGACTAAGCTAGTGGAGTAAATAATACATTTCTCAAATATACAATAAATTACAATAAACTAGGGCATTGAATACCCTTTACAATACTTCCACTTTCCTTAGTCATGAAGCACTCGAAGGCCTAGACTCTCTAAGTGACACTTAAACACCTTAGCTGTGAGTGTCTTTGTAAATGGATCAACAACGTTGTGCTCCGACGCTATCTGCGTGACTGTCACGTCTCTGCAGTGCACAATCTCCCGTATCAGGTGATACTTTCGCTCAATGTGCTTGCCCCTCTTATGACTCCGAGGCTCTCTCGAGTTGGCTACAACACCACTGTTGTCACAAAATAATGTGATTGACAAGTTCATATTTGGAACAACTTCCAAATCTATCATGAACTTCCTAAGCCAAACAACTTTCTTTGCAGCTTCACAAGACGCAACATACTCTACTTCCAAAGTGGAATCACCGATGTATGCCTGTTTGATGCTTCGCCATACTATAGCTCCTCCATTCAGAATGAAGGCTGACCCCGAAGTGGATTTCCTAGAATTCTTATCGGTCTGAAAGTCAGAATCTGTGTATCCCGTAAGGATCAAATCCCCACTCCCATACACTAGGTTGTAGTTCCTCGTTCTCCTAAGATACTTGAGGATTACCTTTACGGTTGTCCAGTGATCTAATCCTGGATTGGATTGATACCTACTGACAATCCCAACTACATAACAGATGTTGGGCCTAGTATACAACATGGCATACATGAGGCTCCCAACAGCTGAATCATAAGGGATTCGTCTCATATTCTCAACCTCTTGAGGAGTCTTAGGACATTGATCCTTAGATAGGTGAACCCCATGCCTGAAAGACAAAAAATCCTTCTTGGAGTTCTGCATCTTATATCTAGACAACATCTTGTCAATATAAGACGCCTGAGACATGGCCAACGTTCTGTTCTTCCGGTTTCGGACAATCTGGATACCTAGAACATACTGTGCTTCTCTCATATCTTTCATTTTAAATTGCGAAGCCAACCATTTCTTTACGTCAGTAAGAAATCCTACCTTATTCCCAATGAGAAGGACATCATCCACATACAATATCAGAAATGCGACAGTATTGTTGACGATTTTCTTGTAGACACAAGGCTCGTCAACATTCTGATTAAACCCATAAGATTTGATCGCCTCATCAAACCTTATATTCCAAGACCTCGAGGCTTGTTTCAGTCCATAAATAGACCTATGAAGCCGACAAACCTTTTGCTCTTAGCCTTGGGCAATGAACCCCTTGGGTTGGTCCATGTAGATGGTCTCATCAAGGTTGCCATTCAGAAAGGCGGTCTTGACATCCATCTGCCATACCTTATAGTCATAATATGCAGTAATGGTCAAAAGGATCCTGATCGACTTTACCATGGTAACAGGTGAAAAGGTTTCCTCATAGTCAACCCCTTCAACCTGGGTAAAACCCTTTGCCACTAGTCGTGCTTTGAAGGTCTGCATCTTCCCATCTACGCCACGTTTACGCTTGTAGATCCATTTGCAACCTATAGGTTTTACACAATCTGGTTGATCCATAAGCTCCCAAACAGAATTGAAATACATCGACTCCCTTTCTTGGGCCATAGCTTTAATCCATTCGTCTTTGTCAACGTCAGCCATTGCCTGATCATGGGTCAATGGATCCTCGCAGTCATCATCAGGGATGACGACTTGGGTTTCAGCTAAATCCATGTAACGTTCAGGTTGTCTAACAATCCTCCCACTACGTCGAGGGATTCTCAACTCTTGAGAACGGACTTGACTAGACGTGCTAGGATCAACAACACTTGTTAACGTACTAGCCCCATCAACAACTCTTGCTGATGTACTGTCCATTTCGTTTAACACAATTTTGCTCCTAGGTAAATGATCCCTGGCGTGGTCTTCCTCAAGGAAAGTGACGTTTGTCGACGAAAGCGCCCTAATTTTCCTTAAGATCATAAAACAAACCACCCCTAGTCTCTTTTGGGTAACCTACAAATAGGCCCAATTTTGAACGGGGTTCTAACTTTTTCGGGTTTGACACAAACACATGGGTCGGGCATCTCCAAATTCTGAAATGGTATAAACTGTTTTTACGCCCATTCCAGAGATCGAAAGGTGTTTCACAAACACTCTTCGACGGAACGTTGTTCAAAATATACACCGCAGTCTCCACTGCATAACCCCAAAAAGAATCAGGGAGACGAGCATAGCTCATCATCGACCGAACCATGTCCAACAAGGTTCTGTTTCTCCTCTCCGATACACCACTCTTTTGTGGCATTGTAAACTCGAGATCTTTCTTTGGAATTTCCTTACAAGAAAGAAAAAAAACAAACAAAATAAACAATAAAAGAAAAGAAGAAATGAATGTTTAAAACTTGGTCTTCCTTGTTTTAAAAAGAAAAGAAAAGAAAAGAAAAGGAAAGGAAAAGAAATGAAGAAAAAGACAAAAAGGAAAAAGTAAAAAAAGGGAAAAGACAAAAGTTGCCTTCACCGCCAAACTTTTCCTCTTTTATTTAATCCAAATCCTTTTCATTTCCTTCTTCATTTATCAAAAGGGAGCTGAGGGTTTCGTGGGAGAAGCATAAAGGAAGAGGAAGAAGGTGAATTTTTGGAGTTGAAGTTGCAGAAGAAAAGAGGAGAACTCAAAGTAGTTTTGTATGGCAGCAAGGTGATCAACTCAACCTTGTTCTGATGTTCTGATCATTTCAAGCTCTACAAGAAGAGGTAAGAGTTGAGGTTTGAATTTCTTGAAAGTTAATTCATATTTAAAAAACATTCGTGAAGGAAGCTTGAGCAAATTCTGAAGTTAAGTTACTGTTTTGTGAAGAGGAAGGCAGAAGACAAAATTTGCTGTCAAATCCAAGAAACTTCTAGTGTTTGATTTGTGCTGATCGGTAGAGTTGGAATCAGACGCTCTAATAGGTATGGTTGGAAAGCTTATTGAATAGCCTACAACTTTTATGAAGAAATCATGAGTAGAAAATGTTTGGAATGTGTCTTAAATCGCAGGACAAATTTGTGGTGCAGCAGGAAATCAAGTCTGGAAACAGCAGAAGTCAGTTTTTGGAGAAGCTGCTTTTGAGATATTTTCGAGCAAATCTGCTGGGAATTTTAATTTCATTTCTTCTTATAAAGTTTTATAGGAAGAGTTTGGTATAAAGTACACCCTGTTTGGCTAAGTAATGAAGAAGTTATGATCGTCTGAAAATAGGGCATGAAATCTGTAAATGTTGGAATTTTGAATGGTGTGTTTTTTTGTAATTTCAAGGTTAAAATCCATGAGCTCGAGGTTCGAAAACATGATTTTTGTTTGTTTGGCAGGCCAAGAAGAAATGGGTCAAGTGTACGAGTCAAGGTTCTAGTTCTAACACTGTGAGTGACAAAACGAACTTCGAAAATGAACTATATGCTTGAAATATGCTTTAAGAAAAGCAAGTTTTGCTAGAATGAAAGATTTCAATGCTTTATGTTTTTCGTTTTGAACACATGTTTATAAGTATAAATATTTTCCTAGATATGGTTTCAAGTATTCATTGTGACCCTAAATGTCTTGATGAAATTTATACATGAGCATATGTCTATTGATTGCCGAAATTTATGGAAATGTTATGATTTCGAGCAAGTATGTACTAGCAAGTATGATTTAAAGATTTTTCAGTTTTATGAACAAGCTGAGTAAGCTTGAGTTTTATGAAAGAGAAGATAAGCAGACATGTTCAAACATTTTTATGATGTTTTCTGAGATATTGAGCCCGAGGCTTTATGGTACCGTGTGCACACAAGTCATGTACTGTTGTCGACGTTGAGTGTACTCCGTGACAACAATGCTGTCGTTAGTGCTGGGCGGGCCCCACTACGACAAAGACGATGGGAGTGCTGGGCGGGCCCCACTACATCGTAGAGTAAACGTTGGTTGTACTGGGCGTGCCCTACACAACGTGGATTGTGACATGTTTTAAAAGGGTTTATATCATTTATATGCCTTACAAGATTTTAACGACATACTTGCTGGTTTTCTGAAAATCTATTATGATTCCATGTTTACTTTTAATGCTTGACTACAAATACATGTGCTCATAAGTTTTTCAGGTGAAATGTTTTACGAGTTATAGATTTTAAACTTAGTCACTCACTGAGCTTCATAGCTTATTCTTTCAATGTTCTTTAAACTTTTCAGGTAGAGATCGAGCTCCTAGTACCTGACATCCTGCCATAGTCTGCTGAAAGTTTCATAAGTTTGATATTTTGTACGTGGCTAGAGTTGTATCACATGTCTATATGTGTTGTAAATTATCTTGAGAGGACTATGCAGTTGTAGTTGTTTGTACATTAGAGGTTGTATAAACAATGGGTTGTCTTGTGTTGTTTCTGATGCTTTTGTCGTTTTAGTTTCCAAGAGAGACTTAAGAAGAGTTTCTCCTTATGTATGTTTAATAGTTGTCCAGTTTCCGCTGTGTTAAGTTTAAAGTGTTCCATATGTGAGCATAGTATGTTTATCAGGTAAAGCAGAGTCAGCAGGTATTGTTAAGAGGTTACAATGTCTGTTGGCTTCATGTCGTCTTCCGGGCTAAGTTAGTAGGTGGTTTGGGAGGGGGTGTGACACGCATACTAGGTGCTGAGAGTTGGGACGTAATTCCATGTTCTATTATATAGTCCTGGAATTTAGTGTCCATATACTCTCCACCTCGATCCGATTGAAGTGTTTTTATAGTTTTACCTAACAAGTTCTCAACCTCAATCTTGTACTCATTGAACTTTTCAAGAGTTTCAGACTTCCTATGCATTACGTAAATATACCCATATCTTGAATAGTCATCTATGAAAGATACAAAGTATTTGTAACCACCTCGTGCTTTAACACTCATCGGACCACAGAGGTCAGAATGTATAAGCTCAAGGGGCTCTTTGGCTCTATATCCTTTTCCACTAAAAGGACGTTTGGTCATTTTGCCTTCAAGGCATGACTCAGACACCGATAAAGAGTTTTCTTCCAACTCGCTTAGAAGTCCACTCTTCACTAGTCTCTCAATCCTATTGAGATTAATGTGACCTAATATTAGATTCCAAAGATGGGTATGTTCTTTAGGAGAAACTTTCACTCTCTTAGTTCGTGTTTCTGTCATTTTAAACAATTCAGTATTCAAAACACTTTTGACCGAATTAGGTTTCAAAACGTATAGATTATTCTCAAGTGAAGCAGAACAAATCAAGTTTCCATTTCGGGAAATAAACGCTTTATTACCACTAAATGAAACGGAAATACAATGTTCTAGTAAGCAGGAAATAGAAACAAGGTTTCTAGTAAACCCTGTCACTATATACATATTATCTAATAATAGGTATTTCCCGCCAAAATAAAGCTTCATCGTGTCGACCGCTGCAACAGAGACAACCTCCCCGGATCCAACCCGTTGCGTTATCTCACCCTCTCGTAGCTGCTGCCAGGAACTAATTCCCTGAAAAGAAGAAGAAAAATGGTTAGTGGCGCCTGAATCCAATATCCAGGAAGAGTCATTACTCTCCACTAAACAAGTTTCTATAACCACTAAATCACATTTATCTTGATTCTTCCTGTCGGCAAGGAACTTGGAACAGTTACGCTTCCAGTGGTCGTCTCCATTGTAGTGGAAACACTTTCCTTTTTCTGCAACTTCCTTGACCTTTTTGCCCTTTTGGGCGGCAACACGGTCAGCTTTACCCTTCTTCATTTTTTTCTTCTTCCCTTTCGGGTGAGAAAGAGCTACAGATTTTGTCCCAGAGGTCGAACCCCTGTGAAAGGATCTGAAGGCAACATTTTCCTCAGCTTCCGGTGTCTTGATCCTCATCAACGATTGGAAGTTCTGTAGTTCATTAAAAAGAGTTGTCAGAGTGTAGCTAATTTTGTTCATAACAACATTGCTATGAAACTAAAAGAAACTCTTCGGAAGAGTCTCCAGAATAAAGCTGACCTGGCTTGACTAATCGATCTAAGCCCCGTACATCTCTGCCAGATTAAAGTGGGTCATCATGTCCAGAACGTGTTCACGGACATACGCCCCTTCTTTCATCCGCGCGTTGAAGACGTGTTTGAGCGATCATGTCGGACCTGAAAGGACTGTTGTCCAAACATTTCCTGCAAGGATTCCATGATCTCCCTGGCGGTGATCATCAACTCATGCTTCTTTGCCAAGACTTCAGTCAAGCTGGCAATTATATAGACCTTGGCCTTTTCATTGGCCCTGATCCCTCGATCGTACGCATCACGAACATTTCGTGATGCGGTCGAGCCCGACACCTGAGGACACTCCTCAGTGAGCACGAACTTTAGGTGTCAGTTACTACAATCGTGTTTATATTGTTTTTCCATGTTTGAAAATTATCTCTCACTAATTTGTCGGAAGCTAGTAATGCTATTATTGAGCTAGACATTTTGCTGAAAACAAGTAAAAACTTTGTGTCAGTCTCGCAAAAAACATTTTGAAATCCAATCAAGTTTTAGCAAAATTTTATCCTATGATCTGATAACTCACCATAAGTGAGTTATTTTACTAGAATTTTAGTGTTTAATCCACTTGAATTGCATTTAATTTAGTGATCCTCATGTTATTTTATCCCTAAATTATGTGTGTTAGCTTTGAAATCTTGAATTTAAGCATTAGGTGCAAAAAGAATTAATTTTGATGTTTTTGTGCTTTAATTCAAGAAATTTAGGAAAACAAGCTAACGGTTGATTAAAGACCGAAATTTGAGATTTTTCTTAACTCAAAAAATCCTTGCATATTTAGTTTGATTTATAATTGACTTCATTAATTTATTTGTGATTTTTCTGTGTGCAGGAGATGTTTAAAAATTACAAGAGTACCTAAGGGCATTTTAGACATTTTACCCGAAGGGTAATATGGTCTTTTTACCCTTAAGGGTATTTTTGTAATTTATGGAGTTAGGGCAACACCATCTTGTATAAGGAGGCTAGGGTTTACAAGTGTGAGAAGAAGAGAGAATTTGCGACAAGAGGAAGAGACCGAGAAGAGAAGGAGAACCAAGTGATTGCTACAACAAAGTGTGCGTTGGAGAGACAAATCATGATGGTGTCTTTGTTGTAGCAATTGTGAGGTTCATCCGTGGCTGAGGCAATTGTTGGAGGTAGACCGAGAGGGGCTTCAATTTTGCTACACCAAAGTCGAGGGAGCAGATTAGTGAGGGCATTCGGGAGAGCCAACCTACCACCTTGCTGAAGTAGTCGGAGGAAGGCGCTGAGATTTGCTGTAGCAATTGCGAGGGACGACATCGGGAGAGTTGGCCCATCGATTTGCTGAAGCAATCGCGTGAGGTTGCGGGCGTTGGAGCTGTCGAGGTTTGCTGAAGCAATCGCGTGAGGTTGCTGGCGTTGGGAGCTGTCGAGGTTTGCTGAAGCAATCGCGTGAGGTTGGTGGTGTTGGGAGCTGTCGAGGTTTGCTGAAGCAATCGCCTGGCTGCTATGAAGTAGGAACCCGAGAATCCTTTTGCTGAAGCAATTGGCTGATCTGTGCTGAGGCCATCCAAAGGGTTTTCTTTGAAGCAAAGTGCCTCTACCGTGATCCATCGACAGAGGGTTGCCGCTAGGCAATTCTTTCGTAGCAAAACAAGGCCACTTGCTGTGTAAATTGTTCCCTTTCTTTTAGTGCTTTTGCCTATTATTTTGGCCAATTATCACTGCTTTTGTTGGGTTGTTTATACACTAATTAGAGGTTAATTTGCTCACTGTTTAAACAATTGTGTGTCTATTTTCGTGCTGCTATTTATAAATCTCTTGATTAGTGAAAGCATGTTCAACTTAAAGATGTGCAATTTGACCCAAAGCATGAGCTAAAATTCTTCTAGGCACAGGTTAGGTTTTTCTTCAATGTATAAATTGTAATAAATTAATGGTTGATGCCATAGTTGGATTTATGAGATTTTAATGTTTGCAACGATGGATGAGGGTTAAAATTTAGCCACTTTAACTTCTCTTAAAATTCACGAACTTGGAAAAGCTAGTGAATTAGGAAATTAAAATTTCATTATAGGATCTTGAGTTAATTAGGGATAATTAACCCACCTAGAACCTTAAAATCATGAGCGTAATTTAGGTCTCAATTGAGAAATTGTTGGTTTTAAAATTTAATGATTTTGGAAAAATTCACTTGATCACATGTGTAGGTAAATTCAAGGCATCAACCACATATTTGTTATTCTAATTATACATGAAACTTCAACTTAACCCTAGCCTATCTCTTAATCTAAAAGCCCCAGTTTTCTCTCGTTTAGTTTATGTTTTTAATGTTTTCACATATTTTGATTTATTGCATTAGTCTTAATTATATTTAACTCATTCAAACAAAAAAAAAAATCAAATTCCTATTATTGCATTCATTTATGCTTAACAAAAACTTGCATGCCCATGCATTGCACCAAAAAATAAGGAGAAAAATTTCTAGGACACTCATTGGTTTAGATTCTACTAGTCCTCGTGGGATCGATACTTTTCTTATCACTTGCTGCACTTGACCGTGCATACTTGCACGTCAATAAGAGTCAGAGTCTCATCCTAATTTGCATTAGTTTAGGGCACTGATATTTTCGCATCATGATCCCTAGGTCATTAAAATTTGCAATGATATCCCAAAGGTTTAGAATGACCGCCACCGAAGGGTGAACAGAAACACTCCTCCTCTGGGACGAGACTTTCTCGACCAGACCCTAATACCAGAATAACTGTTATTCTATTAGGCGTTCAATTACCATTTTTCGGTTTGAATCTATTAACTTTTAATGAATCCCGTGAGTGTCACCCTCAATCTTTAAGTTTCCAAGTATCCGTCCAAACAATAGCCACCTAAGGGTGAACCAAGAAGGAAAACCAACAAGGAAACTGTATCCCTTTCGGGAATTCACGGTGATCCGACTCCTATGATCAAGGCCCTTCGAAGGGATTATCTGGTCCACGCCAAACTAGCAGACGGATCATAGGCGTCTCACGGTGTGAATCGAAAGAAGAGACTGTGGGTCCCGTTTTCACAGGTCCCGCTCCCACTCACTATAAGTACTCTCTCCATCCACGTTGATATTGACCCATACAAATACCATCCGAAGGGGGACGCTCCCATTTGCGCTACGAGGCCGAGTATGGATCTCACGATGTGGACTTTAACGGAGATTTGTGGTCGAAAAATCAAATGTATCTTATACGCTTTATTTCCTCCCACTCATCACTTTATATTAATTGGGATTGACCTAGATAAACCGGCTATAATTTACCTAAGTCTACCAATATAACTCTTATATTGATTTAACCTAAGTATATAATCACATTATTAACTTAGGTCTATGTGAGTAAATTAGTCAACTTTTAATTTAACGACACTCACGATAATATAACCTATGAATCTCCGGACCAAATTCACTCCCAGGTCGGTTTCTAGGTAGGGGTGTTCCGCAAATTGTTAGCTTAAATACCCCAGTCTTAGACAAAACCTTCCTTAGACAGAGCTACTAATTAGTCTCCATTCAAAGGTCATATTTGATTTCCTAATTCTAATCTTATTAGAACTAGAAA
Source organism: Trichosanthes cucumerina (assembly GCA_036507285.1). NCBI lineage: Eukaryota > Viridiplantae > Streptophyta > Magnoliopsida > Cucurbitales > Cucurbitaceae > Trichosanthes > Trichosanthes cucumerina. The sequence goes on from CM071839.1 coordinate 29,616,037, forward strand.
ACCTAAGTCTAATTATTCAAGTTCTAAACATTTTAAAACTAATAATTAACTTAGGTCACATGCATTTCTATGTTATAGTGCTTGATCATTCATCACATGAATAATTATATACTATAACATACATTCATCACATGAATTAAATGCATGAGCATGCTTTTAATCTAAAAATATAACACTTATATTTAAATAAATTAAAACATGCAAACTTTATATTATAACTCTTATAATATAAACCTATCATGCATACTATATATTATAACACTTATAATATAAATATGATGCATGAAATGTTTAACCTAAGGTGCGATTTTAAATCTATATGACATACTATATGCATATAGAATTAAATATTTCATACATCTCATGCATAAAATAAACAAATAGCAAAACTAGGTTCGGTTTTGGCACTTAGGGACATTAATTAAATTAATTAACATTAATAAAATTTTTATATTAATATTAATTAATTAAATTAATTTAATAAAATAAATTACATTTTACAAATTTGATAAATAAACAAATAAAATAATAACTGAAAATAAATGTCCCACGATGACTGTTGGGATTTGTGCCCTAAATTTATGTAATTTTGATCAAATAAATAAAAAGTTATTTGTTTTGATAAAATTATATTCTTGCTTTATAAATCCAATAAACTAAGCTTCAAGGTTATAATGTATCTTGAACATCAGTGTAATAGACACTATTTGAATTGTGTTCAAGAGTATTGAAGGGAATGAGAATCCCAGCGCAGCGGAAGACGATCGAATCGTCGTGGTATTGTTGTGCAATTCAATTACGTTAAAACTAAACTATCACATAGTATAGGCTAAACATGCTTTCTAAGAAGGAAAAATCCAGCAAGTTATAGTTACTTACTTGTTGAAGACCGTCTTCAAAATCCTTCTTCCGTTCACGAAATCTTCGTGCTCTCCTCGTTCTCAACGAACTCGAACTCCTCACACGAACAATGAACTAGACACCACCACTCGGTTTCTCGATTGTTCTTCCTTAGGTAGAAGGAAGATTGTGGGATCCTTCTTTTGGTTAGGGAGGAGAGTTTGTGAGAGAGAACTTTTTGAGAGAGAATTGTAAATGCTTCTTTTGGTGAGATTTTCAAAAATGAGCATTAGCCTACACTAATGCAAGCATCCATCTAGTTCCGCCCTCCATTTCGCATCTATTGATCGCTATCCATTCTCCTTGCATCCATCCCGGGAGCGGAGCTATACCGAAAAAGAGTTTAAATTGATATCAGTCTTCTATGTTCTCACCCTCCCTGTTCCGATAGTGAGGAGCGGAGAACTTTGATTCCCCCTTCTTGCAAAGGGGTTTAAATAATGGTGATAGGTGGAGTTGAAATCTCCACCTATTTACCATTTTACCACAACTATAGGTTATGCAAATCACATATTTGCATAACCACATATAATAAGATATCTCACATCTCATTTTACAAATCACATTTGTATTATTGTGGATTTTTAAATTTAATCTCATTCAATTTAATTTCTCTCAATCTAATTTCTCCAAGTTAGCCCTAATTCAACAATCAGGCTAACTTATAGTTTATTATGAATCTCATTCACATTAAACTATATAATATATCATTCATATCTCATATAAATGACATAATTACCCTTTAGTGAACTTGAACACTTCAAATTCACACCAAAATTGTAAACCTTCTATTAATCAAGTTTGAGCTAACCGAGGGAGCTTATGGACCTACAATGACGAGCTCCAATGACCCGAGATTAACCTATCAAACTCTTTGACCCGGTTAATCAACATTCATTAGCTACGGCAACACTCCACTAAAGCCCGTATCTGCACTCGCGTCACTGTAAGACAAGATGTGTCCACTGATATAACCAATGCCCATGAGTCGACCCTTCACAGGTTGTTCGTAGACACTGTTGGGTCAAATTACCGTTTTACCCCTGTGTCTACATCTTGCTCCTTAAGTCCCCACTGTTCCTCTAATGAAAAACAACGTTGTAATGGTCCAACCATACACAACAACACTCTCGTGCCAGTGAGAGGGTGGGTGCCCGTTGTCCAAACCCTGGAGACAACACATAAGGGAACAACCCCTCTAGTTTCTCTAAAGGCGGGAACGAGTGAATTCCATCTCGCGTAGTTAAGTTTCCAACTCCCTACTTGGTCCTGTCCATGAGAAGATAGGCATATTAGGCGAGTAACTGTGACCACCCTCACCCGTACTAGTCAAAGGACGGACTTCCATGCATGAGGAGTCCATAACACGCTCGGGATTCGTGTCGAGTCACTAATGGTCATTCACGAAGTTATTAGTCCATCTTTAATCGTGTTACATCGATGAGGTCTAATAATTCACGATCCGGTGTTGTACAATCTAATTGTACAGGATGCCCCCACTCGCATGTCAACCACATGAACGAGTTAGATCACCTCGTTTGTATCTTAATACATAGCGGGTCGCATCCACAACGTATCAAGGATTAGGTCTCCAACCCTATCCATATAATGTAGGCGGTTCGGGTCATTAACTCGAACGTGATCCTCCCAGTGTGTCCACTACACATCGTTCAAGTTCTAGTTCTCTCATATATTGAATGACCCTAGAGCTTAGTTTATTGGCCAAAGTTTGTAAAATATGCGAGACACAAAATGATGAAATAAATAACTTTTATTAATTTCAAATGTAAAATTTACAAACTAAACGAGATTAGGACATCCATCCCAACAAACTCCCACTTGGACTAAGTTATTGGAGCAAATACATTTCTGAAATGTACATAAATTACAATAAAGTAATACAATAAACTAGGGAATTGAATACCCGTTTACACATCTCCCACTTGCCCTAGTCAGGAAGCACTCGAAGACCTAGACTCTCTAGGTGACCCTCAAACACCTTAGTCGTGAGGGGCTTTGTAAATGGATCAACAACATTGTGCTCCCACGCTATCTGCGTGACCGTCACGTTGCCGCGGTGCACAATCTCCCGTATCAGGTGATACATCCGCTCAATGTGTTTGCCTCTCTTATGGCTCCGAGGCTCTCTAGAGTTGGCTATTACACCACTGTTGTCACAAAATAGTGTGATCGACAAGTTCATATTTGGAATAACTTCTAAATCCGTCATGAACTTCCTAAGCCAAACAGCTTCCTTTGCAGCTTCACAAGCCGCAACATACTCTACTTCTATAGTGGAATCAGCGATGCATCCCTGCTTGATGCTTCACCATACTATAGTTCCTCCATTCAGAATGAAGATTGACCCCGAAGTAGATTTCCTAGAATTCTTATCGAACTGAAAGTCGGAATCTTTGTATCCCGTAAGGATCAAATCTCCACCGTTATACACTAAGTTGTATTTCCTCATTCTCATAAGATACTTGAGGATTGCCTTTACGGTTGTCTAGTGATTTAATTCTGGATTGGATTGATACCTAATGATAATCCCTACTGCATAACAGATGTCGGGCCTAGTACACAACATGACATACATGAGGCTCCCTACAACTGAAGCATAGGAAATCCGTCTCATATCCTCAACCTCTTGAGGAGTTTTAGGACATTGATCCTTAGACAGGTGAACCCCGTGCCTGAAAGGCAGCAAGCCCTTCTTGGAGTTCTCCATCTTATATCTAGACAACATTTGGTCAATATAAGACGCTTGAGACATGGCCACATTCTGTTCTTCTGATTTCGGACTATCTGGATACCTAGAACGTACTGTGCTTCTCCCAAATCTTTCATTTGAAATTGCGAAGCTAGCCATTTCTTTACGTCAGTAAGAAATCCTACCTCATTCCCAATGAGAAGGATATCATCCACGTACAATATCATAAATGCGACAGTTTTGTCGAGATTTTCTTGTAGACACAAGGCTCGTCAACGTTCTGATCAAAGCCATAAAATTTGATCGCCTCATCAAACCTTATATTCCAAGACCTCGAGGCTTGTTTCTGTCCATAAATAGACCTATGAAGCCGATAAACCTTTTGCTCTTGGCCTTGGGTTATGAACCCTTTAGGCTGGTCCATGTAGATGGTTTCGTCAAGGTTGCCATTCAGAAAGGCTGTCTTGACATCCATCTGCCATACCTCATAGTCAAAATATGCGACAATGCCCAGAAGTATCCTGATCGACTTTACCATGGCAACAGGTGAAAAAGTTTCCTCATAGTCAACACCTTTGACCTGGGTAAAACCCTTTGCCACTAGTCGTGCTTTTAAGGTTTGCACCTTCCCATCTACGCCACGTTTATGCTTATAGATCCATTTGCAACCAATAGGTTTTACCCCATCAGGTTGATCCACAAGCTCCCAGACAGATATGAAGTACATTGACTCCATTTCCTGATCCATAGCTTTAATCCATTCGTCCTTTTCAACATCTGGCATTGCCTGATCGTAGGTCAATGGATCCTCGTAGTCATCATCAGGATTGACGACTTGGGTTTCAGCTAAACCCATGTAACGTTCAGGCTGTCTCACAGCCCTCCCACTACGTCGAGGCATTCCCAACTCTTGGGAACGGACTTGACTTGACGTGCTAGGATCAACAACACTTGCTGATATACTAGCCCCATCAAAGAACTCTTCTGCCGATCATTGCCCATTTCGTTCAACACGATTTTGCTCCTAGGCAAATGATCCCTGACGTGGTCTTCCTCAAGAAAAGTGTCGTTTGTTGGGATTTATGCCCTAAACTTGTGTAATTTTGATCAAATAAATAAAGAGTTATTTGTTTTGATAAAATTATATTCTTGCTTTATAAATCCAATAAACTAAGCTCCAAGGTTATAATATATCTTGAAGCTCAGTGTAGTGGACACTATTTGGATTGTGTTCAAGAATATAACCTAAATGGTCTATGATATAAGAATAAGGTTGGAAACCTTATTCTGGTAACACCATGGATGCGACCCACTTTGTAATTAGTACAAATGAGGTAATCCAACTCATTCATGTGGTTGACATGCGAGTGGGGGCATCCTATATGAAGAGTTCATACAAGACCGGACTGCAAATTATTAGTCTAACCAGTGTAACACCGTTAATAGGATAAGACTAAATGTATAGATGGTCATTAGTGACTCGACCTAAATCATGAGTAAGTTAAGAACTCTTGCTTATAGGGGTTTGTCCTTAGACTGGTACGGGTGAGACTGGCCTGTAGCTGACTCAATAAGCCTACCTTCTCAGAGACAGAACCTCGTAGGTAGCTGGAGACTTGACTATACAAGATGAAATTCACTCATTCCTACACTGAGGAATTAGATAGGTTGTTCCCTTAAGAACTGACTCCAGGTCTTGAACAACAGGGCCCCACCCTCTATGAGGGTATGAGTCTATGGAGGACCTTAGACTTGTTGTTCAATAGAGGATCAGTGGTGCTTAAGGAACAAAGAGGTAATCACAGGGGTAAAATGGTAATTTGACCCAGCTGTGATTATGAACAACCTGTGAAAGGTTGACTCATTGGTAATGATTATATCAGTGGACACAATATAATCTAAAGTGAGGAGAATGCAACTACAAGTCTATAGTGGAGTGACTTGTGGTTAATGAATATTGATTAACTGAATCAAAGAGTTTGGTCAGTTAATCTCACATCATTGGAGCTCATGAACTGTAGGTCCATTAGGTCCCTCTGTTGGCTCAACATGGTTATATTGAGGGTATAAAGTTAGGAATGAAATTGAAGTGTTCATTTTCATATATGAGGTGTTATATCAGTTATATATGATATAATTGATATAATATATGGTTTTAATGTGAATTAGATTCACATATAAACTATATACTAATAAGAGAAAGAAGGAAGGATAGGATGGTAATTTCCATCTTATTTCCTTATAAAAGGTTGCATGAGATGCAATTTGTAAAAAAAAGGTGAAGCAACATCTTGGAAAACCCTAGATTGTAAGTGTTTTGTCTTGTTGCAAAGGTTCCACAAACAAAATACACAACCTCTCTCACAAACATCTCGTCTCACCTAAAGGGAACCCACCTTCCTCCCTCACCTAGAGAACAACAGAGAAGATCTGGTGGTAGTGTCCGTGATCGTTCGGGTTCGTGTTGCTGAGATCGTGAACGTGGGAGAAGGAGCACTTGAAGAAAGAGTTCTTCAAAGGTAACATCTTGTTGTCCATCTTGTAGAAATGCATGCTTAATCTAGTTAGATTAGATCTTGATTGTAATTCATGTATCTAAATTAAGAACACACGATGTACAATCGCTTCCGCTGCTGGATTCGATCCCTTCAACCAACACATGGGTCGGGCATCCCCAAATTCTAAAATGATGCAAACTACCTTTACGTTCATTCCAGAGTTCGAAAGGTGTTTCACAAACACTCTTCGACGGAACATTGTTCAAAATATAAACCACATTCTCCACTGCGTAACCCAAAAAAGAATTAGGGAGACGAGCATAGCTTATCATCGACCGAACCATGTCCAACAGGGTTCTGTTTCTCCTCTCCGATACACCATTCTGCTGTGGCATACCAGGTGCTGAGAGTTGGGACGTAATTTCGTGTTCTATCATATAGTCTTGGAATTCGGTGTCCATATACTCTCTACCTCGATCCGATCGAAGTGTTTTTATGGTTTTACCCAACAGGTTCTCAACCTCAGTCTTGTACTCCTTGAACTTTTCAAGAGTTTCAGACTTCCTATGCATTAGGTAAATATACTCATACCTCGAATAATCATCTATGAAAGATACGATGTATTCGTAACCTCCTCGTGCTTTAACACTCATCGGACCACAGAGGTCAGAATGTATAAGCTCAAGGGGCTCCTTGGCTCTATATCCTTTTCCACTAAAAGGACGTTTGGTCATTTTGCCTTCAAGGCATGACTCACACACCGGTAAAGTGTTTTCTTCCAACTGACTTAGATGTCCACTCTTCATTAGTCTCTCAATCCTATTGAGATTGGGCTTTTTCTTTTGGAGAAACATTAACTCTTTTAGTTCGTGTTTGTGCAGTTTTTTAAATAACTCTGTGTTCAAAACGCTTTTGACTGAATTAGATTTCAAAACATACAAATTTGACTTAAGTGAAGCAGAACAAATGAAATTACCATTTGTGAAAATAAACGCTTTATTGCCATTAAATGAAACAGATATACATTGTTCTAAAAGACAGGAAATAGAAACGAGGTTTCTAGTAAACCCTGGAACTATGTACAAATTGTCTAACAAAATGTAATTCCTGCCAAAATAAAGCTTCACTTTGTCGATTGCTGCAACAGAGACTATCTCCCCGGATCCAACCCGTAGAGTCACCTCACCCTCTCGCAGTTGCTGCCAGGAATCAATTCCCTGAAAAGAAGAACAAACGTGGTTAGTGACGCCCGAATCCAATATCCAGGCAGAGTCACTACTCTCCACTAAACATGTTTTAGTTACTAGTAAATCACATTTACCTTGATTCTTCCTCTCGGCAAGGAACTTGGGACAGTTTCTCTTCTAGTGGTCGTCCCCATTGCAGTTGAAACACTTTTCTTTCTCTACAACTTCCTTGACCTTCTTGCCATTTTGGGCGGCAGCTCAGTCAGCTTTACCCTTCTTCATCTTCTTCTTCCCTTTCGGGCGAGAAGGAGCAACAGATTTAGTCCCAGAGGTCAAACCCCTGTGATATGATCTATAGGCAACATTTGCCTCAGCTTCAGGTGTCCTGATCCTCATCAAGGAATGGAAGTTCTGTAGCTCGTTTAGAAGGGTGGTCAAAGTATAGCTTATCGTGTTCATAACAGCGTTGATACGAAACTGAAGGAAACTCTTCGAAAGAGTCTCCAAGATAAAGCTGACCTGGCTCGACTCATCGATCGAAGCCCCGTTCATCTCCGCCAAATTAAAGTGGGTCATCATGTCCAGAACATGTACACGGACAGACACTCCTTCTTTCATTCGGGCGTTGAAGACGTGTTTGAGTGAGTCGTGCCTGACCTGAAAGGACTGTTGTCCAAACATGTCCTGCAACGACTTCATGATCTCCTTAGCGGTGATCATCAACTCGTGCTTCTTTACCAAGACTTCAGATAAGCTGGCAATGATATAGACTTTGGTCTTTTCATTGGCCCTAATCCATCGATCGTATGCATCACAAACACTTCATGATGCAGTCGAGGTTGGCAACTGAGGGCACTTCTAAGTAAGCACGAACTTTAGGTCGTCGGTTACAAGAATCATGTTTATATTTTTCTTCCACGTTTGGAAGTTATCTCCCACTAACTTATCCGACGCGAGTAAAGCAATTATCGAGCTAGACATTTTGCTGAAAAAAATAAATTAAAAAATTGTGTCAGTCTCGCAAAAACTTTTAAAGTCCAATCAAGTTTTAGCAAAATTTAATCCTATGATCCCTAGGTCATTTAAAAATTGCAATGATATCCTAAAGGATTAGAATGATCGCCACCAAAGGGTGAACAAAAACACTACTCCTCTAGGACGAAACTTTCTTGACCAGACCCTAATCCCAGAATAACTCTTATTCCATTAGGCGTCCAGTTACCATTTTTCGGTTGAATTCTTAACGCTTAACGAATCCCATGAGTGTCACCCGCAATCTTTAAGTTTCCAAGTATCCGTCCAAACAATAGCCACCGAAGGGTGAACCAGGAAGGAAAACCAACAAGCAAACTGTATCCCTTTCGGAAATTCACGGTGTTCCGACTCCCATGATCAAGGCCCTCCGAAGAGATTGTCTGGTCCAGGCCAAACTAGCATGTGGATCATAGGGGTCTCACGGTGTGAATCGAAAGAAGAGACCGTGGTCCCATTTTCACAGGTCCCGCTCCTACTCACTATAAGTACTCTTTCCATCCACTATGATATTGATCCATACAAATACCATCTAAAGAGGGACGCTCTCATTTGCGCCACGAGGCCGAGTATGGATCTCACGGTGCAGACTTTAAGGAGATTTATGGTCGAAAAATTAAATGTATCTTATACACTTTATTTCCTCCCACTCAGCACTTTATATATTTCAATATTGACCTAGATAAACCGACTAAAATTTACCTAAGTCTATCAATATAACTCTTATATTGAATTAGGCCTAAGTTTATAATCATTATTACTTAGGTCTATGTGAGTAAATTAATCAACTTTTAATTAACTGCACTCACGAATAACATAACCTAAGAATCTCCGGACCGAATTCACACCTAGGTCGGTTTCCAGGTATGGGTGTTCCGCAAGCATCAACTTAAATACCCCAGATTTAGACAAAACCTTCCTTAGACAGAGTTACTAATTAGTTTCCATTCAAAGATTATATTTTGATTTCCTAATTCTAATCTTATTAGAACTAGAAAACCTAAGTCTAATTATTCAAGTTCTAAACACTTTAAAACTAATAATTAACTTAGGTTACATGCATTTTTATGTTATAGTGCTAGATCATTCATCACATGAATAACTATACTATAACATAATTATTCATCACATGAAAATAAATGCATGAGCATACTTTAATCTAAAAATATAACACTTATATTTAATTAAATTAAAACATGCATTTAATTATATTATAACACTTATAATATAACCTATCATGAAAACTATATATTATAACACTTATAATATAAATGATTCATGAAATGTTTAACCTAAGGTGGGAATTTAAATCTATATGACATACACTATGCACATAGAATTTAATTAAATCATACATCTCATGCATAAAATAATTAAATAGTAAAAATGGACCGGTTTTGGCACTTAGGGGCATTTATTTAATTAATTAACATTAATATAACCTTTATATTATTAATAATTAAGAAAATAAATTAAATAAATTAAAATATTACATTTTACAAAATGAAAATAAATAAAATGCGTCAAAAAAACGCTGCCCACGAAGAAGGAACTGCCTCCATGCCCCACGTACTTCGCGAACTGGGCGCTGGAACCACCCTCAACGCACGTAGCGTTGTAACATCGTGGGTAGCGTTGCAACGATGCAGTGCTCAGCGTTGCGCCACACGCGCTCCACGCCTCGGCGTTGCAACGCTGCTCTGCAGCGAAGCCTCCGCCCGCAATTGCAGCGTTGAGACGCCGATGAACAACGTCTCAACGTTGTCGACAGAACAACAAGCACCTCTTGCTGTTCTTCGTCGTTTCTCACCCGTTTCCACTCCGATCTCTTCACAACTTCTCATGCCACGAACGACATGGACTTACAGACTCGATTTACATTAAAAATTACCCAAAACACGGGCCCTTACATTTATCGAATCAACTTTAATGTAAATCTAAAAACAATGCCAAAATCGAAAACATCCATTTCGCAAACCAAAATTCATCTCATGAATCAAAGCATAAACCCACCTAATTTTAACAAAATCAAGTGCACAACAAGAAGCAAACGATCGTCTCTGATACCAATTGAAGGGAATGAGAATCCCAGCGCAGTGGAAGACAATCGAATCGTCGTGGTATTGTTGTGCAATTCAATTTCGTTAAAACTAAACTATCACATAGTATTGGCTAAACATGCTTTCTAAGAAGGAAAAAACCAGCAAGTTATAGTTACTTGTTGAAGACCATCTTCACAATCCTTCTTCCGTTCACGAACTCTTCGTGCTCTCTTCGTTCTCAACGAACTCGAAATCCTCACACGAACAACGAACTAGACACCACCACTCGGTTTCTCGGTTGTTCTTCCTTAGGTAGAAGAAGAATTGTGGGATCCTTCTTATGGTTAGGGAGGAGAGTTTGTGAGAGAGAACTTTTTGAGAGAGAATTGTGAATGCTTCTTTTGGTGAGATTTCCAAAAATGAGCATTAGCCTACCTTCCCCTTATTGCAAAGGGGTTTAAATAATGGTGATAGGTGGAGTTGTAATCTCCACCTATTTACCATTTTACCACAACTATAGGTTATGCAAATCATATTTGTGTAACCACATATAATAAGATATCTCATATCTCATTTTACAAATCACATTTGTATTATTGTGGATTTTTAAGTTGAATCTCATTCAATTTAATTTCTCTCAATCTAATTTCTCCAAGTTAGCCCTAATTCAACAATCAGGCTAACCTATAGTTTATTATGAATCTCATTCACATTAAACTATATAATATATCATTCATATCTCATATAAATGACATAATTACCCTTTAGTGAACTTGAACATTTCAAATTCACACCAAAATTGTAAACCTTCTATTAATCAAGTTTGAGCCAACCGAAGGAGCTTATGGACCTACAATGACGAGCTTCAATGACCCGAGATTAACCTGTCAAACTCTTTGACCCGGTTAATCAACATTCATTAGCTACGGTAACACTCCACTAAAGTCCGTAGCTGCACTCGCGTCACTGTAAGACAAGATGTGTCCACTGATATAACCAATGCCCATGAGTCGACCCTTCACAGATTGTTCGTAGACACTGCTGGGTCAAATTACCGTTTTACCCCTGTGTCTACTTCTTGCTCCTTAAGTCCTCAGTGCTTCTCTAATGAACAACAACGTTGTAATGGTCCAAACATACACAACAACCCTCTCGTGCCAGTGAGAGGGTGGGTGCCCGTTGTCGAGGCCCTGGAGACGACACTTAAGAGAGCAAGCCCTCTAGTTTCCCTAAAGGCGGGAACGAGTGAATTCCATCTCGCGTAGTTAAGTTCCCAGCTCCCTACTTGGTCATGTCCCTTAGAAGATGGCATATTGGGCGAGTAACTGTGACCACCCTCGCGCGTACTAGTCAAGGGCGGACCTCGCGCATGCGAGTGCGTAACACGCTCGAGATTCGTGGTCGAGTCATTAATGGTTATCTACGAAGTTATTAGTCCTATTGTCAACGGTGTTACATTAGTAGGTCTAATAATTCACGGTCCGGTCTTGTACAATCTCATTGTACAGGATGCCCCCACTCGCATGTCCAACCACATGAACGAGTCAGATCACCTCGTTTGTATCTTAATACAAGGCGGGTCGCATCCACAACGTATCTAGGATTAGGTCTCCAACCCTATCTATATATTGTAGACGGTTTGGGTCATTAACTCGAACGTGATCCTCCCAGTGTGTCCACTACACACCGTTCAAGTTCGAGTTCTCTCATATATTCAATGACCCTGAAGTTTAGTTTATTGGACAAAATTTGTAAAATATGCGAGACACAAAATGATGAAATAAATATTTTTTATTAATTTCAAATGTAAAATTTACAAACTAAACGAGATTAGGACATCCATCCCAACAAGTATAACCTAAATGGTCTATGGTATAAGAATAAGGTTGGAAACCTTATTCTGGTAACACCATGGATGCGACCCACTTTGTAATTAGTACAAATGAGGTAATCCAACTCATTCATGTTCTTGACATGCGAGTGGGGGCATCCTGTATGAATAGTTCATTCAAGACCGGACTGCAAATTATCCGTCTAACTAGTATAACGTCGTTAACAGGACAAGACTGATAATTTATAGATGGTCATTAATGACTGGACCTGAATCATGAGCAAGTTAAGAACTCTTGCTTATAGGGGTTTGTCCTTAGACTAGTATGGGTGAGAGTGGCCTGTAGCCGACTCAATAAGCCTACCTTTTCAGGGTCAGAACCTCGTAGGTAGTTGGGGACTTAACTATGCAAGATGGAATTCACTCATTCCTACACTAAGGAATTAGATAGGTTGTTCCCTTAAGAACTGAGTCCAGGTCTTGAACAACAGGCCCTCGCCCTCTAAACTGACTTAAGAGGGTATGAATCTATGGTAGGACCATAGACTTGTTGTTCATTAGAGGATCAGTGGTGCTTAAAGAACAAAGAGGTCATCACAGGGGTAAAATGGTAATTTGACCCAGCTGTGATTACGAACAACCTGTGAAGGTTCGGCTCATGGGTAATGATTATATCAACAGATACAATATAATCTACTGTGAGGAGAGTGCAACTACAAGTCTATAATGGAGTGACTTGTAGTTAATGAATATTGATTAACTGGATCAAAGAGTTTGATCAGTTAATCTCACATCATTGGAGCTCATGAATTGTAGGTCCATTAGGTCCCTCCGTTGGTTCAACATGGTAATATTTAGGGTATAAAGTTAGGAATGAAATTGAAGTGTTCAATTTCATATATGAGGCGTGATATCAGTTATATGTGATATAATTGATATAATATATGGTTTTATTGTGAATTAGATTCACATATTAACTATATAGTAATGAGAGAATGAAGGAGAGACAGGATGGTAATTTCCATCATATTTCTCTATAAATAGTTGCATGAGATGCAATTGTGAAGCTAAGATTTGGAAACCCTAGAATATCACATAGTTGTGTTGTTGGAAAAGTTCCATACAGAACTTCTCTCATAACCTGCACATCCCATCCTAAAGGAATCCACCTTCCTCCCTCACTTAGAGAACAACAGAGAAGATCTGGTGGTGAAACTTCACAAAGTTCGTGTTGTTGCTGAGATCGTGATATATCGAGGAGGGATTCATGAAGAAAGTAATCTTCAAAGGTAAATTACTTGCTGTCCTATGTAGAATTACATGCTTAATCGTATATGTATTGTTCATGATTTAAATCTGTGTAACAAAATTAAGAACCCGCGATTCAAAATCGCTTCCGCTACGAGATTCGATCCCTTCAATTGGTATCAGAGCCCAATTGTGTTCTTGATTTTGTTATAGATTTATCAAGAACAAAGGTGGGATTTACTGTTTCTATGTGATGAATGAACGATTTGCAAATTACATGTTTTCATTTTTGGCACATAGATTTACATAATTTCGTTGAATTGTTCAATGTAAGGGCCTATTGTTTTGGGCATTTTATTATGTAAATCGAGTCTGTAAGTCCGTGTCGATCGAGGCAAAGTGGTTGCCAAGAAGAATGAAGCGAAAACGAGCAAAAAAAGTGGAGATTGCTTGCTGGTTTGTGTGCAGCGTTGCAACGCCAATCGGACAGGTTTAAGGCTGCAGACAGGTGCAGCGTTAACGCGCCTCCCAGCGTCACAACGCTTTGATGATGAGGCCTTGGCTTGCAACGCTAGCACGGGCGTCGCAACGCTGAATCTGCTGAGGCGCGCGATATGAAGGAGTCAGCATTGCAACGCGATCCTTGCCGTTGCAACGCTGCTGGAGTAACGCTTCAACGGGCAGAAACGAACAAGGCGCAGCGTTGCAACGCCGAAGGCGTTTCAGGAATTTCACAACGGGCGGAAAAATGTTTTTTTAATATATATATTAAATATAAAAATGGTTTTTATTTAATTTTAATTAATATAATTATATTATATTAATTAAAATTAATTTTAGGGTGCCAAAAATGGTCTAATTTTGCTATTTAAATTATGCAATTGTTGTATAATTATTGCCATGCATAATGTATGCTTTTGTTTTAGATATCCCACCTTAGGTTAAGCATTTTCATGTATCATTTATAATATAAAGTGTTATATTATATAGTTTGCATGTATAATTAATATAAGGTGTTATATTAATTTATGGATAGCATTGACATGCATTATAATTCATGAGATGGTTATGCTATGTATGTTTTATTATTCATGAGATGAATAATCAAGCACTATAACATAGTATGCATGTCACCTAAGGTTAATTATTAGTTTTAAAATGTTTAGAACTTGAAATTAATAGACCTTAGGTTATCTAGTTCTAATTAGATTAGAATTAGGAACCAAGTAATTTATAAACAATGATTAAAAGAGTAACTCTATCTAAGGAAGGTTCTGTCATGAATTTGGGGTATTTAAGTTTGATGTAAACTAACACCCTACAGGAGAACGGCTGTGAGTGAATTTTAATCAGAGCGTTTATAAATTATAGTAGCGTCAGCGGGTTTATTAAGGGGTTAATAACTAGAAATCCTAGGCTTAATATAAAGAGTTATATTAGCAAACTTAGGATAAAATCAATATAAGCGTTATATTGATTATCAATATAAGAGTTATATTGATAAGTTTAGGTAAAACCATTAGCCGGGTTTAGCCTAAGTAAATTTCCTATAAAGTTAAAGTATCCAATGGGAGGAAAAGTGTATATGATGAAAGGAATAAGAATCCCAGCGCAGCGGAAGACGATCGAATCGTCGTGGTATCGTTATTGTTGGGATTTATGCCCTAAACTTGTGTAATTTTGATCAATTAAATAAAGAGTTATTTGTTTCGATAGAATTACAGTCTTGCTTTATAAATCCAATAAACTAAGCTCCAAGGTTATAACATTTATCTTGAACATCAGTGTAGTGGACACTATTTGGGTTGCGTTCAAGAATAAAACCTCAATGGTCTATAGGATAAGAATAAGGTTGGAAACCTCATTCTGGTAACACCATGGATGCGGCCCACTTCGTAATTAGTACAAATGAGGTAATCCAACTCATTCATGTAGTTGACATGCGAGTGGGGGCATCCTGTATGAAGAGTTCATACAAGACCGGATCGCAAATTAATAGTCTAACCAGTGTAACACCATTAACAGGATAAGACTAGTAATTTATAGATGGTCATTAGTGACTCGACCTGAATCCTAAGCAAGTTAAGAACTCCTGCTTATAGGGGTTTATCCTTAGACTAGTATGGGTGAGAGTGGCATGTAGCCGACTCAATAAGCCTACCTTCTCAGGGACAGAACCTTGTAGGTAGCTGGGAACTTAACTGTGCAAGATGGAATTCACTCATTCCTACACTAAGGAATTAGATAGGTTGTTCCCTTAAGAACTGACTCTAGGTCTTGAAAAACGGGGCCCCGCCCTCTATGAGGGTATGAGTCTGAGGTAGGACCTTAGACTTGTTGTTCATTAGAGGATCAGTGGTGCTTAAGAAACAAAGAGGTAATCATACGGGTAAAACGGTAATTTGACCCAGCTGTAACTACGAACAACCTGTGAAGGGTCGACTCATGGGTAATGACTATATCAGTGGACATAATATTATCTACAATGAGGAGAGTGCAGCTACAAGTCTATAGTGGAGTGACTTGTAGTTAATGAATATTGATTAACTGGATCAAAGAGTTTGATCAGTTAATCTCACATCATTGGAGCTCATGAACTGTAGGTCCATTAGGTCCCTCCATTGGCTCAACATGGTAATATTGAGGGTATAAAGTTAGGAATGAAATTGAAGTGTTCAATTTCATACATGAGGTGTTATATCAATTATATATGATATAATTAATATAATATATAGTTTTAATGTGAATTAGATTCACATATAAACCATATACTAAAGAGAGAATAAAGGAAGGGTAGGATGGTCTATTACATCCTATTTCCCTATATATATGGTTGCATGAGATGCAACTAAGTTAAGTGATTCCAAGCTTTTGTTGTGTTGTTGGAAAGGTTCCAAGACACAAACATCTCTCTCACAAAACACCTCACCTCTCCTAAAGGGAACCCACCTTCCTCCCTCACCTAGAGAACAACGGAGAAGATTCGGTGGTAGTGTCGGTGTTCGTGTTGCTGAGATCTTGATCATGAGAGAGGAGGAGCACTTGAAGAAAAGTTCTTCAAAGGTAATTTCCTTTGCTGTCCATTATATTTACATGTTTAATCTAGTTGTATTTGTTCTTGAATAAAATCGTTGTAACTTAATCAAGAGCGCGCGATTCACAGTCGCTTCCGCTGCGGGACTCGTATTCCCTTCAATTGGTATCAGAGCCCAATTGCGTTCTTGATTTATGTTCTGAATTTTTTTCAAGAACGAGGTGGGATTTACTGTTTTTGCATGAGATGTATGAACGGTTTTGCAAATTAGATGGTTTCAATTTTGGCACTTAGATTTATATTTTTCATTGAATCGTTCAATTTAAGGGCCTATTGTTTTGGGCATTTTATTATGTAAATCGGGTCTGAAAGTCCGTGTCGATCGAGGCAAGGTGGTTGCTGAGAAGATCGGAGCGAAAACGAGCAAGAATTGGAGAATTCCCTTTGTTGTCTGTGTGCAGCGTTGCAACGCTGTTCAATGGCATTGCAACGCTGTGCTTGCGGAAGGAGGCGCGCACAGGAGGCAGCGTTGCAACGCCAAAGGCGTTTCGCAACACGCTCCAACGAGCAGAAACAGACCAGGCGCAGCGTTGCACCACATACGTTTCACGTGAAGGAGCAACGGGCGAAAATTTATTTTATTATATATATTAATTATAAAAATGTTTTATATTTAATATTTTTAATTTTAATTAATATAATTAAATTATATTAATTAAAATTGTTTCTAGGGTGCCAAAATTGGTCTAATTTTGCTATTTTAATTATGCAATTGTTGTGTAATTATTGCCATGCATAATGTATGCTTTTATTTTAGAAATCTCACCTTAGGTTAAGCATTTTCATGCATCATTTATAATATAAGGAGTTATATTATATAATTTGCATGATTAGTTAATATAAAGTTGTTATATTAATTTATGGACAACATTGACATGCATTATATATCATGAGATGAATATGCTATGAATGTCTTATTATTCATGTGATGAATGATCAAGCACTATAACATAGTATGCATGTCACCTAAGGTTAATTATTAGTTTTAAAATGTTTAGAACTTGAAAATAATAGACCTTAGGTTATCTAGTTCTAATTAGATTAGAATTAGGAACCAAGTAATTTATAAGCTATGATTAAAAGAGGAACTGCTGTCAAGGAAAGTTCTGTCTATTTTGGGATATTTAAGTCGATTGAAACGACGAGCACCCTACACAGGAACCGACACGGGAGTGAAATTTAATCAGAGAGTTTATAAATTCTGATAGCGTCAATGATTTATTAAGGGGTTAATAAACTAGAAATCCTAGGTTTAATATAAGGAGTTATATTAACACACTTAGGATAAAATCAATATAAGAGTTATATTGATTATCAATATAAGAGTTATATTGATAGAGTTAGGTAAAATCATTAGCCGGGTTTTTAGCCTAAGTAAGATTCCTATAAACTTTAAAGTATTCAGTGGGAGGAAAAGTGTCTGAGATACATATTTTTCCACCTATGCTATCTCCGGGAAGTTCACACCGGGAGACTCATACTTGGTCTTGTGGTGCAAACGGGAGCGTCCCCCTTCGGATGGTGTTTGTATGAGTCAATATCAAGGTGAATGGAGAGGGTACTTATAGTGAGTGGGAGCAGGTTTAGTGAAAACAAAACCTACGGTCTCTTTTGTCGGTTTACACCGTTAGACCACTATGGTCACCGCTAGTTTGGCTGGACTGGACAATCCTTCTGAGGGGCTTGATCATAGGGGATCGAACACAGTAGACACCCAAAAGGGATAAAGATTTCCTTAGACTATTTTCCAATCTAGTCCTCCCTTTGGCGGATTTTATTGGATGGAGACTCTGGGATCTAAAGACAGAGGGTTACACTCACGGGGTACATAAGTTGTGTATGTATCCAGACCGAAAAATGGTAACTAAAACCTATAGGAATAAGAGTTATTCTGGTATTAGGTTTTTGTCAAGAGTGTCTTGATCCAGAGGAGGAGTGTTTTTGATTACCCTTCGGTGTCATACATTCTAAACCTTTGGAGTATCATTGCAAATTATAAATGTCCTAGGGATCATTTGATAATTAGCTAAAACATGATTGGATTAGAGTTATAGCAAGAAACTCATACAAGTTTGTTTGTAAATTTTCAGCAAAATGTCTAGCTCTATAATTTCCTTATTGGGTGCGGAAAAGTTAACCGGAGAGAATATGATGACATGGAAAAACAAACTCAACACTATATTGGTAGTGGATGATCTGAAGTTTGTGCTAACTGAGGAGTGTCCTCAGGGGCCAGGCTCGAATGCGTCACGAAATGTTCGTGATGCATATGATCGATGGATCAAGGCCAATGATAAGGCCAAGGTCTACATGCTGGCAAGTATGTCTGACATATTAGCCAAGAAGCATGAGGACATGATTCTGCGCTAAGGAAATCATAGATTACAATGGCAGGTATGTTTGGACAACGATCCACACAGCCCGACATAATGCCCTAAAGTACATATTCAACTCGAGGATGCCAGAGGGTATATCTGTTCGAGATCATGTCCTGGATATGATGGTGCACTTTAACATCGCGGAGTCAAATGGTGCTTCCATCGATGAGTCGAGCCAGGTCAACTTCATTCTAGAAACCCTTCCAGATAGTTTCCTGCAGTTTAGAAGTAATGTTGTTATGAAGAAGCTTACTTTTAATCTTACCTCCCTTCTGAATGAACTCCAGACCTTTCAATCTTTGATGAAAATTCAGGGATCGAAAGGTGAGGCAAATGTTTCCAGTAGGAGTTATCACAGAGGTTCGACCTTTGGATAAAAAACAGTGGCTTCATCTTCTTCTAACCTGAGAGGAAAGAAGAAGAACATGAAGAAGGTTGGTGAAGGAAAACATGATGACAAAGCTGCCGCCCAGAAGGGCAAGAAAGTCAAAGACGTTGCTGACAAAGAAAAGTGTTTCCACTACAACGAAGACGGGCATTGGAAACGGAACTATCCGAAGTACATTGCAGAAAAGAAGAAGGAAGGTAAATATGATTTACTTTGCCTAGAAGCTTGTTTAGTGGATAACGATAAAACTGCTTGGATACTTGATTCAGGCGCCACTAATCATGTTTGTTCTTCTTTCGTGAAATTGATTCTGGCAAAGAAAACTATAGCAAGGAGAGATAACGCTCCGGGTTGGAAATGGAGAAATCGTCTCAGTTGTAGCAGTAGGCACAAAGAAGCTTTATTTTGGCAAGAAATATGTATTGTTGGACAATATATTAGTGATACTAGGGTTTACTAGAAACCTTATTTCCATTTCTTGTCTTATAAAACAATGTATTTCTGTTTCCTTTTCTATGACTAAAGTGTTTATTTTGAAGAAAGGTTTAGAAATATGTTCAACTTCATTAGAAAATGGATTGTATGTTTTAAGGCCTAATTCAGTCAAAATGGTTTTGAACATTGAATTATTTAAAACTGCAAACGCACAAACTAAGAAACGTAAAATTTCTCCTAAAGAAAATGCTCATCTTTGGCATCTAAGATTGGGTCACATTAATCTCAATAGGATTGAGAGATTGGTAAAGAACGGACTTCTAAACGAGTTAGAAGAAATTCTTTGCCAGTATGTGAATCCTACCTAGAAGGCAAAATGACTAAAAGACCTTTTAGTGGAAAAGGTTATAGAGCCAAAGAAACTCTTGAGCTTATACTTCAGACCTTTGTGGTCCGATGAATGTTAAAGCCAGGGGAGGATATGAATATTTCATCTCTTTTATAGATGATTATTCTAGATTTGGGCATATTTACCTAATGCACCACAAGTCTGAAGCACTTGAAAGGTTCAAGGAATTCAAGACTGAGGTTGAAAATCAATTAGGTAAAACTATTAAAACACTTCGATCGGATCGAGGTGGAGAGTACATGGATTTAAAATTTCAGAACTATATGATAGAACATGGAATTACATCCCAACTCTCAGCTCCCGGCACACCACAGCAAAACGGTGTATCGGAAAGGAGAAATAGAACCCTGTTAGACATGGTTCGATCAATGATGAGTTATGCTCATCTTCCTAGTTCCTTTTGGGGTTACACAGTGGAAACTGCAATATACATTTTGAATAATGTGCCTTCCAAAAGTGTTTCTGAAACACCTTTTGAACTCTGGAAAGGACGTAAAGGTAGTTTATGTCACTTCAAAATATGGGGCTGCCCAGCACATGTGCTTGTGACAAATCCAAAGAAGTTGGATTCACGTTCAAAATTATGCCTATTCGTAGGATACCCAAAAGAAACAAGAGGTGTTTTATTCTATGATCCTAAGGAAGATAAGGATTTTGTGTCGACAAATGCCATTTTCTTAGAGGAGGACCACATAAGGGACCACAAACCAAAAAGTAAAGTTGTGTTGAGTGAGTTAGACGGAACAATAGCAAAGGTTGCTAATAAGAACACTAGTACGTCAACAAGAGTTGTTAATACTAGTTTGTCTAGTCAAGAGAGTCCATCTCAAGAGTTGAGTATGTCTCGACGTAGTGGGAGGGTTTGTCTGACTTTGACTGCTACATGGGTTTAAATTTGAAACCAAAGTTTTTATATCAGATGACAACTGTGAGGATCCATTAACTTATAATCAAGCAATGGTTGACAAAGACAAAGACAAATGGGTCATGCCATGGACCAAGAAATGAAGTCTACGTACTTCAATTCTGTTTGGGATCTTATAGATAAGCCTGATGGGGTAAAACCTATAGGTTGTAAGTGGATCTACAAGAGGAAGCGTGGTGTAGATGGGAAGGTGCAAACCTTTAAAGCTAGACTAGTAGCAAAGGGTTATACCCAGGTTGAAGGGGTTGACTACGAGGAGACCTTTTCACCTGTTGCTATGGTAAAGTCTATCAAAATCCTTCTAGCCATTGCCACATATTATGACTATGAGGTATGACAAATGGATGTCAAGACAGCCTTTTTGAATGGCAATCTTGAGGAAAACATCTACATGGACCAACCCAAAGGGTTCATTGAACCAGGATAAGAGGAAAAAGTTTGCAGGCTTAAAAGGTCAATTTATGGGCTGAAACAAGCCTCTAGGTCCAAAAATATAAGATTTGATAAGGCAATCAAATCTTATGGTTTTGACCAGAATGATGATGAACCTTGCGTCTACAAGAAAATCATCAATAGTTCTGTCGCATTCCTAATTCTCTATATGGATAATATCCTATTCATTGGGAATGATGTAGGTTATCTTACTGACATCAAGGAATGGCTAGCTACGCAATTTCAAATGAAAGATTTGGATGATGCGCAGTTTGTTCATGGGATCCAGATTGTCCGAAATCGCAAGAATAAAACACTAACCTTGTCTCAAGCATCTTACATAGACAAAGTGTTGTCAAGGTTTAAGATGCAAGATTCCAAAAGGGCTTATTGCCTTTTTGACATGGAATCCATTTGTCTAAGGAACAATGTCCTAAGACACCTCAAGGAGTTGAGGATATGAGACGGATTCCTTATGCATCAGCTGTTGGGAGCCTGATGTACGCCATGTTATGTACTAGGCCTGACATCTGTTTTGCAGTTGGAATGGTCAGTAAGGTATCAATCCAATCCAGACTTGAACACTGGACAACGGTTAAAACAATCCTTAAGTATCTTCGGAGAACAAGGAACTACATGCTTGTGTATGGGGCTAAGGATTTGATCCTTACAGGATACACGCAACTCGACTTTCGATCGATAAAGATTCTCGTAAATCTACATCGTGGTCGATATTCACTCTTAACGGAGGAGCTGTAGTATGGCGAAGCATCAAGCAAGGATGCATCGCTGATTCTACCATGAAGGCCGAATATGTAGCAGCTTGTGAAGCAACTAAGGAGGCCGTTTGATTCTACCATGGAGGCCGTTTGGCTAAGGAGGCTGAATATGCATTGCTGATTCTACCATGGAGACCGAATAATGGTAACTAAAGCCTATAGGAATAAGAGTTATTCTGGCATTAGGTTTTGGTCAAGAGTGTCTTGATCTAGATGAGGAGTGTTCTTTATTACCCTTCGGTGTCATACACTCTAAACCTTTGGAGTATCATTGTAAATTATAAATGACCTAGGAATCATTTAATAATTAGCTAAAACATGATTGGATTAGACAATTATAACAAGAAACTTATACATGTTTTTTTTTATAAATTTTCAGCAAAATGTCTAACTCTATAATTTCCTTATTAGGTGCCGAAAAATTAACCGGAGAGAACATGATGACATGGAAAAACAAACTCAACACTATATTGGTAGTGGATGATCTGAAGTTTGTGCTGACTGAGGAGTGTCCTCAGGTGTCAGGCTCGAATGCTACACGAAATATTTGTAATGCATATGATCGATGGATCAAGGCCAATGATAAGGCCAAGGTCTATATGCTGGCAAGTATGTCTGACATATTAGCCAAGAAGCACGAGGGCATGATGACCGCTAAGGAAATCATGGATTTAATGCGGGTATGTTGGACAATGTCCCACACAGCCCGACATAATGCCCTAAAGTACATATTCAACTCGAGGATGCCAGAGGGTACATCTGTTCGGGATCATGTCCTAGATATGATGGTGCATTTTAACATCGCAGAGTCGAATGGTGCTTCCATCGATGAGTCGAGCCAGGT
This sequence comes from Trichosanthes cucumerina, assembly GCA_036507285.1. Taxonomy (NCBI): domain Eukaryota; kingdom Viridiplantae; phylum Streptophyta; class Magnoliopsida; order Cucurbitales; family Cucurbitaceae; genus Trichosanthes; species Trichosanthes cucumerina. The sequence goes on from CM071839.1 coordinate 29,639,169, forward strand.
CAACTTCATTCTAGAAACCCTTCCAGATAGTTTCCTGTAGTTTAGAAGTAATGTTGTTATGAACAAGCTTACTTTTAATCTTACCTCCCTTCTGAATGAACTCCAGACCTTTCAATCTTTGATGAAAATTCAGGGATCGAAAGGTGAGGAAAATGTTGTCAGTAGGAGTTATCATAGAGGTTCGACCTCTGGATCAAAAACAGTGGCTTCATCTTCTTCTAACCTGAAAGGGAAGAAGAAGAACATGAAGAAGGTTGGTAAAGGGAAACGAACTGACAAAGCTGTCGTCCAGAAGGGCAAGAAGGTCAAAGAAGTTTGAGACAAAGGAAAGTGTTTCCACGACAATGAAGACGGGCATTGGAAATGGAACTGTCCGAAGTACATTGCAGAAAAGAAGAAGGAAGGTAAATATGATTTACTTTGCCTAGAAGCTTGTTTAGTGGAAAAAGATAAAACTGCTTGGATACTTGATTCAGGCGCCACTAATCATGTTTGCTCTTATTTTCAGGGAATTGATTCCTGGAAGCAGCTACAAAAAGGAGAGATAACGCTCCGGGTTGGAAATGGAGAAGTCATCTCAGGTGTAGCAATTGGCACGATGAAGCTTAATTTTGGCAAGAAATATATGTTGTTAGACAATATATTAGTGATACCAGGGTTTACTAGAAACCTTATTTCAATTTTTTGTCTTATAGAACAATGTATTTTTGTTTCTTTTTCTTTGAATAAAGTTTATTTTAAAGAAAGGTGTGGAAATATGTTCAGATTCATTAGAAAATGGGTTGTATGTTTTAAGGCCTAATTCAGTCAAAATGGTTTTGAACACTGAATTATTTAAAACTGCAAACACACAAACTAAGAAACGTAAAATTTCTCCTAAAGAAAATGCTCATCTTTGGCATCTTAGATTGGGTCACATTAACCTGTATGTGAATCCTGCCTAGAAGGCAAAATGACTAAAAGACCTTTTAGTGGAAAAGGTTATAGAGTCAAAGAACCTCTTGAGCTTATACATTCAGACCTTTGTGGTTCGATGAATGTTAAAGTCAGAGGAGGTTATGAATATTTCATCTCTTTTATAGATGATTATTCTAGATTTGGGCATATTTACCTAATGCATCATAAGTCTGAAGCACTTGAAAAGTTCAAGGAATTCAAGACTGAAGTTGAAAATCAATTAGGTAAAACCATTAAAACACTTCGATCAGATCGAGGTGGAGAGTACATGGATTTAAAATTCTAGAACTATATGATAGAACATGGAATTACATCCCAACTCTCAGCTCCCGGTACGCCACAACAAAATGGTGTATCGGAAAGGAGAAATAGAACCTTGTTGGACACGGTTCGATCAATGATGAGTTATGCTCATCTCCCTAATTCCTTTTGGGGTTACGCAGTAGAGATTGCGGAATACATTTTGAACAATGTGCCATCAAAGAGTGTTTCTGAAACACCTTTTGAACTCTAGAAAGGACGTAAAGTCATTTATGTCATTTCAGAATTTGGGGTTGTCCAGCACATGTGCTTGTGACAAATCCAAAGAAGTTGGATTCACGTTCAAAATTGTGCCTATTCGTAGGCTACCTAAAAGAAACAAGAGGTGGATTATTCTATGATCCTAAGGAAGATAAGGTTTGTTATTTAATATTATTAATTTTAATTAATATAATTAGACTATATTAATTGAAATTAATTTTAGGGTGCCAAAAAATGGTCTAATTTTGTTATTTAATTTATGCAATTGTTGTACAATTATTGTCATGCATAATGTATGCTTTTATTTTAGATATCCCACCTTAGGTTAAGCATTTCCATGCATCATTTATACTATGAAGTGTTATATTATATAGTTTGCATGTATAATTAATATAAGGTATTATATTAATTTTTAGACAACATTGACATGCATATTTTCATGTGTTATGTATGTTTATGTATAGAATTGCATGTGTTATGTATGTTTTATTATTCATGTGATGAATGATCAAGCACAATAACATAGAATTGCATGTCACTTAAGGTTAAATTCATTAGTTTTAAAATGTTTAGAACATGAAATTAATAGACCACAGGTTGCCTAGTTCTAATTAGATTAGAATTAGGAACCATGTAATTTATAAACAATAATTAAAAGAGGAACTCATCAGGAAAGATGCATGCAAATTTTGGGGTATTTAAAGTGATAGAAGCGGAACACCCTACCGAGGCCGACTGCGAGTGAATTTTAATCAGAGAGTTTATAAATTATAGTAGCGTTAGCGTGTTTATTCCGGGGTTAATAAACTAAACTACAACAAATTGTCCTATTTATAGCATTTCATTATAGCATTTATAAAAAATGCTATAAAAAGATAACCCAAAAAAAAAAAAATCACGCGGGGCCTTATAAATAAAAACGCGGCATTACACTTTTTAATTTTCAACAAGGGCGCGATGTTGATATTTTCACTCTTCTTTTCTTTTTAATTTTTGATATCATTCATTACCATGAAATCCTCGCCTGCTTCTCTCTTCTTCATCCTTCTCCTCCGAGTTTTTGTCAGCTCCTTCTTCAAACCCTCTTCTTCGATTTCAGCCCACGGGTCGCCAGAACCCTTGAATTCAGACGCTGCCGACGATGGAGCATTGAAGATCTGGGAAAACGCAGAGCATCAATACATCAACACGTATAAGGGCAGAGCTCCAAGCCCCGACAGGTATCCCAGATTCTTCTTCTTCATCGCCCCGAAGTTGTAATTGTATATTGCTGAAATCCTTTTGTTTCTTCTCTCGCTTTAAAGTTTTACGCTCTATATGGTGAAAAGGAATGTGAAAAGTTCACAATGTATCGACTCGGAGACTAAAATTACAATTCCAGATGATTTGTCCGCAAATGTAGATTTGGCTTCTTCGACCAAAACTGTTGTCAAGAACAAGAAGAAAAGTTATGCTCAGTACCATTTACTTTTTGGCCAGTCTGATTTTTTGCTCCATTTTTGTCCTGCCTGTGGAATCAAATATGCTCGTGGGGATGAAGGCGTTGAAAAAATCTCATAAAGCCTTTCATAAGAAGTACACTTGTGGAATCCAATTTAAGGTACACCCAACCTTTTATTTTCCCCTGGTTTGTTTCTGGGTCTCTTTCTAATTGCATTTTTGCAACATTGGTAGGGATGGTCTCACAGGAACAAGGTCTGAACTATATTAAATTTGGACGGTTGAAGTGGAATACTTGGTGAAACTTAGTCATGGTGAGATAATCTAACACTTTTCGTAATATTAATCAATTTTGTTCTGTTGGTAGGTTGGCGAGGTGGTGAAGATGATGGAAAAAGAGCTGGGAAGTGGATGGATATTGCATAAGAACTGTCAGGTGCTTAATTTTCTGTGAACTGGGTCATTTCAGAGTTCTCAATCCTTCTGCATGTAATAGGTTTTAAACACATTCATGAATTGATAATAAGAGAATCAACATTTTAATTTTATTTTTTTCACCTGAATATGTATGATAGAGCTTCTAATTTGTTAGCCCATTAAAGTTCAGGATCAAGTCTGTTTTTGATGTTCTGTTGTTCAATGTTTCCATCTTCTAGTTACATTCCCAAATTTCCACTATGCTTATATTGTTGTTCTTACTTCTGTTTCCACACTTTTCTTATCCCAATTGCAGCTTTATCTCTTTGTTCCATCCTAAAGAATTGTAGGATGTCTAGTTGTAGAACCAACAACGAAAGCTTTTATTTTTACTTTCCATAATAATACAAGTTAATCTTTGTTTTATTGATTCTCCATTTTAGATCCCAGATCATATTAGTTGTTTCTTTGTATTTATAGTCTCAATGACTTCCCTAACCTTTTTTAAGGACCTAATGAAAGCAGGTCAAAACAGTAGATATTTTAGAATAATACAATCTTCAGCATCATCAATGAGGATGAATCTTAGTTTTTGATGTACAACTTTCATGGAATGTTTATTGAATTCAATCATAAAATGGGGGAGGCCCAATCGACCATATTTATGTACAAAGTAACCAACTAATCCCTATAACTAACCATAAGCCCAGAACCTGATGTTATTTGAGAGACATTAAGCACACTTAAATTTGCAGAGAGAATTGCCATGGTTGAATTCGGTGTTGCTCGAGTGAACAAAGATACTTCAGATCTTAAAGATTCACCTTGCCAGCCTAAAAGTCAGGATGTTGATGTGTTGTTGGTTGAACATACTCTCCGTGGTCAGCCTATGGGCGATGTAGGCAACATCAAGGTATTTTTTCCCATAACGAATGAAGCATTGGTTTAAAATAGTTAACATAGTTGCCAACCAAAGCAATAGTGAACTTATCTAGTTAAGACTTATACCTTCGATCAAGAGATCATAAGTTCAAATGCCTCTCTTCCAAATGTTATTGAACTCAAAATAGTTAACATAACCACTAAGATTTCATCAAATAGTTAAAACTATAATAATTTCACATCCAAAACTCCTTTTTTTTTTCTTCTTATAATATGCTGGAGAACACTATGTTCAAGCAATGAGCCACTTACTAGCCAAAACCAAAACCTTAACCTTGAGTTTATCCATCTACTTTAGAATCTATTACAATATAATTTAATATAGTTTATCCATTTACACCCTCTATTTTGATGTCTTCTACCAGAAATATCTTCAAGACTCCTCCAAACTGTACACAGATCAAGGATACAACATGTTCTGCAGTTTCATGTTTAATAGCCATGTCTACCTTTCTTGCCTGAACTTTCTAGTTGGCATTTTAAAGTTGTTGATCTTAGTGTTTCTTTTTCTTTATCTTAGTTGTTTCTGTTAGAGTTTAGAGTTATATTAGCAATCAAGTTTAAAGTATGTATCCAAATTTCTCTTATTTCTTACAAATCATTTTGGTAAGTCTAACTTTCAAGCATCGCTTAATTTTCTTTATAGTCAAAACACACAGATTCTTTTTACTAATTCTCAAGGTGTTCTGATTTTGGCATTTAGGATGGTAGATATGATGTACCTTTATTATTTTTGCTCTAATGGAACTTTCAAAACAACGTGTGGATCAACACCATCAGGTATACTTCTTTTAATCCCCACTCTCATATACCATTTTTTTAAACATATATGTTATTCTTCATATTAAATTGATTTCATTCATAAACTAGTTACAATATTAAAAAAAAAAGGCTTCAAATAGATTTTTAACTTTCCCTTTAATAGATGTTCGTTTACTTATTCCAAAGAAGTTTCTAGTAATTCCTTATCTCCCCATTAGTTTTTGTTGCTTTCTATTTCTAAAAGGTTCAATTGTCATACAATTTTATTTCCTTGAACAAAACCTTAACTTTTTCCTCTATGAAATTGCACAACAGAACTTTTATAGCAGCTATTGGAAGGGTATTTCCACAAAATGCCTAGGCAACCAACCCAATAGCTTCGTTGCTGGAAGTTATTGTGCACCATTTCCTTCCAATTTTTGGCAGTGAACTATACAAATACTTTTGTTATACCTCTCAATGGAGAAAGGGTTTGATGGAGATATATAAGTACTTCCAAGCTTAAGTTTTTAAACAAACAAGGCTATATATGAAGTGACATCATTTTTAGATAGGGGCATCATTTTAGAAAACAAAGTGGCATCATTGGTTCTCTAGAATGTATGCTCTGTTATTTTTTCAATTGATGATCACCAAACATATAGAATTGGCTATCTAAAGGGGTTGGGTCTTAAAAGATGCAACATCTCTATCTGTTGATCTAGTTGATAATGTGTTGTTACCTAGCCTTGCTTTGCTCGGATGTTGTTTTGGCTAGAGTATTGGATGAGTCCACAATTGCAAATCTAAACTCCATCATCCATGCGAACAATGTCTTGGATATATTGATGCAAGGTTGTTTATTATGGTAAGTAATTTGTACTTTCTAAGTTTCTTTAAGAGCCAAATGACACTTAACTCTTTCTAGCTACTTGAAAGCTCATAGTCTTTCTAGCTACTTGAAAGCTATAGAAAATGTTTATTGTAAATGCTTCTTTTCTTGTAAATGCTTGTTAGAAAAGAGTAGAGGCTCGTTAAAATACCGTTGTTATTGGTTATGTTCACTTGCAAGCTAGTTATCCAGGTTATTTTTGGTAAAGTTCTTGAGGTGTTTGAATTTGGTTGTTTCTCTTTCGAATAAGGTTATCGAACTTAGTTTTGAACTCTAAACCTTGTCTATCTTTTTCAGTGAATCTCGTGGACTATCTTAGGATTGCATTAAGTAAGTAGATTTTTACTTGTGGGGTTTGTTTGCTTGTGTGCTAGCATGTTGCATGCTTTAACTTTGTTATATTAGGCTTATAACTACTTCTATTGAATCTATATATAATTTGAGTGGTGCTTGTGTTGAGTTGTTACTTGAATTGTCTTGGAATGATAAGCACGTTGCGATGTTTTTCGTTGAGCTTAGTTTTACTTAACTATCGTTGTAGTTAACTTTAGTTTGTGATTTTGGTGTTGTTGTATTTTACCTCCTTAGGGTGACTTATAAAGTGGATGGTTCATTTTAAATTATAGTTTGTAATGAGTATGTGAGTTTGTTTTACATTTTAAAGGTTGTCTTCTAGTGAAGTTAATGAGAAAGTTTAGTTCTAGTTTTGTTTTCAATTTGTTGAGTAAATTATGAATCTTTAAATGATTAGTGATTTGAAGTTTTGTTCGGGACATATTTATGCTTAAGAGCCTTTAAGACACTTTTTGAAGATTCGAGGGGTCGGTTGTGTGCATAAGTTTCAATTTAGGCACTTTATTTTAGTTTATTTGAGCGTGAAAATGAGACTTAAACTACTTTTATACATTTTTTTTTTTGTAACTTTGTAAGTTTCATAGTTACTTTTAGGTCATTTTGAGTTAATTTTGGCGTCAAATGGTGCTTAAGAGCCCATAAGATACTTTGGAAAATTCGAGAGGTTGGTTGTGTGCCTAAATTTTAGTTTAGGAACTCTTTAGGTATCTTTGAGCGTGAACATGAGACTTAAACTCCTTTTTTATATACGTTTTTGTAACTTTATAAGTTTCATAGGTATTTTTAGGTCATTGAGTTATATTTAGCCTAAAAGTATGCTTTAGAGCCCTTAAGATACTTTTGAGTTATCTTCTTAGTCACTTTAGAATATTGGTTCATTTGTGAATATTCCATGATTTTGTGAGTTAGAGTTGAAAGTCGTGGTTGGTTAATCTTGATATAGAAGTGTTATCTTTTTTTACCAACAAGTGCTAAGTAAAATTTTTGGTATGGTTATAGTTACGTCATTATGTTGTCGAAATTTTTGAAGCATATAGGTTGTTAGCTTAGTGGTGTTTCTTAGATTAGTTAACATTTGGGGGAGTTAGCTTAGTGTTATTGGTAGTACAACTGCATGGCCTTTTGACAAAATTTTAATCACTACGTACATTTATGTATTATTATTTAAAATTATTGATTTGTTTAATAAATATTTTATTTGAGTAAATATTCTTCTTTATATCTTTTTTGGTGACTTTTTGTAGGTCGATGACAAAATATAATGGGAAGTTCTTGGCCACAAAAACAACTAGCTCAAGAGTTATATATTTTGATATTGAATAGTGAAACATTTTGTAATTTAATGAATAATATTTGACAAATTTATATTTAATGTTATCCAAAAGTTGATGTTCATTACCATAATTATTTTGTGAACAATAGGTTATGTTTGTATCAATTTAAATGAGATAATGTCAACTTTGAATGAAATGTAATTTGTTTGGATTAATTGCATATTAGCTCATTGTATAACTAATCTTGTAGATCATTTATCTATTATTTTACTTCTAATTTGAACTAAGGTAGGAAATATGAATAATATCATCATGAATAATTTCAAAATCCATCAAAATTACACCAATAGCAAAAAAAAATTACAATTCAAAAGTATATTATAGTTTTAATTTAAGTTAAAAAAATGGCTACACATAAATGCTATAATTATTAAAATGCTATCATAGATTACTACAATATTATTATAACATTTATAAAATGCTATCATTGATTTTAAAAAGAGGAAATTATGCTATTAAAAGACTTTTTTATAACCTTTATAAAATGCTATAAAAAGTCTAAATTTTATAGCTTTGATAAAATGCTGTAAAAAGTCTAATTTTATAGCTTTTATAAAATGCTGTAAAAAGTCCCAGACTTTTAATAGCATGGGCTGTCATGACTCTGCAGAAAAAGCTATAAAAGGCCTATTACAACATTTTTTCGAAGCTATCGTAGACCTTTTTTCCTGTAGTATAAGAAATCCTAAGTTTAATATAAAGAGTTATATTAGCAAACTTGGGATAAAGTCAATATAAGAGTTATATTGATTATCAGTATAAGAGTTATTGATAAGTTTAGGTAAAACCATTAGCCGGGTTTAACCTAGGTTAATTTCCTATAGACTTAAAGTATCTAGTGGGAGGAAAAGTATATATGATACATATAATTCCACCCGGGAGACTCATACTTGGCCTCGTGGTGCAAACGGGAGCGCTCCCCTTCGGATGGTATTTGTATGAGTCAATAGCAAGGTGAATGGAGAGGGTACTTATTGTGAGTGGGAATAGGTTTAGTGAAAACAAAATCTATGGTCTCTTCTGTCGGTTCACACCTTAAGATCACTATGGTCAGCCTGCTAGTTTGGCCTGGACCAAACAATAGCTTCGGAGAGCTCGATCATAGGGGATCGAACACAGTGGACACCCGAAAGGGATAAAGATTTCCTTAGTCTATTTTTTAACCAAGTCCTCCCTTCGATCGATTTTGTTGGACGGGGGCTCTAGGGTCTAAAGACAGAGGGTTACACTCACAAGGTACATAAGAAGTGTATGTATCCTGACCAAATAATGTGAACTAAAGCTTATAGGAATAAGAGTTATTCTGGCATTAGGTTTTGGTCAAGAATGTCTTGATCTAGAGAAGGAGTGTTTTTTATTACCCTTCGGTGTCATACACTCTAAACCTTTGCAATATCATTGCAAATTATTAATGACCTAAGAATCATTAGATAATTAGTTAAAACGTGATTGGATTAGATAGTTTTTTTCTTTTTGCAAGAAACTTATACAAGTTTTATTTGTAAATTTAAGCAAAATGTCTAGCTCTATTATTTCCTTACTGGGTGCGGAAAAATTAACTGGAGAGAACATAATGACTTGGAAAAACAAACTTAACACTATCTTGGTAGTGGACGATCTTAAGTTGTGCTAACTGAGGAGTGTCCTCAGGTGTCAGGCTCGAATGCAACACGAAATGTTCGTGATGCATATGATCGATGGATCAATGTTAATGATAAGGCCAAGGTCTATATGCTGGCAAGTATGTCTGACATATTAGCCAAGAAGCACGAGGGCATGATGATCTCTAAGGAAATCATGGATTCGTTGCAGGGCATGTTTGGACAACAGTCTACACAGGCCCGACACAATGCCCTCAAGTATATATTCAACTCGAGGATGCCAGAGGGTTCATCTGTTCGGGATCATGTCCAGGATATGATGGTACACTTCAACATCGCGGAGTCGAATGGTGCTTCCATCGATGAATCGAGCCAAGTCAGCTTCATTCTGAAAACTCTTCCAGATAGTTTCTTACAACTTAGAAGTAATGTTGTTATGAACAAGTTTACTTTTAATCTTACCTCCCTTCTAAATGAACTCCAGACCTTTCAGTCTTTGATGAAAATTCAGGGACTGAAAGATGAGGCAAATGTTGCAAGTAGGAGTTATGACAGAGGTTCAACCTCTGTAACTAAATCAGTGGCTCCATCTTCTTCTAACCTGAAAGGGAAGAAGAAGAACATGAAGAAGGTTGGTAAAAGGAAACGGGTTGATAAAGCTGCCCCCCAAAAAGGCAAGAAGGTCAAGGAAGTTGCTGACAAAGGAAAATGTTTCCATTGCAACGAGGATGGACACTGGAAACGAGAATAAGAAAGAAGGTAAATATGATTTACTTTCTATACAGGCATGTTTAGTGGATAATGATAAAACTGCTTGGATACTTGATTCAGGCGCCACTAATCATGTTTGCTCTTCTTTTCAGGGAATTGATTCCTGACAACAGCTACAGAAAGGAGAAATAACGCTCCGGATTGGAAATGGAGATATCGTCTCAGCTAGCAATTGGCACAATGAAGCTTTTGTTCGACAAAAAATATATGTTGTTAGACAATGTATTAGTGATACCAAGGTTTACTAGAAACCTTATTTCAATTTCTTGCCTCATAGAACATTGTATTTCTGTTTTATTTCTTTAAATAAAGTGTTTATTTTAAAGAAAGGTGTGGAAATATGTTCAGCTTCATTAGAAAATGGTTTGTATGTTTTGAGACTAAATTCAGTCAAAACTGTTTTGAACACTGAATTATTTAAAATAGCAAACACACAAACTAAGAAACGCAAAATTTCTCCTAAAGAAAATGTTCATCTTTGACATCTTAGATTGTGTCACATTAACCTCAATAGGATTGAGAGATTGGCAAAGAGTGAACTTCTAAATGAGTTAGAAGAAAATACTTTACCTGTATGTGAATCCTGCCTAGAAGGCAAAATGACTAAAAGACCTTTTAGTGGAAAAGGTTATAGAGCCAAAGAACCTCTTGAGCTTATACAATCAAACCTTTGTGGTCCGATGAATGTTAAAGCTAGAGGAGGTTATGAATATTTCATCTCTTTTATAGATGATTATTCAAGATTTGGGCATATTTACCTAATGCATCATAAGTCTGAAGCACTTGAAAAGTTCAAGGAATTCAAGGTTGAAGTTGAAAATCAATTAGCTAAAACAATTAAAACACTTCGATCAGATCGAGGTGGAGAGTACATGGATTTAAAATTCCAGAGCTATATGATAGAATATGGAATTACATCCCAACTCTCAGCACCCGGTATGCCTCAACAAAATGGTGTATCAGAAAGGAGAAATAGAACCTTGTTGGGCATGGTTCGATCAATGATGAGTTATGCTCATATCGCTAATTCTTTTTGGAGTTATGTAGTAGAGACTGCAGTATACATTTTGAACAATGTGCCATCAAAGAGTGTTTCTGAAACACCTTTTGAACTCTGGAAAGAACGTAAAGGTAATTTATGTCATTTCAGAATTTGAGGATGTCCAACACATGTGCTTGTTACAAACCCAAAGAAATTGGATTCACGTTCAAAATTGTGCCTATTTTTAAGCTACCCAAAAGAAACAAGAGGTGGATTATTCTATGATCCTAAAGTTTGGGGGTGTTTGATAGCACACAAAATGTGTTATCCTTAGGCTTAAATTATGTTAGTTTTGTGATAATTTCAAGGCTTTCATGTGTTTAAATTATTGAATTTCAGGTTAAAGAGCAATACAAGGACGGATGGAGAAATATGGAAGGAAAATGAGTCAAAGTATGCTTAAAGGAGCTAAAAATGACATTAATGGAAGGAGGAAGGACAAAACAAGGAATCAAACTTGAGAAGATGGCGTTGCAACACCATTCTGGGCGTTCTTAAGGCTGAATGGTTGCACGCAGGGCGTTGCAACGCCCAGAATGGTGTTGCGCCCAACACGCAGCAGAAGACACCTTGAAGATCCGTAGCGATGGTGTTGCAATGCTGCCTTGTAGCGTTGCAACGCTACTTCGATAAGCAGAAGGCGCGCGAGGGTAGAAGCGTTGCAACGTTGCGCTCAGCATTGCAACGCTGTGCTCAGCATTGCAACGCTGTAAGATTCTTTCCTTTTTTATATATTCTCCTAGGGCACGACGTTGCAACGTCATGCCCAGCGTTGCAACGCCGTGCCGATAGTATAAAAAGAAAATGTTGCATCTTTATTGGGGGGCTTTTTGGGAGACCTTTTTGGAGAGCTTTTGAAACCATTGTCTAAAATTCATTGTGAGGTGTTGTAAGAAGACTTTTGAGAGATTTCAAGTGGAAGACCTTTGTAGCTCGGGATTCGTGATAGGTGTCGGGATCGTTGTCGTTCACACCACGAGAGTTCTTTCTTCGTTCTTTTCACTTTGATTGTTGAACTATGGTTTTATATTTGAGTTTAGTAGGATTTATAGTGGACATGAGTAGCTAAACTTGTTATCTTAGGGATAGATGTAACCTTTTAATTATGCTATTGTGTTGAATTGACTGCTTTTGGTTTATTGTAATGTTTTTATTCATGCAATTACATCCTTAATGCTTATAGACTCTTGATCACGGTTTATTTGTTCTTAGGACTGAATTTATTCTTGTGAAAGATATTTTAGATCTGATCTCAATTGCATGACTGATAGTTACTTTGACTTGAGAATGATTGAAGTGCTATTAGAAACCCATAAGAATTGAACTTAGTGCCATGTTTGATTTTTAGGTTGAACAGAGATGTTTAATTTTATGTCTTGCATGAGATTCACGTGCCTCGAGAGAGGTTATTTGTTATATTAGTTTCTTGGTTTATAAAAGCAGTGCAATAACCCATTAACATGATCTCAATAAAATGGATAATTAATTGGTGAAATCTAGTCCCTAAGATATTTCTCTCTCCTGATTGTTCTCAAATTTCACTATTTGATTTTGTGTTTCACTTCACCTTAAGTTTGATTTTCTAGATAAAATTGAGTGGTGTTATTGATAGGAATTAATTGAATTAAATTACCCAATCCTGTGGACGATACTCGTACTCAAATTCACTATATTAAAACTTGACACGTACACTTGCGGTATTGCAAAATTTACGCAACAGTCGACAAATGCCACTTTCTTAGAGGAGGACCACATCAGGGACCACAAACCAAGACGTAAAATTGTGTTGAGTAAGTTAGACAGAACAACAACAAAGGTTGCTGACAATACTAGTACGTCAACAAGAGTTGTTGATACTAGATTGTCTGGTCAAGAGAGTCCATCTCAAGAGTTGAGAGTTCCTCGACGAAGTGGGAGGGTTATAACACAACTTGACCGTTATATGAGTTTATCTGAAACCCAAGTTGTGATATCAGATGACGATTGTGAGGATCCATTGACTTATAATCAAACAATGGTTGACAAAGACAAAGACAAAGACAAATGGGTCATAGCCATGGACCAAGAAATGGAGTCTATGCACTTCAATTCTGTTTGGGATCTTGTAGATAAACCTGATGGGGTAAAACCTATAGGTTGTAAGTGGATCTACAAGAGAAAGCGTGGTGTAGATGGAAAGGTGCAAACCTTTAAAGCTAGACTAGTAGCAAAGGGTTATACCTGTGTTGAAGGGTTGACTATGAGGAAACCTTTTCGCTGTTGCTATGGTAAAGTCTATCTGTATCCTACTTGCCATTGCCGCATATTATGACTATGAGATATGACAAATGGATGTCAAGACAACATTCTTAAATGGCAATCTTGACGATAACATCTACATGGACCAACCCAAAGGGTTCATTGAACCAGGACAAGAGCAAAAGGTTTGCAGGCTTAAAAGGTCAATCTATGGACTGAAACAAGCCTCTAGGTCCTGGAATATAAGGTTTGATAAGTCAATCAAATCCTTTGGCTTTGACCAGAATCATGATAAACCTTGTGTCTACAAGAAAATCATCAATAGTTCTGTCGCATTCCTAGTTCTATATGTGGATGATATCCCACTCATTGAGAATGATGTAGGTTATCTTACTGACATTAAGAATTGGCTAGCTACGCAATTTCAAATGAAAGATTTGGGAGAAGCGCAGTTTGTTCTTGGGATCAAGATTGTCCTGAACCGCAAAAATAAAATCCTAGCATTGTCTCAGACATCTTACATCGGCAAAGTGTTGTTGAGGTTTAAGATGCAAGACTCCAAGAAAGGTTTACTGCCTTTTAGATATGGAGTTCATTTGTCTAAGGAATAGTGTCCAAAGACACCCTAAGGAGTTTAGGACATGAGACGGATTCCTTATGCATCAGCTGTTGGGAGCCTGATGTACACCATGTTGTGTACTAGGCCCGACATCTGTCTTGCAGTTGGAATGGTATGTAGATATCAATTCAATCCAAGACCTGAACACTAGATAACGGTTAAAACAATCCTTAAGTATCTTCGGAGAACAAGGAACTACATGCTTGTGTATGGGGCTAAGGATTTGATCCTTACAGGATACACGAATTTTGACTTTCAAACTGATAAAGATTCTCGAAAATCTACATCAGGGTCAATATTTACTCTTAACGGAGGAGTTGTAGTATGGTGAAGCTTCAAGCAGGGATGCATCGCTGATTCCACCATGGAGGTCGAATATGTAGCAGCTTGTGAAGCAGCTAAAGAGGTCGTTTGGTTAAGAAAATTCATGTTAGATTTGGAAGTTGTTCCAAATATGAGTTTGCCTATCACATAGTATTGTGATAACAGTGGTGTTGTGGCAAATTCAAGAGAACCCCGAAGTCACAAGAGGGATAAGCATATTGAGCGTAAATATCATCTCATCCGGGAGATAGTGCATCGAGGAGACGTGATCGTCACGAAGATATCCTCCGAGCACAACATTGTTGATCCTTTTACAAAGGCTCTCACGACTAAAGTATTTGAGAGTCACCTAGAAGGTCTAGGTTTACAAGTCTTCCCCAACTAGGGCAAGTGGGAGTATATTGTACACAAGGTTTAAACCCTAGTTTATTGTATTTTACATTATTGTAATATTTTATGTACTCCACAAGCTTTAGGTCAAATGGGAGATTGTTGGGATATATGCCCTAAACTTGTGTAATTTTAGTCAAATGAATAAAGAGTTATTTGATTTGATAGAATTATCTTCTCGCTTTATAAATCCAATAAACTAAGCTCCAAGGTTATAAGAATGAGGTTGGAAACCTTATCCAGGTAACACCATGGATGCGACCCACTTTGTAATTAGTACAAATGAGGTAATCCAACTCATTCATGTGGATGACATGCGAGTGGGGGCATTCTGTATGAAGAGTTCATACAAGACCGGACTTCAAACTATTAGTCTAACCAGTATAATGCCGCTAACAGGATACGACTGATAATTTATAGATGGTCATTAGTGACTCGACCTGAATCCTAAGCAAGTTAAGAACTCCTACTTATAGGGGTTTGTCCTTAGACTAGTATGGGTGAGAGTGGCCTGTAGCCGACTCAATAAGCCTACCTTCTCAGGGACAGAACCTCGTAGGTAGCTGGGGACTTAACTCTGCAAGACGAAATTCACTCATTCGTAGACTAAAGAATTAGATAGGTTGTTCCCTTAAGAACTGAGTCCAGGTCTTGAACAACAGGGTCCCACCCTCTAAACTAGCTTAAGAGGGTTTGAGTTTATGGTAGGACCATAGACTTGTTGTTCATTAAAGGATCAGTGGTGCTTAAGGAACAAATAAGTAATCACAGAGGTAAAACGGTAATTTGACCCAACTTAGATTACGAACGACCTGTGAAGGGTCGGCTCATGGGTATTATATCAATAGACACAATATAATATACAGTGAAGAGAGTGCATCTACAAGTCTATACTGTAATGACTTGTAGTTAATGAATATTGATTAACTAGATAAAAGAGTTTGATCAGTTAATCTCATATCATTGGAGCTCATGAACTGTAGGTCCATTAGGTCCCTCCGTTGGCTCAACATGGTAATATTAAGAGTATAAAGTTAGGAATGAGATTAAAGTGTTCAATTTCATATATGAGGTGTTATATCAATTATATGTGATATAATTGATATAATATATAGTTTTAATGTGAATTAGATTCACAAATTAACTATATACTAATGAGAGAATGAAGGAGGGATAAGATGGTAATTTCGATCTTATTTTCCTATAAATAGTTGCATAAGATGCAACTTTGAGTAAGGCTTTTGAGACATAACCCTATAGTTCTCTCTTTTGTGTTGAAAAGAGTTCCAAACAAATTTAAAAAAAGACCACCTCATCTCATCCTAAAAGGAACCCACCTTCCTCCCTCACCTAGAGAACAACGAAGAAAATCTAGTGGTGGATCTTCACACGGTTCAGGTTCGTTGCTGAGATCGTGATCGTTGGAGGAGGAACTCTTGAAGAAAGTGTTTTTCAAAGGTAAATTCTTGTTGTCCTAAATCGTAAAGCATGCTTAATCTTTGTTATTTAGTTTTTGTTTTAGATCCATGTAGCAAAATCATGAACACACGATTCAAAATCATGAGCATGCTTAATCTTTGAGGCTGACCTTGAGGCCGAGGTCGCGCCCGATCTTGAAGCCGAGGAAAATTTTGGAGTTGAGGCTAGTTTTGAAACAAAGGCCAATTACAGTTTTGATGCTGAGGCTGGAGGTTGAACCCGAGGCCAATTATGGAGTCAAAGGTGAAGCAATCAGTCCCCCATGGAAGAGTGAATTATTAAAGATTCAAAGTGAGTTAGACCACATCCAAGGTAATATACATAAGGTGAGTAACGTAGGGTTTGACTTTGAAACTTTGATAGAACATGTAGATCCACCTTTTACTGATGAAATCATGAATGTAAAACTACCCTCCCACATTCAAAGAAATTAGCACAAGCCAGAAAACTCATTTTCTCTCCATCAAACATGGATCCAAAGAAACTTTGCTAGAATATATTGCTCAGTTCAATAGTGAAGTCTTATGTATTGAAGATTGCACTGATGGAGTTGTTGGGATTTATGCCCTAAACTTGTGTAATTTTGATCAATTAAATAAAGGGTTATTTGTTTTGATAGAATTACAGTCTTGCTTTATAAATCTAATAAACTAAGCTCCAAGGTTATAACATATATCTTGAACATCAGTGTAGTGGACACTATTTGGATTGTGTTCAAGAATATAACCTAAATGGTCTATGGTATAAGAATAAGGTTGCAAACCTCATTCTGGAAACACCATGGATGCGACCCATTTTGTAATTAGTACAAATGAAGTAATCCAACTCATTCATGTAGTTGACATACGAGTGGGGGCATTCTGTATGAAGAGTTCATACAAGACCGGACCCCAAATTATTAGTCTAACCAGTGTAACACCGTTAACAGGATAAGATTAGTAATTATAGATGGTCATTAGTGACTCGACCTGAATCCTTAGCAAGTTAAGAACTCCTGCTTATAGGGGTTTGTCCTTATACTAGTATGGGTGAGAGTGGCCTATAGCCGACTCAATAAGCCTACCTTCTCAAGGACAGAACCTCGTAGGTAGCTAGAAACTTAACTGTGCAAGATGGAATTCACTCATTCCTACACTAAGAAATTAGATAGGTTGTTCCCTTAAGAACTTACTCCAGGTCTTGAACAACGGGGTCCCACCCTCTATGAGGGTATGAGTCTAAGGTAGTACCTTAGACTTGTTGTTCATTAGAGGATCAGTGGTGCTTAAGGAACAAAGAGGTAATCACAGGGGTAAAACGGTAATTTGACCCAACTGTAATTACGAACAACCTGTGAAGGGTCGACTCATGGGTAATGACTATATCAGTGGACACAATATTATCTACAGTGAGGAGAGTGCAACTACAAGTCTATAGTGGAGTGACTTGTAGTTAATGAATATTGATTAACTTGATCAAAGAGTTTGGTCAGTTAATCTCATATCATTGGAACTCATGAACTGTAGGTCCATTAGGTCCCTCCATTGGCTCAACATGGTTATATTGAGGGTATAAAGTTAGGAATGAAACTGAAGTGTTCAAATTTCATACATGAGGTGTTATATCAATTGTATATGATATAATTGATATAATATATAGTTTTAATGTGAATTAGATACACATATAAACCATATACTAATGAGAGAATAAAGGAAGGGTAGGATGGTCATTTCCATCCTATTTCCTTATATATATGGTTGCATGAGATGCAACTAGGAGAAGTGATATTGTATGCCATTTGGTTGTGTTGTTGGAAAGGTTCCAAGAACCACAATCTCTCTCTCTCACAACATCTCATCTTACCTAAAGGGAACCCACATTCCTCCCTCACCTAGAGAACAACGGAGAAGATCCAGTGGTCGTGTCTTAGTCCGTTCGGGTTCGTGTTGCTGAGATCTTTATCGTGAGAGAAGAGGAGCACTTGAAGAAAGATTCTTCAAAGGTACAATTTCTTGCTATCCATCTAGTTTGATATGCTTAATCTAGTTGTTTTCGTTCTTGAATGAAATCATTGTAACTAAATCAAGAGCGCGCGATTCACAATCGCTTCCGCTGCGGGATTCGATTCCCATTCGGAGCAACATTGATGGTCATACTTAATGGACTCAGAGATCAAAGACTCATATGATCTTTGGGAAAGAGAAAACCAATATTGTAACGCCCCAAAAAAACGAACACGACTAAACGAGGCATTACTTCCAAGTTGTACCGTTCGCGCTGAAAATCCGGCAACATAACGGCGCAAGCTGGACAAACCAAAAATTTTACAAGAAACCTGAACCTAAACACGAACACTTCAAAAGACTCACGAGGGTACCCAACCTCCACCAAACTACACAGAGACAATAGGCTGGGCTCTAGTCCCTCGGAGTTAACAGAGAACTCAAACAGCAGAAGCATGCTTTGAAAACAAAAGAGTACAACAGATCATGCTTTGATTCGAGAAATGAACAACAGACAGAAATAAGTTTAAAACATGAATGAAAGCAACAAAACGCAACAGAAGAAAAGAAAGTGAAAAGAACAACTCCTAACGCAACCCCTAAGTCCTACAAGTCTTCCATAGCCTCGCAGAGGTCTCGCCGTCGGTGGTCATCTCACTGGGTTGCCTTACCTGCAACAAAAGAAGAAATAAAGAAGGAATGAGTATAAAAATACTCAGTAAGCAGCCCACTTCGCCCAAGAATAAACAACACTAGAACGGCCTTAGACTTAGCTAAACACGACACCTAGCCCGTCAAACAACCTTAACACGCATCCTGGCCCTACTCTTACTCAGTTTTCTGTCCTACCCTTAGCTCCTAGACTGGGTTGGCAGCACGTGGCCACAAGACTCATCCCCGGGCCTGCACAAGGGCGAAGGACTCTATCCAACCCCTCTGACTCTAAGGATCACACCCCGAGTCGCACAACTGGATGGGGGCGGACCACCACATCCCATAAGCATCAAGGCGGTACAACCGCACACAAACGACCTCGGGCTCATTCCGGGCCTGCACTAGGGCGAAGGACTCTATCCAACCCCTCGACTGTGGGTCGCACCTCGAGTCGCACATCATCGTCATCTCGCCAACCTCTAGTCTTAGTCTACTAAGGGTTACACAGATACTTAGGACTTGGGCTGCACTGTGGCTAGTTGTGCTAACTACAAACCTAAGGCTCAAAAGCACTTCCCGAGTCACTACTGGACTAGGCACGGGCGACTAAGGCTCGAGACAAATAGTCACATAACGAAGAACGTTTAGGAACTCAAAGATAAGATTACATCACCCCTACTAGTTATGAACACAAGCACCAATGCAGACAAACAGAAGCGTAAAGAACTACGAGTTCGAGTTCCAAAGTCTGATCGACATAACAATCACAAAACATGATTCGTGCATAACAGAACATCTCAACCTATCATGTTACTATCAAAACTTTACTTTCAATCATAAATTGCATGCAATACGCCCCTAAGCCCTACACTTAGGGGTAGTTTCGTCCAACTGACTACTTACAGGAAGTCCAAGCGCGACGGAGACTTGAGTAATGCGGCGCGCTCCAAACGTGTCCCTAATTCCAAGATAACGCTCCTAACGAACAACAAACACAACGGAGTTAAAAGGACGAACCACAAAACAATCCCAGAAACTTACGAAGAGCACAACTCACCCGACGGGATCAAGAACAGACTGAAGAACGGACCGAGGCGGCCACACGAAAGGGAAGGGTCGGCAGCTCAAGCGCGGCGGCGTGGCGGCGGCGCGGTGGCGTGGACAACAGATCCGAAATCCTCACACGCACGATCTATCCGAACGGCCTCGAATCTTGAAAACCCACCGGAAGAGGCTCGAACCAGTGCAAAAATGCATGGGCCTCACGGCTTGGGCGCGCAGCCGCGGCTCGCCGCTACTGGACGGCGACGTCTGGTGAAGACTGCTGGCGGCGCGTGAGACTGTGATCGAGGAGAGAGAGTTGTGAGAGAGAGAGAAGCCGGAGAGGAGGGGAGGGCTGGAGAAGCGAGAGGAAAGGAGTTTCAGAGTGAGAGGGAGAAGGAGAGAGAGAGAGAGACTCTCGGGGGAGGGCGAGCGAGGGAGAAAAGGGGAGAAGAAGGGGAGTCGTGGCGGGCGAAGCGGCCTCGCTGGCTGAAACGGCCGGCGGCCGCTTCGCTAAAGCAGGCGGACGGGGAAGAGGGAGGGCGAAGCCCTCCCGATTCCTTTGCTCGATTTTTTTTTTCTAAAAAAAAACTGGATCGTTACAGTCTACCCACCTTAGGAACTTTCGTCCTCGAAAGTAGCTAGCTCTCGAACAGCTCTGGATAGCTTGCTCGCATGTCCTCCTCGCGTTCCCAGGTTGCTTCCTTGAGATGGTGGTTCTGCCAAAGGACCTTTACAAAACGGATTTCCCTGTTCCTCAGGACTTTGCTATCACGAGCAAGGATTTGTACAGGCTTTTCTTCATAACTCAGATCCTTGTCTAACTTCAACCGCTCAAAGTCGATGACGTGCGAGGCATCTGGCACATACGCTCGCAGCATCGACACATGGAACACGTCATGGACCGACGCAAGGGACGACGGTAGGGCCAACCGGTATGCCACTGGTCCAATGTGCTCCAGAATCTCGAAAGGACCAACAAACCTCGGGCTTAGCTTTCCTTTCTTACCGAACCTCAGAACACCCCTCATAGGTGCAACTTTCAAGAACACAAGGTCCCCAATGGCAAACTCCAACTCTCGACGCCTGACATCAGCATAACTCTTCTGCCTACACTGAGCCGTTAACATCCTTGCCCTGATCTTCTGTATGGCCTCGTTTGTCACTTGGACCAACTCGGGTCCCAACAACTTCCGTTCACCAACCTCGCCCCAACACACCGGGGTCCTGCACCTTCTCCCATAAAGGGCTTCAAAAGGGGCCATACCAATAGTCGTCTGATAACTATTGTTATAAGTGAACTCCATCAGGTGAAGGTGTGAGTCCCAACTACCTGTGAAGTCTAACGCACATGCCCGAAGCATATCCTCCGAACTGGTTCACCCTTTCCGTCGGCCATCGACCATGGGTGAAGCGTCAGACTAAAGTTACTACGAGCCCCTAAGGCTCTCTCAAAACTCACCGTAAGTTCGAGGTGAACCGCGGGTCTCTCGCTGGGACACAATCTTCACTGGAACTCCGTGCAACCTTACTATCTCTTCCATTAACAGATGTGCCCACTTCTCAACTGTAAAGGTAGGCTTACCAGGCAGAAAGTGAGCGGACTTGGTTAGTCTATCCACAATCACCCAGATCACTGTGAATTCCTTCGCTGTTCGGGGCAATCCCGAAATGAAGTCCATGGAGATCTCTTCCTATTTCCACTGGGGTACTTCCAACGGTTGCAACACAACCCCTTGGTTTCGTCTCGGTGCTTTAACTTGGCGGGCACACCAAGCATCTCACGACAAACTCGCCACATCTCTTTTCATTCCACGCCACCAGTAGAATGATTTCAAGTCCTGATACATCTTAGTGCTTCCAGGATGCACTGAAAAAGGAGAGTTATGAGCATCAACCAAAATCTCCTCCTTGAGACCGCTCTCAGTAGGAACACACAAACGTCCCCTGAACAGTAGTCCACCGTCTGCTGTCACAGAGAAATCACTTTCCTCGCCACTTCTTGCTTGGCGCCAACAGTCCTCAAAACTAGAGTCTCCCTGTTGCGCCTCCATAACTCGTTGCCTCAATGTCGGTCGTACTAACAACTGATTCAGATGAGCTGTGACCTGACTCAACACAACTGCTATCCCTGCACGTTCCATTTTTGAACGCAAGGGAACTTGTCTCGTGATCATCGCTGAGGTGTGAGCCACCTTTCTGCTAAGGGCATCAGCAACAACGTTTGCTTTGCCTGGATGGTACAGTATCTCAACCTCATAGTCTTTTACTAACTCCAGCCATCTGCGTTGTCTCATGTTCAACTCCTTCTGAGTAAAAAGATACTTGAGGCTCTTGTGGTCCGTGTACATCTGGATATTTTCCCCATATAAGTAGTGACGCCATATCTTCAAAGCGAAGACCACGACAGCCAATTCCAAGTCATGGGTTGGGTAATTTCGCTCATAATCCTTCAACTGACGAGAGGCATAGGCGATCACCTTTCCATTCTGCATCAACACACAACCCAAACCTTTCTTGGAGGCATCACTGTAGACCACAAAACTTCCTTGAGCCATCAGTACTACAAGCACAGGGTGAGAGACTAACCTATGCTTGAGGTCCTGAAAACTCGTTTCACAAGCTTCACACCACACGAACTGATTTCCTTTACGAGTTAACTGAGTCAAAGGTGTGGCTATCTTGGAGAAATCCTTAACAAACCTTCTGTAATAACCGGCCAAACCCAAGAAGCTTCGCACTTCAGAAACAGTTTTAGGACGAGGCCAATCTGCCACTGCCTCAATCTTAGCAGGATCCACTGTCACACCTTCTTTAGACACCACGTGTCCTAGGAAGGCAACTCGCTGCAACCAGAACTCACACTTGGAGAACTTTGCATACAATTGGTTGGTCCTCAAAACTGTCAACACTTCCCTCAAATGCACTTCATGCTCTTCCTCTGAACTGGAGTATACCAAAATATCGTCGATGAAGACGATTACAAAGGTGTCTAAGAACTCCTTGAATACCCT
The DNA here is from genome assembly GCA_036507285.1 of Trichosanthes cucumerina. Lineage (NCBI taxonomy): Eukaryota > Viridiplantae > Streptophyta > Magnoliopsida > Cucurbitales > Cucurbitaceae > Trichosanthes > Trichosanthes cucumerina. The sequence goes on from CM071839.1 coordinate 29,661,923, forward strand.
GTTCATTAACTCCATAAACGCTGTTGGGGCATTCGTCAAGCCAAAGGACATCACCGTGAACTCATAGTGTCCGTACCTGGACCTGAAAGCAGTCTTCGAATGTCCTCATCCTTGATTCTCAACTGATGGTACCTCGGTAGTAAGTCGATTTTAGAAAACTTCGCCGCTCCTTGCGATTGATCAAACAAGTCATCGATCCTAGGTAAAGGGTACTTGTTCTTCACTGTCACCTTGTTCAGCTCTCGGTAGTCAATGCATAACCGCATCGATCCATCTTTCTTCTTTACAAACAGAACGGGCGCACCCCAAGGTGAAACACTCGGACGGATGAACCCCTTGTCTAGAAGTTCCTGCAACTGAGTCTTAAGCTCCTTTGATTTCTGGCGCCATTCGGTAGGGAGCTTTAGACAACGGAGTCGTTCAGGACTCAAGCTCACATCAAGTCTACCTCACGAACCGGGGGTAGACCAGCAACTCTTCAGTGGAAAACATCTCAGCAAACTCTCGAACAACAGAACCGAACTCAACTCACGGTCCTTTGTTCTTTGTATCAACAACACTCGCCAAGAGAGCCGAAGCCCCTTCACTTATCAACTTCTTTGCCTTAAGAGCTGAAATCATCTTCGGAAACTCCCTAGTCTCAATTCCCTTGAACTTGGCCGGATTTCACGAGGGCGAAACACCACCTCCCGGCAATGCAATCGATGTTGGCATGGTTCGCAGACAACCAATCCATGCCCGGGATTACATCAAGTCGCTCATATCCGAGACAACCAACGCCACATCTAGCACGCGACTGCTACCACTACTACGACTGGACTTAACTTTTCCCGAGCTACTAACTCTCTACCCACTTTGGGGGTAGCTCTCGCCAGTCAACATCTAAAGGTTCTACCTCTAACCGGGCTTGCCTCACAAATATAGCGAGAAATAAAAGAGTGCGAGGAACCAGTAATCAAAATGTAACAAGGGCCAAGTGGCCAAGAACGGGTAGTAGTGTACTGTCACCACAAAGACGGAACCTCCCTGCGTTCCTATTTGCACTCGCATAAACTCCACCCCTCCGCGATTTCCAGACTCGCCCTTCTTCACAGACTGAGCTTTGGCAGTGCCCGAGCTTTCCACAATTATAACAAACTCGCTGATCTCTGACTCCCTGCCTGCACACAGTCGACAAGTGTCCCAACTTTCCACAGTTATTGCAGATCTTATTAGCTGCATGACAGGTTCCACTGTGTTGAACTCCACATCTGAGGCATGAACCCCTGTTTGGTGCCTGCTGGGGCTGATGTCCCTGAGTTCCAGGTCTATTTGGCCTAGCAAAGGCCTGCTCAAACTTCCTCTTTTGGCTGGTTAGGAACTCGACACGCGCCGAACTCGATCAAAATGAACCCATGCGCCTCGGTATATATCAATCAAGGATGCCACTTGAACTGCTGCGGCGTACGTCTTGGGATCATGAGCAACTGTCGACCCACGTACGCCTCCTCGCAAACCTGTGAGGAAGCACTCCACCTTCTTCTTTTCTGTATCTACCATATCAGGGGCGAACCGAGACAATGATGTGAACTCATGCTCGTACTCCTCAACCGTCTGGTTCGCCCTTGTTTGAGTATCACGAACTCAAACTTTCTTTGTCGATTCTAAGCACGGTGGATAATACTTCTCGTAGAACACTTCTTGAATGCGCGCCAAGTTATCGGTCATGCATCGACATCTATGGACCGTCATGTTGACTCGCCACCACGGGAGAGCACTTCCTTAACGCGTAGCTGCGCGATCGAACTTTCTCGTGTGCGGGGCAACCCATTCGACTCGAGGATGTCGCCCATCGCCGCAAATCATGCTTCGGCAACTACATGGTCTACTCGGCCCATCAAAGAAACGCGGGTCATACTTCTTGAAATCCCAGGTATCCCGCTTCCTCTATCGTTGCCCTTGAACGTAAAGGTCGGTGCAACCCACGGATCTCGCGCGCAGTGCTTTGGCTCGACTTCGGGATGCCAGGGCCTCCATGGCCTGAGTCAACATAGCCGTCTGGTTAGCTTGACTCGCTATATTCGCCTGAATCAGTTGCTGAATGCCTGCCACGAGTTCAACAACTGGCGACGGTCCTTGCATGTTCGGTACTTGGACATTTGCCCTCTCCTGGGCTCCTAAGTTTTGCCCAGCTGATTCCTCGACCACTGGGACATCCTGGTTGAGCCCCTCCCGATGCTCGGAGTGCTCAACCTCTGGTGCATCGACGGTCGGTTCCTGGTCTCGGGCCCTTCGACCTCGACCCCTGCGACCACCCCGACCTCGACCACTAGTAGCTGCTCTAGCACGACCTCTACCACGGGCCATAATCTAAAACGAAAAGCAACAGAGCACATCAACAACGATACAAGAAGTACAACACAAAGGAAAACACCTCAATTTTAACAACGAACCTCTTACCACTTACTAAGTAAAGCAAACCTGTTGACGACCCGACGAGTTCCTTGCGAGAGGCTATGAAGGACTAAACACCTACGATGTAGGCAGTATCAAGATCTAAAACTACGCTCTGATACCAACTGTAACGCCCCAAAAAAACGAACACGACTAAACGAGGCATTACTTCCAAGTTGTACCGTTCGTGCCGAAAATCCGGCAACATAACGGCGCAACCTGGACAAACCAAAAATTTTACAAGAAACCTGAACCTAAACACGAACACTTCAAAAGACTCACGAGGGTACCCAACCTCCACCAAACTACACAGAGACAATAGGCTGGGCTCTAGTCCCTCGGAGTTAACAGAGAACTCAAACAGCAGAAGCATGCTTTGAAAACGAAAGAGTACAACAGATCATGTTTTGATTCGAGAAATGAACAACAGACAGAAATAAGTTTAAAACATGAATGAAAGCAACAAAACGCAACAGAAGAAAAGAAAGTGAAAAGAACAACTCCTAACGCAACCCCTAAGTCCTACAAGTCTTCCATAGCCTCGCAGAGGTCTCGCCGTCGGTGGTCATCTCACTGGTTTGCCTTACCTGCAACAAAAGAAGAAATAAAGAAGGAATGAGTATAAAAATACTCAGTAAGCAGCCCACTTCGTCCAAGAATAAACAACACTAGAACGGCCTTAGACTTAGCTAAACACGACACCTAGCCCGCCAAACAACCTTAACACGCATCCTGGCCCTACTCTTACTCAGTTTTCTGTCCTACCCTTAGCTCCTAGACTGGGTTGGCAGCACGTGGCCACGAGACTCATCCCCGGGCCTGCACAAGGGCAAAGGACTCTATCCAACCCCTCTGACTCTAAGGATCACACCCCGAGTCGCACAACTGGATGGGGGCGGACCACCACATCCTATAAGCATCAAGGCGGTACAACCGCGCACAAACGACCTCGGGCTCATTCCCGGGCCTGCACTAGGGCGAAGGACTCTATCCAACCCCTCTGACTCTAGGGGTCGTGTCACACCCCCTCCCGAACCACATGCTAACTTAGCCCGGGGGACGGCGTGAAGCCAACAGACATTGTTACCTCTTAACAATACACGTTGACATACTTTTTACACGAAACAAACTATGTTCGCATATGGAACGCTTTAAACTTAACACAAGTGGAACGGACATCTATAAGACGTACATGAGGAGAAACTCTTCCGGTCTCTCTTGGAAACTAAGATGAGCATGAACATCGAACCACAAACAATCCAAACCACTAATTAAGCAACCACAACCTCTAAAGCACATACGACTATAACTACATAGTTCTCTTAAAATAATTTACTGAGACATATGGACTTGCTAAACCACACCGACCACGTGCACAAAATATCAACATGTGAAGCTTCAGCAGACTATGGCGAGTTCTCGTGCACCGGAGCTCGATCTCTGCACGAAAAGTGGGAAAACATTGGAAGAATGAGCTATGAAGCTCGATGAGTGACTTGAGTTTAAAAGAAAGCTATTAACTCAGAAACATATCACCGCCATCTATGAGCATATGCATCCGTAATCAAGCGTTAAAAGTAATCATGTAATCATTATAGCTTTTCATGAAAACAAGCAAGACATCGTTAAAATCTCGTAAGGCATGTAAATGATATAAACTCTTTTTAAAACATGTCACAATCTACGTTGTGTAGGGCACGCCCAGTACACCAACGTTTATTCTACGATGTAGTGGGGCCCGCCCAGCACTCCCATCGTCTTTGTCGTAGTGGGGCCCGCCCAGCACTCACGACAGCGCTGTTGTCACGGAGTACACTCAACGTCGACAACAGAATAAGACCTGTGTGCACACGGTACTACATAGCCTCGGGCTCAATATCTCAGAAGATCACATGAAAACATTTGAACATGCCAGCTTATCTTTTCTTTCATAAAACTCAAGCTTACTTAGCTTGTTCATAAAACTGGAAATCTTTAAAACATACTTGCTAGTACATGCTTGCTTGAAATCATCACATTTTCATAAGTTTTGGCAACCATTGGACATATGCTCATGTATAAACTTTATAAAGACTTTTAGGCTCATCATGAACACTTTAAAACATTTCTAAGAAATCATGAATGCTCATAAACAAGTGTTCAAGAAAACAATAAACATCTAAACCATTTCGTTTTAGCAAAACCTTGCATTTCATAAGCATAATACAAGCCTATAAACCATTTTCAAGGTTCGTTTTGTCACTCACAGTGTTAAAACTAGAGTCTTGACCCGTACACTCGACTTATTTGCTCTTGGCCTGTCAAACAAACCAAATTCAACCATTAGAACCTCGAGCTCATGCTTTTTAACCTTAAACTTACAAGAAAACACACTTTCAAAAATTCCAGCATTTAACAGATTTTATGCCCTGTATTCAGATACTCATAACTTCTTCTTTACTTATCCAAAAATAATGTACTTTATACCAAACTCTTCCTTTTTGAACCCTCTAAAACTCTTATGAAGACATGAAAATGAGATTCCCAATAGATTGGTTCAGAAATACCTCGAAAGCTCCTTTTCCCCGGAACCAACTTCTGCTATTCCAGATTCGAATTTCTGCTGCAACCTGAAACTTGACATGCTATTTACAACATCTTCCAGTCATTTTCTATTCACGATTTCTTCATGAAAGGTGTAGGAAATTCAATAAGCTTTCCAACCATACCTAATAGAGCTTCTGATTCCAATTCTACAGGTCAGTACAACCAAAACATCAGAGACTTCTCGGATTTGACAGTAAATTCTGTGTTCTGACTTCCTCTTCATAAATCAGTAGCTTAGGGTCCGATTTTGCTCGAGCATCCTTCACGAATTTTGTTTCAATATGAGTTAACTTGCACGAAACAAAATTTCAGATCTTACCTCTTTCTGTGGAGCTCGAGATGAACCAAATAGCAGAACATGGCAGAGTGATTACCTTGCTGTCATACTAATTTGCTTGAGTTCTCTCCTCTCTTCTTCAATTTCCAGCTGAAACCCTCTTCTTCTTCTTCCTTTAAGCTTCTCTCTCTCATGGAAACCCTTGCTGCTCTCCTTGTTGAAAATGAGAAGGAAATCGATGGAATGGCTTAACTTAAAAAGAAAACCAAGGTGGGATCCACCACCCACTTTCCTTTTCCCTTTTTCTTTTTTCTTTTTCTTTTCTTTTTCTTTCCTTTATCCCTTCCTTCCATTTCTTTTCTTTTCTTTTCTTTTCTTAACAAAACAAAGCAAACTTAGTATATTAAACATTGTTTCATTTCCTTTTCTTCTTTTGTCTTAAAAGCAATCCAAACCAAAATGGTTTAAGCTTTCCTTCCTTGTTTTCCTTTTGCCTTTCACTTCATTTCTTTCCTTTTTAAAACATGGAAAACCAAGTTTTAAACATTCATTTCTTCTTTCTTTTTGTTGTTTGATAATAAGGAGGTTCCAAAGAAAGATCTCGGGTTTACAGGTCGTACCCCCGAGTCGCACATCATCGTCATCTCGCCAACCTCTAGTCTTAGTCTACTAAGGGTTACACAGATACTTAGGACTTGGGCCTGCACCAGGGCTAGTTGTGCTAACTACAAACCTAAGGCTCAAAAGCACTTCCCGAGTCACTACAGACTAGGCACGGGGCGACTAAGGCTCGGGACAAATAGTCACATAACGAAGAACGTTTAGGAACTCAGCATAAGATTACATCACCCCTACTAGTTATGAACACAAGCACCAACAGACAACCAGAAACCAGAAAGAACTACGAGTTCGAGTTCCAGTACAGATCGACATAACAATCACAAAACATGATTCAGGCATAACCGAACATCTCAACCTATCATGTTACTATCAAAACTTTACTTTCAATCATAAATTGCATGCAATACGCCCCTAAGCCCTACACTTAGGGGTAGTTTCGTCCAACTGACTACTTACAGGAAGTCCAAGCGCGACGGAGACTTGAGTAATGCGGCGCGCTCCAAACGTGTCCCTAATTCCAAGATAACGCTCCTAACGAACAACAAACACAACGGAGTTAAAAGGACGAACCACAAAACAATCCAGAAACTTACGAAGAGCACAACTCACCCGACGGGATTAAGAACAGACTGAAGAACGGACCGAGGCGGCCACACGAAAGGGAAGGGTCGGCGGCTCTACAGGCGGCGGCGCGTGGCGACGGCGGTGCGTGGACAACAGATCTGAAATCCTCACGACACGATCTATCCAAAACCAGTCTCGGATCTTCGAAAACCGGCCGGAAGAGGCTCGAACCGGCTGCAAAAATGCATGGGCCTCACGGCTTGGGCACGCCGGCGGCTCCGGCCACACTGACGGCGACGTCTGGGTGAAGACTCATGGCGGCGGTGAGAGACAGATCGAGAGAGAGAGAGTTGCATGAGAGAGAGAGAGAGAGGAGAGAGAGAGAGAGAGCGCGCGAGAGGAGAGGGCTCGGGAGAAGCGAGAGGAAAGGAGTTTTGAGTGAGAGGAGAAGGAAAGAGAGAGAGAGAGACTCGGGGAGGCGAGCGAGGAGAAAAGGGGAGAAGAGAGGGAGTCGTGGTGGCGGCGGCGGCCTCGCTTGGAACGTGGCGGTGGCGGCGCGCTTCGCTAAAGCAAAGTGACGGGAAGAGGAGGGCGAAGCCCTCCCGATTCCTTTGCTCAATTTTTTTTTTCTAAAAAAAAACTGGACCGTTACAAATATCATATGTAGAGCTCATCCCTCGAGCTAAAAAATATGTGCCTGTAGAAGAATTGCTTCATACAAAGAAGAAAAGTGATTTATTTGAAAAAAGATCAAGTGAAACATTACACTAAGAAGACAAGAGACAAAATATGGACAATTAGAAAGTTTGAAAAGTACATTCAGTTGGTTTTGAAAAACCTTTACATAGTATACATTGACAAATTAAAATCTATAGAATAAAAGAATACTAAACTGTATCAGTATACTTACTTGTTGTAGATTCAAGAATCAAACCAAATTGTTTTCGTTTTCGATAGGAAGTTCCAAGATCACAATCTTCCTCCAATCCTTGTTCTGCCAACACGAATTGGAACCAACAAATGACACTACCAATAAAGAAACCTTCCTATGTCTTTGAGATTTAGTTTGTGGTAACCAATCTCGATTGGGAAGAGAAAAGTTTCTTGAGAGGAAAAATTGGGAGGAAGAATTTTTTACAGGAAGAATTCAAGCCACCTGCATGCTGCCATTTTCTACCTTTCTTATCGATAAGAAAGTAGGGTGTTTGAGAGGAAAACGTGAGAAAACCACGTTTTTACCCAACTTTCAAATATATTTAATTTAATTTAATTAATCATAATTAGTTAAATCAATAATTAATTAAATCAAATTTAATCAAAATTCATTTAAATCATATTTAAATCAACATCTCTCATATATTCTATAGTTTTAATTCAATTAATTTAATTAAATAAAATTAATTAATTAATTAATTCACCAATTAATTAATTCCTAAATTAAATATCAAATATTTAATTTAGACCTTATAATTGAATCATATCCAATTATAATTCTCCCATAACCTATAGTTTTAATGTACGTCTAATGTGCATTAAATTTAATCTATAGGTTTAATATGAATCCAATTCACATTATATTTAAACTTCTTTAAATATTTAATTCTCTCATGAATTAATTTTGAATCTCATCCAGATAAGGGACCACTTTTAGGAAATGGAGGAAGCTCAAGAGGAAACGTAATAAGGTTGGTTGAATATATAGACATATGGGATTGATTTTTGAAACTTACCCTTACTTTAGTTAATGTCATATTAATGACAATATTGTTGTATAAGGAACAAAATACAACAGATGAATAAATACGAAATAAGAAGTATACCAGTAGGTTTTAATGTCATATTGGATTTATTGTGTTCTGGCAGAATGCAAAATGTTGCATAAAAAAATGACATTAATAATTGTAAAGGTATATCACAATGAAGTATACCAAGAACGAAGCAGTAGATATTAATCAAAATGACATTATAATTTTAATGAATATGGCATTAATATGGAAATTTGTATATATATATATATATATATATAAAGAACCGACCTCAAGATCTGATTGAGCTCAAAATATTTCTATGCAATTTACAGAGATCATTAAAAATCATGTAAAATTGAAGAACACAACACTGTTTAATGGGTGATTTTGGAAGTTAAAAAAAACTAGTATATAATAAAAATAAAAAGTCACGGATGTAGTTAAACATAAATCCAGAAAAAACATCGATTCCAACAAGTTAGAAGCAAAATGTAAATCAAATCCTAACCAAAAGTAAGGTGCAATGGATGAACATAATAAACCGAACATAAAATGCAAACAAACAATGCAAAAACCGTAAAAAGAAACTCAGAAGAAGATTTGTTCATCATCGGCTGGTAAAAGGGTAGCAAAACATACCTATACTGCGAGATTCTCCCTGAACCAAGCTCCAATAACCATTAAGGTCTCCTACCATAAAGTTTCTCACGCATCCCTGACATGGTACATGCATTCATTCAACCAAACACACTCTGGTTTGAGAGGTTTGTTATGAATTGATGTATGGCTCGATGGAAGAAGCACAAGGACTCCAGTAAGAGCCCTAAAGCTTAGAGCGACGAAGAGATAGATGGATCCCTGAGATTTATCGACATAGAAGGTTAGGGTTTCAGAAAATGAATTTCAACCAGGTTAGGGTTTCAGGTTTCAAAGGAACAGAAAAGGTAAAATCTACCATATCTCCATTAAAGAACATAGAAAAGCAAAGATTCGAAGGAGAAAAACGAAGGATAAAGAGGGTTTTGATGGAAATCAAAGAGTCGAAATAGAGAGAAATGGCAAAAATGAGAGGGATTGTAAGCATACCTTGAAGAAGAAGGCCACTAAACTCTTTTTCGCCATGGAAGAGGAGATGAAATCGAAGATTCGAAGGAGGCAAGGAGACAAAGGGTTTGAGAGAAATCGAAGATTCGAGACATAGAGAAATGACGAAAATAAGAGGGACTGCAAACATACATCGAAGAAGAAGGCCACCTAAACCCTTTTTCTCCATGGAAGAGGAGAGGGAATCGAATGAGGAAGATTTAAGGAGACATAACATTTGAGAGAAGAGTTGGAAGAGAAAGAGTGTTAATGTTGTACACGTGGAAGTTGGAGAACGCGTGGAATGATGCAAATAACACGCGTGTAGAGACGGTAACGTGTGTATTTGGGGAGATGAGTGTTGAGAAATGTGGAGAGATATTTGGGGAAGTGGGGAGTTGGGAACTCAACCCAACATAATGGTCCAAACAGTACCCAACTCATATCCATGGGTCAAACATCCCCTTAGAGGTTGAATTAAAAAAATTGGGTCGTGTTGGGGGGTTGAACAAACAGTTTTATGTTGGGATTTATGCCCTAAAACTCGTAGTTTGTAAATAATGTTCTAATTCAATCAATAAAGAGTTATTGTTTTACAATAAAAAGTTATTGTTTATCATTATTTGTATTGCCTTAAATTAACCCTAAATCCAACATCCAAGGTTGTTATATGTCTCTTTAACTGAATGTAGTGGATAAGGATCTCAGTTCAAGATACAACCTAAAGGGTCTATAGTAAGGGGATAAGGTTTGGGTACCTTACTCTAGTAAAACTATGGATATGGCCCACTGTGTATTCGATAAAAATACAGTGATTCTAACGTGTTGTGTAGACGACATATGAGTGGGGATATCCTACGTAATGAGATTGCATAAGACCGGACCACAAAATAGTAACCACTAGATGTAACTTCGTTAACTAGTTAAGTTTCTATTTCAATAGGATGACCTAAGAAACTTGATCTCAATCCTGAGCAGGTTACGAATTCTTGTTTGCGTGAGAGTGGCATGATTCGCCGACTCAATAAGCCTACCTTCTTGGGGACAAGACCGAGCAGGTGGTTGGGGACTTAACCTAGCAAGAAAGAATTCACTACTTCCCGCCTATTAGGGTAAGTAGATGAATGTTTCCTTAAGTGGTGTCTCAGGACTTGAACAAAGAGCCCAACCCTTGTTGGGATGTATGTCCTAATCTCGTGTAAGTTTATAATATTCCTTATTGAAATAAATAAGAGTTATTTTTTATCACTTTGTGTCTCGCATATTTATAAACTTAATCAAATAAACTAAGCTTCAAGTCATTGAATTATGAGAAAACTAGGACTTGAACGGTGTGTAGTGGACATACGGGAGGATCACGTTCGAGTTAATGACCCGAACGGTCTACAGTATACGGATAGGGTTGGAGACCTTATGCTTAAGTCAATTAATGACCCGAACGGTCTTCATTTGATGTGCTAGCTTAGAGGTGATAAATTATTTATCTTAAATTTGCAATAAAAGTGGTCATAATCGATCATAGGATTGAGTTTCTTAATTCATTTAATTACCATAATTTTCTCAGTTAACTTTATTTAGAGAACCAAATCAAATGAAAAAAAGTCTAAATCTAAGAATTAAACTAAAAAGCAAAAGATAATGGGAGACATAATTTAGAAGAATTTAGAGAATTGATTTCACCAACTAAATTTATGCCTAAGTCAATTAATTTAAGATTAAATATACAACAAATTGAGCAAAGACCAAGAGACTCTTTCAAGCCTAATTTGAACTCAAGCAATTTTATAAGTCTAACATGTTTGTTTAAACTTTAATATAATAATATAGATTATGCAACTTCCTATAATGCTTCTAAGATAACTCTTCATTATCATGCAAAGATTTATAAATAGATGTGCAATTAATTAATCTAACTCCAATTGATTATTTTGCCAGCAACAATTAAAACTAATGGTAACAAGTAAACTTTGGCCAAAAGATTACAAGCATTAAGAATATCAAAGCACACAATAAAGTTATAAATTCAATTCAAGAAACTAAAACTAAAACAACCGGTTCAACAACTATATCAATCCCTAAACAAAAGTCTAGTCACTTATAATCAAACAATTAAACTACTAAACTTACCACTAAAATTCATATACAAGGAAATACAAGGAAAAGGAAAAAATCTAGTGTATCATGTCGATTTCGTTCTCGAACCTCGCCGCAATCCTCCACTCAAACTCTCGTTCCTAGCCTCCAAAAATATCCTCTTACACCTAAATTTAGTGTTGAAATCGAAATTATTGTAGTTTAGGTCTCCAAATTGGCTCCTTCTTTCAAATGGTTCCATAAGGATGCTTTTATAGGTATATGGACAACGTTGCAACGCTGCCTTGAGCATAACTTCATATTTGGAAAAAAATATTGCAGCGTTGAGACGTTACACACAACGTCTCAATGTTGCGAACTTTTTGATGGAGAGTACGCACATGTTTGGCGTTGCACGCTGTTGTGGCTTGTTGTCTCACTCATTTGGCTGCAAGCATGGTGTCTTGACATCATTTTGAGCGTACGATGTGTTTTTGGGTCTTCAAGCTCTTTTTGGCCTCTTTCTATCTCTTACTTCACCTAACGTCTTAATTTAAACTCCAATAACTACGTATTTGCCCTTATCCCAAAATGCCCAATTTTACTCCTTTTTGCTCAATACCTAAAATTAATCAAAATAAACTCGTGAAATCACTAAATTGCTTGCAAAAACTATCAAATTATAAACCTAAGAATAATACATTTTGTATGTTATCAATGAGTGATTCCTTACCATTTCAAGCCTGATGGTTGCTTCCTTTTATTGCATTGCGCTATCCAGAGGGGATGACTCCTTCAAGATTGGTAGCCATGAGGGTTGCTTTCCTCATTAGACCGACCTAGGTCACATGACTCCCAAGTATAACACGAGGCAATACCAGAGAGGGGTTGGCTTAGAGTAAGGTGGGTAGGCACCTTACTAACTGAGTTGGGCATTCGGAACTAAGCAAGATCTTTTGAGTTAGGGTTGTGCCCTTCTTGTTATCTTTTTTTTTAAAAAACCTGTAAGTGGGTTGCTTACTAGGTATATTTATACTCACCTTTGTTAATTTGTCGTATCTTTTTAAATGACACTCAACAACGAGATGGGTGATGGGAGACAGTGACCTTAACGATAACATTGAGTATATCGGTAGTATATTAGTGATATACCTTATTTTGTGATATGCTTAATCACTTTAAGTGATGGATAATTATTGATAAAGTTAAAAACTAATATAGAGTATATCGATAGTATATTTAGTATAATGAATATGTAGTACTGATATACAATTGACATATTTCATATTAGATATATCAGTGAAATAATATATCTAAAATGAAGGATATATTAGTACTATATATCATTTATTCACTATTGGTATAGTACTAGACAAGTATATGGGCTATGTATCAACAAAAAGTAGTGACCGGTTCAAAAAAAAAAAGTAGTGACCACAATTCCCTAATAAAATCAAGAACTAAAATTAAGTATATCAATGGTATATAACTGATATACTTCATATTATGTATATCTATATATGAATGACTGATATGCGCTTGTTAAATATACTGTAGATATATTTTATATTAAGAATGTAATTTCATTGATATATCTAAATAAAGTATATGAGTAGAATATTTCTAGTATACTTTTCATATTAGATATATCTAATATGTTAAATTTAATTATTGTTATATTCTTCATATACTTCATATTATATATATTTTTTATATATACTATTGATATATTGATTATTAGGAATTTTATTTAATTGATATAACTAAATAAAATATATCAATAGTATAACATTGATATATTTATTAGGTATAATCATTAGTACATCATTGATAGATTATTGATATACTTCCTAATGAAAAATACGAGATTAAAAAAAGGAGATTAAATGAAGGGCTATTTTGAACTTTTTGTAGATTCTTTTTGAGCTCGGTCAACTTTTATGCTATATTTGCAAAAAGAATAAAGAAGAGTCATACTTGCAATCGGACCAAACCTTTTTGCCCATTACTGCAGCTACCACTTATAATAATGATAATAATAAAGGTAATTAATCAAAGCAAAATATTATGATCCGAACCAATTAGGGGTCTACATGAAAAATTTACAATTTAAAAAAAAAATGGAAAACTAATCAGCAACTTGAACCTGAATTATCAGGAGATGGGAGAGCTTCGGCTTGAAGCTCCCTTCGCCAAGTCTCAAGCGTAGACATTGAAAAACAAGACTTGATTTGGTGTGAGACAGGCATGGCTTGGCTCTGGCAGCTGCCTTAAGTTTTTTTGTCATCTTGTGATGAAAGACAAAATTAGAATAGAGAAGGGAATATGAAACTACGTACCTTGTTCATTTTGACCTTTTGTCGATATACCTTTTGTCGAATATGTTCATATCTTTAGACCTGTTTGGTCCACGGGTTATTATAACTCGTGTTATAATAACCTGTGAAATACTTTACACCCCAAACAAATAATATTATAACCTCAGACTATATTACTCTACATTTTAAATAATATTCTATGTTTCACAGACTATAATAACTCACAGACTATTATAACCCTCTGTTATTATAACCCACCCAGCGCTCCAAACAGCCCCAAACAAGCTTATCTAATAGATCGTCAGCTTCATGTACAAGATATTGAAGTTTGTCCACCCACAGCCTCACTGAATCTTGATCTTGTGTTCATATCACATCACGTAAGAAGGTTCCACTTTCTTCAACATTTGCTTGCACACCAAAAGTCCATAGGAACTCAGCCATGGCTCTCATTCTTTACTTTCTCATAAAATTTAATTGAAATCAAAAGTCCTCTTTGTAAGTTAACGTGGACTTGGGACAGGGGAAGTTGCATACAAAATTCCAAAATCAAAAAGTCCTTGTGCCCCATTAGCAGCTGCCAAGTGCCAACCAATTGCTTTCACCTTAAAATCAATGCATTAATTAAAGTGTACATAATAGAGAGTATATGCTAAATTATAAAAAAAACCTTCAACCATCTTTCAAAATTTGTAATATTACCATTGACTCTTGGAGTTGAACAATCGTTAAAATATATTTGATGAAAAGTAGTTTAAATGTTGTTTTTTCATACTTAATCAAGTCAAGTGTTCTAGTCATTGTTACATCATTTCAAGTCACTGTCACATTTATTTTCCATCCAATATTTTAAGAGTTTACTATTCTAGTGATTATTATGAAATGTCAAGAATAATATTGCAACTTTTAAAAGAACCAGAGTATTTTTTTTCTCTAATTGTTTGTGAGAAGGCAATTTATGAAATTTTATAGATTGAAATCAATTACTATCAGCCTTACATAAATAGTAGTTTATGTTTTATTATGTATCACTAATTACGTACTGTATTTTAGGGACCAAGAAGTGATACAAATTTAAAAATTATTCTTGAAATAACTTATGTTGTTATTTGATCGAACGGTCTCTATAAATATAAAAAGAAAAAATATTACAAGTACAAAAAACAGAAACCATAAAATGGAAAGAAATATGAAAGATTAGTAACATATTGTATATTAGATTATAGGGTTTTTGTACGGATGACCTCCTTTCGACTGGATTTTCGACAGAAGACCAGCTTTTTATATTTATCGATAGATGACCATTTGATGTCGTCAGCCACTCTCGATCTAGATAAAATGTTGTGTTTTTTGGCGTCATGAATCACTACTGCTCTCATTCTCCCGTCAACTCTTAGACTAATATACGAACGCAAAGTCATGTAACGCCGTCATACCTATATCGCTGACGGTATTTTACCATTTCCGTGTCCCGTAGGAAATCGTATTCCAGTGGCATCACGGGAAGTCGGGACTCTCGGTCTAGATAGAGATACGTTATTGATTGGGGGACTATCGATCTCGTTGATTGATCCCGAATCTCGTCCACTATATATTCTCATCCAAAAATCCCTTACATTTCAATCGATAGTCTTGTTTAGTTCCCGATTTGGCAAGATCCTGGATTTCATTCAACATTGTTCGATTGATCCCGATTAACTACTAAAGTTCGCATCTAAGAAGGTCATTTTCCATTTTCCTATAAACACTATACTTGTTGCCCTTGTGAAACTCTGACTGTTCATATTATGGAATTGTTCTGAAAACCCAACCGGATGAGTATTTCCCGGCTGCAATTACTTGTTGTTCATATCTAACGAAGTCAATTAACATCATAAAGCACAATCTCAGTCAATCTCAAATAGCCCTGTTTCGTCGAACTTGCTTTGGACACTTCGTCGACCTTCCCCTTTAAAGCAATCTGTAGGTCCTTCAATGTCCTATCTCATATTCTCGTACCCCAATCTAGACTATTGAAGCGGTCTAGATGCTCAAGTTCACCGAAAAGCGACTGGTCTACCACAGTCTTCTTCCTATCTTTACCAAGCATAACCATCTATGTATAGTAGACCAGTGTTATTTTGACATCATTGTCGTCGTTCTCGAATTGCATATCCTTGTACCTCGTCTCGAATGTAGAAAGATGGAGTTGTGCCTTACTATTATCGGTTAACTCAGGGAAGTATTTAGCCTTCAAATCTTTACCTTCCCTCTGATGTGGTGCCTGAACGTTGTCCGTACCAGACGTGGAATGCCACTACCCAGTCATCAGGAGAAATTCCTCCTTCGTGAAGGTCACGGTCGTTCCCCTGACCTCGAACTTCATGCCACCTTCGATATCTTCACCCACCTCCCTTAGCAGCATACTGTGAACAAACGGGCTATTAAAAACCATATCCAAATCAACATAAGGTCTGAATATGGTTGTATTGTGGAATAAGTCAAGCTGGATGTTACTGAGCTTTAACCTCACAAGCACGTTTGTGTTACTTAAATGCGATAGGCATGCCACCTGAGCGATAAAATGGTCTTCCACACTAATCTTTAGGGGTGCCGTCTACAAATGAAAAACAGAGTAACAACGTAACTATTTGAACCGACATTACATGAACAAGTATTGCTCCTAAAGGACATGGACCATACACGCAGAATTCAAACATCAATTTAAACTGAACTTGAAGTTTTAGAAAGCGAGAACCGTACCTCTGTTGTATGGAAGCAAAATTCTGACTACTGTTGTATATGTGGTAGTAACGAAGAGAGAGATGCAGATATCCAATACAAACCAGAGTCAATTGAAGAATCAATTGAATAGTAAAAAACGAAGAGTGAACCGAGAGAGAGAGTTCTGCGGAATCGAGGGATGGTAAAAAAGCTTGTTAGGGATTTAAATTTTAAGTATCGTGAATTTCAAATATCATAGTTGAGTGTTGCGTTCAAAAAAGAAAACTCTTGTTCTCGGTTCGATGTGATATTAGCCTGAATCTCGCTCTAGATTTAAGTCAGGCTCTCTCTCGCTGTCGTTCTCACTCCCCATACGTATTTAAGTCAGGTTCTCGCTCTCACTCTCGTAATCTATTAGAAGGTCAGGTTGTTACTACATCAACAATCGTACGTATACAATAAATGGGGAATCAAGATCGAGAGTCCCGTATGCGATAAATGTGGACTTTAACATCCGAGAAACGAGACTCTCATCAACAGGAAAATCGGGACACCATATTTGAAACAGTCATATCAACACTCTCGTATTAATGAATAAGTCATACAACTTTCGTACTGGTTCGACAGACTCTCGTATTAATTAAAATTTATCGATTAGTAAGACATTCATTTAATCTTTGTATTTTTTGTAAATTAATTTGGTATGCACCAAAGTAGTTCGTTAACTTAGTAAATCTATATATTTTTAATACTGTATAAATATGTTAGGACACATTTAGATTAAAAAAATATATATATTCATTAATAAAAAAATAAAAGGTAATCGACTTTCGGGTACGAGCAGTCGACGTCCGTTGGTGATCATCGACTCATCTGACTCTGATTCCGAATAAAATCTATTGTAATCATATAGTATAAACCTATTATATATTATAATGGAAGTTTGCATGCTTTCTCTGATTTCACTAATTTTATTTTTTTTATAAATTAGTTGTTGATTTAAACTACTATTACTCTTATCGTGCTTCTGTGATTTTATGAGTATGCATTGTACTTCTGATCTTTTTTTAATTCTTTATTCCTTCCATAATATATACGTGATACGCAAAAAAAAAAAAAAAATGGATGCATCATAAAAGACGGGTGATAGAAATAAAAGACGTTAGATCAATGGAGAATCTTTACTAGATCTCTACTACCATCGACACTCTCGTTTCGTTTTCGGTTTAATTTACGTGACTAGACTCTCGGTCTACTGCCGTATTGACGAGATCCAGATCGATATTTATAGGTTATCCATAATCGATAGAACGACAACGTTTATGAGAGGGTCGATAAAGTCACTCTTTTTCATGTAGATCGAGAGCGGTAGTAGTTACAACGGAAACGATAAAATACCGTCAGCGATATAGGTATGACGATGTTACATGACGTTGTGTTCGTATAGTCTGAGAGTAGACAGGAGAACGAGAGCGGTAGTGATTCATGACGCCAAAAAATACAACATTGTATCTAGATCGAGAGCGGCTGATGACATCAAAGGGTTATCTATCAATAAATATAAAAAGCGAGTCTTCTGTCGATAATCCAGTCGAAAGGAGGTCAGCTGTACAAAAACCCCTTAGATTGTATTAGACTTTATTCCATTAAGTTTTATTTTATTTTATCTTATCTTATACTCTTATAAATAAGACTTTTAGGTTTGTATCTTGGTAAGACAATAATACACAATATAAACTCTAATTGCCTTTTTGTTCTCTCTCTTTTCCCTTTCATTCTCTAAAATCATCATGGCATCAGAGCTACACTATTTTTTTTAGGATTCTTTATTCTTCGTGGATCTGAGTTCCTCCACTGTCATTCATCCCAAATCTGCCTTCACATACTCTCAGCCTTCTGTTCTCCCTCTCCTCCCACTCACATCTGCTTTGTTCATTCATGGCTTGTTCAGATTTGAATCGTCCATCATCGTTCATCGCCATTCACCTCAGATCCATGTCAGATTATCGCTCATGCCCGTCTTCGAAAAATCATCTTCGTTCTGCCTCTAGCACCTGCTCTGTCACCTTCTGCTCTTGTGCGTTGCTCCCTGCGTGAACGCTCGTTTGATTTTTTTTTTAAGATCAGAAGCTTCTGCTTGCTTTAGATATATCTGTATGGTTTGGTTCAAAATTAAACTTGATTTCGATTCACTCAGATTGGTTTGGATTGATTCACTCTGACTTGTTTGGTTTGTTCTCTTTGTTTGGTTTAACTACCTTTAGTTCAATTTTAGTTCTCCTCGGTTTAGTAGTTTTCTTCATGGCTTCTAAATTTGAATCTTCCTCTGACTTCTGTTTCAAACTATGCAAAGGCATCATCTACTTGTGATGCTTCGACATCATCTGCTACCTTTGCTTGTGCTTCGACACCCTGCCTGCCTCTTCTTGTGCTTTGGCACCCTGCATGCCTCTTCCTGACATCGTTTAGAAAACTCACAAAAACAAGTATTGTGAGTTTGAGATGGAATATTAGATTATATTAGACTTTATTGCATTAGATTTTTATTTTATTTTATTTTATCTTGTGTTATAAATAGAACCTTTAGGTTTATATCTTGGTAATACAATAATACATAATGTAAAGCTTAGTCGCCTTTGTGTTCTCTCTTTTTTCCCTTCCATTCTCTAAAATCAATATTGTAAATTTTAAATGATTATTATCGATGGCATCAAGTATGACTTATGACCAAGAGGTCATGGGTTCAAATCTCTCACTTCTAATTTGTTGTTGTACTAAAAAAATTATTATTATCGATATATCGTTGAGCTAATATCCATGAAAAAGCATCCAATACAACTAATTTCATGAAAATAAAATTTAAAATTTAAAATTTAAAATAATTTATACTTATACTATATAAATGGCTCTTGAGAGGAGAAAATCTTGATTTCCTTTTTTGCTCCATAATTTGAAGGCTTTTCATTTAGTCTTTTTTCAAGGTAAAGATTTTCTCTTTTATCCTAAATTTAAATAGCAGTTCTAAAATCTCTATGCATGTAATCTTTCATTTGAATAAAGATTTTAAAATCTCTACCATCTTCTAACTAACTAATATTTAAATATTTTTTATGATAATTAACTTTTCAATTTAATTTGAGTAATGTTTGGTTGTTGGGCCTATTTGATTTACGATTGAGGTTTAAATTGCAGAATGGGTTTCAAGAATAAAGTGGGAGGAATTAATAACTCCCCTAACTCCTTGTTTGGCCCAAGAGTTTTTTAACTCTTATTGTGAGCCCCACAAACATATTAACTCCTCCATCAACTCCCTCTTGTGAGCTCCACAAACTTATTGAGAGGGTGTTTGACTCCCTGAGTTGAGTTGAGTTGAGTTAGGTTTTAGACCCAACTCACTGTTTGGCCCATTGATAAATTAACTCAACTCAACTTTGTTGGGGTTTTTGTCCTAATCTCGTGTTTGTAATATATTGTTTGAAATTAATAAGAGTTATTCATTTCATCACTTTGTGTCTCGCAATATTTATAAACTTTTCCAATAAACTAAGCTCCAGGGTCATTGAATCTATGAGAGAACTAGAATTTGAACGGTGTGTAATGGACACACAGAGAGGATCACGTTCGAGTTAATGACCCGAACGGTCTACAGTATATGGATAGGGTTGGAGACCTAATCCTGGATACAC
The DNA here is from genome assembly GCA_036507285.1 of Trichosanthes cucumerina. Taxonomy (NCBI): domain Eukaryota; kingdom Viridiplantae; phylum Streptophyta; class Magnoliopsida; order Cucurbitales; family Cucurbitaceae; genus Trichosanthes; species Trichosanthes cucumerina. The sequence continues at coordinate 29,682,015 of CM071839.1, forward strand.
TGTGGATGCGGCCCGCTTTGTATTAGATACAAACGAGGTGATCTGACTCGTTCATGTGGTTGACATGCGAGTGGGGGCATCCTGTGCAATGAGATTGTACAAGACCGGACCGTGAATTATTAGACCTATTGATGTAACACCGTTGACAGTAAGGACTAATAACTTCGTAGATGACCATTAGTGACTCGACCTGAATCCTGAGCGTGTTACGGACTCCTGTCTGCGGGAGTTTTTCCTTTGACTAGTATGGGTGAGGGTGATCATAGTTACTCGCCCAATATGTCTATCTTCTCAGGGACAGGACCAAGTAGGGAGCTGGGAACTTAACTACGCGAGATGGTATCCACTCACTCCCGCCTTTAGGAAACTAGAGGGGTTATTCCCTTAAATGCTGTCTCCAGGGCTTGGACAACGGGCGCCCACCTTCTCACTGGCCCGAGAAGGGTGTTGTGTATGGTTGGACCATCACAATATGTTGTTCATTAGAGGAGCAGTGGGGACTTAAGGAACAAGAGGTAGACAGAGGATAAAGCGGTAATTTGACCGGTAGTGTCTCAACAACAACCCGTGAAGGGTCGACTCATGAGCATTGGTTATATCGGTGGACACGTAATATTCTCGTGATCAGCGGAAGTGCGGCTACGGCTATAGTGGAGTGTTACCGTAGCTAATGAATGTTGGTTAACCGGGTCAAAGAGTTTGACAGCTTAATCTCGGATCATTGGAACCCGTCATTGTAGGTCCATTAGTTCCCTCGATTGGCTCAATCTGGGTTAAAAGAAGGGTTAATGTTTTGGTATGAAATTGAAGTGTTTAATTTCACTTTAAGGGCATTTATGTCATTTATATGAGATATGAATGATATAATATATAGTTTAATGTGAATGAGATTCATAATAAACTATACGTTAGCCTAATTGTTGAATTAGGGCTAATTGGAGAAATTAATTGAGAGAAATTAAATTGGATGTGATTCAATTTAATTAATCCACAATTATTGCAAATGAGATTTGCAATATGAGATATGTGATATCTTATATTATATGGTTATGCAAATGAGATTTGCATAACCTATGGTTGTGGTAAAATGGTAATTATGTGGAGATTTTAACTCCATCAATTCCACTATATAAACCCTTCTTGCAAGAAGGAATGCATCTCATTCTCTCATTTTTTGATTTTCATCAAAGAAGAGAAGAAGAATTCTCTCCATTCTATCTCAATTTTCCTCCCTTTCCAAAACAAAAAGCCCCACCACTTTCCTTCTTCCTAAGGAAGAACAACCGAGAAGGCCATTGGTGGTGTTCGTTTTGTACGAGAGAAGCGATCGTTGAGAAGCGCGAAGGGTTCGTGATTTTCTGGAAAGGAGTTCTTGAAGAGGGTCTTCAACAAGTAAGTTGCTTCATCTTACTGTTTTTCCTTTTCAACATGTTTTAGCCTAGATCTATAGTAGATTGGTTTTAACAAATTCAAGTTGCGTAATGATACCACGACGATTCGATCGTCTTTCGCTGCGCGGGGATTTTCATTCCCTTCAATTGGTATCAGAGCCATTTCGATGGTTCTTCATTTATGCATTGTTTTTGTAAAAATTAGGTGGGTAAATTACCTTAATTTCATGAGATGAACGTTGGTTTGCATAATGAATGTTTCGGTTTTTGGCACTATAATAGATTTACAATTTATGTTGATGAAATCAATGTAAGGGCCCGTTGTTTTTGGGCATTTTGTTGTAAATCGAGTCTGTAAGGCCGGGTCGTTCCTGGCAAGAGTTGCTGTGAAAAAATCGGAGCGGAAACAGACGAAAATTCGGTGGAGAAAAGCAAAGAGTTTGTTGTTCTGTCGATGGCGTTGAGACGCTGCCCAATGGCGTCTCAACATTGTCCTTGCAGACGGAGGCCCTGCAGAGCAGAGAAGCGTTGCAACGGGTGTAGCGTTGCAACGTCTCTGGCGTTGAGAACGCAGCTCGACGCTGGAGACGACAACGTTACAACGCTGCACGCGTTGAGGAGCAGTTGCTGGAGGCGGTTTTGCAAGACGTGGGAGTTAATTCGTAGTGGGCAACAGTTTTATTCGTTTTTTTTTATTTATTTATGTTTTATAAAATGTAATTTATTTATTTATTTAATTATTTTATTAAATAATATTAATATAAATGTTATATTAATGTTATTTAATTTAATAATTTCCCTTAGGTGCCAAAAACTGGTCCATTTTTGCTGTTTAATTATTTTATGCATGAGATGTATATTTTAATTAATTTCTATGTGCATAATGTATGTCATATAGATTTAAAATCTCACCTTAGGTTAAACATTTCATGCATCATTTTTATATTATAAGAGTTATAATATATAGTATGCATGATAGGATTATATTATAAGAGTTATAATATAATGTATGCATGTTTTAATTTATTTAAATATAAGTGTTATATTTTTTAAATTAAAAGCATGCTCATGCATTTAATTCATGTGATGAATGTATGTTATAGTATAGTATTATTCATGTGATGGATGATCAAGCACTATAACATAGAAATGCATGCAACCTAAGTTAATTATTAGTTTTAAAGAGTTTAGAACTTGAATAATTTTAGGTTTTCTTTTTTCTAATAAGATTAGAAATTAGGAAATCAAATATAACCTTTGAATGGAGACTGATAAGTAACTCTGTCTAAGAAAGGTTTTGTCTAAGGCTGGGGTATTTAAGCTGACGTTTGTGGAACACCCCTACCTGGAAACCAACCTGAGAGTGAATTCGGTCTGGAGATTCTTAGGTTATATTCTCGTGAGTGTCGTTAATTAAGAGTTAATTAATTTACTCACATAGACCTAAGTTAATAATGTGATTATAAACTTAGGCTAATACTATATAAGAGTTATATTAGTAGACTTAAGTAAATTTTAGCCGGTTTATCTAGGTCAATCCCTATTAAAATTAAAGTGCTGAGTGGGAGGAAATATAGTGTATGAGATACATTTGAATTTCCAATCACAAATCTCCTTTAAGTCCGCACCGTGAGATCTATACTCGGCCTCGTGGCGCAAATGGGAGCGTCCCCCTTCGGGTGGCATTTGTATAGGTCAATATCATCGTGGATGGAGAGAGTACTTATAGTGAGTGGGAGCGGGACTTGTGAAAACGAGACCCACGGTCTCTTCTTTCGATTCACACCGTGAGACGCCTATGATTCGCTTGCTAGTTTGGCCTGGACCAGACAATTCCTTCGGAGGGCTTGATCATGGGAGTCGGAACACCGTGAATTCTCAAAAGGGATACAGTTTCTTGGTTGGTTTTCCTTCTTGGTTCACCCTTCGGTGGCTATTGTTTGGACGGATACTTAGAAACTTAAAGATTGAGGGTGACACTCACAGAATTCGTTAAGTGTTAATGAATTCGACCGAACAATGGTAATTGGACGCCTAATGGAATAATAGTTATTCTGGGATTAGGGTCTGATCGAGAAAGTCTCGTCCTAGAGGAGGAGTGTTCTGTTCACCCTTCGGTGGCGGTCATTCTAAACCTTTAGGGTATCATTGCAAAATTTTGAATGACCTAGGGATCATGAAACAATTTTGCTAAAACTTGATTGGATTTCAAAAAGTATTTTGCGAGACTAATACAAAGTTTTTCTTATTTTTCAGCAAAAAATGTCTAACGCAATAATAGCATTACTCGCATCTGATAAGTTAGTGGGAGATAATTACCAAAGTTTGAAAAACAACATTAACACAATTTTGGTAACTGACGACATAAAGTTCGTGCTGTCTGAGGAGTGTCCTCAGATGTCGGGCTCGACCGCGTCGTGAAGTGTTCGCGATGCGTACGATCGGTAGATCAGGGCCAATGAAAAGACCAAGGTCTACATAATTGCCAGTATGTCTGATGTCTTGGCAAAGAAGCATGAGTTGATGGTTTCCGCTAAGGAGATCATGGAGTCCTTGCCGGAAATCTTTGGACAACAGTCCTTTCAGGTCCGGCATGACTCGCTCAAATACGTCTTCAACGCACGGATGAAAGAGGGGTCGTCTGTCCGTGAACATGTTCTAAACATGATGACCCACTTTAATCTGGCCTAGATGAACGGTTCTTCGATCGACGAGTCGAGCCAGGTCAATCTTATTTTGGAGACTCTTCCGAAGAATTTTCTTCAGTTTCGTAGCAATGCTGTTATGAACAAAATTAGCTACATTCTGACTACCCTCTTCAATGAGCTACAGAATTTCTAATCCTTGAACAGGGTCAAGGAATGCGAGGCAAATGTTGCCTACTGAGTCTTATCACGTGGGTTCGACCTGCAGGACGAAACACCGTTGCTCCTTCACGCCCGAAAGGGAAGAAGAGGATGAAGAGGGGTAAACCGGCCGTAGAAAGTGCGCCCGGAAGGGCAAGAAGGTCAAGGCGTTTGAGAGAAAGAAAGTGTTTCCACCGCAATGGGGCGGACATGGAGAGAGGAAGGCGTCCCAAATTCTGGCCGAGAGGAAGAATCAAGGTAAATGTGATTTACTTGTGCGAAACATGTTTAGTGGAGAGTAGTGACTCTGCCTGGATATTGGATTCGGGCGCCACTAACCACGTTTGTTCTTCTTTTCAAGGGATTGATTCCTGGAAGCCGCTGCGAGAGGGTTAGGTGACTCTACGGGTTGTATCCAGGGAGCTTGTCTCTCGCTGGCAATGACGCAAGACGCAGTGAAGCTACACTTTGGCGGGAAGTACTTATTGTTGGACAATTTGTACATAGTTCCAGGGTTTACTAGAAACCTTGTTTCCATTTCCTGCTTAATTGAACATTGTATTTCTGTTTCTTTTGAATTGAATAAAGCGTTTATTTCTTTCAAATGGAATGTTATTTGTTCAGCTTCACTCGAACATAATCTGTATGTTTTGAAACCTGATTCGGTCAAAAGTGTTTTGAATACTGAATTGTTTAAAACTGCAGAAACATGAACTAAGAAAATAAAAATTTCTCCTAAAGAAAATGCCCATCTTTGGCATCTACGGTTAGGCCACATTAATCTCAATAGGATTGAGAAACTAGTGAAGAGTGGACTTCTAAACGAGTTGGAAGAAAACTCTTTTTGCGGTGTGTGAGTCATGCCTTGAGAGCAAAATGACCAAACGTCCTTTTAGTGGAAAAGGATATAGAGCCAAAGCGACCTTTTGAGTTAGTACATTTCGACCTCTGTGGTCCGATGAATGTTAAAGCTCGAGGCGGTTATGAGTATTTCGTGTCTTTCATGACGATTACTCCGGATATGGGTATATTTACCTAATGCACAAGAAGTCTGAAACTCTTGAAAAGTTCAAGGAGTACAAGACTGAGGTTGAGAACCTCTTAGGTAAATCGCTTAAAACACTTCGATCGGATCGAAGTGGAAAGTACATGGACACTGAATTCCAGGACTATATGATAGAATACGGAATTACGCCCCAACTCTCGGCGCTACCGTATGCCCAGTGAGAATGGTGTATCGGAGAGGAGAAAGCGTAACCTTGTTGGACATGGTTTGGTCGATGATGAGCTATGCTCGTCTCCCGATTCTTTTTCGTACACAAAGTGGAATCTGCGGTTTATATTTTGAACAACGTTCCGTCGAAGAGTGTTTGTGAAACACCTTTCGAGCTCTGGAGTGGACGTAAAGGCAGTTTACATCACTTCAGGATTTGGGGATATCCGACCCACGTATTGGTGTCAAACCCAAAAAAGTTGGAACCCCGTTCGAAATTGTGCCTATTCGTAGGTTACCCTAAAGAGACTAGGGGTGGTCTGTTTTACGATCCTAAGGAAAATAGGGTGCTTGTGTCGACAAACGCCACATTCCTAGAGGAAGACCACATCAGGGATCATTTACCAAGAAGTAAAATTGTGTTGAATGAAATGGACAGTACATCAGCAAGAGTTGCTGATGGGGCTAGTACGTCAACAAGTGTTGTTGATCCTAGCACGTCTAGTCAAATCCGTTTTCAAGAGTTGGGAATGCCTCGACGTAGTGGGAGGACTGTGAGATAGCCCGATCGCTACATGGGTTTAGCTGAAACCTCAGTTGTCGCCCCTGATGATGACTGTGAGGATCTATTGACCTATGATCAGGCAATGGTTGATGTTGACAAAGACGAATGGATTAAAGCTATGGACCAGGAAATGGAGTCTATGTACTTCAATTCTGTATGGGAGCTTGTGGATCAACCGGATGGGGTAAAACCTATTGGTTGCAAATGGATCTACAAGCGTAAACGTGGCGTAGATGGAAAGGTGCAAACCTTCAAATCCCGACTAGTGGCAAAGGGTTTTACCCAGGTTGAAGGGGTTGACTATGAGGAGACCTTTTCACCTGTTGCCATGGTAAAGTCGATCAGGATCCTTCTGGCCATTGCCGCGTATTATGACTACGAGGTATGACAGATGGACGTCAAGACAACCTTTCTGAATGGCAAACTTGATGAGACCATCTACATGGACCAACCCAAAGGGTTCATTGCCCAAGGCCAAGAGCAAAAGGTTTGCCGGCTTCATAGGTCCATTTATGGATTGAAACAGGCTTCAAGGTCTTGGAATATAAGGCTTGATGAGGCGATCAAATCTTATGGCTTTGATCAAAATGTCGACGAGCCTTGTGTCTACAAGAAAATCGTTGACAAAACTGTTGCATTTTTGGTGTTGTATGTGGACGATATTCTTCTCATTGGGAATGAGGTAGAATTTCTTACTGACGTTAAGAAGTGGCTAGCTTCGCAATTCCAAATGAAAAATTTGGGAGAAGCTCAATATGTTCTAGGTATCCAGCATTGTCGGAACCAGGAAGAGCAGTAACGCTAGCCTTGTCTCAAAGCGTCTTATATTGACAAGATGTTGTCTAGATATAAGATGCGAGAACTCCAAGAAGGGCTTGCTTGCCTTTCGGGCATGAGGTTCACTTGTTCAAGGATCGGTGTCCTAAGACTCCTCAAGATGTTGAGGATATGAGACTGATTCCATATGCTTGGTGTAGGGAGCCCGATGTATGTCATGTTGTGTACTAGGCCCGACATACGTTATGCAAGAGAAATTGTCGTGAGATATCACCCAATCCGAGATTAGATCAACTGGACGGTAGTAAAGGCAATCCTCAAGTATCTTAGGAGAACGAAGAACTACGACTTAGTGTATGGTAGTGGGGATTTGATCTCTTACGGGATCACAGATTTCGATTTTGGGCACCGATAAGGATTCTAGGAAATCCACTTCTGGGGGTCACCTTCATTACGAATGGAGAAGTTGTAGTATGGCGAAGCATCAAGCGAGGATGCATCGTTGATTCCACTATGGAAGCGGAGTATGTTGCGGCTTGTGAAGTCGCAAAGGAAGGCTGTTTGGCTTAGGAAGTTCATGTGATTTGGAAGTTGTTCCAAATATGAACTTGCCGATCACACTATTCTGTGATAACAGTGGTGCAGTAGCCAATTCACGTGAGCCTCGGAGCCATAAGAGAGGCAAACACATTGAGCGCGAGTATCATTTGATACGGGAGATTGTGCACCGCTGAGAGCGTGGCGGTCACGCAGATAGCGTCGGAGCACAACGAGGTGATCCATTTACAAAGCCCCTCACGGTTAAGGTGTTTGAGAGGTCACCTAGAGAGTCTAGGTCTTGAGAGATTCCCGACTAGGGCAAGTGGGAGATGTGTAAGCGGGTATTCAATGCCCTAGTTTATTGTATTACTTCATTGTAATTTATGTACATTTTGAAATGTATTTTCTCCACTAGCTTAGTCCAAGTGGGAGTTTGTTGGAATTTTTGTCCTAATCTCGTGTTTGTAATATATTGTTTGAAATTAATAAGAGTTATTCATTTCATCACTTTGTGTCTCATAATATTTATAAACTTTTTCAATAAACTAAGCTCCAAGGTCATTGAATTTATGAGAGAACTAGAAATTGAACGGTGTGTAGTGGACACATGAGGGGAGGATCACGTTTGAGTTAATGACCCCAAACGGTCTACGAGATATGGATAGGGTTGGAGACCTAATCTCGGATACATCTGTGGATGCAACCCGCTTTGTATTAGATACAAACGAGGTGATCGACTTCGTTCATGTGGTTGACATGCAGTGGGGGCATCATGTGCAATGAGATTGTACAAGACCGGGACCGTGAATTATTAGACCTATTGATGTAACACCGTTGTGATGAAGGACTAATAACCGTGAGATGACCATTAGTGACTCGACACGAATCTTGAGCGTGTTACGGACTCGTCTCTGCGGTCCGTCCTTTGACTAGTACGGGTGAGGGTGGTCACAGTTACTCGCCCAATATGCCTATCTTCTCAGGGACAAGACCAAGTAGGGAGTTGGGAACATAACTACGCGAGATGGTATTCACTCGTTCCCGCCTTTAGGAAAACTAGAGGGGTTGTTCCCTTAAGTGCTGTCTCCAGGGCTTGGACAACAGGCGCCCACCTTCTCACTGGCCCGAGAAGGGTGTTGTGTATGGTTTGACCATCACAATATGTTGTTCATTAGAGGAGCAGTGGGGACTTAAGGAATAAGAGGTAGACACAGGGGTAAAACGGTAATTTGACCCAACCGTGTCTACGAACAACCTGTGAAGGGTCGACTCATGGGCATTGATTATATCAGTGGACACGTAATATTCTTCACTGACGGGAGTGCAGCTACGGGCTATAGTGGAGTGTTACAGTAGCTAATGAATGTTGGTTAACTTGGGTCAAAGAGTTTTGTGAGTTAATCTCGGATCATTGGAGCCAAATCACTTTGTAGGTCCATTAGGTCCCTCGGTTGGCTCAATTTGGGTTAAAAGAAGGGTTAATGTTTTGGTATGAAATTGGAGTGTTCAATTTCACTTTAAGGGCATTTATGTCATTTATATGAGATATGAATGATATAATATATAGTTTAATGTGAATGAGATTCATAATAAACTATACGTTAGCCTAATTGTTGAATTAGGGCTAATTGGAGAAATTAATTGAGAGAAATTAAATTGGATGTGATTCAAAATTTAATTAATCCACAATTATTGCAAATGAGATTTGTAATATGAGATATGAGATATCTTATATTATGTGGTTATGCAAATGAGATTTGCATAACCTATGGTTGTTCTAAAGTGGTAATTATGTGGAGATTTTAACTCCAATTCCACTATATAAACCCTTATTGCAAGAAGGAATGCATCTCATTCTCTCATTTTTTGATTTTCATGAAAGAAGAAAAGAAGAATTCTCTTCATTCTCTCTCAATTTTCCTCCCTTTCCGAAACAAAAAGTCCCACTACTTTCCTTCTTCCTAAGGAAGAACAACCGAGAAGGCCATTGGTGGTGTTCGTTTTGTACGAGAGAAGCGATCGTTGAAAAGCGCGAAGGGTTCGTGATTTTCTGGAAATGAGTTCTTTAAGAGGGTTCTTCAACAAGTAAGTTGCTTCATCTTACTGTTTTTCCTTTTCCGCATGTTTTAGCCTAGATCAATAGTAGATCAGTTTTAACAAATTCGAGTTGCGTAATGATACCACGACGATTGGATCGTCTTCCGCTGCGCGGAGATTTTCATTCCCTTCAAACTTTATCATCTCTAGCGATCGATGACCATCTCCCGCGACTGAAAAACCATCTCCGACGACTATCTCGACGATCAGGGACCATCTTCGACGACCGATGACGACCTCCGACAACTTCCTCCAGCAACCGACAACCTTCTTCGGCAACCAACAACCACCTCTGATGACCTTCTCTAGCAATCGAAAACAACCTTCGATGACCATCTCTAACAACCAATGGCAATATTAGACAACCAAAACTACCTCCGACGACCATCTCTGGCGATCGGTGACTATGTCTAGCAATCGACAACCATCTTCGACAACCAACAACCAACAATCACCTTTGATGACCATCTCCAGCGACCGGCGACCTTGACTATCGACAACCATATGCAGCAATTGACGACCATTGTTGACTACCTTGTTTAACGATTTACAATAATCGTTGGTGACCTTATTTAAAAAATAGCAGTATTTTCTCTGATAATTTTGCCAACAATAATTTCCAACGACCGATGACATTCTCATGGTTCAAAATAATATAAAATGCACATGTACTTAATTGATCTTACTCTCTGCTCCAACAATTCTTCCCCAACTCCCCATAATGAGCCCCACATAACGTTCTATCTACTATTTTTTTCACCGTACCTCACTTTTACCTCTCTATTCTCTCCTCTCCTCTCCTCTCTCTTTATTTTCTTACGTAATTTTTTTAATTTCTTAATTAAAAAAATCTCATTTTTTATATAAACATTCTTATCATTATTACTGACTAATAACAAAATATAAATATTTACTATAAATATTTTTATTTTTATCCTATAATTTTAATATATTTTTAACAAAAATATTTTCTTTTTCATTCTATAATTTTGCTTTTAAATATAAATTATATGAAAATATTTTAGTTATGATACTAAACTTTATGATTTGAACATTAGAAAAATATATTTTAAACTAACTCATATTATAATTTAAGAAATTAGTATTTAAAAATGTTAATGTATTAAAAATAATTGATAGTCAAATTCATCATATTTCAAGTAAAAAGAGAAACGATTTCTCATTCCAAACTTAATAAAATAAAATTATACAATAAATAAGATAAATATATAATAATCTGAACAAAACTATCTATGATATTCATTTTGAGTGGTATTTAAAATATATATTCATTTTGAACTTAATTATTTTAAAATAAAATAAATAATTCATATTTTAATTTTCTACTTAGTTGTTTAAAATTTTTTATTCTCAAATTAACAAAACTATAGATAATCAATTACATCGATTAGTTAGAAAAATAAAATCTAAATTTTACGAAGAAAAATATTTTATTAAGCTTAAAAATATTAAATTAAAATTTTAAAATTGATGAAAATAAATGTTTGATGAAATTTTAAAATATTCATAAAATAACATAATTTTAAATCTCAATTTTCGGATTGAAAGAAACAAATCTATATTATTGTTGGAAATATCATATCTAAAAACAACAGTTATTTGCTCAAACACACAAACTTCAGAATTACAGATAAAACAAGTCTGCACCCCAAACACAAACTTCATAACTCTCCAAACAAAACATGTGAGCTCAGTTTAAATTAGGTACACCAACTCTTTTATTGTGACTTGATTAATGGTTTGGGTTAAGTTAAAAGAGTGTGTTTAGTATATAAGTTGGGTATTAAGCTTTTAAAAACGACAGAGAAAAAAAAATAGGAAAAGGGATTTGGGGAAGGCATGTGCCCTCCCTTTCGCATAGCCGACCCCAACGCAACGGTCGATCGACCTTTGACCCCTTCGCATCTTCTTCGTCCCCCATGGTTGTGATCTCTCTCTCCCTTTCTGGTATGATCGATTCTCTCTCACTCTCCATTTTCGAGCTCTCTCAACCTTCTCCCTCTCTCGATATCTCTCCTTCTTAGATTCGACACTCTCTCTCGCAATCGTTCGATTTCTTCGTCGTCTCTCTCTCTCTCTCTTTCGTTTGAATTTCTCTTCGTCACCCTGGTCGTGCACTGCTTGTCGTCGAATTCCCCTGTGTGGCTCTCTCTCTCCTACCTTATTTGAATCAGTGCTCGACACCCCAACCGTCGACCTTTGTTCGTCTTCCTCTCTTTCTCTTCCCTCTCACTTTCGATCAAAACCACATTGCCCAAACCCTCCTCCACGAGAATCTGTTGCCAATCAAGCACCAAACCAGCAGGTTCGAGCCCCACCCTGATTCAGTTCTGATAGTGTTGCGTTTTGCTTAGGCACGGCTACGAAAGTAGAGTTTTCTAGGGTTATGACTCGAGTCACCGAGAGAGTTGGTTCCAAAAGGTGTTCGTTCGATCAGGTAATCGATTTCGACCTTAGCTCTATGAATTTAATATTCTTAAACGACCTAAAACCATTGTAACTTTTGGTTTGGCAGGGTCGTGAACTTGAACAATATGTAAAAAAAAAAAAGAATTCTGATGAGGGTCGGTCACTTGGGACTCAACTCACATTATTAACTCATGGGTAAGTTTCGATAGCTTTGTCCTTATGTTTTAACGTATTGGATTGGTTAATTATTGTGTATCAATCCAAGTGTGACCCCAAGGGCAATTATCTGTAAGCTTTCGTTGTAGTTAGGCTATCGAATTGGCTTTTAGGCGACCTTATTTCGATATCCTAATCTTGATCGGCTATGTAAATCAAATTGGTTGTTGGTGATTTGGCTCGACCTTAAAAAAAAAAAGAAAACAACCTACTTAATGCGAACAATTGCCTATGTGTTTGTTAGGTTCTAAAGGAGTGAGTCGTTAAGTTGAAGGAAAGGAGTAGAGAACTTGGATTCCCATCTAAAAGTAAGTAGCCATTTGGAAATCTCAGGCAAGCTCACTAGTGAGAGAACTTGTGGCGTGGTTTGTGGTTTTGATTTATGATAACACGTATGTAGGTATACCGACCAAGTGAATGATTAGAATCTTATGTTGCATGTGAGACAAATATGCTTTGTTACCTGCGTTGTAGAATTGATTGTTTATTCTGGTATTTGTTAGCATGTTATAACTTGATGGAACTCGTATGTGTGATTTGGATTGATGGTACTTGATTTGCCTAATTTATTACTCATTGTTTGTGTCTGGGTTGTGTGAAGGTAGCCTGGTTATTGGAATGTGTGTGTGGCTAAGCTAGCAGTTTGCTTGTAATTTGACCCCTACTAGAATGACCTTAAGGGTCGAATGGGTCTGAAATCTAAGAAGGCTAGATACTCGTGCTTGTAAAGCTCATGCTCGTAGACCTTGTGACTTCCCTAAGTGGTTCCTAAACCTCAGATTGGAAAAGCTAGGGATGTGGGATGCACTCCTACATTCACTGTGTGGCTCGGGGGTGGTTCTCGTCGAGCTAGTAGAGGTTGGATGTGTTCCACCATTCGGTGTGTGGCTCATGGGTGATTCCCATCGAGCTGATGAATTGTTGGACACGTTCCTCCATTTGGTGTTTGGCTCAAAAGGCGTGTCTCGAGCGTGTGGATGGTTGGGTGCCTCATCATCCAGTGTGTGGCTCCAAGGTGATTCTCGTCAAGTGTATGGATGCGAAGACTTGTTCTTTCATCCGGTGTGTAGGCTTGGGACGAGTCCCCGTGGCTAGGGGCATGAGGGTTATCTTTAAATGGATCGTATCCCGTAGCGAAAACGTTGGAATCGCTTTTGTCCGCAATTACGTTGTTGAATTATGTACAAAACAGTAATTAAGTAAGCATAAATGGAAAATAAGAGTTTTTACCTTTGAAGAAACATTTTCTTGTGATCCTTCTCCAATCTCATATTCGTTCTCAACGATCAACCCAAACACCTCCAAAAAGTCTTCTTCGTTGTTCTCTAGGAGAGGGAGAATGGTGGGAGTTCCCTTTTGGTTTTTGGAGATTTTCTCTTTGGGAGAGAATTTGAGAATTGAGAGAATTTTTTTGTTATGGAAATCCCTATTTCCCAAAAATGAACCATTAACCCTAAAATGCATCTGCATGCATTCTTATATAGGGAGGGAGGATGGAGATAACTTCTTCCACCCATTATCCCACTAAATGCATAAATTACGCATTATATATTAAGCACATCACATTTGCATAATTGCATAATATAAGGTATCTCATACCTTATTATGCAAATGGGATACCCTATATTGTGCAAATCATATTTGCATAATTGTATTATAAAGTATCATATACTTTACTTGAATCATATTCAATTTTGCTTGTCTCTCAATTCAGTTATTTCCTCTAGTATTTAATATGAAACAATTTCATACTAAAACAATATTTAGAAATTAATCCAAATATAGTATATAGTATAACTCTCATTTACGAAATTGAACACTTCAAGTTCGCTCCAAAAATTTATGCCCTCAATATATCTATGTTGAGCCAACGGAGGGACCTAATTGGACCTACAGTTCATGAGCTCCAATAATACGAGGTGGCCCGATCAAACTCTTTGACTCGGTTGACCAACATTCATTAACTACGAGTCACTCTACTATAGACTCGTAGTTGCACTCTCCTCACTGCAGGACAAGTTGTATCCATTGATTTAACCAATGCCTGTGAGTCGGCCCTTCACAGGTTATTCGTAATCACAGTTGGGTCAAATTGTTGGGTTTTATGCCCTAAAACTCGTAGTTTTTAATTTTGTAATTTGTTCCAATTTATTCAATAAAATGTTATTATCACTGTTCATTCAAATATTGTTGAATTCCAAATGTTTGCCTTAAATTAACCCTAAATCCAATAAACTAACATCCTAGGTTGTATTATATATCTTGAACTGTGTGTAAAGACATACAGGGATCAAGGTTCAAGAAATAGTCTAAAGGGTTTATAGTATAGGGATGAGGTTGGGTACCTTATCCTGGTGACACTATGGATATGACCCACTTTATATTTGATAAAAACAAAGTGATCCATCGTGTTCGTGTAGGTGACATGTGAGTGGGGGTATCCTATGTGATGAGCTCACATAAGACCGGACCACGAAATAGTAACTAATAGATGTAACTCTGTTGACTAGTTAGGTTTCTATTTCAATAGGATGATCTAGACAACTTGATCTTAATCCTAAGCAGGTTACGAACTCCTGTTTATAAGGGATTGTCCTTTGATTAGTATAGGTGAGAGTGGCCTGAGATGTCAACTCAACAAGCCTACCTTCTTGAGGACAAAATCGTGTGGGCAGCTGAGGACTTAACCTAACAAGATGGAATTCACTCCTTCCCAAACTTAGGGTAAGTATATGAGTGTTCCCTTAAGTGGTACCTCTGGGACTTGAACAAATGGTAGTGAGAGGGATTTCTATTTATTGGTTGGACCATAAACAGGTTGTTCATTAGAGGAGTGTTGGGATTTATGCCCTAAACTCGTGTATTTGTAATTATTCAAGAAAAAGAATAAAAGTGTTATTTTTCCTTTAATCTTGTATTCTCGTAATTACAAACTTAAATCCATAAACTAAGCTCCAGGGTCACATTTAGGAGATCTTGAACAGTGTGTGATTGACACATATCTAGGATCAAGTTCAAGTAAATGACCCGAATGGTCTATAGTACATGGATTAGGTTGCGAACCTCATCCTAGAAACACTATGGATGCGACTCACTTTGTATTTGATACAAATGAGGCGATCTAGCTCGTTCATGTAGTTGACATGCGAGTGGGGGAATCCTGTGCCATGAGATTGTACAAGACCGGACCAAGAATTGTTAGACCACTCTAGTAACACTGTTGATAGATTATGGCTAATAATTCAAAGATGACCATTAGTGACTCAACCTGAATCTTGAGGGAGTTGTGAACTCTTGTCTGTGGGGGGTTTATCCTTAAACTAGTACGGGTGAGAGTGGTCATAACTGCCGAATCAATAAGCCTACCTTCTCAGGGATGAAACCTGGTAGGGAGCTGGGAACTCAACTTCGCAAGAAGAAATTCACTTGTTCCCGAACTAGGGTAACTAGATAGGTTGTTCTCTTAAGAGCTGAATCCAGGTCTTGAACAGCGGGGCCTCTCCCTCTTGCTGACTCGAGAGGGATATTGCTTATGGTCGGACCATAAACTTGTTGTTCATTAGAGGATCATTGGTGCTTAAGGTGCAAGAAGTAGTGTTAGGGGTAAAATGGTAATTTGACTCAGTTGTGACTACGAACGACCTGTGAAGGGTTGACTCACAAGCATTGGTTAAATCAATAGACACAACTTGTCCTACAATGAGGAGAGTGCAGCTACGAGTCTGTAGTGGAGTGACTCGTAGTTAACGAATGTTGATTAACAGTGTCAAAGAGTTTGATTAGTTAATCTTGTATCGTTGGAGCTAATGATTTGTAGGTCCATTAGGTCCCTCGATTGGCTCAACATGGAATTGAATGAGAGTATAAAGTTTTGGAATGAATTTGAAGTGTTCAAAATCAATTTAGGGAATTATATCGATTATATATGATATAATTGATATAATATATAGTTCAATGTGAATATGATTCATAATGAACCTAATTATGCCTAATTATGGAATTAAGGCATAAACTAAGGAAGTAATTTGAGAGACATGAAATTAAATTTGATTAAATTCAATTTATCCACCTTATGTAAATATGATTTACATAATTAGGTATTTGATACCTTATATTATGCATAATTAGTGGAGTTAGTGGCATAATGGGTGGAGAATTTGTCTCCACCCACATTGTCTATAAAAGCATCCTTTTGGATGCATTTGGCAACACATGAGTCATTTGTGTAGTTTTGCAATTGGGCAAACACAAATCATTCTCTCAAATTCTCTCCACTTTCCCTAGTCTCCAAAAAGAGATCTCACCTCTCTCCCTCTCCTAGAGAACAATCGAGAAGGCTATTTGGAAGTGTTCAAACGTTCGATCGTAGAGAACGAAGAGATCGTTGACGACGAGAAGATTACGCGAAGAGTTTGGTCTTCAAAGGTAATCCCCTAATTTCTTTTTGCTTTCAATGGTATGTTTAGCATTAGTTTTCTGTTTGAGTATTTTTTATGATACATAATCAAGAACAACGACGATGATTCGCTTCTGCACAGGATTCAATCCCTTCAAGGAGCACTGATACTTAAGGCCATAGATGTAACCTAGGGGTAAAACGGTAATTTGACCTAGTTGGTATTACGAACACTCGTGAAGGATTGACTTGTTGTTATTGGTCTATATCCATGGGCACATAAATATATCTACAGTGAGAAGAGTGCAACTACGGGTCTTTAGTGGAGTGTACATGCAGTTAACGAAGTAGTTAATGAGATTGACCAATTAATCTTGTATCGTTGGAACTTCTGATCTGTAGGTCCATTAGGTCCCCTTCTTAGCTCGTAAAGGATGCTGAGATTATTTGATCTTGAATAGAATTTGAAATGTTCAAATTCGATTAGAGAATCAATATAATGTATTATGATGCATTATAATATAAAGTTTCTATTTTTATTAAAACTTTATAATATAAATTTAATTTTGGATATGATTCAAAATTAATTTAAGAGAGAATTTAATATTTGAAAGAGTACAAATATTAACTTTATGTGAATGAGATTCATATTAAATTTTGGAATTAATACACATGAGATGTACATTAAAACTATAGGTTATGGGAGAGTTATATTTGAATATGATTCAAATATAAAACCGAATTAAATATGTGATATTTAATGTGGTAATTAATTAATTGATTTGATTAATTTTAATTAAATTTGATTTAATAAAATTAATTGAATTAAAACTATGGGTTATATACATTTAAATATGATTTAAATGAATTAAATTTAATTGATTTAATTAATAGTTAATTAAATTAATTTGATTTGATTTAATTTTAATTAAATTAAATTAAATAGATCATGATTTTACGCACGGTTTACTCTCTCCCTCTTCCTCTCTCTCACGTGTATCAATCAATAAACACAGGAGGGAAGGATGATCAGAATCGATCGATTGATTTGGTGGAGAGATTTTTTGCTGAAATTCTCTCTAAAAAATTTCTCTCTCAATCTCTCTATATTTTTTTTCTTTTCGCACGATTTCAAGATTTGATTCCCACAAACCAAATCACCTAATTCAGAGGATAGGAAGATACCCTTTTGGTGGTGTTGAATAAAATTCCAGAAGCAAATCAGTGTTTGCAAAATTCTAAATACTCAGGTAAGGATTCTGAATCCCTTTTTTCTTATGAATTGTTTTTTATTTTTCCTTTTTGCCAATATACTAGTATTTTAGAAATCAGTATCAATACGATAAATTCAATTGTCTTTCGCTGCAATTGGTTTATCGAAACCAACAAAAATTACCCTTTTTACCCCTGTGATTACCTCTTGCTCCTTAAGTACCATTGATCCTCTAATGAACAACTAGTTTATGGTCCTACCATAAACAAAGTCCCTCTCGGACCAATGAGAAGGTGGGACCCCATTGTTCAAGACCTGGATGCGACCCTTAAGAGAACAACCTATCTAAATTTTCTAGCTCGAGAACGAGTGAATTCCATCTCGCGGGGTTAAGTTCCCAGCTCCCGCGAGGTTTTGTCCATGAGAAGGTAGGCATATGAAAATGACAACTCTGGCCACTTCACCCATACTAGTCTAAGGACAAACCCCGTAGACAGAAGTTCCTAACCCGCTCAAGATTCAGGTCAAGTCACTAATGGTCATCTATGAACTATTAGACCTAATCTGTTAACAGTGTTACATCAGTAGGCTAATAATTTGTAGTCTGGTTTTATACGAACTCATCACATAGGATGCCTCCACTTGCATGTCTACATGAACGAGTTGAATCGCCTCGTTTGTATCAAATACAAAGTGGGTCGCATCCATAGTGTTACCAGATTGAGGTTCCCAACTTTATCCATGTACTATAGACCATTTGGGTTACAAATTTGAAAACGATCCTACCTATGTGTCTATTACACACTGTTCAAGTTCTCATAACTATAACCCTGAAGCTTAGTTTATTGGATTTAAGTTTTAAATGCGATCGAGAACACGAGAAATGGTGAATAATAACTCTTTATTGATTTCACCAAACACTTACAAACTACACGAGTTTTAAGGCATATAAAACCCCAACAAACTCCCACTTGATCTAAAGCTAGTGGAGTACGACTTTACAAATAATGTAAATACAATAAACTAGGGCATTGAATACCTTTGTACAAAATACCCCCATTTGCCCTAGTCAGGGTATCACTCGTAGACCTAGACTCTCTATGTGACTCTCAAACACTTAGTCGTGAGAGCCTTTGTAAAAGGATCAACAGTGTTGTGCTCCGAAACTATTTTTGTGACAACCACGTCCCCTTGATGCACAATTTTTTGTATCATGTGATACTTTCGCTCGATGTATTTTTTCCTCTTATGACTTCGAGATTCCCTCGAATTCGCCACTGCACCACTATTATCACAATAAAGGGTGACTGCCAAATTAATATTTGGAACAACTTACAAATCTGTCATGAATTTCCTTAGTCAAACTGCCTCTTTAGTTGATCATAAGTTCGTCGACAATCCGATCAAATACAATTATATAACTGATCTAGATTAAATACTTGCAATTCTTAATAGTGGACCTGGTCGAACCACAAGAAACAATGAATTTCAACTTTCCAAAACTATATTCCAAAAGAAAGCAAAAAGAGAAAAAATGGGAGTTTTGAATATTTTGGTTTGAAAAAAAGTAAATAAAATAAAAACAAGGAATAAAATAGGAGAGAGAAAGTATTTAGGAAATATCAAATCTTATCAATTTCCAGTTCATAGGTGCGGTTGTACCAATTGTAATATAGATTTCAGGCATTCATGATGGATTATAACTAAATCAGCAAATAACTTGGCTAGCTGATGGCATGCAAATATGCTATCTTATTTCTATATTTTAGCTAGTTTTTATACTTAAAACATGGGCTTTCATGGAATTTTATGGTTAATTTCAGGAAATTGAGCTTGAGAAGTAAGAACTGAGTGTTTTCAGACTATTTTGGTACAATTTGGAACATGTGTATGCTTAATTGAAGACCCAAGCAAAATCTAGATTTATTTTGAGTATAATAAATATACTGAGAGATTCTACATCAAATCACGATTCCAACGCATCAAATCGGAGGTCATTTGGACACCCGAGCGAAACGATATGACAAAAATGGTTGCACTGGGCTGGCTGGCAGCAAGCACAGCGTTGCAATGCCATGACCAGCGTTGAAACGCCGTACCGAAAAGCCCTATAAATAAAACATGTTGTTTTCATTGCAAGAGGAGCCGAAATTGATAGTTTTTTACCCTAATTTCGAAATACACACTCTAAGATGAGAAATAAAAGCATTCTTTGGGAGCCAAAACGTTTGTGGAGGTTCGAGATTGTGACGGGAGCTCAGGATCGAGGGACCGATATCAACACATAAGTTTTATTTCTCTTTCTCTTAGTTTGTAATTGAGTTTAAAGACTTTTCCTATGACTTTAGCTTGTTTTTATGGTGATTTAGAGTGGCTAGAAGTTGTAGTTAGGATTTGATTTACATGTTTAAGACTTATTTGCTTTTCTATTGAATTATGTTTTGTTATTTATTTTTGGTAATTCGTTCTTCAAATTTTTAATCTTGTTGGTTTAAGTGGACTCGAGAGAAAAAGCTTAGATTAGAGCAAAGTTGTCAAAACTCTTAGAAGTCTGGCATGAGAATGACCTAGAAGTCTAAGGGAAACACATAAAGAAGTTACTTAATATCGTGCATGCTTAGATTTTATTTCGAAACTATAGAATTTATTGTGTGTGCGAGGCTCACTAAGGATCGAGAGACTTTTTTGAGTATCTTACTTCTTGTTTAAAAATTCATGATATTAGTTCATTGCATGTGTTAAATAATGAATTAACTTGTGAAATCAACTTCCTCAATTCTATCATATTCGTGTCTCCAATTCATGATATAAGTGGACACGAGAGAAAAAGCTTAGATTAGAGCAAAGTTGTCAAAACTCTTAGTGATGGAGATCTAATCCCCTTAAGTAGTGGAAACGAGTTTGGAATCGTAATATCCAAGTTTATTTTGGTTGAAATGCGAAAACCAGTACATTGATAAAAACAGAACAAACATGCATTTTCTAATCTCATTAGGCATGGAGATATACATGCAAAACATGCTTAAGTTTAACAATTAAACTAAAAAGGGAGAAAACGTATTACCTTTGTAGTTTTTCCTCGAACAGAAACTCCTTGCTCCTAGAGAATTCAGCAATACAGCAACCCAGGAACTCCTCTATAATTTCCAGCAGGAACACAACTACTTGGAGAACCTTCTATTCTCTGAGTGCTTAGACCAAATCCTTTCTGGGAAGGAATTCCAACAATTGGAACATTTTTGGGAATTGTGAGAGTGAAAAGGGAGAGAGTTTTTCTGAGTTCTACCACCAATCGATTAATCGATCTCCCAAAAACTGACTCCTTTCTCCCTGTTAAGCTATCGATAGGGAGAAGGAGAGGGAAAGTGAGGAACGTGTCTATGACACGTTCCCTCATTTTAATTTAGAATAAAATTAATAATAATTAAATCAAATTTAATTATTAATTTAAATCACATTTAAATACAACAAGTTAAATATCATATATTTAATTTTGATTAAATCACATTTAATCAATATTTTCCTCTAACCTATAGTTTTAATGTACATCTAATGCACATTAAATTTTAACCTATAGTTTTCAAATATGAATCACATTCACATTTGAATTTAATATTTGAACTCTTTCAAATATTCTCTCATATAATTTAATATGAATAATATTCACATTAAATTTATAATATAGAGTTCCAAAACTATATATTATATCGTATCAATATACATTAAGTTTATTACCTTATGAATTTGAACACTTCAAATTCAAACGATCTAAGAACCCTTTACGAGCTAGAAGGTGAACCTAATGGACCTACAGATCAGAAGCTCAACGAGATTGCTCGGTTAATCTCATTAACCTCCCAATCAACATTCGTTAACTGCGGGAACACTCCACTAAAGTTCTGCAGTTGCACTCTTCTCACTGCAGATATATTTCTGTGTCCATGAATATTGACCAATAACAGCAAGTCAATCCTTCACGAATGTTCGTAACACCAGCAGGGTCAAATACCATTTTACCCCTGGGTTACATCTTGTGCCTTAAGTACCAGTGCTCCTCTAATGAACAATTGGTTTGTGGTCCTACCAACAAACAGAGTCCCTCTCGGGCCAATGAGAGAGTCAGGCCCTTTGTTCAAGTCCCGGAGACACCACTTAAAGTAACATTTCTCTACTTACCCTACTAGGCGGGAATGAGTGAATTCCATCTTGCTAGGTTAAGTTTCCAGCCGCTCACTCGGTCTTGTCCCCAAGAAGGTAGGCATATTGAGTCGGCGAATCTGGCCACTCTCACCTATACTAGTCAAAGGACAATCCCTCGCGAACAGGAGTTAAGTAACTCGCTTTCGAGATTGAGATCATGTTGCCTAGGTCATCCTAGTGAAATAGAAACCTAACTAGTCAACAGAGTTACAGCTAGAGGTTACTATTTCGTGGTTCGGTCTTATGTAATCTCATTACATAGGATATCCCCACTCACATGTCATCTACACGAACACGTTAGGATCACTGTGTTTGTATCGTATACAAAGTGGGTCACATCCATAGTTTTCCCAGGGTAATGTACCCAAAACCTTATCCCCTAACTATAGACCCTTTAGGCTGCATCTCGAACTAAGATCCTTTATATGTACACTACATTCAGTTAAAGACACATTTAACAGCCTTGGATGTTTAGTTTATTGGATTTAGGGTTTATACAAAGGCAAACTCGTAGATAACGAACAATAACTCTTTATTGAAAAAATAACACTTTATTACATTAATTAGAACATAATTACAAACTACGAGTTTTAGGGCACAAACCCCAACAAACTGTCACTTGAACTAAAACTCTAGTGGGGTACATCATAATCTAAAACAGTGGTTACAGAGATAAAAATACAATAAACTAGGGCATCCATATACCTCATTACATATCTCCCACTTGCCCTAGATTGGCCTATGTACATATCTCGTAGACCTAGACTTTCCAGATGACCCTCGAACATTTTAGCCGTGAGAGTCTTCGTAAATGGATAAGCAATATTGTGCTCTGAAGCGATCTCCGTGGCTGTCACATCTCCTCGTTGCTCTATTTCTCGTATCAGGTGATACTTCCTCTCGATGTGCTTGCCTCGCCTATGGCTGCGAGGTTCCTTCGAATTGGCTACCGCACCACTGTTGTCATAGTATAAGGTGATGGAAAATTTAATATTTGGAACAACTTCCAAATAAGTAAGGAATTTCATTAGCCAAACAGCCTCCTTAGCTGCTTCATAAGCAGCGACATACTCCACCTCCATCGTGGAGTCAACGATGCTCCTTGCTTGATGCTTCACCATACTATAGCTCCCCCATTAAGGGTGAAAACTGATCTCGATGTGGATTTTCGAGAATCCTTATCGGTCTGAAAATCAGAATCAGTGTATTTAGTAAGGATCAAATCCTTAGTCTCATACACAAGCATATAGTCTCTCGTTCTCCTAAGATACTTTAGGATATTTTTAACTGTTGTCTAGTGGTCTAACCCTGGATTGGACTGGTACCTACTGACTATTCCCACTGCATAACAAATTTCTGCCCTCGTGCACAGCATAGCATACATTAAGCTACCTACAGCAGAGGCATAGGGAATACGTCTCATATCCTGAACTTCTTAAGGTGTCTTAGGACACTGTTCCTTAGACAGATGAACTCCATGCCTGAAGGGTAATAATCCCCTCTTGGAATTCTGCATCGAATATCAGAACAACATTTTGTCGATATAAGACGCTTGAGACAGAGCCAGCGATTTGTTCTTGGAATTCCTGAAGATCTGAATCCCAAGAACATATTGCGCCTCTCCCAAATCTTTCATTTGGAATTGGAACGCCAACCAATTCTTTATGTCAGTTAGGTATCCTACATCATTCCCAATGAGTAGGATATCATCCACATAAAGTACTAAGAAAGCTATTTTGTCGTTGATGATCCTCTTGTAAACACAAGGCTCATCAACGTTTTGGTCAAAGCCATAAGACTTGATCGCAGTATCAAATCTTATATTCCAAGATCTGGATGCTTGTTTCAACCCATAAATGGATCGATTGAGCTTCCAAACTTTTTGCTCCTGACCTTGGGTTATGAACCCTTATGGCTGAGACATATAGATGCTCTCGTCAAGATTACCATTCAAAAAGGTTGTCTTGACGTCCATTTGCCAGATTTCATAATCATAAAACGCGGTTATGGACAAGAGTATCCTTATAGACTTCAGCATAGCAACAGGGGAAAAAGTTTCTTCATAGTCAACTCTTTCACTTGGGTAAAACCCTTTGCTACAAGTCTAGCCTTAAAGGTTTGTACCTTTCCGGCTGCATCTCTCTTTCTCTTATAGATCCATTTACACCCTGTGGGTCTAACCCCTTCAGGTTGGTCTACAATTTTCCATACTAAATTGAAGTTCATTGACTCCATTTCAAGGTCCATGGCTTTGATCCATTTATCCTTGTCTACGTCATTCATTGCCTATTTATAAGACAATAGATCTTCCACGCCGTCATCAGGTATGACAACTTGAGTTTCAGCTAAATCAAAGTAGTGGTCAGGTTGGGAAACAACCCTCCCACTGCGTCGAGGCATTCCCAACGATTGAGAAGGCCGAGACTGACTTGAAGTGTTGGCTCCTCCATCAACTCTTGATGAAGGTCCAGCTTGATCAACAACTCTTGTTGGTTCATCTGTAGCTTCATTTAGCACTAATTTACTACGTGGTTTATGGTTCCTCATGTGATCTTCCTCCAAGAAAGTGGCGTTTGTCGATACAATCACCTTATTTTCTTGTGGTTCGTAGAAAAGACCACCTCTCGTTTCTTTGGGATAACCAAAAAATTTGCATAATCTTGAACGAGGTTCCAATTTGTTTGGGTTTGTCACTAGCACGTGTGCCGGACAACCCCAAATCCTAAAGTGTTGTAAACTAGGTTTACGCCCATTCCACAATTCAAAAGGTGTTTCTGAAACACTCTTTGATGGAACAGTGTTCAAGATTTGAACTGCAGTCTCTACTGTGTATTCCCAAAACGAGGCAGGCAATTGAGCATAGCTCATCATAAAACGAACCATGTCCAACAAGGTTCTATTTCTCCTTTCTGACACATCATTTTATTATGGTGTATTAGGTGATGAGAGTTTAGATTTAATTCCATGTTCTATCATATAGTCCTGGAATCTCAAATTCATATACTCTCCACCTCGATCGGATCGAAGTGTTTTAATGGTTTTCCCTAATGCATTCTCTACTTCAGCCTTATACTCTTTGAACTTTTCAAGAGCCTCATACTTGTGATGCATTAGGTATAGATAACCAAACCTCGAATAATCATCTATGAAAGAGATGAAATCTTCGTACCCTCCTCGAGGTTTAACATTCACCGGACCACAAAGATCCGAATGTACAAGTTCTAAGGGCTCTATGGCTTTGTAACCTTTTCCTGTAAAAGGTTGCTTGGTCATTTTACCTTCCAAGCAAGATTCGCAAGGAGGTAAAGAATCATCTTCTAACTTATTTAGAAGTCCATTCTTAGATAATCTCTCAATCCAGTTGAGATTTATATGACCAAGTCTAAGATGCCATAGATAGGTATTATTATGAGAATTTTTTTGCCTTTTACTTTGAGTATTGCAGTTTTAAACATCTCATGATTTAAAATTGCTTTAGTTTGATTCGGTTTAAGTACATACAATCCGTTTTTCAATTTAGCATAACAAATATTGACACCCTCTTTTAAAATGAACGCTTCATTTAATGAAAAGGAAATACAATATCCAAGTTCTATTAAACAAGAGATAGAAATTAAGTTCCTCTTAATCTTAGGAATTATATACAGATTTTTTAATAAAATAAATCTATCTCCGAAAAAAAGCTTGGCATCTCCCACTGCACGAGCTGAGATGACGTCTCTCGTTCCGACCCTGAGCGTCGTCTCACCCTTTTCGAGCTCCTTGAAGGAACTAGTTTCCTGAAACGAAGAGCAAACGTGATTAGTGGCTCCTGAATCAAGTATCTAGGTAAAATCATCATTTTCCACTAAGAAAGTTTCAAGAACAAGTAAATCTAATTTACCTTTCTTCTCTTTGAGCTCAACAAGGTATTTTGGGAAGTTTCGCTTCCAGTGCCCATCCACGTTGCAGTGGAAACATTTTTCTTTGTCTGCAACCTTGGCTTTTCCCTTGCCTTTATCAGCAGCATGTGCCTTCTCTTTCCCTCCTGTCTTCTTCTTTTGAGTCTTCTTAAGCCCAGAAGATGAACCACAGGACTTAGTCCCAGAGGATGAACCCTTTTGGAACCTTCTGGAATGGGCAAACATATTTGCCTCTCCATCAGCCTGTCCCTTATTCTTCATAAGAGACTGGAAAGTTTGTAGTTCATTAAGGAGAGTAGTCAGGTTATACTCTATCTTGTTCATCACCACATTGCTGCAGAATTGCAGGAAATGCTTCGGAAGAGATTCCAGGATGAACGAGACCTGACTTTGCTCGTCAGGCACTTAGTTGCCCTTGGTTAGGAGGTTTACCCTGACAGGCAGTCTGACCGCTCCGTTCATCTCAGCCATGTTGAAGTGGACCATCAGATCAAAAGTGTGTTCTCTCACCGATCACCCCTCCTTCATACGGGAGTTATAAACGTATTTGAGGGATTCGTGTCGAAGCTGTTTAGACGGTTGTCCAAACATATCCTGCAACGAACTCATGATCTCACGAGCTGAGACCATGCCCTCGTGCTCTTTGGCTAGAACTTCAGAAACACTAGCCAAAATGTAGACCTTGGCCTTATCATTGGCCTTGATACAGCGGTCGTACGCCTCCTTAATAGATTGAGGTGCGTTTCGAGCAGGGACCTGAGGACATTCCTTAGTCAGTACAAACCATAGGTCGTTAACAACAAGAATCGTATTCAAGTTGGACTTCCACGTAGTAAAATTTTTACTAGTTAAACGATCGCTTTTTAGTAAGGCTATTATTGAGGACGACATGCTGAAAATCTAAAATAGTTCTAATTAGTTATGCCTTTTAACCCATTAAAAAACCAATCATGTTTAGAAAAATTATTAAGGAACCCTAATGTTTAAACTAAACCCAATGTTTAAATTAAACCTTTAATTTTGCAACAATATTTCAAGGGTTTAGAACAAAAGCCTCCGTCCGGCGGTGAGTCATTCCTCCCTTAAATTGAGACTTTCTCAGCCAATTCTCACTACCAAAACATTTCATGTCCCAATGGTCCTTAGCTACTGTTTGTTTGGTTAAGGACTTGTTAACTAGCTTAACTCATCCCGTAAATGTGACCCTACCATTTTCAGATCCAATAGGTCCGAGCAAACAGGCTACTATTAAGAAAGACAACTGTT
Organism: Trichosanthes cucumerina; assembly: GCA_036507285.1. Lineage (NCBI taxonomy): Eukaryota > Viridiplantae > Streptophyta > Magnoliopsida > Cucurbitales > Cucurbitaceae > Trichosanthes > Trichosanthes cucumerina. The sequence continues at coordinate 29,709,067 of CM071839.1, forward strand.
GGCAAATTACCTAAGAGACCCTATCCATTTTTGGAGTTCACGGTGTTCCGATCCCTATAGTCAGGCCCTCTGTAGGGTTTGGCTATTCCCGGACAACCTAGCAGACGGACTATAGAAATCTCACGGTGCGACCTAATGGAGGAGACCGTAGGATACGTTGACACGCGTCCTGCTCCCATTTAGTATGGATACTTCCTTCATTCACCTTGGTATTGAACCGTGCAAACACATACCATAGGGGGACGCCCTATTGACGCCGCGTAGCCGAGCATGGAACTCACGGTGTGAACTCTTGAGAACGTGAGAGTAAAATTGATGCGAACATCTCGTAATCCCACTGAAGCTCCTAAGATTAGGGTATAGGTTTAACTTAGTCGGATTCTGGCTAAAAGAATCTATCTAAGTCTATGCCTATTATAATTGTTATTACTAGGACTTTTAACCTTATGTCTAGGTGAATAAACATTTTAATTACCTAGATATAAAATAGAACTAAGGTTAATTCAACTCAAGTTCTGGATTAGTTTCCAGGTAGGAGGTGTGTTAGTTGCAGTCGACAAAAGTACCCCAACCTTAGACAAAACTTCACCAGTAGAGTTCTCTTATAACCAAAGTCCTAATGTCCTACTTTAAACTATTTAAAATATTATGTAAGACTAATTTCTAATCCTATTAGAAATTAAAACTTAGGTCTAAATTAATTTTAAACAATTTAAAACTAATTTAATTTTAACCCAAGTTCCTATGTTTGCATGTATTTTTTTTATTATAGGTTATGGTTTCTAAAACCCCTTTAATTTATAACTTTTATAAATTTAATAATTAACCTATGACAAAGAAACTATATTATAAAACCAATATTGGAATTATAAATAAAGTATTCAACTAATTGAACAATTAAATTACTTAAAATAAAATAACATTTATTTTAAACTAAGTAATTACATGCTCCATGCAATTTATTTTCCATATAATCTAATTATAACAATTATAATTAATTACTCATGAAAAATAAATTAATCATGCATTTAAACCATATTCATATAACAATTATACAAATAAAATGCATGAACATGCTTATCCTAAGGTGGGAAAAAATCTAAATGACATTTATAAAGAAATACAGTTGTAAAACCGGAATAAATTGGCCCCTAAAGTGCAAAATAATAAAATTACTCTAATTTTATTACATAAACCGGTCCAAAACTCCTTGAACCAGGCTTGAACCGCTCGAACCGGACTAGAAAAATAATAAGCGAATCGCTCGAACCGGCCAAGAAGCAAAGATTTTGGCATCACGGCGGCGTTAACGCTGGCGATGCAGCGCGTTACGCAACGCCCATCGCGCCGTCGCACGCGCCGCGCTATAGAGGTAGCGCGTAACGCCGAGGGCGTTGCAACACCACGTGACGACACCCGGAGCTCCCGCGTCGATAGGAAGGGAGGCGTTGCGCGACGCCGTTCTCGATGTTAACGCTGATGAACGGCGTTACAACGTTGTCGCTCGCGCAAAGCAACTTTCTTCTTCGAGCACAGCAGCAACAATCATCAATTTCTCCTTCGAATCTCAACCGAATTGCACGAAACTGGTCCCGAACGACTCTTAACTCGAATATAGACACAATAATGCACTTAATTGCCCAAAACACATGGGCCTTTACATACAAATTGATCAAATCAAAAGAAAACTATGGCCAAAATATTCCTAAACTAGTTTTACAGCAAACCAAAATGAATTTCCCACCAAATCAATGCAATTTTGTTTCAACCAAAGAAAAACAAGCATTGCTCTGATACCAATTGATGGAGATCTAATCCTCTTGAGTAGCGGAAATGAGTTTGGAATCGTAACATGCAAGTTTGTTTTGGTTGAAATGCAAAAACCAGTACATTGATAAAAACAGAACAAACATGCATTTTCTAATCTAATTAGGCATGGAGATATACATGCAAAACATGCTTAAGTTTAACAATTAAACTAAAAAGGGAGAAAACGTATTACCTTTGTAGTTTTTCCTCGAACAACAACTCCTTGCTCCTAGAGAATTCAGCAATACAGCAACCCAGGAACTCCTCTGTAATTTCCAGCAGGAACACAACCACTTGGAGAACCTTCTATTCTCTGAGTGCTTAAACCAAATCCTTTGTGGGAAGGAATTCCAACAATTGGAACAATCTTTTTGGAAATTTTGAGAGTGATAAGGGAGAGAGAGTTTTTCTGAGTTCTACCACCAATCGATTAATCGATCTCTCAAAAACTGACTCCCTTCTCCCTGTTAAGCTATCGATAGGGAGAAAGAGAGGGAAAGTTGGGGAACGTGTCTGTATGACGCGTTCTCTCATTTTAATTTAGAATAAAATTAATAATAATTAAATCAAATTTAATTATTAATTTAAATCACATTTAAATAAAACATGTTAAATATCATATATTTAATTTTGATTAAATCACATTTAATCAATATTTTCCTCTAACCTGTAGTTTTAATGTACATCTAATGCACATTAAATTTTAACCTATAGTTTTCAAATATGAATCACATTCACATTTGAATTTAATATTTGAACTCTTTCAAATATTTAATTCTTTCATATTATTTAATATGAATCATATTCACATTAAATTTATAATATAGAGTTCCAAAACTATATATTATATCATATCAATATACATTAAGTTTATTCCCTTATGAATTTGAACACTTCAAATTCAAACGATCTAAGAACCATTTTACGAGCTAGAAGGTGGATCTAATGAACCTACAGATCAGAAGCTCCAACGATACGAGATTGCTCGGTTAATCTCATTAACCTCCCAATCAACGTTCGTTAACTGCAGGAATACTCCACTAAAGTCCCGCAGCAACACTATTCTCACTGCAGATATATTTCTGTGTCCACAGATAATGACCAATAACAGCAAGTCAATCCTTCACGAATGTTCGTAACACCAGCTAGGTCAAATTATCGTTTTACCCCTGGGTTACATCTTGTGCCTTAAGTATCAATGCTCCTCTAATGAACAATTTGTTTGTGGTCCTACCAACAAACAGAGTCCCTCTCGGGCCAATGAGAGGGTCGGGCCCTTGTTCAAGTCCCAGAGACACTACTTAAGGGAACATTCCTCTACTTACCCTAGTAGGCGGGAAGGAGTGAATTTCATCTTTCTAGGTTAAGTTCCCAACCGCTCACTCGGTCTTGTCCCCAAGAAGGTAGGCATATTGAGTCGGCGAATCTGGCCACTCTCACCCATACTAGTCAAAGGACAATCACTCGCGAACAGGAGTTCGTGAATCCGCTCGAGATTGAGATCAAGTTGCCTAGGTCATCCTAGTGAAATAGAAACCTAACTAGTCAACAGAGTTCTGACTAGAGGTTACTATTTCGTGGTCCGGTCTTATGTAATCTCATTACATAGGATATCCCCACTCACATGTCATCTACACGAACATGTTAGGATCAATGTGTTTGTATCGTATACAAAGTGGGCCACATCCATAGTTTTACCAGGGTAAGGTACCCAAAACCTTATCCCCTAACTATAGACCCTTTAGGTTGTATCTCGAACTGAAATCCTTTATATGTACACTACATTCAGCTAAAGACACATTTAACAGCCTTGAATGTTTAGTTTATTAGATTTAGGGTTTATACAAAGGCAAACTCGTAGATAACGAACAATAACTCTTTATTGAAAAAATAACAGTTTATTACATTAATTAGAACATAATTACAAACTACGAGTTTTAGGGCACAAACCCCAACACTTAGAAGTCTGGCATGAGAATGACCTAAAAGTCTAAGGGAAACACATAAAGAAGTTACTTAATGTCGTGCATGCTTAGATTTTATTTGGAAACTATAGAATTTATTGTGTGTGCGAGGCTCACTAAGGATCGAGAGACTTTTTTGAGTATTTTACTTCTTGTTTATAAATTCATGATATTAGTTCATTGCATGTGTTAAATAATGAATTAACTTGTGAAAACAACTTCATCAATTCTATCATATTCGTGTCTCCAATTGTATATTTATTTTCTATCTTTGTTTTCACCTATCTATCAAAGTTTTGTTGCTTTAGCTAAAATTAAGAATAAGTATCTTGGTAATTAATTAATTATAATTAAAACATATAATATTTGTTTCATAAATTAATATAACACTTATATTAATTCCTATGAAACCCCAACTCATGCATATTATATATTATAACACTTATAACATACTTTCAATGCATAGAGCATGCTTCCTATGGTAGGATTTTAAAATCTATATGGCATATTTTAAGCACATACAATCAGGAATTTTAAATAAAACATACATTCACAATGCATAATTAATTAAACACACTAAAATGGACTGGTTTTGGCATCTAACGCAAGCAAACAACTAAATTATTACAATAATAATCTAGAATTAAAATCGAACCCCTTCGAACCAACTTGCATATGTGTGAACCGGACCGTCAAAAGGTTGAACCGGGCTTTAAAGGATGAGTCGGGCCGCCAAATTGAAGGGAATCGAAGTCACCGCAGTGGAAGTGATTGCGAATCACGCGCTCTTGATTTAGTTACAATGGTAAATTCAAGAACATGAAAAACTAGATTAAGCATATATAATAGAATGGATAGCAAGAATGTTACCTTTGAAGAACCTTTCTTCAAGTGCTCCTCCTCTCTCACGATCAAGATCACCGCAACACGAACTCGTACGAACACCGACACTGCCATCGGATCTTCTCTGTTGTTCTCTAGGTGAGGGAGGAAGGTGGGTTCCCTTTAGGAAAAATGAGGTGTTTTTGTGAGAGAGATGTTTGTTGTCTTGGAACCTTTCCAACAACAACAAAAAGCTAGGAATCACTTAGAATGACTTAACCTAGTTGCATCTCATGCAACCATATATATAGGGGAATGGGATGAAAATGACCATCCTACTCCTCCTTTATTCTCTCTTTAGTATATAGTTTACATATGAATCTAATTCACATTAAAACTATATATTATATCAATTATATCATATATAATGAATATAACACCTCATGTATGAAATTGAACACTTCAATTTCACTCCTAACTTTATACCCTCAATATTACCATATTGAGCCAACGGAGGGATATAGTGGACCTACAGATCATGAGCTCTAATTGTGTGAGATTAACTGATCAAACTCTTGATCCAGTTAATCAATATTCATTAACTACTAGTCACTCCACTATAGACTTGTAGCTGCACTCTCCTCACTGTAGATATTATTGTATCCACTCATATAGTCATTACCCATGAGTCGACCCTTCACAGGTTGTTCGTAATCACAGCTGGGTCAAATTACCGTTTTACCCCCGTGATTACTGCTTGCTCCTTAAGCACCCTTTGGTCCTCTAATGAACAACAAGTCTAAGGTCCTACCTTAGACTCATAGCCTCATAGAGGCGGCCCCCGTTGTTCAAGAGTGAAGTCATTTCTTAAGGGAACAACCTATCTAATTCCTCAGAGAGGAATGAGTGAATTCCATCTTTCACGATTAAGTTCCCACTACCCACGAGGTTACGTCACGAGAAGGTAGGCTTATTGAGTCGGTTACAAGCCACTCTCACCCATACTAGTCTAAGGACAAACCCCATAAGCGGGAGTTCTTAACTTGCTCAGATTGAGTCAAGTCACTAATGACCATCTATAAATTACTAGTCTTATCCTTTTAACGATTGTTACCTTTGGTTAGACTAATAATTTGCGATCGATCTTGTATGAACTCTTCATACAGGATGCCCCCACTCGCATGTCAACTACATGAATGAGTTGGATTACCTCATTTGTACTAATTACAAAGTGGGTCGCATCCATGGTGTTACCAGAATGAGGTTTCCAACCTTATTCTTATACCATAGACTATTTAGGTTATAATCTTGAACTCAACCCAAATAGTGTCCACTATACTGATTTCAAGATAAATGTTATAACCTTGGAGCTTAGTTTATTGGATTTATAAAAGCAAGATTGTAATCTTATCAAAACAAATAACACTTTATTTAATTGATCAAAATTACACAAGTTTAGGGCCTAAATCCCAACAATCTCCCACTTGACCTAAAGCTTGTGGAGTACTAAACATTACAGTAATGTAAATACAATAAACTAGGGCATTTAAACCCTTTGTACAAAATACTCCCACTTTCCCTAGTTGGGGAAGACTTGTAAACCTAGACCTTCTAGGTGACTCTCAAAAACTTTAGCCGTGAGAGCCTTTGTAAACCTAGACCTTCTAGGTGACTCTCAAAAACTTTAGCTGTGAGAGCCTTTGTAAACCTAGACCTTTTAGGTGACTCTCAAAAACTTTAGTCGTCAGAGCCTTTGTAAAAGGATCAGCAATGTTGTGCTCTGAGGCTATCTTCGTGACAATCACGTCTCCTCTATGCACGATCTCCCAGATGAGAGTATACTTCCGCTCTATGTGTTTTCCCCTCTTGTGACTTCGGGGTTCCCTCGAATTTGCCACTGCACCACTGTTATCGCAATACAGCGTGATGGGAAAGTCATATTTGGAACAACTTCCAAATTTAGCATGAATTTCCTTAACCAAACGGCCTCCTTAGCTGCTTCACAAGCTGCTACATATTCGACCTCCATGGTGGAATCAGCGATGCATCCTTGCTTGACACTTCACCATACTACAGCTCCTCCGTTAAGAGTGAATATTGACCCTGATGTAGATTTATGAGAATCTTTATCAGTCTGAAAGTCAGAATCCGTGTATCCTGTAAGGATTAAATCCTTAGCCTCATACATAAGCATGTAATTCCTTGTTCTCCGAAGATACTTAAGGATTGTTTTAACCGTTGTCCAGGGTTCAAGTCCTGGATTGGATTGATACCTACTGACCATCCCAACTGCAAAATAGATGTCAGGCCTAGTACACAACATGGCGTATATCAGGCTCCCAACAGCTGATGCGTAAGGAATCCGTCTCATATCCTCAACTCCGTGAGGTATCTTAGGACACTGTTCCTTAGACAAATGGATTCCATGTCTAAAAGGCAACAAGCCCTTTTTGGAATCTTGCATCTTAAAACTTTGACAACACTTTGTCTATGTAAGATGCTTGAGACAAGGCTAGTGTTTTATTCTTGCAGTTCCGGACAATCTGGATCCCAAGAACAAACTGCGCATCACCCAAATCTTTCATTTGGAACTGCGTAGCTAGCCATTCCTTGATGTCAGTAAGATACCCTACATCATTTTCAATGAGTAGGATATCATCCACATAGAGAATTAGGAAAACGACAGAACTTTTGATGATTTTCTGGTAGACACAAGGTTCATCATCATTCTGATCAAAACCATAAGATCTGATTGCCTCATCAAATCTTATATTCTAGGACCTAGAAGCTTGTTTCAGTCCATAAATTGACCTTTTAAGCCTGCAAACCTTTTACTCTTGTCCTGGTTCAATGAACCCTTTGGGTTTGTCCATGTAGATGTTTTCCTCAAGATTGCCATTCAAAAAGGCTGTCTTGACATCCATTTGTCATACCTCATAGTCATAATATGCGGCAATGGCAAGAAGGATACGGATAGACTTTACCATAGCAACAGGTGAAAAGGTCTCGTCATAGTCAACCCTTCAACAGGTATAACCCTTTGCTACTAGTCTAGCTTTAAAGGTTTGCACCTTCCCATCTACACCACGTTTTCTCTTGTAGATCCATTTACAACCTATAGGTTTTACCCCATCAGGCTTATCTACAAGATCCCAAACAGAATTGAAGTACATAGACTCCATTTCTTGGTCCATGACTATGACCCATTTGTCTTTGTCTTTGTCAACCATTGCTTGATTATAAGTCAATGGATCCTCGCAGTTGTCATCTGGTATAACAACTTGGGTTTCAATTTAAACCCATGTAACGATCAGTTTGTATCACAACCCTCCCACTACGTCGAGGCATACTCAACTCTTGAGATGGACCCTCTTGACTAGACAAACTAGTATCAACAACTCTTGTTGACATACTAGTGTTCTTATTAGCAACCTTTGCTATTGCTTCGTCTAACTCACTCAACACTACCTTACTTTTTGGTTTGTGGTCCCTTATGTGGTCCTCCTCCAAGAAAGTGGCATTTGTCGATACAAAGACCTTATCTTTCTTACGATCATAGAATAAACCACCTCTTGTTTCTTTTGGGTATCCTACGAATAGGCACAACTTTGAACGTGAATCCAACTTCTTTGAATTTATCACAAGCACATGTGTTGGACAACTCCATATTCTCAAGTGACATAAACTACCTTTACGTCCTTTCCAGAGTTCAAAAGGTGTTTCAGAAACACTTTTGGTGGGCACACTATTCAAAATGTATACTGCAGTCTCCACTGCATAACCCCAAAAGGAACTAGGGAGATGAGCATAACTCATCATTAATCGAATCATGTTCAACAAGGTTCTATTTCTCCTTTCCCATACACCGTTTTGCTGTGGTGTGCCGGGAGCTAAGAGTTGGGATGTAATTCCATGTTCTATCACATAGTTCTAGAATTTTAAATCCATGTACTCTCCACCTCGATCCGATCGAAGTGTTTTAACTCTTTTACCTAATTGATTTTCAATCTCAGTCTTGAATTCCTTGAACTTTTCAAGTGCTTCAGACTTGTGGTGCATTAGGTAAATATGCCTATATCTGGAATAATCATCTATAAAAGAGATGAAATATTCATATCCTCCCCTGGCTTTAACATTCATCGAACCACAAAGGTCTGAATGTATAAGCTCTAGAGGATCTTTGGCTCTATAACCTTTTCCACTAAAAGATCTTTTAGTCATTTTGCCTTCTAGGCAGGATTCACATACTGGCAAAGAATTTTCTTCTAACTCGTTTAGAAGATCGTTCTTTACCAATCTCTCAATCCTATTGAGATTAATGTGACCCAATCTTAGATGCCAAAGATGAGCATTTTCTTTAGGAGAAATTAGTTCGTGTACTTGCAATTTTGTAGAATTCACTTGTTAAAACTATTTTAATCGAATTAAACCATTTGCAAAATAATCAAGAAAGAAAGCGACACATAGTACAATACTTTTCCAATGAAATAAACACTTTATTTAATTGAAAAGTAAAAGAAATACAATGTTTGCTAAGGCAACAAATAACGTTTCTAATAAACCCTTAAGCTACATGTTATCAAATAACGCTTTTTCTTTGCGGACAATTGCTCTTTTCTCATTCCTTTTCCTCTTCTTTCATCTTCTTAAGTCCGAAGTATGGTTGCAGATTCTTAGTCCCGGAGGATGAATCCTCCCGAGAACTTTTGGAATGAGCAAACAAATTTGCCTCTCCATTTTGTTTTTCTTATCATCCATAAGAAATCGATAATTCTGCGCACTCATGTAGCAGAGAAGTCGATCATACTCTATGTTGTTCATCGTTGCATTGCTACGGAATCGCTGAAAACTCTTCGGAAGAGATTCTATGATGAACAAAATCTGACATTTCTCATCTATGACCGCTCCGTTTAATTCCGCTATGTTGAAGTGGGCAATCAGATTGAGAACATGTTCTCTCACTGATGTTCCTTCCTTCATACGTGCGTTATAAACGAATTTCAGGGCTTCATGCCGAATTTGTTTGGACGGTTGTCTAGACAAATTTAGCTCGCAATTCATAATCTCTCGAGTTGAGACCTTGCCCTCCAGCCTCCTGGCTAAAACATCAGGTATGCTAGCCAAGATATAGGCTTTCACCTTTTCGTTGGCATTAATCCAGCGGTCATACGCATCCTTAACAGCTTGAGATGCATTTTGAGCAGGAAATTGAGGACATTCCTCATTGAGAACGAACTTAAGATCATGTGTAACCAAGATTATGTTGAGTCCATCCCTCCAAGTCACTATGTTCTCTCCGGTTAACTTTTTCGCACCCAATAAGGAAATCATAAAGCTATACATTTTTGCTGAAATATTTACAAACAAACTTGTATGAGTTTCTTGCTATAACTCTAATCCAATCATGTTTTAGCTAATTATCAAATTATTCCTAGGCCATTTATAATTTGCAATGATACTCCAAAGGTTTAGAATGTATGACACCGAAGGGTAATCAAAAACACTCCTCCTCTGGATCAAGACACTTTTGACCAAAACCTAATACCAGAATAACTCTTATTCCTATAGGTTTTAGTTACAATTTTTCGATCTGGATACATACACACCTTATGTACCCCGTGAGTGTAACCTTCTGTCTTTAGATCCCAGAGTCTCGATCCAATAAAATCCATGAAGGAGGACTAGATTGGAAAATAGTCTAAGGAAATCTTTATCCCTTTTTCGGAAGTCTACTATGTTAGATCCCCATGATCAAGCCCTCAGGAAGGGATTGTGCGGTCCAGCCAAACTAAACTAGTGAGTGACCATAGTGGTCTAACGATGTAACCCGACAAAAGAGACCATAGGTTTTGTTTTCACTAAACTGCTCCCCACTCACTATAAGTACCCTCTCAATTCACCTTGATATTGACTCATACAAACACCATCCAAGGGACGCGCTCCGTTTGCCACGAGGCCAAGTATGAGTCTCACGGTGTGAACTTCCTAGAGATAACGTGAGGCGGAAAAATATGTATCTCATACACTTTTTCCTCCCACTGAATACTTTAAGTTTATAGGAATCTTTCTTAGGCTAAAACCCGGCTAATGGTTTTACCTAACTCTATCAACATAACTCTTATATTGATTTTATCCTAAGTTTGTTAATATAACTCCTTATATTAAACCTAGGATTTCTAGTTTATTAACCCCTTAATAAACCCGCTGACGCTACTGTAATTTATAAGACTCTCTAATTAAATTTCACTCCCATGTCAGTTAAAGGTAGGGGTGTTTCGTTTCCGTCAGCTTAAATACCCCAGCCTAGACAGAACTTTCCTTAGACAGAGTTCCTCTTTTAATCATAGCTTATAAATTACTTGATTCCTAATTCTAATCTAATTAGAACTAGATAACCTAAGGTCTATTATTTCCAAGTTCTAAACATTTTAAAACTAATAATTAACCTTAGGTGACATGCATACTATGTTATAGTGCTTGATCATTCATCACATGAATAATAAGACATTCATAGCATATTCATCTCATGAAAAATAATGCATGTTAATGTTGTCCAAAAATTAATATAACAACCTTATATTAATTAATCATGCAAACTATATAATATAACTCCTTATATTATAAATGATGCATGAAAATGCTTAACCTAAGGTGGAATTTCTAAAATACAAGCATACATTATGCATGACAATAATTACACAACAATTGCATAATTTAAATAGCAAAAATTAGACCAATTTTGGCACCCTAGAAATAATTTTAATTAATATAATCTAATTATATTAATTAAAATTAAATATATTAAATATATTAAAAATAAAACTTTTTATAATTAATATATATATTAAAAATACGTTTTCTACCCGTTGCTCCTTGCATGAAACGTATCTGACATTGCAACGCTGATAGCAGCGTTGCTGTAACGCCGCTTTGTCGTCTTTCACGAAAGCGTTGCAACGCTAGAGGTCTGCGTTACAATGTTGCCTCTCGCGCGCGCTTCTCCGCAAGCGCAGTTGCTGCAACGCCGATGAAGCGATGTTGCAACGCCGCATACCGCAGCGACAACACATGGAATCACCATTCCTTGCTCGTTTTCACTCCGATCTTCTCAGCAACCGCTTTGCCTCGATCGACACGGACTTACAGACTCGATTTACAATTAAATTTTCCCAAAACACTGGGCCCTTACATTGAACATTTCAATGAAAATTGTAAATCTAAATGCCAAAATTGAAAACATCTAATTTTGCAAAACCGTTCATACATCTCATGCAAAAACAGTAAATCCCACCTTGTTCTTGAAAAATCCAGAACATAAATCAAGAACGCAATTGGGCTCTGATACAAATTGAAGGGAATCGAAGTCCCCGCAGTGGAAGCGATTGCGAATCGCGCGCTCTTGATTTAGTTACAACGGTAAATTCAAGAACATGAAAAACTAGATTAAGCATATATAATAGAATGGACAGCAAGAATGTTACCTTTGAAGAACCTTTCTTCAAGTGCTCCTCCTCTCTCACGATCAAGATCACCGCAACATGAACTCGTACGAACACCGACACTGCCACCAGATCTTCTACGTTGTTCTCTAGGTGAGGGAGGATGGTGGGTTCCCTTTAGGAAAAATGAGGTATTTTTGTGAGAGAGATGTTTGTTGTCTTGGAACCTTTCCAACAACAACAAAAAGCTAGGAATCACTTAGAATGACTTAACCTAGTTGCATCTCATGCAACCATAAATATAGGGGAATGGGATGGAAATGACCATCCTACCCCTCCTTCATTCTCTCTTTAGTATATAGTTTACATATGAATCTAATTCACATTAAAACTATATATTATATAAATTATATCATATATAATAGATATAATACCTCATGTATGAAATTGAACACTTCAATTTCACTCCTAACTTTATACCCTCAATATTACCATATTGAGCCAACGGAGGGATCTAGTGGACCTACAGATCATGAGCTCTAATGATGTGAGATTAACTGATCAAACTCTTTGATCTAGTTAATTAATATTCATTAACTACAAGTCACTCCACTATAGACTTGTATGTGCACTCTCCTCACTGTAGATATTATTGTGTCCACCGATATAGTCATTACCCATGAGTCGACCCTTCTTCAAGTTATTCGTAATCACGGTGGGTCAAATTACCGTTTTACCCACGTGATTACCTCTTTGCTCCTTAAGCACCACCGATTCTCTAATGAACAACAAGTTTAAGGTCCTACCTTATACTCATACCCTCATAGAGGCGGGCCCCGTTGTTCAAGACACTGAGTCGATTCTTAAGGGAACAACCTATCTAATTCCTCGGTAGAGGAATGAGTGAATTCCATCTTGCAGTTAAGTTCCCAATACTACCTCACGAGGTTCGTCGTCACCGAGAAGGTAGGCTTATTGAGTTGGCTGGCACTGGTCACTCTCACCCATACTAGTCCAAGGACAAACCCCTATAAGTAGGAGTTCTTAACTTCCTCGAGATTCAGTCGAGTCACTAATGACCATCTATAAATTACTAGTCTTATCCTCGCTAACGGTGTTACAATTGGTTAGACTAATAATTTGCGATCCGATCTTGTATGAACTCTTCATACAGGATGCCCCCACTCGCATGTCAACTACATGAATGAGTTGGATTACCTCATTTGTACTAATTATAAAGTGGGTCGCATCCATGGTGTTACCAGAATGAGGTTTCCAACCTTATTCTTATACCATAGACTATTTAGGTTATAATCTTGAACTCAACCCAAATAGTGTCCACTACACTGATTTCAAGATAAATGTTATAACCTTGGAGCTTAGTTTATTGAATTTATAAAAGCAAGACTGTGATCTTATCAAAACAAATAACACTTTGAACAGATTCGTGGGCAATTTCTTGTCACAAACACTTTGTGGACAACCTCTAGTGTCTTCCCTACTATCTTCAAGCCTTAGAACAGATTGTGGGATCTTAAGTTGAGAAATTTTGGAAGAAGAGTGAGAATGGTTCAAAACCGAAAATTAAATGAATTTTCTGCAAAATTTTATTTATCCTCTTCAATTCATCTTCAATTAAAGGTTCAATAAGCTTTGGGAAGATGCCAACAAATGTGTGATGAGGAAAATTCAAGAAGGAGGTGTTCAATTATGGTGAATTTGATAATCAAAGTAGCTTGTTCACCTTTTTAAGTTTGGTCTAATTGAAACTTCAAAATTCATTTGAATTTTCATTTATTTTTAATTCAAAATTAATATAAAATTAATTTAAATTAAAATTAATTTATTAATTTATTTAATTAAACAATTTAATTAATTCATTTTAAATAATTATTTAATTTAATATCAAATATCAAATTAAATAATTGGACCAATCCCGATTTCTTAAATCGACTATTCGAACATGAATCCATATTCATGTTATAAACCGAACCAATATTTAAATCATATTTAAATATTTTCACCACTTCTTTATTATAGTTTAATTCATAATTAAATTGTGACACGTTAAGTATATCACATATAATTAACGTTTTCTCCCAAAACTTAATTTGAACAAGTCAAATTCTTTTCTCTCAAATGTTACAAGGCTTAGTCCGAGCTAGTAAGGGGACCTAATAGACCTACAGATCATGAGCTCCAACGATACAAGATTAACCGACCAAACTCTTTAGTCTAGCTAATCAACATTCGTTAACCACCGGGACACTCCACTAAAGCACAGTGGTTGCATTCTCCTCCTTGTAGATATATTTCTGTCCACTCGATATAACCATGATTAGTAAGTCGATCCTTCACAGGTCATTCGTAATGATCCTCTAATGAACAATTGGTTTGTGGTCCAACCATCAAACCGAATCCCTCTCGGGCCAATGAGAGGGATGGGCCCTTTGTTCAAGACCCGAAGTCAACACTTGAGGGAACAACCTCTCTACAAATACCTAAAGCAGGTAGGAGTGAATTCCATCTTGCAGAACTATGTTCCCAGCTATCTACCCGGTCTTATCCCTGAAATGAGAGGCTTATTGAGTCGGCAATCTCAGACCACTCTCACCCATGCAAATCTAAGGATAATCCGAATAAACAGAAGTTCATGGCACGCTCAGGATTAAGATCGAGTGTAACAGTCGATTTTCTTTGAAGTTTAAAAAAAAAAGGCAGAAACGAAAATCAGGGAGGGCTTCGCCCTCCCCCCCTCTTCCCGCATCGCAAGAAAAGCGGTCGCCGACCGTTTCGGCCGCCGGCCCACGCCCCCTCTCCCTCTTGTTTTCTTCCCTCTCCCCGACCCCCTCTCGCGTCTCTCTCTCTCTCTCTCGTGTTTTTCTCTCTCTCTCACGAGTCTCTCTCCTTCACAGAACGTCGTCGTCATCTCTCTTCTATCAGGTCGCCGTCGACGCCACCACTGCATCGTCTTCGCAGCCGAGCCGTCGCAGCACATCGCTCGAGTCATACCAGTCCTCGCAAGGAGTCGCCGGAGGAGCTGCAGCCGCCGTGGAAGCTTGAAACTCATTGCTTGGTTCAACCGGTTCGAGCCTCTTTCGG
This sequence comes from Trichosanthes cucumerina, assembly GCA_036507285.1. NCBI lineage: Eukaryota > Viridiplantae > Streptophyta > Magnoliopsida > Cucurbitales > Cucurbitaceae > Trichosanthes > Trichosanthes cucumerina. The sequence continues at coordinate 29,724,203 of CM071839.1, forward strand.
GTGGTTTTCGAAGATCCGAGACCGGTTCTGGATAGATCGGGGCGCGAGAATTCCAGATCCGTTGCCAACGCGCCGTCGCCGCCACCTTCACGTGTCGCCGCCGCTGCCGCCATCGATCCACGCGCCGCCACCTGCAGAGCCGCCAGTTGTTCCCTTCCATCCGGGCGTCTCGGTTTGTTCCTTAACTCGTTCGAAGTTCCGTTGGGCGAGTTTTACTACTTTCATTTAGATTCTGTGTTAGGTTCGTTGCGTCGTGTTCGGTTTATTGATTCTTGTCGTGATTGTTCTTCGTTAGGGATTAATTGAAAGTAGAAGTACGTTTGGAGCACGCCACGTTACTCAAAGTCGCTCGTTGTGGTTGGATTTCCTGTAAGTAGTTATTTGGACTACCGCCCCTAAGTGTAGGGCTTAGGGGCGCATTGCATGCAATATTTATTTGGAAATAGTTATGGTGTTCTGGTAGTGGCATGTTAGGTTGTGATGTTCGCAATTGTGCATGAATCTGGTTCATTGTTGATGTCGATGTTTATCTGCAGTGAAACTCGAACTCGATAGTTCATTCTGGTTGTTTGTTAGTTCCATGTGACTATAACTAGTAGGGCGATGTAAGCTAGTGTTGAGAACTCTGAACGTGTTAGTATGCTATGATATTTGTCTCGAGCCTGTTGTTCTTGTGTGTATTTTGAAGTAACTCGGGAAGTGTTGTTGAGCCTTAGGATCGTAGTTAGCACAACTAGCCCTAGTGTAGGCCGTAGTTCTTGTGTAACCCTTAGCAGGCTGAGACTCGAGGTTGGCGAGATGATGACGATGTTATGGGATGTGATGGTCCGCCCTCCATCCAGTTGTGCGACTCGGGGTGTGATCCTTAGAGTCAGAGGGGTTGGATAGAGTCCTTCACATAGTACTGGCCCGGGAATGAGCCCGTGGTCGATTGTGCGCGGTAGCACCGCCTTGATACTTATGGGATGTGGTGGTCCGACCCCCATCTAGTTGTGCGACTCGGGGTGTGATCCTTAGAGTCAGAGGGGTTGGATAGAGTCCTTCACCCTAGTGCAGGCTCTAGAGTGAATCTCGTGGCCAGATGTTGCCAACCTAGTCCAGAAGCTAAGGGTAGGACAGAGTTGTGAATTCTGAGTAAGTAGTGGGGCCAGGATGCTTGATGAGGTTGTTTGACGGGTTAGGTGTCGTGCTTAGCTAGATCTAAGGTTGTTCATTCATGTTCTTTATTTTGGACGAAGTGGGTTGCTTACTCAGTATATTTTTATACTCATTCCTTCTTTATTTCTTCTTTTGTTGCAAGTAAGGCGAACCAGTGAGATGACCACCAGCGGCGAGACCCCTGCGAAGCTATGGAAGACTTGTAGGACTTAGTTAGGACTTTTCGATTAGGAGTTGTTCTTTCTTTTCTTTCTTCTGTTGCGTTCTGCTGCTTCCATTCATGTTTTAAACTTTATTCTGTCTGTTGTTCATTTCTCGAATCGATGTATGTTCAGTTATGTTTTCTTTCGTACTCAAATCATGCTTCTACTGTTTGAGATTTCTGATAACTCCGAGGGACTGGAGCCCAACCTTTTGTTTTCTGTGTAGTTTGGTGGAAGTTGGGTACCCTCGTGAGTCTTTTGAAGTGATTTGTCCAGGTTCAGGTTCATTTTAAAATTTATGGTTTGTCCAGTTGTCTTTGTTATTATTTGTCGGATTTTTAGCGAAGTGTGCAACTTGGAAGTAATGCCTCGGGTAGTTTATGTTAAAATTACGGGGTGTTACAGTTGGTATCAGAGCGTAGTTTTAGATCTTGTATACTGCCTACATCGTAGGTTTTTAGTCCTTCATAGCCTCTCGCAAGGAACTCGTCGGGTCATCAACAGGTTTGCTTTTACTTAGTAAGTGGTGGGAGGTTCATTTTTGAGGTTGATGTATTTTCTTTTGTGTTTTACTTCTTGAATTGTTGTTGATGTGCTCTGTTTCTTTTCGTTTTAGATTATGGCACGTGGTAGAGGTCGTGCAAGAGCAGCTGCTGGTGGTCGAGGTCGGGGTGGTCGCAGGGGTCGAGGTTGAAGGGCCCGAGACCAGGAACCGACCGTCGACGCACCAGAGGTTGAGCACTCCGAGCATCATGAGGGGCTCAACCAGGATGTCCCAGTGGTCGAGGAATCAGCTGGGCAGAATGTAGGAGTCCAGGAGAGGGCAAATGTCCAAGCACCAAACGTGCAAGGACCGTCGCCTGTTGCTGAGCTCATGGCATGCATTCAGCAACTGATCCAGGCGAATATAGCAAGTCAGGCCAACTAGACAGCTATGTTTACTCAGGCCATGGAGGCCCTAGCATCCCGAAGTCAGGAACCAGCACCTGCGCAGAATCTAGGGGTTGCACCGACCTTTACGTTTAGGGCGACGACAGAAGAAGCGGGATACCTAAAGGATTTCAAGAAGTATGACCCGCCTTTCTTTGATGGGCGATGAGCCATGTAGCCGCCGAAGCATGGTTTTTGCGCGATGGGCGATATCCGAGTCGAATGGGTTGCCCTGAGCACCAGAAAGTTTAATGCGCAGTCTATGCGTTAAGGGAAAGTGCTTTCCTGTGGTGGCGAGCTGTTGTACGGTCCATAGATGTCAGTGCAGGACCGATAACTTGGGCGCAGTTCCAAGAGGTGTTCTACGAGAAGTTTTATCCGGCTGTGCTTAGAATCGACAAGAAAGCTGAGTTCGTACAGCTGAAGAAAGGACCGAACTAGACGGTCGAGGAATACGAGCATGACTTTACTTCATTGTCTCGGTTCGCCCCTGACATGGTGGATACAGAGAAGAATAAGGTGGAATGTTTCCTCACAGGTTTGCGAGGAGGTGTACGTGGGTCGACAGTTGCTCACGATCCCAAGACGTATGTCGCAGCAGTTCGACTGGCATCCCTGATTGATACAGACTTGAGGCTACATGGGTTCGTTGTCAGCCAGAGTTCAGGGGCAGGTCAGAGTTCTGGAACCAGCCAAAAGAGGAAGTTTGAGCAGGCCTTTGCTAGGCCAAATAGATCCGGGACTCAGGGACATCAACCCCAGCAAAGAGCTCCGAGCAGGGGTTCATGTTATAGATGTGGAGTTCAAAGACAAACAGAGGCGGGGCTGTCATGCAGTTAGCAAGATCTGTAATAATTGTGGGAAGTTGGGCCACTTGTCATCTGTGTGCAAGCAGAGCGAGAGAGACCGGAGGGTTTGTTATAATTGTGGGAAACTTGGGCACTGCCAAAGCTCTCACAAAGAAAGAAAGAGCGAGTCCAAAACCGCCAAAAGGGTGGAGTCTATGCGAAAAGAACGAGAACGCAGGAGGTTACGTGTCTTTGTGGTGGCATGTGTACACTACCCGTTCTTAGCCACTTGGATCTTGTACTGTTTGATTCTGGTTCCTCGCATTCTTTTATTTCCGCTGTATTTGTGAGACAAGCCCAGTTAGAGGTAGAGCCTTTAGATGTTGACTGGCGATAGCTACCGGTGGGTAGAGAGTTAGTAGCTCGGGAAAAAGTTAAGTCCAGTCGGGGTGTAGTGGTAACAGTCGCGTGCTAGATGTGGCGTTGGTTGTTGTCTTTGGACATGAGCGACTTCGATGTAATCACGGGCATGGATTGGTTGTCTGCGAACCATGCCAACATCGACTGTCATTGTCGAGAGATTGTGTTTCGGCCTCCGGCAGAGTCCAGTTTCAAGTTCAAGGGAATTGAGACTGGAGAAATTCTGAAGATGATTTCAACTCTCAAGGCAAAAAAGTTGATAAGTGAAGGAGCTTGGGCTCTCTTGGCGGCGTTAGCGATACAAAGAACAAAGGACCGAGTTGAGTTCGGTCCCCGTGGTTCGAGAGTTTTGAGATGTTTTCCCCGAAGAGTTGCACAGTCTACCCCGATCCGTAAGGTAGACTTGATATTGAGCTTGAGCACTCGAGCGACTCTCGCGTTGTCTAAAGCTCCCACCGAATGGCGCCCAGTGAGAATTGAAGGAGCTTAAGACTCAGTTGTAGGAACTTCTAGACAAGGGGTTCATCCGTCCAAGTGTTTCACCTTGGGGTGCACCCGTGCTGTTTGTAAATAAGAAAGATGGGTCGATGCGATTATGCATTGACTACCGAAAGCTGAACAAGGTGACAATGAAGAACAAATACCCCTTACCTAGGATCGATGACTTGTTTGACTAACTGCAAGGAGCGGCATTGTTTTCTAAAATCGACCTACGGTCAGGGTACCATCAGTTGAGAATCAAGGATGAGGACATTCCAAAGACTGCCTTCAGGTTCAGGTACGGACACTATGAGTTCACGGTGATGTCCTTTGGCTTGACGAATGCCCCAGCTTCATTTATGGAGCTTATGAACAGGGTATTCAAGGAGTTCTTAGACACCTTTGTGATCGTCTTCATTGACGATATTTTGGTGTACTCCAAGTCAGAGGAGGAGCATGAAGTGCATTTGAGGGAAGTGTTGACAGTTTTGAGGACCAACCAATTGTATGCAAAGTTCTCCAAGTGTGAGTTAGTTGCAGTGAGTTGCCTTCCTAGGACACGTGGTGTCTAAAGAAGGTGTGTGGTGGATCTGCTAAGATTGAGGCAGTGGCAGATTGGCCTCGTCCTAAAACTGTTTCTGAAGTGCGAAGCTTCCTTGGTTTGGTCGGTTATTACAGGAGGTTTGTTAAGGATTTCTCCAAGATAGCCACACCCTTGACTCAGTTAACTCGAAAAGGAAATCCGTTCGTGTGGTGTGAAGCTTGTGAAGCGAGTTTTCAGGACCTCAAGCATAGGTTAGTCTCACTTTGTGCTTGCGATGTACTGATGGCTCAGGAAGTTTTGTGTTCTACAGTGATGCCTCCAAGAAAGGTTTGGGTTGTGTGTTGATGCAGAATGAAAAGGTGATAGCCTTTGCCTCTCGTCAGTTGAAGGATTATGAGCGGAATTACCCAACCCATGATTTGGAGTTAGTTGTCATGGTCTTCGCTCTGAAGATATGGCGTCACTACTTATATGGGAAAAAGATTCAGATGTACACAAACCACAAGAGCCTCAAGTATCTTTTTACTCAGAAGGAGTTGAACATGAGACAACGCAGATGGCTGGAGTTAGTAAAGGACTATGAGGTTGAGATATTGTACCATCCAGGCAAAGCAAACATTGTTGTTGACGCCCTTAGCAGGAAGGTGGCTCACACCTCAGCCCTAGTCACGAGACAAGTTCCTTTGCGTTCAGAAATGGAACGTGCAGAGATAGTGTTGTGAAAAACTCACTACGCAAGCATACGCAATCGTAGGTAGTAATTGGTGAACAAGGTCGATCCCACAGGGACTAATGTTTGCAAAAGTTTGAGAAGATAAGTAATGCTAAACTAGACTTAAAGCGCCTAAACAACTCAAAAACAACAAAAATGAGCTTAGCAAAAGAGAGATTGAATCTAGCTATCTAAGAGCGATAAACAGCTCAAATGGACAATAAACAAGCTGAGGATGAAGTAATAAAAACGTTGGAATTTATGGAAATGAACTTCTAAATTCTGTTGTCTAATGTTGTAGCAATGCTACCACATTGCTGCAACATTACTGTACTGTGAAGAAATGGAAAATTATGCAGAAATTCCGAAAATTATTTCTAACTTCGAATTTGAGCCTAAAAGCAAAGTTTAACATATGTCTATGAATTCCCAGCTTCCAAACATAAAATTAACACAAATTTCCCCAAGTTACAAGCCAAAAGCATATGTCTATACCTTTGGAGCCTTTTCTTTTTCAAGAGAAAGACATACATGCATTACTCATGCTTTTTCCATCCATTTCAACCTTTTCAGAATTAAAACGAACTAATATTCAATCCTAAGGTGATCAATCTTAAGAAGAACATTAAACAACAAATACCCATAAGCAAACTTCACAAGTACAACAATCCTCCAACAAAAGACTTCAAAAACTAGAGTTTCATTCCATAAATTCCAACCTCAAAGAGTTAGTTCATGGTTTCTACAAAAGGATTCAACAAAACAAAGCTAAAAATCATGAACACCATAAATTTGTCTAAAAACAACTTTAAATCAAGTTAAGCTAAGAAAAGGGTGGAAGAAATGCTATAAAAAGAGAGAGAAAGGAGAAAACTAGGGCAAAAGGGAAGGTTGCAGTGACTTTTGAATCAATCTCTCTCTCTTCTTACTGTAATAATCTTTCTCTCTATTTGCCTCCTTGTGGGTTTTTCGATAGATGAGTCCCCCTCCTCTTTTTCCAATCGATTTCTCTTCCTCTTTCTAAATTAGGTTAAGCTTTTTGTTCTTTTTCTTTTGCACCCAAGTCCTCCAACTGCCAAAATTCCCAAAAAGACCCAAAACTACTGATTTAAACCAGAAAAAGAGGCTTCTGATGCGTCATCCCGAGAGGTGCGCCCCACTTTGACTTTTCTGCCCGAATTTAATGTTGCAGCAATGCTGTGACATTGCTACCACATAGTGAACTTAACTTCTGCTCTTTAAAGCTAGTGTTGCAGCAGTGTTGTAGCATTGGTGTCACAACATTCAACAATCCTCTTCCTCCTACACCAAACACAAACACGAACACGAACAATAACTGAACACACAAAACTCAACATGCAACAAGCATAAAGCACGCCAACTCAACAAAATAAAATAGACACAAAATACTAAAATTAACCTAACACAACAAAGAAAATAAACAACTAGACACTAAAATTACCACATTCCAAAACTCAACAAAAACACGCTAAGAAAACGACTAAAACACGCCCACCACTCAATTTTTAGTAGAAATAAGCCATGGAAAGTGCCAAAAATAATCCCATTTCATAAAAATAAGCCATGGTTGAGATATTGTACCATCCAGGCAAAGCAAATGTTGTTGCTGATGCCCTTAGCAGGAAGGTGGCTCACACCTCAGCCCTGGTCACGAGACAAGTTCCTTTGCGTTCAGAGATGGAACGTGCAGAGATAGCAGTTGTGTTGAGTCAGGTCACAGCTCAGCTGAACCAGTTGTCGGTACGGCCGACCTTGAGGCAGCGAGTCATTGAGGCTCAGCAGGGAGACTCGAGTCTCGAGGATTGTTGGCGTCAGGCAAGAAGTGTTGAGGAAAGCAAGTTCTCGGTGACAGCAGACGGTGGACTACTTTTCAGGAGACGGTTGTGCGTTCCTACTGAGAGTGGTCTCAAGGAGGAGATTTTGTCTGATGCTCATAACTCTCCTTTTTCAGTGCATCCAGGAAGCACTAAGATGTATCAGAACTTGAAATCATTCTATTGGTGGCGTGGAATGAAAAGAGATGTGGCAGAGTTTGTCAGCAGGTGTTTAGTGTGCCAACAAGTTAAAACACCGAGACAGAAACCAACAGGGTTGTTGCAACCGTTGGAAGTACCTCAGTGGAAGTGGGAAGAGATCTCCATGGACTTTATTTTGGGACTGCCCCGAACAGCGAAAGGATTCACAGTGATCTGGGTGATTGTGGATAGACTAACCAAGTCCACTCACTTCCTGCCGGGTAAGCCAACCTATACAGTTGAGAAGTGGGCACACCTGTTCATGGAAGAGATAGTAAAGTTGCACGGAGTCCCAGTGAAGATCGTGTCTGACAGAGACCCTCGGTTCACCTCGAACTTCTAAGTAAGTTTTCAGAGAGCCCTAGGGGCTCAGAGTAACTTTAGTCTGACGTTTCACCCTGATCGATGGCCGGACGGGCGGGTGAACCAGTTCGGAGGATATGCCGGGCATGTACGCTAGACTTCACAGGTAGTTGGGACTCACACCTTCACCTAGTGGAGTTTGCGTATAACAATAGTTATCAGACGACTATTGGTATGGCCCCTTTCGAAGCCCTTTATGGGAGAAGGTGCATGACCCCAGTGTGTTGGGGAGAAATTGGTGAACGGAAATTGTTGGGACCCGAGTTGGTCCAAGTGACAAACGAGGCCATACACAAGATTAGGGCAAGGATTTTAACGGCACAGAGTAGGCAGAAGAGTTATGCTGATGTCAAGCGTCGAGAGTTGGAGTTTGTCGTTGGAGATCTTGTGTTCTCGAAAGTTGCACCTATGAGGGGTGTCCTGAGGTTTGGTAAGAAAGGGAAGTTAAGCCCTAGGTTCGTTGGACCTTTCGAGATCCTGGAGCGCATTGGGCCAGTGGCTTATCGGTTGGCCTTACCGCCATCCCTTGTGTCGGTCCATGACGTGTTCCATGTGTCTATGCTGCGAGGTTATGTGCCAGATGCCTCGCACGTCGTCGACTTTGAGCCGTTGAAGTTAGACAAGGATTTGAGCTATGAGGAAAAGCCTGTGCAAATCCTTGCTCGTGATAGTAAAGTTCTGAGCAACAGGGAAATCAGTTTCGTGAAGGTCCTTTGGCAGAACCACCGTCTCAAGGAAGCCACCTGGGAACGCGAGGAGGAGATGCGAGCAAACTATCCAGAGCTGTTCAGAGCTAACTACTTTCGAGGACAAAAGTTCCTAAGGTGGGTAGACTGTAACAGTCGGTTTTCTTTGAAGTTTAAAAAAAAAAAAAAGGCAGAAACGAAAATCGGGGAGTGCTTCGCCCTCCCCCCTCTTCCCGCGCCGCAAGAAAAGCGGTCGCCGACCCACGCCCCCTCTCCCTCTCGTTTTCTTCCCTCTCCCTGACTCCCTCTCACAGTCTCTCTCTCTCTCTCTCGTGTTTCTCTCTCTCTCTCTCACGAGTCTCTCTCCTTCACAGAACGTCGTCGTCCTCTCTCTTCTCTCAGGTCACCGTTGACGGCACCACTTCATCGCCTTCGCAGCCGAGCCGCCGCAGCACATCGCTCGAGTCATACCAGTCGTCGCAAGGAGTCGCCGGAGGAGCTGCAGCCGCCGTGGAAGCTTGAAACCCATTGCTTGGTTCAATCGGTTCGAGCCTCTTTCGGCCGGTTTTTGAAGATCTGAGACCGGTTCTGGATAGATCGGGCCGCGAGAATTCCAGATCCGTTGCCCACGCGTCGTCGTTGCCACCTTCACGTGTCGCCGATCCACGCGCCGCTGCCTGCAGAGCCGCCAGTTGTTCCCTTCCGTCCGGTCGCCTCGGTTTGTTCCTTAACTCGTTCGAAGTTCCGTTGGGTGAGTTTTACTACTTTCATTTAGATTCTGTGTTAGGTTCGTTGCGTCGTGTTCGGTTTATTGATTCTTGTCGTGACTGTTCTTCGTTAGGGATTAATTGAAAGTAGAAGTACGTTTGGAGCACACCACGTTACTCAAAGTCGCTCGTTGTGGTTGGATTTCCTGTAAGTAGTTATTTGGACTACCGCCCCTAAGTGTAGGGCTTAGGGGCGCATTGCATGCAATATTTGTTTGGAAATAGTTATGGTGTTGTGGTAGTGGCATGTTAGGTTGTGATGTTCGCAATTGTGCATGAATCTGGTTCATTGTTGATGTTGATGTTTATCTGCGCTGAAACTCGAACTCGATAGTTCATTCTGGTTGTTTGTTAGTTCCATGTGACTATAACTAGTAGGGCGATGTAAGCTAGTGTTGAGAACTCTGAACGTGTTAGTATGCTATGATTATCTGTCCCGAGCCTGTTGTTCTTGTGCGTATTTTGAAGTAACTCGGGAAGTGTTGTTGAGCCTTAGGATCGTAGTTACCACAACTAGCCCTAGTGTAGGCCCTAGTTCTTGTGTAACCCTTAGCAGGCTGAGACTCGAGGTTGGCGAGATGATGACGATGTTATGGGATGTGATGGTCCGCCCTCCATCTAGTTGTGCGACTCGAGGTGTGATCCTTAGAGTCAGAGGGGTTGGATAGAGGCCTTCACCTAGTACTGGCCCGAGAATGAGCCCGTGGTCGATTGTGCGCGGTAGCACCGCCTTGATACTTATGGCATGTGGTGGTCCGACCCCCATCTAGTTGTGCGACTCGGGGTGTGATCCTTAGAGTCAGAGGGGTTGGATAGAGCCCTTCGCCCTAGTGCAGGCTCGAGAGTGAATCTCGTGGCCAGATGTTGCCAACCTAGTCTAGAAGCTAAGGGTAGGACTGAGCTGTGAATTCTGAGTAAGTAGTGGGGCCAGGATGCTTGATGAGGTTGTTTGACGGGTTAGGTGTCGTGCTTAGCTAGATCTAAGGCTGTTCATTCATGTTCTTTATTTTTGAAGTGGGGTACATCATCTTGAGTATATTTTTATACTCATTCCTTCTTTATTTCTTCTTTTGTTGCGGGTAAGGCGAACCGGTGAGATGACCACCGTGGCGAGACCCTCATGAGGCTATGGAAGACTTGTAGGACTTAGTTAGGAGTTTTCGATTAGGAGTTGTTGTTTCTTTTTTTCTTCTGTTGCGTTCTGCTGCTTCCATTCATGTTTTAAACTTTATTCTGTCTGTTGTTCATTTCTCGAATCGATGTATGTTCAGTTATGTTTTCTTTCGTACTCAAATCATGCTTCTGCTGTTTGAGATTTCTGATAACTCCGAGGGACTGGAGCCCAGCCTTTTGTTTTCTGTGTAGTTTGGTGGAGGTTGGGTACCCTCGTGAGTCTTTTGAAGTGTTTTGTCCAGGTTCAGGTTCATTTTAAAATTTATGGTTTGTCCAGGTTGTGCTGTTATGCTGCCGGATTTTTGGCGCGAGCGGTGCAACTTGGAAGTTATGCCTCGGGTAGTTTATGATCAAATTACGGGGTGTTACATCGAGTTACCTAGGTCATCGTCTGAATATAGTAAGTTAAGATAGTAAACAGAGTTATAAAGTCTAAGTGACTATTTCTCGGTCCAGTCTTATGCAAACTCATTGCATAGGACGCCCCCACTCACATGTCTTCACATGAACGATCCAGGAACACATTATTTTTACTTTACAAAGTGGGTCACGTCCATAGTGTCCCCAGGATAAGGTACCCATCCCTATCCTTAAACTACAGACCATTATGGCTATAACTTGAACCTGATCCACTTTTATGTCACACATAAAGTTCAAGTATACATCCTACAGCCATGGGTTCTTTATTGGATTAGGGTTTCAAAATATACGATACACTTTATTCAATAACATCTTTATTTGAATAAATCTCAATAACAACTTTATTGCAAAATAGAATATACATTCAGTTTACAAAACTACGAGTTTTAGGACATAAAACCCAACACTCATTACTCTCAAAATCTTCCCTAAAAAATTCCCAAAAGAATTGAGAAAGGTTTCCCACATAAACTTCAATCCCAAGAACCCAGATAATAGGGAGTTTTCCTTTTGGTCGTGTTATACAAATGTTCCAAAAAGGTTTGGAATTGGCAGTTCTTGAATTGCAGAAGTTTTGCGATACGTTTCCCAAAAAGCGAAAAGGTAATTATCAATTCTTTTTAATTTAGAATTGAATTTTGAAATTGCTCTGAGTTAATCATAGATGCTTTTAGTTGCTTATCGATTATTTGTCAATGTATTGGTATTTTGAAAACCAAAATTAAAATACGATTCAATTCCAATTGGCTTCCTATGTGCAATTATTTTTTCGAAACCTTCACTTACATCTTACCACCATTTTAAAATCTAAATCATTGATTGAAACCCAACTTTCATTACTTCAATGTCGAATCAGAATGAGTCCCCTAAAACCAAATCATTTAAAATTCATGTTAAATCCAATTAAAAAATCGAGTTGCTAGACGAAAACCGGCAAAAAAACACCTGCTAATCCAACAATGGCAGCGATGAGGTACTGTATTGATGGTTGTGGCACCAGCTCGATGGGGACAACAGCGTAGGAAGTGGATTTGGTGCATGTGAACCTTCAGCGAACTAGACGACACTGACGCGACAAGTTCACTCAGATATGTCCAGCAAGATCTCAAACCACGATTAACACACGTGATAAGGGCGTCGAACACTTCTGCTAAGTGACGTGGCAAAATGTGAATGGCTTGCGGGCAGGTCTGGCCACGAGGTACGGAGAACAGTTTGGTCAGTGTGGGTTACGATTTGACCCGAGGATATGGTTGTGATGAAGCTCGAGTCGAAGTGTAATTTTTAGTTTTATTTGTTTAAAAAAAGATTTTAAAAGAAGAAGTTGTTTTAAATTATAAAAAAAAAGAAAGTGGGCGAGGGATCGGGGCTTATTTTATGCGCAACGAAACGATCGTCGACCATCTTCTTCTCCTCGTTCTTCTTCTTCTTCTTTCGATCTCTCGGTCTCTCTCTCAATTTCAAAATCGTCGTCTCTCCATCCCTCTCTCACAGTCAATCGCCATAATGTTTTCTTCTTCTCCCTCACTTTTTCTAATCGTGTCGTTGGCAATCGAGTCGTCTTCACCTTCCTCGCGAAACGCCGTCGTTGTCCACCTTTTTCTTGTCCAAATTGCGCCGCCAACCAAGTCTCTCGCTCTCTCCCTCTCTTTCTCTGTCTCTCGTTTCTTCCTCTGTCCCTCACGACTCTCTCTCTCTCTATCGACCCTCTTTGTCCCTCACGACTCTTTCTTTCTTTCTCTCTCTCTTTCTCTATCGTCCCTCTTTATCTCTCACTCGGTCTCTCTGTCTCCCTCTCTCGACAGAGGTAAAGCTGATAAAAAACTTACACAGTCGGCCGGTGGGTTCTATCGTGAAGGAGAATATGGGAAAGATGGTTGCTTCGAGATATGCGTCCAAATAGGACAAAAAATGTGTATTTTTGAAGCCCTAAGTCTATTTTTTTTCCAAAAATGTATTTTCTGTTAAACTACTATAATGCCATCCTCAAAATTTCCAAAATTGAAACTACCCAACATTCTATATTTAAGTTCCAACTTCCATTACCAGACAATAGTATTTTGACGAATGACTTGAGTCAGAAAGGTTGGAAGCCCCCTATGGTGGGAGCTTGGAAGCTGAACGTGGATGCGACTTCGTCCGATAAGGCTCTCAAAGGTGACATTGGGTGGATTGTCAAAGACTGGCGAGTTGAGCCCGTTTTGGGCAGGATGACTTTTGTTGATCGGTGTTGGCCAATCAAGGTCCTCGAAGCTAAAGTTGTGGTCAAAGGGTTGTCTCAGTTAGTGTCCTTGTGGAAGGAGTCGATTCCTAATAAGGCGAAAACGCGCAAGCGCACACGATCAAAGTAATATAAAACTGGAAGTATTCCAGAGTATCGAGACTAAGGGAACGGATAAATAAAACTGAATCAGTAGTAAACAAGATGTGGACTGATTGCGAAAGGTAATAAAAAATGTGATAAGTGGTGTGATGATTATGTCTAAGGATAAATGCGATAATGAAGGAAGGGATTCAGAATGTTAAGTCCACTAATGAAAGACAATGAAACTCGAGGCAATTGCCTCGCGTGACAGTTACACCTTGCAGTGTGGAGCGGCAATGGCACGACAGTCGGCATACCAGCTTAGGAGGGCAAAATAATGCAATTGCCTTGCGCTTCTTTGTCGCTAGTTGTATTCTCCTACTGCCACGACGCAATTGCCTTGTACTGCATCAACGATTGACTGCCAAACGATGTAATCTGGCTAAACTCTCTAAGCAAGTAAACCAAGTCCTACTCCCATTTGACCTTCTGTGAAGTATCGTTAGGAGGTTGAGTGACTGAGCCTATACGTCTATGGTCAATCTATCTCAGGTACTTATAATCATGGCTCTATGGTCTTGGAGTCTTGCCCTATGCTTAGGGTAAACGTTCGAGTCTTATGTCTAAGCCCCTTTACTCCATTACTTTTGGGAACTCCGCTTTAGTTCAACCCTTTCGGTGTCGAACTCAAGCTTAATAGGTCACCTTAGGTGGCTAACTAAGGTTTCCCACCATACAATCACCAAAAGTAAACTTACTTGGAGGTCTAACCAAATTACTCTTGCTTTGGAGTCTTGTTGTCTTCCCTTAGGGCATTCACATTTTGAATCCCTAAGGGAAGTTAGCTCCTCATGGATGAAACAGTAAAACTAAATACAAACTGAATAGATAAAGACAACATCTCAAGTCACCCTTCTCGATTTACCACTTTTAAGCATGAACCGAGATGGTACCCAAGTTGTAAATGAAGAAAGCTTTCAAAGTAGGAATGAAATAGAATGACTAGTCTTTTATTGAAAGTAACAGCAAGTTTGCGAAACAAGAACTTCAGAACGAAATGAAATATATTGTTGAACTGGAATAATAGAAGTTAAACAATCTAGCAATGATTACCGTACTACAGAAGTGAAATAAACTTCAAGAACTAAACTGAACTAAGAATAAAGCAAAAACACAAAGTTCTGAACTGGGACGTTTCGAAAATTGAATTACAACAGTAAGAAAAACAACATAACGAACGTCACTGATTTTTATGCAGATTCCTCTCTCCCCCGCGTCTTTATCGAGCTCTTGTTCACCTATTTATAGGGTAGTTTGTCCTTAGAGTTTTCGTCAATTAGCTTAGATTCTTCCCCTTGAATTCCGGCTTGATTTTCGTGCTTTAATATTTTCCTTAATTCCCGCGTCTTTTCCTTTTGCACTTAAGAGACTGCAGTGACCAGATTCCGAAAGCTAGGCATTTGCATCGTTTTGCGTCTGTCGGCCAGGCAATTGTCTCATTTTGCCTTCCTGCAGCCAAATAATGATATGTGAGTTTTCTTATTAGATTGGAGAAAATGGCGAAATTCTTGAACAACTACTCATATTTTCGCCTACTTTTCGATCGATTTAAGATATCAATAATGGTCTTAAATAACTCTCATAAACAAGAGTTATCAATCCCCCCCTCGTCGTGGAATTTGATTCCTTGAGGTTATTAGTTGCTTAATCGCAATAATGTGGATCTTTCAGAGGTCAGTTTCTTCATCGAAGAAGCTCTTAGGTTAGCTATCGGTTTAAGTTCTTGTATTTTTTGTAAAGTTCCCAGAGAGGGTAATAAAGTCACCCATAATCTAGCGGCTTTGGCATCCTCTTCGAGCAATCCTTTGGTCTGAAAAGAGTGTTTTTTGGCGGATATTTATCCTCTCCTTAATGAGAGGAGCTGATTGGGTTGTTGTTCTTGGGTTGTTGTGTAGTTATTGGTTTAAAAAAAAAAAGTTCCAACTTCCAACTTTATTCCTAATTATAAAATTTTCTAGAAAATTAATCACCCCTTGAATTTGAATAAATAAACAAATAAATAAAACATACCTAGATTTGATGGGTGTTACAAAAAAGATATGAATTATCTTACGATTGTACCTTATAATTATGCATAGATTTTTTTAAAAAAAAAAACTTTTATTCAAAGATAAACATAAAATAACAACTTTTTTCATTATTTTATTTTATATCCCCACCTGAAACTCTTAGGGGGCGTATGGGCCTCCAATTTTCGCAGGGTTGAGTGGGTATTATAGGCCACTGGGTGTTTGGGTCGCGTTTTATACTAAGCGGCGGTAAGGGTTATTATAACCTTATTTTCCCTCGTTTTCCAACAGTAGCATTAATTACACGCGTACGGTTTAAATCTGGTTTTCGAGGCGACGTTCTCTCTCATTTGGTTATCGTTTCGTCTTCCCTCTCTTAGTTTGCCCCTCCCGATGTTATCCGCAACCTCTATTTCTCCATCCGATTTAACTCTCCATCTGATTTTCTGGTGCGACCCTCTTTTTCCATTTCAGATCTATTCCCTCGTCGCTTGAAAATACCTTATGTTTGTTGATTTTGGTGATCGGAACCCTAGATCTAAACGAAACGAGTTTTAGGTTTTTTTTTTTCAGATCTATCCCCTCGCCGCTTAAAAATACCTTCTTCCTTTGTCGCTTCCTCATCGCTCCCTCATCCTTTTGTAGCCTACTCTCGATTTCTTGGGTTAGCGAGGCTTCCATTGATGAAATGTTGTTTCGGGTTGCTTGGTAGGGGGACGAATGGATGCATGCTTCAAGCTTCGTGGGGGGATTTGACTACCAAGGTTCGTTTTCTAAACTATATTGTCGGTCGATGATGATCTTTTTCTCTATATTTTCTACTATTTTTCTCTCTATTTTCTACTCTTTTGGTCTATGTTTTTGTTTTCAACGTGTATACTCTCCTTTATGTTTTCTATTTCAACAGGTATGTTTGGCTCTCTATTTCTCATATCGTCAATTTTTTTTCAAGCATGTCATGTATTCTCTAGTTTGCAATCTGTGTCTTAGTAGAATGAGTTCCTATTTGTTCCATTATTTCATTCTCTGGTTTGTAATATGATTCTTAGCAGATTGGGTTCCTATTTTTTCCATTATCTCATTCTCTGGTTTGTAATCTGTTTCTTAGTAGATTGGGTTCCTATTTTTTCCATTATTTCATTCTCTGGTTTGCAATCTGTTTCTTAGTAGATTGAATTCGTATTTTTCCATTATTTCATTCTCTGGTTTGCAATCTGTTTTTTAGTAGACTGGGTTCCTATTTTTTCAATTATTTCATTCTCTGGTTTGTAATCTATTTCTAATAGATTGGGTTCCTATTTGTTCCATTATTTCAAACTCTGATTTGCAATATGATTCTTAGTAGATTGGGTTCCTATTTTTTTCATTATTTGATTCTCTGGTTTGCAATCTGTGTTCTCAGTAGATTGGGTTCCTATTTTTTTCATTATTTCATTCTCTGGTTTGCAATCTATTATTTTGTAAATTGGGTTCCTATTTTTTCTAATAGATCAATCTCTGGTTTGCAATATGTTTCTTAGTAGATTGGGTTCCTATTGTTTCCCTTATGCTTGCCTTATGCATCTTTGTTTCATTATGTGTTTGTGAGGTGAAATTCAAAAATTAATGTGATAAATTTCCCATTCTTGAGGTCGGCAATTATTTTCCTTCTTTTTCATTCGTTGCTACATATGCCCATGAGAGTATGTCTATTTTTTATTTTATATTTTTATGGGTGTTTTCGTGAAATATTATCTTTTGTTGATATAAATGTGGTGGGTAGAGTTAGATTTGTTAGGTGAGTTTATTTTGAATGACAAATATATTAATGACTCTATATTTAATACCTCACTTGTTATTCTTTATTTACAACTTGTATTGTATGACAGATGTATTAATGACTCTATATTTAATATCTCATTTGTTATTTTTTATTTACCACTTGTATTGTATGACAGATGTATTAATGACTCTATATTTAATATCTCACTTGTTATTCTTTATTTACCACTTGTTGTATGACAGATGTATAATGACTCTATATTTAATATCTCACTTGTTATTCTTTATTTACCACTTGTATTGAATGTTATGGTTAGGTGCACTTATGGTAATAAGTGCACTACTGCCTTTTTGTCAACTACCACTCTCATCTCCTCTTTTAAATATGCTTTCATTTCCTTCAAATGTTTGAGGACTACCTTCTTCTCCACAAGGCTATTGGTCAGTACAAAAATTTTATTTTGTATATTATAGTTGTTCACGAGAATCCTACATTTATGTATGACTTCTTTATATGGAACATTTGGTTTATTGTGTATTCATGAGGTTGTTTAGTTATTGTTTTTTAGTATTCTTGTCAGAAAGTTTTTTTAAAAAAAAATAAAAAACCTTGCTAACATATTGTTGATATTTGTTTGATAAAATTTTCTTTTGATACCTTGCTAACATAGGTTATGAATTAGAATGTTTTTCAAAAAATTAAGCTTTCTGTTTTCCAAATAAAATTAAGCTTTCTATTTTCGACCTATAATTTTATGGAATATACCTTGATTTGTTAATCAAACCAAACAATATCAAATAAGGAGAACAAATGTGAATTAGCTCACCAACATGGTTAATACTGAAATCGCTTATTTTTTATAAAAAAAAAAGATCATGTCTTACAACAAAAAAGAATTAAAAAAAAATAGTTTAGATCATACCATCCTTACAAAAAAATGTCATGTCTTATACAAAAAAAGAAAAAAAAAGGTTTAAATCATACCATCATTTAATTTTAAAAAAGTCATGTCTTAATGGGGAAATTGCCAAAAATAGGACAAAAATAGGGGCATAAAAGATATTTAGGATGCATTTTCGTTTTGAAGACTTTTAGGACTTTTTAGGGTATAAAATTACCATCTTACCCTTTTTAAAAATCTCCAAACTTAATTGACCAAATCTTAACTAAATCTAGAATCCCTAATTTTTCTAAACATCCATACGAACGACGACCAAACGACCAAGGGAACAAGCGACTACTCGAACCGGCGACCACGAACGGGGGCGGCGACAAACCAACGAGCAGGAACGACGAGATCTTGTAAAAGAACCAGCGACCACGACCACGAATGACGGTGAACACGGCCACGAACGGCGGCGAACCAGCGACCACGACCACGAACGGCGGAGAACCAGCGACCACACAGTACCTTTCCCTCCATGGTTCTCATTTGAGTTCTTGTTGTTTTTTATTTTCTAAAATAGTTGGATGAAATCATCTTTTAAGTTACTGTGAATAACGCTCTGTAGTTGTTCTTGTTGTTAGAGAAGAATGAGAGTAAAGTCAAAACTCTAGGCGAGATAGTTACTAATAAAATTCTTCCAAATGGATTAATTTATGAAATTACAGTTCCACTCCGATTAGTGTTATCTCTTTTCTCTTTCGATGAACTTTCATTAATCTTAAAGTGTCGATGGTCTTGGGATGAGCAAATAAAGCTACAAAAATAAAGTATATGACGAATGTTGCTTGTCGGTTCCACTTGTTAAAGAAAGTTTGAAATCTTGTTGAAAATGTGGTTATCTTAAATCTGTATGAGTCCTTTTAGGTTGTGTATTTGTTGTTTTTGGTATATTTGCTTCGCCCCTAGAATTTTTGGTTAGTTTCGTAGGTGCGAGAATGGTACAAAAAATGTGCGAGAAAAAAAGTAGAATGTTATTTGACATTTTTTCTTTGATTCTTTGTACTTCATAGGTCCATTTAGACATTTCTAACTAGTTCTTGATGTTGTTTATTCATTTCCTACCTTTTTTCATTGATTTTATTCTAGTATAGGTACAAGAAAGTACGATAAAGTTTGAAATCTTGTTGAAAATGTGGTTATCTTAAATCCATATGAGCTCTTTTAGGTTGTGTATTTGTTGTTTTTAGTATATTTGCTTCGCCCCTAGAATTCTTCGTTAGTTTCGTAAGTGCGAGAAGGGTGCGAGAAAGGTGCGAGAAAAAAAACATAATGTTATTTGACAATTTTTCTTTGATTCTTTGCATTTCATAGGTCCATTTAGACATTCCCAACTAATTATATATGAATGTGGTTCTTTATATTGAATGTTGAATTGTTATTTATTTTTTTAATCCTTAGATATCAATGGGTGATATGAACACCTCTCTCAAGTACTTGATAAAGCCATCATTTCATTTTCGAGCTCAAGTGACAGCTAGATCAATGATTGGGAAGACAATTAAGAGTTTAAAATTGAAGCTCAACCCTGCCCAAGAAGAAATATAGGACTCTGATGTATTAAAACTTTGATATGATATATTATATATATATATGTTACAATATATTATAAATTTCATTACTTTATGTACTTTGAATGGATGTTTACATGTTTTATTAGGTGCGAGAAAAAAAAATAGAATGTACATTGTCCATTTTTTTGTTACTCGAGGTTTGTTTCTGGAGGAATTAAATGAACATAACACAAATTACTGACTACTCTTAATTATTGCCTTGTTTTATTAGGTGCGAGAAAAAAAACATAATGTATATTGTGCACTTTTTTGGTAGTTGGGGTTTGTTTCTGGAAGAATTGAAAAAGTATAACACAAACTACAGACTACTTTTAATTATTGCTTTGTTTTATTAGGTGCGAGAAAATACATAATGTATATTTGTGCACTTTTTTGGTAGTTGAGGTTTGTTTTTTGAAGAATTGAAAAAGTATACCACAAACTACCGACTACTTTTATTGCCTCGTTCTATTAGGTGCGAGAAAAAAAACATAATGTATATTGTCCACTTTTTTGTTACTTGAGGTTTGTTTCCTATAAATCATAAGAAACACTCAAATAACATCTATTCAATCTAAAAAGACTCATGTGGAAGAAAGGAAACTACTTTTAGAACCAAACATTCAAAAACTTTCGGCAGCATAACGACGCTATTAGGACTTTCCAAAAACTTTTACGGACCTAATTGCAAAAAAAAAAAACACTCCTTAATGATATCAATCCTCCCACCCACCAAACTTCAAATATGCATGGGGGCATAACAGTTAGAATATCCACAACAAACAACAAACTCAATTATGTAGTTTCAGCAATAAGCATAAGTCACAAATTTAGATATCATACTCCAACCAAAAAGCAAGCCTTCCAAAAACAAACCTCGATTAACAAAAAATTGGACAATTTACAATATATTATAACATATATATACAATATATCATTCCATACATCAGAATATTACACCATAATTGGAAAGTCAATTGCTTCTTAAAGTATGACATGTTCTCTTGACACAGACTAACGAAATCAGAACCAGTTACAATATCAAAATATTTAATGGTAAACACCCCACAATCACATGTATTACACTGCTTTGGAGCGGGCTCTACCATGACCATTGGCCAAGGTCCTATATGTTGTGATGATTCGCCTCTTCTTGCAAAAATCCTAGTTGCACCTCTACTTCTCTAACTAAAAGGTAGTGGATGAGTTGCCTATTGAATGTTAGATCAACATCTAGTAAATGACCTGATCTTGTTGGGCAGGGGTGGGCTTCAATTTATACTCTCAATTGTCTTCCCAATCATTGATTTGTTGTCACTTGAGCTCGAAAATGACATGATGACTATATCAAGTACTTGGGAGAGGTGTTCATCGCCATTGATATCTAAAGATTTAAAAATAAAGTACAATTCAACAATCAATATAAGGAACCACCTAGAATATAACAAATACACAACCTAGAAAGACTCATATAACAAATTCAAGACCTAGTTAAGAATGTTATGAAATGAAAAGAATCAAAGAAAATGGTCAAATAACATTATGTTTTTTTCCTCGCACCTAAGAAATCATGCAAAAGTTGCCTACAAATCATAAGAAATGCTCAAATAACACCTATTCAACCTAAAAAGACTCATATGGACAAAAGGAAACAAATTTTGCATTATGTTTTTTTTTCTTGCACCTAAAAAACTAACTAAAAATTCTAGGGGTGAAACCTATAGACAAAAAAAAATATATTTACACAACCTAAAAGGACTCATACGGAGTTAAGATAACCACATGTTTAACAAGATTTCAAACTTTCTCCTACTTTCTCGTACCTAAACTATAATACATTGAATAAACAAAAGGTAGGAAATGAATAAACAACATCAAGACCTAGTTAGGAATGCCTAAATTAACCTATCAAATGCAAAGAATCAAAGAAAAATGGTCGAATAGCATTATGTTTTTTTTCTCGCATCTTTCTCGCACCTAAGAAATCATGTAAAAATTGCCTATAAATCATAAGAAATGCTCAAACAACATTTATTCAACCTAAAAATACTCAATGGACGAAAGGAAACTACTTTTGCATTATGTTTTTTTCTCGCACCTTTCTCGCACCTATGAAACCATGCAAAAGTTGCCTACAAATCATAAGAAATGTTCAAATAACACCTATTCAACCTAAAAGGACTCATATGGACAAAAGGAAACAAATTTTGCATTCTATTTTTTTCTCGCAACTTTCTCGCACCTACAAAACTAACTAAAAATTCTAGGGGCGAAGCCTATAGACCAAAAAAAAGAGGTAGGAAATGAATAAACAACATGAAAAACTAATTGAGAATGTCTAAATGGACCTATGAAATGCAAAGAATCAAAGAAAAATGGCCAAATAACATTCTGATTTTTTTCTCGCACCCTTCTCGCACCTACGAAACTAACCAAAAATTCTAGGGGTGAAACTAATATACCAAAAACCACAAATACACAACCTAAAAGGACACATATGGATTTAAGATAACCAGATTTTCAACAAGATTTCAAACTTTCTCGTACTTTCTTGTACCTAGACTAGAATAAAATCAAGGACAAAAGGTAGGAAATGAATAAACAACATCAAGAACTAGTTAGAAATGTCTAAATGAACCTATGAAGTGCAAAGAATCAAAGAAAAATGGTCAAATAACATTCTATTTTTTTTCTTGCACCCTTCTCGAACTTACAAAACTAACCAAAAAATTCTAGGGGTGAAGCAAATATACCAAAAACAACAAATACACAATCTAAAAGGACTCATACGGATTTAAGATAACCACATTTTCAACAAGATTTCAAATTTTCTCGTGTTTTCTCGTACCTAGACTAAAATAAAGTCAAGGACAAAAGGTAGGAATGAATAAATAACATCAAGGACTAGTTGGGAATGTCTAAATGGACCTATGAAATGCAAAGAATCGAAGAAAAATGGTCGAATAACATTCTGTTTTTTTTCTCGCACCCTTCTCGCACCTACGAAACTAACCAAAAATTCTAGGGGCAAGCCAATATAGCAAAAACAACAAATAAACTTAAGATAACCACATTTTCAACAAGATTTCAAACTTTCTCGTACTTTCTTGTACCTAGACTGAAATAAAATCAATAACAAAAGGTAGGAAATGAATAAACAACATCAAGAACTAGTTAGAAATGTCTAAATGGGGATGAAGTGCAAAGAATCAAAGAAAAATGTTCAAATAACATTCTATTTTTTTTCTCGCAACTTTCTCGCACCCTTCTCGCACCTACGAAACTAACCGAAAATTCTAGGAGCGAAGCAAATATACCAAAAACAACAAATACACAACCTAAAAGGACTCATACGGATTTAAGATAACCACATTTTCAACAAGATTTCAAACTTTCTTTAACAAGTGGAACCTACAAGCAACATTCACCATATACTTCATTTTTGTAGCTTTATTTGCTCATCCCAAGACCATCGACGCTTTAAGATTAATGAAAGTTCATCGAAAGAGAAAAGAGATAACACTAATCGGAGTGGAACTGTAATTTCATAAATTAATCCATTTTGAAGAGTTTTATTAGTAACTATCTCACCTAGAGTTTTGACTTTACTCTCATTCTTCTCTAACAACAAGAACAACTACAGAGTGTTATTCACAGTAACTTAAAATATAATTTCATCCAACTATTTTAGAAAATAAAAAACAACAAGAACTCAAATGAGAACCATGGAGGAAAAGAAACAGTGTGTCGTCATTTGGTTCTCCGTAGCGTTCGTGGTCGTGGTCACCGGTTCGTAAATCGTTCGTGGTTGTGTTCACCGTCATTCTGGTTCTTTTACAAGATCTCGTCGTTCCTGCTCGTTGGTTCACCGCTGCCGCCTTTCGTGGTCGCCGGTTCGAGTAGTCGTTGGTTCCCTTGGTCGTTTGGTCGTCGTTCGCGTGAAGAGAAGAATGGGTATGGATATTTAGAAAAATTAGGGATTCTAGATTTAGTTAAGATTTGGTCAATTAAGTTTGAAGATTTTTAAAAAGGGTAAGATGGTAATTTTATACCCTAAAAAGTCCTAAAAGTCTTCCAAACGAAAATGCATCCTAAATATCTTTTATGCCCCTATTTTTGTCATATTTTTGGCAATTTTTCGTCTTAATGCAAAAA
Organism: Trichosanthes cucumerina; assembly: GCA_036507285.1. NCBI lineage: Eukaryota > Viridiplantae > Streptophyta > Magnoliopsida > Cucurbitales > Cucurbitaceae > Trichosanthes > Trichosanthes cucumerina. The sequence continues at coordinate 29,747,670 of CM071839.1, forward strand.
AAGAAAAAGAAAAGTTTAAATCATACCACATTTTGACAAAAAAAAAATCATGTCTTACTGTAAAAAAAGGAAAAAAAAATCGTTTAGATCATACCATTTTTTTTAAAAAAAAATCATGTCTTATACCAAAAAAGAAAAAAAGAGATTTAAATCATACCATCATTTAATTAAAAAAAAAGTCATGTCTTAATGCAAAAAAAGAAAAAGAAAAGTTTAAATCATACCTCCCTTTGACAAAAAAAAAAGTCATGTCTTACTGTAAAAGAAAAAAAATCGTTTAGATCATACCATCCTTTAAAAAATTCATTTAATTTAAAAGTCATATCTTAATGCAAAAAAGAAAAAGAAAAGTTTAAATCATACTATGTTTTTTTTTAAAAAAAAAATGTCATGTCTTACAACAAAAAAGAAGAAACTATGCAATCCTATATCAAACCCAAAATTCACAAAAACAAAAAATATAGAATCTTAAACCAAGCCCTAAACTAACCCCCCCAAAAAAATTAGAATCCTAAATCAAGCCTAAAACTTTTCTACCAAGCCTAAAACTTAACAATCACAGACTATGACCATAACCCAACCACAAAAGTAAGTATGAAATTAGACAATATCATTTATTAGGGAATTAGATACGATTGTTTTCAATATATAGTAGGTAAATATTGTATCAATCGTCTGTTTTCCAGGATCGATGTTAAATACTTTCTCAAACTATGGACCCGCGAGAACTAGTTGCCATACTAGCAGCTTTCACCTCAACCCAACATCAACTACTTCTGATATTAGAGATATATATGAACGACCAAGGAGAATAGAACACCAATCACCCTTACTCAGGCATCAAATTAGGTAGCTAGCATGTTTTCGACTCATCCACGAGTCCCACCTAATATGTCGTGAGAGTACAAGGATGGACAGAAGATGTTTCGCCATACTTTGTACCCTACTTAAGACATCTGGTAGTTTTGTAGGAACATAAGTTGTAGACGTAGAGGAAATGGTGGCCATGTTTTTACACATCTTAACACATGATGTTAAGAATCAAATGATTCGTAGACAATTTGCTAGATCTTGTGAGACCGTTTCTATACATTTTAGATCCGTCTTGAATGCAATTTTGCAACTACATGATGTGTTATTGAAGAAACCATAACCCATCACTAATTCCTCTACATATGGAAAATGGAGATGGTTTAAAGTACAAATCATTTCTAAATCCAACAATTGTGATGATTAGAGGTTCCTTATGGTTATCTAAGCCAACAGATGCTCCATTTATTATGTGGACGCAAAATTATCTAGGTGCACTAGACGATACGTACATCAAAGTCAATGTAAGTGCCACTGATCGACCAAGGTATAAGACAAGAAAGGGTGAGGTTGCAACTAACGTACTTGTTGTATATGATACGATTGGGGAATTCGTATTCATCTTACATGGGTGGGAAGGGTCGACAGATGATTCTTGGGTGCTTAGGGATGCAATATCACGACCAAACGGATTGAAAGTTCCTAAGGGTAATTGAGACCTTTCTTACTTAATCTTATGAATACTAAAGACAATGGATTAAACGGTTACACGTTCTACAGGATATTATTATCTATGTGATGTTAAGTACCCTAATGTAGAAGGGTTTTTGGCACCTTATAGAGGTGAACGCTACCATTTATCTGAATGGCGTGGAGGTAATCCACCAACTACACCAAGAATTTTTTTTAACATGAAACATTCTTCTACAAGAAATGTGATTGAGAGAACGTTTGGACTGCTAAAGGGTAGATGGGTCATTCTTCAAGGAAAATCGTACTATCCTGTACAAATTCAATGTCGCACTATCACGGCATGTTGCATGCTTCATAACCATATTAACCCCGAGATGGGAGAAATTGATATGAACGATGAATTGGATGAAGTTGACTCAAGTACAACTACGTATAGGGGAGACCACATCAATTACATTAAGACCTCCAATGAATGGAGCCAGTGGAGAGATGATTTGACCCAAAAAATATTTTCCGACTGAGAGATGCGTAATAATTAATGTGTTAATTTATTTTGTTAAAACTTTTCTTTTGTACTGATCTATATAATTGAATGGAATGTTGTTTCAGATTTCTCAATATTGAACCATAATTAGGTATATTAGGGTTTTTATTTCATTAACCAAACAAACAATTATGTTATGTTTTTTTTGTAGCCTATAACGATGTACATATGCACACAGTAGAATGTCAGGTACATCGAGAGCTCTTAAGCACTCGTGGACTAAGCATGAGGATGCGAAATTGGTGGAGTGTCTTTTGTCATTAGTTCAGTCTGGTGGTTAAGGATAGGGCAATGGCACATTTCGCCCTGGGTACCTGATAAAACTCCAACACATGATGATGGAGAGGATATCGAGCACTTCAATTCAATCATCCACCATTGATTGCAGGATATGAACTTTAAAAAAATAGTATCGTGAGATTGCAGAGATGTAGGGGACAAGATGCAGTGGTTTCGGTTGGAACGATGAATTCAAGTGTGTGGAGGTGGAGAAGGAGACGTTCGATGGTTGAGTAAAGGCAAAGTTGAATAATTTCCTTATTATATATAATTATATAAGTGACATTGTATAACATATTCTTTTACTTTCATTCAGGCGTACCCAGGTGCAAAGGGGTTGCGCAACAAGTCATTTCTTCATTTTGATGATTTAGCCATTGTCTTTGGTAAAGACCGGGCTACATGTGCAGCTGCGGAGACTCCTATAGATATGACATCAAATGTAGGAGACCACACAGACGAAGATATTAACTTAGACAGTTCTCAAGAATACTATGTGTCAATACCACCATTTTCAACTCAAGGAATGGACACGACTCATGATGAGATGCATGAGACACATACTAGTCGGAACAACACAGTAGGTGCTTCAACATCTAGAGGTAGTAAAACGAAGTGCTCTGCTTATCAATCTGAGATGGTTGTTGTGGTACGAGATGCTATGGATGTGAATGCGTCCCACCTAAAGATGATTGCAGAGTAGCCCAAAGAAAAGTCTGTGACGGAGGTAGAAGTACGCTCACAAATTATGTGCCACATGTATAGGATCATGATAATTCTCATTTATGAGAATTATTTAGCCTTAATTTTGCGTCATATTTTAGGGTAATAGGCTTTAAGTGGAAAAGAATAAAGTAAAAGAGGTTTGGGAACTACAAGATTCTTCAAAAACAAAAAAAAAAAAATAAAAAGTAACTCACTTATTGTAGTTTTAATGCAGGAATGCAAGACTTATGCAATTGCATAACAGTATGCAGATTTTTCCAGATCCGAAAAATTAAAGGAAGCACAAATCATGGAAATTAATCATGCTTTCACGAATTCAGGAAGAGGGCACCCGTCTGGAAAATCCTATGAGCAAAAAATCTCTATAAATAGATAAGAAAACGACTCCGAAAGGGGTGAAGAAATCGAGGGATTACTGTCGTTCTGCGTCCTGCTGCTGGTTGAGATCCACTGTTTTTGAACTCGTGCCTGCTTTATTTCATTTATTGGTTCTCTGGCTTAAACTTCTGTAACAATTTATTTTAATTCGTTGTTGAGGATTGGATTAAACATAGTTTTTGAAGCTTTGTTTTTCACTATGAAGGAACTATTGAATGTTAGCCATTATAACATTTTTGTATTTCAGTTTATGGTCCTGTTTTCTTTTCTTTCACATTTAGAGTAAGTTGTAAGACATACTTGTTATTCAGTAATCTGATATGTTTTATGTTTTACAGTAAGTTGAAGTTTCTTTTGTATTTTTTTATCCTCTCTGGAAAAGCTTTATTTCAGTAGTGCAACTTAGTATTGTTGGGATTTGTGCCCTAAAACTCGTAGTTTGTAATTATGTTCTAATTAATGTAATAAAGTGTTATTGTTTATTATCTACGAGTTTGCCTTTATTTAAACCCTAAATCCAATAAACTAAAATCCAAGGCTGTTAAATGAATCTTTAACTGAATGTAATGTACATCAAAAGGATCTCGGCTCGAGATACAGCCTAAAGGGTCTATAGTTAGGGGATAAGGTTTGGGTACCTTACCCTGGTAAAAATATGGATGTGACCCACTTTGTATTTGATACAAACACTGTGATCCTAACGTGTTCGTGTAGATGACATGTGAGTGGGGATATCCTATGTAATGGGATTACATAAGACCGGACCACGAAATAGTAACCTCTAGTTTTGAAACTTCGTTGACTAGTTAGGTTTCTATTTCACTAGGATGACCTAGGCAACTTGATCTCAATCCTGAGTAGGTTACGAACTCCTGTTTGAGGGATTGTCCTTTGACTAGTATGGGTGAGAGTCCAGATTCGCCGACTCAATATGCCTACCTTCTTGGGGACAAGACCGAGTGAGCGGTTGGGAACTTAACTTAGCAAGATGGAATTCACTCCTTCGCGCCTACTAGGGTAAGTAGAGGAATGTTCCCTTAAGTGGTGTCTCCGGGACTTGAACAAAGGGCCCGACCCTCTCATTGGCCCGAAAGGGACTCTGTTTGTTGGTAAGACCAAAACAAACTGTTCATTAGAGGAGCACTGGTACTTAAGGCACAAGATGTAACCCAGGGGTAAAACGGTAATTTGACCCAGCTGATGTTACGAACATTCGTGAAGGATTGACTTGCTGTTATTGGTCAATATCCGTGGACACAGAAATATATCTGCAGTGAGAAGAGTGCAGCTGTGGGACTTTAGTGGAGTGTTCCCACAGTTAACGAATGTTGATTGGGAGGTTAATGAGATTAACCGAGCAATCTCGTATCGTTGGAGCTTCTGATCTGTAGGTCCATTAAGTCCACCTTCTAGCTCGTAAAGGGTTCTTAGATCATTTGAATTTGAAATGTTCAAATTCATTAGGGAATACATTTAATGTATATTGATACAATATAATATATAGTTTTGGAACTATATGTTATAAATTTAATGTGAATATGATTCATATTAAATTATGTGAGAGAATTGAATATTTGAAAGAGTTCAAATATTATATTAAATATGAATGTGATTCACTTTTGAAAACTATAGGTTAAATTTAATGTGCACTGGATGTACATTAAAACTATAGGTTAAAGGGTGAAATATGATTAAATGAGATTTAATCCAAATTAAATATATGATATTTAATTTGTATTATTTAAATATGATTTAAATGAATAATTAAATTTGATTTAATTATATGATATTATATTATTATTATTATTTTATTAATAATAAATGAAGGAACGTGTCACTCAGACACGTTCCCCACTATCCCTTTCCTTCTCCCTATCGATAGCTTAACAGGGAGAAGGGGTGTGTGAACTATCAATCGATCAACAGAATTGCATAAGCGATTGGAGAATTGCTCTCTCTCTCACACTCTCACATTCACATTCCCTTCTTCTTCCAATTGTTGGAAACCTTCCCACCAAGGTAGATTTAAGAACTCAGAGATATAGGAGGTGATCCAATTGGTAGTGTCTTTCTTGGAGAAAAACAGAGAAGTTACATTTGTATTCTTTGAAAAGCTAGGAGCAAGGAGAGTTCTTTGTCTTTGGAGAATTAGAAACTACAAAGGTATTCTTTTTCTTCCCTTTAGTTTAATTGTTAAACTTGCAGCATGTTTGCATGTATGCTATTATCCATGTCTAATAGGATTAGAAATTCATGCTTGTTCTGTATTTTTGGGTCAATGTACTGGTTTTTGTTTTTAGGAAAACATTCAAGCAAATTAACGATCTCAATCACGTTTCCGCTGCTCAAGGAGATAAGATCTCCATCAAGTATTATGTGTTGGTTCTTAACTTTCGAACGACTTATCCTCGGTTCTTGCTAAACTATGGTAGACCGAGAACTAGCCTGAGTAATTGTAAAGCGTTCAATTGTTTCTTAATGCCAAAACCACTATGTCTTCTATCTTTTCATTCATGAGGAGCTAAATTTTCTTAGGGATTCAAGATGTGAATGCCCTAAGGAAAGACAATAAGCTCCAAAGCAAAGGCAATTCGACTAACTTCAAGTGGAGTTTACTTTTGGTGAGCTTTAACGCAGGTAGCTTTAGCTGGCCATCTAGAGTTACTCGTTTAGCTTAATCTTGACACCGAAAGGGTTGAGTTGAAACAGATATTCCAAAAGTAATGGAGGAAAAGACTTAGACATAAGTCCTGAAACTTCGACCCTAAACGTAGGGCGAGACTCCAAAACTTTAGAGTTGTATGCATGTTCACCTGAGATAGATTAACCATACACATATAGGTTTAATCACTCAGTCTCCTAAAGACACCTCAACAAGGATTGAATAGGAGTAGAACTCGATTTACAACATTTGAAGGTTAGTTTGAATCACTATTGAACTTGCAACTGCATTGCAATTGCAGCACCATACAATTGCATTGCAACTGCAGTACCATGCTATTGCGTTACAATTGCAGTACTATGCAATTGCGATGTAGCTACAGTTCAAGGCAGTTGCGTTAGAGTTGCGTTGTTTTTCCAATTAAGTGACATGCACATTCTTGAATCCCTTACCTTTCCCATTGTTTTACTCCTTTTTACCATAGTTAAGATCACCCAAAAATTCATCTTTTTACACCTTCGGTTATCTTTCAATTGTAATTTGTCAACAATTTGTGTTTTCTCTATCAATTTTATTAAACTTCGTTCCCTTGGGTACGATACTCTAGAATACTTCCAGTTTCTTATTACTTCGATCACGTGCGCTTGCATGTTTCGTTATCAAGTGTTTGGCGCAGGTGATGAACATCCTCTTCCGTGATATCCAAGCATCAGAAAGTTTCTTATCTGTGCCTCTAGAGTTGTAGCTGGAATATTGTCAGATCCTGATCGAGAAAAACACCCGATCAACCCTTATCTATGTAAAAAAAACTATCTTCCATTTTTTTGTTTAATGCATGGATGTAAAAAAAAAAACTATTCTTTTGAGTCAGCCTTATGGTGGCTTGTGATCCTCACATTATCACTCATTGACAGCACACAAAATGTGTTATCCTTAGGCTTATTTATTGCTAGTTTTATGATAATTCCAGGGCTTTTATGTGTTTTAATCATTGAATTTCAGGTTAAGAGCTTAAACAGAACATTTGGAGACATTATGGATTACTCGTGATCGAATCGAGGCTTTTTGGAGCTTAAAATAATATCAATTGGAAGTAGAAGGACCAATCCAAGCTAGTAAACCCAAGGTGATGGCGTTGCAATGCCATGCAGAGCACTGCAACGCCGTATTTGCTGATTTTGTGCATAGAGGACTCATGTCGATAGCGTTGCAACGCTATCTCGATAAGGAATCCACGTTGAAGACCTGTGCACGTAGCGTTGCAACGCTACTTCGATAAGGAAGGGTGCACACGAGGGTAGCGACATTGCAACGCTGCCGATGTTTTCCAAATTTGCTACGCACTTAGGGCACAACGTTGCAACGCTATGTCGATTGCACTATAAATACATCACTTTGTCCAACTTTGAAGGGGAGCCGAATTTGATAGTTTTTTGCACCCTAATTTCGAAATACACTCTCTAAGAGGAGAAAAGAGAGCATTCCTTAGGAACCAAAGCACTCGTGTAGGTTCGAGATCGTGACGGGAGCTTGGAGACTAGGGACCGACATCGACACATAAGTTTATTTTCTCTTTCTTTTAGATTGTAACACCGTTTCAAGACGTTTCTATAACTTTAGCTTTGTGTTTTATTGCGATTTAGAATTGCGAAACGTTGTAGCTAGGGTTTGATTTGCATGTTAAGACTTATTTGCTTATGTATTGAATTGTGTTTTGATATTTATTTTTGGCAATTCGTTCTTCAATTCTTTGATCTTGTTGGTTTAAGTGGACTCGAGAGAAAGAAACTTAGATTAGAGCAAAGTTGTCAAAACTCGTAGAAGTCTGGCATGAGAATGACCTAGAAGTCTAAGGGAAACACATAAAAAAGTTGTTTAATGTCGTGCATGCTTTTAAAATTCATGAGGAGACTTTAGAATTTATTGTGTGTGTGAGGCTCACTAAGAATCGAGAGATTTTCTTGAGTATTTTCACTTCTTGTTTAGAAATTCCTTATGTTGGTTCATTGCATGTGTCAAATAAGGTTTTAACTTGTGAAGTCAATTTCCTCCAATTCTGTCATATTCGTGTCTCCAATTGTTTGTTTATCTTTTTTATCTTCATTATCATTATTTATCCATGTTTTGTTGCTTTAGCTAAAATTGATAAAAAGTATCTTAGTAATTAATTAATCTAGAAACTCATTCCCGAGGACGATACTTGGAACTCTAAAATCACTATACTAAAACTTGACCGTACACTTGCGGTATTGCAATATAATTTTACGCAACACTCATCAAAATTAATTTTTTTTGTAAATGGAGTGTTGCAGTTGTACAACACCATACAACTAGATTACATGAAAAATGATATCTATTATTTTGTGCATCTTTAAATCTAATATTGTCAAACTATAGAACAATTTGGTTTTTTTTGTTTAAAAGTTGGGTTATTGAAATTTTAATATAATACTACTTGTGAAATCCAGGAAAGATTGAAAAAAAAATCTGTTAGCATACATACAACATTTAAACTCCATGTTATAATAATCTGCACCCTAAACACAGGTTATTATAACTCAAACTATAATAACCCAGGGAGTGTTTGGCTCCCTAAGTTGAGTTGAGTTGGGTTGGGTTTTAAACCCAACTCAACGTTTGGCTCATGGATAAACTAACTCAACTCAACTCTACCGACTTAGGATATTAACTCCACTGACTTGTACAATAACCCTATTAACATATTTTATCATCGTTTCTCCAACAACTGACAACCACCACCGGTGATCAGTAACCACCTCCAGCGACCATCTCTAGCAACCGACGACCATCTCCAGCGACTGGCGACTGTCGACCAAAAACCTTCGATGACGACCATCTTCGGCGACTAGTAACCGTCTCCAACGACCAAAAACCACCTCCGACAACCATTTCCGACGATTGATGACCATCTCCGACAACCGACGACCAAAAACCTCCTCCGATGACCATCTCCGACGATCGAAAACCACCTCCGACGTCAATTTTCAGGGATCAATGACCATCTCCGACGATTGAAAACCACATTCGACGACTATTTTTGGCGATTGGTGATCATCTCCAGCGAGCAAAAACCACCTCTATAACCGAGCGAGCAAAAACCTTCCCTAGAACCGACAACATTCTTTTGGAACCGACAACCACCTCTGATGACTTTCTCCAATGATCGAAAACTACCTCCGACGATCATCTCTGGCAATCGGTGACCATCTCCGACAACCAAAAACTACCTTCGAAGATCATCTTTGGCTATCGATGACCATTTTCAGCGATCGACAATCATCTTTGGCAACAAACAACTACCTCTAATGATCTTCTCCGGCGACCACTACCAGGCAACCTTCACTATCGATGACCATATGCGCCAATTGACGACCACTGTCTACTACCTTGTCTGAAGATTTACAACAATCGTTGATGACCTTATCTTGCAACCAACAATATCTTCTCCGACGAGTACCACCAACAATAATTCCCAGGGACTAACGAGATTCTCATGGTTCAAAATAATATGAAATGCGCATGTACTTAGTTGGTCTTACTCTCTTCTCCATCAACCTTTCTTCGGACATAGAAACTCGATCTATTGTTGGTCATTACTTATATTTTATGAATCATAATTATGTTTGTGAATCATGTAAAATAAGTCTTTGATACCATAATTATGTTTTGTGAATCATGTAAATAGGTCCTTGATAACCAACTAATATTGTGACGCCCCAGTTAATACATGTACTTTGGATTTAATTTTTTTGGTAAGTTGTGTTTTTGGTGGTTCAGACCGTTTTTCTAATTCTTAAGTCTTTGGAGGGCAGGTGGGCAATTCATATTCTTTTAAGTTAGAGACCTAAATTAAGCGTTAAACACTTTAAATTCATGTCATCCACATTCAGGAAGCTTCAGTCTCAAATCTAGCTTTCTCACTTTCGTAATGGGAGTCAGTTCAGAGAACAAGAATCTTTCTGGGTAAGCTTCTTTTAACTTTCTCCTTGGTTACTTTAGTTTTATGGTTTGAAAGTGAAAAAAAAAAGAGGAGGGAAATCGAAAGGGCAGGGGGGAGACACCCTCACGCGTGCCGCCTAGTCGACGGGCTCTCTACGTCGCTCTCCCTTGTCGTGTCGCTAGCTGAGATCGACGCGAAGGGTTGCCTCTCATTGTGTCATTGGTTTCTGTCGAGACCCAGCCGCCGAGACGTAGCCATCCCTCAAAATTGCGTCGTTGAGGTTGAGCGTTTGCGATCTCCTTCTTCAGTCGTCGATCTCTTCCCTTGTTTCGCGTCGTCACCTCCTTCTCCCTCTTCTCTCGTACGGCGCTGACGCACAACAAGGTGCGCGACCTCGTTGCCGCCTCCTTCCTCCTTTTCCCACACCGGTGTTGCAGTTGCGTCGCTTCCCTCTCGTTTTCTCAATTCATCTCTTCCTTTCAGAACCTCACAGACCACCATTTCCCTCTCTAATCGATTTGCTTATGTTGGTCAAGACGTTGATTGATTGTTAAGGAGATTGCAGCGCGTTCGTGGTGGTCTGAGCTTGGTGTTGGAAGTGTCGGTTCGACGTTACGAGTAAGTCTAATTCTCTTCCTTGTGTTGTAAAGGTTAGTGTTTGCTTAAAAGGGGTGTATGAAATTATCAAGGAAACACTCCTAAACTGTGCAAGTATACACAATCTAAGCAACAAGTGATAAGTAAATTTAATCGTCTCCTCAGGGATTAGTTGTGGAAGATACATAAGGTTGAGTTGAATTTAATGAGTAAGAGGTAACCAACAAAAACAAATGACTAATGAATTTAGAAATCACAAATAGCAACTAAAATGCGAAAGTAAGGCGGAATAGGATTAAAAAGACTAAAGCATCAGCAACTCAAGTTTAACCAAAATAGTAAAAAGGGGATAGGATTAGGGATGAAATTATGCTTCAACAATCTTAATGCTAGAGCTTAAAACTGCACCAGAGCTCAAAACAGTTTAATTTGCGGAATCTTCCCAGAATTCCTTGTGTGTTAGGCATTCAATTCCCATTAAACACCCTTAATTTAGCTCCTAACTGTTAACACTAGGTGAGTGACTATTCCTAGACTCCTCAATCACCTGAGAGAAGTAAATCTCTTAATCAGAACTAGTGTCATGCCTTGAAATCGGTTTATTCTTCCCTTTCCCAAGTTGGAATAAACAATGCTAAAATGAGATGGCCAACCAAATTCTAGCTAAACAGTAAATTCACAAGGCATAAGAGTGAGATTGCAGCAAATTACTCTTTCATTGAAGTTGCATCTACATAAAGTCTCCTAATCCTCACCCCAAGGGTGATTAGTTCATGGTGATAAGAAAATACAACAATAAAACAGTAAACCTAGTGTTAAACATGCTTAAAATGGTCTTAGTTACAATGTAAAAGAGTAAAGAGCAAGAAAAACAAAAGAATAAATAATTGGGTGAAGTTCCAAAGCCTCCTTTGGTCCGATCCAGCCTCTTTCCAGAAGGGGAATGCTTCCAAAATTGGCTCCTCTTGATTTTCTCTTGTTGTCTCCTCTCCCAATTGAGTTTTCCTCTTTTTCTTCTTGCCCACTCTCCTCCTTGCCCTAAAAATGGCTAAGAAAGCCTTTATATCACACCCATATGGAAATGAGGGCTGAATAGACAAGGGAAAACGGTCTGACGGCTACCCATTGGTTCTCAGCAGTTGATGTGGCGGTTTTCGTCCAGCTCAATTAATGAGATCTCTCACACGTGCGTATTCTGCGAACTGGTACCAGAATTTTTGCTCCAGCAATCTTGATCCTTCAGCAATTGCACAGCTACAGCAGCTCGAAGCAGACCTTCAACACTTCATAACATCCATCTTCTCAAAAACTCCTGAAAACATGGCCAAAATGACAAAATTCAACAATGAAAAGTACTTTAATGGCTTTAAGGTACTTCAAAAGTAATTTGTAAATATTAACACACAAAAGTACCTAATCAAGGGGTTAAAATAGTCAAGAAATCTCAAAATACCAAGGAATAATCACAATAAAAGCTCAATCTTAGCTCTCATTCTAAGAGCTAACAAACCCCCAAACTTAAATCATTACTCGTCCCTGAGTAATGCTTAAACATTCTAATCCCACCAAGAAGCAACAACCACCACTAAGCTCAAGAAAAAATGATTCAGCAGTCAAATGATACAAATAGTTACTGATAAAGCAGTCCCATTTCTTTTTCTTGCAGAAGCTCATCAAAGTTTAGCTTTCACAAGATTTGCCATAATTATTTTTTCTTTCAAATCAAAAGTAGCAAGCTTCACAAAACAACCCCACAACTCAACTATCACTTAATCCATCTTTGAATTCACTATGCACCCCATAAACTCACAAAAAGAAGAATGAGTTCTACTGCCTTTAGTTTTTCTTTCAACAAAGCATTTTTTTTCTTTTTTTCTTTTTTTTACAGCAACAAGAGTTATCACTCCTAAGAATCCTACAAGGCTAACCTTATGCTTAAGTAGGCAAACATTCATTCCCTTAGATTTCTCAAAGTCACTCACCTTTGCATAAACTTTTCCTTAGTTCTTAGAATGACCACATTGATGATGCAACTCACCTAAGCAACGAGAACTTTATGCTAGGCCTTAACTTTCTTTTTTTTTCTCTTTTTTTTTTTAGAACTTATTTCACTAAAAAAGTTAGAGAGAACCATTTTTGTAAACAAAACCTTCGATTTAGGCACCAACATTTGTGATGAAGTCTACCTAACAACGAGCCTTGCTACTAAATTGGGTTGCCAAAGCATATTCATATCCCTTTATTACTGTTCAACTCAAAGGTAAACATGGGTGTCATGTCCAACTCTGGTTTAATAGGCAACTTGGGTAGAGGAATAACTCTCAAACTTCACTTTTTTATTTTTGAAGAGATGAGGCATGAGTCCTAAAGAGAAGAGAAATGCTCCTAGGAGTGATAACTTGTTATTACTAGGGTGCCTTACCCCCAAACTTAAATTGCTCATTGTCCCCAATGAGTAAAGAATCAAGGGAAGGAACCCCCAAACTTAGTTATTTTTCTTTTAAAAACTAAAGGCAATGAGCATCCAAACTCTTTAATCTAAGTTTAAAGGAGCAAATTCTCAAGAGTTGGTGGTTAGCAAGCTAGGGGCACCATAAAGCTGCTACAAGCATTGTGTTACATTAAAAAGGATTATAGCAAACAAATTAAGCACAACTAAACTCATCAGAAGCAAGAAAGAATTGGAGCAAGCTAGGCATGACTATTTATTTCATTTCAACTAGGTGGCAAGCTTACAACTTTTTTTTTTTTTTTTTAGTTCAGACAAAGCAAAGACAAGATTTAACAACTAAAAGCAACCCAACAACAAACAAAACAAAGCAAAACAAGCTAACATAACCACAACTACTGAACTTAAACTTAAAACAACAAAAATAACAAAAAAAAATAACATTTATTTTACAACCAACAACTCAAAAGGACAGAAATTTCCCTTTCTCTTTAACCTTCATATCCACAACATTTCCAAATAACTCCAAGAGATATCTTCCCTAATCAAAGAGGACCCCTGATCGCTTATGGGTGAAGCGTTGATTGCACCTATAAAACTGAAAAGAAAAACAACTACAAGAAAAGAAAAGAAACTAAATTAAACCGATAAAGTAAGAACAAAACAAGTAAATCAACGAAATCAAATTAATTGCTTGGAGCATATAAGAATTATCAAGAATTACACAAGCTCCCTGAAATTGTTCTTCTCAAGTATCTGTTGAACTGATAGAGGTTATGCCTCTTTGGAACTTCTCTTTCCAATAGTGTTTAGTTCTCATCCCATTTGCTTTAAATTCTCCCTCATCTTTACCAACACAATGTCTAAAAACAAATGGATCATCCAAGAAATAAAACTTCACCTCATGGAGAAAATATTTCAGTTGTTGTTTTGATAAACCAAGGGGCAAAATTCCATAAGCAAGGTGGTTGGAAAAGTCATCATACCAAGGTTTTTCCACTTTCCTAATGTGATCTACTGTAAATAACTGCTCATCAATGAAAGAATTCTTACGTTTTGGTTCTTTGGAGCAATTTCAACGATGAAATATCATCTTCCAAGAGCAAACTTACTGATGTGATTATTGAAAAATTTTCCTTCTCACCTAGGTAGAAACACCTTGGATGTATGGGCAAAGACTTTAACTCATAGACTGGGAGTTCTTTGATAGATGGATGCAATAGTGATGTTTTCTTTTCCCTTAATTTCAAATGTTCAAACACTTTCTTGGAGTTAGAAATTTCAGCCAAATTCTCACCATCTTCTTCTAAACTGTTGCTTTCCAAACTCTCTGCTATTGTTCCTCCAATAGATTGAACATAATGCTCCAGCATTTCCAGCTCAGTGTTCTCTCTAATCCCTTCTTCCAACACTTGAATCACAGAACACTCCTCCACATTAGTTGGGTACTTCATTGCATCAAAAATACTGAACTTGATCTCTTGATCATGTACCCTCATTGTAAATTCACCTTTTTGAACATCAATTAAAGTATTCCTTGTTGCCAAAAAGGGTCTCCCTAAGATAATAGGCACATCTTTATCAGCCTCATAATCCAAGATTATAAAATCTGCTGGAAGTATGAATTTATCCACTTGTACCAAGATGTCCTCTATCTTCCCCTCGGGATAAGTAATGGATTGGTTAGCTAGCAAGTAATGTAGCTGTATGGTGGGCCTAGCTTCACCTATGCCTAATGTTTTATAAATGGACAATGGCATAAGGTTAATGCTAGCTCCTAAGTCACACAAAGCTTGCCCTAACTCCTTACCTCCTATGGAAATGGGAATGGTGAATGATCCAGGGTCTTGGAGTTTAGGAGGAATTGAGTTTGTTACAATGGAGCTACACTCACCTGTCAAAGGGACAACTTCATACTCAACTTGTTTCTTCTTCTTAGTCAACATATCTTTAAGAAACTTCACATAATTTGGCATTTGTTCTAAGGCTTCAACAAAAGGTATATTTATGTGAAGTTGTTTAAAGACATCGAAAAACTTCTTAAATTGAGCATCTTGAGTATTCTTTTTCTTCAACCTTTGAGGGAATAGTGGATGAGGTGATTTAAACTCAGGAATAGTAGTAGGAATGCACTCAGATGGTTTTGAAGGTTGTGCTCTAGGTATCTTTTCAATCTCCCCATTTCCTACTTCCCTAGGTTCCAACTGGTCTTCTTTTTTCTCTTCCTCAACTTGCACTGCAAAGTCCTTCTCTTTTTGTTTCTTCTTACTGATTTCCTCAGGCTTAGTCAATGTTTTCCCACTCCTTAACTCTATGGCTAGCACTTGTTCTTTTCCTTCTCTTTTTGGAATTTCAGTGTCAGAAGGAAGTTTACCTTGAGGCCTTGATCTTATTTCATTGGCAAGCTGGCCCAATTGCATTTCAAAGTTTCTCGTTGAAGCTTGTTGACTTTGAATAACAACATCATTTTTAGCCATATATTCCTTCAACAAACTTTCAAGAGAAGTACACGGAATATCTTTGTGGGGTCATTTGCATCGTCTCTCTAATGTTGGAGCATCGATTCTTTGATTTCCATAGGCTCTCTTGATTCGATGTCAAAACACAGTGGGTAATTCACCTTTTGCTGCACTTGAGGGGCTTGAGAATTGCTTCCTTGACCTCCCCAAGCAAAGTTAGGATGATTTCTCCAACCTGGGTCATAGGTATTAGAATAAGGATTGTTCCTTTGATTAACTTGGTTCCCAACATAGTAAACTGAGGTTGGATTACTAGGACAAAATTCAAATGTGTGCCCTTCACCACAATAAACACATGACTCAGTACTTACCACTTGGTTCACCATAACTGTATTTTGAACATTAGGGGAGATTTGAGCTACATTTCCAACAGTTAAGTTTTTCAACATGTTACCCATGGATGCCATTTGTGCATTTAGAGCGGTTAAAGCATCTAACTCTAACATTCCTTTGTTCTTTTTGCCTTGGGAGCTCCTTGAATTAGCCCACTGATAGTTGTTTGAGGATATTCTTTCCAGTATCTCAAATGCTTCATTATAGGTCTTTGATAAAAGAGCCCTATTTGCAGAAGCATCTACAACTTGTTTAGTGGTTGTATTCAACCCATTGTAAAATATCTCCATTTGAATACAATGAGGGAGTCCATGATGAGGACACTTCCTAAGCAAGTCCTTAAATCTCTCCCAGGCCTCACTTAAGGATTCATCATCAAACTGCTGAAAAGCCACAATCTCATTTCTAAACTTAGCATTCCTAGTTGGTGGGAAATACTTAATAAGGAATTTTTCAGCAAGTGTGTTCCACGAATCAACTGCCCCAGGAGGAAGTGTATTCAACCATGTCTTGGTTGCATCTCTAAGGGAGTAAGGGAACAAACTCAACCTTAGGGCATCCTTAGGCACTCCTGGCAGTATAAAAGAATCACTAACCCCTAGGAAGGATTTTAAATGCAGATGAGGATCTTTAGATGATAGTCCATGAAACTGTCCTATGGTTTGGAGCATTTGGAACATGACAGGTTTAAGCTCAAACGTTGGGGCTTGGATTTCTGGCCTAATGATCCCAGGATTTAACTCTTCAACCAAGGGATTGGCATAAGTTCTAATAGCTCTCTCACTGTCATCTGCTAAAACAATAACATTGGCAGGGACCATAGCTTGGGGTTCAACTAAAGGTGGTCTAAAGCCTCTTTGGTCGTGTGGTTGGTTTCCAGGGTTATTTTGAGGATTATTAGGATTTATAGAACCTCCACGAAAATCTGCCATTTTTTCCTTTTGAATCCTCCTTCTTCTATGAAATGCTCTCTCAGGTTCAGGATCTAGGAAAAATTCTAAACCTGGAAAATCATTCATGCACAATTAGAGCACCTGAAAAACAAAGAAACACCTTAGTTAGACATTTCTTTCCTCTAAAAAATCACTAAAAACAACTCAAGCAAAGTAAAAATCAAACTAATCCCCGGCAACGACGCCAAAAACTTGTTTGCTTAAAATGGGTGTATGAAATTATCAAGGAAACACTCCTAAAATGTGCAAGTATACACAATCTAAGCAGCAAGTGATAAGTAAATTTAATCGTCTCCTCAGGGATTAGTTGTAGAAATTACACAAGGTTGAGTTGAATTTAATGAGTAAGAGGTAACCAACATAAACAAATGAGTAATGAATTTAGAAATCACAAATAACAACTAAAATGCTAAAGTAAGGCAGAATAGGATTAAAAAGACTAAAGCATCAGCAACTCAAGTTTAACCAAAACAGTAAAAAGGGGATAGGATTAGGGATGAAATTATGCTTCAACAATCTTAATGCTAGAGCTCAAAACTACACTAGAGCTCAAAACAGTTTAATTCGCGGAATCTTCTCAGAATTCCTTGCGAGTTAGGCATTCAATTCCCATTAAACACCTTTAATTTAGCTCCTAACTGTTAACACTAGGTGAGTGACTATTCCTAGACTCCTCAATCACCTGAGAGAAGTAAATCTCTTAATCAGAACTAATGTCATGCCTTGAAATCGGTTTATTCTTCCCTTTCCCAAGTTGGAATAAACAATGCTAAAATGAGATGGCCAACCAAATTCTAGCTAAACAGTAAATTCACAAAGCATAAGAGTGAGATTGCAGCAAATTACTCTTTCATTAAAGTTGCATCTACATAAAGTCTTCTAATCCTCACCCCAAGGGTGATTAGTTCATGGTGATAAGAAAATACAACAATAAAACAGTAAACCTAGTGTTAAACATGCTTAAAATGGTCTTAGTTACAATGTAAAAGAGTAAAGAGCAAGAAAAACAAAAGAATAAATAGTTGGGTGAAGTTCCAAAGCCTCCTTTGGTCCGCTTCAGCCTCTTTCCAAAAGGGGAATGCTTCCAAAATTGGCTCCTCTTGATTTTCTCTTGTTGTCTCCTCTCCCAATTGAGTTTTCCTCTTTTTCTTCTTGCCCACTCTCCTCCTTGCCCTAAAAATGGCTAAGAAAGCCTTTATATCACACCCATATGGAAATGAAATTTGAAAAGACAAAGGAAAGCAGTCAGCGGCGTTTGCCATTGGGTTCTCGGTGGTGATGTGGCGGTTTCGTCGGCTCAATTAATGAGATCTCTCCCACGTGCGTATTCTCGGAACCGGTACGAGATTTTTGCTCCAACAATCTTGATCCTTGGCAAGAATTGCGATCTACAGCTGACTCGAAGCGGACCTTCAACACTTCATAACATCCATCTTCCCAAAAACTCCTGAAAACATGACCAAAATGACAAAATTCAACAATGAAAAGTACTTTAATGGCTTTAAGGTACTTCAAAAGTAATTTGTAAATATTAACACACAAAAGTACCTAATCAAGGGGTTAAAATACTCAAGAAATCTCAAAATACCAAGGAATAATCACAATAAAAGCTCAATCTTAGCTCTCATTCTAAGAGCTAACAGTTAGCACTAGACCTAAGTGTGAGTTATAAGCCAAAAGTCGTCTCAGGAGGTGGCTAGTTAACTGACGAGACCCTAAAACTATTCGAATGCATTGTTTGTGGCTTGTAGGTCCCTTCGGTTATCGCTGGCGAGTTAGTGTCAACCTTAAAGAAAATGAGGAGCTTAGCGCGCGTTCTGCAACCGGGGTAAGTAGCTAGTTGGATCTGACAAGCATGCTCATAAATGAGAGGGCTTGCTCACGAGGCATGTAAAAACGTAATCTTGTATTTGTTGTGTATGTTAAAAGGGATCAGAGTTAGCCATTGAATATTTTCATGCCTATGGTTGATGTATGGTTGCCTCTGTGTGTTCTTGGAGTATGCCTGACCATGATTAACATGTGTAGCTATCGGATTGACTCTTGTTTTTGGTTGTTGCATGATAATGGACTTGTTTAGCATGTGTGAACCTTGGTTTTGATTGTGGCGTGAATCTGAATTGTTGAGAATCTGTTGGATTGTGTGTCGGTCGTGGTACTTAAGCAGGATGACCTTTGTGTCGACAGAGTGGTAGGCCCAAGTGTGAAGTGTAGCCTTTGTGGCAGTCTAATTAGGCCTACTGTGTTGATCAGCCTTGGTGGCTAGTTTAGTGAACCGGGCAAAAGAATGTTAACCTTGTGATAAAGTGATTAGGCCTAATTTGGGAATGCCCTAGCTTATTTGCGAGTCCATATAGACCTAGCTTAGGACCCTTGGCCTTTGAAATGAACTAGGACCTGACTCCTTTGTGATGAGAGGCCTTTGTGGCAAGTAGCCTGGAGGTAAGCCTGAGATAGCCTTTGTGGCGTTGTGGCGAGCCCCAGGTAGCCTTTGTGGCGTATGAGCCTTTGTGGCACTATAGCCTTTGTGGCGAGACGATAGCTTTTGTGGCGCATGAGCCTTTATGACGAGACTGATAGCCTTTGTGGCACGAGAGCCTTTGTGGCGAGATGATAACCTTTGTGGCGAGACTGATAGCCTTTGTGGCACAAGAGCCTTTATGGCAAGCTGGCCTTTGTGGCCGTGAGTTGAGGGTTCAGATTATGAAGCCAAGGTAGTAGAGTGCATGGTGTAAGACTAGGGTCGTAGGACTTCGTAGGGCCTAAGCACTAGTGTGCTCGTTTGATTGTTACCTGTTGATTATTGATGTTTTGCGGTTTATTAGACTTGAGTGGACTACTTACTGAGTATTCCCAATACTCACGCTGCTTTCGTTGTTGTTTTGTTTGCAGATAGAGCTTGATCCTGTGCTCGTAAATGACGGTGACCACCTGTGAGGCTATGAAGTCCCTTCTTCCTTTCCTTTAAGCCTAGTTTAGTACTTAGAAAGCTGTTGGTCTTTCTTGTTTTGAGAACACTGGTAAGATTGCATCCTGTTAGACTTTCCTGGAATGTTTTAAGACTTATGTTGTGCTTGAACGTTGTGGAAGTCCCTTCTTGTTTTTGTTGTGAATCTCTGTTTGTTGAGCCCCAACCCTAATATAAGTGAAGTTAGTGGGTGGCTGGGAAGAATGACTTGTTTTAGAAGTGCTTCTGATGTTAAAACAGGTTCTTGAAATTTTTGGAAAAGTCCTAGTAGTGCCGTTATGCTGCCGAAATTTCGGTACGAACGACGTGTCATCAGTAACGCCCTAGTTAGGCTTTCCCTATAATTTAGGGTCGTTACAAATATTTTGTGAATATTTCACGTTTACATGATATTAATGTTGAAATTTATCATCGTTTTTTTGTCATCTTCATGTGATTTAACAAATGTAAACAAACAATGTTCTTAAAAAAAAACGTAATGGTCATTGTATTTTAAAACAAACGACTCTATTAGTACTTAAAAAAAGTCATGTTAAGTTCCTAATTTGTAAGTTTCAAAGAAGTTCAGTATATGTTTAGTGAAACCTTAGATTTCTCTATTTTAATATAAGTTTAATTTGTGTTTAAAGAAAAAAAAATACTAGTATATTGTCTTTTTTCCATTCATCAATTGTTATTTGTTGTTATAAAGAATACAACATTTGATTTCTATCAATTGAATTAAGTTCAATGTGTACTGAAAATATATGATTTCTATGAATTAAAAGAAGTTTAATGTATATCAAAAAGAGGAAATCCGTAGCCAAGCTCCGTCCATCAATCGACTACTTGTTATTCGCAACATTTAAACCTCGATCGATTTTTTCTTTTTTTTGTTCTTTTTATTTCTTCACTTCGACCATTTTGAAGGAGAGTAGATTTGGAATTAGGCCACTTTTAATTTAAAATCCTACCAAATCCGATCGATTTTGATTGTGAATTTTTTTAGGTCAAAACACGATTTCAAATTATTTTGAATTTCAAATTTAATTTTTTCTTTTCATTCCAAACACCATAAATGATTTCAAATCTATTATGATTGGAAATCCTTTCAAATTTACGGTTTCCAACACAAAGAGTTTTAGAGTTAAAATTGATTCAATTCATCAAATTTAAAGCTTAAAGGGATGAAATTGAAAGTTGAGAGTTAACAAAAAAAAAAAAAAAGTGCAAATTTAAGATCAATATGGATATTTTTGTCAAACTTTTTTTTTTTTTTTTTCTTTTTGTGTTTTAAAACGTGATTTAAAAAAAAAAATCCCAAGAACACTTGAAAAAACGTCATTAGAAAAAAAATTGATAAGAAAGAAGCATCCTTTCAAACTCAAGCATGAACCATCATGATTGGTTTTAAACTATCGTCCACCACAACTATTGTACAACCATGAAAAAACTCCAATTTGACGGAATCAATGATCATCCTCAACCTCACAAACGAAGCTGCAGTACCCAAAATGAGGCCACAATCACGCCGCCGTGAAATTCCGGCATTATCCATGCTCTGGTAACGACGATTCATTCATCTCCTCTACAGGTTATGGCTCGAATTCCCTGTTCATAGCATTTCACTGCTGAAAATGGACGCTCTCTTTGTCCCCATCACCTTCTCCGAACCTCCTCACTCTTTACTCACCCGTATCACCAACGCCGGAGCTCAATTGAGGATTGAACCTGTTCCCCGCTTCTCGCCGCGTTCTTCTGTAATTCGCCTCAAGCGTTTTCCTATACGCTGCAAGAAGCTTTCTTATCCTCGCTTCGGTCGCTTCCGTTGCGCCGCCGAGGCCTCCGGTCACCGGCACGGTCACCATCACGGCCATCACCACCACCACCACCACCACCATGGCTGCCAGCACCTTGACGGTGATGGAGTGGAGCTGACTGGAGCTCAGAAGGCGTTTGTTCGATTTGCCGAAGCTATTAGGTGGACGGACTTGGCAAATTATTTGAGGGAGAATCTACACTTGTGTTGCGGTTCTGCTGCTTTGTTTGTCACTGCGGCTGCGTGCCCTTATTTGGTGCCTAAACCTGCTGTGAAGCCTCTACAGAATGTTTTCATTGCTGTTGCTTTCCCTTTAGTTGGGGTACGAATGGTTCAAACAACTCACCTTTTCAAACATGGTTACTGTAGTTTGACTGCCATTAATTTGATTAAATGCAAATTGACAATGAATTTTCTTAGTTGTAGTAAAATGATCTTGGTGACTGTTCAATATATTATGCTTTTGGATGTAAAAGAATCATCTTACTTCTAGGAGTAAAGTATTTTAACACAGTATCATGGAGGTGATTCTTAGTTTGGATTCTCATAGTCATTATATACTTGTTACATAGAATTCACACTTCATGAGGATTTTTAATGATAATAATTGTCCAAATCTAAATTTGAGAGTAAATTTTGAGAATTTTTATGTAACTTGAATAACTTATTTCTAATCTAGTAGTTTAAACTATTGGGATTAGTAGCAATTCATCGTAGTAAACTTTATTTCATTCCTGAAACCGAATAATACATAGCTCTAGTTGTAGAGGATTCATTTCAAGATATGATGCTTTATTAAAGCTATTTTCTGTTTGACTATTCAAGAAAATCAATGATCTTAATTATCATATTGATGTGAAGGTTTCATTCAATTTATCTCTGAGAGTTGAGAGCTTTCCTTTACTACAGTGAAGATGCATCTTCAATTCATTGCCAAATTGTCAGTTTTATGTTGCATTGTCTTGAGGAAGCAAGATGAAACTTTCTATTTCGAGATTCTGGAAATATAAAAAAATTCATATCTCAAGTAGAGAGATTAATTTGGCCCCTGTGTCTCACCATCAGGTTTATGGCTTCTCAGTTGGCAGGCACGCACTAGCATCCTCTTTTCCTTTTTAATTGTAAAATTTTGCTTGGTACTTTTCGGTTTGGCAGCCTATCAAAAACTATAATTATTTAGGGAAATGCATTTTAGTGGACCATGATTTTATTTAGTATTTGAAGACAACTACTGATGAAATTGTCTTGAGTAAGAAAGATGAAACTTTCTATTTCGAGATTCTGGAAATATAAAAAAAAATTCATATCTCAAGTAGAGAGATTAATTCGGCCCCTCTGTGTCTCACCATCAGGTTTATGGCTTGTCAGTTGGCAGGCACGCACTAGCATCCTCTTTTCCTTTTTAATTGTAAAATTTTGCTCGGTACTTTTCTGTTTGGCAGCCTATCAGAAACTATAATTATTTAGGGAAATGCATTTTAGTGGACCATGATTTTATTTAGTATTTGAAGATAACTACTGAGTATTTCATCATTGTAATTTTTAAAGTTAGTAATGTGCCAATAAATTTCATTATAATGGCACTGTATCAGGTTTCTGCTTCTCTTGATGCTCTTACTGATATAAGTGGTGGGAAAGTAAATATCCATGTACTAATGGCCCTTGCAGCATTTGCATCAATATTTATGGGGAACCCCTTGGAAGGAGGACTACTTCTTGTGATGTTTAATCTGGCTCATATTGGTAAGCAGTTATGAAGAAACAAAATTGCCGACAATATGCATTAACCTTTACTTGGAAGAATTTCATTTTCATTGTGATTGCAGCTGAAGAGTATTTCACAAAGCAATCAATGATTGACGTTAAAGAATTGAAGGAAAGTCATCCAGATTTTGCACTTGTTCTGGATGTGAATGATGATAACCTTCCTGATACTTCAGATCTGGAGCATAGAAAGGTGCCAGTGCGTGATCTTGAAGTGGGCTCATATATCTTGGTGGGAGCCGGTGAGGTATGTCATAGAATACTTCCACCTCATGTCACGATCGTTTGCCAAATGACAATGCATACCTTGATCCTTAGACTAATAATTACATTGATGATCAAGAATTGTTAACCATAAATTATTTAAACCTATGTGTACAACTAAGAAGCACAAATACGAACACGATGACACATCAATTTTTAAAAAACTAGGACACGGATGCGTTGGGGATACAATTTTTTTAATTTTTTTTAAGGATATATGTGGATTTAACATAAAATACTAAATGCAATCCACTAAAAAGCATAAAGTGTCAAGTTAATTAACAATAGTGGTAGTACAAAACACATTATCCAACATTCAACCAATGAAGTTTTCAATACAAACAAGAGTAAATGCCAAAAAGGATATGGAAAACAGTTTTACATAAAAAAAGGAAATAAAAAACATGCTTTGTTCGTAAATGGAAGAAGAGTTTTTATTTTTTACTTTTATTATTTATGTTTAATGTCTTTTTTGTGTTTAAAATTTAAAATTATATGGCTTTTTAACTTTGGGCTCAAAATAAATGGGCTAGATCTTTTTTTTTTTGTGGTTAAAAATTTGCCCAACATGTCCACAACGTGTCCAACACATGTTTGAAATTAAAAGAATAATAATAATAAGGAACACATAAATTGGCCTGTTGGACACGTGTTCGGAGCGTGTTGTTAGGTATCCAACTCTTTCCTTGCCATGCTTGCTTACAAACACAAATGGATAATAGGAAGAAAAGAAGATAATATGAACCAACCATTCGATATAGAGAGTTATTCTATATCAAGGGGGATTGTCACAGATATATATTAGGTAATAAAAGAAAACAAAGACAAATAGAGTCCCCTAGCAATCTGAAAGGTTGGTTCTCTCCCTTAGACAAAATGTCTCCAAAATTCTCAACAAAATGCCAGAAGGGACAAGTACGCTACATATACCTCACTCCCTCGCTCCCCTCTTGTACAACAGTCCCTCAACCATCAGTAGTCCCCGCCTCTCTACCCCTTATTCCTTTCTTACCCGTTCTCTCATAATGCTTGATAATTGGGGGCCCTGAGCGTGTCCATGTCCGCTACGTGTCTGACACGAACACTCTGCCTAAAATAGAGTGTTCGGGCTTCATAGGTGTACATTCTATTTACTCTTTGACGCATGTCATTCCATCACAATAGTTGCAAGGAAATTTTGTAATCTTTCCATATCTAATTAGTGAAAACCCAATTATGTCAGTTAAAGGAGAGTGAATTGCTGATTTGAGATATTAAGAGAAATTTGAGATATTAAGAGAAAGAGTTCTCCTTTTAACCATGTACTTTGAGTACTCCGAGAGAGACAATATTCCTCTTGTAATTTTTTTTCATCATAACAGAATCTATAACTGAACAGGGCTAGGACTGAATGACAGACTTATTTTATTTTTTATTTTTCCCCTCATTTGTTTGTTTATTATTGTAGGAATGTGATTAGGACATCTGTGAGAGTACTAGTAAGGGGTATATTAGGTATATGAGTATTTTATTAGTAAGGGCAAAGTAGTAATTAGTTAGTAGTATCTTGTTATAAATAGGGAAGTTAGGGTTCATAGAAGGGGGATGATTTTGGGTTTTGTCTCAGTGTAGAGACTTTGGGAGAGACATAACCCTCTCAAAAGGCTATTGACTTTGTAATTTCTATTGATATTGCAATATAGTTCTATTTCGTGTTTTCCTGTTAATGGTATCCTAACAAATTGGTATCAGAGCACGTTCATCCTGGAACATCAACTCTAGCAATGGATCGTGATCGTGTGCTAGAGCTATTGTTGAAGGTACAAACATCCATGGCCAAACAACTGCAAATGGTGGAGGAGATGCAAAAGTAGTGGAAGGATTTCAATCACCAAAGCATGAAGGGAGGAAGGGAAAGAGAACAGAAATGTCAAAAGGAGAAGGAAGGCAGTAGCCCGGTGGGAGTGATGGAAGAAACCAAAAAAAAGAAGAAGAGCAAGGAAAATCAAAGTAGATCAAGATTGGGCAGCAAAATCAATCGAAAATTATTGGTTCGTAGTTGAAGAGTAGCGGGAAGGCGTCGATCCTATGTGAAAGCACCTCCAAAATCACAAGGGAAAACCAATCAGCAAGGTGAGAAGAAAGGGAGGAGGGAGAAATCACCAACGAGGACAGAGCCGAAAAAGCAACACCACAAGAGGAAGGAGAACCTAGCAACAAAACCGTGGTTGGAGAAACATCAAAGCGAGCCAAAGAAGGATGTTCAAACACTGAAAATGGGAAAAAGTGGCGAGGAAAAGAGGATGAAGATGTTGTATGTGTTGAAAATCATCGATGGGTGGAGAAAGAAGAAAAGGTTAAATGTGTCAAAAATTGCAGAAGGGAGTTGGTGGCAATGGAAGGATAAGTAAAATAAGAAAGAAAAGAAACCGGCGGTAACAGAGTTGGGGACGCAAGATAATTGGCGATGGAGATTGAACTTACCGGCGGTCACATGGTTGGAGATGAAGACTTGGGGGAAGTGTCGACTCCAACACGTTGAACCTAGGATGGTGGAAGGAGGCAATCACGAAGGAAAGAAGAAGTCCATCGAGGGATGCCATAACCGGCGGAGATTATGTGTGTGGCCGGAGATGATGATTCAAGCAAGGAGGCAACACAAATTTTGTGCGATGATAGGTAACAAATCGATGAGTCACAAAGACAAGGAGAAAATTCAGAAAGTGGGTTGGTAGATAAACCCTAATCTCATTCACATAAAGCGGCAGAAAGTGGGGCCAGATGTTTGGATAAAGTGGAGCATTAATTCTGGAATAGACATTGGGCTGCTATTACATGAAATGATTGTGACCCATTTACTTTTTAAGGTAGAAATGGATATAATGGACAGATTTTGGGTTGGGCTTACTGAAATTGAGCCCACAAACCAATCAAAAGTTCAAAGGAGTAACCGTAGCTGCCACAATTTTTTCTCCTCGTCGGTGCCGCCTCAGACTCATGTTTTTGGCACTACCAACTTCTGCCACCTGCGCAATTCGTTGTCGTTCATGGCCAATGAAACAACTATCAGCTGGATTTTTGTTTTAAAAAACCTTCTTTTAATTTCTAAGGGGTTGTTTGGAGCACTGAGTGAGTTATAATAACATGGGGTTATAATAGTCTGTGGGTTATTATAGTCTGTGAAACATATAATATTATTTAAAATGCAGAGTAGTATAGTCTGAGGTTATAATAGTCTGTGTTTGGGGTGCAGAGTATTTCACAGGTTATTATAACACTGGTTATAATAACCAGTGGGCCAAACAGGCCCTAAGAGTGTTGGGTTATTAAAAAAAAATAAAAAAAGGGGTATTATTTGATTGTTATTATTTTTTTTTTTGGAGTTGTTTGGTCGACCCACACATTGAGGACAAGGTGTGTTTTGAAGGGCCTGGTATTGTGAGAGTACTAGTATGGGATAGTAGAGGGTCTATGTGGAAGATTAGTATTATATCGGGGGTATTTTGGAGATTTTAACTAGGGTGTCTTGGTTATAAATAGTAGTGTTAGAGTCCTTATTTTGGTGTGAATCATTTTGGTAGAAAGTCCATTGTGGGATTTAGGAGAGAGATAACCCTCTCGAAAGGCTATTGGATATTGTAATTTCTTCATAGTTATTGCAATATATTAGTTCCTTTGTGTTCTTGGCATTTTTCTGTGTTTGGGTACCTAACAAATTGGTATCAGAGCCATTTTCTGTGGCAGAGGATGTTACCAGTTGAAGGGCGGAGTATTGTGAGAGTACTAGTAGGGGGTATATTAGGTATATGAGTATTTTATTAGTAAGGGCAAAATAGTAATTAGTTAGTAGTATCTTGTTATAAATAGGGAAGTTACGGTTCATAGAAGGGGGGATGATTTTGGGTATTGTCTCAGTGTAGAGAATTTGGGAGAGACATAACCCTCTCGAAAGGCTATTGACTTTGTAATTTCTATTGATATTGCAATATAGTTCTATATCGTGTTTTCTTGTTAGTGGTATCCTAACAACATCATAATCCATCTTAGATATATGGTGATTAATGGGTTTCCAGCTCACTTAACCTAAGTGTCCATATTGGATTCGGTTCATCATACTTAAAATGTTTATCCTCACATGAGACAAATGTTCTGTTCCTCATATATGCATTAAACAAAAAATATTCTTTACTATTGCCAAATACTTTTGCGATACTTAAGTATGATAGTTCATAAAGTCGAACACTGAACATTCGATAACAATCCTTCCATAAGAAAAATAACAAAGGAAAAATCCTTACTGCCCTTGTAGAGTTCTTAAGATTTCTGCTGATTTGTACAAGATTCCTATATAGTTGTTCTATTTAGTTTTTTTCTCTTTTTTTTTTTGAATAGTTCAATTATTTCTAGATAATACATTCGTATATCATACTGAAGGCTGCTTTTCTATTAGTCTGTTCCTGTAGATTGTGAGGTTTATCAGGGTTGTGCTACGATCACTGTTGAGCACTTGACAGGAGAAGTTAAACCATTGCAAATAAAGGCTGGGGAGAGAGTTCCAGGTGGAGCAAGAAACTTGGACGGTAGGATCGTAGTGAAGGTATGTCAAGGTTGTTTATTTCATGCCTGGTAATTTGTTGCTCTATACTTTTGAACCTTGTATCATCTAATATTAGTCATAATAAGTTATAAATCTCAATTCAACATGGAAACTTATGCTAAATCGTTTAATTTATTGGAATGGTTACTTATGGCCTGTGTTAACAAATGTTTTGAGGCATCAGAATCCTTATGACTTACCTTTAATTTTGATTGTTTTAGGTATTCCAATGCTAAAGAGTTCATAAAAGTTTAGATTGATATTCTATCATTGTTGCTGAACATGTGAAGTATGGATTTGGGTATAGGCTACGAAAACATGGGAAGAGTCGACACTTAGCCGGATTGTGCAGTTGACTGAAGAAGCACAACTTAATAAACCAAAACTACAGAGGTGGCTTGATGAATTTGGTGAGAATTACAGCAAGGTGGTTGTAGTTTTATCTGTGGCTGTTGCTCTCATTGGACCATTATTGTTCAAGTGGCCATTTATTTGTACACCAGGTAATCTATGCAATGTGCTTGTACATTAGCCTTTCTATTTGGGAGAATTATTTAATTTTAGGACAAAACTAAGGCTATTGTGCGTTTCCAAACTAGATGGGCCTTTTTCTTTCCTCCTTTGGGATAGGAAACTATAATTTAATCATCACCAAATAAGAATATTTGACCTGAGCTGACTAATGAAAAGATATTTTTTAATTGACAACCAAATTTACCAGCCGCTTTTTCTTTTCCTCCCTCATTATATTGCCCTTGGAAAGTTGAGCTCAGCTTAACCACTGTTTCCCTCTCTCTCTCTCTCTCTCTCTCTCTCTCTCTCTCTGGTATCTATTTCACTTCTGATGCCCATATAATTTCTAGGTTTCAGAGGATCAGTTTATAGAGCACTTGGGCTCATGGTTGCTGCATCACCATGTGCACTAGCCGCAGCTCCATTGGCATATGCTATTGCAATAAGTTCCTGTGCAAGAAAGGTACTTTTTACTTGCTGATATAATTATATAATAAGTTTCTGGTATGAGCATTAGAAGTTTGGTGTAGGCATATGTACTTGTCCAACTACCTTTTATATCATTGACATAAAAGAAACTGAGCTCAACTTGTCCAACTACCTTTTATGTCATTTAGAGAGTTATTTATCTTTAAATCTCATTAAATATGATAAGTATATTATTTGTTGATGTTATCATTTGGGTTGAGCTTTATTGTCATGGTCAATAATTTTTGGATTTTTTAGTAGCAGCTTCTAAAAATAAGATGATTCTATTAATAATAGTGTTAGACATCTTGATATAATTAAATTTAGGCTAAATTATAGAAAATGCCCCTAAACTATGGGGTTTGTGTCAAAAATACCCTTAAACTTTAAAAAGTTTCAAAAATACCCTTGGACTTTCAAAGATGTTCAAAAATACCCTTGCCGTTAAGTTTTGGATGGTAACCGTTAAAGTTTTGTTTCAAAAATACCCCAAACTTTTAAAAAGTTTCAAAAATACCCTTGGCCTTAAAAAACTTAAAAAAATGTTTTTCAATAATTTCTTTAGTATTTAATGGAATTCTTTGAGATTTCATTTAATCAATCTATTAGAAATTTTAAAAATTTACCCGGACCTCACCCAAGAATGATGTGGAAGATCCAAAACATCCACTTGCTTTCGTAAAAGGTAATCTTAACTTTTGTCTTCCTGACTTATGAAATATTTGCATGTCAATCTTATTTGTGTTGAGCCCCGTTTGATAACCATTTGGTTTTTAGTTCTGATTTTTGAAAATGAAGCCTAAAAATACCACTTCTATCAATAAGTTTCTATATTTTCTTTTCTACTTTGTACCTATGTTTTAAAAAACCAAGCTAAGTTTTAAAAACTAAAGCTCTGTTTGATAATAATTTAGTTTTTGATTTTTGGTTTTTGAAAATCATGCTTGTTTTTTTACAATTTCTTTTCATATTCTCTATAATGATTTCCATCTTTATTGAGGTACCATTTAAGTTTCTAGCAAAATTTCAAAAACAAAAACAAGTTTTTGAAAACTACTTTTTTAGTTTTCAAATTTTAGCTTGATTTTTTAAAACATAGGTACATAGTAGATAAGAATACATAGAAACTTATTGATAGAAGTGGTATTTTTAGGCTTCATTTTCAAAAACCAGAACTAAAAACCAAATGGTTATTAAACGGGGCTCAACACAAATAAGATTGACATGCAAATATTTCATAAGTCAGGAAGACAAAAGTTAAGATTACCTTTTACGAAAGCAAGTGGATGTTTTGGATCTTCCACATCATTCTTGGGTGAGGTCCGGGTAAATTTTTAAAATTTATAATAGATTGGTTAAATAAAAGCTCAAAGAATTCCATTAAATACTAAAGAAATTATTGAAAAACATTTTTTTTAAGTTTTTTAAGGCCAAGGGTATTTTTGAAACTTTTTAAAAGTTTGGGGGTATTTTTGAAACAAAACTATAACGGTTACCATCCAAAACTTAACGACAAGGGTATTTTTGAACATCTTTGAAAGTCCAAGGGTATTTTTGAAACTTTTTAAAGTTTAAGGGTATTTTTGACACAAACCCCATAGTTTAGGGGCATTTTCTATAATTTAGCCTTAAATTTACCTTAAACTCTCAGCTTAAACTTTTAGTTTGATTGGTGATTTAAGATGGTATCAAAGCAGGTAGTTCAGGAGGTTCTGTGTTCAAATCCTGTCAAGTCAGTTTCCTTCCCATTTAATATTGATTCCACTTGTTTGGCTTTTCATTAAATTTCCAAGCCCACAAGTGAGGGGAGTGTTAGACATCTTGATATAATTAAATTTACCCCAAACTCTCATCTTAAGCTTTTAGTTTGATTGGTGATTTAAGAAATAGTTTTAGACTCAAATTAGTGGTTTCACTGAGTGTTTTCTTAAAAATTAAATCCCCATATATCTATCTATGTATAATCTATCTATCTATCTATATATTTGAAATAGAAACCATATTTGAAATAGGTTTTTCTTGGTTAAATGAGTGAGTAATTTGTTAACTCTACACCTCCGTTTCATGATGTTAGGGTTTGAACTAGATGAAGTGCGTACTTAACAAAGACAAATTATTATTAGACTAAGGAGGCTGCTGGTACACACATTCAGTTCCTAAATGTATATCTTGTTCCCTTTTGGTCTTTCCTCCCACTTACACACCCTCGCTGAGATAGACAGAGAAATCAGAGCAATTAATACTAAACTCAGAAAAAAAGCATGCTAAATCTAAACCGTCTTCAGTGGATGCTTGCTTCATTCCTTCAATGTTGGCTTGAAGATTTAGCTCAAGTATTTCGATCATGTGCAAAGATACTTATATTCGTGAATAACCTGAAAAGATGGACATGTGCTTGATGGAACAGGGGATACTCCTGAAAGGTGGACATGTGCTTGATGCTATGGCTTCTTGTCACACAGTTGCATTTGATAAAACCGGGACATTGACTACAGGAGGACTTGTATTTAAAGCAATAGAACCTATTTATGGGCATATGATTGGAGGAGATAGATCACATTTGGCTTCCTGTTGCATACCCAGCTGTGAAAAAGAAGCCCTTGCAGTGGCAGCTGCCATGGAAAAGGGTACTACTCACCCAATTGGAAGGTAGTTGTCAAAACGAATTGTCTGCCTAGCATATTTTACTTCTAATCGGTTTTCTTTTCCTGACGAGGTGTGATATAGTTTATCTACTACAATATTTGGCTGAAAACTTTGTGATGTCGTTTGCTAGCCAAAAAGCTCGGTTGGGAGATGGGGAAATTGTAACTGTTTATTTCATGCTCATCGTTTACTTGGCTTCTTTACACTTTTATGTTTAACCTTCCCGATATTTGATGTTGAATCAACTTAATGGTTTTTGCTACAGAACCACAGAGTCCAACTTTCAATGCATGCTTAGATAGTCAACGTTAAATTGGGTGAACGTTAAATTGGGTGAGAGTATTCTCATCCAGCTCCTAAGATTGCTTATGTTGTCGAATATAAGAATATTTTTATATATACTTGCTTGAGAATTAGAACTGAGAGGAATTATATATTTAGAATAACATGCCTGGACACAAATAGCGACTTGATCCTTTTGGGAGTATATCATGTAAGTAAACTCTTCCTTACACCGGCAGTTACTTATATTGGAAGACCTGGATTAGCATTATTTTTTTTTGGCATGAATAAGGAGTAACTATCCCCTCTTGGGATGGAATAATTAAGGTGCCGTTTGATAATCATTTGTTTTTTATTTTTAAAAATAAAGCCTACAAACAATACTTCTACCTATGAGTTTCTTTGTTTTGTTATCTACTTTTTAAGCATGTTTTCAAAATCCAAGCCAAATTTTTGAAACTAAAATAGTAGTTTTTAAAAACTTGTTTTTGTTTTTGGAATTGGACTTAGCATTTTAATGTTTTCTTGTGAAAGGTGTGTTGGTGTTAATATAATTAAATTTAGCATAACCTATCAGATTAAATTTTTTGGTGAATTGGTGATTTAACATGGTATCAGGGCAGGAGGTCTTGTGTTCGTATCCTAATGAAGTCGTTTTATCCCAATTAATATTGATTTGCACTTGTTGGGTTTTTGTTCAAATTTCTAAACCCACAAGTGAGAGGAGTGTTTGATTTCCACTTGTTGGGTCTTTTTTCAAATTTTCAAGCCTACAAGTGAGGGAGAGTTGGTGTTGATATAATTAAATTTACCTTAACCTATCAGGTTAAGCTTTTGGGTGAATTGGTGATTTAGTAAGATGAAAACTATAGTAAAGAAATAGTAAGGAACAAGTTTACGAAATAGGGTCAAAGTTTTTCATTACTTCTAGTATATGTCTTTCTAAAATTAGCCTTCAGTTTCATATATTGTTTTCTCAGCATGTTGGAAGAAGGCTGGATAATTGTGTTACCTTCCCCCAAGTACTGTATGATAACTACTTGGTTTTTGGTTTTGGAAATAAAGCCTACAAACACTACTTCTGCTACGAGTTTCTTGGTTTTGTTATCTACTTTTTAAACATGTTTTCAAAATTCAAACCAAACTTTAGAAACCAAAAAAATTGTTTTTAAAAACTTGTTTTTGTTTTTGGAATTTGGCTAAGCATTTTAATATTTCTTAAGAAAGGTGAACCATATCAAAGAAATAGTAAGGAAACAAGTACAATTTATAAAAACAGAAAACTAAAAACAAAATCGTTAACAAACATGGCCTAAGTTTTTCATTACTACTCCCCCATTATGTAGTTAAAGTTTTTCAATTAACTAATGCCAATATCTCAAAATCTACTGGATAGTTTTGTCTGGATTATTTGCTTCTAATATCTGTATTGAATATTCATTTTATAATTCCAAGTGGTTATAGCCTTTTTTGTTTTTGGTTGTAGAGCTGTAGTAGATCATAGTGTGGGGAAAGACCTTCCTTCTATTTCTGTTGAAAGTTTTGAATATTTCCCTGGAAGAGGTCTCATTGCAACTCTGCATGGCATTAAGGTACTTTTTGCTTCGTATTGCTCGATGTTTTAGTGATCTTCGGTTTCATCTTTAATAGTATAATTCCTTAGGTTCCTTCCTCTTCGGATTTCTGCAATATAGTTCCTTTTCTTGGTGCAGATTTTCTATCGTCATATATTTTAACCTTCACCTGTACAGCGAAGGCCATAGGCCACATGGTTTCTGATTCCACTCTTCTCCGTATGAAAATGTGCTATTTTTCGAGCAAATATCCGAGGGCCAGAGTCGTCAGTTCTTCCAAAAAAAAGAGCAACCCAGAAATTTCATCAATTACCTTGATGTCATCCTTTCTAAAGGATTGACTATGGTTCAATAGCAAGAATTATCGTGACTTTTAGATGTTAAATTAGAAATGATCTTTTGTCTTGGTCAAAGTTGGATATTTAAAACTCACAAGATTTTGGAAATATTTAGACTTTAGATTG
Source organism: Trichosanthes cucumerina (assembly GCA_036507285.1). Classification (NCBI taxonomy): domain Eukaryota; kingdom Viridiplantae; phylum Streptophyta; class Magnoliopsida; order Cucurbitales; family Cucurbitaceae; genus Trichosanthes; species Trichosanthes cucumerina. The sequence goes on from CM071839.1 coordinate 29,781,891, forward strand.
TAAGCAATAAGCACAAAATTCTTTACATGAACATCTGAAATTCTAGATTCATTTCCGCACATGAGATCACCTTCAAGTCTTAAAAAAGTAACAGATTACCTATCTGTTGAAGACTAAATAAACTTGTATTACTTCAAATTTCAATTAAATAATCATCCTACATTCTGCCAGATGTCAAATGAATGAACCATATACGAAATATCCTAGTTTTCCTCAAGTTAAGTTATTTTGAAAAAGAGCAGAAGTAAAAGCCTGGAATCTATCATTATTCACCAGTTGAAGAAAACTATTTCTTCTTTCTCAAATGCTCCATGTCACAGTCTTGGAATTTCGAATAGGCTTTGCAGAAATTTGTAACATTTGAATCATGATAAGACTTTGCTATTGAATTTTTTTTTTACTTGTTTTGAGAATTAAAATTTTAAAATTCATAGTTCAATAATTGCCTTAATTAATAGGAGAAGAGTAATTAAATCCACCTCTATCTTATAGTCAGGAATTGGAGGTAAATTGCGGAAAGCATCCCTTGGTTCTGTGGATTTCATCACTTCCTTTTGCAAATCCGAAAATGAATCAAGGAAGATCAAGGAAGCTGTCAGAGCATCATCATATGGAAGTGAATTTGTTCATGCTGCTCTTTCAGTTGATCAGAAGGTGAGAAATTTTGATGATCATATGGAAGTGAATTTGTTCATGCTGCTCTTTCAGTTGACCAGAAGGTGAGAAATTTTGATGATCCTTCTAAATTTGCTGCAGAGTTTGGGGGAATACTCTCAAAGACAGCAATTATATTTGCATACATTTTACAAATATTATTGTTAATCTCTATTTGTTATTTTATGATTTAGCTATCAATATCTTGTTTCTAAGCACATGGGTTAGCCTAGCCTTTTTTGAAATCTTGGATACTTGAAAAATTAACTCTCAGATGGATAGGCAGTTCCTCTTGTCCAGTTCGTCCATTAACTTTATGCCCATATATTTTCTTGTGGTGGATTTTCTTTGGGCTACGATTTGAAATTTCCATCTTGACAAAACCGATGTGCAACTAGCCTCATTAGAAAGCTAGATTAAGTGATTCTTCTTTGCCATATTATTATTTGAAAATTCTTGACAAGACTTTAAATCAGTAGGTCGGTCATGCTTTGAGAACATACGTTGCATTTGTATCATTGTTTTAATGATGTAAAATCAAGCATAGTGTGTTGAATCCTCGCTGGATCAATGCAGGTAACACTGATTCACCTTGAGGATCAGCCTCGACCTGGAGTCTTAGATGCAATAGTAGAACTACAAGATCGGGCAAAACTCCGTGTTATGATGTTAACAGGTGATCATGATTCAAGTGCATGGAAAGTTGCGAATGCTGTGGGAATCAATGAAGTTTACTACAGTCTGAAGCCTGAGGACAAACTTGCTCATGTAAAGGAAATTTCAAGGGAGATGGGTGAGCTTTTTTACTCGTCTCTTCATGTTTGCTTTTTGTATAAACCTTTATCTTAATAACCTTTATCTCGATTGAATATATTTCTCTCAAATCCTAAATCTTGAATTAAGTGGTTAATCGTCTCGATTGAATACTGGTCTCCTTGGAATGAACTTCTCTTCCACGTCTAAGTTTTATTTTCTGCCAAATGATTAATTGATTGGCCAGCACCATCTCTTTTTCTAGGGGTTGAATAACGAACACTCTTTATCTCATTTTATTCTAGGGGGTGGTCTGATCATGGTAGGCGAAGGTATAAACGATGCACCTGCACTTGCTGCAGCTACTGTGGGAATAGTTCTAGCCCATCGTGCAAGCGCGACTGCTACAGCTGTTGCGGATGTCCTGCTTCTTCAAGATAGTATTTCCGGTGTACCATTCTGTATTGCCAAATCTCGTCAAACGACTTCACTGGTATCTCTGTTTATCATCTATTATTGGTCATAGTATTCCATTTCTCTTTCCCTGTTTCCGTGTTTTAATTTGTTTGGGCAATTGCCCCTTCTTTCAGGTCAAGCAAAATGTGACCCTTGCCTTGTCATCTATCCTTTTAGCTTCTCTCCCATCCGTTTTGGGGTTTCTTCCGTTGTGGCTAACGGTATGAAGTTAAATGCTCACTGATTTATTTTGTGAACTTCAATGGTGCCCGGTTATTAAATTATACTATACTCCATGGATATTGTGAGTAGTAGAACGATAAAAAATCAGCAAGTTTTTAGCGGTTGAAAATCTGAGGAAGCTCCACTTATTTTCTAGTCATGATTATAAATAAGATAATTTTGGTTGTTAACTTGAACATAACTCAATTTATTAAGACATATATTTTCAACTACAAGGCTAAATGTTCGAATCCTCACCGTATATTTTCTAGTCATGATTATAACTAAGATAATTTTGGTCGCTAACCTGAGCATGGTTTTAAACACAATTTCTAAGGCCCCTATAATTCAGAACTTCAGAAAAGAAAACCATACCATCCTTTTAAAATTTACCAATATTTTCAACCGTATTTACACACATTGGCTTTCTATTACTAATAGAAGAGTATGCTTTGCAAATTTCACAAACTCTACAAAATCTCGTGCTTGTTAAAATCTTTTATCAATATCGTTTTCCATCTGCACATTTACTAGTCCATTCCATTTAACAAGTGATTTTCATTTCATGACTCTCTTTATAAGTGCAGGTCCTTCTACACGAGGGTGGCACTCTCCTGGTTTGCCTGAATTCCATACGTGCTCTGAATCAGCCCTCATGGTCATGGAAGCAAGATTTTCAAAATCTAATACACGACGTCGGATCTAAACTGCAAACGACACCCAAAACTAGCTCAGGTACTATCCAAACTGCACCTTCATAGCATCAAATTGAAAATTCTACTTCCTCGTCTAGGTAAGCCATGGTCTTAGCCAAAGCTCACATTGATATTTTTTTCTCTCTTCCTTGTTACTTACATCTGGATCTGTAAATTGTAATATTTGTACGAATGCTATTGTTATGGTCATTTGTATCGAGAAACTGAAAAAGAACAAAACCTGATTGCTGAACAGATGTTATGTAAGAGAGTTATTGAAATTATATGTTGTTTTGTGCGGTTTTGTGCTGGTCATGCAAACCAAAATTTTATAACCTTGAACCAAATTCTGTTCTGTTCTTTTTTTTTTTTCCTAACAGATGTGTGTTCTGAAGGTTTATCACCGGCGAGTCGATTCAAAAACTTTTAAGTATAAGGGATTAAATTAAAAACATATCCAAGCACTAGATTCCCTAAAGTTGTCATGTGTTATCCATTTTTACCATAAACTTACAATTTCATTCAATTGATCCCCAGACTTAGATAAGTATTCTAATTTTTCCCTTTGATTCAATTTCCATTAAATTGATCCTTAGACTTAGATTATATCATAATTTTTCCCTTCCATTCAATTTCCATACATTTTACCAACTAATTTTAATAAAAAGCAATGTAAAAATCTTCCCATACTAGAAATTTTAGCACCTTTTTTTTGAGATTGCAACGCTTAGAAGTTTGAGATGCAATTTGTAAAAATTAATACACCTTGAGTAAAAATTGATATGTTTCCAAATATATATTTAGTCATTGATTTTTTTTTTTAATTTTGATTTGTCCGTAATGACTAGGACGGATATATTTTATTTGAAAACTAGCACTAGCTTTCTATCTTGTCGATTCTCTCTTGAGCTCAAATAATTCAATTTTCTCCCCAGAACTATTTGTGTCAATGAATTAGTTTGATCTAACCGTTGAGATAATAGGTATAATATGAAAAATGATTGGTAAAGTACATTTTTAGTTCTTGAGATTTGAATTTAGTTTCTATTTGATCCTAAGTTTTCAAAACTAACACTTTTGGCCTTTGATATTTGAATTTAGTTTCTTATTTGGTTCTTGAGATTTTAAAAGAGACATGTTTGGTTTCCAAGGTTTGAATTTGATTTCTAATTGGTCCATGAAGTTTGAAAAAGGTCTCAATTAGTCACAAAGTATAAGAAATAAAATATATACAATTTTTTAAAACTTATTTAAAAAATACATATCATTAATAAGTCATCATTCTATTAGATCAATTAACATCAATTTTACTACGGACTAATTAGAAATTAATATTCTATCCAAGGTCGAGGTATTTAAGTTGATGAAAACGAAACACCCCTACCTGAGAATCGACTTGAGAGTGAATTTAATCTAGATGTTTATAAATTTTTTTCGTGAGTGACCTTTATTAAAGGGTTAATGAATTAAACTCATAGACCTAGATTTATTAAAAGTCTAATAAACTTAGGTAATTTCAGTATAAATGTTATATTTGTAGACTTAGGTAAATTATAGTCGGATTTATCTAGGTTCAAATTTCTAATTATAAAGTATTGAATGGGAGGAGATAGTGTATATGATACATCAAATTTTCCACCCACTAATTGTTAAGATGCAAACAAAAAGTCCCACATTGGCTAGGGAATAGATTGATCATGGGTATATAAGTGAGGACAATTATCTCCATTGGTATGAAGCCTTTTGGGGGAATCAAAAGCAAAGCCATGGGGATTATCCTTATCACAATTCTCCGTTAAGTTCACACAGTGAGATCCATACTCAACCTCGTGGGTAACAAAACCTATAGGAATAAGAGTTGTTCTGGTAATGGGGTTTGGAGGAATTCTAAACCTTTGGGGTACCATTGCAAATTAATTGACCTAGGGATCAATATTTAATTTTGCTAAAATTGATTGGATTAAACATGATAGTTTTTGCGAGTAACTAATACACGAAATTTATTTTTTCAGCAAAATGTCTAGCTCGATAATTTCCTTACTAGCTCTGGAGAAATTAACTGGAGATAATTATCCAACCTAAAAAAACAACTTAAACACGATTTTGGTAGTGGACGATCTGAAGTTCGTACTCACTGAGAAATGTCCTCAGGTGTCGAGCTTGACTACGCTGGGAAATGTTTGTGACACGTACGATAGATGGATCAAGGCCAAGGTCTACATCTTAGCCAACATATCTGATATTTTAGCTAAGAAACACGAGAGCATGGTCACCACCAAAGAAATCATAGAATCGTTGCAGGACATGTTTGGGCAATAGTCTTTTCAGGTCTCGCACGATACTCTCAAGCACGTCTTCAATGCTAGGATGAAAGAGGGATCATTTGTTAGGGAATACGTTCTCGACATGATGGTCCACTTCAATGTGACAGAGATGAATGATGCGACTATCGATAAGTCGAGCCAGGTCAACTTCATTTTGAAGACTATTTCAAAGAGTTTCCTTAAGTTTCGTAGCAACGCTGTTATGAATAAGCTGAGTTACACCCTAACCACCTTTCTCAACGAGCTACAAACCTATCAGTTCTTGATGAAAGTCAAGGGACAGGAAGGTGAGGCAAATGTTGCCTACCGGTCCTTGCACAAGAGTTCGACCTTGGAGACCAAACTTGTAGCTTCGTCCTCTTCAGGCTCGAAAGGGAAAAAGAAGAAAATGAAGAAGGTTGGCAAGGGGAAACAAGCTGGCCAATTTGCCGCCAAGAAGGGCAAAAAGGTCATGGAAGTTGCAGACAAAGGAAAGTGTTTCTACTATAACACTGATGTGCACTAGAAGCGGAACTACCCTAAATACTCTTTCCAAACAACAACTCATCTTTAGCATCTTAGGTTAGACCACATAAATTTCAATAGGATTGAGAGACTTGTAAAGAATGGACTTCTAAACGAGTTAGAAGAAAATTCTTAGTCTTTATGTGAGTTATGAAGGGAATGAAAATCTCCGCGCAGCGGAAGAGGATCGAATCGTCGTGGTATCATTATGCAACTTGTATTTGTCAAAACCGATCTAACACTTAGACCTAGACTAAACATGCAAAGTAAGGAAGAAAAACAGTGAGAAGAACGTACTTACTTGTTGTAGACTGTTCTTCAACAGTGAGAAGAACGTACTTACTTGTTGTAGATATCTCATATCTCATATTGCAAATCTCATTTGCAATAATTGTGGATTAATTAAATTAGATCACATCCAATTTAATTTCTCTCAATTAATTTCTCTAATTAGCCCTAATTCAACAATTAGGCTAACCTATAGTTTATTATGAATCTCATTCACATTAAACTATATATTATATCATTCATATCTCATATAAATGACATAAATGTTTCTTAAAGTGAAATTGAACACTTCAATTTCATACCAAAACATTAACCCTTCTTTTAACCTTGATTGAGCCAACCGGGGACCTAATGGACCTACTGGTGATAGGCTCCAATGATCCGAGATTAACTGTCAAACTCTTTTGTCCCGGTTAACCAACATTCATTAGCTACGGTAACAATCCACTATAGCCCGTAGCTGCACTACCGTCAGTGCAGAATATTACGTGTCCACTGATATAACCAATGCCCATGAGTCGACCTTTTACAGGTTGTTCGTAGACACGGCTGTGTCAAATTACCGTTTTACCCCTGTGTCTACTTCTTGTTCCTTAAGTCCCCACTGCTCCTCTAATGAACAACATATTGTGATTGTAACACCCCTACTTTTCTATGACTAAACTCTTAGGGACATTACTACACATGCATGCATTTATAGGCCAAGAGATAAAAGATCTTTAATAAACCTCCAATTCAAAATAATTTGTCTTTAGGGATCCCAAATAAATCGTTTAAAACAAATAAAAGGAGCAGGTTAACATGGCCTATTAAAATCTGTGAAGTAAATTGAAACTCCAAAAACATAAAGGGACAACATCGCTTATAAAAGGAATGTGCGGAAAACATGTCTATTCCCATGGTTCTAGCAACGCGCCCTCAGTACTCGCCCCGCACGCCCTTGGCCTTACCAAAAACATTTTTAAAGAAAGGGTGAGTATTGCAAAACAATACCCAGTAAGTGACCTCGCGCACTGAGGTTTGGGATATGCATACACATACAATCATGACTTTTAAACTTGTTCGAAATGTACATATCACGGGACCTAAAACTTTCTCATATTGTCGGTCTTTAATCCATGACTTCTTTTTTGTTTGTGTGGCCGACTGGTCATCCTGAGTCATTTCATTTTGAGTCCCTCACGGCACTGTAATAATTTGAGTCCCTCATGCCCTGTAATAATTTGAGTCCCTCCACGGACCCACTGTAACTTGACCCATAGGGTCTCTATTGCATGTTTGACCATGCACATAATGCTCTCTCGGAGACCAATGTCCACACTTTTCATTAATTAATTTCATGACATACATAACATGCATGAGGTCCCATCATTCATCATAACTATAGTGTACATGCCACAACCATTATCATTAATATGCAAATCATGACTTTTCACATCAGATAGGGCGTAATACTCGTGTACAAATCATGCAATATTCTTATAAATAATACTGTACTATCCTCGCATGAAATACTGGAATATCCTTACATAAAATACAAAGACATTCTCGCATAAAATACTAGATTATTCTCGCATAAAATATTGAGATATCTTCTCATAGAATAACAAAGTATTTTCACATAAAAACTCGGGATATACTCGTATGAAAATCATTAAATCCTTTTAAGTAAAATGCCGTACTAATTTCACATAAAATATTGAAGTTCGTTTTCTTTAATCCCATTTAAAAGATTCGGCACAAGGTCCCTTACCTTAATTCGAATTCTACTCCAAGACTTAACCCGAGCTCCTTGAGTACTCTTCCTTTAGTGGAACCTGGTCCACACAATAATTCGAAATTATTTTCCAAGCATTAACCAATTCCTTAAACGTAAGGGTGCCTAACTCTAGTCCTTAAGATTTTATGCCTCGCTTACCTCGAGTTCGACGCGAGGACTTAATATTCCTTAGTTTGTTTTGGCGTTCGACCTCCAATTCTGCTCCAAGTTTGGTCCCTACAAAAATGTGTTCGAAACCGTAACCTAAGTTCTCAATCACACGCTTAGTTAATCGATAGGTCACAAGTAAATCTCCAACGAATTCGAAACTAAACCAGATCGCTCATCGAGTTATAACTTCAGCGGCTGTAAAACGTGTTGGCCGGCGCTGTGGTCACGATCGGCGGGGAAGGAAAGAGGATTCACGAGCGGCGTGCAACCTCGATCGGTTGCGGTGAAAGAGCGACTCGCGAGTGGCTGCTACGTGGGGTTCTCTGCCGTGAAGCTTCGACGGCGGCAGCGCTTGTGGGACGTGCTCGTGGAGGCTCTCGGCTGCAGACGTGAGCGGCGGCTGGAGGACGGGACGAGCGCTCTAAGCAAAACGACCGGAATCACAAGCTTCGCTCGTGGGGTTCGCCGACGCACGTTCCAACTAGGGGACCTCCGGCGTGCTGCGGCGTAGATGGCTGGATCGGCTTGCACGGCGTCCCTTCGTGCGTGGGTCTGCAGCGGCCTTCGATCGGAAAGATGCCGGCGTGGTTGGCTGGACGCAGCTGCGGTTGTAACTCCGGTTGCAGGCGGCGCTCGAGTGATCTTGGGTAGCTGTCGAACCCTTCAGTTGCAGCAAGATGGCGACAACCACCGTCTGAATTCGTGGAGTAGTATTGCCGGCGGTGAGGACAAGTAATCGGCTAGGGCAAGTGTGATGAAGAGAGGGATGATGGACTAGGGTTTCCGTTGCCTTTGAAATCGTAATGAGGTTAAATACTAACATTTAGGTCAAAATTCAAGTGCCAATTACACCCTCATTTAGACACTAATAACCAAAACACCCTTGCAATTTCCTTTTCCTTTAATTTCATAAATAATCTCATCTCAAAGGAACGATTCGCTTAAACTAAACAAAATTAGGGTCTCACTCTCGCCGAGCTTGATTAAAATCACTAATCCAACTAAACACAGCGGTTAATAGAGCGTTAAATAAAATAAATAATAGTACCTGTGATTGTGGTCGTCACAATCTTCCCTCCTTAATAACTTTCGTCCTCGAAAGTTCCTATTCTTGGAATAATTCTGGGTACTTAGCTCGTACTTCCTCTTCTCGCTCCCAGGTAGCTTCTTCCGTGCGGTGGTTTTGCCATAACACTTTAACTAAGTTGATCTCACGATTACGGAGGGTCTTTCGATCTCTTGCAAGAATCTGTACAGGTCGCTCGCCATAACTCAGATCTTCGGCTAACTGTAATGGTTCAAAGTCTATGACGTGTGTCGGTCCAGGCGTATTTTCTCAACATGGAGACATGAAACACGTTATGAGCTGGCGCGACAGGGAAAGGCGGCGGTGCGATCAGAGGCCACTACACCAATCCTCTCTAAAATCTCAAATGGTCCTATAAAACGCGGACTCAACTTCCCTTTTCGCCCAAACCTTAGAATCCCTTTCATTGGGGCAACTTTAAGAAACACGTGGTCCCCAACTTCGAATTCTAGGTCCTTCGCGCCTTGAATCGGCATAACTCTTACTCTCTGCTTTGGCTGGGCGGTCTCGCATCCGCGCCCTAATCTTTTGTACCGCATCATTTGTGACTGTACCAACTCTGGACCCAATAATCGGCGTTCACCAACCTCCTCCCGTAAAGCGGGAGTTACGCAACGTTTTCCATAGAGAGCTTCAAATGGAGCCATTCCGATGGTCGATCGATAAGCGCATATTGTAAGCAAACTCCATCAAATGCAAATGAGTGTCCCAACTCACAGGGAAGTCTAGGGTGCAAGCTCGCAACATATCTTCTAATATCCGGTTTAAACGTTCATGCGCCCATCCGTCTGCGTGGATGAAAAAGTCGTATTTAAAGCTCAACTGCGAACCTAACGCTCTCAGTAAACTCCTCCGGAAGTTGGAGGTGAAACGTGGATCCACATGCAAATAATCTTAAACTGGAATCCCATGCAAACGGACTATCTCTTCCGGTAAAAGCGCGCCACTTATCCGTAGAATAGGTGGGTTTCGTATAAAATGTGCCGACTTGGTTAATCTGGCCCACTATGACCCAAATCACCGAGTAACCTCGTAAGGTTCTAGGCGATCCGACTATGAAATCCATAGAGATCTCCTCCCATTTCCACCGAGGTACATGTAAAGGTTGCGGTAATCCGCGGTCTCTCGCCTAGGTGCCTTCACTTGCCGACAAGTCAAACACTTGCGACAAACTCGCTACGTCGCGTTTCATGTTACACCACCGTAACGATCGTTTGAGATCTCGATACATCTTGGTAATGCCGGGATGCATAGAAAATGGTGAGTTGTGGGCTTCGCTCAAGATCTCGCCAAACTTGTCATCGTCGCACACATAATCGTCCCTGAAATAGTAATCCTCCATCGTGGATAGGGAAAACTCGCGCAACTCACTGCGATTCATGCGCAGTAAGTTTTTCCACTAAGCGAGGGTCTTCTGTTGAGACTCAACGATGCGTTGTCTCAAGGTTGGTTGTACCGTTAATCGAGCTAATCGAGTCGTGGTCTTTCCTACTAGTACTCGCAATTTCACTCGAGCAAAACTCGTCTGTAACTCGCTCTGTCAAGAATTTCGTCTTTGAAGTATGCAATCGCTTCCTCTCGAGGGCATCGACCACGACATTAGCCTTACACGGGGTGGTATTGTATGTCAATATCGTAATCCTTCACTAATTCCAACCATCTGCGTTGCCTCATGTTCAATTCCTTACGGGGTGAGCAGATACTTGAGATTTTTTATGATCTGTAAAAATCTGAATTTTCTCGCCATCTGGTAGTGTCTCCGGATCTTTAATGCAAAGACCATCTTTGCTAGCTCCAAATCATGAGTTGGATAATTCCTCTCATGCGTCTTTAATTGTCGGGATGCATAAGCTATTACTTTACCGTGTTGCATTAGTACACAACCCAAACCTTTCTTAGAAGCATCATCAGAAACCACGAAACTCCCTGTTCCTCGGGAACAAGAAGAATCTGGCCGCACTAATCTGTACTTGAGTTCACGGAAACTCGCCTCACAAGCATCATTCCAAACAAATGAGTTTCCCTTGCGCGCGTCGGTGAGTCATAGGCATGGCTATCTTGGCAAAATCCTCGCACGTAAACGCCTATAGTATCCCCGCAAGACCCAAAAACTACGCACCTCGTGAAGCGGTGGTCGGACGAGGCCACCGTGGTGTGTGGCGGCCTCCACTTTTGCCGGGTCAACAGAGACTCGGCCGGACACCACATGCCCTAAGAAAGATACTTGTATCGAGCGTAATTCACATTTGGAAAATTTTGCATATAACTTATTCTCTCTCGGCGTGAGTAAAACTTTTCTCAGGTGCCTTTCATGATCTTCATCACACCTGGAGTATATCAGGATATCGTCGATAAACACAATCACTAACGTATCCGAGAAACTCTTTGAATAGACGGTTCATCAAGTCCATGAAAGCGGCGGGAGCGTTGGTCACCCCAAACGGCATCACCGTGGAACTCGTAATGCCCATAACGTGATCTAAATCTTTCGTTTTAGGAATATCCTCTTCACCGATTCTCAATCGATGGTAGCTCGATCTCGGATCAATCTTGGAGAACATCGTTGCTCCTCAGAATCGATCGAACAAATCATCTATTCTGGGAAGAGGGTATTTATTCTTGATCGTAACTTTATTCAACTCCCTGTAATCTATACACAGGCGCATGGATCCGTCTTTCTTTTTCACGAACAACACAGGGGCTCCCCAAGGCGAAACGCTTGGGCGTATAAACCCCTTGTCTAGTAAGTCTTGTAACTGTACTTTTAGTTCTTTCAACTCTGCCGGTGCCATTCTCAGATGCGGTGCCTTGGATATCGGAGTCGCCCTAATTCCAATCTGATGTTAAAATCTACCTCTCTCGACCGGAGGTATTAGGGAGGTCCTCGGGAAAACGTCTCGTAAATTCATTCACCATGATGTACCAGATGACACAGAGATCTCTCTCGTGCACCTTGCATCTAGTATGCAAGCTAAGACGCCCAAGCTCCCCGATGTAATAACTTTCGGCCTTAAGGGCGTGAATTACCTTAGGCCTACTTCTCGTTATCGTGCCTCAACTCAGAGCGGGTTGGTCGGGAGGAGTAAACACTACCTCCTTCCCCGAAACAATCAATGCAAGCATGGTTCGCGCTAACTGATCCATGCCCAATATCACATCAAAGTCGACATGTCTAAGACTACTAGATTTATTGTTAACTCATGGTGCATGCGATGGTCACACTACCATCCTTGACTTTCATAGTGGCTAACAAATTTATCCTCGCAGAGAGGAGAGACAGCACAGAGAGCATCATGAATCGTTTCTAATTCTAACTCACTTGACTTACGAAGGATGCGAGAAATAAAAGAGTGTGTAGAACTGTAATCAAATAATACAAAGGCAAGGTGCCCAATTAATGGAAGTGTACACAGTAACCACATCGAACTGAGCCATACTGCTTTTCTTTGGTGCTTGCATAAGCTCTTCCTTGATGTATAACCGGCTTCACAAAGAGTCCCACTATTGATAACCCGAGGTTGGCTAGTGTTGGCTTGACTCGGGCAAACTATTAGCTCTCGTGCCCTTCTTTCCACACACTGAAGCACACTCTGCCGGGCCAAACACTTACCCCAATGTCGCTTACCACAATCTTTGCACCGTGGCTTATCTCCACCGTTATTTCCCGCTCTGTTGACTTGTGGTTTTCGACTGAACTCGCACGAAAATGTCCTGGTCTATCATGCGGTGTACGCTGGGACGCTGTGAGCTTGAATTTGGTGGTCCCACTTCCTCTTATGATTTGCCATGGCCGCCGGGTTAACCACTACTGCCGTGTGCGATCGCGCTGCACCCAAATCAATTCCGCCACTCTCACCGCGGAGGCATAATCGAGGAGGTGCTAGTGCTTGAATGAAGCCTCGACGTTCTCATCCGATCCCATAACGGCGCTCTGTTTTCTTCGCCTCTGTGTCTACGGCTCGGGGCAAAGCGAGACAAACGGTGAATTCCTCTCATACACCTCCACCGCCCTCCTGCTCGCAAGGCTGTAAGAATTTTCGCCGCGCCTCGTAACGAGCCGCAGTGAGAGGTAAAATTTCCGCGAACGCTTCCTTAAACAGATTCGTGTAATCGTTTCTCATTGGCGACAATGGTTTCCTGGGCGGACTCCCACCATAAATACGCGTCATCCTCAAAGATAAAGGTAGCACAGACACCTCTCGGTCCTCGGGGCAATTCATCACCTGAAAATGGTCTCAATGGAGGACGACCACAACTCGCCACGGTGGGGTCACCGGAAGACCCATCGAAAGATCTCGGGATCATACTTCACAAGTCCTTAAGATATCGAGACTCGAGTTGCATCATTTCGCCCCGATTTGCTTGGGCCGGTGAGTGGCTATCAGAGCTCGTGACCAGAGTCTGCATAGCCTCTACCATCATAGTCATAACGTTAGTGTTCCCTTGATCCGCTCTTTGGAGCAAGCTGCGCAGTACATTCTCCTCGGCGCCGGTGGTCACGGGGAGGTGCGCACGGGTGGAGCAACCTCTTCCCATTCCGGTGGTAATTCCGGTTGGGTGTTAACGTTTTCTCTTGCCCTCCGGCCTCTACCACGCCCCCCTACCTCTCCCTCGACCTCTAGGTGGCATTTTGCTCTGCACTACAATACAGAGAGTTTCTAACTCAGTTTCATTACTTTCTAACTACAGGATAGGATCACCCCTTAGGGTTTTAAGTTCGTGTATATGCATAAAACAGAATCACGTCATAATCATTTACTTAATTAATAAAATACGTAACGCATTCACTGGCGGTGATCGAACGCGTTGTTCAACCATGGGAACTACTGCTGTGCTTACGTAAGCAAGTCTCTGTAACCCTTAAACCTAGGGGCTCGATACCAACCGTATCGCCCCTACTTTTCTATGACTAAACTCTTAGGGACATTACTACACATGCATGCATTTATAGGCCAAGAGATAAAAGATCTTTAATAAACCTCCAATTCAAAATAATTTGTCTTTAGGGATCCCAAATAAATCATTTAAAACAAATAAAAGGAGCAGGTTAACATGGCCTATTAAAATCTATGAAGTAAATTGAAACTCCAAAAACATAAAGGGACAACATCAGTTATAAAAGGAATGCGGAAAACATGTCTATTCCCATGGTTTCTAGCAACGCGCCTCCGTCACTCGCCCCGCACGCCCTTGGCCTTACTCGAAAAACATTTTTTAAAAGAAAGGGTGAGTATTGCAAAACAATACCCGAGTAAGTGACCTCGCTACCGAGGTTTGGGATATGCATACACATACAATCATGACTTTTAAACTTGTTCGAAATGTACATATGCGGGACCTAAAACTTTCTCATATTGTCAGGTCTTTAATCCATGACTTCCTTTTTGTTTGTGTGGCCGACTGGTCATCCTGAGTCATTTCATTTTGAGTCCCTCACTGGACCCTCTGTAATAATTTGAGTCCCTCATGCACTCCCTGTAATAATTTGAGTCCTCACGGACACTGTAATTTGACCCATAGGGTCTCTATTGCATGTTTGACCATGCACATAATGCTCTGGAGACCAATGTCCACACTTTTCATTAATTCATTTCATGACATACATAACATGCATGAGGTCCCATCATTCATCATAACTATAGTGTACATGCCACAACCATTATCATTAATATGCAAATCATGACTTTTCACATCAGATAGGGCGTAATACTCGTGTACAAATCATGCAATATTCTTATAAATAATCATTTGTACTATCCTCGCATGAAATCTTTGGAATATCCTTACATAAAATACAAAGACATTCTCGCATAAAATACTAGATTATTCTCGCATAAAATGTTGAGATATCTTCTCATAGAATAACAAAGTATTTTCACATAAAAACTCGGGATATACTCGTATGAAAATCATTAAATCCTTTTAAGTAAAATGCCGTACTAATTTCACATAAAATATTGAAGTTCGTTTTCTTTAATCCCATTTAAAAGATTCGACACAAGGTCCCTTACCTTAATTCGAATTCTACTCCAAGACTTAACCCGAGCTCCTTGAGTACTCTTCCTTTAGTGGAACCTGGTCCACACAATAATTCGAAATTATTTTCCAAGCATTAACCAATTCCTTAAACGTAAGGGTGCCTAACTCTAGTCCTTAAGATTTTATGCCCCGCTTACCTCGAGTTCGACGCGAGGACTTAATATTCCTTAGTTTGTTTTGGCGTTCGACCTCCATCCGCCTGCTCCAAGTTTGGTCCCTACAAAAAATGTGTTTGAAACCGTAACCTAAGTTCTCAATCACACGCTTAGTTAATCGATCGGGTCAGGTCACAAGTAAATCTCCAACGAATTGAAACTAAACCGGATCGCTCACCGAGTTATAACTTCGGTGCGGTGTCAAACGCGGTTGGCCGCACAATTGTGGTCACGATCGCGGGGAAGGAAAGAGGATTCACGAGCAGCGTGCGGCACTCGATCGATCGGTTGCGGTGAAAGAGCACTCGCGAGTGGTCGCCACGTGGGGTTCTCGCCGTGAAGCTTCGACGGCGGCAGCGCTGTGTGGGCGTGCTCGTGGAGGCTCTCGGCCGCAGACGTGAGCGAGCGCGGCGGAGGGGCGGGACGAGCGCTCTAAGCAAAACGGCCGGAATCACAAGCTTCGCTCGTGGGGTTCGCCGACGACGTTCCAACTAGGGGACCTCCGCGTCTTTGCGCGCGTAGATGGTTGGATCGGCTTGCGCGCGCGTCCCTTCGTGCGTGTCCGCAGCGCCTTCGATCGATCGGAAAGATGCGGCGTGGTTGGCCGGACGCATTCGCGGCGTTGTAACTCCGGTGCAAAGCGCGCCGAGTGATCTTGGGTAGTTGTCGAACCTTCTGGATTTTGCAAAGAAGATGGCGACAACCACCGCCTCAATTCGTGGAGTAGTATTGCCGTGGTGAGGACAAGTAATCGGCTAGGGCAAGTGTGATGAAGAGAGGATGATGGACTAGGTTTTCGTTGCCTTTGAAATCGTGAATGAGGTTAAATACTAACATTTAGGTCAAAATTCAAGTGCCAATTACACCCTCATTTAGACACTAATAACCAAAACACCCTTGCAATTTCCTTTTCCTTTAATTTCATAAATAATCTCATCTCAAAGGAACGATTCGCTTAAACTAAACAAAATTAGGGTCTCACTCTCGCATGAGCTTGATTAAAATCACTAATCCAACTAAACACAGTGGTTAATAGAGCGTTAAATAAAATAAATAATAGTACCTGTGATTGTGGTCGTCACAGTGATGGTCCAACCATACACAACACCCTTCTAGTTTCCCTAAAGGCGGGAACGAGTGAATTCCATCTCGCGTAGTTAAGTTCCCAGCTCCCTACTTGGTCCTGTCCCGAGAAGATAGACATATTGGGCGAGTAATCGTGACACACCCTCACCCGTACTAGTCAAAGGCGACGGACCCGCGCATGCGAGTCCGTAACAAGCTCGGGATTCGGTCGAGTCACTAATGGTCATCTACGAAGTTATTAGTCCTTCATCATCAGCAAAGTGTTACATCGATGAGGTCTAATAATTCACGGTCCGGTCTTGTACAATCTCATTGCACAGGATGCCCCCACTCGCATGTCAACCACATGAACGAGTCAGATCACCTCGTTTGTATCTAATACAAAGCGGGCCGCATCCACAGTGTATCCAGGATTAGGTCTCCAACCCTATCCATATACTGTAGACCGTTCAGGTCATTAACTCGAACGTGATCATCCCTGTGTGTCCACTACACACCGTTCAAGTTCTAGTTCTCTCATAAATTCAATGACCTTGGAGCTTAGTTTATTGGAAAAGTTTATAAATATTGCGAGACACAAAGTGATGAAATGAATAACTCTTATTAATTTCAAACTGTATATTACAAACACGAGATTAGGACAAAAATTCCAACAAACTCCCACTTGGACTAAGCTAGTGGAGAAAATACATTTCTGAAATGTACATAAATTACAATGAAGTAATACAATAAACTAGGGCATTGAATACCCGTTTACACATCTCCCACTTGCCCTAGTCAGGAAGCTCTCGAAGACCTAGACTCTCTAGGTGACCCTTAAACACCTTAGCCGTGAGGGACTTTGTA
Organism: Trichosanthes cucumerina; assembly: GCA_036507285.1. NCBI lineage: Eukaryota > Viridiplantae > Streptophyta > Magnoliopsida > Cucurbitales > Cucurbitaceae > Trichosanthes > Trichosanthes cucumerina. The sequence goes on from CM071839.1 coordinate 29,798,930, forward strand.
AATGGATCAGCTACGTTGTGCTCCGACGCTATCTGCGTGACCGCCACGTCTCCGCGGTGCACAATCTCCTGTATCAGATGATACTTGCGCTCAATGTGTTTGCCTATCTTATGGCTCCGAGGCTCACGTGAGTTGGCTACTACACCACTATTATCACAGAACAGTGTGATTGGCAAGTTCATATTTGGAACAACTTCCAAATCTATCATGAACTTCCTAAGCCAAACGACTTCCTTCGCTGCTGCCTCACAAGCCGCAACATACTCCGCTTCCATAGTGGAATCAACGATGCATCCTCGCTGATGCTTCGCCATACTACTGACTCCTCCATTCAGAATGAAGGTCGACCCCAAGTGGATTTCCTAGAATCCTTATCGGTCTGAAAATCAGAATCTGTGTATCCCGTAAGGATCAAATCCCCACTGCCACACACTAAGCTGTAGTTCCTCGTTCTCCTAAGATACTTGAGGATTGCCTTTACTACCGCCCGGTGATCTAATCCTGGATTGGACTCATATCTACTGACAATTCCTACTGTATAACAGATGTCGGGCCTAGTACAAAGCATGACATACATCAGGCTCCCTACAGCTGAAGCATATGGAATCCGTCTCATATCCTCAACATCTTGAGGAGTCTTAGGACACTGATCCTTAGACAAGTGAACCTCATGCACGAAAGGCAAAGAAACCCTTCTTGGAGTTCTCGCATCTTATATCTAGACAACATCATGTCAATATAAGGCGCTTCGAGACAAGGCTAGCGTTATGTTCTTCCGGTTTGGACAACGGATACCTAGAACATCTTGAGCTTCTCCCAAATCTTTCATTTGGAATTGCGAAGCTAGCCACTTCTTAACGTCGGTAAGAAATTCTACCTCATTCCCAATGAGAAGAATATCGTCCACGTACAACACAAAAATGCGCGATTTTGTCAGCGATTTTCTTGTAGACACAAGGCTCGTCGACATTTTGATCAAAACCATAAGATTTGATCGCCTCATCAAACTTTATATTCCAAGAACTCGAAGCTTGTTTCACCCCATAAATGGACTATATGAAGCCGACAAACCTTTTGCTCTTGGCCTTGGGCAATGAACCCTTTGGGTTTGGTCCATGTAGATGGTCTCATCAAGTTTGTCATTCGGAAAAGATCGTCTTGGCGTCCATCCGACATACCTCGTAGTCATAATACGCGGTAATGGCGGAAGGATCTCGATCGACTTTACCATGGCAGCGGTGAAAAGGTCTCCTCATAGTCAACCCCTTCAACTCGGTAAAACCCTTTGCCACTAGTCGGGCTTGAAGGTCCGCACCTTCCCATCTACGCCACGTTTACGCTTGTAGATCCATTTGCAACCAATAGGTTTTACCCCATCCGGTTGATCCACAAGCTCCCATCTGCATTGAAGTACATAGACTCCATTTCTCGGTCCATAGCTTTAATCCACTCGTCTTTGTCAACATCAACCATTGCACGATCATAGGTCAATGGATCCTCTGATCATCATCGGGAGGCGACAAGCGAGGTTTCAATTTAAACCCATGTAGCGATCGGGTGTCTCTCGACCCTCCCACTACGTCGAGGCATTCCCAAATCTTGGGAACGGATTTGACTAGGCGCTGCTACGATCAACAACACTTGTTGACGTACTAGCCCCATCAAAGCAACTCTTGGCGATGTCGCATCCATTTCATTCAACACAATTTTACTCCTTGGTAAATGATCACCGGCGTGGTCTTCCTCTAGGAAAGTGACGTTTGTTTCGACACAAGCACCCTATTTTCCTTAGGATCGTAAAACAAACCACTCCTAGTCTCTTTAGGGTAACCTACGAATAGGCACAATTTGAGCGGGGTTCCAACTTTTTGGGTTTGACACCAACACGTGGGTGGGCATCCCCAAATCCTCAAGTGATGATAAAGCGCCTTTACGTCCACTCCGAGCTCGAAAGGTGTTTCACAAACACTCTTCGACAGAACATTGTTCAAAATATAAACCGCGGTCTCCACTACGTACCCCCAAAAAGAATCAGGGAGACGAGCATAGCTCATCATCGACCGAACCATGTCCAACAAGTTTCGCTTTCTCTCTCTCGATACACCATTCTCATTGTGGCATACCAGTATTTGAGAGTTGGGACGTAATTAAAGTGTTCTATCATATAGTCCCGGAATTCGGTGTCCATGTACTCTCCACCTCGATCCGATCGAAGTGTTTTAAGCGATTTACCTAAGAGGTTCTCAACCTCAGTCTTGTACTCCTTGAACTTTTCAAGAGTTTCGACTTCTTGTGCATTAGGTAAATATACCCATATCTGGAGTAATCGTCTATGAAAGACACGAAATACTCATAACCGCCCCGAGCTTTAACATTCATCGGACCACAGAGGTCAGAATGTATTAACTCAAGAGGCTCTTTGGCTCTATATCCTTTTCCACTAAAAGGACGTTTGGTCATCTTGCCCCTCAAGGCATGACTCACACACTGGCAAAGAGTTTTCTTCCAACTCGTTTAGAAGTCCACTCTTCACTAGTTTCTCAATCCTATTGAGATTAATGTGGCCTAACCGTAGATGCCAAAGATGGGCATTTTCTTTTGGAGAAACTTTTGCTTTCTTAGTTTTTGTTTCTGCAGTTTTAAACAACTCAGTATTCAAAACACTTTTGACCGAATTAGGTTTCAAAACATACAGATTATGTTCGAGTGAAGCTGAACAAATAACATTCCCTTTGAAAGAAATAAACGCTTTATTTAATTCAAAAGAAACCGAAATACAATGTTCAATTAAGCAGGAAATGGAAACAAGGTTTCTAGTAAACCCTGGAACTATGTACAAGTTGTCCAACAATAAGTACTTCCCGCCAAAGTGTAGTTTCACCGTGCCATCGCTGCAGCAGAGACAAGCTCCCCGGATCCAACTCGTAGAGTCACCTCACCCTCTCGCAGCGGCTGCCAGGAATCAATCCCCTGAAAAGAAGAACAAACGTGGTTAGTCACGCCCGAATCCAATATCCAGCGAGTAGTCTACTACTCCACTAAACATGTTTGATCCACAAGTAAATCACATTTACCTTGATTCTTCCTCTCGGCCAGGAATTTGGGACAGTTCCTCTTCCAGTGTCCGCCCCCATTGCAGTGGAAACACTTTCCTTTCTCTGCAACGTCCTTGATCTTCTTGCCCTTGTGGGCGGCAACTCGGTTAGTTTTACCCCTCTTCATCCTCTTCTTTCCTTTCGGGCATGAAGGAGCAACAGGTTTCGTCCCAGAGGTCGAACCCCTGTGATAAGACCTGTAGGCAACATTTGCCTCAGATTCCTTGACCCTGTTCAAGGATTGAAAATTCTGTAGCTCATTGAGGAGGATAGTCAGAGTGTAGCTAATTTTGTTCATAACAACATTGCTACGAAACTGAAGGAAACTCTTCGGAAGAGTCTCCAAAATAAAACTGACCTGGCTCGACTCGTCGATCAAAGCCCCGTTCATCTCAGCCAGATTAAAGTGGGTCATCATGTCTAGAACATGTTCACGGACAGACGACCCCTCTTTCATCCGTGCGTTGAAGACGTATTTGAGCAAGTCATGCCGGACCTGAAAGGATTGTTGTCCAAACATTTCCTGCAAGGACTCTATGATCTCCTTAGCGGAAACCATCAGCTCATGCTTCTTTGCCAAGACATCAGACGTGCTGGCAATTATGTAGACCTTGGCCTTTTCATTGGCCCTGATCCATCGATCGTACGCATCGCGAACACTTCGCTACGCGGTCGAGCCCGACATCTGAGGACACTCCTCAGACAACACGAACTTTATGTCATTAGTTACCAAAATTGTGTTAATGTTGTTTTTTCAACTCTGGTAATTATCTCCCACTAACTTATCGGATGCGAGTAAAGCTATTATTGCGCTGGACATTTTTAGCTGAAAAATAAGAAAAAACTTTGTATTAGTCTCGCAAAAAACTTTTTGAAATCTAATCAAGTTTTAGCAAAATTGTTTCATGATCCCTAGGTCATTCAAAATTTTGCAATGATACCCTAAAGGTTTAGAATGACCGCCACCGAAGGGTGAACAAAACACTCCTCCTCTAGGACGAGACTTTCTCGATCAGACCCTAATCCCAGAATAACTCTTATTCCATTAGGCGTCTAATTACCATTGTTCGGTCGAATTCATTAACACTTAATGAATTCTGTGAGTGTCACCCTCAATCTTTAAGTTTCCAAGTATCCGTGCAAACAATAGCCACCGAAGGGTGAACCAAGAAGGAAAATCAACCAGGAAACTGTATCCCTTTCGGGAATTCACGGTGTTCCGACTCCCATGATCAAGCCCTCCGAAGGGATTATGCAGTCGTCCAGCCAAACTAGCGAGAGCGGATCATAGGCGTCTCACGGTGTGAATCGAAAGAAGAGACCGTGGGTCTCGTTTTCACAAGTCCCGCTCCCACTCACTATAAGTACTCTCTCCATCCACGATGATATTGACCTATACAAATGCCACCCGAAGGGGGACGCTCCTATTTGCGCCACGAGGCCAAGTATAGATATCACGGTGCGGACTTTAAGGAGATTTGTGGTTGAAAATTCAAATGTATCTCATACACTATATTTCCTCCCACTCAGCACTTTAATTTTATTAGGGATTGACCTAGATAAACCGGCTAAAATTTACCTAAGTCTACCAATATAACTCTTATATGGTATTAACCTAAGTCTATAATCACATTATAACTTAGGTCTATGTGAGTAAATTAATTAACACTTAATTAACGACACTCACGAGAATATAACCTAAGAATCTCTGGACCGAATTCACTCCCCGTGTCGGTTTCTGTGTAGGGGTGTTCATGCAAGCGTCAACTTAAATACCCCAGCCTTAGACAAAACATTCCTTAGACAGAGTTACTTATCAGTCTCCATTCAAAGGTTATATTTGATTTCCTAATTTCTAATCTTATTAGAAAATTAGAAAACCTAAGTCTAATAATTCAAGTTCTAAACTCTTTAAAACTAATAATTAACTTAGGTTGCATGCATTTCTATGTTATAGTGCTTGATCATCCATCACATGAATAATACTATACTATAACATACATTCATCACATGCTTTTAATGCATGAGCATGCTTTTAATTTAAAAAATATAACACTTATATTTAAATAAATTAAAACATGCATACATTATATTATAACTCTTATAATATAATCCTATCATGCATACTATATATTATAACTCTTATAATATAAATATGATGCATAAAATGTTTAACCTAAGGTGGGATTTTAAATCTATATGACATACAATATGCACATAAAAATTAATTAAAATATAGATCTCATGCATAAAATAATTAAACAGCAAAAATGGATCGGTTTTTGGCACCCAGGGGCAATTATTTAATTAAATAACATTTATATAACATTTATATTAATATTATTTAATAAAATAATTAAAAATATAAATAAATTACATTTTATAAAACATAAAATAAATTAAAAAAAATAAAAAACTTCCCACTTTTCCAAAATTACGTCTCACGAAACCGCCTCCAAAGAATCGCGCCTCAACGCGTAGGCGGCGTTTGTAACGCTGCCGCAGAAGCGCCGACTGCGTTCTCAACGCCCGGGCCGGGCGTTGGTAACCTGCTTCGCCGGCGTAACGCTTACGCCCAACGTTTAACGCTGACCGTGCTGCATGGCCTCCGTCCGCAAGGACACGTTGAGACGCTGTGAGGCGGCGTCTCAACGCCATCGACAGAACAACAAACTCTTTGCTGTTCTTCCATCGATTTTCACTTTGTTTCTTCCTCTCGATTTTTCTTCACAGCAACTCTTGCCACGAACAACCCAGACTTACAGACTCGATTTACAACAAAATGCCCAAAAACAACGGACCCTTACATTGATCTCATCAACATAAATTGTAAATCTAAACTAGTGCCAAAAACCGAAAACATCCATTATGCAAACCAAACATTCATCTCATGAAATTAAGGCAATTTACCCACCTAATTTTAACAAAAAAGTGCATAAATGAAGAACCATCGAAATGGCTCTGATACCAATTGAAGGGAATGAAAATCCCCGCGCAGCGGAAGACGATCGAATCGTCGTGGTATCATTATGCAACTTGTATTTGTCAAAACCGATCTAACACTTAGACCTAGGCTAAACATGCAAAGTAAGGAAGAAAAACAGTGAGAAGAACGTACTTACTTGTTGTAGACTGTTCTTCAACTTCCTTCCTTGGTCACGAACTCTTCGTGCTTCTCAATCTCAACGAAAACTTGAACTCACGAACAAGATCCGGTCACAACCACTTGGAAACTCGGTTGTTCTTCTTTTGGAAAGAAGGAAGATGGTGGGATCTTAGTTTTGGAGAGGGAGGAGAGTTGAGAGAATTGCTTGAGAGAGAATTCTCTTCTTTTGGTTGAAATTCCAAAAATGAGAAAGTAAGTTGTATTCCTTATTGCAAGAAGGGTTTATATAGTGGAATTGATGGAGTTAAAATCTCCACATAATTACCACTTTACCACAACCATAGGTTATGCAAATCTCATTTGCATAACCACATAATATAAAACATCTCATATCTCATATTGCAAATCTCATTTGCAATAATTATGGATTAATTAAATTGGATCACATCCAATTTAATTTCTCTTAGTTAATTTCTCCAATTAACCCCAATTCAACAATTAGGCTAACCTATAGTTTATTATGAATCTCATTCACATTAAACTATATATTATACCATTCATATCTCATATAAATGACATAAATGCCCTTAAAGTGAAATTGAACACTTCAATTTCATACAAAACATTAACCCTTCTTTTAACCAGATTGAGCCAACCGAGGGACCTAATGGACCTCACAAAGTGGCGGGCTCCAATGATCCGAGATTAACCTGTCAAACTCTTTGACCCGGTTAACTAACATTCATTAGCTACGGTAACACTCCACTATAGCCCGTAGCTGCACCCCCGTCAGTGCACAATATTACGTGTCCACTTATATAACCAATGCCCATGAGTCGACCCTTCACAGTTGTTCGTGAGACACTACTGGTCAAATTTCCGTTTACCTCGTGTGTCTACTTCTTGTTCCTTAAGTCCTCACTGTTCCTCTAATGAACAACATATTGTGATGGTCCAACCATACACAACACCCTTCTCGGCCGGTGAGAAGGTGGGCGCCGTTGTCCAAGCCCGGAGACAAAGACTTAAGGGAACAACTCCTCTAGTTTCCCTAAAAGCGGGAACGAGTGAATTCCATCTCGCGTAGTTAAGTTTCAGCTCCCTACTTGGTCTCGTCCCTGAGAAGATAGACATATTGGGCGAGTAATCGTGACCACCCTCACCCGTACTAGTCAAAGGACGGACCCCGCATGTGAGTCCGTAACACGCTCGGGATTTAGGTCAAGTCACTAATGGTCATCTACGACGGTTATTAGTTCTACTTTTGTCAAGCGGTGTTACATCAAAAGAGGTCTAATAATTCACGGTCCGGTCTTGTACAATCTCATTGCACAGATGCCCCCACTCGCATGTCAACCACATGAACGAAGTCGGATCACCTCGTTTGTATCTAATACAAAGCGGGCGCATCCACAGTGTATCCAGGATTAGGTCTCCAACCCTATCCATATACTGTAGACCGTTTAGGTCATTAACTCGAACGTGATCCTCTCTGTGTGTCCACTACAAACCTTTCAAGTTCTAGTTCTCTCATAAATTCAATGACCCTGGAGCTTAGTTTATTGGAAAAGTTTATAAATATTGCGAGACACAAAGTGATGAAATGAATAACTCTTATTAATTTCAAACTTTATATTACAAACACGAGATTAGGACAAATATCCCAACAAGTTATGCCTTGAAGGCAAAATGACCAAAATGCCTTTTACTAGAAAAGGTTATAGAGCTAAGGAACCCTTGGAGTTTATACATTCAAACCTTTGTGGTCCCATGAGTGTTAAAACCAGAGGAGGGTATGAATATTTCATCTCCTTTGTAGATGATTATTCAATATGCGTACATTTACCTAATGCATCACAAGTTTGAAACACTTGAAAAGTTCAAGGAGTTTAAGACTGAGGTTGAGAACCATTTGGGTAAATTAATTAAAACACTTCGATCTGATTGAGATGGAGAGTATATGGACCTTAAATTTCACGAACCATATGATAGAACATAGAATTACATCCCAACTATCAACACCCGGTATGTCTCAACAGAATGATGTATCAGAGAGGAGAAATATAACCCTTTTGGAAATGGTTCGATTGATGATGAGTTATGCTCGTATCCCTGACTCGTTTTGGGCCACTGCAGTTTACATTTTGAACAACGTTTCGTCGAAAAGTGTTTCTGAAACACATTTCGAACTTTGGAGAGAATGTAAATGTAGTTTACGTCATTTCAAAATCTAGGGATGTCCAGTGATAGTACCATAAAAATGTTATCTTTATCTATTTATCTTATGCTAGATTTGCTACTCTCATGTGCTTAGTTGTCTATTTTACAAGAGATTTGTATTTTGAGGTCATTCCAGAGGCTTAAGAACGATCGAGGGTTAAAAGGCCAAGGTTATAACAAAGAATGCAACAAATTGAGGAAAGAAGAGATTGACAAGTCAAGGAGACCACACGTAGAGCGTCTAGACATCTAAAAGGAGCTTCTAGACGTTGATCACTCACAAGAAAGAAGGAACACACATAGAGCGTCGAGACGTTATTCGAAGCGTTTCGATGCTGGCGCAAATGCATTCGCAAGGGTTCACTCGACGCTGCGGGGAGGCTCTGCATGACGCTTTAAGCGTCGAGACGTTGTTCTAAGCGTCTCGACGCCGCTCTATATTCTTGAAGATATTTTCCTTTTTTAGATAGGGGAGCATCTAGACGCTCCCAACAATTATAAATATGAACTTTTCCTTTAGGTTTCTATGAACTTTGTGGAGACTTTTCTCTCAGTTTCGAGATTAGTTCTAGTTTATAGTTTAGAATAGTTTTTTTTAGCGTTTTTATAATTTTTGGGTTGTATCAATGAAGACCATGGAGGTCGTTGGTGTGATCGTGACTATGCTTGACTAAACATACTCTTCTGGTTCATAGGTCGGTCAAAACCAATTGTAATATAGTGAGGCTAGTTTGTAACTCTTAACTATTCAGGCTTTTAATTCTTGAACTCTCTTCTTTAATTTTATGACTGTGCATCTACTTCTGAATAAACGGGTTTATGCATGTCTACTGTTATTTCATGATTGAATTAACATCTTATTCATGGCTTAGTACTTGTAACAATAGAGTTATAATTGTATGTGAGTCTTAGAAATATCTTGATTCATAACTGCATGTTAGATTCTAGAGAATTTGAGGAGCATGTTCATTGGATCTTTCTAATTAAGATGTCTTGGTCTTCCACGAGGCTTAATGACTTTATCTTGATTGTTTATGTATGAAGATTGCTAGATGGTTAAGATAATTGAGGTTAATGGAGAATGAATAGGAAAAGTTAATGAACTTAGAGAAGTAGACTTTTGGTAAATCATTAGGCTAGTGTCGCGTAAATTTAATATTGTAATACCGCAAGTGTACGGGTCAGTGATTTGAGTACAGAGTATCGTCCTCAGGAATGAGTTTTCTAGATTAATTAATTACCAAGATACTTATTCTTAATTTTAGCTAAAGCAACAAAACTTTGATAGATAGGTGAAAACAAAGATAGAAAATAAATATACAATTGGAGACACGAATATGATAGAATTGAGGAAGTTGATTTCACAAGTTAATTCATTATTTAACACATGCAATGAACTAATATCATGAATTTATAAACAAGAAGTAAGATACTCAAAAAAGTCTCTCGATCCTTAGTGAGCCTCGCACACACAATAAATTCTATAGTTTCCAAATAAAATCTAAGCATGCACGACATTAAGTAACTTCTTTATGTGTTTCCCTTAGACTTCTAGGTCATTCTCATGCCAAACTTCTAAGAGTTTTGACAACTTTGCTCTAATCTAAGCTTTTTCTCTCGAGTCCTCTTAAACCAACAAGATTAAAGATTTGAAGAACGAATTACCAGAAATAAATAACAAAACATAATTCAATACAAAAGCAAATAAGTGTTAAACATGTAAATCAAATCCTAACTACAACTTCTAGCCACTCTAAATCACCATAAAAACAAGCTAAAGTCATAGGAAAAGTCTTTAAACTCAATTACAAACTAAAAGAAAGAGAAATAAAACTTATGTGTTGATGTCGGTCCCTCGATCCCGAGCTCCCGTCACAATCTCGAACCTCCACAAATGCTTTGGCTCCCAAAGAATGCTCTTATTTCTTCTCTTAAAGTGTCTATTTCGAAATTAGGGTAAAAAACTATCAATTTCGGCTCCTCTTGCAATGAAAACAACATGTTATATTTATAGGGCTTTTCGGTATGGCGTTGCAACACTGGTTATGGCATTGCAACTCTGTGCTTGCTGCCAGCCAACCCACTGCAACCATTTTTGTCATATCTTTTCGCTCGGGTGTCCAAATGACCTCTGGTTTGATGCGTTGGAATCGTGATTCGATGTAGAATCTCTCAGTATATTTATTATACTCAAAATAAATCTATATTTTTCTTGGATCTTCAATTAAGCATACACATGTTCTAAATTACACCAAAATAGTCTCAAAACACTCAATTCTTGCTTCCCAAGCTCAATTTCCTAAAATTAACCATAAAATGCCATGAAAGCCCATGTTTTAAGTATAAAAACTAGCTAAAATATAGAAATAAGATAACATATTTGCATGCTATCAAATAGCCCCACACTTAAGCTTTTGCTAGTCCCGAGCAAAATAGAATTAAACTATAAGATCTTTCTCATGCATATATCAAACTCAAACCTCAGAGATTTAGAAGGAAATTTTTAGCAATCACAAGAAACAATCAAACATGATACTTCAACAAGAAATTTAAAACTTTTCCTAAGTGTTCCTACGTGTGTGTGTAATTAGCCTCTTTTCCTTTCATCTCTACTAAGCCCGGAACAACTTTATTAGGTTCTCCATTCAACACTAGCTTTCACACATCCACTGCAGGGACCCTTACCTAGAGCACTCGCTCAATGAGTGGCCTAACTGATCATAGTGAAGGTAGCTCTTTTTGTCATCACGGTTTTTTTCTTTAACAAACTAAACAATATAAACAAAACAAACTTTTTCACATAACCCACAAGTTTTACAGATCATGCACTTCATATTGTCATTCACCCTATCATGCAGTTTAACTCTCAAATCAGTTCTCAGACCTATCGAGGTGACATCAAACTTCTAAACCTAATAACTTTGTTCTAAGCATTTCAAAACTATAGGAACACAAACTAGTGCATAATAGTGCAGGAAAAGCTCAAGAAAATTTTTAAATTAACTCAAATTCATATCATGCTCTCAAGTTTCAGCAGAATCACAAAAATTTTCAATTAAATCTCGTCCTAAGCCATCATAATCATACTTATGCATAAGATAAATCAGTAATTCAACACATGCTCAGGACAGTCACAACAGATAAACATATCCACCCCCGAACTTAAACTAAACATTGCCCCCAATGTTTGCAAAATAAGCCCAAAGAAAGTGAGAAGGGTAAGAGTGAACAATACTGTCCTGAGTAATGGAGATTTTCATTTTTCTTTTGAATTCCTTGAGCGACCAAGTTACGTGAGATGAAGTACTGCAGAACGGGAGCATGGGTTTCACGAGGGAGACATCAACACAACCTAACAAAATAAAAACAACAAAAACTAAGAACTAAGCAAACAAATAAAACAACTAAAGCAAAAATAGAAATGTAAATGAAATGTAAAGCTTGGGTTGCCTTTCAAGAAGCGCTTTCTTTCACGTCTTTAGCTAGACTGGACCCATGGTTGGCATCAAGGCACGTAAACTTGCTCATATTTCTTCGGACCCTTCTTGCTTGAGTCAATATAGCCTTCTAAGTCTAAAAGGCTCTCTTGTTTTTCTTGGACGCCTAAAAGATAAATATTTTTGTTATTTTTGTTTACAAAAATAAAATAACAAAATTCAAAACAAGACTCGTGAGTATAGGAAAAATGGTTATTAAGATTAAAAGAAACTTTTGGAGATAAAGGGAAGGGAGAGTTTTCAGCCTCGAACTCTATCACCTGTATTTCTTTTGTGGAAGTGATTGCATTACCATGCTCGACCTCACAAACCTGTTTTTGGTGTGTTTCAGTTTCCTCCAACTCATCCTCACTATCATATTCATAAGTTCTCCTAGGTTGCTCTTCCTCAGTGGCAAGAATAAGAATTTGCTCATGTAGGGCATTTAGGGATTATACCAGTTGATTAAGATGATGAGTCCTTTCATGTATTATTGCCCCAAGTTCTACCACTTTAGCTTCTAACCTATCCAACCTCTCTAATTTAGCATGACACAAATTTCTAATCCTCAACTCCAAAATATATTCCATTAATAAATCCACAAGAGAAGAGTTTTCTGTAGATTGGTTGGGGTAGGGAAAATTTTGGTTCCAAGTGCCTATATGATTACCATCAAAAGAATTTTCATAAATCATAGATTCAGAATATGGTAAGGATTAGACATTTGGTATCCAGAGAAATCATGATTCACATACCTAGGGTCTTGAGAAGGATAGTACATTGGCGAAGAATTAAAATCGTGAAAAATCATACTTTAAATCACAACAATTCAAAACTAAACTTTTACACAAAATCAACACAATCAAAACAGGAGACAAAGACTCGAACAACACACAAGACTAAATTAAGAACAAAAAAGAAAAACACAAAAACAAATAAGGAGAAAAAAACAAATAAGGAAACAAACAAAAAAAGAAAAACATAAAAGGAAAAAAATAATAAATAAATAAATAAATAAATAAAAAATAAGGAAAAACAACAAATAAGGAAAAAATAAGAAAAAAAGAAAAGAAACAAAAAAGGAAAAATAACTAAGGAAAAATAACAAATAAGAAAAAAAACAAAGAAACACAACAAATAAGGAAAAAACAAATAAAGAAAAAATAAGGAAAAAAACAAAAGAAAGAAAAAATACAAAAGAAAAAACAACAAATAAGAAAAAACAAATAAGGAAAAAAAACAAGTAAGGAAAAAAAACGAAATGGAAGAAAATAACAAATAAGGAAAGAAAACAAAAAAGGAAAAAAACAAAAAAGGAAAAAAAACACAAATAAGGAAAAAAAAACAAATAAGGAAAAAAACACAAAAGGAAAAAAAACTTTAGTCTAAAATCTCGAATTTTCTCTTAATATTAATTAATCTAAATAATCGCCATTCCCCGACAACGACGCCAAAAACTTGTTGCATAAAATATTTTGCAATACCGCAAGTATACGGGTCAAGTTTTAATATAGTGATTTGAGTACAGAGTATCGTACTCAAGAATGAGTTTTCTAGATTAATTAATTACCAAGATACTTATTCTTAATTTTAGCTAAAGCAACAAAACTTTGATAGATAGGTGAAAACAAAGATAGAAAATAAATATACAATTGGAGACACGAATATGATAGAATTGAGGAAGTTGATTTCACAAGTTAATTCATTATTTAACACATGCAATGAACTAATATCATAAATTTATAAACAAGAAGTAAGATACTCAAAAAAGTCTCTCGATCCTTAGTGAGCCTCGCACACACAATAAATTCTATAGTTTCCAAATAAAATCTAAGCATGCACGACATTAAGTAACTTCTTTATGTGTTTCCCTTAGACTTCTAGGTCATTCTCATGCCAAACTTCTAAGAGTTTTGACAACTTTTCTCTAATCTAAGCTTTTTCTCTCGAGTCCACTTAAACCAACAAGATTAAAGATTTGAAAAACGAATTATCAAAAATAAATAACAAAACATAATTCAATACAAAAGCAAATAAGTCTTAAACATGTAAATCAAATCCTAACTACAACTTCTAGCCACTCTAAATCACCATAAAAACAAGCTAAAGTCATAGGAAAAGTCTTTAAACTCAATTACAAACTAAAAGAAAGAGAAATAAAACTTATGTGTTGATGTCGGTTCCTCGATCCTGAGCTCCCGTCACAATCTCGAACCTCCACAAACGTTTTGGCTCCCAAAGAATGCTTTTATTTCTCATCTTAGAGTGTGTATTTCGAAATTAGGGTAAAAAACTATCAATTTCGGCTCCTCTTGCAATGAAAATAACATGTTATATTTATAGGGCTTTTTTAGTCAGCGTTTTCAACTTTGGTCATGGCGTTACTGTAACTTTGTGATTCTTGCCACCAAACCACTCGCAACCATTTTTGTCATATCTTTTCGCTCGGGTGTCCAAATGACCTCCGATTTTGCATTTGTTATAAATGTATGTATATTCATGTGATGAATGATCAAACAATTTATAACATAGAAATGCATGTAACCTAAGGTTAATTAATTAGTTTTAAATAGTTTTAGAACTAGAATTAATTAGACCTTAGGTTATCTAGTTCTAATAAGATTAGAATTAGGCAATCAATAATTTATAAACTATGACTAAAGAGGGACTCTGTCTAAGGAAGGTTCTGGCTAGGCTGGGGTACTTAAGCTAACGAAAATGGAACACCCCTATCTGGGAACCAACCTAGGAGTGAACTTAATCCAAAGGTTTATAAATTATTTTCGTGAGTGGTGTTTATTAAAAGTTAATAAATTAAACTCGTAGACCTAGGTTTATTAATAGGTTAATAAACTTAGGTAATTTCAATATAATTGTTATATTGGTAGACTTAGGTCATATTGTTTTAGCCGGAATATGCCTAAGTAAAAGTATACCCAAACTGTTTAAAATACTTAGTGGGAGTGAAAAGGTATATATGATATATCAATTTCCTCTTACGCTCTCTGCGAAGTTCACATCGTGAGATTTATGCTCGACCTCGTGATGTCAATAGGGCATCCCCATTCGGATGGTGTTTGCATAAATCAAGAGTAAGGTGAATGGAGAAAGTATTTATAGTAAGTGGGAGAAGGACGTGTGTCAACACATCCTACGGTCTCCTCCATTAGGTTAGACCGTGAGATTCTCATGTTACGTCTGTAGGTTGCCCGTAGTAGCACCATCCATTCGGAGGGATGTAACATGGGATTCAGAACAACTCAAACTCCAGAAATGGATAGGGTCTTTTAGGTCCATTCCCAGCTTTGACTTTCCAAATCGGTAGCATTATTGGGGCAAACCTCTGAGGTCTGAAAATAGAAGGTCACACTTACGAGAATTACTAAGTGTTAGTGAATTCTTGACCAAAGTAGCGATAACTAGAATGTTATAGGAATAAGAGTTATTTCGGTATTAGCATTTAGTCAAGAATGTCTAGGTTCGGTGAAAGAGTGATTGACTGTTGTTGCGTAAAATTATATTGCAATACCGCAAGTGTACGGGTCAAGTTTTAGTATAGTGATTTGAGTACAGAGTATCGTCCTCAGGAATGGGTTTTCTAGATTAATTAATTATCAAGATACTTTTTCTTAATTTTAGCTAAAGCAACAAAACTTTGATGGATAGTGAAAAGAAAGATAGAAAATAAATATACAATTGGAGACACGAATATGATAGAATTGAAGGAAGATGATTTCACAAGATAATTCCTTATTTAACACATGCAATGAACTAATATTATGAATTTATAAACAAGAAGTGAAAATACTCAAGAGAATCTCTCGATCCGTAGTGAGCCTCGCACACACGATAAATTCTAAAGTTTCGTTATGAATTTTAAAAGCATACACGGCATTAAACAACTTCTTTATGTGTTTCCCAAAGAACTCGAAGTCATTCTCATGCCAGATTTTTAAGGATTTTGACAACTTTGCTCTAATCTAAGTTTCTTTCTCTCGAGTCCACTTAAACCAACAAAATTTATGAAATTAAGAATGAATTGCCAAAAATAAATAACATAACAAAGTTCAATACATAATCAAATCAATCTAAAACATGCTAATCAGATTCCAACTACAACGTTTAGCTACTCAAAATCACCATAAAAACAAGCTAAAGTCATAGGAAAAGTCTTTAAACTTAATTACAAACTAAAAGAAAGAGAAATAAACTTGTGTGTCGATGTGGGTGTCTCGTTCCCGAGCTCCCATCACAATCTCGAGCCTCCACAAACGCTTTAGCTCCCAAGGAATGCTCTTTTTTCTCCCCTTAGAGTGTTTATTTCGAAACTAGGGCTAAAAACTACCAAATTCGGCCCCCCTTGGAATGAAAACAACATGTTATATTTATAGGGATTTTTGGCATGGCGTTGCAACGCTGGTCTTGCTGCCAGCCAGCGCACTGCGACCATTTTTGTCATATCTTTTCGCTCGGGTGTTCAAATGACCTCCGATTTGATGCGTTGAAATCGTTATTCGATGTAGAATCTCTCAGTATATTTTTTATACTCAAAATACATCTAGAGTTTTCTTGTGTCTTCAATTAAGCATACACATGTTCCAAATTATACCAAAATAACCTCAAAACACTCAATTCTTGCTTCTCAAGCTCAGTTTCCTGAAATTAACCATAAAATGCCATAAAGTTTATGTTTTAAGTATAAAAACTAGCTAAAATATAGAAATAAGATAGCATATTTGCATGCTATCAACTGCCCCTAAGTAGCGGTTGCTCTGACTCACTGAAGTATCGTTGCAAAAACAATAATGAGATTATGGGTACGTTATTGCTTTTGCTAAATTCTTAATTGGATGCATGTTATGGGTTAAAAGCAATTCACTAATAGAATATGTTTTATTTTCAGCATGTTAAGCTCTTTAATCCAATTACTCACCTCCGATATATTAAACGACAATAACTACGTGACCTGGAAATCGAACTTCAATATGGATTCTAGTCATGATGATCTAAGGTTCGTCTTAACGGAGAAATGTCATCCCCCTCCCGACTCGTCTGCAACCCGAATTGTTCGGGATGCATATGATAGATGGATTAGGGCTAATGAAATGACCCGAGTCTACATCTTGACCAACATATCTGTTGTGCTAGGTAAAAAACATGAGGGGATGATCGCTGCTAAGGAGATCATACGTTCATTACAGACGATGTTTGGACAATCGTCCTCGGTGGTCCGTCATGATGCCCTTGAGGATGTTTATAACTCCCATACGATGGAGAGAAAAGCTGAGAAGACACAATAAAGTAAATATGATTTACTCGTTGTTGAAACATGTTTAGTGGAACATGATGATTTCGCCTGGATATTAGATTCAAGAGCCACTAACCATGTGTATTCTTCTTTTCAGGAAACTAGTTCCTGGAAGCAGCTTGCTCATGGTCAGATAACTCTCAGAGGTTGAACAGGAGAGGTTGTCTCAGCCAGAGTAGTGGGAGCGGTGAAGTTGTTATTTAGAGATAGATTCATTTTTATTAGAAAATGTACTTTTGGTTCCTGGAATCAAAAGAAATCTTATATTTATCTCTTGTTTGCTTGAACATATGTATAAAGTATCTTTTGGTCATAATGAAGCGTTCATTTGCAAAAGAAGTGTACGAATATGTTCTGCTAAACTAGTAAACAACTTATATGTGTTTAGACCAACAGAAGTAAAAGCTATTTTGAACACCGAGATGTTTAAAACAGCTGATACTCAAAATAAAAGGCAGAAGCTTTCTCCAAGTACCTATCTTTGGCACTTGAGACTAGGTGTAAGCCCAATCTCTTTGGAACTTCCTTATTAACAAACAAAAAAAAGAAAGAAGAAATGAATGTTTAAAACTTGGTTTTCCATGTTTTAAAAAGAAAAGAAAGAAAGGGATAAAGGAAAGGAAAAAGAAAAGGAAAAAGAAAAGAAAACTAAAAGGGAAAAAGACAAACTTTGCCTCCTTGCTTTTTAAAATGGCTTTATCTTCTCCATTTTCTTCTTCATTTATCAAAACCAAAGTTGAAGCTTCGTGGAAGAAGGAGAAAGGAAGAAAATGGAATCCATTTTCGTGATTATGGAGCTGGAATTGCAGAAGAAAGGAGGAGAACTCAAAGCTTAATTGTATAGCAGCAAGCTGATCAACTCAGACCAGTTCTGATGTTTTGGTCTTTTCGAGCTCACCAAGAAGAGGTAAGAGTTAAGTTTTTGATACATGAAAGTTAACTCAATTTGGAACAAAGTTTGTGAAGGAAGCTCGAGCTAATACTGAAGTTAACTTACTGTTTTGTGAAGAGGAAGACAGAAGACAGAATTTGCTGTCAAATCTGGGAAGTCTCTGATGTTTTGGTTGCTCTGATCTGAATACTTGGAGTTAGAAGCTCTAATTGGTATGGTTCGAAAACTTATTGAATTTCCTACAACTTTAGTGAAGCAATCGTGAGTAGAAAATGTCTATAATATGTTCTAAATATCAGGTTAAATTTGTTGTGCAGCAGGAAATCTGAATCTGGAAACAGCAGAAGTCTGTTTTGAGGAAAGTAGCTTTCGAGGTATTTCTGAACAAATCCGTTTAGAATTTCAATTTCATGTCTTCATATGATTTTTAGAGAGTTCAGAAAGGAAGAATTTGGTATAAAGCACATCCTTTTTGGCTAAGTAATGAAGAAGTTATGAGTATCTGAATACAAGGCATAAAATCTGTTAAATGCTGGAATTTTTGTTGGAGTGTTTTCATGTAGTTTTAAGGTTAAAAACCATGAGCTCGAGGTTCTAAAACATGGTTTTGGTTTGTTTGACAGGCCAAGAGCAAAAAGGTCGAGTGTACGGGTCAAGACTCTAGTTCTAACACTGTGAGTGACAAACGAACTTCGAAAATGAGCTATATACTTGAAAAATGCTTAAAGAAATACAAGTTTTGCCTGAATGAAAGGGTTTAAATGTTTATTGTTTTCTTTGAACACTTGTTTATGAGCATTCATGATTTCTTAGAAATGTTTTAAAGTGTTCATGATGAGCCTAAATGTCTTGATGAAATTTATATACGAGCATATGTTTATTGAATTTCCGAGGATTATGGAAATGTTATGATTCCAAGCAAGTATGTTTAAGCAAGTATGTTTTTAAAGTTTTCCAGTTTAATGAACAAGCTAAGTAAGCTTGAGTTTTATGAAAGAAAAGATAAGCAGGCATGTTCGAATGTTTTCATGTGATCTTCTGTGATATTGAGCCCGAGGCTTTATGGTACCGTGTGCACACAGGTTATTTCTGTTGTCGACGTAAAGTGAACTCCGTGACAACAGTTGTGGTCGTGAGTCTTTGGGCGGGCCCCACTACGACAAAGACGATGGGAGTGCTGGACGGGCCCCACTACATCGTAGAACAAACGTAGATTGTGACATGTTTTAAAAAAGAGTTTATATCATTTACATGCCTTACGAGATTTTAAAGATATACTTGCTGGTTTTCATGAAAAGCTATTATGATTACACAGTTACTTTTAACATTTGATTACAGAAGCATATGCTCATAGATGGCCAGGTGATATGATTTACGAGTTAATAGCTTTCTTTTAAACTCAAGTCACTCACTGAGCTTCATAGCTCATTCTTTCAGTGTTTTTCTCACTTTTCAGGTAGAGATCGAGCTCGGTGCTGAAAACACGCCATAGTCTCTTTGAAGCTTCATAAGTTTGATATTTTGTACGTGGCTGGTGTTGTATAGCAAGTCCATATGTTTTGTAAACTATTTTGAGAGAACTATGTAGTTATAGTCGTATGCGCTTTAGAGGTTGTGGTTGTTTAATTAGTGGTTTGGACTGTTCGTGGTTCTGATATTCTTGCTCGTTTTAGTTTCCAAGAGAGACTTACGAAGAGTTTCTCCTCATGTATGTCTTATAGTTGTCCAGTTTCCGCTGTGTTAAGCTTAAAGTGTTCCATATGCGAACATAGTATGTTGATCAGGTAAAGCACTGTCAGCAGGTATTGTTAAGAGGTAACAATGTCTGTTGGCTCCACGCCGTCTTCCGGGCTGAGTTAGCAGGTAGTTCGGGAGAGGGTGTGACAACTTGGTATCAGAGCAGTTAGCTCCATGGGAATGAGACAGGGCGAGTTAGCTCTGAGAATAAAGTAAAAGTCATAGCAAGTCGTTATGTAGTTATAGAAGTTTTGTACATTAGTGGTTGTATAAACAATGTCTGTTGGTTTCACGCCGCCTTTCGGGCTAAGTAGCAGGTAGTTCGGGAGGGGGTGTGACACTAGGTCACATTAATCTCAATAGGATTGGGAGATTGGTTAAGAGTGGTCTTCTAAGTTAGTTAGAGGACAACTCCTTACCACCATGTGAGTCATGTCTTGAGGGAAAAATGACTAAACGACCTTTTTCTGAAAAAGGTTATAGGGCCAAAGAACCCTTGGAACTCGTGCATTCGGATCTCTGTGGTTTAATGAATGTCAAGACATGAGGAGGGTATGAATATTTCATCAATTTCATTGATGATTATTCAAGGTATGACTATCTTTACCTAATGCATCATAAGTCTGAAACCCTTGAAAAGTTCAAGGAGTATAAGACAGAGGTTGAAAACTCGTTAGGTAAAATGATTAAAACACTTCGATCAGATCGAGGTGGAGAGTATATGGATTTGAGATTCCAAGACTATATGATAGAATATGGAATCATATCCCAACTCTCAGCGCCCGGTACACCTCAGCAGAATGGTGTATCTGAAATGAGAAACAGAACCCTATTAAACATGGTTCGATCCGTGATGAACTACGCTCAGCTGCCTAGTTTGTTTTGGAGATATGTAGTAGAAATTGTTACATATATTTTGAACATGGTTCCCTCTAAGAGTGTTTCAGAAACACCCTATGAGTTATGATAAGGGCGTAAAGGTAGTTTACGTCACTTCAGGATTTTGGGATGTCCGACACATGTGCTAGTGTCCAGTCCAAAGAATCTGGAACATCGTTCAAAATTATGCCTATTCGTAGGATACTCCAAGAAACGAAAGGTGGTCTGTTTTATGATCCTCAGGAGGACAAAGTGCTTGTGTCGACAAATGCCACATTCTTAGAGGAAGACCACATGAGAGATCATCAACCTCATAGCAGAATTGTCTTTAGCGAAATTTCCAGGGAAGCTACAGATAATTCAACAAAAGTTGTTGATCAAGTTGGTCATTCTCAAGAGTTGAGTATACCTCGACGTAGTGGGAGGGATGTTAGAAGACCCGACCATTACATGGGTTTGACTGAAACCCAGGTCGTCATACCTGATGATGGCGTTGAGGATCTATTGACCTATAAACAGGCAATGAATGATATAGACAGGGACTAGTGGATTAAAGCCATGGACCTTGAAATGGAGTCAATGTACTTCAATTAAGTCTGGTAACTTGTAGATCAACCAGATGGTGAAAGACCTATCGGTTGCAAGTGGATCTACAAGAAGAAACAAGATTAAGCCGGTAAGGTGCAAACCTTTAAGGCTCGACTTGTGGCAAAGGGTTATACCCAACGGGAAGGGGTGGACTATGAAGAAACCTTCTCCCCTGTGGCCATGCTTAAGTCGATTAGAATACTCTTGTCCATTGCCACGTTTTATGATTATGAAATTTGGCAAATGGATGTCAAGACAACCTTTCTGAATGACAATCTTGAAGAGAGTATCTATATGGATCAATCAGATGGGTTCAAAGTTTAGGGTCAAGAGCAAAAGGTTTGCAAGCTAAAACGATCCATCTATGGATTGAAACAAGCATCTAGATCCTAGAATATAAGATTTGATACTACGATCAAATCTTATGGCTTTGAACAGAATATTGATGAGCCTTGTGTCTACAAGAAGATAGTCAATACTAATGTAGCTTTCATTCTTATATGTAGATGATATCCTACTCATTGGGAATGATGCAGGATTCCTGACTAGCGTTAAGCAATGGCTAGCGACGCAATTCCAAATGAAAGATTTGGGAGAGACTCAGTTTGTTCTTGGAATCCAAATTGTTTGGAATCACAAGAACAAAATGCTAGCCGCTGTCTCATGCATCTTATATTGACAAGATGCTGATTAGATATAAGATGCAGAATTCCAAGAAGGCATTATTACATTTCAGGCATGGAATTCATCTGTCGAAGGAACAGTGTCCTAAGACACCTCAAGAAGTTGAGGATATGAGACACATTCCCTATGCATCAGCTGTCAGTAGTCTGATGTATGTCATGCTATGTACTCGACCCGACATATGTTATGCAGTGGAAATTATCAGTAGGTATCAATCCAATCCAGGATATGATCATTGGACTGCTGTTAAGAATATCCTCAAGTATCTTAGGAAAACGAGGGACTATATGCTTGTGTATGGCGCAAAGGATTTGATCCTTGCAGGATACATCGACTCTGATTTTCAGACTGATGTAGATTCGAGGAAATCCACATCAGGATCAGTGTTCACTCTTAACGGAGGAGCTATAGTATGGAGGAGTATAAAGAAAGGTTGTATTGCTGACTCCACCATGGAGGCTGAGTACGTTGCAGCTTGTGAAGCAGCGAAGGAGGCTGTATGGCTTAGGAAATTCTTTACTGATTTGAAAGTTGTTCCAAATATGAATTTGCCTACCACCCTTTATTGTGATAATAGTGGTGCAGTGGTAAATTCTAAAAAACCTAGAAGCCATAAGCGCGGAAAGCATATAGAGCGCAAATATCATCTCATCAAGGAGATTATGCAACGAGGAGATGTGATCGTCACGCAGATCACTTTGGAGCACAACATTGTTAATCCATTTACAAAGCCCCTCACGGCTAAAGTGTTTGAGGATACCTAGAAAGTCTAGAACTGCTGGTTGTATAGTAGGACAATTTTCTTGCTCAACATGTTTGACTCCACCAACGTTTTAGTCCAAGTGGGAGTTTGTTGGTTTTTATGTCCTAAAACTCGTAGTTTTATAAACTGAATGTCTATTCTATTTTGCAATAAAGTTGTTATTGAGATTTATTCAAATAAAGATGTTATTGAATAAAGTGTATTATATATTTTGAAACCCAAATCCAACAAAGAACTCATGGTTGTAGGATGTATACTTGAACTTTATGTGTGACATAAAAGTGAATCAGGTTCAAGTTATAGCCAGAATGGTCTATAGTATAAGGATAGGGTTGGGTACCTTATCCTGGGGACACTATGGGCGCGACCCACTTTGTAAGATACAAACGATGTGATCCTGAATCGTTCATGTGAAGACATGCGAGTGGGGGCGTCCTATGCAATGAGTTTGCATAAGACTGGACCGAGAAATAGTCACTTAGACTTTATAACTCCGTTTACTGTCTTAACTGACTATATTCAGACGATGACCTAGGTAACTCGATCTTAATCCTAAGCGTGCCATGAACTCCTGTTTATTCGGATTATCCTTAGATTTGCATGGGTGATAGTGACCTGAGATTTCCGACTCAATAAGCCTCCTATTTCAAGGATAAGACCGGGTAGATAGTTGGGAACATAGTTCTGTAAGATGGAATTCACTCCTACCCGCTTTAGGAATTAGTAGAGAGGTTGTTCCCTTAAGTGCTGACTCCGGGTCTTGAACAAAGGGCCCACCCCTCTCATTGGCCCAAGAGGGATTCGGTTTGATGGTTGGACCACAAACCAATTGTTCATTAGAGGATCAGTGATACTTAAGGAACAAGAAGTAATTACAGGAGTAAAACGGTAATTTTGACCCAGCTGTAATTACGAATGACATGTGAAGGATCGAATTACTAATCATGGTTATATCGAGTGGACATAAATATATCTATAGTGAGGAGAGTGCAACCACTGGACTTTAGTAGAGTGTCCGGTGGTTAACGAATGTTGATTAGCTAGGCTAAAGAGTTTGGTTGGTTAATCTCGTATCGTTGGAGCTCATGATCTGTAGGTCCATTAGGTCCTCTTACTAGCTCGGACTAAGCCTTGTAACATTTGAGAGAAAATAATTTGAATTGTTCAAATTCAGTTTTGGGAGAAAACGTTAATTATATGCGATATACTTAACGTGTCACAGTTTAATTATGAATTAAACCATAATAAAGAAGAGGTGGAAATATTTAAATATGATTTAAATTTTGGTTCGGTTTATAACATGAATAGGGATTCATGTTCGAACAGTCGATTTAAGAAATCGAGATTGGTCCAATTATTTAATTTGATATTTGATATTAAATTAAATAATTATTTAAAATTAATTAATTAAATTGTTTAATTAATTAAATTAATAAATTGATTTTAATTTAAAATTAATTTTATATTAATTATGAATTAAAAATGAATGAAAATTCAAATTAATTTTGAAGTTTCAATTGGACCAAACTTAAAAGGGTGAACAAGCTACTTTGATTATCAAATTCACCATAATTCAACACCTCCTTCTTGAATTGTCCTCATCACACATTTGCTGGCTTCTTCCCAAAGCTTATTGAAGCTTTAATTGAAGATGAATTGAAGAGGATAAATGGAATTTTGCAGAAAACTCATTTAATTTTCGGTTTTGAATCATTTTCACTCTTCTTCCAAATTCTCTCAACTTAAGATCCCACAATCTATTTCAAGGCCTGAGGATAGTAGGGAAGTCACTAGAGGTTGTCCACAAAGTATTTGTGACAAGAAATTGCCCACGGATTAGGAGAATTTTGAGCTACAAAGGTATGAATTCTTATTCTCTGTTTTTCCAGTTTTGAGCATGCTTTTTATTTTGTAAAATTGATCAACATAGAGTATTCAAGATCCGAAATTGCTTCCGCTTTCTTAATTTACACTCTTTCAATGAGGAGATTGAGGGAGAGAGGGAGAAAATGTATGCACGTTCCTCATTAATTAATAAAATAAAATAAAATATAATTAAGTAAATTAACCATTAATTAAATTAATTTTCATTTACATTTAAATCATATTAAATGCACATCTCTCATAACCTATAGTTTTAATTAGTTTAATTAAATCAAATTTAATTAACTTAATTAAAATTACAAAGTAATTAATTCTCTAATTAATTAATTTATAAATTAAACATCATATATTTAATTTAGCTTATTATGATTAAATCCTATTTAATCATTCTCTGTTAACCTATAGTTTAATGTACATTTTATGTGCATTAAAATTTAATCTATAGTTTTGAATATGAATCCTATTCACATTAAAACAATATTTGAACTTTTTCAAATATTTAATTCTCTCAACCTTTAATTTTAAATCATATCCAAAATTAAATTTATATAATAAAGTTCTAATCAACATAAAAATTTTATATTATAATGTATTTTCATACATTAAATTAATTCCCATAGTGAATTTGACCATTTCACATTCTATTTAAAATCTAGGAATCTCAGAACCCTTTACGAGCTAGGAAGTGGACCTAATGAACCTACAGATCAGAAGCTCCAACAATATAAGGGCATGTTTAGGAGTGATTTTTGAATTACAAAAATCACTTTTGACATGTCCAAAATCACTTTCCTTCCAAAAATGTGATGTTTGATTATATTGAGTAAATGATTTGAATCCAAAATCACTTAAGTGATTCCCAGTCAATCACTAGAGAGGTGATTCCCAAGTGATTTTTGTCAAATGATTGTAACTTAAAATGACTATTATTTTATTTTTGAAAATAGTATACTTTTAATGACGGGTAAAAATCGTCATCTTTTGTAAAAATTAATAAATTTCCATAAAAAAAGTGAATTTTGTCAAAACCATTACTATTAACTTCATCCGTCATTTTTTACAAAA
The DNA here is from genome assembly GCA_036507285.1 of Trichosanthes cucumerina. Classification (NCBI taxonomy): domain Eukaryota; kingdom Viridiplantae; phylum Streptophyta; class Magnoliopsida; order Cucurbitales; family Cucurbitaceae; genus Trichosanthes; species Trichosanthes cucumerina. The sequence goes on from CM071839.1 coordinate 29,824,627, forward strand.
TGACAATTTTTCTCTCTCTAAAGTTTTTATAATATGTATCTTATTTTATTATCTTTTTGTCTTTTTATTCATATTTTTCACTTTCCTTTCTCTCTAATGGTTTTAAATCTCTTTGAAATTTTTTATTTCTAATTTTATTTGTTCCTCCCAATTGGTTCTCCCCTTCGATTGGGCTTAAAAGTATGTATATATAGGAAATTGACACAACGTTGGGACGCTAGGGACAGCGTCGCAACGCTATGCCGCATAAAACAACGTCTTTTTGCATTTTCCGTAGCGTTGAGATGCTAGGGACAACGTCTCAACGCTACCCGTGCGGCCAGACAACCCACTGCAACCATTTTTGTCATATCTTTTTGCTCGGGTGCCCAAATAACCTTCGGTTTGATGTGTTGGAATCGTGATTCGATGTAGAATCTCCTAGAATATTTCTTATACTCAAAATAAATTTATATTTTTCTTGGTTTGATTTATGATATATGTCTTTTTGCCTATAGTTTTGTAACTTAATTAGTGAAATTTTGATATTATTGTTTATTACTTTTGAAAAGTTATTTTAGTTGTTATGTTTTTATAGTTTTGATCTTAGGTACATGTCTTTGTTCTTCATAGGTGGGTCGAGTCGACATTACTCTGAAAGCGAGACGAAGATGACCATGAAGATGATAATTTGTATTCATTATACTTTTGTTTCTAGATTAGGTTTATTTATGTTAAAGTTATATTTTTATCTTGTATGTGAATAGAGTGTAATTAAATTTGGTTTAATATAAATAATTTTTTATTTATTTTATGTACAATTTATTTCAAATACAACATGTTCGAATTATTGTGAAAATCTAGACAAAAACCTTTTTAAATAGAAATATCAAATATAAGCATTGTCGACCAAATTCTATTTGGTCGACCTTATCAGGAAATGTCGATGCTATAAAAAATTGATCGGGAAAAGCTTCCCCGACGAGGATCTGTCGACAACTATGCCGACACAATTTTTAGCGTCGGGAATACTTTTACCGACAATTTTTGGGCTTTTTCTGATCATTTTTGGCGTCCGGAAAAATTCAAATCTCTTGTAGTGTACTAATTACAAAGATTGGAGTCCAATTTTGGGAAATAACATGGCTGTGAACATTAAAGCAAATTGTAGAACTGCATGAATTAAATTCAATATTAACAACTTAACCACAAATTTCTAAAGTATCAACTGACTCTCTGAAGCTTAATTTAACTCATGCATAACAACTTATCTCGGTCTATTTTTAATGTTAAACATGGCATTAAGCTATTCACTCATGGTTCTAGGATTAATTTATTCATTTTCATGCAACAAATCAAACCTAGTTATGCATGTATGGTTCTCTAGCTAAATTTACTTGCTCAAGCTAAATTTAGTTAAACAAATAAAACCCAGGCCTAAGGTTAAGACAATCAACACAAGATGCATAAAAGTTGTTAAAATTTGTCATGTCATTACTTAAAATTAGTGACAAAATTATTTATTTAATTAGAGATTAATTAAATTTGTAACATCCCTAAATTAAATCAAGGAACATTCATATATGGAATTCAGTTATTTGAAATTTGGGTCGATTCTGGACAACGAGACCCAAATCCAATAAAGTTCAAGCAAAACGACTAGGCGCAAAGTCGATCAAACTAGTAAAAGGATCCAAGCCCAAGACCAGGTATAGGCTCAACCCAATGGTCATGTCCAAGCCCAACTCGAGAACTCTATATAAAGTGCTTCAGAGAAATTTCATTCTCTAGAGACCTCAAGAATTCAGAGCCAAAGTAGTAAGGGAAAATGCTGAGAATGGCCAAAAACATTTGCCAATTCTCAATAATGGGCATCTGTTTTTTGTTTTTAATTTTGGCCGCACGTGACATGTGCGTATGGTGATTTGATACATTTTTGCCCTTTTTCCCTTTTATGATCCCATATTTTTAGGTAACTGAATTTCTCCCTCTTGTATTTTTGAATTTTGATATACAAGATCTACACTACAATTTTTCTAAAAAAAATCTCAATTATCTTTTGGATTCAAATCCCCTATTTTTTCGGTAATCAACAAAGATTAACCCATTTGATTATACAACTTGTTCCTCTGCAACTTTTATTCGGTTACTACTTTTTTGGAATTTTTCTTCACGATTTGTCAAGCAATATCGTGAATTTTTTGTTCTTCTTTTGCGATCTATTCTACAATTTGGACTTCAACTTACTTGATTCATATTTTCATTTTTAATTTTTCACTATTTTTTATTCATATTTCGTCTGGTGTTCACAGTTTTCATTTTGTTGATCGTAACTTTTCTTTTGTTTAAGGTTCAAATATATTTTCACTATTGTTGATGATCCAATTCCCCCCCCCCCCCCTCCCAACATCAAGCGTCTTGTTGGTCGACCTAGAAAAAAGAGGATATTATCTCGATTTGAGAAAATGGTGACTATGAAGTGTGGTCGGTGTGGTCAACATGGGCATAATCACTGAACATGCAAGAATCCAATATTGGATTGATTTTTAATCGTTTATTTCTTAACACTTTCATTTTTGTAAACACATTTATTTTAAATTTTTTTGTTGTGATTCGAAGTTTAATGATTAAATATATTTTCAACAATCGATATAGAATTACAGTCTATTTTTCAATCATTTGCAGCCAGTTATTTTTAAATACAATATACTTATTCTAACTAAAATTTTCTATTTATCTTTCCCCAGTATATAATATTACTTCATTATGTGCTTTTCAATTCATTTCATTTCGTAGTTATCCATTTATCCATGTTCTAATTATGGTGTAGTTTTTATTCATATGCTTAAATTTAACATTTATATTGTGCACGTTGGAACTGATAGCCATTCAAATTCAGTGTATATATATATGTATATATATATTTTAAAATTGATTGATCTTTTGCCACTGTTTATTCAATTTAATTTCTAGTTTTATGTAAAACAGATACAATGTATTCTTATTTAATATTTGCAGTCATTTCTCTTTTAAGTACAATATACAGATTCCTATTAACATTCTCTATCTATATTTCACAAATATACATTATCTATTCATTCTTAGATTCTCAACTCATTTTATATCTTAGTGCATGCTCTAATTATAGTGTAGTTTATACGTTCTATTGTGTCCTTTTTTCGTATGCTTAAATTTAACAATTGTAGGGTGTATGTTGGAATTTGTAATGCCCTAGAATTTTCTAAATACCCTTAAGTGGTGCCTTGAGCTTATTTTAGTGAGGATTAGTTAAGTTGGACCTTTAAAATAGATAAATGGATTTAATACTCTTGTGCAAGTTAAAGAAACTAGGCAAATAAAGGTTTTAATTAGGGTTTGGGGCATTTTTGTAGTTAGAAGTTAAGAGAAGGGCAATTTGGTAATTTGTTAAAAGAATGAAACTAGGGCTTCTAGTTTAAGGCACGGTTTTCGAGGATAGTCTTCAGCCCCAGCCTCCTTTTCGTCTTCTTCATCGCGAACAGCCGACTCCCCGCCCTCCTTCCGACCACGACAGCGCAACTCCGGCGAGTCCTCTTCTTGCGTTGCCGCCGCCAAACCAGCGTCGATAGCCGATAGCTCGCCAAGGATTTCAACCCAACGTCTCGCGTCGTCGTTCGGCCGAATCTCCCAGTCATCGAGCCGCGCCAGTCCCTCGCCGGAACTCGCGCAAGCGCCGCACGTCGCTAGCCGAGCTGAGCTGCACCGTCGTCAACACCGGATCAGTCGACTGCAACGTCCGTCTGCCACACGTCCAGATCCGAGATGAGGTTGATGTTTTCGCGCCGAGCTTGCCGTCGAACGTTGAAGCTGCCGGACCGTAGGTTCAACCTTGGGTTCGACCGGTTCAACACTTTTCCGACCGACCTTCATTAAACTGACGCCGGTTTTGGATAGATCGGCTCACGACGTCCCCAGTTTTGATGTCCACGCGCCGGTACGCGCGGTTTTCTGACACCCACGCCGCCACCGCGCGCGCCGCCACTCGACCCCGCCACGCCGCCGCACGCCGAGCCGCCCGCCCCACCTGTTTTGACCTCCGAGTTCGTTTTAAGCGCCCGTTTGTGGTAATTTAGCCTAACTTTAATTGAATTCAAAATAAGTGCCCAATTGTGTAAGTTAATTAAAAGAATTGATGAACGTGATTTAGGGATTCGACTATCGAGCATGACTAAGCGAAACTTTGAGCTAGGAGCGGAATGTAAAGAGTTTCGAGCTAAGGTAAGGGATTTTCTACAAACGATCTTAAAAAGGGAAGTGAATACGATTTCCTGGAATATGTATTTGTTTTAAAGGATGAAAATTGAAGAATGATTTTAAAAGGTGAATTTCCAAAACTCATGCTTAGGGCTTGAATTTAGAAACGAATATTTCAAAGGGTTTCTCGAGAATCTCGAGTGAATGATTTCGAGAAGGTTCAGTAAGGGACCTCAAATTTAACTTTTAAATGGGAGTAAATGAAAATGATTTTCATGATTTTATGTGAAACAGTTCATATTTTCCCACATGAAAATCCACAGATATTATTTTGAGAATACATGATATTTTATGTGCAAGTATTATGATGTATTATGTGAAAATGAATCATTATTTTATGTGAAAGTATTCTCACATGCTATGTATAGAGATCCCATTACTTCATGTGAAAATAGGATGATGAGTGCGTATGAGAATGTTTCATGTTTCTACAAAGTATGATATTTCACACTGTCCATGAGAAAGTATGAATGATATGTTGATGATGTTATTTATGATATGTACACCATGATTATGTGACTGATGGGACCTTATGCATGATTTTGTATGTCACGAAATGAATTATTGAATAGTGTGGACATTGGTTATCCCGAGATCATTGTAATGACTCGGGATGACCGATCGACCTCACAATTAAATGAACAGCCATGGATTAAAGACCTGGCAATTGAATGAATAGCCATGGATTAAAGACCTGGCAACTGAATGAATAGCCATGGATTAAAGACCTGGCAACTGAATGAATAGCCATGGATTAAAGACCTGGCAACTGAATGAATAGCCATGGATTAAAGACCTGGCAACTGAATGAATAGCCATGGATTAAAGACTGCAATGAATGAATAGCCATGGATTAAAGACCTGGCAACTGAATGAATAGCCATGGATTAAAGACCTGGCAACTGAATGAATAGCCATGGATTAAAGACCTGGCAACTGAATGAACAGTCATGGATTAAAGGCCTGACAAATAACTATGCAGCCATGGATTAAAGACCTGGCAACTTTAGAAAGTTTTAATTCCCATCTATGTATGTTATGATTGAATTTAAAGATCATGATTGTATGTGTATGCATATCCCGACCCCCACTTATTGGGTATTTTATAATACTCATCCTCTACCTTTGTTGTGTCTTTCTTTGTTTTAAAATGTTTTCGTGTAGAGACGAGAGCATACCAGGAGTGGCATGGATGCGCTCTACGAAGCCATGGGAACCAAGTCATGAATTCCGCATCCAGTGATTTAGAGAGAATTTTAAAAGATTATGGTCTTCCGCTTATGTAGTACAAAGTTTTGAAACTAGAGGCCGAATTTAATTATATTTCTTGTAAACGTTTTGTATTTCTATGGGATCCCAAATTAAATTGATTTTTATTTATCAACTTTTATTTGTTTTAAGCTCAGTTAAGGCCTCGAATGCATGCATGAGTAGTAATGTCCCTAGGAAATCATGTTGTAAAAGTAGGGGCGTTACAGTTGGTATCAGAGCCCAAGGTTATAGGTCTTGTAGACTCGCTTACAGAGTAAGCAACAAGTATCCCATGGCTAAGTAGCAACTCCAGTCACCGCCAGGTATGCCTTCGAACTAAAAGTTTTATTTGTTCACGAAAAGAGAATTTAGTAGTCTATGAGAAAATAGTTTATATAAAAATCGAGTTCGATGAATTTCTAAACTAAGAAAGAATGAGAATGTATGAGCTAAACTATATGTCTATGAAAAGGGGAAATGCATAAATGAAATGCTTATATGTGAATCTATACGCGTATACGTCATAGCGTTGACGTGATCTTACGCCGAAAGGAAAGAAAACACATGTGATCTCTACTATTGATGATAGAAAGGAAAATGTTTTAGTTAAGAATGTTTACGCTAAAAATGAAGTTTTATAGCCATAAAACACGTGTTGAGAATTATTAAAAGGTCCGCTTTGACCAAGGGAGTAAAGGGTAAGACTTAAGAGGTTAGAGTGTTAAAGGTTGCTAAGAAACTAGATTACTTAAGTATAGCTTTCAATAATAAAAGTTAAGACTACTCATGAGAAGTTCAAAGTTTGGATGTGTTCGGCAAGAGGTTAGTAGTCTCATTCATTCATGCTAGATCAATCGGATAGAAAGGTATGAGACTTAGTAAACGTACCACTTTGGAGTTTTCGACTTTGTTGATTCCTAAATAAAACCCTTCACCTTCAAGTGAATACGTAAGTATGGTATTCAAGGAGTTCAAAAGTAAAGGGAGCAAAGATGTTTTAAAATGGACTCGAGCTTTAAAGGGAAGGATAGATTGTTAATGTTGGAACGAAAATTTAATTCTTCAAAATACTTGAAACACTTCGATTTTATTTAGACCTTTGCTCTGAGGAGAAACCACGAGGTATACACGATTAATGTGTTACTACAGAGATAGGCATGATACGAAGTTTCAAAGCGATACCATAAACTAAATAGACTTAATAAGGACAAGTATAAAGAAGAAAAGTAGGGAATTAGAGTTTTAGTTTGAGAACACAAGAGAATTGATTGTCGGGACTCCAGAAACTTGTGCACGAATAGACATTCATATGATCACAGGTGTGTTCACGCTTGTGGAATGTGTATAAGGAACCTTGCTACTAATTTCTACCTGTTGGACTAGATATATGTGTACAACTTGAAAGAAATAGCTGAGAGGTTAACCTTGAACTCTTAGGTAGTAAAGTTTCTCTCCGATCAGAGGTTTAAGGAGAGAATTCGGTTAATAGAGGAAAGTGCTCTGAATCTCTTCTTCGCTATGTAGCAATCAAGTTGAGGAACTCCTTTTCGATTGGTAAAGTGTATAGTGGTAGTGGTCGAACGATCATTAGAAACATGAATCTATAAGGTTCCTTTAGTAAAGGCTATGTTGATGATTTCTTAAGAGAGGTTTTAGTGAATTTGACATTATAACCAAACGAGTGCAAATAGTTGAGAAAGTCCTTAATCTTACTAAAAGAAGAAGGCCAAGCTTAAGGAGAGTAAGCGCGAGAATCAATGCGCTGGTGGTAGATAAGAAAGGTTTTATCTTTTAAAGATTACCCCTAACACAAGAGACAGACTTAATTATGGAATTAAAAGTAGAGAGTATGATAATTTCTAATACTCCTTACAAGAATGCTCCAAAGAAAGTGAAAGAACTCAAGTCATAGGTGCATGACCTTCCATGTAAGAGTTGATAGTAGTTTATTCGCCATAAGGAGTAATAGGAGGTTGCGTAAAGGAGAAAGGTGTATTCTTATGCTCGTGCATGAGAGATGAGAAGTGGAGACAGTTGTTGCTAAGGATAAATCTCTTCGTTTTGAATGAACGACCTATTCCACCCGAGATGAGGAGCATAGTGTTCCTTAAGATGATTTTGGAGACAAGTTAGCGCTGTCATAATCCAGGATTGGATATTTCGAGATGACTTTCAAATTAAGTTATGAACATCATGAACTTATAGAGACCCGGCTAGAACACCCACGATATGTATGGGCATGACGGATTTACGACTTAAGGAAATGCTAAAATATTGTTGTGCATGAGTTACTGGAGACGTTCTGGTTTAGCTCAAGTCTAAGAAGGGATATAGAAAGTACTTTAGAACGACTAGTTTAGGCATAAGGAGGAAGAGTAAGCCCTAATAGGTGAAAGTAGTCGAAAGGTCACTACGGAGTTAAGGGTCTAAGTAAACTTCAAAAGAGAAGCATAATATAAGTTGTTAAGCTAAGAAAAGACGGGTATGTGACCTCGGTGTTCGATGTTAGAAAGGAAATGTCCGAGTTCGGGATGTAAGGCTTAAAGGAAACTTTGTCAAGATAAGACTCACTTACTTGCGTTATCAAAAGGGGTAGTTTGGACAAAAGAAGGAAAGAGTAGACATTACGAGGTGAAAGTCTTTCAAGAAACCTTGAACAACTAAGTTCATGAGTAGAACCTTAACAGAGGAATATTGTAGTTCTTGAAAAGCTCAAAGTCTAGAGTATTGAATGAACCATTCGTATTCGAAGTTGAGCGTTAGGGTTTCATGACAAAAGAGCGGGAATAGTTAAGAAGTGTAGAGGATATGCTTAGATAGTATCCGAACCACGTTAGTGTTAAGAAAATTTCATTATATTCGAACGATCACTGCGCATGTTATATAAGGAGTTGGAAGGTAATGGGAGAATGAGCTTTAAAAGACTAGATGCATGTTCGCGAGATCGCTTAGTATCGGAATTGTTATCGGTAGAGTTATATTAGGAGGGTGATACGAATGACTGTCCCGTTGTACCATAGACTGAGAAAAGGTTAAAAGAGATAGAGTACGAGTTGTATCTTGAATAACTTGCTTTAAAAGGTTCATTCTAATTCCTAGATTTTGCGATGAAGATTTTGCCACTTAATGCGATAACCTATAATTATTCGGACGTTAAAGTAAGGTGAGGCAAGAGGACTTCGTTACACTCTTTTAAAGTTTGTGTTAAGATTAGGGTCGTAACCTGATTGTTAGATTTCCTTGTCTTTAAAGAATTATTGTTTACGACTAAAGAAATTGTGTTTCATTCATATTTTGTTGTTCAACATTCCTATGTATTGTGCGTTCTGAACTCTGAGTAAATCTTGAAATAAAGTTTGGAGGCGTGACTGGTTGGTTGTCTGGTTGTAGAAGTGCATTTCTATCAAGCAGGTGTTAGAGAAAATTCTGGTTTTGTTGTAGCTACGCCGTTATGCTGCCGAAATTTCAGGGCATTCTTGTAATAAGAACGACAGAGTCGTACGAAACATTTCATGTGTCACGACAATCAAATGAGACCTAAGTTTGAGTTACTCCTACCGTGACTTGAAACTTTCAACGAGCTATTGATTTCATTAGAAAACCCCAAAGTTAATTAAATACGTGAGTGAGATCGTCACTGCAGCGTTTACTAAAAGGTCGTTGAGAGTAGCGAAAGGTTAACCATTAATGTGAAGAGTCTCGAGCAACCGAACAAAGTTGTTAACTATATCCTCGAAGTCACATCTCTTAGAAAGGTGTGAAAGTTATGGAAACGATGGTTAGTCGGAATGATCTCGTCATGTCTTGAAATGAATGCTAGTAGCTGGTGCAGCAAACCTTAAAGAGGATTCTGATACTCAACAACAATGTAATGGTTTTAGCAAAGAGCTCCTTTCTGAAGTCACAAAACAGAAGAAACTAATTAAAGGACTAGAGAAGGAATTACGAGCTAAATATTCCGAGTTATCTTAGAATTCGAAGCTGGAACTTTCCAAATGTGGAATCCGAGTCAAGGGCATCAGTTATGTAGGCTTCAGTAGAAGAATTCTTGTGAAGAGAAGGAGCTCAAGTTAAAGTTACGAGACCGTAGGGTAATAAGTTTACACCAAGGCGTGATACTTGAGAAGCAGCTAGTGCTGATTCTAGCATAAGGACCGAAGACTCATCGTAGCTGAGTGGAGCAGGTGTGAACAAGCTTTCCCAAAATATTACTAGATTAGAAAACTTTCGAGGACGAAAGTTCTTAAGGAGGGAAGATTGTAATGCCCTAGAATTTTCTAAATACCCTTAAGTGGTGCCTTGAGCTTATTTTAGTGAGGATTAGTTAAGTTGGACCTTTAAAATAGATAAATGGATTTAATACTCTTGTGCAAGTTAAAGAAACTAGGCAAATAAAGGTTTTAATTAGGGTTTGGGGCATTTTTGTAGTTAGAAGTTAAGAGAAGGGCAATTTGGTAATTTGTTAAAAGAATGAAACTAGGGCTTCTAGTTTAAGGCACGGTTTTCGAGGATAGTCTTCAGCCCCAGCCTCCTTTTCGTCTTCTTCATCGCGAACAGCCGACTCCCCGCCCTCCTTCCGACCACGACAGCGCAACTCCGGCGAGTCCCTCTTCGCGTTGCACGCCGCCGACCAGCGTCGATAGCCGATAGCTCGCCAAGGATTTCAACCCAACGTCTCGCGTCGTCGTTCGGCCGAATCTCCCAGTCATCGAGCCGCGCCAGTCCCTCGCCGGAACTCGCGCAAGCGCCGCACGTCGCTAGCCGAGCTGAGCTGCACCGTCGTCAACACCGGATCAGTCGACTGCAACGTCCGTCTGCCACACGTCCAGATCCGAGATGAGGTTGATGTTTTCGCGCCGAGCTTGCCGTCGAACGTTGAAGCTGCCGGACCGTAGGTTCAACCTTGGGTTCGACCGGTTCAACACTTTTCCGACCGACCTTCATTAAAGCGACGCGCGGTTTTGGATAGATCGGCTCACGACGCGTCCCGATTTTGATGTCCACACGCGCCGTGCGCGTTTTTTTCGACACCCACGCGCGCGCCGCGCGCGCGCCGCCACGCCACGCCGCGCGCCGCGCTCGCCACGGGCTCGCTCCGGCCCACCTTTTGACCTCAGGAGTTCGTTTTAAGCGTCCGTTTGTGGTAATTTAGCCTAACTTTAATTGAATTCAAAATAAGTGCCCAATTGTGTAAGTTAATTAAAGAATTGATGAACGTGATTTGGGGATTCGACTATCGAGCATGACTAAGCGAAACTTTGAGCTAGGAGCGGAATGTAAAGAGTTTCGAGCTAAGGTAAGGGATTTTCTACAAACGATCTTAAAAAGGGAAGTGAATACGATTTCCTGGAATATGTATTTGTTTTAAAGGATGAAAATTGAAGAATGATTTTAAAAGGTGAATTTCCAAAACTCATGCTTAGGGCTTGAATTTAGAAACGAATATTTCAAAGGGTTTCTCGAGAATCTCGAGTGAATGATTTTCGAGAAAGGTTGATAAGGGACCTCGTGCCGAACTTTTAAATGGGAGTAAATGAAAATGATTTTCATGATTTTATGTGAAACAGTTCATATTTTCCCACATGAAAATCCACAGATATTATTTTGAGAATACGTGATATTTTATGTGCAAGTATTATGATGTATTATGTGAAAATGAATCATTATTTTATGTGAAAGTATTCTCACATGCTATGTATAGAGATCCCATTACTTCATGTGAAAATAGGACAGTAGTGCGTATGAGAATGTTTCATGTTTCTACAAAAGTATGATATTTCACACTGTCCATGAGAAAGTATGAATGATATGTTGATGATGTTATTTATGATATGTACACCATGATTATGTGACTGATGGGACCTTATGCATGATTTTGTATGTCACGAAATGAATTATTGAATAGTGTGGACATTGGTTATCCTGAGATCGCTGTAATGACTCAGGATGACCAGTCGGCCTCACAATTAAATGAATAGCCATGGATTAAAGACCTGGCAATTGAATGAATAGCCATGGATTAAAGACCTGGCAACTGAATGAATAGCCATGGATTAAAGACCTGGCAATTGAATGAATAGCCATGGATTAAAGACACGGCAAACTGAATGAATAGCCATGGATTAAAGACCCGGCAAATGAATGAATAGCCATGGATTAAAGACCTGGCAACTGAATGAATAGCCATGGATTAAAGACCTGGCAACTGAATGAATAGCCATGGATTAAAGACCTGGCAACTGAATGAATAGCCATGGATTAAAGACCTGGCAACTGAATGAATAGCCATGGATTAAAGACCTGGCAACTGAATGAACAGTCATGGATTAAAGGCCTGACAAATAACTATGCAGCCATGGATTAAAGACCTGGCAACTTTAGAAAGTTTTAATTCCCATCTATGTATGTTATGATTGAATTTAAAGATCATGATTGTATGTGTATGCATATCCCGACCCCCCACTTACTGGGTATTTTATAATACTCATCCCTCTACCTTTGTTGTGTCTTTCTTTGTTTTAAAATGTTTTTGTAGTAGAGACGAGAGCATACCAGGCGAGTGGCATGGATGCGCTACAGAAGCCATGGGAACCAAGTCATGAATTCCGCATCCGTGATTTAGAGAGAATTTTAAAAGATTATGGTCTTCCGCTTATGTAGTACAAAGTTTTGAAACTAGAGGCCGAATTTAATTATATTTCTTGTAAACGTTTTGTATTTCTATGGGATCCCAAATTAAATTGATTTTTATTTATCAACTTTTATTTGTTTTAAGCTCAGTTAAGGCCTCGAATGCATGCATGAGTAGTAATGTCCCTAGGAAATCATGTTGTAAAAGTAGGGGCGTTACAGAATTGTTATCTAATTTACACAAAGTGTATTTCTATATTTTGTTATCATTGTCTATCCAATTTATTTTCTTAAGTTGTTCTTGTTGGGGTTTGTGCCCTAAAACTCGTAGTTTGTATTTATGTTCTAATTATTAGTAATAAATTGTTATTACTTCAATAAAGCGTTATTGTTCTTTATCTATGACATTGCCTTTGTTTTAAACCCTAAATCCAATAAACTAAACATCCAAGACTGTTAAATGAATCTTTAACTGAATGTAGTGTACATATAGAGGATCTCGGTTCGAGATACAGCCTAAAGGGTCTATAGTTAGGGGATAAGGTTTGGGTACCTTACCCTGGTAAAACTGTGGATGTGGCCCACTTTGTATTTGATACAAACACTGTGATCCTAACGTGCTCGTGTAGATGACATGTGAGTGGGGATATCCTATGTAATGAGATTACATAAGACCGGACCACGAAATAGCAACCTCTAGCTGTAACTCTGTTGACTAGTCAGGTTTATATTTCACTAGGATGACCTAGGCAACTTGATCTCAATCCTGAGTAGGTTACGAACTCCTGTTCACGAGGGATTGTCCTTTGACTAGTATGAGTGAGAGTGGCCAGATTCGCCGACTCAATATGCCTACCTTCTTGGGGACAAGACCGAGTGAGCGGCTGGAAACTTAACTTAGCAAGATGGAATTCACTCCTTCCCACCTACTAGGGTAAGTAGAGGAATGTTCCCTTAAGTGGTGTCTTCGAGACTTGAACAAAGGGCCCGACCCTCTCATTGATTCGAGAGGGACTTTGTTTGTTGGTAGGACTACAAACAAATTGTTCATCAGAGAAGCACTGGTACTTAAGGTACAAGATGTAACCCAGGGGTAAAACGGTAATTTGACCCAGCTGGTGTTACGAACATTCGTGAAGGATTGACTTGCTGTTATTGGTCAATATCCGTGGACACAGAAATATATGTGCAGTGAGAAGAGTGCAGTTGTGGGACTTTAGTGGAGTGTTCCCGCAGTTAACGAATGTTGATTGGGAGGTTAATGAGATTAACCGAGCGATCTCGTATCGTTGGAGCTTCTGATCTGTAGGTCCATTAAGTCCACCTTCTAGCTCGTAAAGGGTTCTTAGATCATTTGAATTTGAAATGTTCAAATTCATAAGGGAATAAACTTAATGTATATTGATACGATATAATATACAGTTTTGGAACTATATATTATAAATTTAATGGGGATATGATCCATATTAAATTACATGAGAGAATTAAATATTTGAAATAGTTCAAATATTAAATTCAAATGTGAATGTGATTCATATTTGAAAACTATAGGTTAAATTTAATGTAGATTAGATGTGCATTAAAACTATAGGATAAAGGGATAATTGATTAAATATGATTTAATCTAAATTAAATATAAGATATTTAATTTATTTTATTAAATAAATTTTATTTGATTAATTAATTAATACGATTAATTAATTAAAAATAAAAATAGGGAACGTGTCAGGAGGACACGTTCCCCCTCTCTCCCAACTCCCTATGAGTGGGAGATGCCCTCTACATACTGGTCTTTCTCCTGGTGAGAAGGACACAGATTGAACAATCCAATCGATTGAATTTTCAGTGTGAAAAAGAATTCTCTCTCTCTCACTCTGATAGCACACAAAATGTGCTATCCTTAGGCTTAATTATTGCTAGTTTTATGATAATTTCAGGGTTTTTACGTGTTTAATTTATTCAATTTCAGGTTAAGAGCTTAAACAGAGCTATTGGAGACAATTTGGATCACTCGGGATCAAAACGAGGCTATTTGGAGCTAAAAATAATACCATTTGGGAGAGAAAAGATCAATCCAAGCATGATGACCTGAGGTGATAGCGTTGCAACGCCATGCTTGCTGTTTGGGAGCGTTGAAGACCACTGCCAATAGCGTTGCGACGCCGCTTTGCAGCGTCGCAACGCTATATCGATAAGGAAGCACGCATGAGAAGCCGCACAGAGGGCGTTGCAACGCTGCCTTGCAGCATCGCAACGCCAGATCGATAAGGGGTGTGCGCTTAGGGTAGCGGCGTTGCAACGCTGCCCTCAGCGTTGCAACGCCATCGACTGTTTCCTTATTTACCACGCGTATAGAGCACAGCGTTGCAACGCTGTGCCAATCATGCCTATAAATACAACATTATGCAATTGAAAAAAGGAAGTCGAATTTGGTAGAGTTTTGCCCTAATTTCGAAATACACTTTGTAAGAACAGAGAAAAGAGTGATTTTGGGAGCCAAACCATTTGTGGAGGTTCGAGATCGAAGACGGGAGCTCGGAGACGAAGGACCGACATCGACACCTAAGTTTAATTTCCTTTTCTTTCAATTTGTAATAGCGTTCTTAGACGTTTTCTACTTGTTTAGTTTGATTTTCATGTGATTTAGAGTAGCTAAACATTGTAGTTAGGATTTGATTTGCTTGTTATGACTTTATTACAATGTATTGAAGCATGTTTTGTTCTTATTTTTGACAATTCGTTCTTGACTCCTTAATTTGTTGATTTAAGTGAACTCGAGAGATAAAGCTTGAATTAGAGCAAAATTGACAAAACCCTTAGAATTCTGGCATGAGAATGACTTAGAAATCTTAGGGAAACACATAAAAGAAGTTGCTTAATGCCATGCATGTCGTAGGTTCATATGGAGACTATGGAGTTTATTGCATGTGTGAGGCTCACTAAGAATCGAGAGATTTTCTTGAGTATTTTACTTCTTGTTTATAATTTCATCTCATTGGTTCAATGCATGTGTTAGTTAGGTCTTTAACTTGTAAAATCACTTCCTATAAATCTATCAATTCGTGTGTCCAAATGTTTGTTTGTTTGTTTGTATTTACTTCAACCAACTATCCATGTTATGTTTCTTTAGCTAAAATTGAGAATTAGTACCTTAGTAATTAATTAATCTAGAAACTCATTCCTGAGGACGATACTTGGACTCATAAATCACTATACTAAAACTTGACCCGTACACTGCGGTATTGCAATATCATAAATATCACGCAACACACTCTCTAATTCCCAAATTCTCCAACTGTTGGAATCCTTCCCACAAAGGATTTGATCTAAGTTGAATCTCAGAGGATAGGAGGTTCTCCTGTTGGTGGTGTTCTGTTGGAGAAAAACAGAGAAAATTTGGAAGTTCCTGAGTTGCTGTACGATTTGAAGCAAGGAGTTGTTGCTGAGGAAAACTTCAAGGGTGTGTTTGGCCCATGGGTTTGGATTTGGATGGGTTTGGATTCCAAATCCAAACTCATGTTTGGAGCAAGGTTTTCCAAATCCTTGGTTTTGAAACCCATTCCCATGGGTTACAACAGTACAACCTCATGGGTTACAACAGTGCAATCTCATGGAATTTGTTCCATGTTTTTCTCATCTATTTGTCGACTACTTCGACAACTCCGGTAAAAACTCCGACGACCACCGACGACCATCGACAACGACAACTTCGTTAAAAACTTCGACGACCATCGACAACGATAACTCCGACGACTGCACCGGCGACCACTTTGGCAACAACTCTGACGACCACTCAACAACCACCAACAACGACAACTCCGATGACCGTACCGGCGACCACTTTGGCAACAACTCCAGTGACAACTCCGACGACCACCCGACACCATCGATAACAACAACTCCGACGACCATACCAGCAACTCGACTACCGCTGACGACTGCCTCCAAAAAATACTTGATTTTCCATTTCCTCTTCAATTTGTCATTTTTCATTATCGGTGACCGCTTCGACAATTACTCCGATGACAACTCCAGCGACAACCTGACAACGACAACTACAACTACAACTACAACGACCACACCAGGGATCCAACCACCGTTGACGATTACCTCTTGCGACCACTTGGTTTCTCATTTTCTCTTTCATTTGTCGTTACCATTTTTTAGCCACCACTTCGACAATAACTGCAGTGACAACTCCGACGACCACAGACAACGACAACTCTGACGATCACATCGGCGACTAGCCACCACTGATGGTTGCCTCAACGACCTTTTCAACATCAATTCCGACGATCCGATGACCACCGACAATCAAAAATCCAAAGACCACCTCGACAATCCCACCATCCCATCAACTCGACCACTCCAACAATCTGACAATCTAGGCAATTTTTTAAAAGGTTAAAATAAAACTAATTAGGGCTAATAAACAATTTTTTATGCTACCCTCAATACCTTTGAACTTTGTAAAATTTTTATTAAAAAAAAAAAAGAAAACCAACTTGGTATTTTTTTTTTAATGTACACTCAAATGACTCAATTTTGTAATTTCTCTTTTAAAAGTTAGAAAAAATGAAATAATTTTTTTTCTTTCGCACAAAGGCGTTTTATGTTCTTTTGGTTCATGTTAGTTGCAACACTTTTGGACGATGTATCTGTATGTGTAAACTCATGGTAGGGATTTTCGAAAAACCTGATGACCCAAAAAATCCGATCAACCCAACCTAATTCATTGGGTTAAAAAAAATCTTATGAGTTGGGTTGGTTCGTGGGGCTCACGAAAAATTAGTTTGGGTTGAACTTAGAACGGAACCAACCCGAACTTCCTATTAATTTTAGAAAAATATTTTTTATACTTATATTACAACTATATGTACATATATTTATTTAATTTTATAATTATTTTTAGATGATTTATTCTTCAATAAATTTTTAAAATAAGTTTTTGAGTCTTTTGGAAGGTAAAAATTCATAATAGAAATTAAAATGAAGTTTCTAATCTTAATTTAATCTTAATTCAATATATATATATATATTTATATTACGTATCAACCTAAACTAACCCAACCCAAATATCTCATGGTTGGGTTAGATTTGGGTTCATCACTTAATTAGGGTTGTTTGGGTCGAAGATATTTGCAACCTGAATAGTTTGGTCGGGTCTAAAAGCTAAAAATTGTTCTAAAGGTTTAAAACTCTTTTTTTATTCCTCAATAACTACTTAAATTGAAAACTTCATGGAAAAGTTACTTAAAAAATTGATTCATGTTAGACATTAACTTCTACAATTCACATAAGACCAATTACAAAAATTTGAAAGGAATAAAATAGCTAAAAGAAAAAAGGTGAAACAAAATTGTACCAAACCTAGAGTTCAGAAAACTGCACCCAAGACACAACTCTCTGATTCCCAGGCTTCAGAACACTGCACCCCAAACACAGTTTTCTGATTTCGAGACTCAAGAACACAGCACCCCAAACACAGTTTTCTGATTCCCAGGCTTCAAAACTCCTCAGGACAAACCCTCCAGGCTTCTGATTCCCAGGATTCTGATTCCGAACCTGCGCCCCAAACAACCCCAAAAGGTATTCTTCTTCTCCCCTTTAGTTTAATTATTAAACCTTTAGCATTTTTGTATGCATTTATCCATGCCTAATTAGATTAGAATTTCCATGTTTGTTTGTTTTGTCAATGTATGGGTTTTTGCATTTCAACTAAAACAAACTTGCATATTACGATTCCAAACTCGTTTTCGTTGCTTAAGGGGATCCGATCTCCATCAGTTCTAACATTGTATCTTCAATTATCGAATTCATAAGTTGTTCTGATTTTTTTGTAATTCACATACACTGTATATTTTTATTTTATTTTAGTTATGAATTAATTCAATTAATTTTTACTCCACGTATATATAAGTTACATTTTATATACTGTATATTTTGTGTTGTGTACTTTTTATAAATGTTTAATTTCAAACTTTAAAGAAGTAGGGTATAATTTGTGTATAACTCATTTTGATAGGTGCTCTTTAATCTTTAATTTTTTGTATACTCTAGATTTACATATTTCACATATTTAGAGTTCATATTTGTCAAGTTACATATGCAAAACAAGTTAAATATGCACTAAATAGCAAAACACTAAATACAGGTTTCATGGTTTTGTTTTTCAGATGTATGTATTATTTCAAAACACTAAATAGAAAAACAAGTTAAATATACAAAACTAATGATGTTCAAATTGTTGGGGTGTATGCCCTAAACTCGTGTAGTTTGTAACATTTGATGAATATAAATAAATATTATTTTTCCATCAAACCTTGTATCTCGCATTTCACACTTAATCCACTAAACTAAGCTCCAGGGTTATACATATTTATGAGATCTTGAATAGTGTGTAGTGGATACACAAGTAGGATCACGTTCGAGTAAATGACGCGAATGGTCTATAGTACATTGATAGGGTTGGGAACCTCATCCTTGTAACACTATGGATGCGCCCCACTTTGTATTTGATACAAATAAAGCGATCCAGCTCGTTCATGTAGTTGACATGCGAGTTGGGGCATCATGTGCAATGAGATTGTACAAGATCGGACCGTGAATTATTAGACCAACTGATGTAACACCGTTAACAGTTTAGGACTAATAAATTTGTAGATGACCATTAGTGACTCAACCTTAATCCTGAGTGAGTTACAAACTCCTGTTTGCAGGAGTCTATCCTTAGACTAGTACGGGTGAGAGTGCGCCTAAGTCACCACTCAATAAGCCTATCTTCTCAGGGGCAGAACCACGTGGGTAGCTGAGAACTTAACTCTGCAAGATGGAAACTCATTCTCGCGCTAGGGAATCTAGATGGGTTGTTCCCTTAGGGGTTGTTTGGGGTGCAGGTTCGGAATCAGAATCCTGGGAATCAGAAGTCTGGGGGGTTTGCTCTGAGGGGTTCTAAAGCCTAGGAATCAGAAAGCTGTGTTTGGAGTGCAGTGTCTGAAGTCTGGGAATCAGAAAGCTATGTTTGGGGTGTATTGTTTTTAAGCCTGGGAATCAGAAAGCTATTTAATGGGTGCAGTTTTCTGAACTTTGGGTTTGGTACAGTTTTGTTTCACATTTTTCCTTTTAGTTATTTTATTTCTTTCAAATTTTGTAGTGTGAATTGTAGAAGCTACTGTCTAATATGGATCGATTTTTTAAGTAACTTTTCGATGAAACTTTCAATTTATGTTGTAGTTGAAGAATAAAACAAGAGTTTTAAACATTTAGAACATTTTTTAGCATTCAGAGAGAAGGAAGCATAGTATGCCACGAGTTAGAGGTGTTCGTAGGTTGGGTTGGGTCGGGTCGGGTTGAGGTACTTTTTAGACTCATCCCAACTATTCAGGTTGCAAATATCTTCAGCCCAAACAACCTTTATTAAGTGATAAATCCAATCCAACTCAACCCAACCATGAAACATTTGAGTTGGGTTGGTTTAGGTTGGTCGGGTTATATACTTAAAATTTATTTTTTAAAAAAGTTAAGTGTTGATATGTAAACAATATATATATTTATTTTTTAATATTGAATTAAAATTAGCAACTTCATTTTAATTTATATTATGAATTTTTACCTTTCAAAAGACTAAAAAGTTATTGAAGAATAAATAATCTAAAAATAAGTATAAAATTAAAATAAGTATATGTACATATAGTTGTAATATAAGTACAAAAATATTTTTCCAAAATTGATATGAAGTTCGGGTTGGTTCTGTTCTAGGTTTAACCAAAACTAATTTTCGTGAACCCACGAACCAACCATACCCATAAAGTTTTATTTTTTTTGAACCCAACCTAATCCAAACAAGTTGATAGCCCAACCCAAATCGTAGAACTGAGTTGGGTTGATCGAGTTCTTCGAGTCATCAGGTTTTTTGAATACCTTTACCACGAGTTCACACATACACAATCCAAAAGCTTTGCGTTTGACATGAAACAAAAGGACATAACACGCCTATATGCGAAAGAAAAGAAAAACATTTTTTCTTTTAAAAAATAAATTACAAAATTGAGCCATTTGAGTGTACATTAAACAAAAAAATGAAAAAAAAAATACAAAGTTGTTTTTCTTGTCTTTTTTGTAAAAAATTTACAAAATTCAAAGGTTTTGAGAGTATAATTGCATGTTATTATGCAAAAAAAAAAAAATTGTTTAGTAGCTATTTCTTAGTTTTATTTTAACTATATAAAAAATTAACTAGATTTTCGGGTTATTGGGGTGGTCAAGTTGATGAGGTGGTTAGATTATCAAGGTGGCCACCAAAGTTGTCGTTGTTGGTGGTGATTGGGTGGTCATCTGAGTTGTTGTCGAAGAGGTCATCGAAAATGAAAAGCCAAGTGTTTGCTTGAGGCAGTCGTCAGTGATAGCGAGGTGCCGGTGTGGTCGTCGGAGTTGTCGTTGTTCGTGATTGTCGGGTGGTCGCCAGAGTTGTCGTCGATGTGATCGTCGAAAATGAAAAATCAAGTGGCGCCGAAGGTAGTCGTCAACGATGGTGCGTCGCTGGTGTGGTCGTCGGAGTTGTCGTTTTCGGTAGTTGTCGGGTGGTCGTCGAAGTTGTCACTAGAGTTGTTGTCGAAGTGGTCGCCGAAAATAAAAAATCAAGTGATCGCATGAGGTATCCGTTCGCAGTGGTCGAGTCGCTGGTATGGTCGACGGAGTTGTCGTTATTGATGGTTGTCGGATGGTCGTCGGAGTTGTCACCGGAGTTGTTGTCGAAGTGGTTGCTGGAAATGAAAAATCAAGTAGTCGTTGGATGCATCCATCAACAGTGGTCGAGTCGTCAGAGTTCTCGTTATTGGTGGTTGTTGGCTGGTCGTCAGAGTTGTCATCAGAGTTGTTGTTGAAGTGGTTGCCGAAAATAGAAAATCAAGTGGTTGCCGAAGGCATCCGTCAGCAGTGGTCGAGTCGCTAGTTTGGTCGTCGGATTTGTCGTTGTTGGTGGTTGCTAGAGTTTTTACCGGAGTTTTCGAAGTAATCGACAAATGATGGAGAAAACCATGGAACAAATTCTACGGGATTGCACTGTTGAAACCCATGATGGTGCACTATTGTAAACCATGGGGTTGAGTTCTGAAGCTAAGGGTTTTAAACACCTTGCTCCAAACATGGGTTTGGATTTGGAACCCAAACTCATCCAAATCCAAACTCATATGCCAAACACACCCTTAAGGGTTGACTCCATGTCTTGAACAATGGGGCTCCACTCTCTCACTAGCCCAAGAGGGATGTTGTTCATTAGAGGAGCAGTGATACTTAAGATGCAAGAGGTAGGCACAAGAGTAAAACGGTAATTTGACCCAGCTGTGACTATGAACAATCTGTGAAGGGTTGACTCATGGGTATTGGTTATATCAATGGACACAACTTGTCCTATAGTGAGGAGAGTGCAACTACGGGTCTATAGTGGAGTGACCATGTAGCTAATGAATGTTGATTGACGGGATCAAAGAGTTTGATCAGTTAATCTCGGATCATTGGAGCTCATGATTTGTAGGTCCATTAGGTCCCTCGATTGGCTCAATTTTGGAATTAATGTGGGTATAGAGTTTGGAGTGAATTTGAAGTGTTCAAATTCATATAAAGGGTTATTATGTCTATTATATGTGATATGATTGATATAATATATAGTTTGATGTGAATGAGATTCATATTAATATTATTGCCTAATTATGGAATTAAGGCATTGTTGGAGAAATTAATTTGAGAGATGTGAAAATTTGAATGTAATTCAATTTAATTCCACATTATGCAAATATGATTTGCATAATAAGGCATGTGATACCTTATACTATATAATTATGCAAATATGATTTGCATATTATATGGCATATGTTTAAGTGGAAAAATGGATAGAGAATTTCTCTCCACCTCATCCCACTATTTAAGAGTGCTTGGAAAAGTATTCTAACTACACTTCTCACAATTTTTGGAATTGAGATTTCCAAAAGGCTCTCCTCTCTCAAATTCTCTCTACAACCCTTCATCCAAAGGGAACCCACCTTCCTCCTTCATCCAATGGAGAACAATCGAGCAACCTTGTGGAGGTGTTCGGATTCGAGGACTTGGTTCGAGATCGAGAGATCGAGGTAGACTGTGGGAGAAGAATCACGAGAAGAAACGTTCTTCAAGAGGTATTTGTTGCTATAATTTCCCTTCTCCTAATGCTTAACCTTAGATTGCATGTGATGTAGTTTTAATTTTAAGTAGAATTTATGTAACACAACGAAGCATCACGATTCACATCGCTTCTACTGCGGGATTCAATCCCATAACAAATCACTTTATAAACTAGCAAAAGTAGGATCATATGTCTATAAAATTAACAAAATTATAACTAAAATAGTTTAGTCTAAAAAAAGAGTCCATTAAATTTGTTCACATTAGTCAACACAAATCTAACAAAAGAGAAGTCTTTAAATAGCCATGAGTTCATTGGGATAAATGTTTCAATTCTTTGTATGACTGAGATGGAGATCGAATGTAGAACCATACTACTTGATATCGTGCCTTTAACTATACCTTTCAAATGTTCGTTAAGATTTCAAAAATCTCAATTGAGTATATAAATTAAACTTGAGAATAAATAATCTTATCTAGTTATATTTTAACATTTTCCTACCTTGTATATCCCAAGATTCTCAGATTATATAGAAAAAAATCTCTGTAATTACCTTAATATTCGGGTCAAACTTCCTATCGCTTTCCCTTTTTCTCTTTGTTTTCTTTTGTGCAATTTTCTGTAGTTGGAAGTAACCTAGAATTGATTTTCATCTTTTTTTTATACCTAGAATACACTATTTTACCAATGAAAGCAAGAAAAATTAGTATTTCTAACCTTTTTTGCCAGAGTTGTTCTAACCTTTTACCTTTTTTCAAAAGAGACGAAGACTTCTAAAGGAATCGATTAAAGAAATTTGGTTGGATGTTTCTCTATACTTAACGGGAGAATTAGGAGAATCAGGAGAAAATGAATGAAGTTGATGAACCCTAACACTGTTTTCGTATAGGTAAAATGTAAAAATGTTTAAAATTTATTTTCAATTACTTTTAGGTAAAACGTAAAAATGTTTAGAATTCATTTTCAATTACTTTTACTCTTTTATGGGACAAATGGTAAATTTGATTGGTATATTATTGGCTAGATAATTATTTTCTTTCTTATTTTTCTCATATAATTGGGTTTAATTCCTGTTTATTTCTTATCAAATTAGGAAGATGTTATTTTTAAAATTTTTGAATTTTTTTTGTTTGTATTTGACATTTGATTTTTAGATTCTATTATATTTATTTGCTTAGATTACGTAACTGAGTTATTTTAATTTAAATTTTGAAATCAAATCAAATATAATTACCCTATAATCAAGGAATCTTAATTAATAAAGTTGTTAGGGCTAGTTCAGTCTTTTAATAATTACTAACTATAATTCTAAAAAATGATTTGATCATTTTTAAAAATATAAAATCAGTTGGTCATTTTTCTAAACGCGATCTAAAATATGACTATTTATGTAGTTAACCCAAGTAGTTAAATTTTGAAGAGGATTGCTTAAGTCCTACTCGGGTTGCACCCAACTGTGGTGCAACCCATTTTTTAACCACAAACATTTTCCTTAAAAAAGAAAAAAAAATCTATAGCTATTCATTGGGTTGCACATTACTTGGATGCTGCCTCGGCAACACCCAAGTATTTCTCAAATCTTTGTAAAGTCATAAGTTTAAGTAGAATCTTTGTATAAATCTAAATTTGATTAATGCACAAATTAATGATTAAATAATGTTGTCAAAGTTTTAAAAAAAAAATCTAACTCGAATTATACTCTCGAAAATCCTATCAATTTTGTACTACATATTTTATAATTTATACTACGCATATGATAATAAACATATTGAAAATCAACTAGAGAAGGGAATTTCAATTCCGAATTATGACACTTTTGAGTGTTCTTTTTTTTTTTAAAAAAAGAGAAATTTATTAAACCACCCGCCAACAAACACAACAACCAACAATCTCTCGAGGGAGGGCATCAAAAAAGTTGAACCAGAGCTCCAAAAACATTCTACACTCTCGAATTGGGAGAAAAGCTCTGAACAAAACCATCAACGAGAAAGAAGCTAGCTAAGCGATGAGCTCCAAGATTTGGAGCGCAAGGATAGAAGGAGAACAAAACTCGCCCTAAACAAAGGAAATTTCTGGGGGCGAAAGGGCAAAGGACTTCTCAGCCTCTACCTCTATCACCTGAATTTCCCTTGTGGGAATGATTGTATCACCAATGTCTACCTCACTAACTTGATTATGGTGTGCCTCAGTCTCCCCCAAACTATCCTCACTATCATATGAACAAGTCCTCCTAGGTGGCACCTCCTCAGTGGTAAGGATAAGAAATTGTTCCTGTAAGGCCTTAAGGGAAATCACTAGTTGATTAAGATATTGAGCTCTATTATGTACTATTTTCCAAAGTCCTACCACCTCGGCTTCTAACCTATCCAACCTCTCTAATTCATTATGAACCACATTTTTAATTTTTAACTCTAAAGTATATTCCATTAGTTGATCCAAAAGAGAAAATTTTTCTATGGGTTGGTCAGGGTACAAAAAATTATTGTCCCAAGTGCCTAAATAACTGCCATCTCGTGAATTTTCATCAGTTTTAGGTACAGAATGGTGAAAATTAGACATATGGTATTCAGAGAAGTCATGATGCACATACCTAGGGTCCTGAGAGGGACAATAGAATGGTGGAGAATCAAAATCATGCAAAATCATACTTGAAAATTTAGTAATTCAGATCAAGTCTTTTACACAATAGCAACACAACCAAAGGCAGGGAACTAAGACTAAAAAACACACAAAAGTAAAATATGACAAAAAAAGGAAACAAACAAACAATGAGATCAAACAAATAAGGAAAACACACAAACACACTTTACTCTAAAATTTCAAATTTTCTCCTAATATTAATTAATCTAAATAATTGTCATTCCCCGGCAACAGCGCCAAAAACTTGTTGCGTAAAATTATGATAATGCAATACCGCAGTGTACGGGTCAAGTTTTAGTATAGTGATTTAAGAGTTCAAGTATCGTCCTCGGGAATGAGTTTCTAGATTAATTAATTATTAAGATACTAATTCTAAATCTTAGCTAAAGTAACATAACATGGATAGGTGATTGAAAGTAAAGACAAACAACAAACTGACATGTGGAGACACAAATTGATAGATTTGAGGAAAGTGATTTTACAAGTTAATGACTCAATCAACACATGCATTGAACCAAAGAGATGAATTTATAAACAAGAAGTAAGATACTCAAGAAAACCTCTCGATTCTTAGTGAGCCTTGCATATGCAATAAATTCTATAGTCTCCATATGAACCTACGACATGCACGACATTAAGCAACTTCTTTATGTGTTTCCCTTAGACTTCTAGGTCATTCTCATGGCAGACTCCTAAGGGTTTTGACAACTTTGCTCTAATTTAAGTTTTATCTCTCGAGTCCACTTAAACCAACAAAATTAAGAGTTCAAGAACGAATTGCCAAAAATAAGAACAAAACATGCTTCAATACATAGCAAATAAGTCTTAACAAGCAAATCAAATCCTAACTACAACATTTAGCTACTCTAAATCACATGAAAACCAAGCTAAACATGTAGAAAACGTCTTAAAACGGTATTACAATCTAAAAGAAAAGGAAATTAATCTTATGTGTCGAAGCCAGTCCTTCGTCTCCGAGCTCCCGTCTTCGATCTTGAACCTCCACGAATGCTTTGGCTACCAAAAACGCTCTCTTTTCTCTTCTTATAAAGTGTATTTCGAAATTAGGGTGAATTCTCTATCAAATTCGGCTCCCTTTGCAAGAGAATGCAAGGATGTATTTATAGGCTTCAACGATACAACGTTGCAACGCTAGGAACAGCGTTGCAACGCTGTACCCTAAACGCGTAGTATATATGGAAATAGTCGGTAACGTTGCAACGTTGAGGGCAACGTTGCAACGTCGCTACCCTAACGTGCGCGCCTCTCTATCGAAGTAGCGTTGCAACGTCCTTTGCACGGTCTTCCTATGTGTCCTCCTATCGAGACAGCGTTGCAACGCTATCGACAGTGTTCTTCAATGCTTCAAAGCTGCATGCTCGATGTTGCAACACTTTGCATAGCGTTGCAACGCCATCTCCTCGGGTCTTAAAGCTTGGATTGATACTTCTACTTCCAATTGATGTTATTTTCAGCTCCAACTAGCCTCATTTCGATCCCGAGTGATCCAAAATGTCTCCAATTGTTCTGTTTACGCTCTTAACCTGAAATTGAGTAATTTAGACACGTAAAAGCTCTGAAATCATTATAAAACTAGCAATAATTAAGCCTAAGGATAACACATTTTTTGTGTTATCAGGCTCCAAGTGAGCTCAGGGAGCTGAAGATGCAGTTACAAGAACTAGTTGATAAGGGATACATCAGACCTAGTGTATCGCCTTGGGGAGCTCCACTATTATTTGTAAAGAAGAAAGATGGTACCCTTAGATTATGCATTGATTATAGACAGTTAAACAAGGTCACGATACGTAACAAGTATCCTTTACCCCAAATAGATGACTTGTTTGACCAGTTACGATGAGCATCAGTGTTTTCTAAGATTGATTTAAGATCAGGATACCATCAGTTAAAGGTAAGGGAATTGGATATTCCTAAGACAACATTCAGAACGAGGTACGGGCATTATGAGTTTTTAGTAATGCCATTCGGTTTAACTCACCGACAGTTTTCATGGACCTCTTGAAAATGATTTTCCATCAGTATTTGGATCAGTTTGTGATAGTATTCATTGATGATATACTAGTTTATTCAGTTGACAGGAAAGCCCATGAGGAACATCTGAGGATTATTCTACAAACACTACGTGATAAACAGTTGTACGCTAAATTCACCAAATGTGAGTTTTGGTTGAATCAGGTAGTGTTTTTGGGGCATGTTGTCTCAGCAAATGGAGTTAGTGTGGATCCGCATAAAGTGAAAGTTGTGGTTAACTGGGAGAGACCAGCTAGTGCGACAGAGGTACGTAGTTTCTTATGCTTGGCAAGATACTACAGACGATTTGTTGAGGATTTCTCACGATTAGCATTACTCTTAACAACTTTAACAAGGAAGAATGCTAAGTTTGAATGGTCAGATAAGTGTGAACAGAGTTTCCAGGAGCTGAAAAAGAGATTAGTTACAACACCTATTCTAACACTTCCTGTAACGGGAAAAGAATATGTAATTTACTGTGACGCTTCGAGGCAAGGTTTGGGGTGTGTGCTCATGCAAGAAGGAAAAGTAATAGCTTTTGCGTCAAGGCAATTGAAAAAGCACGAGTGTAACTACCCAACCCACAATCTTGAGCTAGCAGCAGTTGTTTTAGCATTGAAGATCTGGAGACATTACTTGTTTGGTGAGAGGTGTCACATTTACACAGATCATAAGAGTCTGAAATATATCTTTGATCAGAGGGAGTTGAATATAAGACAGAGAAGATGGTTAGAACTGATTAAAGATTATGATTGTACCATAGAATACCATCCAGGTAAGGCGAATGTGGTAGCATATGCATTAAGCAGGAAGTCAAGACTTCCTAGGGACGCCTTATGTGGTATTCGAGCAACCTTTTTAAGTACTCTAAGGGGTTCTAAGGCAGTTGTGACTGCAGAGAATTCAGGGGGCCTTTTAGCTCAATTCTAAGTCAGGTCTTCGCTCGTAGCAGAGATTGTGAGAAGATAGCCAGAGGATAGTAACTTGCAGAAAATGTTTAGAAAGTCCAAACAGGGCCCAGAAGTAGAATTTAAAATGAGATCAGATGGAGCCATAGAGAGGCAGGGAAGACTATGCGTTCCGAGTGTTAGTGAGCTTAAAGATGTTATTTTAGAGGAAGCTCACAGTTCCGCTTACGCTATGCATCCAGGAAGTACCAAGATGTACAAAACATTGAAAAGGACGTATTGGTGGCCTGGGATGAAGCGGGAGATAGCTGATTATGTTGATAGATGTTTGATCTGCCAACAGGTTAAACCAGTTAGACAGAGGCCAGAAGGACTCCTGAACCCATTGCCAGTGCCAGAATGGAAATGGGAGCATATCACTATGGATTTTCTGTTTGGATTACCACGTACTTCAAGTGGTCATGATGGTATTTGGGTAATAGTGGATAGACTCACTAAGACAACACGATTTATACCGATTAAAGCGACGTCTACACTTGATCAACTTGCTAAGCTTTACGTCGACAAAATTATGAGTTATTACGGAGTGCCAGTGTCCATAGTTTCAGATAGAGACCCGAGATTTACTTCTAAGTTTTGGCCTAGCTTACAAAAAGCTATGGGGACAAAGATGAATTTTAGTACAGCGTTCCATCCTCGGACAGATGGTCAGTCAGAGAGGACCATCCAGACCCTAGAGGACATATTGAGAGCATGTGTCCTTCAATTTAAGGGAAGTTGGGATACACACTTATCACTTATGGAGTTTGCTTACAATAACAACTATCAGTCATGTATTGGCATGGCACTATTTGAGGCTCTATATGGAAGACCATGTAGAACGCCCATATGTTGGAACGAAGTAGGAGAGCGGAAGCTAATCGGTCCTGAGTTAGTGCAAGTTTCGATGGACAATATTTAGGTAATCAGGAAGAATTTGAAGGTAGCTTAAGACCGTCAGAAGAGTTACGCAGATAAGCGATGAAATGACTTAGAATTCCAAGTTGGAGATCAAGTTTTCCTGAAGTTATCTCCGTGGAGGGGTGTCTTTCGCTTCGACAAGAAAGGTAAGCTAAGTCCTAGATATATTGGTCCTTATAAGATAGTGGAACGAGTTGGGTCAGCAGCCTACAGACTTGAGTTACCAGTAGAACTATCTCGAGTACATGATGTTTTTCATGTGTCCATGTTGAGGAAGTATATTCCAGATCTGACTCATGTGTTGCAAGCTCAACCCGTTGAGCAGAAAAAAAACATGAGTTACATAGAGGATGCAGTTCAAATCCTCGACAGGAAAGAACAAGTTTTGAGAAACAAGACGATCCCACTCGTGAAGATTCGTTGGAGACATCACGGAGTGGAGGAGGCAACCTGGGAGTTAGAGGACCAAATGAGGAAGAAGTATCCGACGATTTTAACTTAGGGACTCTAAAATTTTGAGGACAAATTTTGTTAAGGGGGAGGTAAGTTGTAAACCCGAAATCTCTCCTTAAAATTTCCTTAAAAGAATAAGGAAAAAAAAAAGAACAAAAGAGATGTTTGGTTTTGTTTTGTTGTAAAAATAAGAGAAAAGAAAAGAAAAGTTAAAGAAAATTGTTTTTAAAAAAAAAAATGAAGGAAGTAAAACGAAATTGATAAAAAAAAAAAAAGAGAAAGTGGAATGTTGGTAAAAGGCACACCACCGCCAAAGATTTTTTTTAGATTATTTAACTCACCTTCTTTCCTATTTCATCACATTTTCAACAAAGAAAAGAAGAGCTTCGAGGGGGAGAACTGAAGGAAGAAGAAGAGAGTGAATTTTCTAGTTTTGAGGTTGAAGAAGAAAGGAGAAAGATTCAATTCAATGTTCCATGACAATTCTATGATCAATCTAGACAAGTTCTGATGTTTAGATCGTTTTGAGCTCCACAAGAAGAGGTAAGAGTTGAGGTTTGATTTTCTTGAAATTTAACTCAAATTTTAAAAAACTTCATGAAGGAAGCTCGAGCAAATTCTGACCATAAGTTACTGATTTGTGAAGAGGAATGCAGAGGACAAAATTTGTTGTAAATCCGAGAAACCTTTGGTGTTTCAGTCGTGTTGATCTATAGAGTTGGAATCAGAAGCTGTAATAGGTATGGTTGAAAATATTATTCAATTTTCTACAACTTTCATAAAGAACTCGTGAGTACTTGAAGATGTCTTACATTTCAGGTCAAGTATGGGGTGCAACAGGAAATCGAATCTGGAAACAACAAAAACTTGTTTTTAAGGAAGAAGATTTCGAGGTATTTTCGAATAAATCCATTGGGAGTTTCAATTTTATTTCTTCACATGAGTTTTAGAAGGTTCAAAAAGAAAGAGTTTGGTATTAAGTACATCCTTTTTGGCTAAGTATTGAAGAAGTTATGGTTGTCTGAAATCAAGGCATGAAATTTGTAAAATTCTGGAAAAATGAGAGAGTGGTTTTTGTAATTTTAAGGTTGAAACTCATGAGCTCGAGGTTCTAATGCTTGATTTTGGTTTTTTTGACTGGCCAAGAGGAAATAGGTCGAGTGTACAGGCCAAGGTTCTAGTTCTAACACTGTGAGTGATAAAATGAACTTCGAAAACGATCTATATGCTTGAATTATGCTTGAAGAAATATAAGTTTTGCTAGAATGAAAGGGTTTTAATGCTTCATGTTTCCTTTGAACACATACTTATGAACATTCATGTTTTCCTAGAAATGTTTTCACGTACTCGTTGTGAGCCTAGATTTCCCGATGAGATTTATATGTGAGCATATGCTTATTGGTTACCAAAATTTATTGAAAATGTTATGATTTCGAGCAAGCATGTACTAGCAAGTATGATTTAAAGATTTCCAGTTTTTATGAACAAGCTGAGTAAGCTTGAGTTTTACGACAGAAAAGATAAACAGGCATGTTCAATATTTTTATGTGTTTTTCTGAGACTCGAATGAGTAAATGACTGAGATGTTGAGCCCGAGGCTTTATGGTACCGTGTGCACACAGGTCATTTTCTGTTGTTTGACGTTAAGTGTACTTTGTGACAACAATGCTGTCGTGAGTGTTGGGCGAGCCCCACTACGACAAAGACGATGGGAGTGCTGGGTGAAAGAGTGTAGATTAAGAAAGCGGAAGCAATTTTGGATCTTGAACACTCTAAGTTGATCAATTTTGTAAAATAAAAAACATGCTCAAAGCTGGAAAAACAGAGGGATAGAAAACTCAACTTTGAAGATCAAATTCTCTTCACCCGGTGGATGGTTTTCAACACGAACACTTCGTGAACAACCGTTAGAGTCTTCTCTACTATCCTCAGGCCTTAGAACGGATTGTGGGATCTTAGGTTGAGAAAATTTGAAAGAAAAGACCTTAAAGGTCACTAATTCGGGAATATTGAATTTTCTGTATAATTCTCTCAAAACACCTCAAATCACCATTATATAAAGCTTCAAAAAGCTTCAATGGAGTGACAACTCAAGGGTGATGAGGATGCTTTGAGATGGAGGTGGCCAATTTTGGTGAATTTTGAAGATGAGTAAGATTGGGCAAGTTGTCAACTTGAAAATCATGAAAATCCCTCATTTTACAATTAATTTTAATTCAAAAATCAATATTAAATTAATTTTTAATTAAAATTAATATAATTAATTAAATAATTAATAATTAATTTAATTAATTAATTTTTTAATTTAATTTAATATCAAATATTAAATTAAATAAATTGTCCGATCTCGATCGATTTTCCGAACATGAATCCTTATTCATGTTATAAACCGATCCGATATTTAAATCAGATTTAAATATATCCACCTCTTATTAATCATAGTTTAATTAAGCTATGATTCGTTAAATATATCACATATAATTAACGCTTTCTTCCAAACTCGAATTTGAACAATTCAAATTCTTTTATCTCAAAATGTTATAAGGCTAAGTCTGAGCTAGTAAGGAGGACCTAATGGACCTACAGATCATGAGCTCCAACGATACGAGATTAACCGGCCAAACTCTTTAGCCTAGCCAATCAACATTCGTTAACCACCGGGACACTCCACTAAAGCCCAGTGGTTGCATTCTCCTCACTGTAGATATATTTCTGTCCACTCGATATAACCATGATTAGTAAGTCGATCCTTCACAGGTCGTTCGTAATTACAGCTGGGTCAAAAATACCGTTTTACCCTTGTAATTACCTCTTGTTCCTTAAGTCCCACTGATCCTCTAATGAACAATTGGTTTGTGGTCCAACCAGCAAACCGTATCCCTCTCAGGCCAATGAGAGGGGTGGGCCCATTGTTCAAGACCCGGAGTCAGCACTTTAAGGGAACAACCTCTCTACTAATCCCTAAAGCGGGTAGGAGTGAATTCCATCTTGCAGAACTATGTTCCCAGCTATCTACCCGGTTTTATCCCTGAAATGGGAGGCATATTGAGTCGGCAATCACGAGCCACTCTCACCCATGAAAATCTAAGGATAATCCGAATAAATAGGAGTCCATAGAACGCTCAGGATTAAGATCGAGTTACCTAGGTCTCGTATGAATATAGTCAGTTAAGATAGTAAACGGAGTTAAAAAATCTAAGTGACTATTTCGCGGTCCATTCATATGCAAACTCATTGCATAGGGCGCCCCCACTCACATGTCTCCACATGAACGATTTAGGATCACATCGTTTGTACTCTACAAAGTGAGCCGCGTCCATAGTGTCCCCAAGATAAGGTACCCAACCCTATCCTTGTACTATAGACTGTTCTGGCTATAACTTGAACTTGATTCACTTTTATGTAACACATAAAGTTCAAGTATTCATCCTATAGCCAAGGGTTCTTTATTGGATTAAGGTTACACAATACACAATAGTCAATAACACCTTTATTGAATAAATTTCAATAACAACTTTATTGTGAAATAGAATATACATTTAGTTTACAAAACCGCGAGTTTTAGGACATAAAACCCAACACTGGGCGGGCTCCACTACATCGTAGAGTAAACGTTGGTTGTACTGGGCGTGCCTTACACAACGTGGAAGGGTTAATATTATTTATATGCCCTACGAGATTTTAACGACATACTTGCTGGTTTTTCTAAAAAATTATTATGATTACACGTTTATATTTAATGCTTGATTACAGGTGCATATGCTCATAGATGGTCAGGTGATATGATTTACCAGTTTTTAGATTTTAAACTCAGTCACTCACTTAGCTCTATAGCTCATACTTTCAGTGCTCTAAACTTTTCAGGTAGAGATCGAGCTCCCGATGCCTGAAATTCTTCTATAGTCTGCTGAAATCTCCACGTGTTTGATATTTTGTACATGGATGGTGTTGTATAGCAAGTCCATATGTGTTTTAGTTTATTTGAGAGGGGATTATGTAGTTATAGTTGTGTGTGCATTAGAAGTTGTGGTTGTGTAAATAATGGTTTGACCTGTTTTTAGTTCTGATGCTCTTGCCCGTTTTAGTTTTCATGAGAGACCTAAGAAGAGTTTCTCCTTATGTATGTTTAATAGTCAAGTTTCCGTTGTGTTATGTTAAAGTGTTCCATATGCGAGCATAGTATGTTTATCAGGTAAAATAGAGTCAACAGATATTGTTAAGAGGTAAACAATGTCTGTTGGCTTCATGCCGTCTTCCGGGCTAAGTTAGCAGGTAGTATGGGAGGGGGTGTGACATCTTAAGTCTATCGACTTCCTTTTTGCCGATTGACAGACCAACACATGTGTTTGACTTACGTCATCCTCCAATACTGTCTCATCCGTTTCTACAGACGCTGGCGACATTACCAAAACACCATCTGAGGAAGGATGCACATGTGCCACATCTTCTATGTCTATTAAAGTGGCAAGATCACGTACTGAACACTGGTCGACAGATTCTCGTATTAAAACTGGCATATCGAGTCTCTCGTACTGGTTCGACAGACTCTCGTATTAATGGTTAAGTCATACAATTTTCAACCACATGGTAACAAGGTTAATAAAATTGAAATTTTCCGATTAGTAGGACATTTATTTAATCTTTGCATTTTCGTAAATTAATTTAGTATGCACCAAAGTAGTTCGTTAACTTAATAAATCTCTGTATTTTTAATAATGTATAAATATGTTATGGCACATTTAGATAAAAAAAAATATGTGACAGTTACATAAGGAAAAAAAATACAAAAAATGAATTAATCCTAGACCCTATGTCGTCCGACCGTCAGTCTGAGTCGAACGATATTTCCATCGGAAACGAAGGTGAATCCCCAGCGTAAGAACCCACGACGTCATCGTCTCCGAGTCATTCTGGTCCATTAACCGTCGTATCGGAACCTCTATCTCCGTTACCACGCATGAAGAAACTATCAAGGTCAGGACTTAGTGGTTGGGAGTCAGACTCCTCATCGTCTTCATCTTCGTCATCATCCTCATCGTCGTCGTCATCTTCTTCATCGTGGTCATCATCCTCATCATCTTCATCTTCATCTTCATCATCCTCCTCCTCCTCCTCTGAATTCTCCTTGTCCTCGTCCTCATCCTCCTCATCTTCATCCTCCTCATCTTCATCTTCAGCATCATCATGCGGTTCATCATCATCGTCTTCATCTTCGTCCATTGAGGTGTACGTTGAAGTAGGAGTCAGTTCCTCACGACTGCATACATCACTGGAGTATTCGGTAGTGTCGGAGGGCAAGTGATGGGGGTTCCCCCGTACCGGTATGAATCACCATCCGAAGAATGTGATGGTGGTTCGCCGGGTAGGTTGAAGAAACTATCGTCTGAAGACATCATTTGTTTTGTAGAGGATTGTCTCTTCGACTGTATGTTATGTTAAATGTAATGAAATTTCAAGAAAAATGTATAAGTTGAGGGAAGGGTTATAATGCCCATGCGTATTTATGGAATGAAACCAACCCCTCCGCATTCCGACGAATGTTGTAAACAACAGTTACCGATAAGGAGAAAACCAATACACTGGCTCCATAAAGTCATCGGTAACTCCAAACGACACCATCAAGCCAATCGGTGTGCCCAAACTTACGGCGGTAAACCCAGACTCTCGATATCGACTCTCCACGAAAGTTAATGCCAACAAGACGCTCGTTTAATTTTAATGATCACAGTTAATATTGATAACTGTTGCGTTAAAGAACCACAATTATTATCATGCGCCAACTCTTTCACCATCTACCCAACAAATCTACACTCTCGTATCAGAACTGACAACATAATCGGATTGAAACGATCCAACAACTTTTTTATTTTATTCTTTTTCTTTTGGTGAAGGTAACATAGTATAATATATATTGTCATAAACTATTAAGGTTAAATAAAAACCATAGAAATATGTACAAGTTAAAAAAAAAGGTTATATGTACGAATATAAAAATAACTTTTATAGGGAAGATATACATAACAATTATTCCTTCCAACTATATACATTTATTGAACATCCCAACCGACATCGAATCGCTTCAAGAAAATGCCTTGGCGGTTGAAGGAAGCCCAAATTACATTCATTAGCATTCAATGTCTGACCGAGACGTTCAGATTGGAATCATGAAGTTGTATACTCTTGATCTCGATGAAAGGTTGGTGGTGTAATTAATATATATTAATAGGTCACCCATATTCACACTATAAATACGTAAATTCACATCTAAACCCTAACCTTGCAATATTTTGTGAACAATGGATATTCTTTCTGACGACGACGTTTCAAATTTATCAAATCCGGTGGATACAACAGGATCAAGAGTCGGAGATATAGACTCGAACAGTGTCGAGGGTCAGCGCGATACTGAATCACGTCAAAGACTACCCATAACATATATGGAGTATGTCCACTGGTTGGAAGAGAGAGTAGACAGATTGGAAGAGGATTGGAATGATGAAGGTTAGTCCATAAATCCGACGGTGTCACCACCAAGAGATGATCATGAACATCACCAAAGATCACAATCAATTTCGACACCTACTGTTCATCACCCAGTTCATCAACCACCTGTCATGGAATCTTTCTCATCCGTCAACAGGCCCCTTCCTAGGCGAAGTAGGGCCGACGTGGGGAAGGGGTTGGACACACGACCGGGTACGAGCAATCGACTTCCATTGGTGATCATCGACTCATCTGACTCTAATTCCGAATAAAATCTATTGTAATCATATAGTATAAACTTATTATATATTACAATGGAAGTTTACATGCTTTCTCTGATTTCCCACTTTTTTTTTACTAATTAGTTGTTGATTTAAACTATTATTACTCTTATCGTGCTTTTGTGATTTCTTGAGTATGCATTGTACTTTTGATCTCTTTTTAATTCTTTATTCCTTCCACGATATATACGTGATACGCAAAAAAAAAATTGAATGCATCATTAAAGAAGGATGATAGAAATAAAAGACGTTAGATAAATGGAGAACCTCTACTAGATCTCGACTACCATCGACACTCTCGTTTCGTCTTAGGTTTAATTCTCCTGACTAGACTCTCGGTCTACGACTGTGTTGACCAGATCGAGAGCGATATTTAGAGGTTAACCATTATCAATAGAACGGGAGCGTTTACAAGAGGGTCGATAAAGTCACTCTTTTCCATGCAGATCGAGAGCGGTAGTGTTACAACGAAAATGGTAAAATACGATCAGCGATATAGGTATGACGACGTTATATCACGTCGCGTTAGTATAGTTCGAGAGTTGACGGGAGAATGAGAGCAGTAGTGATTCATGATGCCAAAAAACACAACATTGTATCTAGTTCGAGAGCGGCTGACGACATCAAAGGGTTATCTATTGATAAATCTAAAAAGTGGGTATTTTGTTGATAATCCAGTCGAAAAGAAGTCATCCGTACAAAAATCCCGCCACTTCCCCTATCCCATGTCCACGTTGACTTACAAAGACCACTTTGATTTATAGACCTTGTGGATTTTGGATCTAATTCTTCCCCAAATCGTTTAAGAAAATTTATGGGAGAGAACATATTGGAGCGATGGCTGAGTTTCTATGGACTTTTGCTGTACAGGAAGTGTTAAAGAAAGTGGTGAAACTTGCAGCTGAGCAAATTGGGATCGCATGGGGCTTGGAGGAAGAGCTTTCGAAGCTAAAGAAAGAGCTACTCAAGGCCGAAGCCATCTTACGCGATATCAACACCAGAAAGTTACATCATGACTCTGTGAGGATGTGGGTGGAGGATCTTCAACATCTTGTTTATCAAGCTGACGATCTGTTAGACGAAATTGTTTATGAACTTCTTCGACAAAAGGTACAAACAGAAAAAATGAAGAAGGTACGCAATTTCGTCTCACCTTCTAATAATGCCTTTATCTTTCGTCGCAAGATGGCCAAAAAAATGAAGAATGTTATGGATTTGTTATACAAACATTATTGTGAGGTTGGTCCTTTAGGGCTGGTCGGTAATGAATCTGTAGAACCAGAGATTGATCTTATTAGCCAGTTTCAAGAGACTATCTCGGAGCTTGATGATTTTGAAGTTGTGGGAAGGGATGTTGAAGTTCAAAGCATAGTGAAACAAGTGATTGATGGCAGCAATCGACAAGTTACATGTATCCTACCCATTGTTGGTATGGGTGGATTGGGGAAAACAACTTTGGCAAAGTTAGTTTTCAATCATGAGATGATTAGACAACATTTTGATAAAACTGTGTGGGTTTGTGTATCTGAGCCTTTTATTGTCAACAAGATTTTGGAAGAAATCTTACAAAATCTAAAAGGAACATCCCATGGTTCGGACAAGAAGGAGGTCTTACTTCGTGAACTCCAAAAAGAGATGCATGGGAAAAGATATTTTCTTGTGCTTGATGATGTTTGGAACGAAAATGCTTATTTGTGGGATGAGTTGAAAAAATGTTTAATAAGGATCACTGAAAAATCTGAAAATAGTATTCTCGTGACTACAAGGAGTGTTGATGTTACAAAAATTATGGAAACACTTCCTAGTCATCATTTAAGTAAATTATGTGATGATCAATGTTGGTCCTTATTTAAGGAAAGTGCAAGTGCATTTGGACTACCGATGACTTCAAGCTTGGAGGTTATTCGAAAAGAGTTGGTTAAAAAAATTGGTGGCATACCCTTGGTTGCAAGAGTTTTGGGAAGGTCGGTAAAATTTGAAGGAGATGAAGAGAAATGGGTGAAAATGTTGGAAACTGTAGTAAGAACTCCATTAGCAGAGGAAAATTTGGTTTTCTCCATATTAAAATTAAGTGTGGATCGTCTACCATCATCTTCATTAAAACAATGTTTTGCTTATTGTTCACATTTTCCCAAGGATTATGTGTTTAAAAGAAAACAACTAGTTCAAATGTGGATGGCACAAGGGTTTATTCAACCACAAGAAGGAAGAAGCAACATAACAATAGAAAATGTAGGATATATGCATTTCAGTATCATGTTGTCTCGTTGCTTATTTCAAGATGTCAATAAAGATAATGAAGGCAGAATTATAGATTGCAAGATGCACGATCTTGTACATGATATTGCAGGTGCGGTTTCAAATGATCATATAAATGGTAGCAATCTATTGACCGAGGAGCTTCAAAAGAAGGGAAGGGCAAGCAAGTTACGCACGATGGTCTGGGATAAAGCGACACTTGACAAAAGAGAGAAGTTGGTTGATGATAAGATTATCAACTTTGCTTCTTTGCGTGTTTTGATCATGAATTCATGGCCTACTTACATGTTACCAAACTCAATTGGTAAGTTAAAGCACTTGAGATATCTCAAAATTTCAGGCTACGAAATAAAGGAACTTCCAAAATCTATTGTTTTGCTTTATAATTTGCAAACGCTACATATTGGAGAGTCGTCGATTGAAGATTTTCCAGAGAATTTAAGAGAATTGATTAGCTTAAGACATTTGGAATTTTCGATGACTCTTAAGAAAATGCCTCCATTTTTAAGTCAGTTGACTCAGCTTCAAACATTGTCTAGTTTTGTGGTCGGGCATGAGAAGGGTTGTAATATTACAGAACTTGGACCTTTGAAAAACTTGGAAGGTAGTTTGAAACTTTTTTGTCTGGAGAAAGTCGAAAGTGAAGAGGAAGTCCGTACAGCAAAATTGGTGGACAAAGAGAACTTAGATGAGCTAGACTTTTACTGGTCTAAGAAGAGAAAAGACAAGAGTTACAATGAGTTGGAAGTGTTGGAAGGACTTCAACCACACAAAAACCTTCGATCATTGAAAATCTTTGATTTTGCTGGCAAATGTTTGCCTAACAGAATTTTTGTTGAGAATTTAAGAGTAATAGCTCTATGGAATTGTGAAAATTGTGAAACACTTCCAATGCTTGGGCAATTAAACAACCTAAAAGAACTTAAAATTTATATCTTGGTTGGTGTCCGAAGTATCGGCAACGAGTTCTATGGAAATGATTCAAACCAAAGGACCTTCTTTCCCAAGCTGGAGAAATTTATTCTCAACCACATGTGCAACTTGGAGCATTGGGAAGAAATAACAGTTTCATCAAATGTTACAGCTTTTCCCCATCTCAAAAAGTTGGAAATTCTTAGTTGTCCCAAATTATTAAACATTCCAGATGTTTTTGGTTGTTGTGATGAGAATAATGTCAAACATCTTAAATCATTGAGGATTTCCCATTGTAACAAATTGACAAAACTTCCAAATGGGCTACAATATTGTCATTCCATTGCAGCATTGACAATAAACAACAGTCCAAATTTGAGCTTCAATTTGGGAAACATGCCCATGTTGTTTCGTTTAAGCATTGGTCAATTGCAGAAGCTGCCAGAAGATTTAGACGACCTCAGGAAGTTGAGAATGGTGAAAATCAGTGGATGCATACAAAATTATGATTTAAGCTTCCTAATGCACCTTCCTTCCCTCAAACGTCTTTGTTTGGTTGATGAATCGAGCAGCCCAACCCAACTTCCTCAACAACTTCAACACCTAACTGCTTTGAAATTGCTATCACTACAACATTTTAGTGGTATCAAAGCTTTGCCGGAATGGCTGGGAAACTTGGTATCTTTGAATATACTGAGTCTTTATAATTGCAAAAATGTGAAACAACTGCCTTCCAAAGAAGCAATGCTGCGTCTAACCAAATTAGCTCATCTGTTTCTTTGCGATTGTCCGCAACTACAACTTGGCGAAGGCGACACAGAGCGAGCAAAACTTTCCCATCTTCCACAAATTAATGTTGGCGATGGTTTTTGTAGTTTGTAATAGTCTTTTTTTTATTATGATTTTTCAATTGTGATTTTTAATTAATTAAATAACTTCATTTTATTATGAAAAAAAAAACATCAAAACTTCATACAATTATTTATAAAAAAATGGTCTCTTGCAACTCTCGTTACTAGAGACGAAATAAGAAATGTTCAAAACACAGACCTAATATACTCCATCAGCATCAACCCTGCAGAGACAGAGAAAAAGAGGAAGGATTGAATTTGAAAAAGAGGAAAGAATGTAAAGACAACTTAGATTTCATTGAATATGTAAATTGCATTGAATTCAATAAAAACCTAGAAGTCCTATTTATACTAATAAGAATAATATGCAAAAGACTAATCTACCCTTATAAGATAAATTTAAAATAAATAAAACATAACCTAGTCTAACAACTCCTGCAAACTCACGATGCTAATAAGCAGCGAGATGTTTTCAGCCAAAAAAACGGTAGCGTGAAGCAGAGTGTGCTTTAGTAAAAATATCTGCAATCTGCAAAGAAGAGAGAACAAAAGGCAATGTGATGGTGCCAAGTTGAAATGATGACGTATGACATGACAACCAATCTCATATGTTTGGTTTGCTCATGAAAAATTGAATTATGCGCTATCTAAATTATACTTTGATTATCATAATATAATGGAGTAGGATGATGGAGATAAACACTCATATTTGCAAGCAACCAACGCAACCAAACGATTTCACAAGTAGTCGAGACCATGACACAATACTCAGCTTCTGTAGAAGATTGAGAGATGACATCTTGTTTCTTACTCTTCCACGAAATAAGTGAATCACTAAGAAAAATACAGAATCTGGTGGTTGATTTGTGATATTCAAGATCACTAACCCAATTAGCATCAGAGTAAGCATGCAAATCTAAGGATGATGTGGAAAGAAACAAAAGACTCTGAAATTGAGTTCCTCGAAGATACCCGAGAATACGAAGAACAACTGTCCAATGAACTGTAATAGGAGCAGTGACAAACTGACTAATTACATGAACAACATGTGTAATATGTAGGCGAGTCACAGTAAGATAAATTAATCTCCCAACAATAGTACAATATAAACTAGGATCTGGCAAAGGAAGATCATTTGTCGAGGAGTATCAAGCATAAGCTTCAAGAGGAGTATTTGAAGGTTTTGATAAACCAATTACAGCGGAAACCAGTTGGATCTATCACATTGATACTGATTTCTAAAATATTCGTACAAACTGCCAATTCTAAAATCTTTTGGAATTTTGAAGAACACGACCACTAAGGCAAAACTCCATATTCTCTAAGTTTCTAAAATCAAGGTTTTGTTGGAAAATTTCTCAAAAAATTTTTAAAAATTTTTGGCAGAGAGAAATTTCAATCTAATTGAGAAAATGATCAAATATTCGATCCCCTGCCCAACACCCCTTCTCTGTTTTTATCGATAGAGAAGGGAGAGAGAGAGAAACAGAGAAGTGGGGAGAGAGAGAGGAAGTGGGTCCCTGAACTTTCAATTTTGTATCTATTTGGTCCCTGAACTTCGAAATGTGTCTAATAAGTCCTCAAATTTTCAATTTTGTGTCAAATAAGTCCCTGAATTTTCAATTTTGTGTCTAATAGGTCCTTGACCTAGTTGTCGTTTTTTAAAACTCATGAACTTACTAGGTACAAAATTGAAAGTTTAAGCTTATATTAGACAAAATATTCAATTTTATATCTAATAGAACTAGGGGTGATAGTCTTAACTGAACACCGATCAAACTGAATCGATCCAAACCGATCTAATGGTTTGGTTTGGTTTTTTAGAAGAAAATTGGAAATCTCGGTTTTTATTTTAGAAAAATCGAAAAAATATTGGTTTAGTTCGGTTTTCGTTTAGAAAAATCATTAAAAATCGAACCAAACCAAAGTATATATATAGAGGTGTCCACGGGGCGGGGCGAGGACGGGGAAGCCTTCTTCGTCCCCGTCCCCGCCACCCATATCAATCCCCGTCCCCGCGAAATTCACCATTTATTTTCACGGGGGACGGGGCGGGATTCCCCGCGGGAAATTTTTCCCATTTGTTTAATTCTTTAAAATAATAGATTTTTTTTTAAAAAAATTAATATATTATTTTTTAATACATTCAAATAGATGATTTCTATTACCTTTATATTTAAAGAGGAGATTATAGAATGCCAATATATTTATATATATAATTAATTAATTAATAAAACCAACCCATAAGCAAAAATACATATAGTTAAAATGTCAACCAACATTATACTAAAAATAAGGGGAATTGTAATGGGTAACACAAAGTATTAGCATATTTGCAAACTTAGCTATGATTTTTTAGATTTGCAAATCTAGCAAAAATTTTTAAATCTGATTTCCATTTTTTTATTATTCCAGATTTACCCTCATTGGTGTAGTAGCAGACATATCAGTAGTATATCTGATATACTTTACAATTGGTATATCAGTATTATATCTGATATACTATACATTTGGTATATCAGTAGTATATCTGATATACTTTATATTGGTATGTCAGAAGTATATCTGATATACTTTATTTTTATGCACCAATATATACCTAAAACGAAGTATGTTAATAGTATATTATTGATATACTACGCATACCCTTCTTTTAGGTATATTATTTAGAATGATATACTTCCTATATATCCGTAGCAAATTAGAGATATTTTGCATATTAGTACATCACTAATGTACTTCATTTTAGATATGTTTATTTCACTAACATACCTAACATTTAGTATATCAGTGAAAGAAACATATTTCATATGTGAGTCACTGATATACTCTTAATTAACTTCATATACATATATCAGTAGTATATTAGTGATATACTCTATACAATAACACATCTCACACAATAAGATATAACAATCCAATTTGGTTTTAAATTATGAATTCTATCTAAAATTTAAAAGCATAACCTGAAATTTACTCTACCTGAAATGTCGGACATTACAAATAGCTTTTGAGATCTCGTTATATATTTAATATTACTGAATAAAGTATATCATCATAAATCACTATCAAACATTAATCATTATTTGTGGTATATCGTTGATATACTGAATAAAGTATTTTGGTAGTATATCACACCGATATGTACTTAATATTAGTGAAATCAACGACTATTAGTTATTTTTTTGTTAGATATATCATTGGTATATCTGATCTATTGTTAATAAACTACTGATTTTTTCGATATTGAAAAACACGAGAGAACATTTCCAAATCTAGTAATAGTTTTTTAGATCCCGTTGATATACTTAATATTACTGAATAAAATATATCAACATAAATCACTGTCAAGCATAAATCATCATTTGTGATATACCGTTGATATATTAAATAAAGTATATCGTTAGTATATCAAACTGATATATACTTAATATTAGTGAAATCAACAGATATCATATCATTCATGTAGTTACTTTTTGGTTGGATATATCATTGGTATATCAGATCTATTATTGATAAACTACTTATTTTCTCGATATTGAAAAACACAAGGAGGACATTTGTAAATCTAACAATAGATTTTGAGATTCCATTGATATACCTAATATTACTGAATAAAGTATGTCAACATAAATCCCTATTTTTGATATAATGTTGATATACTAAATAAAGTATATAAATAGTATATCACATTGATATCTTAATATTATTGAAATCAACAGAATCAATAGTATATCACTTATGCAGTTATTTTTTGGTTAGATATATCGTTGCTATATTAGATTTATTGTTGATAGACTACTGATTTTCTCGATATTGAATAACATGGAGCAGGTATTTGTAAATCTAACAATAGTTTTTTAGATACAGTAGTGTATCAACAGTATATCTGATATAATTTATATTTGGTATATCAGTAGTATATTAATAGTATATTTCATTTTAGGTATATCATTAGTATATCAATAGTATATCATAAGTACATCATCAGTATGTTTTTGATAGACTATTGATACGCTATTAATATACTTCAGATTGAAAAATGCGCGCGAAAAATATAAGGGTATTTTTGACTTTGCACGCCATCCGTTTGGGTTGGGCCTTTTTTTGTTGCTATTTTTGCAAATTGAATTAAGGAGTGACATGGGTGCAATATTTATATATTTTTTTGCTATTCATGCAAGTGCCCATAAAAATAAAGCATTCAACCACCATAATTCAAACACAATTAAACATTACAATCTGAAAAAAGAAAAGAAAAATAGTCTTCAACAAGTTACAAATATAGTCTTCAACAAAATTTTAATTCAAATACAACAAACAACATAGGTTTAGGTATCCATCCTTCAATCATCAACATTTATAGCACATGATTCCTGAAAAACAAATATTGAAAAATGTTATTACAAATTCTACAATTAAAAAAGTTATTTAGTGACACAAACTAATTCTACAATTACTTACTGCATCCTCTGGATCTCGATCTTGGAGAATAGTTTCCAACACTTTGCCATCTATTGGAGTATTTGTATCTATTCAAAGTCCACATAACAATTCTTAAATGATGATAAAAATAACAAAACATTTTAGATGATAATAACACTTTATTTAAAATAAATTAATCATACCTTCAGCCCAGAGCCAATCCTGAGCACACATCAAAGCTTCTAGTAAGGCAGAATG
Source organism: Trichosanthes cucumerina (assembly GCA_036507285.1). Classification (NCBI taxonomy): domain Eukaryota; kingdom Viridiplantae; phylum Streptophyta; class Magnoliopsida; order Cucurbitales; family Cucurbitaceae; genus Trichosanthes; species Trichosanthes cucumerina. The sequence goes on from CM071839.1 coordinate 29,869,397, forward strand.
AATTTGAGAACGATGTGGACCTACGTGCCTACCACCAATACTAAATGCAGACTCTGAAGCAACAGTAGTGACAGGAACAACTAAAATATCTCTGGGAATTTGATACAAAATAGGGTACTTTACCCCATTTAACTTCCACCAACTCAAAATATCAAAGTCATCAGATCTGGGTAAAAGACTTTCCTCTAAATACAGATCTAACTCTGATTTGGCATTATCAACATTAGCAACATTGTTAATAAACTCATCAAACTTGAGAAATCGATCTTTCTTCTGACTAAGAGAACTAGAACTACTCACTTGCCTTGAAGTAATGGTAGAATATGAAGAGTCTTCTTCTGTACTTGAAGTTGACATATAATACTTCATTAAATCTCTATACATATCTCGAACACGTTGCATTTCAACGACATAGTGAGTAGGTCCATAGATTTGTGGAAAATAAAATTCAATCAATCTCATCTTAAATCTAGGATCTAATACTGTAGCTATTGCCAGAACACCGTGAATCACACTCCAATATTTTTCAAACTTAGTAATCATTCTTGAAGCCATCACTTTTATTTCCTCAATTTCAGAATCAAGCCACCTAGAGAGTTCTAGCCTAATATCACAAATTTCTGGAAAAAACACATTGGAAGTTGGATAACTAGAACCAGAAAATAACTCGGTCATATTATAAAAGGGTTCTAATTTATCACACATTTCTCTTGCAAAAGTCCAATCACTATCTGAAGGAAGACATTTAAATTGTGGTTCACGTTGTTTTAAATGGGGAAAAATATTTTGGTACTCTAAAGTAGTTTTGAGCATAAAAAATGTTGAATTTCATCTTGTCACACAATCAAGACCAAGCTTTTTATTGCATGGAATTTGCAATTGACGAGCAACTTCTTCAAATTTTTCCTTCTTTTTTGCAGACGAAGTCCAAAAATGTATAGTATCTCTAATTCTTTCTATACCATCAGCAATCACATTCAATCCATTCTTCACTCTTAAATTTAAAATATGTGCACAACAACGCATGTGAAATAAACTTCCATGCAACAACGATGTCCTCAAATCTAACTTTTCCAACAAAATCTCAACCATTGCATCATTTGTCGAACAATTATCTACTGTTAAAGTGGATAATTTACGATCTATATTCCAATCCAATAAGCACTCTAATAATGCATCAGAAAGTAATCTTCCATTGTGTGGATGTGGTAGATATACAAACCTAATAATAAGCGATGATAATAACATGTTAAGATTGAACCTATACGCCAACCAAATGTAATAAATAATAAAAAAATAAATAAGACATTTAAATTACCTCAAAAGTCTGCTTTGTAGGACCCAAGATTCATCAATGAAATGTGCAGTGATTGCCATATATCCCTTCTTCTGATTATTAGTTGTCCACATATCAGTAGTAATGGCAACCCTACTTCGATTGTTTTCTAGAAACTTCATAGTTTTAAGTCTCTCTTCCTCGTAAATTTTTAGAATTGAAGGGAATCGAAGTCCCCGCAGCGGAAGCGATTGCGAATCGCGCGCTCTTGATTTAGTTACAACGATAAATTCAAGAACATACAAAACTAGATTAAGCATAAAAGTGAAATGGACAGCAAGAATTTACCTTTGAAGAACCTTTCTTCAAGTGCTCCTCTCTCCACGGTCACGATCTCAGCAACAAGAACTCCAAAGTGCGAAGACACGACCATCGGATCTTCTCCGTTGTTCTCTAGGTGAGGGAGGAAGGTGGGTTCCCTTTAGGAGATGTGAGGTATTTTGAGAGAGAGATGTTTTTGTTGTCTTGGAACTCTTCCAACAACAAAAGAGTTTTTCCAAAACCTTAACCTAGTTGCATCTCATGCAACCATATATATAGAGAAATAGGATGGAAATGACCATCCTACCTCTCATTTAATCTCTCTTTAGTATATAGTTTATATATGAATCTAATTCACATTAAAATTATATATTATATCAATTATATCATATATAATTGATATAACTCCTTATGTATGAAATTGAACACTTCAATTTCACTCCTAACTTTATACCCTCAATATTATCATATTGAGCCAATGGAAGGATCTAATGGACCTACAGATCATGAGCTCCAATGATGTGAGATTAACTGATTAAACTCTTTGATCCAGTTAATCAATATTCATTAACTACAAGTCACTCCACTATAGACTTGTAGCTGCACTCTCCTCACTGTAGATAATATTGTGTCCACTGATATAGTCATTACCCATGAGTCGACCCTTCACAGGTTGTTCGTAATCACAGCTGGGTCAAATTACCGTTTTACCCTGTGATTACCTCTTTGTTCCTTAAGCACCACTGATCCTCTAATGAACAACAAGTCTAAGGTCTTACCTTATACTCATACCCTCATAGAGGGCGGGGCCCCGTTGTTCAAGACCTGGAGTTAATTCTTAAGGGAACAACCTATCTAATTCCTCAGTAGAGGAATGAGTGAATTCCATCTTGCACAGTTAAGTTCCCACTACCTACGAGGTTACACATCTTGAGAAGGTAAGCTTATTGAGTCGGCCACAGCCACTCTCACCCATACTAGTCTAAGGACAAAACCCATAAGCGGGAGTTCTTAACTTGCTCAGATTCGAGTTGAATCTATAAATTACTAGTCTTATCACATTAGCGGTGTTATACTAGTTAGACTAATAATTTGCGATCCAGTCTTGTATGAACTCTTCATACAGGATGCCCCCACTCGCATGTCAACTACATGAATGAGTTGGATTACCTCATTTGTACTAATTACAAAGTGGGTCGCATCCATGGTATTAACAGAATAAGGTTTCCAACCTTATTCTTATACCATAGACTATTTAGGTTATAATCTTGAAGTCAACCCAAATAGTGTCCACTACACTAATTTCAAGATAAACGTTATAACCTTGGAGCTTAGTTTATTGGATTTATAAAAGCAAGACTGTAATCTTATCAAAAGAAATAACACTTTATTTAATTGATCAAAATTACACAAGTTAAGGGCATAAATCCCAACAAGAATATCTCTCCTCATTGTAGTTCTTGAAACCATCTTAAACAAAGGTTGAACACCACTCATAAACTTTCTAAATCCTCTATGTTCAACCATGTTAATAGGATACTCATGTAAAATTATCGCACAAGTAAGGTCTCTTCTAGAAGCTTCATAATCAAAAGAGTACGAATTTATTGTTACCTTTCCATCATTGGTTTTGTTTGGTCTCAAACACGATTGCCTAATGTCTCTTTGTTTTCTCAAAGGACATATTTTGAAATGATCGTGTAAATGTCTTGTCCCATTTTTTGATTTCCCTCATAACTTTTTCCCATAATAATTACAAATAGCTTTCATGGCATCATTTATTTTTTGTCTTTTGTAATGATTCCACACTACTGATGTTAACCTACGTTTTCCTTCATTATTAGTGTTTTCATCGCTATCTACAGTAATAGGTGTACTATCAGTAGACATTATCGGTGTTGGTTCACTCAAGTTGTTAGAATTTGGAGTTGGAGTTGAAGCAACTTGTTGTGAGTCATTATTAGTTGATAAAGTCATTTTAACCTACAATAAAAAAAAATTAAAATAAGCATAAGTAACATTAATCATTTTAACCTACAACTTGTTCTGATTCAAAATTTTAGTCTTCTTTGATAACATGCTTAGCCTAAGTAGCATTAATCATATATTAAATTAACAGCTTGTTCATTTTAACTTACAACTTGTTCATGAATCCATGATATTTAGGAAAGTTACATGTAATCATATTTAAATTTTTTTTTTGAAAACTCTGCCTCAGTGTTAAGCTTCTGTCCTAGAAGCTTTTGATGTTTACATTATAATTAAACATTACATGATTTACCTCTTCCTAAAAAATAAGCATAAGTAGAGAAAAATAGAGAAAAATAGAGAAAAGTAGAGAAAGAGAAGTTAACCCAAAGAAGAGGAACAAAACGTGAGAGAAGAGTGGGTTGGAGATGTCGGATCCGGATCTGGAGCTGGAGAGGTCGGATCTGGGGTTGGAGACGCCGGAGGCCGAGGGACGGAGCTCGACGATGTCACAGGCGAGTCGACTGCTGGTGCTGAAGAAGACGTCGAAGACGCCGGAGCCAGAGGCCGAGGGTGAGAAAAAGACGTCGGAGCCGGAGAGGAAGAACCTCGCACGAAGGTCGAGGTGAAGCCAAAATCGGAGGCCGGACGAAGAAGACGTCCGAAGAAGCCGAAATCGGAGGCAATGGACAAAGTCGACAGTGGGTGGGGTGGAGGTGGACTGCCGACTGGGATTGGGGACTAAAGAAATTAGGGAATCGAGAATGGGAGACTGGAGGTGGACTTGGTGGAGGCGTACGTGAGCATTTTTAGGATTTTTAATATATATATATAAATAAATAAATAAATGGATTGATATTAAATAAATTAATATAATATCTAAATTATATATAAATAATTTACCAAACGGGGTGGGGTCGGGGTAGGGACGGGATTATAATCCCCCCGCCACTTAATATAAAACGAGGGGAAAATGCTCCCCGCTCACTTCCCCATTCCCCGTGTAATCGGGGATTCCCTGCCCCGGCCCCACGGGTTAAATGAACATCTCTCTATATATATATATGTACCTCAAAAAACCCAAAATTGAATCCCTATCCATTATTGCGTTGTTTCATCCGTTTTCTTTCAATTAATTTTAAAGTAACAAAATGAAATTATTAGCTCTATGAATTCTTATTGCGGTATTGAGAAATTAAGGGGCAAAAAAAATATTAAAATGAGATGAAACTAAGAAATAAAATAGCATAAGATTGGTAAAAAAAAAAAAAAATAGAAACTGAACCAAAGAAGAACTAAACCAATGGACAACTGAACCAGTTTTGTCCTTTATTGGACTTTGGTTTGGTTCCTCTTTTGATGAAACCGATCGGATTGGTTCGGTTCTCAACATCCTTAAATAGAGTGGTTAATTTTAAAAATTGTGAATATGTTAGAGATCTATTAGATACAAAATTGAAAGTTCAAGGACTAATTAGATATTTTTAAAGTTCAGGGACTTATTAGATACAAAATGAAAAGTTCATGGACCTATTTGACACTTTTTAAAGTTCAGGGAACAAATAGACACAAACCTCAAAGTTCAGGGACTAAACTTGTAATTTAACCTATATTGTATCTCCATACATTGAATTCATTCCCAAATTGAATTTGAACATTTCAAATTCTAAATTAAGATCTAACAATCTTAGAACACTTTACGAGCTAGAAAGTAGACCTAATGAACCTACAAATCAGAAGCTCCAACGACACAAGATTAATTGACTAATCTCATTAACTACTTAATCAACATTCGTTAATTGCGAGTACACTCCAATAAAAACCCGCAGTTGCACTCTTCTCACTGCAAATATTTTTCTGTGTCCATGGATAAAGATCAATAACAACAAGTTGATCCTTCACGAGTGTCCGTAACACCAGGTGGGTCAAATTACTGTTTTACCCCTAGGTTACATCTCTGACCTTAAGTATCAGTGCTCCTCTAATGAACAACCTGTTTATGGTCTAACCAATAAACAAAAATCCCTCTCGACCCAGTGAGAGGATAGGGCCCTTTGTTCAAGTTCCGGAGGCACCACTTAAGGGAACACTCATTTACTTACCCTAAATCGAGAAGGAGTGAATTCCTTCTTGCAAATTTAAGTTTCTAGCTATCCACAAGGTTTTGTCCCCAAGAAGGTAGGCTTATTGAGTCTGCATCCCGGGCTACTCTCACCCATACTAGTCAAAGGACAATCCCTCGCAGACAAGAGTTTGTAACTTGCTCAAGATTAAGATCAAGTTGCCTAGATCATCCTATTGAAATAGAAACCTAAACAGTTAACTGAGTTACATCTATTGGTTACTATTTCGCGGTCCAGTCTTATGTGAACTCATCACGTATGATACCTCCACTCACATGTCACCTCCACGAACGTGTTGGATCATTGCGTTTGTATCAAATATAAAGTGGGTCGTATCCATAGTGTCACTAGGATAAGGTACCCAACCTCATCCCTATACTATAGACCCTTTAGGTTGTTTCTTGAACCTTGATCCCCGTATGTCTCCACATACAGTTCAAGACACATAACGGATCCTAGGATGTTTGTTTATTGGATTCAAGGTTAATTTAAAGCAAATTAAATAGATTTCAACAACACTTTATTGAATTGTAACAATAACATTTTATTGATCAAATTAGAACAATTTACAAATTTACAAACTACGAGCTTTAGGGTATAAAACCCAATAGTATCAACAACCTTATTGTCAGTAAAACACACACAGTTAAACGGATCAACTATCTACTTTGACTGAGATAAGAGATAACCTTTGGAGGAACAAGCAACCTCAATGCCCAGAAAGTAACGGAGCACACCCAAATCTCTCGTATCAAAACAACAAGATACCTCATTTTTTTAAATATTCTATTCCATCATAATCATCACTGGTAATAATCATGCCATCAACATCTAAGGATAGTAAAATAGACATGGGCTCGTACACTTGACAGACTATGCAGAATCATGATGACTATAAATAAAACCAAGCGAACTTATAACCGTGGAGAACTTTTCAAACCAAACACAATGTGCTTGTTTAAAATCATAAAATGCTTTGTGAAAAGTCTACAAACTTCACCGATTTGGTGGACTACACCGAGAGGAGGCGACATGCTACTATTAAGAAAGACAACTATTGGCAAATTACCTAAGAGACCCTATCCATTTCTGGAGTTCGCGGTGTTCCGACCCCTATAGTCAGGCCCTCCGTAGGGATTGGTTGTTCCAGGACAACCTAGCATGTGGACTATAGAAATCTCATGGTGCGACCTAATGGAGGAGACCGTAGGATACGTTGACGCGTCCTGCTCCCATTTACTATGGATACTTCCCTCATTCATCTTAGTAATGAACCATGTAAACACTTACCGTAGGGGGACACCCTATTGACGCCACGTAGCTGAGCATGGAACTCACGGTGTGAACTCTTGAGGACGTGAGAGTAAACTCGATGCGAACACCACGTTTTCTCCCACTGAAGCTCCTAAGGTTAGGGTATAGGTTTAACTTAGTCGGATTTTGGCTAAAAGAATCTAAGTCTATGCCTATTATAACTTTTATAACTAGGTCTTTTAACCTTATGTCTAGGTGAATAAACATTTTAATTTCCTAGATATAACACAAGACTATGATTAATTGAACTCAAGTTCAGTCGGTCCCGTGTAGGAAGTGTTTAGTTAACAGTCGACTTAAGTACCCTGACCTTGCATGAACATCACCGGTAGAGAGTTCCCTTATAACCAATGTTCTATTGTCCTACTATATTTTAAACTATTTAAAATACTATGTAAAACTAACTTCTAATCCTATTAGAAATTAAACTTAGGTCTAAATTAATTTTAAACAATTTTAAACTAATTTTTATTTAACCCAAGTTTCTATGTTTGCATGCCGCTCTTTGTTATAGGTAATGGTTTCTAAAACCTCTTTTTATAACTTTTATAAATTTTAATTATTAACCTATAACGACGAATTAGATTATAAATCCAACAAACAATTTCTAATTGGAATTACATTCAACAATTTGAATTATGCAAATTACTTAAATAAAATAACAATTTATCTTAAACTAAGTAATTTCATGCTCCATGCTTTTTATTTTTCATATAATCCAATTATAACAATTATAATTAATTACTTATGAAAAATAAAATAAATCATGCATTTTTACCATATTTATATAACTATTATACAAATAAAATATGCATGAACATGCTTATCCTAAGGTGGGAAATATTCTAAATGACATTTATAAAGAAAATAGCAGTAAAATTGGAAAAATTTGGCCTCTAAAGTGAAAAATTAATAAAATTACTCTAATTTTATTGCAAAATCGATCCAAAACTCCTTGAACCGGGCTCAGACTGCTCGAACCAAACCAAACTTGACCCGAACTGTTTCTGAACCAGCCTGCACCTTAAGGTTGTCGTCATGACGTTGTAACGCCGCCTCATCTCGCGCGCGCCTGGCATCGGGGTAGCTTTGCAACGCTGTTGACCCCTTGAATCTCGTATCGATAGGAGCTTCGGCGTTGCGATGCGCGTTACTGCTTATTCTTTGGTAGCGTTACAGCGCTCATCGGCTCTGCCAAGTAAGCTTGTTCCTTAAAAAACAATAGCTTCCAATGGTGATTTCTCCCCCGATACTCATCCAAATTGCATGAAATCAGTCACGAACAACTCATAACAACTTTACAGACTCGATTATGCACTTAATTGCCCAAAACACAGGGGCCTTTAAATTTCCTAAACAGTTTTACAGCAAACGAAATGCAATTCTCACCTATCCAATGCAAATTTCTTTAAACTAAAACAAAACAAGCATTGCTCTGATACCAATTGATGGGAATCAGATCCTTTTGAGCAGCGGAAACGTGATTAAAATCGTTATTGCTCGTTTGTTTTGGTTTACTAGAAATACCAGTACATTGGAAAAAATACAGAGAATAAGCAATTCTAATCTAATTAGATTAAGCATGGAAACTAATCATGCAAACACATTCTGTAAAATAACTAAACTAAAGGAAATTCGAAATTACCTTTGTAGATCAAAACAACAACCCTTTGCTCCAATTGCACAACAACACAACAACCAAGAAAACTCCTCTGTTCTTTTCCTCCAGCAAGACACCACCACTTGGATAAACCTTCTATGTCTCTAAGAAACTTAGATCTATCTTGGTGGGAAGGTACCAATAGTTAAGAAAGGAGAGAGAATTTTAGAGAGAGAATTTCACAACAAATTCACAAATTGCAAATGGAATAATCGATTAATCACAAACCTCTCTCAATCGAGAAGTTAAAAGTCGAGGAACACTTCCCCCACTCCCTATCGATATGGAGTTAGAGGGGAAGTGGAGAACGTGTCCTCTTGACACGTTCCCATTAATTAATTAATGAAATAAATAAATAATTAATTAAATATCATATATTTAATTAATGTTAAATATCATATATTTAATTAAGATTAAATCATATTTAAACAATTTTCCTCTAACCTATAGTTTTAAGGTACATCTCATGCTAACCTATAGTTTTGAAATATGAATCACATTCACATTTAAATTAATATTTAAATTATTAATATTTAATTCTCTCATATAATTTAATATGAATCATATTCATATTAAATTTATAATATAAAGTTCCAAAACTTTATATTATAACGTATCTATATACATTAAATTTATTCCCTAATTGAATTTGAACATTTCAAATTCAAATAATCTAAGAACCCTTTACGAGCTAGAATGTGGACCTAATGGACCTACAGATCAGAAGCTCCAACGATACGAAATTATTCGGTTAATCTCATAACCTCCTAATCACCATTCGTTAACTGCGGGAACACTCCACTAAAGTCCCACAGATGCACTCTTCTCACTACAAATATATTTCTGTGTCCACGGATATTGACCAATAACAGCAAGTCAATCCTTCACGAATGTTCGTAACACCAGCTTGAAGGGAATGAAACTCCCGCAACGGAAAAAGATTTTGAATCGTCGTGGTGTTCGTTGTGAAAAACGTTTTCTTAAAACTGAATTTATCACATAAATCCTAGGCTAAACAAATATTAATAGAAGGAAAAAACAGTAAGGAAAGATTACTGACTTGTTAAAGAACACTTCTTCGAGATTTCCTTCTTCGATCACAAACTCTTCGTGCGCTCGATCTCTACGATCACGATATCTCGAACTGAACGGATTGGACACCTCCAATTTATCTTCTTGGTTGTTCTCGGTCGGTAGAGGGAGAGTAGTGGGACTTCCTTTTGTTTAGAGGTAGAGAGGATTTGAGAGAGATTGAGAGATGAGAGATTGCTCTTTTTGGTGAGATTCTAAAAAATGGCAATTGTCTTACCAAATCCTTCTACAAAGGTCTTATATAATGGTGATAGGTGGAGTTGAAATCTCCACCTATTTACCATTTTACCACAAACTTAGGTAATGCAAATCATATTTGCATAACACATCATAAGATATCTTATATCTTATTATACAAATCACATTTATATAATTGTGGATTTAAAATTGAATCACATTTAATTTAATTTCTCTCAATGAAATTTCTCTAAATTAACACTAATTAATCAATTAGGCTAACTTATAGTTTATTATGAATCTCATTCACATTAAACTATATAATATGTCAATCATATCTCATATAAATGACATAAATACCCTTTTAATGAATTTGAGCACTTCAAATCCACACCAAACTGAAAACCCTCTATCTATCGAGTTTGAGCCAACCGAGGGACCTAATGGACCTACAGATGACGAGCTCCAATGATCCGAGAATAATCTGTCAAACTCTTTGACCAGGTTATTCAACATTCATTAGCTACGGTAACAATCCACTAAAACCCGTAGCTGCACTCCCATCACTGTAGGACAAGTTGTGTCCATTGATATAACCAATGCCCGTGAGTCGGCTCTTCACAGGTTGTTTGTAGACACTACTGGGTCAAATTATCGTTTACCCCTGTGTCTACCTCTTACTCCTTAAGTCCCCACTGCTCCTCTAATAAAGAACAACGTTGTATGGTTCAACCACATGAACGAGTTGGATCACCTCGTCTGTATCTAATACAAAGCGAGCCGCATCCACAGCGTATCCAGGACTAGGTCTCCAACCCTATCCGTATACTGTAGACCGTTCGGGTCATTAACTCGAACGTGATCCTCCCTATGTGTCCACTACACACCGTTTAAGTTCTATTTCTCTCATAATTCAATTATCCTGGAGCTTAGTTTATTGGACAAAGTTTGTAAATATGCGAGACACAAAGTGATGAAAAAAAATAACTCTTATTTATTTCAATTATGAATATTACAAACATGTACGAGATTAGGATATACATCCCAACAAACTCCCACTTAGACTAAGCTAGTGGAGTACAAGATACATTTCTCAAATGTACAGTAAAAATACAATAACTAGGGCATTGAATACCCTTTACAAAACTCCCACTTGCCCTAGTCAGGAAGCACTCGAAGACCTAAACTCTCTAGGTGACCCTCAAACAACTTAGCCGTGAGGGCCTTTGTAAATGGATCAGCAACGTTGTGCTCTAACTGCTGAGGTTTGTGCCCTAAAACTCGTAGTTTGTATTTTTATTCTAATGATTGTAATAAACTGTTATTACTTCAATAAAGCGTTATTGTTCATTATCTACGAAATTGCCTTTATTTTAATCCTAAATCCAATAAACTAAACATACAAGGCTGTTAAATGTATCTTTAACTGAATATAGTGTACATATAAAGGATCTTGGTTCGAGATAGAGCCTAAAGGGTCTATAGTTAGGGGATAAGGTTTGGGTACCTTACCCTAGTAAAACTATATATGGATGTGACCCACTTTGTATATGATACAAACACTTTGATCCTAACGTGTTCGTGTAGATGACATGTGAGTGAGGATATCCTATGTAATGAGATTACATAAGACCGGACCACGAAATAATAACCAATAGATGTAACTCCGTTGACTAGTAAGGTTTCTATTTCACTAGGATGACCTAGGCAACTTGATCTCAATCCTGAGCAAGTTACAAACTCCTGTTTGCGAGAGATTGTCCTTTGACTAGTATGGGTGAAAGTGGCCACATTCGCCGACTCAATATGCCTACCTTCTTGGGGACAAGACCGAGTGAGCAGTTGGGGACGTAGCCTAGCAAGATGGAATTCACTCCTTCCCGCCTACTAGGGTAAGTAGAGGAATGTTCTCTTAAGTGGTGTCTCCGCGACTTGAACAAAGTGCCCGACCCTCTCATTGGCCCGAGAGGGACTCTGTTTGTTGGTAGGACCACAAACAAATTGTTCATTAGAGGAGCACTGGTACTTAAGGCACAAGATGTAGCCCAGGGGTAAAATGGTAATTTGACATGGCTGGTGTTACGAACATTCGTGAAGGATTGACTTGCTATTATTGGTCAATATCTGTGGACACAGAAATATATCTGCAGTGAGAAGAGTGCAGCTGTGGGACTTTAGTGGAGTGTTCCCGCAGTTAACGAATATTGATTAGGAGGTTAATGAGATTAACCAAGTAATCTCGGATAGTTGGAGCTTCTGATCTGTAGGTCCATTAGGTCCACCTTCTAGCTCGTAAAGGGTTATTAGATCATTTGAATTTGAAATGTTCAAATTCATTAGGGAATAAATTTAATGTATATAAATACGATATAATATATAGTTTTGGAACTATATATTATAAATTTAATGTGAATATGATTCATATTAAATTATATGAGAGAATTAAATATTTGAAAGAGTTCAAATATTAAATTCAAATGTGAATGTGATTCATATTTGAAAACTATAGGTTAAAATTTAATGTGCATTTGATGTGCATTAAACTATAGATTAAGAGGTAAAATGATTAAATAAGATTTAATCATTTTGTATAATATAGTATTTAATTAAATTTGATTTAATTAAATGAATGAATGAATTATTTATTAATTAATTAGGGAACGTGTCATGATGACACGTTCCCACTGCTTCCCAACTCCCTCTCGATAGGGAGTGGGGAGTTACCCACTGAAGTCTTCTTCTCCTGGTGAGAAGGAGCAGAAATGATCGATGTTCAATTGATTGATTGAAACTCACAGAAGAAAAATTCTCTCTCTCTCTCTTAATTCCCAAATTCTTCCAATTGTTGGATTCCTTCCCACAAAGAAATTGTTCTAAGCACTCAGAGAATAGGAGATTCTGTCTTTTGGTAGTGTCTTGCTGGAGAAAACAGAGAAGTTCCTGTATTGTTGTGTTGCAGTACGATTGGCAAGGAGTTGCTGAATAGAAACTACAAAGGTAACCTCTTTCTTCATATTAGTTTAATTGTTAAACACAACATGTTTGCATGATTTATCTGCATGCCTAATTAGATTAGAAATGCTTGTTTATTCTGTTTTACATCAATGTATTGGTTTTTGCTTTTCAACCAAAATAAGCTTGCAATTACGATTCCAAACTCGTTTCCGCTGCTCAAGGGGATTAGATCTCCATCAATTGGTATCAGAGCAATGCTTGATTTGTTTTGGTTGAAACAAAATTACATTGATTTGGTGGGAATTGCATTTGGTTTGCTGTAAAACTGTTTAGAAATATTTGACCTTTTTATTGATTTGATCAAATTAGATGTAAAGGCCCATGTGTTTTTGGGCAATTAAGTGCATTATCGAGTCTGTAATCGAGTTAAGAGTCGTTCGGGACCAGTTTCATGCATTTCGATTGAGCATTGATGGAGAAATTGAAGTTTGAAGCTGCTGTGTTAGAAGGAGAAAGCTGTTGTCGAAGCAGCAGCGTTGCAACGCCGTTCATCAGTGTCGCAACGCCACACCTCTCTATCGACGCGGGAGCTCCAGAGGTCAGCAGCGTTGCCACGCTGCCCCTCAGCGTTGCAACGCTACCCCCGAATACTTGAGCGTAGCGCGACGACAAACCGGCGCGTTACCGCGCCCCATCAACGTTGCAATGCCATGACGCCAATCCTGTTGCTGCAGACCGGTTCGAGCAATTTGGTTGTTTTTGGGTCTGGTTCAAGCGGTTCGAGCCCGGTTCAAGGTGTTTTGGACCGATTCTTGCAATAAAATTAGAGTAATGTTATTATTTTGCACTTTAGGGGCCAAATTATTCTGGTTTTACAACTGTATTTCTTTATGAATGTCATTTTGATTTTTTTTCACCTTAGGATAAGCATGTTCATGCATTTTATTTGTATAATTGTTATATAAATATGGTAGAAATGCATGATTTAATTTATTTTTCATATGCATTTATTTATTTGTTATAATTAGATAAATGTGAAAAATAAGTTGCATGAAGCATGAAATTACTTAGTTTAAAATAATTGTTATTTTATTTAAGTAATTTAATTATTCAATTAGTTGAATAATTTTGTTTTATAATCCAATTTGAAAAATTATTGTTGGGTTTATAATATAGTTCTTTATCATAGGTTAATTATTAAAATTTATAAGTGTTATAAATTAAAGAGATTTTAGAAACCATATCCTATAACAAAGAAATGCATGCAAACATAGGAACTTGGGTAAAATTAAATTAGTTTTAAATTGTTTAAAATTAATTTAGACCTATGTTTTAATTTCTAATAGGATTAGAAGTTAGTCTTACATAGTATTTTAAATAGTTTAAAATATAGTAGGACATTAGAACTTTGGTTATTATGGAACTTTACTGGTGAAGTTCTGTCTAAGGTTGGGGGTACTTAAGCTGACGGTTAACGAAACACCTCCTACCTGGGAACTGACCTAGAGCTTGAGTTGAATTAACCTTAGTTCTATTTTATATCTAGGTAATTAAAATATTTATTCAACTAGACATAAGGTTAAAAGACCTAGTTATAATAGGCACAAACTTAGATAGATTCTTTTAGTTGGAATCCGACTAAGTTAAACCTATACCCTAATCTTAGGAACTTCAGTGGGAGAAAACAAGATGTTTGCATCGAGTTTTGTTGATGCAAAATTTTATTATAATGCAATACCGCAGTGTACGGGTCAAGTTTTAGTATAGTGATTTAAGAGTCCAAGTATCGTCCTCGGGAATGAGTTTCTAGATTAATTAATTAGTAAGATACTGATTCTCAATTTTAGCTAAAGCAACAAAACATGGATAGATGGTTGAAAGTAAAGACAAACGACAAACAAACATGTGGAGACACGAATTGATAGATTTGAGGAAAGTGATATTACAAGTTAATGACTTAACTAACACATGCAATGAACCAATGAGATGAATTTATAAACAAGAAGTAAAATACTCAGGTATAGTTGCTTCATCTTTATAGGTCTGGTCCAGGTGGAGTTAATGACTATCTAATCAAGGATAAGATACTTTTCCTGTAATTCCTCAATAGCGTTCTAAGACGTTTTCTACTTGTTTAGTTTGTTTTTCATGTGATTTAGAGTAGCTAAACATTGTAGTAGGATTTGATTTATTTGTTATGACTTTATTACAATATATTGAAGCATGTTTTGTTCTTATTTTTGGCCATTCGCTCTACACTCCTTAATTCGTTGATTCAAGTGGATTCGAGAGATAAAACTTGAATTAGAGAAAAATTGTCAAAACCCTTAGTAGTCTGGCACGAGAGTGACCTAGAATTCTTAGGGAAACACTTAAAGAAGTTACTTAATGCCATACATGTTGTAGGTTCGTATGGAGACTATGAATTCTATTGCATGTGCGAGGCTCACAAAGAACCGAGAGGTTTTCTTGAGTAATTTACTTCTTGTTTATAAATTCATCTCATGAGGTCAATGCATGTGTAGTTAGGTTATTAACTTGTAAAATCACTTCTTTTAATTCTATCAATTCGTGTCTCCACATGTTTGTTTGTTTGGTTGTCGTATTCGTCAAACACCTATCCATGTTTTGTTGCTTTAGCTAAATTTGAGAATTAGTATCTTAGTACTTAATTAATCTAGAAACCCATTCCCGAGGACGATACTTGGACTCATAAATCACTATACTAAAACTTGACCCGTACACTGCGGAATTGCAATATAATATTACGCAACAATACCCTTTAGTGAATTTGAACACTTCAATTCACACCAAAACAGTAAACCTTCTTATAATCCAGTTTGAGCCAACCGAGGGACCTTATGAACATACAGTGACGAGCTCCAATGATCCGAGATTAACCTATCAAACTCTTTGACCCGGTTAATTAAAATTCATTAGCTACGGTAACACTCCACTAAAGCCCGTAGTTGCACTCCCGTCAGTGTAAGATATTACGTGTCCCTTGATATAACCAATGCCCATGAGTCGACCCTTCACAGGTTGTTCGTAGACACTGCTAGGTCAAATTACCGTTTTAGCCCTGTGTCTACTTCTTGCTTCTTAAGTCCCCACTGCGCCTCTAATGAACAACAACGTTGTAATGGTCCAACTATATACAACAACCCTCTCGTGCCAGTGAGAAGGTGGGCGCCCGTTGTCCTAGCTCCGGAGATAGCACTTAAGGGAACAACCCTTCTAGTTTCCCTAAAGGCGGGAACGAGTGAATTCCATCTCGCGTAGTTAAGTTCCCAGCTCCCTACTTGGTCCTGTCCCTGAGAAGATAGGCATATTGGGCGAGTAACTGTGACCACCCTCACTCGTACTAGTCAAAGGATAGACCCCCGCAGACAGGAGTCCATAAGACGCTCAGGATTCAGGTCGAGTCACTAATGGTCATCTACAAAATTATTAGTCCATACTGTTAACGGTTTTACATCACTAGGTCTAATAATTCACGGTCTGGTCTTGTACAATCTCATTGTACAGGATGCCCCCACTCGCATGTCAACCACATGAACGAGTCAGATCACCTCGTTTGTATCTTAATACAAAGTGGGTCGCATCCACAGCGTATCCATGATTAGGTCTCCAACCCTATCTATATACTGTAGACCGTTCGGGTCATTTACTCGAACGTGATCCTCCCTTTGTGTCCACTACACACCGTTCAAGTTCTAGTTCTCTCATATTCAATGACCCTGGAGCTTAGTTTATTGGACAAAGTTTGTAATAAATGCGAGTCACAAAATGATGAAATAAATAACTCTTTATTAATTTCAAATAGTAATTTACAAACTAAACGAGATTAGGACAAAAATCCCAACAAACTCCCACTTGGACTAAGCTAGTGGAGCAAATACATTTATGAAATGTACATAAATTACAATGAAGTAATACAATAAACTAGGGCATTGAATATCTGTTTACATATCTCCCACTTGCCCTAGTCAGGAAGTACTCGAAGACCTAGACTCTCTAGGTGGCCCTCAAACACCTTAGCCGTGAGGGGTTTTGTAAATGGATCAGTTACGTTGTGCTCCGACGCTATCTGCGTGACTGTCACGTCGCCTCGGTGCACAATCTCCCGTATCAGGTGATACTTCCACTCAATGTGTTTACCTCTCTTATAGCTTCGAGGCTCTCTGAAGTTGGCTACTGCTCCACTGTTGTCACAAAACAGTGTGATCAACAAGTTCATATTTGGAACAACTTCCAAATCTGTCATGAACTTCCTAAGCCAAACAACTTTCTTTGCAGCTTCACAAGTCGCAACGTACTTCTCTTCCATAGTGGAATCAACGATGCATCCCTGCTTGATGCTTCGCCATACTACAACTCCTCCATTCTGAATGAAGGCTGACCCCGAAGTGAATTTCCTAGAATTCTTATCGGTCTGAAAGTCAGAATCTGTGTATCCCGTAAGGATCAAATCCCCACCGCCATACACTAAGTTGTAGTTCCTCGTTCTTCTAAGATACTTGAGAATTGCCTTTACGGCTGTCCAATGATCTAATCATGGATTGGATTGATACCTACTGACAATCCCTACCGCATAACAGATATCGGGCCTAGTACACAACATGACATACATGAGGCTCCCTATAGCTGAAACATAGGGAATCCGTCTCATATCCTCAACCTCTTGAGGAGTCTTAGGACACTGATCCTTAGACAGGTGAACCCCGTGCCTGAAAGGCAGTAAGCCCTTCTTGGAGTTCTGCATCTTATATCTAGACAACATCTTGTCAATATAAGACGCTTGAGACATGGCTAGCGTCGCTCTCTTTAGGTTAGGACAATTTGGATACCTAGAACATACTGAGTTTCTCCCAAATTTTTCATTTGGAATTGCGAAGCTAGCCATTTCTTTACGTCAATAAGAAATCCTACCTCATTCCCAATGAGAAGGATATCATCCACGTATAATATCAGAAATGCGACAGTTTTGTCGACGATTTTCTTGTAGACACAAGGCTCGTCAACATTCTGATCAAAGCCATAAGATTTGAATTCCTCATCAAACCTTATATTCACAGACCTCGAGGTTTGTTTCAATCCATAAATAGACCTATGAAGCCAACAAACCTTTTGCTCTTGGCCTTGGGTTATGAACCCTTTGGGCTGATCCATGTAGATGGTTTCGTCAAGGTTGCCATTTAGAAAGGCGGTCTTGACATCCATCTGCCATACCTCGTAGTCATAATACGCGGCAATGGCCAGAAGGATCCTGATCGACTTTACCATGGCAACAGGTGAAAAGGTTTCCTCATAGTCAACCCCTTCGACCAAGGTAAAACCCTTTGCCACTAGTCATGCTTTGAAGGTCTGCACCTTCCCATCTACGCCATGTTTACGCTTTTAGATCATTTACAACCTATAGGTTTTACCCCATCCGGTTGATCCACAAGCTCCCAGACAGAATTGAAGTACATCGACTCCATTTCCTGGTCCATAACTTTAATCCATTCGTCCTTGTCAACATCAGCCATAACCTGATCATAGGTCAATGGATCCTCACAGTCATCATCAGGATTGACGACTTGGGTTTCGCTAAACCCATGTAACGCGTTGGCCGTCTCACAACCCTCCCACTACGTCGAGGCATTCCCAACTCTTGGGAACGGACTTGACTTGACGTGCTAGGATCAACAACACTTGTTGACGTACCAGCCCCATCAGCAACTCTTGCTAACGTACTGCCCATTTCATTCAACACGATTTTTCTCCTAGGCAAATGATCCCTTATATGGTCTTCCTCAAGGAAAGTGGCGTTTGTCGACACAAGCACCCTATTTTCCTTAGGATTGAAAAATAGACCATCTTTGGTCTCTTTTGGGTAACCTACGAATAGGCACAATTTTGAACGGGGTTCCAATTTCTTCGGGTTTGACACCAACACGTGGGTCGGTCATCCCTAAAATCTGAAATGGTGTAAACTACCTTTATGACCATTCCAAAGTTTGAAAGGTGTTTCACAAACACTCTTCGACGGAATGTTGTTCAAAATATATATCGCAGTCTCCACTGCGTAACCCCAAAAGGAATCAAGGAGACGAGCATAGCTCATCATCGACCGAACCATGTCCAACAGGGTTCTGTTTCTCCTCTCCGATACACCATTCTACTGTGGCATACCAGGTGCTGAGAGTTGGGACGTAATTCCATGTTCTATCATATAGTCCTAAAATTTTGTGTCCTACTCTCCACCTTGATCCGATCAAAGTGTTTTTATGGTTTTATCTAACAGGTTCTCAACCTCAGTCTTGTACTCCTTGAACTTTTCAAGAGTTTCAGACTTCCTATGCATTAGGTAAATATACCCATACCTCGAATAGTCATCTATGAAAGATACGAAGTATTCGTAACCTCCTCGTGCTTTAACACTTATCGGACCACGAAGGTCAGAATGTATAAGCTCAAGGGGCTCCTTGGCTCTATATCCTTTTACACTAAAATGACGTTTGGCCATTTTTCCTTCGAGGCATGACTCACACACCGACAAAGAGTTTTCTTCCAACTGACTTAGAAGTCCACTCTTCACTAGTCTCTCAATCCTATTGAGATTAATGTGGCCTAACCTTAGATGCCAAAGATGGGTATTTTCTTTTGGAGAAACTTTAACTCTTTTAGTTCGCGTTTCTGTAGTTTTAAATAACTCAGTGTTCAAAATGCTTTTGACTGAATTTGGTTTCAAAACATACAAATTAGACTTAAGTGAAGCAGAACAAATAAGATTACCATTTCTGGAAATAAACCCTTTATTACCATTAAATGAAATGGAGATACATTGTTCTAATAAACAGGAAATAAAAACAAGGTTTCTAGTAAACCCTGGAACTATGTACATATTGTCTAACAAAATGTAACTCCTGTCAAAATAGAGCTTCACTTTGCCGATCGCTGCAGCAGATACCATCTCCCCGGATCCAACCCGTAGAGTCACCTCACCCTCTCGCAGCTGCTGCTAGGAATCAATTCCCTGAAAAGAAGAACAAACGTGGTTAGTGGCGCCCGAATCTAAAATCCAGGCAGAGTCACTACTCTCCACTAAACAAGTTTCAGTTACAAGTAAATCACATTTACCTTGATTCTTCCTCTCGGCAAGGAACTTGGGACAGTTTCTCTTCCAGTGGTCGTCCCCATTGCAGTGGAAACACTTTCCTTTCTCTGCAACTTCCTTGACCTTCTTGCCCTTTGGGGCGGCAGCTCGGTCAGCTTTACCCCTCTTCATTTTCTTCTTCCCTTTCGGGCGAGAAGGAGCGACAAATTTGGTCCCAGAGGTCGAACCCCTGTGATATGATCTGTAGGCAACATTTGCCTCAACTTCCGGTGTCCTGGAAGTTCTGTAGCTCATTGAGGAGGGTAGTCAGAGTGTAGCTTATCTTGTTCATAACATCGTTGCTACAAAACTGAAGGAAACTCTTTGGAAGAGTCTCCATAATGGAGCAATGATTACAACCATCCTTGACGTTTATCCTTTTCATTGTAACACCATCAACGAGATCATTAGAGCTCCTTCCGAGTCTCATTTATCTAATGCTCTTCGATGTGTTGGAGTAGAGAATGCGCAATGGAGGATTAGCAAGACAGGAATTCGAACTTTGCAAGCATCCCACCTAAGGCCCGAAGCGCGAATATGGCTTTCTTTCGTCAATACAAGTATCATGCCTACGACTCATGACACCACGGTGTCTTGAGATCACGTTCTTTTGATTTACGGAATCATGTCGAGCATGAGAATTGACTTGGGAGAAATAATTTCTTTGGAGATTAGAGATGCCATAGGAAAGAACGCCGGTAAGCTTTTCTTTCCCAATCTCATTACCACCATTTGTGTTAAGGCGGGAGTTCCATATCTTGCATGGTAAGAAAAGGTTTGTTCCAAGGAACCTCTTGACGTGACCGTGACTCTTCCTAGTCATGGTGGTCCAAACGAAGACAAGGACTTGGTCGGTGGCATCAACCAACTCATGAAGCAAAATTAGAAAATGATGGGATGTTAAGCACATTGGAATCTCATAACTGCTCTTATTGGGAATATGCCCAACACGAGACTTTGCAATAGAGGAAGCCTTCAACACCAACTTTTCATGGCCTTCTCCTAGTTTCCCGGAGTTTTCTAGCAACTTCTAAACCCTTGGGAGGTCGAAGAGCACAAAGAGGAGGGCGAAGATGATGATTTGTTGGATGAAGATGAAGATTGAGGCGGTGGATTGAATTCCTGTGCTTGTTGCTTCTTTGTATCTTACTTGTTGAGAGGAGGTTATTGCTTTGTTTGTCCTAGGGTGAGGACTTGTGTGTTTGTTGGCTTGTTATCTTGGCTTCTTTTCTTGGCATGTTGGTTGGTGTGCTTTAATCTTTCCTTGCTTTGACGTTATCTTGTTGTTGTTCTTGTTGGTTTGTTAGTCTTTAGTTGTGTTGCTTTTATAACCTCTATCTCTATCCTTTAATGAAGATTATTGTGTTTTCTTTCTAGACCCTCTTTGAACTTTTTAATGCTTGTTGGATTGCAAGAAACTTTTATGCGTATCTTTACTTATGCCTATGCATTTCCTTTAATTGTTAATTGCTTGAACATTTGCATATTAGAAAGTGTAAGCTTTTTTATATAAATGGCTTAAAACAATTCTCCATATTTGATAAACCCTAAGCAAAATGCTCATGTATTCCTTCAATCTAAGCTTCATAACATTCTTTTACCATAATTTTCAAAAGAGCATATTATAATAGTTTCATTCTTTTTATGTCTTATTCAAGTTTGGGGGAGCCTAAATTTTTTTTCTGTACCCTTCCTTTTCACTCAATGAGGACATTGAGCAATTTAAGTTTGGGGGGTGAGATAGGAGTTCCCTTGAAAGTTTTTAAATTAAAAGTAAGAAAAAGAGTATTTTCGTTTCCTATAGAGCTAAAAATAGGCTTAGTGCTAGTAATAAAAAAAAAAATCTTGATCTCTTGTGAATGAAAAGTATAAACTTTTTGCTCGATGTTAGGTGCTTTCATCACCAATGTTAGCATTTAAAGCGGAGGCATTAAGTTAAAATTTGTTTCCTTTGCTCGAGTGGCTTTCATTAACCATGTGGCCTTCCCAAAAACTATGGAAATTCTAGTCCCTTTGCTTAAGTGGCTTTCATTAACCATGTGGCCTTCTTAAGAACTATGGGAAGTTCAAGAGAAAAGAAAAAAAAGAAAAGAATAAGCCTTAAGATATGATCCTTGTTTGCCAAGGTGACTTCATCACAAAATGTTGTCATGCTAGGAACTATTAGGGTGATCTTGAAAAATGCTCCTAGGAAATGAAGATGTTATCTTTTTCTTATTGATTAAATGAAAGAATGATTAATCAAAAGTGTTGTTCAAATATTTTGTTAAAGTAGTAAAAGAATGTGAATCTTAGATTGATGAGTTTAGGGCGAGCCTTTATGTTGCTTAGCTTGTGTTAATTTGGAGAATTGGCAAAGCATGTTCAAGTAGATTAAACTATTGGATTTGCAAAAACATAAGTTTAGAAGCATGATCATTTCTTGAGTTGAAAAATCTTCACTTTCTTGTTTTTGTTCATTTTTTGTTGGTTAAGTTTTTCTTTGTCCTTAGTTCACTCATTGAGGACAATGAGTAGTTCAAGTTTGGGGGTTTGATAACTCTTTATCAAAGAGTTATTTCCACCTAAATTGAGCTCAAAAACCATACTAATTAATTGATCTTGGCATTTAATTAAGTTATTCTTGCACTTTATTAATCTAATTATGTATTAATTTGTAAAATTTGAGAAAGGTTAACTTTAATTTCCCATATTGTGAAAATTAGAGAAATCGATTAATTTTTCCTTGGTTTTAATTGAATTAAGTCATTCATGACTTGTGTAAAAATAACTACATATGTATATATATCAGGAGTTTAATCGCCACGACCTTTGTAAACATTTTTCTTATACATTCAACATGCATGAGGTCCCATCCTTTCTTTCACATATATTTTCATATTCAATGTAACTATAGTATTGCAACATATCATATCATGACATTCATATGAGCATAATCACATTCACAATCCATGTATACATTTATCGTAAGAACATAGGAAAGTTTCCAATTAACATAATAAATCTCATAAAAATGAATTGAAATTTCCTTTAGATAAATTCTTCTTGAAATTCAATTTATGAGATATAAACTTTTGATATAATACTTTGGAAAACAAATTTTGCTCTAGATTTTAAAATAATCGGCACAAATTCCTTACCTTGGATTTTAGTTCCGAAAGTTCCTAAAATCTCGTTCTTACTCCAACGTTCCACTCAGACACGTTCCATAAATAGATTTCCTAAATCAAATCCAATTTTCTAATTAATTCACACATAATAAAACTTATTTTTTGAATCGGATTGTCCACTCGTCGATCTACACGGCACCGATGGCGAGACTTCGAAAACTGGCTTAGAAGGCGGTGAACCAGTTGAACCAACCTCACAGGTTTTGGAGTTTCACCTTCCTATTCAACGACAAGGATGGAGCTTCGCGACGGTGCACAGTTTTGTTCGACGTGGGTTTGGGCAACGATAAGGCGTTCTCTTCAGATCTAGGATGGCTTTTTTCGGCAAAGAGGGTTGCAGATTCGACGTCTAGTCGACTGACGAGGCTTGAGGTTGGGTTCGTTCGGCGATCGACGACTGGCGGTGATGCAGGTCGATGATGAGCAGGGCTCGCGTGCGTGGCTTCAAATCTACGTGCAACGTCGACCTGTGGACGAATGCTCAGGTGGCTGAACTCGCGAGTAGGCGACGCGACTCGACACGTGAAGACATCGCGACTAGGTTGCTCGGTGTGGCTAACGGAGACGGTGAGCAGGGTTGGAGGCAGCAAGGCCCCCCTTCAATGGTTGTTCTCGTATGGATGAAGAAGAAGGAGAAATAGTGCTTCGATTTACGTAGGTCTCCATCAACCCTCCTTTTATTTTTTCAAAATTGCCCCTCATAATCTCACTAAACTACAATAAACCCAAATCTTAATTAGAAAAACTAAAACCAACTTATCTCCTTAATTTTCACCAAACAAAAATTAATTCAAATCATGCATGGAAATTCTAACTTAATGTTTTCCAATAATTTAATTAAACCCGAAGTTAACAACACTTGAAATTCTCGGACGTTACCATATTCCCTCCTTAAGGACTTTCGTCCTCAAAAGTTTATAATCTTGAAAACAAGATATCCAACTCATATTTCCTCCTCTCGCTCCCAAGTAACATCTTCTGTTTGGTGTTTTTTTTAACAACACTTTAACAAGACTGAGCCTTTCGATCTCTCGCGAGAATTTGCACCAGCCGTTCTTCGTAACTCAAGTTCTTAGTCAACTGCAAAGGCTCAAAATCAAACACATCTGATAGACCAGTGCATACTTTATCATCATAGAAACATGGAACACATCATGAACTGCAGAAAGAGAGATGACGACAATGCCTACCTACAAGCCACAGATGGCCCTATGAATTGTGGACTTAACTTTCCTTTTCGATCGAACCTCAACACTCCTTTCAAGGTCTATTGTACAAGCCGTTAGCATTCCTTTCAAAGCATGAATCAATCGTTCCGTCTGGCCATTGACTCAATCACCTTCTCACTTTTCTATAGATGTGACCTCACTAAGGATAGAATTAGTAACATTATTAGGTTGTTCAATATTCTTTACACAGTTGGGTAATCTTTCATGGTCCTTAGTAGCCTTATGAGAAACGTTGTAGTGACAATCTCACCCTCAATTTGAAGCACTCAAGGTTGCAATGAATCGATATTTTTGCCTCATAGCTTTCATTTGATACAATGAATAGATAGTCACTGACAGAAACATATCCTTTTTAATTGATCTCGCTCATGTGTTCATTTAACTTCAGGTCTCTTTTCTTGGATAACAATGTCTCATTGCAAGCGCCAAGTCATGATAGGAGTAATTTAAACTTAGGTTTCTTTGGTTGTTGCAACACAAGAATCACTGTACGGAAGCTCTACCGGTCTTACGTCCAAAATGCTCCGAAAATTTTGGAAGCATAACGACATAACTATAACAATTTCCAAACTTCCCCTAATACCTGATAAACAAAAAGTCCTACTCCTATGGCGAAACAACCACATAACCATGCATTCAAACTCCAACTCAAGATTACCAAGATTCAGAAAATTCAACAACCAAAACAAAAGATAAGCTAAGCTTCTTTAACAATCTTCAAACAGTAAATTCCAAAAGACAAGGTAACCAAACAATCATGTTACGATCAACTCTAAAAAGAGAAATCTAAAATAGTGGAATAAGATCTTCTTGATTTACTCTTTAGTGCTTAACTCAATATGAATCATCACATTAAGTGTCAACAACTTTATTGCAAGTTCTAGGTCATGAATGAAAGAATTTAGCCTATGTCTCTCTAGTTGACATAAGATGTAATCTTTTAATGTTGCATCAGTACACAACCTAGCCCTTTTATTGAAGCATCATTGTAAAATACAAATCTGCCTGCCCCCTCAAGCATGGTAAGAACTAGGGCAGAAACTAATCTTGTGTAAGCGTCTGAAAGCTTGTTTCACACATCGTTCAACAAACGAATTACTTTCTTGAGTTTACTGTGCGAAGGCACTACTATCCTGGAGAAATCAACGTCTGGAAGCTTGTTTCACACATCGTTCAACAAACGAATTACTTTCTCGAGTTTAATGTGCGAAGACACTGCTATCGTGGAGAAATCCTGTATGAAACATTTGTAGTAACCTGCCAATCCCAGAAACTCCATAGGTACTGATTATTCATTTTATTGTGACGACCACTCTGTGATCGGGCGAGGCCACTGTGTCACTGTCTCTATCTGTGACGACCACAACCACAGGTACTGATTATTCATTTTATTTAACGTTCTGTCAGCCTGTGTGTGCCTAGTTGGATTAGTGAATTTCATCAAGCTCGGTGTTAATGAGTCTTTGACTTCATTAGTTTAAGGCGAAATATTCTCCGTTAGACAACTATTGATAAAATTTAAAAGAAAAGGAAGTGGCAATGGCACTTTGGTGATTAATGTCTAAATGAGGGTGATAACTAACACTTGGATTTTGACCTAATTTGCTAGTATTTAAGGTCCTTAAGTTGAAATAGGAAGGAAAACAAAACCCTAACCCTATTTTCCCTTCCTCCTCGTTTTAGCCTAGCCGGTCACCTCATCACAGCTGCCGTTCAACCCCCACCGACCAGGAGATCTCGTGCACTCTAGTGCTCACACCGGCGAAGTCACGAACGAGAACGACTTCAATCGTGTGCGAGGATCTGACGTCAACGAGTACACGCAGAAGAGCTGCCGTCGAAGCATCGGCCACATCCACAAGCTGCCGCTACTGTCGCTACTCGGAAAGCCGCCGCCGTTACGACGGACCTCGCGCCGACCTGCACAGCCACGGACGAAAACTCCCAGATCGTTCACGTCTGAGTTTGCGCCGGCGAGCCAACGAACGAAACTTGCCGTTCCAGCCGCTCTCACTCGCAAGCTCGCCGGATTTCCACGTGCGTCGCGCCGCCTGCACGTCGAAGCTCCAACAGCGAGCCGTTCACGTCTGCAGCACCGGTATTCCCAGCCAAGTCAAAGATCGTCGAGGCGACCAAAAAGCAAAGACCGTTCACCTCCACGTCCAGCAATCGCGCCCAGATCAGTCACGCCGGAATCCGACCAGCGACCGTTGTTCGTTGTTACGCTGAAATCAGGAAGTATTCGAGGTCAAAGTTGTGAATTAGGTGAGCCACGCGAAACCCTCTTCGATTTCGGGATATAGGATTATTTGGATCTAATTCGCATGAAAATCTCGCATGAAATTATTGTAGGAGCAGTGAATTTCGGGTTCAAGACTTCCAAGCTTTGGAGCAAACAAATCCACGTTCGAATTATTATTCGGGGTCGAGGTAATTGAAACAAAGTGAGAATTATAGACGCTTTCGTACTTAGATTCTTTATATTGGACGAGTTGTGTAGTAGGTTAACGAATAGAAGAATTCTTGGTTTACAGATTATTTGGAAAGGACCGTTAATTTGAGAATTAGAAGGAAAGAGTGAGATCAAAGCTCGATGTAAGGGACCTTGTGCGAATCTTTTAAAAGGGATTAAAAAAATGAACTCCATTATTTTATGTGAAATTAGCTCGTTATTTTACTTAAAAAGATTTAATGATGTTACACGAGAATATTTCAAAATTTCATGCGAGAATACTCTAATATTTTATGTGAGTTTAATCTAGTATTTTATGTGAGAATATCTCTGTATTCTATGTAAGAGTATTCGAGAATTTCATGTGAGGATATGTGATAACTTGTATGAGAATATTTCATGATTTCCTACAAAAGTATTATTTTCAAACTCATCAATGAGGAAATTATGATTTGCATATTGTGATGATGTTTGTGGCATGTACACTATTGTTATGTTGAATGATGGGACCTCATGCATGTTATGTATGCCATGAAATGATTTGATGAAAAATGTGGACATTGGTCTCACGAGTGCATTATGTGCATGGTCAAACATGCATTAGAGACCCTATGGGTCAAATTACGAGAGTCCTGTGAGGGACTCAATTTATACAGTGAGTGCGTGAGGACTCAAACCATACAGAGAGTGCTGTGAGGACTCAAATGATTACTGAGAGAGTCAGTGTGAGGACTCAAAATGAAATGACTCGGGATGACCAATTGGCCACTTAAAGGAAAAAGGAAGTCATGTATTATAGTCATGACGATATGAGAAAGTTTTAGGTCCCACATATGTACATTTCGAACAGGTTTAAAAGTCATGATTGCATGTGTTTGCATATCCCAAACCTCGGTAGCGAGGTCACTTACTGGGTATTGTTTTGCAATACTCACCCTTTCTTTTAAAAATGTTTTTTTCAGGTAAGGCTAAGGACGTGCAGGGCGAGTGACGGAGGCGCGTTGCCAGGACCATGGGAATAGACATGTCTTCCGCATATTTTTCTTTTAAAACTGATGTCGTCATTTTATGTTTTCGTAGTTTAACTTTACTTTCCAGATTTTAAATAGGCCATGTTTAAACTGCTTCTTTTGCGCGTTTTGAATGTTTTAATGGGATCCCTAAAGACAATTTGTTTTAAGTGGAGTTTTAAAGATCGTTTTATATCTTTGGCCTATAAACGCATGCATGTGTAGTAATGTCCCTAAGAGTTTAGTTATAGAAAAGTAGGGGCGTTACACTATCTTTGCAGGACCCATAAAGATTCCTGCCCTTGACACTACATGTCCTAAGAAAAACACTTCTTGAAGCCAAAATCCTCATTCAGAAAACTTTGCACATAACTTATTTATCCTCAAGGTTAACCAAACCCTTCTAAGTTGCTCTTCGTGTTCCTCAACAACTTAAAATACACCAAGCTATCGTCACACAACACAAACCATAAAAATATCCAAGAATTCCTGGTGTACTTATTTCATTAAACCCATAAAATTGCAAGTGTATTAGTCATCCCAAACAACATCACTGTAAATTTATAATGTCCATAACATGGCCTTGAAGTTGTTTTAGGATATCTAACTCTGATTACTGACTGGTGATAACTTGTCCTTATATTCATCTTAGAGAACACCATTCTTCTTGTACCTAATGGAATAGATCATTTTCTTTTTTCTTTTTTTTTTGGAAGAAGGAGATATTCGTTCATAGTAGCGACTTTATTCAACTTTCTATACTCTATGCACGGACACATAGTTACACCATTCTCCTTTATGAACAACACCAGTACTCTTTGGGGCAATACACTAATACAAATTCTTTAAATAAAAGGTTTTGTAACTAAAACTTGAGCTCTTTTAACTCTGTTGGAGCATTCTGCAAAGGGTATTAGAAATAGTTGATGCTCTCTTCTTTTAACTTCATGCTCCGGTCTATTTTCTATGTTGGTGGTAGTATCGGAAGATCAAACTTACTTTATTCAGCACCAATACATTTGTTTCTTGCTTACTTTCCTCGAACATGATTTCCCTCTTATAGTCAGATTAAGAACTTTCTTAGTTTCATTCTAATGGTTCTTTGACCACTACTACTGTAGGAGTCTCCAATTTGTTAGTTGCTTAGTTTGATTCCTTTGTGAACTCATCAAGACATTCTTCCATTAATTGTATTGCCCAAACTTTATATCAAATGGGGAATTCAAGGGTAGTGTCTCATACATTTTCTTCCAACTCATACACCTACCATAACATAAAGTTGAAATTAGAAAAGGCTCTTGCACCTAAAGGACCCTGAAAAAAAAATCAAATTGTACTCAAGGATAAAAAATCCAATTATTTAATTCCCTTATCTTCAAACCAAAACTTTGGCTTATACTTTTCCACTTAAAGCTTACCTTTAACAAGATCACTAAGCTTACGATGTTACTTTTAAAACTTCCTGTTAAGCCTATCTTTAATAACACCTTCATTGCCTCTATTCATGTAACTCTTCTATCAAAGCAATGGTATGAATAAAATCCAAGTATTTCGATGCACCTCGAAAGTTAACTTCCATTTCAATGTTAATAACTTGTCTTCCATTTAAATCTCAAGTCCTTTCAAATTACTTCGATCTTATTTGTCTTGCTTCAACTAGGAAGGACTCTTTAAAGAGAGCTCTTCTTAATACAACCTTTACTCCATTCTATCCTCTTATCTTCTTTGGCAAGACATAGTAGTCATGCACATTGTCTCTTTAAAAGTCTCATCCAAAAGATGTAAACTTCTACATCAAATATCCCTTTGAAAAATAAACTTCAATCTTTTTATAACTCTTCTTCTTTTTACCTTTCAACTCTTTAAATGTCAGGTTCATGTATTCGCTTGAATGTGAAGGAACTTTCCTTGTCACTGTTAAAGTTAAGTATTGCATAGTAGCATACATACTACACCTCACAATTCTTCATCCATTTGGTCTGACATGCATAAACAAAACCACTAACATTTTACCTGGCACATCCAGACCTTGAACTTTTCAAGAAGAATCATAGCATTCATCTTTCAAAGTCTTACTTGAGGAACCTAGTTTCTTAGGGACCTTTTAAACGACTTCCTTCCCTCCTTTGTCTAAGTCGATCCCCTTTCAATAACACACGAATATGCGTTTTATGGCAGTAAACTCCCTTTAAGCATGAACATTCTTAACTCATACATTTTCTTTTCTATCATAACCAACATGGATCACACATATTCATTTTTTTCCAGCTTAGAAACACATCACGGTCATATCATATATAAATATAGCTTCACATATAAGCATTTTCTTTCTATAAACAAACAGTACAGATCATACATTCTCATTCTTTCTTAGCTCAGAAGTACATTAAGCTCGTATCTTATATACATATGAATTTTCATATACATCTACATACTTTTTCATGAATAAAACGAAACTTTGTTTCAAGGGCATACCTGGCGAGCTACTTAGCCATGGGATTCCTAATGCTTACGATGTAAGCGAGTCTACAGAACCCATAACCTTGGGCTCTAATATCAACTGTAACGCCCATGAATTTCTAAGACTCTCTTTAAGGGGTCATTACTAAACATGCATGCATTTGAGACCATAAGATAACATCCATTAAGTAAAATTCATTGAAAATTTAAAACTGCATAGGTTTTGGGATCCCATAAAAGAAAAAGAAACATTTAAAATAATAAGATTTAAAGGTTAAGGCCTCTAGTTTAAAACAAATAAATTTTTGTATCCAACAATGACAAATGAGATAAACTTTAATATAATTTGTTTTTCTAAGCTATTGAAATAATTGTGGAAGACATGAGTTTCTATCCTCATCGCTATAGTAGCTTGATTCCCCGTCATTCGCCTTGCATACCTTTGCCTTTACCTGAAAACATTTTTTAAAATATAAAAGAAGAGATGAGTATTATAAAATAATACTCAATAAGCTACCTCACCACCGAGGTTCGGAGATGCAATCACATACATACATGGCTTTAACTTTCATGAGTGGGACCTAAAACTTTTTTTAGAAATATCATGGCTTTTCTTTTTCGGCTTTTATTGGTCAATTAAGTTCATCTTGATCCATGGCCTCTTAGTTCAAGTCGATTCTAAGTCATTCATGATTTGCATGCTAGTAAATGCATACACATATAAATATGTCAGGACTTTAATTTCCATAGCCTTCGTAAATATTTTTCTTTCATAGTCGTTGGGAATGCCACGACGCAGTGGGAGGGTTGTTTCCCAACCTGACCGCTACTTGGGTTTAGTTGAAACTCAAGTTGTCATACCTGATGACGGTGTAGAGGATTCATTGTCCTATAAACATGCAATGAATGACGTAGATAAGGACCAATAGATCAAAGCCATGAACCTTGAAATGGAGTCAATGTACTTCATTCAGTTTGGAAACTTGTAGACCAGCCTGAAGGGGTAAGACCCATAGGGTGCAAATGGATCTATAAGAGAAAGAGAGATGCAACCGGAAATGTACAGACCTTTAAGGTAAGACTTGTAGCAAAGGGTTTTACCCAGAGGGAAGGAGTTGACTATGAGGAAACTTTTTCCCCTGTTGCTATGCATAAGTCTATAAGGATACTCTTGTCCATAACCGCATTTTATGATTATGAGATTTGGCAAATGGATGTCAAGACTGCGTTTTTGAATGGTAATCTTGACGAGAGCATCTATATGTCTCAGCCCAAAGGGTTCATAACCCAAGGCCAGGAGCAAAAAGTTTGCAAGCTCAATCGATCCATTTATGGGTTGAAACAAGCAACCAGATCTTGGAACATAAGATTTGATACTGCGATCAAGTCTTATGGCTTTGACCAAAACGTTGATGAGCCTTGTGTTTACAAGAGGATCATCAATGACAAAGTAGCTTTCTTAGTACTTTATGTGGATGATATCCTACTCATTGGGAATGATGTAGGATACCTAACTGACATAAAGAAGTGGCTGACAACCCAATTCCAAATGAAAGATTTGGGAGAGACAAAGTATGTTCTTGGGATTCAAATTTCCAGGAATCACAAGAACATAACGCTAGCTCTGTCTCAAGCGTCTTATATCGACAAAATTGAAAGAGTCTAGATTAAGAAAACTGAAGCAATTTTGGATCTTGAACACTCTAAGTTGATCAATTTTGTAAAATAAAAACACATGCTCAAAGCTGGAAAAACAGAGGGATAGAAAACTCAACTTTGAAGATCAAATTCTCTTCACCCGGTAGATGGTTTTCAACACGAACACTTCGTAGACAACCGTTAGAGTCTTCCATACTATCCTCAGGCCTTAGAACGGATTGTGGGATCCTAGGATGAGAGAATTTGGAAGAAAAGACCTCAAAGGTCACTAATTCGGGAATTTAGAATTTTCTGTAAAATTCTCTCAACATCCCTCAAATCACCATTATATAAAGCTTCAAAAAGCTTCAATGGAGTGACAACTCAAGGGCGATGAGGATGCTTTGAGATGGAGGTGGCCAATTTTAGTGAATTTTGAAGATGATGAGGATTAGGCAACTTGTCAAGTTGATTTTCGTGAAAATTATGAAAATCTAATTATTTTTCATTTAATTTTAATTCAAAAATCAATATTAAATTTATTTTTAATTAAAATTAATATAATTAATTAAATAATTCAAAATTAATTTAATTAATTTTTAATTTAATTTAATATCAAATATTAAATTAAATAAATTTTCCGATCCCGATCGATTTTCCGAACATGAATCCTTATTCATGCTATAAATCGATCCGATATTTAAATCATATTTAAATATATCCACCTCTTATTAATCATAGTTTAATTCATAATTAAGCTATGATTCGTTAAATATATCACATATAATTAACGCTTTCTTCCAAACTCGAATTTGAACAATTCAAATTCTTTTATCTCAAAATGTTATAAGGCTAAGTCCGAGCTAGTAAGGAGGACCTAATGGACCTACAAATCATGAGCTCCAACGATACGAGATTAACCGGCCCAACTCTTTAGCTTAGCTAATCAACATTCGTTAACCACCGGGACACTCCACTAAAGTCCAGTGGTTGCATTCTCCTCACTGTAGATATATTTTTGTCCACTCGATATAACCATGATTAGTAAGTCGATCCTTCACAGGTCGTTCAGTAAATTACAATTTGGGTCAAAATTATCGTTTTACCTGTAATTACCTCTTGTTCCTTAAGTCCCACTTGATCCTCTAATGAACAATTGGTTTGTGGTCCAACCGAAGAAGCTGAATCCCTCTCGGGCCAATGAGAGGGTGGGCCCATTGTTCAAGACCCGAGTCGATATTTAAGGGAACAACCTCTCTACTAATCTCTAAAGCGGGTAGGAATGAATTCCATCTTGCAGAACTATGTTCCCAGCTATCTACCCAGTTTTATCCCTGAAATGGGAGGCTTATTGAGTCGGCAGTCTCGAGCCACTCTCACCCATGCAAATCTAAGGATAATCCGAATAAACAAGGGTCCATAGAACGCGCTCGAGGATTAAGATCGAGTTACCTAGGTCAAAGTATGAATATAGTCGATTAAGGCAAGATAAGCGAGTTATAAAGTCTAAGTGACTATTTTGCGGTCGATCTTATGCAAACTCATTTGTATAGGCCCCCACTCACATGTCTCCACATGAACGATTTTGGATCACATCGTTTGTTTCTCTACAAAGTGGGTCGCGTCCATAGTGTCCCCGAGGATAAGGTACCCAACCCTATCCTTATACTATAGATGCATTTCGGCTATAACTTGAACTTGATCCACTTTTATGTCACACATAAAGTTCAAGTATTCATCCTATAGCCAAGGGTTCTTTATTGGATTAAAGTTACACAATATACAATAGTCAATAACAACTTTATTGCAAAATAGAATATACATTCAGTTTACAAAACCACGGGTTTTAGGACATAAAACCCAACAATCTCCCACTTGGACTAAAACGTCTGTGGGGTAAAATATGTTGAGTAAAAAAAAAACTGCCCTACCGTACAACCCGTAGTCCTAGACTTTCTAGGTGTCCCTCAAACACTTTAGCCGTGAGGGGCTTTGTAAACGGATCAGCAATGGTTTGCTCGGAAGCGATCTGCGTGTCGATCACGTCTCCTCGTTGCACAATCTCCCTGATGAGATGATATTTGCGCTCTATGTGCTTTCCGCGCTTATGGCTTCTAGGTTCTTTAGAATTTGTCACTGCACCACTATTATCACAATAAAGGGTGATAGGAAAATTCATATTTGGAACAACTTCCAAATGAGTCAAGAACTTCCTAAGCCATACAACCTCCTTTGCTGCTTCGCAAGCTGCGACGTACTCAACCTCCATGGTGGAGTCAGCAATACAACCTTGCTTTATACTCCTCCATACTATAGCTCCTCCGTTAAGAGTGAACACTGATCCTGATGTGGATTTCCTCGAATCTATATCAGTCTGAAAATCAGAGTCAATGTATCCTGCAAGGATCATATCCTTTGCACCATACACAAGCATATAGTCCCTCGTTCTCCTAAGATACTTGAGGATGTTTTTAACGACAGACCAGTGATTGTATCCTGGATTAGACTGATATCTGCTGACAATTCCCACTGCATACCATATGTCTGGTCTAGTACATAGCATGACATACATCGGACTCTCGAGCGGTGATGCATGGGAATGCATCTCATATCCTCAACTTCTTGAGGTGTCTTAGGACAACTTTGTTCCTTAGACAAATGAATTCCATGCACGAAAGGTAATGAACCCTTCTTGGAATTCTCGCATCTTATATCTAACCAACATCTTGTCAATACAAGATACCCGAGATACGATGCGTTTTGTTCTTGCGATTAGAACAATTTGGATTCCAAGAACAAATCGAACCTCTCCCAAATCTTTCATTTGGAATTGGGTCGCTAGCCATTGCTTAACGCTTGATCGAGAATCTGCATCATTCCCAATGAGCAAGATATCGTCTCACGTATAGAACTAAGAAAGCTACGGTGGTATTGACTATCTTCTTGTAAACACAAGGCTCGTCAATAATACATTTCAAAGCCATAAGATTTGATCGCAGATATCAAATCTTATATTCCAGAATCTAGAAGCTTGTTTCAATCCATAGATGGATCGTTTAAGCTTGCAAACTTTTTGCTCTTGACCCTAAACTATGAACCCCACTGGTTGATCCATATAGATACTCTCCTCAAGATTGCCATTTAGAAAGGCTGTCTTGACATCCATTTACCAAATTTCATAGTCATAAAACGTGACAATGGACAATAGTATTCTAATGGACTTAAGCATGGCAACAGGGGAGAAGGTTTCTTCATAGTCTACCCCTTCCCTTTGGGTATAACCCTTTGCCACAAGTCGAGCCTTAAAGGTTTGCACCTTCACCGAAGCGATCTCGTTTTCTCTTGTAGATCCACTTGCAACCGATAGGTCTTTCACCATCTGGTTGATCTACAAGTTCCCAGACTGAATTGAAGTACATTGCCTCCATTTCAAGGTCCATGGCTTGAATCCACTGGTCCCTATCTATATCATTCATTACCTGTTTATAGGTCAATGGATCCTCAACGCCATCATCGGTATGACGACTTGAGTTTGGTCAAACCCATGTAGCGGTCGGGTTGTCTAACATCCCTCCCACTACGTCGAGGCATTCTCAACACTTGAGAAGGACCGACGATCAACAACTTTTGTTGATTTATCCGTAGCTTCCTGGAAATTTCACTTAAGACAATCTGCTCGAGGGTGATGATCTCTCATGTGGTCTTCCTCTAAGAACGTGGCATTTGTCAACACAAGCACCTTGTCCTCTTGAGGATCATAAAATAAACAACTTTTCGTTTCTTTGGAGTATCCTACAAATAGGCATAATTTTGAACGATGTTCCAATTTCTTTGGATTGGACACCAACACATGTCTTTGGACATCCCCAAATCCTGAAGTAGCGTAAACTACCTTTACGCCCTTTCCATAACTCATAAGGTGTTTGAAACACTCTTTGGGGAACCATGTTCAAAATATATACAGCTGACTTCTCTTTGCATAACCCCAAAACGCAATTAGGCGGTGAGCATAGCTCATCATGGATCGAACCATGTCTAACGAGGGTTCTATTTCTCCTCTCGGATACACCATTCTACTTTGAGGTGTGCAGTCTTTGAGAGTTGGGATACGATTCCATGTTCTATCATATAGTCTTGGAATCTAAAATCCATATACTCTCCACCTCGATCTGATCGAAGTGTTTTAATTGTTTTACCTAATGTGTTCTCAACTTCTGCCTTATATTTCTTGAACTTTTCAAGGGTTTCAGACTTATGATGCATTAGGTAAAGACAGTCATACCTAGAATAATCATCAATGAAACTGATGAAATATTCATACCCTCCTCGTGCCTTGACATTCATAGGACCACAAAGATCCGAATGCACGAGTTCCAAGGGTTCTTTGGCTCTATAACTTTTTTCAGAAAAAGGTCTTTTAGTAATTTTTCCTTCGAGACAGGACTCACATGGTGGTAAAGAGTTGTCATGTAACTGACTTAGGAGACCACTCTTGACCAATCTCTCAATCCTATTGAGATTAATGTGGCCTAGTCTTAAGTGCCAAAGATAGGTACTAGGAGAAAGTTTCTGCCTTTTATTTTGAGTATCAGCTGTTTTAAACATCTCGGTGTTCAAAATAGCTTTTACTTTAGTTGGTCTTAACACGTATAAGTTGTTTTCAAGTTTTGCAGAACATATTCGTACACCTCTTTTGCAAATGAACGCTTCATTATGATCAAAAGATACTTTATACATATGTCCAAGCAAACAAGAGATAGATACAAGATTTCTTTTGATTCCAGGAACCAAAAGTACATTTTCTAATAAAATAAATCTATCTCTAAACAACTTTCACAGCCTCCCTTTGCTTTGGTGAGACAACCTCTCCCGTTCCAACCACGAGAGATATCTCCCCATCGACAAAAGCTTCTTTGCCAGAACTAGTTTCCTGAAAAGAAGAACAAACATGGTTAGTGGCTCCTGAATCTAATATCCAGGCGGAATCATCATGTTCCACTAAACATGTTTCAACAACAAGTAAATCATATTTACCTTGTCTTTCCTTCTCAGCTTTCTTTTCAGCAAGGTACTTCGGGCAGTTCCTTTTCCAGTGCCCGTCTGCACCACAGTGGAAACATTTTCCTATGGCTTTAGCCTTGCGCGTGGGAGCCTGTCCCTTCCCTTTGTCCTTCTTCTTCTTTTTATGAATACCCTTATTCTTAGTAAAAGAAGGACCAGACTTGGTCCCTAAGGACGATCCTTTTAGGAATTTCTTCGAAGTGACAACGTTTGCCTCCTTCTCTTTTCCTTTTGATTTCATCAGGGACTCAAAAGTCTGAAGCTCGTTAAGGAGAGTAGTCAGGTTATACTCTATCTTATTCATCACCGCATTGGTGCGGAATGGCAAGAAACTCTTCAGAAGAGATTCCATAATAAAGGTTACCTGACTTTTCTCATCTATGACAACCCCATTTACTTCAGCCACGTTGAAGTGGACCATCATTTCAAGGACATGTTCCCTAACAGAGGCTCCCTCCTTCATACGAGAGTTGTAAACGTATTTGAGAGCATCATAATGGACCGATGAGGACGGTTGTCCGAACATTGCCTGTAATGATCCCATGATCTCCTTTGCGGTGACTATGGTCTCATGTTTCTTAGACAACACATCAGATATGCTGGCTAAGATATAGATTCAGGCCTTCTCATTAGCCCTAATCCATTTGTCATAAGCATCCCGAATAATTCGGTTTGCAGTCGAGCTAGGAGGGGGAGGACATTCCTCCGTTAAGACGAACCTCGGATCATCAAGAACAAGAATCGTATTCAAGTTTGATTTCCAGGTTCCATAGTTATCGCCGCTAAGTTTATTGAAGGCGAGTAACTGGATAAGAGAGTTCGACATGCTGAAAAAGAATGAATTCTATTAGTAAATTGTTTGTAACCTATCCAATTTAAGAATTTAGCAAAAGTAATAATGTACCCATAAACTCATTATTGTTTTTGCAACGATACTTCAGTGAGTCAGAGCAACCGCTACCGAGGGGCAGTCAATCACTCCTTCACTAAACCAAGACATTCTTGACTAAATGTTAATACCGGAATAACTCTTATTCCTATAACATTCTAGTTATCGCTACTTTGGTCAAGAATTTACTAACACTTAGCAATTCTTGTAAGTGTGACCCGCCATTTTCAGATCTCAGAGGTCGGCCCCAACAATGCTACCGAACTGGAGAGACAAAGCTGGGAATGGACCTAAGAGACCCTATCCATTTCGGAGTTTGAGTTGTTCCAATCCCATGTTACATCCTCCGAATGGATGGTGCTACTTCGGCAAACTGCGGGTGCAACATGGGAATCTCACGGTCCAACCTAATGGAGGAGACCGTAGGATGTGTTGACACGCTTCCTTCTCTCACTTACTATAAATACTTTCTCCATTCACCTTGCTCTTGATTTATGCAAACACCATCCAAATGGGGATGCCCTATTGACATCACGAGGTCGAGCATAAATCTCACGATGTGAACTTCGTGGAGAGCGTAAGAGGAAATTGATATATCATATATACCTTTTCACTCCCACTTGGTATTTTAAACAGTTTGGGTATACTTTTACTTAGGCATATTCCGGCTAAAATAATATGACCTAAGTCTACCAATATAACAATTATACTGGAATTACCTAAGTCTATTAACCATTTAATGAACCTAGGTCTATGAGTTCAATTTATTAACATTTAATAAACGCCACTCACGAAAGATAATTTATAAACCTATGGATTAAATTCACTCTCAGGTCAGTTCCCAAGTAGGGGTGTTAGTTTAAAGTCGACTTAAGTACCCCAACCTAGCCAGAACCTTCCTTAGTCAGAGTCCCTCTTTAATCATAGTTTATAAATTATTGGTTTCCTAATTCTAATCTTATTAGAACTAGATAACCTTAGGTCTAATTAATTTCCAGTTCTAAAACTATTTTAAAACTAATTAATTAACCTTAAGTTACATGCATTTCTATGTTATAAACTTATTGATCATTCATCACATGAATAAGCATACATTTATAACAAATCAATCACATGAAAAATGCATAGCAATTATATGTTTAATTTTTTATTAATATAACTCTTATATTAATTATAATTAAAACATATAATATTTGTTTCATAAATTAATATAACACTTATATTAATTCTTATGAAACCCAATAAACATGCATAAAATATATTATAACGCTTCTAACATACTTTCAATGGATTGAGCATGCTTCCTATGGTGAAATTTTAAAATCTATATGGCATACTTTATGCACATACAATCAGGGATTTTAATTAAAACATACATTCACAATGCATAATTAATTAAACACACTAAAGTTGACTGGTTTTGGCATCTAATGCAAGCAAACTACTAAATTATTACAATAATAATCTAGAAATAATATCGAACCACTTCGAACACTTCGAATTTAGGTCGAACCGGCTTGTAAATGTGTGAACCGGACCTTCAAAAGGTTAAACCGGACTGTAAAAGGCTGAACCGAGCCTCCAATTGGTGAAACGGACCTCCAAATGAAAAAATCGGCCTCGAAATAGTCAGAACCGGTCTAAAACCACCCAAACCGGACCAAAATCAAGTCGAACCGGTCCAGAAAAACTTGAACCGGTCAAAGTCAACATGGGAAGGTCAAAGTCAAAGGCACATCTTCTTCTCCAAAATTGAAAAATACGCGGGCTGAAGCTTTACTGTAGCAGAATTGAAATTAAAAAAAACAGCAGTCTCTGTTCTTCATTTTTTCTGACCTTTCATGCTTCTCTCTTCAAATTGAAGGTCTTCCCGAACTCCAATCGACTTAAAATTTTTACAGCTTATTCTACACACATTACAGCTCAAACACACTTGAGAAATTTGAAAATTAAGCAAAAATTGATGCTCAATTTAAATGCCAAACCCAGAAGAACACTTTAGACGCCCAGAAAAATTGTATTTCAAAAAACACCCACCACAGAACACAATTGATCAAATTGAGTGCTCAAAATTGCTCTGATACCAATTGAAAGAGCCTAGATTAAGAAAATCGAAGCAATTTTGGATCTTGAACACTCTAAGTTGATCAATTTTGTAAAATAAAAAACATGCTCAAAGATGGAAAAACAGAGGGATAGAAAACTCAACTTTGAAGATCAAATTCTCTTCACCCGGTGGATGGTTTTCAACACGAACACTTCGTGGTCAACCGTTAGAGTCTTCCCTACTATCCTCAGGCCTTAGAACGGATTGTGGGATTCTAGGATGAGAGAATTTGGAAGAAAAGACCTCAAAGGTCACTAATTCGGGAATTTAGAATTTTCTGTAAAATTCTCTCAACATCCCTCAAATCATCGTTATATAAAGCTTCAAAAAGCTTCAATGGAGTGACAACTCAAGGGTGATGAGGATGCTTTGAGATGGAGGTGGCCAATTTTGGTGAATTTTGAAGATGATGAGGATTAGGCAACTTGTCAAGTTGATTTTCATGAAAATCTAATTATTTTTCATTTAATTTTAATTCAAAAATCAATATTAAATTGATTTTTAATTAAAATTAATATAATTAATTAAATAATTCAAAATTAATTTAATTAATTTTTAATTTAATTTAATATCAAATATTAAATTAAATAAATTGCCCGATCCCGATCGATTTTCCGAACATGAATCCTTATTCATGCTATAAATCGATCCGATATTTAAATCATATTTAAATATATCTACCTCTTATTAATCATAGTTTAATTCATAATTAAGCTATGATTCGTTAAATATATCACATATAATTAATGCTTTCTTCCAAACTCGAATTTGAACAATTCCAATTCTTTTCTCTCAAAATGTTATAAGGCTAAGTCCGAGCTAGTAAGGAGGACCTAATGGACCTACAAATCATGAGCTCCAACGATACGAGATTAACCGACCAAACTCTTTAGCTTAGCTAATCAACATTCGTTAACCACCGGGACAATCCACTAAAGTCCAGTGGCTGCATTCTGTCCACTCGATATATTTCTGTCCACTCGATATAACCATGATTAGTAAGTCGATCCTTCACTGGTCGTTCGTAATTACAGTTGGGTCAAAATTACCGTTTTACCTCTGTAATTACCTCTTGTTCCTTAAGTCCCACTGATCCTTTAATGAACAATTGGTTTGTGGTCCAACCAGCAAACCGAATCCTTCTCGGGTCAATGAGAGGGGTGGGTCCATTGTTCAAGACCCGAGTCGATGATTTAAGGAACAACCTCTCTACTAATCCCTAAAGCGGGTAGGAATGAATTCCATCTTGCAGAACTATGTTCCCAGCTATCTACCTGGTTTTATCCCTAAAATGGGAGGCTTATTGAGTCGGCAGTCTCGAGCCACTCTCACCCATGCAAATCTAAGGATAATCCGAATAAACAGGGGTTCATAGAACGCTCAGGATTAAGATCGAGTTACCTAGGTCAAAGTATGAATATAGTCAGTTTAGACAGTAAACGGAGTTATAAAGTCGAAGTGACTATTTTGCGGTCCAGTCTTATGCAAACTCATTGCATAGGGCGCCCCCACTCACATGTCTCCACATGAATGATTTAGGATCACATCATTTGTTCTCTACAAAGTGAGTCACGTCCATAGTGTCCCAGGATAAGGTACCCACTCACATGTCTCCACATGAACGATTTAGGATCACATCATTTGTTCTCTACAAAGTGGGTCGCGTCCATACTGTTTTGGCTATAACTTGAACTTGATCCACTTTTATGTCACACATAAAGTTCAAGTATTCATCCTATAGCCAAGGGTTCTTTATTGGATTAAGGTTACACAATATACGATAGTCAATAACAACTTTATTGCAAAATAGAATATACATTCAGTTTACAAAACCACGAGTTTTAGGACATAAAACCCAACAAAAATGTTGGTCCGATATTCGATGCAGAATTCCAATAGGGGTTTATTACCCTTTAGGCATGAAGTTTATCTGTCTAAGGAACAATGTCCTAAGACACCTCAAGAGGTTGAGGATATGAGACGTATTCCTTATGCCTCTACAAGAGGTAGCTTAATGTATGTTATGTTGTGCACGAGGCCAAACATTTGTTATGCAGTGGGAATAGTCAGTAGGTACCAATCCAAGACCCTGGACTGCAGTTAAAAATATCCTCAAGTATCTTAGGAGAACGAGGGTACTATACGCTTGTGTAAGGAATTAAGGATTTGATCCTTACTGGATATGCTGATTCTGATTTTCAGACCGATAAGGATTTTAGGAAATCCACATCGGGATCAGTTTTCACCCTTAACGGGGGAGCTATAGTGTGGCGAAACATCAAGCAAGGATGCATCGCTGACTCTACAATGGAGGCAGAGTACGTCGCTGCTTGTGAAGCAACTAAAGAGACTGTTTGGCTAAGGAAATTCCTTACTGATTTGGAAGTTCACATCACCTTATACTGTGACAACAGTGGTGCGGTAGCCAATTCGAAGGAACCTTGCAGCCACAAGCGAGGCAAACACATTGAGAGGAAGTATCACTTGATACGAGAAATAGTGCAACAAGGAGATGTGACAGTCACAAAGGTCGCTTCGGAGCACAACATTGTTGATCCGATTACAAAAACTCTCACGGCTAAAGTGTTCGAGGGTCATCTGGAAAGTCTAGATCTACGAGATATGTACATAGGTTAATCTAGGACAAGTGGGAGATATGTAATGGGTATATTGATGCCTTAATTTATTGTATTTTGTATCTCTATAACCATTATTTTAGATTGTAATGTACCCCACTAGAGTTTTAGTTCAAGTGGGAGTTTGTTGGGGTTTGTGCCCTATAACTCGTAGTTTGTAATTTTTCTTCTAATTATTGTAATAAGGAGTTATTATTTTTCAATAAAGCGTTATTGTTCATTAATTACAGTATTGCCCTTTTATTAACCCTAAATCCAATAAACTAACATCTAAGGTTGTAAAATGTCTCTTGAATTGAATGTAGTGTACATATAAAGGATGTCAGTTTTAGATACAACCTAAAGGGTCTATAGTAAGGGAATAAGGTTTGGGTACCTTACCCTGGTAATACTATGGATATAACCCACTTTGTATTTGATACAAACACAGTGATCCTAGCGTGTTCGTGTAGCGACATGTGAGTGGAGATATCCTATGTGATGAGATCGCATAAGATCGAACCGTGAAATAGTAACCGCTAGATGTAACTCCGTTGACTAGTTAGGTTTCTATTTCACCAGGATGACCTAGGCAACTTGATCTCAATCCTGAGTAGGTTACGAACTCCTGTTTGCGAGGGATTGTCCTTTGACTAGTATGGGTGAGAGTGACCAGATTCGCCGACTAATATGCCTACCTTCTTGGGGACAAGATCGAGTGAGCGGTTGGGGACTTAACTTAGCAAGATGGAATTCACTTCTTCCCGCCTATTAGGGTAAGTAGATGAATGTTCCCTTGAGTGGTGTCTCTAGGACTTGAACAAAGGGCCCGACCCTCTCATTGGGCCGAGAGGGACTTCTATTTTTTGGCAGGACCACAAATAAATTGTTCATTAGAAGAACACTGGTACTTAAGGTAAAAGATGTAACCTAGGGGTAAAATGGTAATTTGACCCAATTTGTGTTACAAACATTCGTGAAGGATTTACTTGTTGTTATTGGTCAATATCCGTGGACACAGAAATATATCTGCAGTGAGAAGAGTGCAGCTGCGGGACTTTAGTGGAGTGTTCCTACAGTTAACGAATGTTGATTAGGAGGTTAATGAGATTAACCGAATAATCTCGTATCGTTCGAGCTTCTGATTTGTAGGTCCATTAGGTCCACCTTCTAGCTTGTAAAGGGTTCTTAGATCGTTTGAATTTGTAATGTTCAAATTCAATTAGGGAATAAATTTAATGTATATAGATACGTTATAATATAAAGTATGGAACTTTATATTATAAATTTAATGTGAATATGATTCATCTTAAATTATATGAAAGAATTAAATATTTGAAAGAGTTCAAATATTAATTTAAATGTGAATGAGATTCATATTTAGAACTGTAGGTTAAAATTTAATGTGCATGTGATGTACATTAAAACTATAGGTTAAAAAGGGAAGTTGATTAAATGAGATTTAATCATAAATATATAACTCAAATATAAAATATTTGATTAATTGATTTAAGAATCAATTAATTGTTTTAATTAAATAAAGTTATATATATATAATTAAATTAGTTTAATTATATTAATTAATTTGATTAATTGATTAAATAAATAAATAAATAAAGG
This sequence comes from Trichosanthes cucumerina, assembly GCA_036507285.1. Taxonomy (NCBI): domain Eukaryota; kingdom Viridiplantae; phylum Streptophyta; class Magnoliopsida; order Cucurbitales; family Cucurbitaceae; genus Trichosanthes; species Trichosanthes cucumerina. The sequence continues at coordinate 29,913,675 of CM071839.1, forward strand.
GGAACGTGCCAAAGTGACACGTTCCCCACGTCTATCCCTTCTCCACATCGATAGGGAGTGAGGAAGTTCCCTTCTGGCTTTATCTTCTCACTATGAGAAGAACATCGTTGATCGATCGTTTTGTTTTTGTGCAACCAAAGTAAAAAATTCTCTGTCAACAAAATTCTCTTCTCCTTCCCTTCCAATTGTTGGATCCCTTCCCACAAAAGGTAGATCTAAGTAGAACTCAGAGATATAGAGTGTTTTCACTGATGGTGTTGTCCTGTTGAAAATGTAGAAACAGAGAACTTTTGTTGTTGTTGTGTTGCTTTGCAATTGGAGTAAGGAGTTGCTGATTGTAAAAATAAGTCGGCAGAAGTAATTTCTTACATGGGGTTTCTAAAATAAACTATCAAAACCTTAACAATAACTTTCTAAGTCTTGTGCTAGAACTCTAAACTGTACTTCTTTCGCGACTATGACTTGATCATTCGTTTGAAAACATTTTAAAAAAGTAAAAATGAGTACAAAAATACTCAATAAGTAATTTCAACATCAAGTTCAGAAATTCATTTTCTTCAAAATAAAACATAGAAATTCAATTTAACAAATCTTTTCAATTGTGAAAAGTCAAATATTCATTTGGTCATTTCTTTCAAAACAATCGTAAACTGAATAAAAATATCCTTGTAAAATTTTTAATACAACTATCAAAATTTTCAGTTAAACAACCAATGCTTTTAAAACAAACAAAAGAAAAATATTTCAATCAAATGAGTTTTTAAAATCAAACTTTTTAATTGAACAAAAATTTCATTTGACTAAAACTTTCAAAGGTCAGAATTTTCAATTCCAACAATATTTTCAATCAATCAGACCCTTCAATTCAAAAGGTACTTTCAATCGATCAATATTTTCAATTCAAATGTTACTTTCAATCAATCAATACTTTCAAATATCATACTAGAAAGATGCATTATTTGGGTAGATAACACCAATCAATCATTTAGAACATTTAATCAGAATTGTCGATAAAAATTTAATCTCATTGTATTTTACTAATTTTATCGTGATGAGCTAAATTTCCTTAGGGATTCAAGTTTATGAATACCTTAGAGGAAAGATGTGAGCTCAAAAATAAAAACAATCTATCTAACACTTAAACTTAGTTTGTTTTTTGTTAGTTTATTTTTAGGTAAACCCTAGTCGGCCAACTAGTATTGCTTGTCAAGCTTAAACTTAAAACCAAAAGGGTGAAGGGAAACAGATGTTGCAAAAGAAATGGAGGAAAGACTTAGACATAAGTCCTGAAACTTTGACCTTAGACATAGGGCGAGACTCTAAAACTGCTAGAGTTGTGGCAGAAAACATCTAAGTTAGATTAGTCATAGTCATATAGGTTTAATCACTCAAGCTCCTAAAGATACTTCATAGAAGATCGAATGGAAGTTGAATTTGGTTTACTTAGTTCTTGTGTTAGTTATAATTTCAATTGCATTCTAGTTGCATTATCTTTTCAAAGGGACATAAACATTCTTGAATTCCTTTACATTTCCATTACTTTTAAACACTTTTCTTTGACCCAAAAACACCACAAAACTTTTTTTATTACCCGCAGTTACCTTTCACTACAATTTGTCAACGATTTGTATTTTCATAATATAGGTTTATTAAAATCATTCCCTTAGGTATGATACTTTGGAATACTCCAGTTTCTTATTACTTCGATTACGTGCACTTGTGTATAGCATACCACTGATCATAAATCCATGATCTTTTTCTTATCTAGCCAATGTGGGACTGTGGTCGCACTCCCAACAATCCTCCCCTCCAACAAAGTACCAATCAAGTCTCCCCTCAAATAGTCATTTATTCGTCTAGCTCTTGGCCAACTCTCTTTAGCAGAGCACACTGTCAATCCAAGCTAACTCCTTTAGTTGAGCACACAACCTAATCTGATAGAGCTCAACCATGACTATGCCTTTGAGGCTTGCCTCATTTGTTCGGCACCCGAAGTTTCTACCAACCACGACTCAGTGGCATGACTTTGATACCACTTGTTAGGGGCGACCCTCTACATATCTCCACATTGGTATGATATTGTCCAGTTTGGGCATAAGCTGTAACGCCCAATACATACATACATACATACATACATACATACATACATACATACATATATATATATATTCCCTTTATTAATTTTCTAAAACCTTTTTGTATTAGGATTTTATCTTCTTTTTAAATTAGGAGATAAATCTTTGATGTAGTGCACGTATGCCCAAAAATTATTACAAATTAATTACAACACACCTTACAATATGCAAGTGTACATAGTCTTATTGCATCAAGTAATAAGTATAAGAGTATTGTCTCCACAGGGACTAAATGTGATTCTTATTCAAGTTTGGGTCTTTTATAGTGAATTTAAAGGTAACTAAAAAGAAACGAAAATGATAGAGTTGGTTTTTGGACAATGAATTTAAATGAAAGAAAGTATATGTAATGTAAAGTAAAGAAAGCAAGTAAATGAAAGGAATAAAAGAAAGCGAGTAAAGAAAAGTGGTAAATGAAAGCAAGTAAAGAAAGCAAGATGAATGACAAGGAAAGTAAAGGAAAGCAAGTAAATGACAAGAAATAAGTATTCACATGGTGGGGATGCTTGGGTCCATTTTTAATACAAGTTGGCACAAATGAAAGAACTTTTGTGTTACTAAATGTTTCCCATTAAGCTTTTGTAAACCTCTTAATATCATAGCAAGTGTTTATAGTAGTTTTTCCCATAACTTACCTAAATTTTCTACAAGTAAAATCCCATTTAAAATGCCTCATAACCTGCTTGCTAGTATTCTAGGTGAGAGATCATCCTCAATCTTCCCTTTTTCGACACAAGATTGCTCTTAGTGCTTTATCTTAGAATGGAGATGGTAATTTAGTTTCTTCTTCTTTCCAAAAGAAAGAAACAAGATGGAAATTAAATTGGCCAAATCTAATCCCAGTATTAATTAATTAAAATAATCAATCTTCCAACATCAAGAGACATACATACACTCAAACAACAACCAAATAACTTCATAAGGTCTTTTAACATGAAAGTGCATATTCTTTACAAATTAGATGATAGAAATGAAGCATATTACAGCTAGAAGCTCTCTGCTACAGGAAATCGTACAAGAGAGGAAAGGCTTCAAGATAGAAAGTGTAATCTATGATAAAATAAATCAATACAAAGAATTCTCTAAGTAAGAACTCCCTTTGTGATTAAGCTTCTAGCCCACACTTCTCCTCCTTGATCTTCCTTCTTGATCTTCTTCCTTGTAGAACCAAGCCTTAGTCGAAAATGATACCCAAATGTCTCCCACACTTCAAATGATAGAATACAATGCTTTTATAGGCTCTAAATAAACCTTAACTGAGGTTGAGTGAACCATAACCAAAGCCAACACTTCTAACTAGAGTTAGGTGTGGTAAATAAATCAATCACGTGCTCAATTTGAGAAAATCTCGTGCAGGTGCTACAGTAACTGTCAAATACTGCATTTCAGATTGTTGAAGCAAAGTTTTCTAGAACAGCTTTTAGCTTCTCCAAAGCTTCTCTTTTTAACTTTCTTCTTCGTAAACAAGCAAAATAGCTGAATTAAGGCAAAAAAGGTCATTATTTCAGTCATTGCTAATGCTAAGCTCAAGGAATGATCAAAATATAAGCAACATGCAAAATTTAGGAAGAGAAAAGGCTAAAAGGCAACACATTAAGCATAATAATGCAAAGTTTAGTAGCAAGAATAGAGATAAATAACTTTTTGTTGAAGAGTTATCAAACCCCCAAACTTAAACTACTCATTGTCCTCAATGAGTGCTAGCTCCTTAAGAAAAATGATAAACTTTTCTCAACTCTAACATCACAAATCTAAATTAGCGAAATGCACAAAATAGTTTTTCATGCTTTCTTTGAGTAGCTTTCAAAGGATTCAACAAGATAGATACACTTTCTCATAGGCTTTCGATGAAAACCCAACCAAGCTTTAACACTCCTTTTAGAATTTCAATCAACTAGACTTTCAATCCTCCATCCCGTAGCAACTCTCCTTGCACAAGGCATTACTCAAAAGTTTACTTTGTTTCCAAATTTTTGATCATTTTTCACTTTAAAGCTATAAGTTAATGTTATCTTCAATTCCTTAAAGTTCTCAAAAGGGAAAAACTCTTCCATAGTTCTTAGCATGGTCTCATTGGTGATACAACACAACTAAGCAAAGGAGAAGTTCAATTCTCTAAGGTTTTTTGTTCAATTTTTTTAAACTTCCCATAGTTCTTAGAATGGTCACATTGGTGATGCAACACACCTAAGCAAAGGAGAAGTAGAGTTTTTGACCAAACACCTTCAATTTAAGTGACGACACGTGGAGTGAAGTGCACCTAACAATGAGCACAAGGCTAAAACTCTCACTTTAACTTATTAACCTAATAGAACTTTATGGAATTGAGGATTTTAATTTTATTGATTTTTCATAGCTTTTCATTCTTTTTCTTTCAACAAATTTTCTTTCTTGAAGGCTTCCTCACCCTCCAACTTAAAATCTCAATGTCCTCATTGAGGTAAGTGGTTGGCATAAAAGATAAACCCCAAAACTTAAAAAATTATCATTAATGACAAAGAAGCAAACTTTGGAGTATTATGAATTTTTTAGGTTGCCTAGAATGTCATGACTACTAGCTTCTAAACTTTGCTAAATGAGTTGTTAAGTCTTATTTAGCTTGTAGCACATTAAGCATGTAGTATCTGGCTTGGATTTCTTATAAGAAAGCTCAAAACAAACAAAATAAAAACACATGTTGATTTCGCCCTTGACAGGAAAAAAAACAGCAACAAATTTTTTCTTTTTCATTCATAACAACAAGCATTACATGACCAAAACTTTATTCTAATCCATCAAACTTCAACAACATTCATTTGACTCCATCACAACAGGAAGATAGACTTAAAAATAGCACAATAAACTCAAAATAACAACACCAAACACAAGGAAATATAACCAACAACAAGCATAATAAAAGCAGAAAAATAGCCATAATGAAACAAGATCTCCCCTTGAATTCGGCCTTGCTAAGCATCTCCTTCGTCTCCAAGCAAATCATCATCCTCTCCCACGTTGTCTTCAGCATCCGAAGTGTCACACCCCCCTCACGTACTACCTGCTAACTTAGCCCGAAAGACAGCGTGAAGCCAACATACATTGTTTACCTCTTAACAATACTTGTTGACCCTGTTTAACCTGATAAACATACTATACTTGCATATGGAACACATTAAACATAAAACAACGGAAACTAGACAACTACTAAACCTACGTAAGAAGAAACTCTTCTTAACTCTCTCTTGAAACTAGAACGGGTAAGAGCATCACAACCAAAAACATACCAAACCATGGTTTATACAACCACAACCTCTAATGCACACACAACATAATTACATAGTCCCCTCTACTATAAACTACAACACATATGAACTTTCTATACAACTCCACCCAAGTACAAAATATCAAAACTCGTGGAGCTTTCAGTAGACTATAGTAGGATGTCAGGCATCGGGAGCTCGATCTCTACCTGAAAAGTTTGAAAACACTGAAAGAATGAGCTATGAAGCTCAGTGAGTGACTGAGTTTAAAATCTATAACTCGTAAATCATATCACCTGGCAACCTATGAGCATAAGCATCTGTAACCAAGCGTTAAAAGTAAACGTGTAATCATAATAGCTTTTTCAGAAATCCAGCAAGTATGACATTAAAATCTCGTAAGGCATATCGATATTAATAACCTTTATAAAAACATATAACAATCCACACTGTGTAGGGCACACCCAGTACAACCACGTTTACTCTACGATGTAGTGGGGCCTGTCCAACACTCCCATCGTCTTTGTCGTAGTGGAGCTCACCCAGTACTCACGACAACATTGTTGTCACGGAGTACACTCAACGTCGACAACAGAAAATGACCTGTGTGTACACGGTACTATACAGCCTTGGACTCAACGTCTCAGTCATTTATTCATTCGAGTCTCAGAAAAACACATAAGAAAATACTTGAACATGTCTACTTATCATTTCTTTCGTAAAACTGAAGCTTACTCAGCTTGTTCATAAAACTGGAAATCATTAAATAATACTTGCTAGTACATGCTTGCTTGAAATCTTAACGTTTTCACTAAATTTCGGTAATCAATAAACATATGCTCACATATAGATTTCATCGGGAAATCTAGGCTCACAACGAGCACTTAAAATCATTTCTAGGGAAACATGAATACTCATAAATATGTGTTCAAAGGAAAACAATAAGCATTGAACCAATTCATTCTAGCAAAATCTTGTATTTTCATAAGCATAATACAAGCATATAAATCGTTCTCGAAGTTTGTTTTGCCACTCACAGCGTTAGATCTAGAACCTTGGCCCGTACACTCGACCTATTTCCTCTTGGCCTGTCAAACAAACCAAATCCAAGTATTAGAACCTCGAGCTCATAAATTTCAATCTTAAAATCACAAAAATCATTCTATCAATTTTCCAGCACTTTACAGATTTCATGCTCTGATTTCACACAATCATAACTTCTTCATTACTTAGCCAAAAAGGATGTACTTTATACCAAACTCTTCCTTTTTGAACCCTCTAAAAATCATATGATGAACGGAAATTGAAATTCCCAACGGATTCATTCGAAAATACCTCGAAAGTTGTCTCCTTAAAAAGTAAACTTCTGCTATTTCCATATTTGATTTCCTGTTGCACCTAAACTTGACCTGAAATTTAAAACATGCTCCATTCGTTGTCTACTCACGAGTTCTTCATGAAAGTTATGGGAAATTTCATAAGATTTCCATCCATACAACTTACAGCTTCTAATTCGAATCCTACTGATCAGCACGACCCAAAAACCAGAGGCTTCTCGGATTTGACAGCAAAATTCTCTCCTCTGCCTTCCTCTTCACAAATCAGTAACTTAAGATCCGAATTTGCTCAAGCTTCCTTCACGAATTTTGTTCAAATATGAGTTAGATTTCAAGAAAAACAAACCTCACCTCTTGCCTTTTCTTGTGGAGCTCGAAATGATCAAGAAATCAGAACAGGGCTGAATTGATTACCTTGTTGCTATACTAACTTGCTTTGAGTTCTCTTCATTTCTTCTGCAACTTCAACTCCAAAATTCGCCTTCTTCCTCTTCCTTCGTCCTTCTCCCACGAAACCCTCTGTTTTTTTTTTTTATAAAATGAGAAGGAAATGGAAAGAAAATGAGTTATTTAAAAGAATAGACAGTGGAGGGTCCCATTTGACCTTTCTTTTCCTTTTCTTTTCTTTTTTTTTTTTTAGTTTCCATTCCAACACTTCTTTTTTCTTTCCTTCTTTTTTTTTAAACAAAACATACCAAATATAATAGACATTTCCTTTCTTCTTTCCTTTTGTTTTTTTTTTAAGGAAATTTCAAAGAAAGATCTCGGGTTTACAACTTACCTCCCCCTTAAGAAATTTCGTCCTCGAAATTTAGTAGTCCCTAAGTGAAAATTGTTGGATACTTCTTCCTCATTTCGTCCTCTAACTCCCATGTTGTCTCCTACACTCCGTGATGTTTCCAACGAACCTTCACGAGTGGGATCGTCTTGTTTCTCAAAACTTGTTCTTTTCTGTCGAGGATTTGAACTACATCCTCTATGTAACTCATGTCTTCTTTCAGCTCAACTGGTTGGCTTGCAACACATGTGTCGGATCTGGAATATACTTCCTTAACATGGACACATGAAAAACATCATGTACTCGATATAGTTCTGCTGGCAACTCAATTCTGTAGGCTGCTGACCCAACTCGTTCCACTATCTTATAAGGACCAAGATACCTAGGACTCAGCTTACCTTTCTTGCCAAACCGAAGGACACCTCTCCACGGAGATAACTTCAAGAAAACTTGATCTCCGACCTGGAATTCCAAGTCCTTTCGTCGCTTATCTGCGTAACTCTTCTGACGATCCTTTGCTACCTTCAAATTCTCCCTGATTACCTTAATATTGTCCGTAGTAACTTGTACCAGCTCAGGACCAATTACCTTTCGCTCTCCTACCTCGTTCCATCATACAGGCGTTCTACAAGGTCTTCCATATAGAGCCTCAAATGGTGCCATGCCAATACTCGACTGATAGCTGTTATTGTAAGTGAACTCCATAAGTGATAAGTGTGTATCCCAACTTCCCTTAAATTGAAGGACACATGCTCTCAACATGTCCTCTAAGATCTGGATGGTCCTCTCTGACTGACCATTTGTCTGAGGATGGAATGTTGTACTAAAATTCACTTTTGTCCCCATATCTTTTTGTAAGCTAGGTCAAAACTTAGAAGTAAATCTCGGATCCCTATCTGAAACTATGGATACTGGCACTCTGTATTGACTCACAATTCTGTCGACGTATAGCTTAGCAAGTTGATCAAGTGTAGACGTCGCTTTAATCGGTATAAATCGTGTTGTCTTAGTGAGTCTATCCACTATTACCCAAATACCATCATGTCCACTTGAAGTACGTGGTAACCCAAACAGAAAATCCATAGTGATATGCTCCCATTTCCATTCCGACACTGGCAGTGGGTTAAGGAGTCCTCCTGGCCTCTGTCTAACTAGGTTAACCTGTTGGCAGATCAAATATCTATCAACATAGTCAGCTATCTCCTGCTTCATCCCAGACCACCAATAAGTCCCCTTCAATGTTTTGTGCATCTTGGTGCTTCCTGGATGCATAGCGTAAGCTGAATTGTGAGCTTCCTCTAAATAACATCTTTAAGCTCACTAAAACTTGGAACGCATAGTCTTCCCTGCCTCTCTATGGCTCCGTCTGATCTCATTTTAAATTCTACTTTTGGGCCCTGTTTGGACTTTCCAAACATTTTCTGCAGGTTACTATCCTCTGGCTATCTTCTCACAATCTCTGCTACGAGCGAAGACCTGACTTGGAATTGAGCTAAGAGGCCCCCTGAATTCTCTGCAGTCACAACTGCCTTAGAATCCCTTAGAGTACATAAAAAGGTTGCTCGAATACCACACAAGGCGTCCTTAGGAAGTCTTGACTTCCTGCTTAATGCATCTGCTACCACGTTTACCTTACCTGGATGGTATTCTATGGTACAATCATAATCTTTAATCAGTTCTAACCATCTTCTCTGTCTCATATTCAACTCCCTCTGATCAAAGATACATTTCAGACTCTTATTATCTGTGTAAATGTGACATCTTTCACCAAACAAGTAATGCCTCCAAATTTTTAATGCTAAAACAACTGCTGCTAGCTCAAGATCGTGGGTAGGGTAATTACACTCGTGCTTTTTCAATTGCCTTGACGCATAAGCTATTACTTTTCCTTCTTGCATGAGCACACACCCTAATCCTTGCCTCGAAGCATCATAGTAAATCACATACTCTTTCCCCGCTTCAAGAAGTGTTAGAATATGTGCTGTAACTAATCTATTTTTCAGCTCCTGAAAACTCTGTTCACACTTATCTGACCATTCAAACTTAGCGTTCATCCTTGTTAAAGTTGTTAAGGGTAATGCTAATCGTGAGAAATCCTCAACAAATCGTCTGTAGTATGCTGCCAAGCCTAGGAAACTACGTACCTCTGTCGCACTAGTTGGTCTCTCCCAGTTGACCACAACTTTCACTTTATGCGGATCACAACTAACTCCATTTGCTGAAACAACATGCCCCAAAAACACTACCTGATTCAACCAAAACTCACATTTGGTGAATTTAGCGTACAACTGTTTATCACGTAGTGTTTGCAGAATAATCCTTAAATGTTTCTCATGGGCTTTCCTGTCAACCGAATAAACTAGTATGTCATCAATGAATACTATCACAAACTGATCCAAATATTGGTGGAAAATCCTGTTCACGAGGTCCATGAAAACTGTTGGTGCATTTGTTAAACCGAAAGACATTACTAAAAACTCAAAATGCCCGTACCTCGTTCTGAATGTTGTCTTAGGAATATCTGTTTCCCTTATCTTTAACTGATGGTATCTTGATCTTAAATCAATCTTAGAAAACACTGATGCTCCTTGTAACTGGTCAAACAAGTCATCTATTCAAAGTAAAGGATACTTATTACGTATCGTGACCTTGTTTAACTGTCTATAATCAATGCATAATCTAAGGGTACCATCTTTCTTCTTTACAAATAACACTGGAGCTCCCCAAGGTGATACACTAGGTCTGATGTATCCCTTATCAACTAGTTCTTGTAACTGCATCTTCAGCTCTCTGAGCTCGCTTGGAGCCATTCTATACGGCGCTTGCGAAATAGGTGTTGTTTCTGGTAGCAATTCAATGATGAACTCAACTTCCCTATCAGGTGGCAACCCTGACGGATCTGCTGGAAAAACATCAAGAAATTCGTTCACAACAATAACATTTTCTAGTTTTAGCTTTTCCTCCTGCACCTCCACTACGTGTGCAAGAAACATCGTGCAACCTTTCCTCAACAACTTCTCAGCTTTTAATGCTGAAATCAGACTCGTAGGAATAATCTTCCTTTCACCTCTGAAAACAACTTCAGCCAACCCTAGTTTCCTAAAAACGACTTCTTTTCTATGGCAATCCATGGAAGCATAATGAGTAAATAAGAAATTCATCCCTAAGATTGCATCTAACACCTGCAACTCTAGTGGAAGAAGATCCACTAACATATTGAGACCTTCTACTAAGACCTCACAATTTCGCAACATAGCATCGACTAGTAAAGCATCACCAACTGGAGTGTATATAACTAACTTTTCAAATAAAGGCTCTAACTTTCTATTCAGCTTAGTTAGGAACATACTAGAAACAAAGGAATGCGTAGCACCTGGCTCTATTAAAACCCGTGCAGGTACAGTACAAATAGAAATCATACCAGTAATCACATCTGGTGCATCATCCGCTTCTTGCTGAGTCATAGCGTAGACCTTTCCCTGTTGCCTAGGTCTCCCTACAACCCTTTAGTCTAGCACCGCTGGTGCTCTCTCCTGCAGCTATTGGAACTCTCGGTTGCTCAACTGTCTGGGACCCAACTCCCTGGTCCCTCTGTGCGGCTGCTCTCAACTATGGACAAACCCTCTTGAAATGCCCTGGCTGTCCACACTGGTAACACACATCAACACCAACAAGACAGTGACCTCAATGATTCTTGCCACAATTTGCACATGGAGTTCTCCTTGTTGCATTGGCAACAACACTTGTACTGTCTGCGGTCTTGCTGCTGTTCTAGCAGGCTGACTAGGTGTTCTTTGACTCTGCCTCTGATAGGCACCACCCACATTCATCTGCCTCGATGCCTGGCCGCCAACTCAATTCTTAAACTTCTGACGACTTGAAACATTCACTCCAGGTGTGAATCTTCACTGCTCACGACCCCGAAAACTGCTCGTTGTTGAAGGCTCGGCTCCACTACTGATTGTGCCTCTGCTATACTCTGCTCAACATGTAGAGTAGTCTCTACCAGCTAGGAAAAATCAGTCCACTTAGCAATGGTTGTGACTGGGGTACGTATCTCAGGTCGTAATCCCCTTTCAAATCTTCGACACCTGTCACTCTCAGATGCCACAATCACATCAGCATACCGTGACAGCTCGGTATACCTTCTCTCGTACTCAGCCACTGAAAGTGACCCTTGCTTCAGTTCTAAAAATTCATCCCTCTTTGCCTCGCGGTACGTGCTAGGATAATACTTATCCTCGAATATGCTTCTGAAAGTTTGCCAATCTACAGTACGTGCATCACTGCGCCTAGCTAGTATTGACTTCCACCAACCCTCTGCTTCCTTTTCTAGTAGGAATGTGGCCAACTTGACTTTCTGTTGGGATTTATGCCCTAAAACTTGTGTAATTTTGATCAAAGAAATAAAGAGTTATTTGTTTTGATAGAATTACAGTCTTGCTCTATAAATCCAATAAACTAAGCTCCAAGGTTATAACATATATCTTGATACATCAGTGTAGTGGACACTATTTGGATTGTGTTCAAGAATATAACCTAAATGGTCTATGGTATAATAATAAGGTTGGAAACCTCATTCAGGTAACACCATGGATGCGGCCCACTTTGTAATTAGTACAAATGAGGTAATCCAACTCATTCATGTAGTTGACATGCGAGTGGGGGCATCCTATATAAAGAGTTCATACAAGACCAGACCGCAAATTGTTAGTCTAACCAGTGTAACACCGTTAACAGGATAAGACTAGTAATTTATAAATGATCATTAATGACTCGACCTTAATCCTGAGCAAGTTAAGAACTCCTGCTTATAGGGGTTTGTCCTTAGACTAGTATGGGTGAGAGTGGCCTGTAGCCGACTCAATAACCCTACCTTCTCAAGGACAGAACCTCGTAGGTAGCTGGGAACTTAACTGTGCAAGATGGAATTCACTCATTCCTACACTATGGAATTAGATAGGTTGTTCCCTTAAGAAATGACTCCAGGTCTTGAACAACGGGTCCCCGCCCTCTATGAGGGTATGAGTCTATGGTAGGACCGTAGACTTGTTGTTCATTAGAGGATCAGTGGTGCTTAAGGAGCAAAGAGGTAATCACAGGGGTCAAACGATAATTTGACCCAACCGTGATTACGAACAACCTGTGAAGGGTTGACTCATGGGTAATGATTATATCAGTGGAAACAATATAATCTATAGTGAGGAGAGTGAAGCTACAAGTCTATAGTGAAATGACTTATAGTTAGTGAATATTGATTAACTAGATCAAAGAGTTTGATCGGTTAATCTCATATCATTGGAGCTCACGAACTGTTGGTCCATTAGGTCCCTCCGTTGGCTCAACATGGTAATATTGAGGGTATAAAGTTAGGAATGAAATTGAAGTGTTCAATTTCATATATGAGATGTCATATCAATTATATGTGATATAATTGATAGAATATATCATTTTAATGTGAATTGGATTCACATATTAACTATATACTAAAGAGAGAATGAAAGAGGGATAGGATGATAATTTTCATCCCTATCCCCTTCTATATATAGTTGCATGAGATGTAACTAGGTTAAGATAATCCAAGCTCTTGTGTGTTGTTGGAAAGGTTCCACAAACACATTCTCTCACAAAAATATCTCATCTCACCTAAGGAGAACCCACATTCCTCCCTCACCTAGAGAACAACGGAGAAGATCCAGTGGTCGTGTCTTCATCCGTTCGTGTTCCAGTTGCTGAGATCGTGATCATGGGAGAAATAAGCACTTGAAGAAAAGTACTTCAAAGGTAACATTTCTTGCTGTCCAAATTCTGTTTTTATGTTTAATTTAGATTGTTTCGTTCTTGAATGTTATCATTGTAACTAAATTGAGAACGCGCGATTCACAATCGCTTCCGCTGCTGGACTCGATTCCCTTCACTTTTCGCTCCTCAAGGCAACTCATCATCAAAACATTTCTCAAGCTTATTCAACCAAACTTCGGCCTCAGCTGGATCTATGGAACCCTCAAACACTGTGGCTCCTAATTTCTTCAGACGTTCTATTCCATACGTTTTCTCTAGATCACTAGGTGTTGCTCTTTCTGGCCTGCCTACCTCCTGTGAGGAACTAGCATGCTGCTCATTTCTGACCTCAGTCTGAACTCTCGGGGCACTAGATACCCTCTCAGATTGGCCTTGGGTAGGATCCTGCATCCCGCCCTGATCCTGCTTGCATCGTCTGTTAGTACGTGGTGGCATGACTCCTATAACATATCAACATATTAGACATACTATGCATATCTAACTCAAATACACAGTACTAAACTTCTATTCACATTTTAGCCCTAACTAGACTTACCCTTATCCTCACTTGGACCATACTCTACTAGTTCTTTCTGAACAAACTCAATAACTTGTTATTACTCCTTAGTTTCTTCTTAGAGCTAATTTGCTCTATCTCATTCCCCATGGAGCTAACTGCTTTGATACCAAGTTGTCACATCCCCTCCCGTACTACCTGCTAACTTAGCCCGGAAGACGGCGTGAAGCCAACAAACATTGTTTACCTCTTAACAATACCTGTTGATCTTGTTTTACCTGATAAACATACTATACTTGCATATGGAACACTTTAAACATAAAATAGTGGAAACTAGACAACTACTAAACATATGCAAGGAGAAACTCTTCTTAACTCTCTCTTGAAACTAGAACGGGTAAAAGCATCACAACCAAAAACATACCAAACCATGGTTTATACAACCACAACCTCTAATGCACACACAACATAATTACATAGTCCCCTCGACTATAAACTACAACACATATGAACTTTCTATACAACTCCACCCACGTACAGAATATCAAAACTCGTGGAGCTTTCAGTAGACTATAGCAGGATGTCAGGCACCGAGAGCTCGATCTCTACCTGAAAAGTTTGAAAACACTGAAAGAATGAGTTATGAAGCTCGTAAATCATATCACCTGGCAACCTATGAGCATAAGCATCTGTAACCAACCGTTAAAAGTAAACGTGTAATCATAATAGCTTTTTAAGAAATCCAGCAAGTATGACATTAAAATCTCGTAAGGCATATCGATATTAATAACCCTTATAAAAACATATAACAATCCACGATGTGCAGGACACGCCCAGTACAACCACGTTTACTCTACGATGTAGCGGGGCCCGCCCAGCACTCTCATCGTCTTTGTCGTAGTGGGGCTCGCCCAACACTCACGACAACATTGTTGTCACGGAGTACACTCAATGTCGACAACAGAAAGTGACCTATGTGCACACGGTACTATACAACATCGGGCTCAATGTCTCAGTCATTTATTCATTCGAGTCTCAGAAAAACACATAAGAAAATACTTGAACATGTCTACTTATCATTTCTTTTGTAAAACTCAAGCTTACCCAGCTTGTTCATAAAACAGGAAATCTTTAAATAATACTTGCTAGTACATGCTTGCTTGAAATCTTAGCATTTTCACTAAATTTTAGTAATCAATAAACATATGCTCACATATGGATTTCATCGGGAAATCTAGGCTCACAACGAGCACTGAAAATGATTTCTAGGAAAACATGAATACTCATAAATATGTGTTCAAAGGAAAACAATAAGCATTGAACCAATTCATTCTAGCAAAATCTTGTATTTTCATAAGCATAATACAAGCATATAAATCGTTCTCGAAGTTTGTTTTGTCACTCACAGCGTTAGATCTAGAACCTTGGCCCATACACTCGACATACTATTGGCCGTCAAACAAACCAAATCCAAATATTAGAACCTCGAGCTCATAAATTTCAATCTTAAAATCACAAAAACCATTCTATCAATTTTCCAGCACTTTACAAATTTCATGCCTTGATTTCACACAATCATAACTTCTTCATTACTTAGCAAAAAAGAATGTACTTTATACCAATCTCTTTCTTTTTAAACCCTCTAAAACAAATATGAAGAAATGAAATTGAAATTCCCAACGGATTCGTTCGAAAATACCTCGAATGTTGTCTCCTTAAAAAGTAAACTTCTGCTATTTCCAGATTCGATTTCCTGCTGCACCCCAAACCTGACCTGAAATTTAAAACATCCTCCAGTCGTTTTCTACTCACGAGTTCTTCATGACAGTTATAGGAATTTCATAAGCTTTCCATCCATACCACTTACAGCTTCTGATTCGAATCCTACTGATCAGCACGACCCAAAAACAAGAGGCTTCTCGGATTTGACAGCAAAATTCTCTCCTCTGCCTTCTTCTTCACAAATCATTAACTTAAAATCCGAATTTGCTCAAGCTTCCTTCACGAATTTTGTTCAAATATGAGTTAGCGTTCAAGAAAAAACAACCTCACCTCTTGCCTTTTCTTGTGGAGCTCGAAATGATCAAGAAATCAGAACAGGGCTGAATTGATTACCTTGCTGCTATACTAACTTGCTTTGAGTTCTCTTCCTTTCTTGTGCAACTTCAACTCCAAAATTCGCTTTCTTCCTCTTCCTTCGTCCTTCTCCCATGAAACCATCCTGTTTTTTTTTTTGATAAAATGAGAAGGAAATGGAAAGAAAATGAGTTATTTAAAAGAATAGACGGTGGAGGGTCCCATTTGACCTTTCTTTTCCTTTCCTTTTCTTTTTTTTTTTTTACTTTCCATTCCAGCACTTCCTTTTTATTTCCTTCTGTTTTTTAAACAAAACATACTAAATATAATAGACATTTCATTTCTTCTTTTCTTTTGTTTTTTTTTGTAAGAAAATTTCAAAGAAAGATCTCGAGTTTACACGAAGGGATCCACGACTGCAAAACGGTGCGACAAAATTCTGGAAACTCCAGATATGGATGTGTGAAATTGGCGTGCATGGCTTCTTTTAAAGAAAATTCGCTTTGGTTGGCATAACCCCAAGAACATCTAGATTGAGAGCTTGAATGGTTCATCATGCTTAACATCGTGGTGCTTTGCTCAATGAGTTGATCAATGCCCACGACAAGTCTCATTCCTCTCCTAGATCCGCCTTGAATTTGAGGGTCCACAAAAACACTAAGGGTTCCCGTAGGATAAAGTTGTTCCTCCCAAGGATAATAAGGTACTCTACAATGTAGAGACAAAGAGGTGATCAAGTTAGGGAAATAAATCTTGCCAACATTCTTCCACCAACACTCCATGATTTGCCAAGCTATGAGGCTTCCCACATCAATCTTCAATTCCGAGAGGACGACATAGATGAGGAGGACTCTATCTCGTGAAACCGTCGAGTCATGTGTCGTAAGTAAAGTGCACAATTTGATGAAGGAGAGCCATATGTAAGCCTCGGGTGTAAGGTAAGATGCTAACATAGTTCTTACTTTGGTGCGAGTAACTCTCCATTCAATTCCTTCCACTCCAACTACACTTAAGGCTGAATTGAGGTGTGCTTCGCTTGGTGCCACAAACATCTCATTAAAGGTCTCATATGTGCAACTTTGGGTGTTCAACATGACATTAGTAGACCCCGCGCTGAAATCAACATGCACTCCACGAACAATGGATGATTGGTCACATGACATGTATATATTGGCATAGAATTCCCTTGCTATGTAGGGAATAACTCCATCCGACTCTTTGCAGAAAGTTTCTCATCCTAAGTTATGGATGTTCTTGGCTAAGAAAGGTGGCAACGAGTAGAGGGATGAAGGAAAACCTTTTTCCATCAACAAGGGTCTAGCCGATAGTTCTTCAAACTTGGCTCGGGCCCTATCATTGAGAAATTAGTTCGGGATGAATTGATCTTCCTCCTCATCCTTTTGCTCGGCCTCTACCACATTTTCTTTCCCTTTGGCTTTGGATTTCCTACCTTCTTTCTTGGATGAAAGTGATGATGGAGATCTTATCTCCTTGAGCAGCGGAAACGTGTTTGGGATCGTAATTTGCTTGATTGTTTTAATTGAAACAAAAAACAATACATTGACAAAAACATACAGAATAAACACGCCCTTTAATCTAATTAAACATGGAGGCTTACATGCAAACATGCTTAGTTTAACAATTAAACTAAAAAGAATAGGAATGATTACCTTTATAGACTTTCCTCAGCAACTTGTTGCTCCAAAGGTTGTACACCAACTCAACTTCTCTGTTTTCCAGCAGGACACCACCAACAGAGAACACCTTCTATATCTCTGGGTTTTTAGATCTTCCTTGGTGGGAAGGATTCCAACAATTGGAAGTTTTGAGAATTAGAGAGTGAGAGAGAGAATTCCAGAAAGTTGCAATCCTTCAATTGCAAAAATTGATCGATAAAAAATCCACACCGATCCATCAACCCTCTTCTCTCTGTTAAACTATCGATAGGGAGAAGAAGAGGGGTAGTGGGAACGTGTCTGGAAGACACGTTCCCTTATTTTATTATTAAAATAATAATAATAATAAAATAACAATTAAATTAAATTTAATTAATAATTTAAATGACATTTAAATAAAACAAATTAAATATCATGTATTTAATTTGGATTAAATCACATTTAATCAATATATCCCTCTAACCTACAGTTTTAATGTACATCCAGTGCACATTAAATTTTAACCTATAGTTTTCAAATATGAATCACATTCGCATTTGAATTTAATATTTGAACTCTTTCAAATATTTAATTCTCTCACATAATTTAATATGAATCATATTCACATTAAATTTATAATATATAGTTCCAAAACTATATATTATATCGTATCCATATACATTAAATATATTCCCTAATGAATTTGAACATTTCAAATTCAAATTATCTAAGAACCCTTTACGAGCTAAAAGGTGGACCTAATGGACCTACAGATCAGAAGCTCCAACGATACGAGATTGTTCGGTTAATCTCATTAACCTCCTAATCAACATTCGTTAAGCTGCGGGAACACTCCACTAAAGTCCCGCATTTGCACTCTCTTCACCGCTGAGATATAATTACGCGGTCCACGAATATTGACCAATAATGACAAGTCAATCCTTCACGAATGTTCGTAACACTAGCTGGGTCAAATTACCGTTTTACCCCTGGTTTACATCTTGTGCCTTAAGTACAAGTGCTCCTCTAATGAACAATTTGTTTGTGGTCCTACCAACAAACCGAGTCCCTCTCGGGCTAATGAGAGGGTCAGGCCCTTTGTTCAAGTCCCGGAGACACCACTTAAGGAAACATTCCTCTACTTACCCTAGTAGGCGGGAAAAAGTGAATTCCATCTTGCTAAGTTAAGTTCCCAGCCGCTCACTCGGTCTTGTCCCCCAAGAAGGTAGGCATATTGAGTCGGCGAATCTGGCCACTCTCACCCATACTAGTCAAAGGACAATCCCTCGCAAACAGGAGTTCGTAACCTGCTCAGGATTGAGATCAAGTTGCCTAGGTCATCCTAGTGAAATAGAAACCTAACTAGTCAACGGAGTTACAGCTAGAGGTTACTTTTTCGTAGTTCGGTCTTATGAATCTCATTACATAGGATATCCTCACTCACATGTCATCTACACGAACACGTTAGGATCACAGTGTTTGTATCAAATACAAAGTGGGCCACATCCATAGTTTTACCAGGGTAAGGTACCCAAACCTTATCCCCTAACTATAGACCGTTTAGGTTGTATCTCAAACTGAGATCCTTTATATGTACATTACATTCAGTTAAAGATTCATTTAACAGCCTTGGATGTTTAGTTTATTGGATTTAGGGTTTAAATAAAGGCAAACTCGTAGATAACGAACAATAACTCTTTATTGAAATAATAACACTTTATTACATTAATTAGAACATAATTACAAACTACGAGTTTTAGGGCATAAATCCCAACATGTGAAACTAATGGAACTTGAACTTCAACTTACTCCTCCTCGGGTTGTTTCTTCCCTTTGCCCTTTTTCTTCCCCAGAATGAGAAGGTGCAAATGCAACTTCAAACACTTGTTGCTCAGTGTCTTCCCGATATTGACCTTCTTTTCCTTTGGAACTCTATGTGGCATAGCTAGAAAACTTAGAAGCAAAGGCTCCTTCAGTTGGCAATTCGGCTTGGCTTCCAATCTCCTTATTGGACTAAAGGCTTTCGGTCTCCTTAGCCTTTTTACCTCTGCCTTTTCCTCTCTTCCACATGATTAAACTTGAGGAGATAGCTTGAGATGACAAAAGAAAAGAAGAAGTAGAAGAATTGTGCAAAAGAGAGGTAAAGAGAACCTTGAAGCTCTCGGGTTGAGGCTCTCGGGTTTGCCCTCTAATTTTTCCTCAACTTTTCAAAACTTGCCCATTTGCTATCCACACTCTCCCCTATTTATTTAGATCATGGGTAAGCTTAGAACATGTATAAGAGTACCATTTTTCTTCTTCTAACCTTGGAATGGAAGAAAATAAATTGTCAAGTACACAATTGTTGTCATAAAGGACTGTTGTCACAAGCTATTTTTCAGCTAAGATGAGATAGTTAGGTTGACTCCTTGGTCAAAAATCACTTCCTCATAGCCTTGGTACTTGCTGAATGTTATTTGGGTCAAATTTTGCTGACATTAGGTGGTGAATGGTTGTATGAAACAAGCTGTCAAACTGAAAAAAAATGCCTGTTCTTTCCCTTAAAACTGAGACATGCTTGGTCCCAAGAGAGAATCTTCACCTTTTACTATTTTCTTCTTGAACCTACACACACTTAAACAAACCAAACAAGAAGCACAAGTTAGTTAAGAGTTGGTTGCAATCCAACTAAAATTTGAAAAGCATTATAGAAGGATTCACATGAGGCTAACGAAAATGCATGGCTCCAAATGACAATAAAATCTCATTACTTTGCTCTCTTAAATTAAGATAGAAAATAATGGCATTAAGGCTCATATGATTCACAAAATGAAAGACTAAAAATAAAACAACTTAACAAAGCAAACTATCTAAAACAAGTAAACAACATGCCTTTGAAAACAAAAGTGCAAAAAATTATGAATGTTTTGATGTCTCTATAAAATTTGCAACATCAAACTTGGACTCCTCCAACAAATTCTCTTATTCTTCATTTAATTTCCAAGAAGTAATACTCCTTTGGAAATCTTTCCCCAATAATGATTTAATCTTTGCCCATTGATAACTCTTTAAATAAGAGTTATTTAGAACATTTTTGGTGGAGTTATTAGTGCTTAAAAGCATGAATTGTTACTCTTTTGCTTTGAAAGTCCTTTTGAACTTCTGTTTTGTAGTGGAAATGTCCCATAAGGGTAAAAAGCCTTCTTCTTGCTGATTATTAGATATTTTGGTTGAATTTTGCTTAATTTTAGCTTGTGAAGGTTAAATTTCTTGAGGCCAAAGAAGCTAAGTGTCAAGAGTGCAAGGAAAGGCTATAGCATCTACAATGTTGGAGCATTTTCCAAAAGGATGTTGAAGCATTGTCATTGCTTGAAGCAGTCTCCTGAAGTTTGTAGCAGTTTACAGGGGGCAATTATATTTAAATCATTTGGGCTCTTTACAATTGGGCTTATTTGGACTATGGAGAGTATGGGGCACGAATGAGTCTTCACTAAACCCTATTTTCTTCACTTGGGGGAGATATTTAAGTTTCATTAGGGTTGTTTGCCAAGGGAGGGACTTAGAGGAGGAGAGAATTAGGGCTTGGACAGCAAGTAGTTGCAGTCTTCTTCAAGAAGAAGAAGGAGAAGCTGAAGAATTGAGTCAATCTAGCACAAAGGGGAGCAAAAGCAAAGAGGGATCGTTGTTCTAGCTTCCTACCATAATCTTTTCTTCTCCTCTCTTCAATTTACATCTTCTTTCCTTGCTTCTAAGTACCTCATTGTTGTAATATATTCTATTTTAGGTTTTCTGCATCTTTTCTTTGTTGTCATGCGCTAATTCTTTCTAAGGCAAGGATTAGAGTAACTTTTGTAATTTGGGATTGAGCTTAAGCTTTTGTATGCTTAGATTGTGGTTGGATTTTAGTTGAATTTATTATTAATGTGGAACTAAGGTTGGCCATCTTCATTCCATACCGTTTTCTTTGCTTTTGGGGAAAGGGAGAAAACCAATTGATAGAATCCACTTTAGGTCTGATTACAAGTGAATACTTGCAGTGAAAATGGGTAGGTTAGGGATAACCATCCAACTAAAGTACAAGAGCAATGAGCTTAATAAGGTAATTGAATGGGAATTTAATTGCTGGAAAATTTTGAGAATTCTGGGAAGAATCCCGTGTTAAATTGTTGTAGCATAATTTTGAGTTTGCAATTGTTCCAGCATTATATCCCAGATTGCATAAAGAACCTCTAATCTGAGCCTATCGCATTTGTTGTAGCATTTTCAGTGCTTTTAATCTTTGTTTCAGCATTTCTGCTAGTGAAGTTCAGTTTTCCTTTATTCTTTTCATTCATAATTTGTTATTTTATTGGTTACAACTCCAATTCACTATAATTAATTTGAGCTTGATAAATTACAACTCAAATTCACTATAAGTTTTTGGCACCGTTGTCGGGGATCGAACCCGAGTCACCCGCGTGACAGGCGGGAATACTCACCACTATACTACAACGACGCAAGGAATTCTCTTCCATCTTTCTCACAACGCACCTTCACCGATCCATGAGGAAAATTTTCAACTATGACAAAAGGTCTGACCCATCTAGATCTTAGCTTTCTAGGAAAAAGTTTAAGTCTTAAATTGAATCACAACACTTTTTGGCCTGAAGGGAATAAAATCCCGCGCAGCAGAAGGGTGATCGAATCACCGTGGTATCATTAAGAAATTTGTTTTCTTAAAACAGTTTCTATCACATAAAAACAAGGCTAAACATGAAAAATAAGAAGAAAAACAACAAATGTACTTACTTGTTGAAGAATCGTCTTCATGTTTTCCTTCTCCGTTCACGAACCCTTCGTGATCACGATCTCAACGTACTCGATCTCCTCGAACAGTAAGTAACCCGAACACCTCCACAAAGTTTCTCGGTTGTTCTACTTTTGGTAGAAGGAGAGTTGTGGGACTCTTCTTTTTGGTGAAAGGGATAAAAGATTGAGAGAGATGTTGAAAGAATTATCAAATGCTCTTTGGTGAGAATTCCAAAAAATGAGCCTTGAGATACCAAATCCTTCTTGCAAAGGAGTTTAAATAATGGTGATAGGTGGAGTTGAAATCTCCACCTATTTACCATTTAACCACAACCATAGGTTATGCAAATCATATTTGCATAACCACATATAATAAGATATCTCATATCTCATTATACAAATCACATTTGTATAATTGTGGATTTTAAATTGAATCACATTCAATTTAATTTCTCTCAATCCAATTTCTCCAAATTAGCCCTAATTCGACAATTAGGCTAACCTATAGTTTATTATGATTCTCATTCACGTTAAACTATATAATATGTCATTCATATCTCATATAAATGACATAATTACCCTTTAGTGAACTTGAACACTTCAAATTCACAACAAAACTGTAAACTCTCTATTAATCCAGTTTGAGCCAACCAAGGGACCTAATGGACCTACACGTGACGAGCTTCAATGATTTGAGACTAACTTGTCAAACTCTTTGACCCAGTTAATCAACATTCATTAGCTACGGTAACACTCCACTAAAGCCCGTAGCTGCACTCCCATCATTGTAAGACAAGTTGTGTACACTGATATAACCAATGCCCGTGAGTCGACCCTTCACAGGTTGTTCGTAGACACTGCTGGGTCAAATTATCGTTTTACCCCTGTGTCTACTTCTTGCTCCTTAAGTCCCCGCTGCTCCTCTAATGAACAATAACGTTGCAATGGTCCAACCATACATAACACCCCTCTCGGGCAAGTGAGAGGGTGGGCGCCCGTTGTCCAAGCCCCGGAGACAACACTTAAGGGAACAACCCTCTAGTTTCTTTAAAGTCAGGAACAAGTGAATTCCATCAGGCGTAGTTATGTTCCCAGCTCCCCACATGGTCCTGTCCCTGAGAAGATAGGCATATTGGGTGAGTAACTGTGACCACCCTCACCTGTACTAGTCAAAGGACAGACCCCCACAAACAGGAGTTCGTAACACGCTCGGATTTGAGTCGAGTCACTAATGGTCATCTACGGTTATTAGTCTCATATCATTAGCGGTGTTACATCGATGAGGTCTAATAATTCACGATCTGGTCTTGTACAATCTCATTGCACAGGATGCCCCCACCCGCATGTCAACCACATGAACGAGTCAGATCACTTCGTTTGTATCTAATACAAAGCGGGTCGCATCCACAACGTATCCAGGATTAGGTCTCCAACCCTATCCACATACTGTAGACCGTTCGAGTCATTAACTCGAACGTGATCCTCCATGTGTGTGCACTACACACTGTTCAAGTTCTAGTTCTCTCATAAATTCAATGACCCTGGAGCTTAGTTTATTGGACAAAGTTTGTAAAATTGCGAGACATAAAGAGATGAAAGGAATAACTCTTATTAATTTCAAATGGTAATATTACAAACAAAACGAGATTACGACATACATCCCAACATGGCCCACTTCAAAATTCTTTGGAATTAGTTTCTTGTCATGTCAAGCCTTAGTCTTTTCCTTATAAAGCTTTGCATTCTCATAGGAGAATCTCCTACAGTCATCCAAATCATTCAGTTGAAGCATTCTCAAGTTTCCCACAACTGTTAAATCTAAATTAAGCTCCTTTAAAGCCCAAAATGCTTTATGCTCCAATTCTGGGGGAAGGTGACAAGCTTTGTCAAACACAAAACTATAGGGGGACATTCCAATAGGTGTTCTAAAGGCGGTCCTGTAAGCCCATAAAGCTTCATCAAGCCTGAAGGATCAATCCCTTCTGGGAGGCTTAACGACCTTTTCAAGGATGCCTTTAATTTTCCTATTCAAAATTTCAGCTTGCTCATTAGCTTGAGGATGATATCGTGTAGAGATTCTATGTTTGACATTGTACTTGGCTAAAAGAGCAGTCATTGCTTTGTTAACAAAGTGAGACCCTTCATCACTGATTAGGACTCTGGGAGTCCCAAATCTAGTGAATATATGCCTATGCAATAATCTCATTACTGTTTTGCCATCATTGGATTGACAAGTCATTGCTTCAACCCATTTGGATACGTAATCAACTGCAACCAAGATATACAAATTTCCTTTGGGAGGTGGAAACAGTCCCATGAAGTCAATACCCCATACATCAAAGATTTTAACTACTAAAATGTAGGCCAAGGGCATATCATCACTTCTTCCAATGTTTCCTTTTCTCTGACATGCATCACAAGTCTTACTGAAAATGTGGGCATCTCTGAAGACTGATGGCCAGAAATACCCTGACTAGAACACTTTTGTCGTCGTCCTTTGGCCTCCAAACTGGTTTCCATAAGGGGACGAATGAAAATGTTCTAGGATAGAGGGTATCTCACTCTCGTCCACACATCTCCTGATGATTTCATCCACACAATGCCTGTAAAGACAATGATCATCCCATAAATAGGACTTCGGATCATGCAGGAACCTTTTCGACTGATGCCTGGACAAGTCTTGAGGAAGGATATTACTAGCTAAGTAATTAGCATAGTCAGCAAACACGATGGCTTTATTTCCTAAACACTAGCAATTAGAAGAATTTGTTCATCTGGAAAACAATCTTTGATATTAGGTTGAGAAGCTAAGGGTTGAGAATTCTCAATCCTAGAGAGATGATCAACAACTACATTTTCACAGTCTTTCTTATCCTTGATTTCCACTTTGAATTCCTGTAAAAGTAACACCTATCTTATCAACCTTGGTTTAGCATCTTTCTTGACTAGGAGGTACTTGATAGTAGCATGGTCTGTATAGATAACTACTTTGGTACCAACCAATTAACGTTTATGCTTTCCAAATCCTCTAATGAACAATTTGTTTGTGGTTCTACCAACAAACAGAAGTCCATCTCGGGCCAATGAGAGGGTCGCACCCTTTGTTAAAGTCCCGGAGACACCACTTAAGGGAACATTCCTATACTTACCCTAATAGGCAGGAAGGAGTAAATTCCATCTTGATAAGTTAAGTCCCCAGCTGCTCACTCAATCTTGTCCCCATTAAGGTAGGCATGTTGAGTCGGGGAATCTGACCACTCTCACCCATACTAGTCAAAGGACAATCCCTCGCAAACAGGAGTTCGTAACTTACTCAGGATTGAGATCAAGTTGCCTATGTCATCCTAGTGAAATAGAAACCTAACTAGTCAATGGAGTTACATCTAGTGGTTACTATTTCGCGTTTCGGTCTTATGCAATCTCATCACATAGGATATCCGTACTCACATGTCGTCTACACGAACACGCTATGATCACTGTGTTTGTATCATATACAAAGTAGGCCATATCCATAATGTTACCAGGATAAGGTACCCAGGCCTTATTCCCTTACTATAGACCCTTTAGGATGTATCTCGAACTGAGATCTTTTATATGTACACTACATTCAGTTCAAGAGACATTTTACAGCCTTGGATGTTAGTTTATTGGATTTAGGGTAAATAAAAGGGCAATATTGTAAACAATGAACAATAACTCTTTATTGAAAATAATAACTCTTTATTACATTAATTAGAACAATATTTACAAACTACGAGTTTTAGGGCACAAACCCCAACAAATATATCAGTCAATTAAATACCTAAAGCAAAGTATATTAGTAGTAATACTACTAATATACTACTGATATACTTTTTTAAATATATACCTAAAGCAAAGTATATTAATAGTATATTAGTGATACTTTATTCAGTAATATTGTGACGCCCGGTAAATTCAGGTAATTTTTCAAGTTTAAGAAACTTAGTTTCGGGCTCATTTTGTATTTATTAAGGATTTTTGGGCCAAGTGGTTAACTATTCCCGAATAATTAAACCTCGCCTATAAATTAAGGCTATCAGCAACCCTAAGTGAAGGGATCGAATCACTTTTGCCTGCAATTATGTCATGAAAAAAATACCCAAAACAGAAAGTTAAGCATAACAAAAGGGGAAGATGGATTTATCTTTGAAGACATCTCTTCTAGTAATCTTTGTCCAATCCCAAACACTCATTCTCAAAGATCAACATGAACAAGAACTCTCGAACACTTTCCACAAGATCTTCTCTGTTGTTCTCTTTGAGAGGGAGAATGGTTGAATTCCTTTTGGAAAAAGGGAGTAAATTTTCTAGAGAGAACTTTTGAGAGCGTTATGAGATATGGAAATCTCAATTTCCAAAAATGAGCAATCTTTTTCACAAAATGCATCAATATGCATTCTTATATAGGGAGTGAGGGTGGAGATAATTCCTCTACCCTATTGGGATTTTATGCCCTAAACTCGTGTAGTTTGTAAATTTCATATGAGATTAATAAAGAGTTATTTTTCATCGATTATCGTGAAAACTTAAAATCCAATAAACTACGCTCCATGGTTATGGTTATGAGAACTTGAATAATGTGTAGAAGACACATAGGTAAGATCGTGTTCAAGTGTGTAACCCAAATGGTTTATAGTAAATGGATAGGGTTGGGAATCTCATCCTGGTAACACTATGGATGCGACCCACTTGATACAAAGGAGGCGATCCAACTCGTTCATGTAGTTGACATGCGAGTGGGGGCATCATGTGTGATGAGATTGTACAAAAACTGGACAACAAATTATTAATCAATTAATGTAATAAACTACGTTCCAATAAACTACGCTCCAGGGTTATGGTTATGAGAACTTGAACAGTATGTAGAAGACACATAGGTAGGATCGTGTTTAAGTGTGTAACCCAAATGGTCTATAGTAAATGGATAGGGTTGGGAACCTCATCTTGGTAACACAATAGATGTGGTCCACTTGATACAAACGAGTCGATCCAACTCGTTCATGTAGTTGACATACGAGTGAGGGCATCATGTGCGATGAGATTGTACAAAAATCGAACTACAAATTATTAATAAACTAATGTAACACTGTTAATAAATTAGGTCTAATAATTCATATATGACCATTAGTGACTCGACCTGAATCTTGAGCGGATTACGAACTCCTGACCGCAGGAGTTTGTCCTTATACTAGTATGGGTGAGAGTGGCCATAGTTGTCGACACAATATGCCTACCTTCTTAGGGACGAAACCTCGTGGGGAGCTGGAAACTTAACTCCGCGATATGGAATTCACTCATTCCCGAGCTAGGGAAGGGTTGAATCCAGGTCTTGAACAATGGGGCCTCACCCTCTCACTAGCCTAAGAGAGACATTGTTTATGGTAGAAAATGATCAGTGGTACTTAAGGAGCAAGAGGTAGTCACAGGGGTAAAACGGTAATTTGACCCAACTGTGATTATGAACAACCGGTGAAGGATCGACTCACAGGCATTGGTTAAATCAATAGACACAACTTGTCCTACAGTGGGGAGAGTGCAGCTACGAGTCTAAAGTAGAGTGACTCGTAGTTAATGAATGTTGGTCAACCGGGTCAAAGAATTTAATCGGCTCACCTTTTATCATTGGAGCTCATGAACTGTAGGTCCATTAGGTCCCTCCATTGACTCGACATGGAAATATCGAGGGTATAAAGTTTGTGAGCGAACTTGAAGTGTTCAATTTCGTAAATGGGAGTTATTTTGATTATATGTAATATAATCGGTATAATATATAGTTTAATGTGAATATGATTCATAATAAACTATATACTATATTTGGATAAATTTTCAAATACTATTTTAATATGAAATTGTTTAATATTAAATTATAGAGAAAATAATTGAATTGAGAGCAAAATTGAATATGATTCATTGATGCAAGTATGCAAATATGATTTGCATAATAAGGTATGGGATGCCTTATATTATGCAATCATGCAAATATGATTTAATTTAAACATTTAGTGGGATAATGGGGGGAGGAAGTTATCTCCACCCTTACTCCCTATATAAAAATGCATTTAGATGCATTTGTGCATTGATTGTCACATTGTTGGAAATAGGGATTTCCAATTCACAAAACTCTCTCTCAATTCTTAAAACTCTCTAAAAAAGAGATGGTTCTCTCTCAAACCCAAAAGAGAATTCCACCATTCTCCCTCCTCAAGAGAACAACGGAGAAGATTGATCGGGAGAACTTTGGGTGAAGAAAAGTAAAAAATTACGTTCTACCCAGTGCAAGTGCACACTGTCGATGCAAGTAATAAACACAGGAGTATTCCTGAGTATCGATTCCACAGGGGACGGTGTTAACAAAATTAATGCTTAGCAAAAATGCAAGAGAGTTGCAAGAAGAAAACTAAAATTCCAAAATCAAGGTTGGAAGTGGTGTGTTGGAAAAACCAAAAATGATTCAAGTCGAATTGCAAAAATGAAATGCAAAAGTGGGGATTCTACAATCTGAATAACAAACAATGAAGTACATAATACTAGACTAGATGGCAAAATAGTGGGAATTGCAAAACTAGAATGCAAAACTGGTAGTTTTGCACTTCGCTGTTAAGTTTGCAAAACTACTAGTTTTAGTTTTGCATTCTAGTTTTGCAAACTTAACAGCAAAGTGCAAAATGCTAAAATTGAGGAAGTAAAGAATTTCAAGAGGTAATATTAAATGCAATGGGGCTAAAAAATGTCCTTGCCCTAAGTAGTCATTACAAATCATGAATTGCAATTCCACCTTTTCTACGCTCAATTGTAAACCAAAATTACAACTCTCATTCACCTCGATGTTCGGGCTTTAGGAGACTAAGTGAGAGACCTATATGTCTATAGTGAAGGGAATCTGATCCTCGTGAGCAGCGGAAACGTGGTTTAAAATCGGATTTGCTTGCTTGTTTTGGTTTATTCCAAATACTAATACATTGGGTAAAAACAGAGAATAAGCAGTATTAATCTTTGGATTCTAGACATGCAAACATGCTGTATAGTAATTAAACTAAAAGGAAAAGGAAATTATCTTTGTAGTTTCACAGTTCAACAACTCTTTGCTCCTCTTGCACAGTAACTCAGCAACACAAGATTTCCTCTGTTCTTCCTTTTCAACAGGACAACACCACCAATGAAAACCTCCTATCCTCCGAGTTCTTTCGATCAATCCTTGGTGGGAAGGATTCCAATAATTGAACAAAAGGAATGGAAATTTTATGAGAGAGAAAAATCTTCCAGCAATTCTCTAATTGCTTCAACTATGTCGATCGATCAACCATTCTCACCTGGAGAAGAAGTAGAAGAAGAAGGGTAACTCGATAAGGGATTGGGGAGTGATGGGAACGTGTCATCGTGACAGGTTCCCAATTAATAATTAATTACAATTATTAATTAATTAATACAATTAACTAAATTTAATTATATTAGTATTTATTTTAATTAAATAACATTTAATTAAAAAATAATTAAATATCATATATTTAATTATGATTAAATCACATTTAATAATTTTATCTCTTAACCTATAGTTTTAATGCACATCTCATGCACATTAAATTTTAACCTATAGTTTTTAAATATGAATCTCATTCACATTTAAATTAATATTTGAATTCTTTCAAATATTTAATTCTCTCATATAAGTTGATATGAATCATATTTACATTAAATTTATAATATAAAGTTCCAAAACTTTATATTATAATGTATCTATATAAATTAATGTTTATTCCCTAATTGAATTTGTACATTTAAAATTCAATCGATCTAGGAACCCTTTACGAGCTAGAAGGTGGACCTAATGGACCTACAGATTAGAAGCTCCACGATACGAGATTATTCGGTTAATCTCATTAACATCCTAATCAACATTCGTTAACTGCGGGAACACTCCATTAAAGTCCCACAACTGCACTCTTCTCACTGCAGATGTATTTCTGTGTCCATGGATATTGACCAATAACAACAACTCAATCCTTCACGAATATTTGTAACACCAGCTGGGTCAAATTACTGTTTTACCCCTGGATTACATCTTTTACCTTAAGTACCAGTGCTCCTCTAATGAATAATTTGTTTGTGGTCTTACCAACAAACAGAAGTCCCTCTCGGGCCAATGAGAGGGTTGGACCCTTTGTTCAAGTCTCGGAGACACCACTTAAGGGAACATTCATCTACTTACCCTAGTAGGCGGGAATGAGTGAATTCCATCTTGCTAAGTTAAGTCCCCAACCGCTCACTTGGTCTTGCCCCCAAGAAGGTAACTATATTGAGTTGGTGAATCTGACCACTCTCACCCATACTCGTCAAAGAACAATCCTGCATAAGCGGGAGTTAAGTAACCGCTTCGAGATTGAGATCAAGTTGCCTAGGTCATCATAGTGAAATAGAAACCTAACTAGTCAACGGAGTTACATCTAATGGTTACTACTTCACGGTTTGGTCTTATGCGATCTCATCACATAGGATATCCCCATTCACATGTCGTCTACACGAACACACTAGGATCACTATGTATGTATCATATACAAAGTGGACCATATCCATAGCATTATCAGGGTAAGGTACCCAAACCTTATCCCCTTACTATAAAACCTTTAGGCTGTATCTTGAACTGAGATCCTTTATATGTACACTACATTCAGTTCAAGAGATATTTTACAGCCTTGGATGTTAGTTTATTGGATTTAGGGTTAAAACAAGGGAAATACTATAATTAGTGAACAATAACGCTTTATTGAAAATAATAACTCTTTATTACAATAATTAGAACAAAATTTACAAACTTCGAGTTTTAGGGCACAAACCTGTTAGCTCTTAGAATGAGAGCTAAGATTGAGCTTTTATTGTGATTATTCCTTGGTATTTTGAGCTTTCTTGACTATTTTAACCCCTTGATTAGGTACTTTTGTGTGTTAATGTTTACAAAGTACTTTTGAAGTACCTTAAAGCCGTTGAAGTACATTTCATTGCTAAATTTTGTCATTTTGACCATGTTTACAGGAGTTTTTGGGAAGATGAATGTTATGAAGTGCTGAAAGGTCTATTTCGAGCTGCTGAAGCTGTGCAATTGCTAAAGGATCAAGATTGCTGGAGCTCAATTCTGATATTAGTTTGCAGAATGCACACGTAGACAAAATTCATTAATTGAGCTGGATAGAAATTGCCTTATTAGCTGCTATGAGCCAATGAGAGGCCTTCATATCATTGTCCCTTGTCTATTCAGCCCTTAATTCGAGGTAGATATGGTATAAATACCTTCTTTGGCCGTTTTGGGAAAGGAGAGAAGGACGGAGTAAGAAGAAAAGGGAGAGAAGCCGATTGGAAAGGGCAGAAAAGAAGAATCAGAAGAAAAGCTAACCTTGGGAAGCATTCCTCTTCGGGAAAAAGGGTGGAAGTGGACTAAAGGAGGCTTGAAAACTTCATCCATCTGTTTCTTCTTTTATCTTTCTTATTCTTTACTCTTTTACATTGTAACTAAGACCATCTTAAGTATGTTTAATGTTAGGGTTACTGTTTTATTGCTATCTTTTCTTAGCATTATGAACTAATCATCCTTGGGGTGAGGATTAGGGGCTTTATGTGAATGTAAGCTTAATGATTGAGTAAATTACTGCAATCCTACTCTCATGTCTTGTGAATTTACTGTTTAGCTATAATTTGGTTGGCCATCTCATTTTAGCATTGTTTATTCCAACTTGG
This sequence comes from Trichosanthes cucumerina, assembly GCA_036507285.1. Taxonomy (NCBI): domain Eukaryota; kingdom Viridiplantae; phylum Streptophyta; class Magnoliopsida; order Cucurbitales; family Cucurbitaceae; genus Trichosanthes; species Trichosanthes cucumerina. The sequence goes on from CM071839.1 coordinate 29,945,707, forward strand.
GAAAGGGAAGAATAAAGTGAATTCAAGGCATGACACTAGTTCTGATTAAGGGGTTCATATCTCTCAGGTAATTGAGGAGTCTAGGGATAGTCACTCACCTAGTGTTAACAACTAGGAGCTAAATTTAAGGTGTTTAATGGGAATTGAATGCCTAACTCGCAAGGAATTCAGGAAGATTAGTGAATTGTCATTTTGAGCTGCAGTGCGGTTTTGAGCTCAAAGATTAGGTTTGATGAAGCATAAATTACCCCTGATCCACTCCCCTTTTTACTGCTTTGGTTAAGTCTGTTGTGCTGTTGCTTTAGTCTTTTTAATCCTATTATGCCTTACTTTAACATTTTAGTTGCTATTTGTGATTTCTAATTCATTACTCATTTGTTTATGTTGGTTAACTCTTACTCATTAAATTCAAATCAACCTTGTGTAATTTCTACAACTAATTCCTGAGGAGACGATTAAATTTACTTATCACTTGCTTCTTAGATTATGTATACTTGCACAGTTTAAGAGTGTTTCCTTGATAATTTCATACACCCCTTATAAGCAAACAAGTTTTTGGCGCCGTTGCCGAGGATTAGTTTGATTTTTACTTTGTTTGAGTTATTTTTAGTGATTTTCTAGCTGAAAGAAAGGTTTAACTAAGGTGTTTCTTTGTTTTTCAGGTGCTGTAATTGTGCATGAATGATTTCCCAGGTTTAGAATTTTTCTTAGATCCTGAACCTGAGAGAGCATTTCATAGAAGAAGGAGGATTCAAAAGGAAAAAATGGCAGATTTTCGTGGAGGCCCTGTAGATCCTAATAATCCTCAAATTAACCCTGAAAATCAACCACACGACCAAGGAGGCTTCAGACCACCTTTAGTTGAACCCCAAGCTATGGTTCCTGCCAATGTTATTGTTTTAGCAGATGACAGGGAGAGAGCTATTAGAACTTATGCCAATCCCTTGGTTGAAGAGTTAAATCCAGGGATCATTAGACCAGAAATCCAAGCCCCAACGTTTGAGCTTAAACCTGTCATGTTCCAAATGCTCCAAACCATAGGACAGTTTCATGGACTATCATCTGAAGATCCTCACCTGCATTTGAAGTCTTTCCTAGGGGTTAGTGATTTCTTTATACTGCCAGGAGTGCCTAAGGATGCTCTAAGGTTGAGTTTGTTTCCTTACTCCCTTAGAGATGCATCCAAGACATGGTTGAATACACTTCCTCCTGTGGCAGTTGATTCTTTGAACACGCTTGCTGAAAAATTCCTCATTAAGTATTTCCCACCAACTAGGAATGCTAAGTTTAGAAATGAAATTGTGGCTTTTCAGCAGTTTGATGATGAATCCTTAAGTGAGGTCTGGGAGAGATTTAAGGACTTGCTTAGGAAGTGTCCTCATCATGGACTCCCTCATTGTATTCAAATGGAGATATTTTACAATGAGTTGAATACAACCACTAAACAAGTTGTTGATGCTTCTGCAAATGGGGCTCTTTTATCAAAGACCTATAATGAAGCATTTGAGATATTGGAAAGAATATCCTCAAACAACTATTAGTGGGCTGATTCAAGGAGCTCCCAAGGAAAAAAGAACAAGTGACTGTTGGAGTTAGATGCTTTAACCGCTCTTAATGCCCAAATAGCATCCATAGCCAACATGTTGAAGAATCTAGCTGTTGGAAATGCAACCCAAGCTTCCCCTAACGCTCAAAATGCAGCTATGGTGAACCAAGTGGTAAGTACTGAGTCATGTGTTTATTGTGGTGAAGGGCATACATTTGAATTTTGTCCTAGTAATCCAGCCTCAGTTTATTATGTTGGGAACCAAGTTAATCAAAGGAACAGTCCTTATTCTAATACCTATAACCCATGTTGGAGAAATCACCCTAACTTTGCTTGGGGAGGTCAAGAAAGTAATTCTCAAGCCCCTCAAATGCAGCAAAAGGTGAATTACCCACCAGGTTTTGGGCATCGAGAATCAACGAGCTTATGGAAATCAAAGAACCGATTTCTCAAAGATCGAGAGGACAAAGGCAACCTCACAACATGTTCCAGGTACTTCTCTTGAAAGTTTGCTGAAGGAATATATGGCTAAGAATGATGTTGTTATTCAAAGTCAGCAAGCTTCGATGAGAAACTTTGAAGTGCAATTGGGCCAACTTGCTAATGAAATAAGATCTAGGCCTCAAGGTAAGCTTCCTTCAGATACTGAAATCCCAAAAAGGGAAGGGAAAGAGAAAGTGCAAGCTATAGAGCTAAGGAGTGGAATGTTGGGATTTTTGTCCTTATCTCGTGTTTGTAAATTACTGTTTGAAATTAATAAGAGTTATTCATTTCATCACTTTGTGTCTCGCAATATTTATAAACTTTTCCAATAAACTAAGCTCCATGGTCATTGAATTTATGAGAGAACTAGAACTTGAACGGTGTGTAGTGGACACACAAGGAGGATCACGTTCGAGTTAATTACCCGAATGGTCTACAGTATATGGATAGGGTTGGAGACCTAATCCTGGATACACTGTGGATGTAGCCCGCTTTGTATTAGATACAAACGAGGTGATCTGACTCGTTCATGTGGTTGACATGCGAGTGAGGGCATCGTGTGCAATGAGATTGTACAAGACCGGACCGTGAATTATTAGACCTACTGATGTAACACCGTTGACAGTAAGGACTAATACTTTCTTAGATGACCATTAGTGACTCGACTTGAATCCTGAGCGTGTTACGGACTCATGTCTGCGGGGGTCTGTCCTTTGACTAGTACGGGTGAGGGTGGTCACAGTTACTCGCCCAATATGGCTATCTTCTCAGGAACAGGACCAAGTAGGGAGCTGGGAACTTAACTACGCGAGATGGAATTCACTCGTTCCCGCCTTTAGGGAAACTAAAGGGGTTGTTCCCTTAAGTGCTGTCTCCAGAGCTTAGACAACGGGCACCCACCTTCTCACTGGCCCGAGAAGGGTGTTGTGTATGGTTGGACCATCACAATATGTTATTCATTAGAGGAGCAGTGGGGACTTAAGGAACAAGAGGTAGACACAGGGGTAAAACGGTAATTTGACCCAACCGTGTCTACAAACAACCTGTGAAGGGTCGACTCATGGGCATTAGTTATATCAGTGGACACGTAATATTCTGCACTGACGGGAGTGCAGCTACGGGCTATAGTGGAGTGTTACCGTAGCTAATGAATGTTGGTTAACCGAGTCAAAGAGTTTGTGAGTTAATCTCGGATCATTGGAGCCCGCCATCCTTTGAGGTCCATTAGGTCCTCGGTTGGCTCAATCAGGTTAAAAGAAGGGTTAATGTTTTGGTGTGAAATTGAAGTGTTCAATTTCACTTTAAGGGCATTTATGTCGTTTATATGAGATATGAATGATATAATATATAGTTTAATGTGAATGAGATTCACAATAAACTATAGGTTAGTCTAATTGTTGAATTAGGGCTAATTGGAGAAATTAATTGAGAGAAATTAAATTGGATGTGATTCAATTTAATTAATACACAATTATTGCAAATGAGATTTACAATATAAGATATGAGATATCTTATATTATATGGTTATGCAAATGAGATTTGCATAACCTATGGTTGTGGTAAAGTGGTAATAATGTGGAGATTTTAACTCCATGATTATTCTACTATATAATCCCTTCTTGCAAGAAGGAATGCACATCAATCTCTCATTTTTTGGATTCTCACCCAAAAAGAAGAGAATTCTCTCTACTCTCTCTCAAATTCTCCTCCCTCTCCAAAACATCAAGTTCCCACAAACTTCCCTCTTTCCAAAGGAAGAACAACCGAGACTCCAAGTGGTAGTGTTCGGGTTTCGTTCGTGGAGAGCATTTGTTGAGATCGAGAAGCACAAAGCGTTCGTGATCTTTGGAAGAAATCTTGAAGAGAGTCTTCAACAAGTAAGTAACTTAACCTTACTGTAATTTCTTCTTTTCTAGCATGTTTAACTTAGATCTAAGAGTTAGATCATTTTAACAAAACCGAGTAGCGTAATGATACCATGACGATTTGATCATCTTCCGCTGCATGGGGATTTTCATTCCCTTCATGGAAAACCTTTAGCTAAGCCGGAGGAGAGCAGTAAGAAGAAACACAAGGAGAAGGACTCTGCAGTGCAAGTCGAGGAAGAGAGAAAGGAAGAGCAGATGGAACCTAAGGAAGTAGAGAATGAGGAGATTGAAGGGATACCTAGAGCACAACCTTCAAAACCATCTGAATGCATTCCTACTACTATTCCTGAGTTTGTACCACCTCCTCCACCTTTCCCTCAGAGGTTGAAGAAAAAGAAAAAAAATGAAAAGAAAAAAAATGAAGTCCATTTTGAGAAATTTATGGATATTCTCAAGGAAATTCATATCAACATCCCCTTGGTAGATGCCCTAAGACAAATGCCCAATTATATGAAGTTTCTTAAGGACGTTCTATCTGAAAGGGAGAGATTTGAGGAGTTCAAGGTAGTGTCTTTGAATGAAGAGTGTAGTGCCATGTTAAGAAGAAGGATTCCTAGCAAGGAGAAAAACCCAGGTGCTTTCATTATACCAGTGTCCATAGGAGGACAACAGCTGGAAAAAGCCCTTTGTGACTTAGGCGCAAGCATAAACCTCATGTCATTGTCTATTTACAAGAAATTTGGCATAGGCGAAGCTAGGCCCACTACAGTCACATTGCAGCTTGCGGATAGATCCATTACTCACCCTGAAGGTAAGATTGAGGATATTTTGGTTCAAGTGGGTAAGTTCATATTCCCTGCTGATTTCATTATTTTGGACTATGAGGCGGATAGTGAGGTACCTATAATTCTAAGAAGACCTTTTCTTAAGAGTGGAAGGACAGTTGTTGATGTTTATGAGGGACCAATCACCTTAAAAATGAATGACCAAAAGATTGAGTTCAACATTTATGATACAATGAAACATCCCATAGATGTGGAGAACTGCTTTGTTCTTAACAAGCTGGAAGAAATAATTGATGAATCAGTTGAACAAAAATTACTGGAGCATCATATTCAGGGCTTTGGGCAGATTACAGGTGAGGAGTTGAATGCTTGTGAGCTGAGAGAAGAGCGTGAGGCTGTTGTGGAGTTAAATAGTTTAAAAAGGGTTTTTGAGTCCCTAGAACTGGGGAAACGGAAAATACCACCTATGCAACCGTCCATTGAGATACCCCCCACTCTGGATTTAAAGCCTCTGCCTATGCACTTGAAATATGCCTTTTTAGGAGAACGCTAGACTCTCCCTATAATTGTCTCAGCAAGTTTAATGCCTAAAGATGAGGAACTGCTGCTAAATTGTTAAGGCAGCGTAAAAAGGCTATTGGGTGGACTTTGGCCGATATAAAGGGAATAAGTCCTTCTTTTTGCATGCACAAAATAAATTTGGAGGAAGGAAGCTTCAAATCTATTGAGCAGCAGAGAAGGCTCAATCCAGCCATGAAGGAAGTTGTCAAGAAGGAGGTAATTAAGTGGTTAGATGCGGGAATTATATACCCTATAGCTGATAGTAGTTGGGTCAACCCTGTGCAATGTGTGCCGAAGAAGGGTGGGATGACAGTTGTGACAAATGACGCAAATGAATTGATCCCTACTAGGGCAGTGACTGGATGGAGAGTGTGCATGGATTATAGGAGACTTAATAAGGCCACTCGTAAAGATCATTTCCCTCTACCTTTCATTGACCAATTGCTAGATAGGTTAGCTGGCCAAGCTTACTATTGCTTCTTGGATGGGTATAGTGGTTATAATCAAATCACAATAGCTCCCCAGGATCAAGAAAAAATCTCTTTCACCTGTCCTTATAAAACTTTTGCGTTTAGGAGAATGCCCTTTGGTCTTTGCAATGCCCCTGCAACTTTTCAGAGGTGTATGATGGCTATTTTTTCTGATTTAGTGGAGAATGTCATGGAAGTATTCATAGATGACTTCTCGGTTTTTGGTGAATCATTTGAGGGTTGCTTGCAAAATTTAGGGAAGGTGTTGACAAGGTGCGAAGAGGCTAATTTTGTTTTGAATTGGGAGAAGTGTCAATTTATGGTGAAGGAAGACATTGTTTTAGGACATAAGATTTCAAGAAAAGGCATTGAAGTGGATAGAGCAAAAGTGGAAATTATTGAAAAACTGGAACCTCCAGCATTAGTTAAGGGTATTAGGAGTTTTTTAGGACATGCTGGTTTTTATAGGAGGTTTATTAGGGATTTTTCCAAGATATCCAAGCCTTTGTGTGCTCTTTTGGAAGCCAATAGACCTTTTGAGTTTAGCTCTGAATGTTTGGCTGCTTTTGCAACATTGAAAAGAGCTCTAGTTACAACTCCCATTATGAGAGGACCTAATTGGGATTTACCTTTTGCAGTTATGACTGATGCAAGTGACTATGCAGTGGGAGCCATGCTGGGGCAAAAGTACGAGAAGCTTCTTCACCCTGTGTATTATGCTAGTAGAACTCTCAATGAAGCCCAATTGAACTATACCACTACAGAGAAAGAATTGCTAGCTGTAGTTTTTGTCCTGGAGAAATTTCGAGCTTATTTGGTGGGCTCCACAGTCACTGTCTTTACAGATCATGCAACCATAAAATATTTATTGGCAAAGAAAGAGGCCAAGCCAAGGTTGGTTAGATGGGTGTTGTTGCTTCAAGAATTCGATGTTGTCATAATTGATAGAAAAGGCTCAGAAAACCAAGTAGCAGACCATCTATCTATGCTGGCACCAGCAGAGTTAATGCCACAACAATCTGCAATTAGAGATGAGTTTCCTGATGAACAATTGTTGACAGTAGCTCAAGTGCAAGAAATTGGAACTCCTTGGTTTGCAGATTTTGCTAATTATGCGGTCAGTGGCATCCTACCCTTAGACATGCCTGGGCAATCATTAAAACGGTTCATTCATGATGCCAGGACTTATTTTTGGGATGATCCCTACCTCTATAAACAATGTGCTAATGGGTTGTTGAGAAGATGTGTCACTGAGGCTGAAATTACTTCCATTTTACAGCATTGCCATACTTCACCCTATGGAGGACACTTTGGTGGCCAAAGGACAGCCGCCAAGGTTTTTCAATCTGGTTACTATTGGCCTTCTATTTTCAAGGATGCCCATTTGTTTAGTAAGGCTTGTGATAGATGTCAAAGAAGAGGAAACATAGGAAGGAGGGATGAGTTACCCCTCTCCTACATTTTGGAGGTCGAGCTATTTGATGTTTGGGGAATTGACTTTATGAGCCATTTCCCTCCATTTAATGGAAATATATATATTTTGGTAGTTGTGGACTATGTCTCCAAATGGATTGAGGCAATAGTTTGCCCAATGAATGATACCAAGACAGTCATGCGATTCTTACATAAGCATATATTCACTAGGTTTGGAACTCCTAGATCTCTAATTAGTGATGAAGGCTCTCATTTTGTGAATAAAGCCATGACTTTACTTTTGGGTAAGTACAATGTCAGGCACAAGATCTCAACTCCATACCACCCGCAGGTTAATGAGCAAGCTGAAATCTCTAATAGGGAAATCAAGGGAATTCTGGAAAAAGTAGTAAATCCTAACATGAAGGATTGGTCATTTCAGCTAGAAGACTCTTTGTGGGCCTATAGGATAGCATTTAAAACCCCTTTGGGAATGTCTCCTTATAGGCTGGTTTATGGAAAGGTCTGCCATTTACCTCTTGAGCTTGAGCACAAAGCGTTTTGGGCCTTGAAGGAGCTTAATCTGGATCGGTCTGCAGCTGGAGCTCTCAGATTGCTTCAGCTTAATGAATTAGAGGAGTTCAGATTGTTCTCTTATGAAAATGCTAAGTTGTACAAGGAGAAAGTTAAGTTGTGGCACAATAGAAAAATTGTGCATAAACAGTTTGAAAAGGGGCAGAAGGTGTTGTTGTTTAATTCCAGGTTGGAGTTATTTCCTGGCAAATTAAACTCCAAGTGGTCAGGTCCTTTCACAGTCATGGAAGTGTTTCCCCATGGTGCTGTTATGCTTAGAGATGAGAAAGAAGGAAGAGACTACAAGGTTAATGGTCAAAGGTTGAAACATTATTGGGGGGAAGAATTCCAAAGAAATATAGCCTCACAGAGGCTAGCTGATAATTAACGTGTTCTTGAAAGCAATATAATAATTGGGAGTGCACTTCCATGTTCAGTCCTTCCTCCCATTTTCTTATCCTTTTTTCGAATATTTTGTTTCACTTTTAATTGTTTAAGTTTCATTTAGTTGGTTAATTTCCTTGTTGTTCTTTTTCAGTTTTCTATTGGCAGACGTTAGTGAAGGAAGCTATTTAATTCCAGCTCTGGCTACAAGCTCTCATGCAAGACATTTGAAGCCCATTGCTGCAATTTATCATAGCGAGAATTTGTCATTTCCGAGGGTTACATGCATCCTTTTTGCTGGAGCTTTAATTTTGAAGTTGACAGGTGATAGCACATAAAATGTGCTATCCTTAGGCTTAATAATTGCTAAGTTTTATAATGATTTCAGGGCTTTTACATGTTTAAATCACTCAATTTCAGGTTCAGAGTTTAAACAGAGCTATTGGAGACAATTTGGATCACTCGAGATCGAAACGAAGCTATTAGGAGCTAAAAATAACATCAATTGGAAGAGAAAGGATCAATCCAAGCTTGAAGACCCGAGGTGATGGCGTTGCACCGCCATGTAGAGCGTTGCAACGCCGAACGTGCAACCAAGATACGTTGAAGCCCCAGGCAATAGCGTTGCAACGCTGCTTTGCAGCGTCACAATGCTATATCGATAAGAAGGTAGACATGAAGGACCGCACAGAGAGCGTTGCAACGCTGCTTTGCAGCGTCGCAACGCCATTTCGATAAGGAGCGCGCACGTTAGGGTAGCGGTGTTGCAACGCTACCCTCAGCGTTGCAACGCCATCGACAATTTTCATTTTTGATACGAGCATAGTGAAGGGAATCGAAGTCCCTGCAGCAGAAACAATTGCGAATCGCGCGCTCTTGATTTAGTTACAACGGAAAATTCAAGAACGTAAACATGAATTAAGCATATAGTAAGAGTATGGACAACAAGTATATACCTTTGAAGAACCTTTCTTCAAGTGCTCCTCTCTCCACGGTCACGATCTTAGCAACAAGAACTCGTACGAACACCGACACCACCACCGGATCTTCTCCGTTGTTCTCTAGGTGAGGGAGGAAGGTGAGTTCCCTTTAGGAGTGGTGAGGTATTTTGTGAGAGAGATTTGTGTTTTGGAACTCTTCCAAGAACACAACAAGGAGGCTAGGAATCCTTTTAGAAGTCTTAACCTAGTTGCATCTCATGCAACTATATATATATAAGGGAATGGGATGGAAATGACCATTCTACCCCTCCTTTAATCTCTCTTTAGTATATAGTTTATATATGAATATAATTCACATTAAAACTATATATTATATCAATTACATCATATATAATTGATATAATTCCTCATGTATGAAATTGAACACTTCAATTTCACTCCTAACTTTATACCCTCGATATTACCATGTTGAGCCAACAGAGGGATCTAATGGACCTACAGATCATGAGCTCCAATGATGTGAGATTAACCGATCAAACTCTTTGATCCAGTTAATGAATATTCATTAACTACAAGTCACTCCATTATAAACTTGTAGCTGCACTCTCCTCATTTGTAGATATTATTGTGTCCATCGATATAGTCATTACCCATGAGTCGACCCTTCACGGGTTGTTCAGTAATCACAGTTGGGTCAAATTACCGTTTTACCCCTGTGATTACCTCTTTGCTCCTTAAGCACCACTGATCCTCTAATGAACAACAAGTCTAAGGTCCTACCTTAGACACATACCCTCATAGAGGGCGGGGCCCCGTTGTTCAAGACATGGAGTCAGTTCTTAAGGGAACAACCTATCTAATTCCTCAGTAGAGGAATGAGTGAATTTCATCTTGCACAGTTAAGTTCTCAGCTACCTACGAGGTTCTGTTCCCGAGAAGGTAGGCTTATTAAGTCGGCTACAAGCCACTCTCACCCATACTAGTCTAAGGACAAACCCCTATAAGCAGGAGTTCTTAACTTGCTCAGGATTCAGGTCGAGCCACTTATGACCATTGATAATCCCATGAAATGGGATTATTTTTGGCACTTTCCATGGCTTATTTCTACTAAAAATTGAGTGGTGGGCGTGTTTTAGTCGTTTTCTTAGCGTGTTTTTGTTGATTTTTGGAGTGTGGTAATTTTAGTGTCTAGTTGTTTATTTTCTTTGTTGTGTTAGGTTAATTTTAGTATTTTGTGTCTATTTTATTTTGTTGAGTTGGCGTGTTTTATGCTTGTTGCATGTTGAGTTTTGTGTGTTCGGTTATTGTTCATGTTTGTGTTTGGTGTAGGAGGAAGAGGATTGTTGAATGTTGTGGCCTTAATGCTACAAAGATCTCTCTTTGCAACACTAGCTTTAAAGAGCGAAGTCAAGTTCACTATGTGGTAGCAATGTCACGGCATTCTTTGCAACATTGAATGAGCGAGAAAAAGTCAAAGTGGGGCCCACCTCTCGGGATGACGCAGCAGAAACCTCTTTTTCTGGTTTAAATCAGTAGTTTTGGGTCTTTTTGGGAATTTTGACAGTTGAAGGACTTAGGTGCAAAAGAAAAGAACAAAAAGGTTAACCTAATTGAGAAATAGAGGTAGAGATCGATTGAGGGGAACTCATCTATCGAAAAACCCACAAGGAGGCAGCTAGGAGAAGAAGATTACAGCAAAAGAAAAGAGGAGATTGATTCAAAAGTCACGCAACCTTCCCTTTTGCCCTAGTGTTCTCCTATCTTTCTCTTTTTATAGCATTTCTTCCACCCTTTTCTTAGCTTAGCTTGATTTAAAGTTGTTTTAAGACAAATTTATGATGTTCATGATTTTTAGCTTTGTTTTGTTGAATCCTTTTGTAGAAACCATGAACTAACTCTTTTAGGTTGGAATTTATGGAATGAAACTCTAGTTTTTGAAGTCTTTTGTTGGAGGATTGTTGTACTTGTGAAGTTTGCTTATGGGTATTTGTTGTTTAATGTTCTTCTTAAGATTGATCACCTTAGGATTGAATATTAGTTCGTTTTAATTCTGAAAAGATTGAAATGGATGGAAAAAGCATAAGCAATGCATGTATGTCTTTCTCTTGAAAAAGAAAAGGCTCCAAAGGTATAGACATATGCTTTTGGCTTGTAAACTTGGGAAAATTTGTGTTAATTTTATGTTTGGAAGCTGGGTATTCATAGACATATGTTAAACTCTGCTTTTAGGCTAAAATTCGAAGTTAGAAATAATTTTTGGAATTTCTGCATAATTTTTCGTTTCTTCACAGTACAGTAATGTGGCAGCAATGTAGTAGCATTGCTACAACATTAGACAACAGAATTTAGAAGTTCATCAGAGTAAATCTTCTTTTCTTTAGTTTATTTTTGCTTTAGTTGAGTGGTTTTGTTTTTCTTTCCTTTGTTGTTTGTTTTTAGTTGAATTTCTTGAGTGTGGGGTACTTGTTGCCCCTTTATTTTATGAGCTTTTGGTAGTTTGTTTGGTATCAGGTGAAGAAGAGAGCAAAGAAAAGAAGATTTGGCAGAACTGAATTTTTCGCCCGATTATGGTAGCGATGTGGTAGCATTGTTGCTCTGCTCTTTGCATGAGTCACTAGTGCGGTGGTGAAGCGGAGCTCGAGCTCGTCGACCAACCTCATCGATTTTAGTCACTTTTGTCGCGTTCGTCTGCAATTGTCCGCGCCAAAAGAGTTCTTCGAAGCTTCTTTTCAAGTTGGTTTTGTGAGCGAATTCTCGATTGTTCGTCAGAGAAGAGGCTTTGTATTCATTTGTCGGACTCCTTAGTTGTTGCGCTCGTCGGTATGCCATTCTAGGTTGTCTTATTGCTATTATTGTCATATTCTTCTAACAGTTGGTCAAGGTGGGTTAACGTTCGGTTCATTTTGGGTGAGAGAAGTTCAGATTCCCTTTTGCTCGGTTCCTTCTATACGTTTGTAGCGGTGAGTTTCCTTCGACTTAGTGGCTTTCCCTTTGAACTGGAGTTGAGGTATTTTGAGTGATAAAAAGTTGTTTTGCATAGTCTTTTGGAGCTCTTATTATTCTGATTTTGCCTTGTTGAAGCTCACAGGTTGTGTTCCTAGTTAACATTGATTCATTAGCTTTGTGTTATTTGGGTGCATTTGGAAAATTTCAGTTGTGTTTATTAGTTTGAAAAGCAAGCAGAGCAAAAAAGAAGCGATAGAGCTTAGCTTAGAGGATCGGGGAAGCAAGCTTGATGATGAGGACGATGAGGAGCAATGAGTGGGGAGTTATCCTTTCCTTTTGTCTCTTTTATATTCTCGTTGGCTTTTCATTTTCGTGCTTGTGTATCTTGTTTAATCTTGCCCCGCTTTAGTTTTTGAATGGCGGTTGTTGTGAGGACACAACGCGTGTCTCAAGTTTGGGGGTGGAGGCTTGTTTTTGAGTTTCTTTCTTTGTGGAGAAGGCGTTTCTTTGTGTTAACTTCGTGGTTGGTGTGTTTATTTGTCTGTCTGGTTTGTTGTTGTTTTGCTAAGTTGTTGTTTTGACTGGTTAGGTGCTTCTTGGCGGTTAGTTTATTGCTAATGATGATACTTTAGACTCTCGCATTTCATTTGCATATAACACTTTAAGTTTGACAAATGAGTGATTAAGCTAAAGTAGCCTTCACACTTAAGTCTTAGCTATCAAGCTTGTTGATTTTAAAATGTTTTATAGTCTTAAGGAGGACTTAGGGGCTAAAGTGAGTTGGCGCGGTTTCTTGAATTGGGTCTAAGGCATCTTGTGTAAATTGTTAATATCTCTTGTTTGTAAAATCAAAGTTTGGGGGAGGCCAATTCTAGTTTCTAAAAAAAAAAAAAAAGAGAGAGAAAAAAAGGGATACTCCTCTATCTCTTGTGGCTTAGTAAACCAGGGCTAGGCATGACACCCATGCTTAGTTTTGAGTCAAACGGTCACAGTGGATATGAGTATGCAAAAGCAACCAATCTATGTGATAGTGCTCGTTGTTAGGCGTCTTCATCACCAATGTTGGCGTTTAGATCGAAGGTACAAATGACTAGAAAGGTTCCCTTGAAAAAAAAAAATGAAAGCAATCAAAATAAAAAAATATAAAAAAAAAAGAAGAAGAGATTGGCCTCCCATTGTTCTCTTTCATTGTGCTTTTGATGGAAGAATTATAAATTCTTGAAAAAAAAAAAGGAGAGTTCATTGATTTTACATTTTGAGCTTGTTGTAAACCTTAGTATCTTGGATGGACTCCATGTTAAGTCATTTGATGCTCATTTAACTAAGTTCTATGATTTAAGCTTTAGAGCAGTTTAGATTATGCAAGTGAGTGAGCTAAGACTTTGCACATACACACTTAAGGGTTGCTTTGACTTGTGAATGATTTTGTCATACCTTGTTTGTGTTTATGCTTGTGAACTGTGGGAGTTTACCTGAAGGTTTGATAATCTAAACCTCTGTGGCACCTAGCGAGTTGTGTGTTTGTTGTTTGTAGTTGTTAGTGCATCACTCGAGGACGAGTAATGAGATAAGTTTGGGGGTGTGATAATCCCATGAAATGGGATTATTTATGGCACTTTCCATGGCTTATTTCTACTAAAAATTGAGTGGTGGGCGTGTTTTAGTCGTTTTCTTAGCGTGTTTTTGTTGAGTTTTGGAGTGTGGTAATTTTAGTGTCTAGTTGTTTATTTTCTTTGTTGTGTTAGGTTAATTTTAGTATTTTGTGTCTATTTTGTTTTGTTGAGTTGGCGTGCTTTATGCTTGTTGCATGTTGAGTTTTGTGTGTTCAGTTATTGTTCATGTTCGTGTTTGTGTTTGGTGTAGGAGGAAGAGGATTGTTGAATGTTGTGACGCCAATGCTACAACACTGCTGCAACACTAGCTTTAAAGAGCAGAAGTCAAGTTCACTATGTGGTAGCAATGTCACAGCATTGCTGCAACATTGAATTCGGGCAGAAAAGTCAAAGTGGGACCCACCTCTCGGGATGACGCAGCAGAAACCTCTTTTTCTGGTTTAAATCAGTAGTTTTGGGTCTTTTTGGGAATTTTGACAGTTGAAGGACTTAGGTGCAAAAGAAAAGAACAAAAAGGTTAACCTAATTGAGAAATAGAGGTAGAGATCGATTGAGGGGAACTCATCTATCGAAAAACCCACAAGGAGGCAGCTAGGAGAAGAAGATTACAGCAGAAGAAGAGAGGAGATTGATTCAAAAAGCTGCTGCAACCTTCCCTTTTGCCCTAGTTTTCTCCTATCTTTCTCTTTTTATAGCATTTCTTCCACCCTTTTCTTAGCTTAGCTTGATTTAAAGTTGTTTTAAGACAAATTTATGATGTTCATGATTTTTAGCTTTGTTTTGTTGAATCCTTTTGTAGAAACCATGAACTAACTCTTTTAGGTTGGAATTTATGGAATGAAACTCTAGTTTTTGAAGTCTTTTGTTGGAGGATTGTTGTACTTGTGAAGTTTGCTTATGGGTATTTGTTGTTTAATGTTCTTCTTAAGATTGATCACCTTAGGATTGAATATTAGTTCGTTTTAATTCTGAAAAGATTGAAATGGATGGAAAAAGCATGAGCAATGCATGTATGTCTTTCTCTTGAAAAAGAAAAGGCTCCAAAGGTATAGACATATGCTTTTGGCTTGTAAACTTGGGAAAATTTGTGTTAATTTTATGTTTGGAAGCTGGGTATTCAGAGACATATGTTAAACTCTGCTTTTAGGCTAAAATTGAAGTTAGAAATAATTTTTGGAATTTACGCATAATTTCCGTTTCTTCACAAAGATCTGATAATGTGGCAGCAATGTAGTAGCATTGCTACAACATTAGACAACAGAATTTAGAAGTTCATTTCCATAAATTCCAACGTTTTTATTACTTCATCCTCAGCTTGTTTATTGTCCATTTGAGTTGTTTATCGCTCTTAGATAGCTAGATTCAAGCTCTCTTATGCTAAGCTCATTTTTGTTGCTTTTGAGTTGTTTAGGCGCTTTAAGTCTAGTTTAGCATTACTTATCTTCTCAATCTTTTGCAAACATTAGTCCCTGTGGGATCGACCTTGTTCACCAATTACTACCTACGTTTGCGTATACTTGCGTAGTGAGTTTTTGCACAACAACCATCTATAAATTACTAGTCTTATCCTGTTAACGATGTTACACTGGTTAGACTAATAATTTGCGATCCAGTCTTGTATGAACTCTTCATACAGGATGCCCCCACTCGCATGTCAACTACATGAATGAGTTGGATTACCTCATTTGTACTAATTACAAAGTGGGCGCATCCATGGTGTTACGAATGAGGTTTCCAACCTTATTCTTATACCATAGACTATTTAGGTTATAATCTTGAATTCAACCCAAATAGTGTCCACTACACTGATTTCAAGATAAAC
Organism: Trichosanthes cucumerina; assembly: GCA_036507285.1. Taxonomy (NCBI): domain Eukaryota; kingdom Viridiplantae; phylum Streptophyta; class Magnoliopsida; order Cucurbitales; family Cucurbitaceae; genus Trichosanthes; species Trichosanthes cucumerina. Next base: position 29,961,112 of record CM071839.1, read on the forward strand.
ATTATAACCTTGGAGCTTAGTTTATTGGATTTATAAAGCAAGACTGTAATCTTATCAAAACAAATAACACTTTATTTAATTGATCAAAATTACACAAGTTTAGGGCATAAATCCCAACACCCTAGGGTACAGCGTTGCAACGCTGTCCCTAGCGTTGCAACGCTGTGCCGATTATGCCTATAAATACAACCTTAATTCTTCTTGCAAAAGGAGCCGAATTTGGTAGATTTTCCACCCTAATTTCGAAATACACCTTGTAAGAAGAGAGAAGAGCGTTTTTGGGAGCCAAAGCATTCGTGGAGGTTCGAGATCGAAGACGGGAGCTCGGAGACGAAGGACCGGCATCGACACATAAGTTTAATTTCCTTTTCTTTCAATTTGTAATAGCGTTCTAAGACGTTTTCTACTTGTTTAGTTTGATTTTCATGTGATTTAGAGTAGTTAAACATTATAGTTAGGATTTGATTTACTTGTTATGACTTTCTTGCTATGTAATGAAGCATGTTTTGTCCTTATTTTTGACAATTCGTTCTTTACTTTTTAATTTGTTAGTTTAAGTGAACTCGAGAGATAAAGCTTGAATTAGAGAAAAATTGTCAAAACCCTTAGAAATCTAGTATGAGAATGACTTAGAAATCTTAGGGAAACACGTAAAGAAGTTACTTAATGCCATGCATGTCGTAGGTCCATATGGAGACTATGGAGTTTATTGCATGTGTGAGGCTCACTAAGAATCGAGAGATTTTCTTGAGTATTTTACTTCTTGTTTATAAATTCATCTCATTAGTTCATTGCATGTGTTAATTGAGTTATTAACTTGTATAATCACTTCCCTCATATCTATCAATTCGTGTCTCCACATATTTGTTTGTTTGCTTGTCGTTACTTTCAATCAACTATCCATGTTATGTTTCTTTAGCTGAAATTGAGAATTAGTATCTTAGTAATTAACTAATCTAGAAACCCATTCCCGAGGACGATACTTGGACTCATAAATCACTATACTAAAACTTGACCCGTACACTGCAGTATTGCAATATCATAAATATTACGCAACAAGTTTTTGGCGTCGTTGTCGGGGAATGTCGATTATTTAGATTAATTAATATTAGGAGAAAATTTGAAATTTTAGACTAAAGGGTGTTTGTGTGTTTTTCCTTATTTGTTTTCCATTTTTTGTGTGTTTGTTTTCGTATTTGTTCTATTTTAGTTTGTGTTTTTGAGTCTGTATACCTTGTTTTGGTTGTGTTGCTATTGTGTAAAAGTCTTGATTTGAATTACTGATTTTTTCAAGTATGACTTTGCATGATTTTGAGTTTCCACCATTCTATTGTCCCTCTCAGGACCCTAGGTATGTGCATCATGATTTTTCTGAATACCATGTGTCTAATTTTTACCATTCTGTACCTGACATTTATGAAAATCCACGTGAGAGTAGTTATTTAGACACTTGGGACCATAATTTTTTGCACCCTAACCAACAATTAGAAAAATCTTCTCTTATGGACCAATTGGCGGAACATACCTTAGAATTGAAATTTAAAAATTTGGTTCATAGTGAATTAGAGAGGTTGGATAGGTTAGAAACTGAGGTGGTAGGACTTTGGGAAATAGTACAAGATAGAGCTAAGTACCTTAACCAGCTAGTAGTTTCCCTTAAGGCCTTACAAGAACAATTTCTTATCCTTACCACTCAGGAGGTGCCACCTAGGAGGATTTGTTCAGATGATAATGAGGATAGTTTGGGGGAGATTGAGGCACACCATGATCAGGTTAGTGAGGAAGACATTGGTGATACAATTAGTTCCATAGGGAATATCCAGGTGATAGAGTTAGAGGTTGAGAAGTCTTCTTCCCTTTTATCCCCAGAAATTTCCTTTATTTTCGATAACCATTTGTCTTATACTCACGAGTCTTGTTTTGATTTCAGTTCTTTCATTTCAGTAAACGAAAATACCAAAAATAATTTTTTGTCTGGGGCTCAAGAAAAACAGGATAGCCTTCTAGACTTAAAAGGGTATATCGATTCGAGCAAGAAGGGTCCAAAGAAATATGAGCAGTTTTATGTGCCCTGATAAGTCACTGTCTAGCTAAAGACGTTAAAGAAAGCGTTTCTTGGGAGGCAACCCAAGTTTTATGTTTCATGTCTTTATCGTTGTTTTTGTCTTCTTTTATGTTTTATTTTATTTCCTAGTTTTTTTTGTTTTTGTCTAATTTTTTTCTTTTTTCCTCCAGATGTATGCCCAAGGGGAGAGCTGCAGACTTGCATCCTTTTGATCCTGAGATCGAGAGGACCTGTAGGAGACTCCTAAGGGAAGGAAAGGCAGAAACGCATACTATGGCTGATCAGGAGCTCATCAACAACCTTAAACCTATCAGGGAGTATTTCCAACTTTGTGTTTAATTCTCGAGCGGTGGAATAGTCCATGCCCCTATAAATGCTAATAATTTTGAACTTAAGACAGGGCTGATACAAATGGTTAGGGAAGGTGCTTTCAGAGGCTTAGCCACAGAAGATCCTAACTCTCATCTTTAAAATTTCTTAGAAATCTGTGGTACATTTAAAATGAATGATATCTCTGCTGATAGTATTCGCTTACGCCTCTTTCCTTTCTCTTTGCAGGGTAGAAGCAAAGAATGGCTAGGATCCCTTGCCTCAGGTAGTATCACTTCTTGGGAGGAGTTGGCCCTGATGCCTCCTCCTCCTCAACCTAAGGCTTCTAAGCAGTCCAAATCAAGGGGCAGAAAGAAGAGTGTTGTAGCTACAAAGCCAGCTGAAGAACCGGTTGAGGAGTCTATTCCTCAGTTGGCAGGAGGAGACATTGCTGAGGAGTTGCCCGTTGAGTCGACTGAACCTTCCACCCCTCGAAGGAAGCCCTCAAGGAAGAAGGGGCAAGCCTCCCATGACCACTCCAACCATTCTCCAACACGTTTTATCACTGAGCAAGCTAGAGAGAGGTATGACACATTAAAGTCCAAGGAGCTCTTCTTAGAAAGAGGTTTTGCTGTTCCATTCGCCAGTCTTCCTCATTTCATCAAGGCCAATATCATTAATCATGGTTGGACCTTTTTCTGTCAACCACCAGAACCAACCATTGGCTCTTTGGTAAGGGAATTTTACGCCAACTTTGAGGATACTGGTGAGTTTCAAGTTTTCATTCGCGGAAAATTAGTGGATTGGTCTCTTGAAGCCATCAACAAACTGTTTGAGCTACCAGACATTCCTCGGGCCAACTATAATGCGATGGTGTTGAATCCTTCCACCACTCATCTGAATGCAGCTCTGAAGCTGATAGGGTTAAAAGGTGCTCGGTGGATGGTCTCAGCCACTGGTTCCAAGTCTTTTCAAGCAGCATATTTGACTGATGAGGCTAATGTGTAGCTCTCCTTCCTCAAAAACAGGCTGCTTCCAACAACGCATGATACCACTGTCTCAAGAGATCGAATGTTGCTTACCTATGCGATTTTGAAGGTCCTGAGCATTGATGTTGGATGAATCATAGCGGAGGAAATTAGGACTCACGCCAAGAAAACTGCTGGAAAACTCTTTTTCCCTAACACTATCACTAAGCTTTGTCTGAATGCAGGTGTAGATGTTGACCCATCTGAGGACAGCCTGACTGATCCCTCCATGTTTGATACTGCTGCTATTGAGAGGCTGCGTCGAAGAGATCACAAGGGAAAGGGTGGTTTAGCTGTGGGACTCAACAAACTCCTCGACCAACAAGAGATTATGCTGAAGCAAATGGAATACTCTAGTGCACAACAATTAGCATATTGGAATTATGCTAAGGACAAAGACAATTCTTTCAAGGATGCAATGCTAGCTAACTTCCCTGATCAATATACTGTTTTTCCTACCTTCCCAGAGGTTGTCTTAAATCCTTGGGCATCCTCTTCGTCAGTTGTCGATGAGGAAGAGGAAGCTCAAGATCGAATCCCTGGAGATGAAGACTGACCAAACAGGGAAGTTCTGTCCTTTTGTTTGGCTAATAGGTGGTCTGGCTGGTAGTTAGCATTTTGTGCTTTTCATGCTTTTGTCTTTCCTATGTTTAATTGTCTGTTGTTGCTCTGTCAGTTCTTTGGTTTAGGAAGTGTGCTTTCCATTTTGTGTCTTCTTTTGTGATAGGTTAAGTGGTCGCTTGTTGTGAAATCTGTTAGGTTTGTCGCCGACAGAAGGGATGAATATATATATATAAATATATATATATATATATATATATATATGAATATGAAGGTTGATGAGCTTGACATTGTAGTTGAAATGAAATGAATGGTGCTGCCTGGTGTGTTACATTTCTTTTTCTCACTTCTGATGAGTTAGCTGTGCTTAATTTATTTTCCATAATCCTTTTGGGGGCGTTTGGATTGAGGAGTTGGGGGGAGTGGAGTTGGGAGGAGTTAATAACTCTCCACAACTCCTTGTTTGGCCCAAGGAGTTATTAACTCCTTCTTGTAGGCCCCACAACTTTATTAACTCTTTCTTCAACTTTTTTTTATGGGCCCCAGATTTTTAACTTATTTTTATAGGCCCCACAGACTTCCTTACTCCTACTCCTTACAACTCCTACTCCCCCAACTCCTCAATCCAAACGACCCCTTTAATGTAACACAATGCTTGAAGCAGCTTTATGGTGCCCCTAGCTTGCTAACCACCAACTCTTGAGAATTTGCTCCTTTTAACTTAGATTAAAGAGTTTGGATGCTCATTGTCTTTAATTTTTTTTTTTTTACAGAAAAATAACTAAGTTTGGGGGTTCCTTCCCTTGATTCTTTACTCATTGGGGACAATGAGAAATTTAAGTTTGGGGGTAAGACACCCTAGTAATAAAAAGTTATCACTCCTAGGAGCATTCCTCTTCTCTTTAGAACTCATGCCTCCTCTCTTAAAAAAAAAAGAGTGAAGTTTGAGAGTTATTCCTCTACCCAAGTTACTTATTAGACCAGAGTTGACACCCATGCTCACCTTTGAGTTGAACAGTAATAAAGGGATATGAATATGCCTTGGCGACCCAATTTAGTAGCAGGGCTCATTGTTAAGTAGTCTTCATCGCAAATGTTGGTGCTTAAATCGAAGGTTCTATTTACAAAAAGGGTTCTCTCTAACTTCTTTAGTGAAATAAGTTCTTAAAAAAAAAAGAGGAAAGTTAAAACCTAGTATAAAGTTCTCGTTGCTTAGGTGAGTTGCATCATCAATGTGGCCATTCTAAGAACTAAGAAGAAGTTTATGCATAGGTGAGTGGCTATGAGAACCTAAGGGAATGAATGTTTGCCTACTTAAGCATAAGGTTAGCTTTGTAGGATTCTTAGGAGTGATAACTCTTGTTTGTGTAAAAAAAAAAAAAAAGAAGGAAAAAAATGCTTTGTTGAAAGAAAAACTGAAGGCAGTAGAACTCATTCTTCTTTTTGTGAGTTTAAGGGGTGCATAGTGAATTCAAAGATGGATTGTGCTAGTTGAGTTCTGGGGTTGTTTTCTAAAGCTTGCTACTTTTGTTTGAAAGAAAAAAATTGATTATGGAATATCTGGTGAAGGCTAAGCTTTGATGAACTTTTGTAAGAAAAAGAAATGAGACTGCTATATCAGTAACTATTTTTATCATTTAACTGCTTAATCAATCTTCTTGAGCTTTGTGGTGGTTGTTGCTTCTTGGTGGGATTAGAGTGTTTAACCATTACTCAGGGACGAGTAATGATTTAAGTTTGGGGGTTTGTTAGCTCTTAGAATGAGAGCTAAGATTGAGCTTTTATTGTGATTATTCCTTGGTATTTTGAGCTTTCTTGACTATTTTAACCCCTTGATTAGGTACTTTTGTGTGTTCATGTTTACAAAGTACTTTTGAAGTACCTTAAAGCCGTTGAAGTACTTTTCATTGCTGAATTTTGTCATTTTTGCCATGTTTACAGGAGTTTTTGGGAAGATGAATGTTATGAAGTGTTGAAAGGTCTATTTCGAGCTGTTGAAGCTGTGCAATTGCTAAAGGATCAAGATTGCTGGAGCTCAATTCTGATATCAGTTTGCAGAATGCACACGTGGACAAAATTCATTAATTGAGCTGGATAGAAATTGCCTTATCAACTGCTGTGAGCCAATGAGAGGCCTTCATATCATTGTCCCTTGTCTATTCAACCCTTAATTCGAGGTGGATATGGTATAAATATTTTCTTTGGCCGTTGTTAGCTCTTAGAATGAGAGCTAAGATAGAGCTTTTGTTGTGATTATTTCTTGGTATTTTGAGCTTTCTAGACTATCTTAACTCCTTAATTAGGTACATTTGTATGATAATTGACACAAAGTGAGTTTGAAGTACCTTTAGGCCATCCAAGTACTTTTCATTGATGAATTTTGTCATTTTGGCCATGTTTACAGGAGTTTTTCTTTTTTGGGAAGATGAATGTTATGAAGTGTTGAAGGTCTGCTTCGAACTTCTGTAGCTGTGCTATTGCTGAAGGATAAAGATTGTTGGAGCTCAACTCTGATATCAGTTGCAGAATGCACACGTGGATATAATTCATTAATTGAGTTGGATAGAAATTGCCTTATCAGCTGCTGTGAGCCAATGAGAGGCTTTCATGTCATTGCTGATGTTGGATAGAAATTTCCCTATCAGCTGCTGTGAGTCAATGAGAGGCTTTCATGTTATTGCCCTTTGTCTATTCAGCCCTTATTTCGAGGTGGATACGGTATAAATGCCTTGTTTTGGCCACTGTTGGGAGGGGGAGTAAAAAGCAAGAGAAAAGGGAAGAACCCGATAGGGGGAAAAGAGACAAGAAGCGAATTTCAAGCAGAGCCAATTTTGGAAAGCTTTCTCCTTCTGGAAAGAGGCTGGAGTGGACCAAAGAAGGCTTGGGAACTTCACCCATCTGTTCATTCTTTTGTTCCCCTTGTTCTTTACTCTTCTACATTGTAACTAAGACCATTTAAAGCATGTTTAGCACTAAGTTTACTGTTTTATTGTTGTCTTTTCTTATCACCATGAACTAATCACCCTTGGGGTGAGGATTAGGAGACTTTATGTGGATGCAACTTTAATGAAAGAGTAATTTGCTGCAATATCACTCTTGTGCCTTGTGATTTTACTGCTTAACTAAGGTTTGTTTGGCCATCTCATCTTAGTATTGTTTATTCCAACTTGGGAAAGGGAAGAATAAACTGTTTTCAAGGCATACACTAGTTCTGATTAAGAGATTTACTTCTCTCAGGTGATTGAGGAGTCTAGGGATAGTCACTCACCTAGTGTTAATAGTTAGTTGCTAAAATTAAGGTGTTTAATGGAAATTAAGTGCCTAATCGCGAGGAAATCTGGGAAGATTCCGTGAGTTATACTGTTTTGAGTTCTGGTGCAGTTTTGAGCTCTAGCATTAAGATTGCTGAAGCATAATTTCATCCCTAATCCTATCCCCTTTTTACTGTTTTGGTTAAACTTGTGTTTGTTGCTGCCTTACTTTCACTAATCCTCTTTTGCATTACTTTAGCATTTCAATTGTTACTTTTAATTTCTAATTCCAATACTCATTTCATTCATGTTGGTTCCCTTTTACTCATTAAGAGTAACTCAAGCTTGTGTATTTTCTACAACTAATCCCTGAGGAGACGATTAAAATACTTATCACTTGCTACTTAGATTGTGTTTACTTGCACAGTTTAGGAGTGCATTCTTAATAATTTCATACACCCATTTTAAGCAAAAAAGTTTTTGGCGTCGTTGCCGGGGATTAGTTTGATTTTTACTTTGCTTGAGTTGTTTTTAGTGATTTTTAAGCTGAAAGAAAGGTTTAACTAAGGTGTTTCTTTGTTTTTCAGGTGCTGTAATTGTGCATGAATGATTTCCCAGGTTTAGAATTTTTCTTAGATCCTGAACCTGAGAAAGCATTTCATAGAAGAAGGAGGATTCAAAAGGAAAAAATGGAAGATTTTCGTGGAGGTCCTGTAGATCCTAATAATCCTCAAAATAACACTGGAAACCAACCACACAGCCAAGGAGGCTTTAGACCACCTTTAGTTGAACCCCAAGCTATGGTCCCTGCCAATGTTATTGTCTTAGCAGATGACAGGGAGAGAGCTATTAGAACTTTTGCCAATGCCTTGGTTGAAGAGTTAAATCATGGGATCAGTAGGCCAGAAATCCAAGCCCCAACGTTTGAGCTTGAATCCTTAAGTGAGGCCTGGGAGAGATTTAAGGACTTGCTTAGGAAGTGTCCTCATCATGGACTCCCTCATTGTATTCAAATGGAGATATTTTACAATGGGTTGAATACAACCACTAAACAAGTTGTAGATGTTTCTGCAAATGGGGCTCTTTTATCAAAGACCTATAATGAAGCATTTTAGATACTGGAAAGAATATCCTCAAACAACTGTCAGTGGGCTGATTCAAGGAGCTCCCAAGGTAAAAAAAACAAGGGAATGTTGGAGTTAGATGCTTTAACCGCTCTAAATGCACAAATGGCATCCATGACCAATATGCTGAAAAACCTAACTGTTGGAAACGCAACCCAGATTTCCCCTAATGCTCAAAATACAGCTATGGTGAACCAAGTAGTAAGTACTGAGTCATGTGTTTATTGTGGTGAAGGGCACACATTTAAATTTTGTCCTAGTAATCCAGCCTCAGTTTACTATGTTGGGAACCAAGGTAATCAAAGGGACAATCCTTATTCTAATACCTATAACCCAGGTTGGAGAAATCATCCTAACTTTGCTTGGGGAGGTCAAGGAAGTAATTCTCAAGCCCCTCAAGTACAACAAAAGGTGAACTATCCACCAGGTTTTGGGCATCAGAATCAACAGACCTATGGAAATCAGCAAACAATGCTCCAACATCAGAGGACAGTAGCAGCCCCACAACATATTCCAGGTACTTCTCTTGAAAGTTTCCTGAAGGAATATATGGCTAAGAATGATGCTGTTATTCAAAGTCAGCAAGCTTCGATGAGAAACTTTGAAGTGCAATTGGGTCAGCTTACTAATGAAATAAGATCTAGACCTCAAGGTAAGCTTCCTGCAGATACTGAAATCCCAAAAAAGGAAGGGAAGGAGCAAGTGCAAGCTATAGAGCTAAGGAGTGGAAAACCTTTAGCTAAGCCGGAGGAGAACAGTAAAAAGAAACACAAGGAGAAGGACCTTGCAGTGCAAATCGAAGAAGAAAGAAAGGAAGAACAGATGGAACCTAATGAAGCAGATGGTGAAGAAATTGAAGAGCTACCTAGAGCACAACCTTCAAAACCATCTGGATGCATACCTACTACCACTCCTGAGTTCGTACCACCTCCTCCACCTTTCCCGCAGAGGTTGAAGAAAAAGAAAAAAATGAAGTCCATTTTGAGAAATTTATGGATATTCTCAAGGAAATTCATATCAACATTCCTTTGGTAGATTTCCTAAGACAAATGCCTAACTATATGAAGTTTCTTAAGGATGTTCTATCTGAAAGGGAGAGATTTGAGGAGTTCAAGGTAGTGTCTTTGAATGAAGAATGTAGTGTCATGCTAAGAAAAGAGATTCCTAGTAAAGAGAAAGACCCAGGTGCTTTCACTATACCGGTGTCCATAGGAGGACAACAACTGGGAAGGGCCCTTTGTGACTTAGGTGCAAGCATAAACCTAATGCCATTGTCTATTTACAAGAAATTTGGCATAGGCGAAGCTAGGCCCACTACTGTCACATTGCGGCTTGTGGATAGATCCATTACTCACCCTGAAGGTAAGATTGAGGATATTTTGGTTCAAGTGGGTAAGTTCATATTCCTTGTTGATTTCATTATTCTGGACTATGAGGCGGATAGTGAGGTACCTATAATTCTAGGAAGACCTTTTCTTAAGACTGGAAGGACAGTTGTTGATGTTTATGAGGGAACAATCACCCTAAAAATGAATGACCAAAAGATTGAGTTCAGCATTTATGATACAATGAAACATCCTATAGATGTGGAAAACTGCTTTGTTCTTAACATGTTGAAGGAAATTATTGATGAATCAATTGAACAGGAATTGCTGGAGCATCATATTCAAGGCTTTGGGCAGATTATAGGTGAGGAATTGAATGCTTGTGAGATTAGAGAAAAGCCTGAGGCTGTAGTGGAGTTGAGTAATTGCAAAAGAGTTTTTGAGTCCTTAGAACTGGGGGAACGGAAAACACCACCTATGCAACCGTCCATTGAGATACCACCCACTTTGGATTTAAAGCCTCTGCCGATGCACTTGAAATATGCCTTTCTAGGAGAATGTCAGACTCTCCCTATAATTGTCTTAGCAGGTTTAATGCCTAAGGATGAGGAACTGCTGCTTAAACTGTTAAGGCAACATAAGAGAGCTATTGGATGGACTTTGGCCGATATAAAGGGTATCAGTCCTTCCTTCTGCATGCACAAAATAAATTTGGAGGAAGGAAACTTCAAATCTATTGAGCAGCAGAGAAGGCTCAATCCAAACATGAAAGAAGTTGTCAAGAAGGAGGTAATTAAGTGGTTAGATGCAGGAATTATATACCCTATAGCTGATAGTAGTTGGGCTAGCCCTGTGCAATGTGTGCCGAAAAAAGGTGGGATGACAGTTCTGACAAATGAAGCAAATGAATTGATCCCTACTAGGACAGTGACTGGATGGAGGGTCTACATGGATTATAGGAGACTTAATAAGGCCACTCGTAAGGATCATTTCCCTCTACCCTTCATTGACCAATTGCTAGATAGGTTAGCTGACCAAGCTTACTATTGTTTTTTGGATGGGTATAGTGGTTATAATCAAAACACAATAGCTCCTTAAGATCAAGAAAAAACCACTTTCACCTGTCCTTATGGAACTTTTGCATTTAGGAGAATGCCCTTTGGTCTTTGTAATGCCCCTGCAACCTTTCAGAGGTGTATGATGACCATTTTTTCTGATTTAGTGGAGAATGTTATGGAAGTATTCATGGATGACTTCTCAGTTTTTGGTGAGTCATTTGAGAGTTGCTTGGACAATTTAGGGAAGGTGTTGACAAGGTGCGAAGAGGCTAATTTGGTTTTGAATTGAGAAAAGTGTCAATTTATGGTGAAGGAAGGCATCGTTTTAGGCCACAAGATTTCAAGAAAAGGCATTAAGGTGGATAAAGCAAAAGTGGAAATCATTGAAAAACTGGAACCTTCAACATCAGTTAAGGGAATTAGAAGTTTTTTAGGACATGCTGGTTTTTATAGGAGGTTTATTAAGGATTTTTCCAAGATATCCAAGCCTTTGTGTGCTCTTTTAGAAGCCAATAGACCTTTTGAGTTTAGCCCTGCATGCTTGCCGCATTTGTCACTTTGAAAAGAGCTTTAGTTACAGCTCCCATTATGAGAGGACCTAATTGGGACTTACCTTTTGCAGTTATGACTGATGCAAGTGACTATGCAGTAGGAGCCATGTTGGGGAAAAAGTACGAGAAGCTTCTTCACCCTGTGTATTATGCTAGTAGAACTCTCAATGAAGCCCAACTGAACTACACCACTACAGAGAAAGAATTGTTTGCTGTAGTTTTTGCCTTGGAAAAATTTCGAGCTTATTTGGTGGGTTCCACATGCACTATCTTTACAGATCATGCAGCCATAAAATATTTACTGGCAAATAAAGAGGCCAAGCAAAGGTTGGTGCGATGGGTGTTGTTGCTTCAAGAATTCGATATTGTCATAATTGATAGAAAAGGCTCAGAAAACCAGGTAGCAGACCATCTATCTAGGCTGGCACCAACAACATCACTGCCACAACAATCTACAATTAGAGATGAGTTTCCTGATGAACAATTGCTGACAGTAGCTCAAGTGCAAGAAATTGGAACCCCTTGGTTTGTAGATTTTGCTAATTATGCAGCCAGTGGCATCCTACCCTTAGACATACCAGGGCAATCATTGAAACGGTTCATTCATGATGCGAGGACTTATTTTTGGAATGACCCTTACCTCTACAAACAATGTGCTGATGGGTTGTTGAGAAGATGTGTCACTGAAGCTGAAATTACTTCCATTTTACAACATTGTCACACTTCACCCTATGGAGGACACTTTGGTGGCCAACGGACAGCCGCCAAAGTTTTTCAATCTGGTTACTATTGGCCTTCTATTTTTAAGGATGCCCACTTGTTTAGTAAGGCCTGTGATAGATGTCAAAGAAGAGGAAACATAGGAAGGAGGGATGAGTTACCCCTTTCCTACATTTTGGAAGTTGAGCTATTTGATGTTTGAGGCATTGACTTTATGGGCCATTTCCCTCCCTCTAATGGAAATATATACATTTTGGTGGTTGTGGACTATGTCTCCAAATGGATTGAGGCAATAGCCTGCCCAATGAATTATGCTAAGACAGTCATGCGGTTCTTACATAAGCATATCTTCACTAGGTTTGGAACTCCTCGAGCTTTAATTAGTGATGAGGGCTCTCATTTTGTGAATAAAACCATGACTGTACTTTTAGGTAAATATAATGTCAAACACAAGATCTCAACTCCATACCACCCGCAGGCAAATGGGCAAGCTGAAATCTCTAATAGGGAAATCAAGAAGATTCTGAAAAAAGTAGTAAATCCTAGCAGGAAGGACTGGTCATTTCGGCTAGAAGACTCTCTGTGGGCCCATACGGCAACCTTTAAAACCCCTTTGGGAATGTCTCCTTATCGGTTGGTTTATGGGAAGGTCTGCCACTTACCTCTTGAGCTTGAGCACAAGGCATTTTAGGCCTTGAAATGATGGAGATCTGATCTCCTTGAGCAGCAGAAACGTGTTTGGGATCTTAATGTGCTTGATTGTTTTAATTGAAACAAAAACCAGTACATTGATAAAAATACAGAACAAGCATATACTTTCTAATCCTATTAGGCATGGATTAAATGTATACATGCAAACTTATATTAAGTTTAACTATTAAACTAAAGGGAAGAAGAAGTGATACCTTTGTAGACTTTCTCCAGCAACTTGTTGCTCCAAAGGTTGTACAACAAAAACAATCGTACAGGGACTTCTCTGTTTTCTTCCAGTAAGAACACAACCACCAGAGATCACCTCCTATATCTCTGAGTTCTACTTAGATCCTCCTTGGTGGGAAGGATTCCAACTTTTGGATAGAATTGAGAATGGGAGAGTCAGAGAGAGAATTCTTCTGTGTGAGTGCAATTCTCAATTGCAAAATACAGCCTCGATCAAATTGTCTTCCTCTCACTTGGAGAAAAAGACCCTGTAGAGGGCATCTCCCACTCCCTATCGATTAGGGAGTTGGGAGAGATGGGGAACGTGCCCTCCTGACACGTTCCCTATTTTTTAATAATTAATCGTATTAATAAATCAATTAAATCTTATTTAATTAAATTAAATTAAATTAAATATCATATATTTAATTTAGATTAAATCACATTTAATCAATTTTGCCTCTAACCTATAGTTTTAATGCACATCTTATGTACATTAAATTATAAGCTATAGTTTTCAAATATGAATCACATTCACATTTGAATTTAATATTTGAACTCTTTCAAATATTTAATTCTCTCACATATAATTTAATATGAATCATATTCACATTAAATTTATAATATATAGTTCCAAAACTATATATTATATCGTATCTAAATACATTAAATATATTCCCTTATGAATTTGAACATTTCAAATTCAAATGATCTAAGAACCCTTTACGAGCTAGAAGGTGGACCTAATGGACCTACAGATCAGAAGCTCCAACGATACGAGATTGCTCGGTTAATCTCATTAACCTCCCAATCAACATTTGTTAAGCTCATGGGAACACTCCACTAAAGTCCCATAGTTGCACTCTTCTCTTTGCAAATATATTTTCGTGTCCACGGATATCGACCAATAATATGACAAGTCAATCCTTCACGAATGTTCGTAATAACACCATTTGGGTCAAATTACCGTTTTACCACAGGTTACATCTTGTGCCTTAAGTACCGGTGCTCCTCTAATGAACAATTTGTTTGTGGTCCTACCAACAAACAGAGTCCCTCTCGGGCCAATGAGAGAGGTCGGACCCTTTGTTCAAGTCCCTGAGACACCACTTAAGGGAACATTCCTCTACTTACCCTAGTAGGCGGGAAGAAGTGAATTCCATCTTGCTAAGTTAAGTTCCCAGCCGCTCACTCGGTCTTGCCCCCAAGAAGGTAGGCATATTGAGTCGGCGAATCTGGCCACTCTCACCCATACTAGTCAAAGGACAATCCTCGCAAACAAGAGTTAAGTAACCTACTCTCGGGATTGAGATCAAGTTGCCTAGGTCATCCTAGTGAAATAGAAACCTCACTAGTCAATCTGAGTTCACAAACAGAGGTTACTATTTCGTGGTCCGGTCTTATGTAATCTCATTACATAGGATATCCCCACTCACATGTCATCTACACGAACACGTTAGGATCACAGTGTTTGTATCAAATACAAAGTGGGCCACATCCATAGTTTAACCTGGGTAAGGTACCCAAACCTTATCCCCTAACTATAGACCCTTTTTAGGTTGTATCTCAACCGAGATCCTTTTTATGTACATTACATTGATTAAAGATTCATTTAACAACCTTGGATGTTTAGTTTATTGGATTTAGGGGTTTAGATAAAGGCAAACTCGTAGAAAAGCGAACAATAACACTTTATTACATTAATTAGAACATAATTACAAACTACGAGTTTTAGGGCACAAATCCCAACAAACTCCCACTTGAACTAAAACTCTAGTAGGGTACATCATAATCTAAAGCAGTGGTTACAAGAGATAGAAATACAATAAACTAGGGCATCCATATTCCCATTACATATCTCCCACTTGCCTAGATTAGCTTATGTACATATCTCGTGAGACCTAGACTTTCCGGATGACCCTCGAACACTTTAGCCGTGAGAGTCTTTGTAAAAGGATCAGCAATCTTTGTGCTCGGCGATCTTCGTGGTCGTCACATCTTTCGTTGCACTATTTCTCGTATCAATTGATACTTCCTCTTGATGTGCTTTCTCGCTTATGGTGCGAGGTTCCTTCGAATTAGCTACCGCACCACCTTTGTTATCAAGGTATAAGGTGATGGGAGATTCCATATTTGGAACAACTTCCAAATCAAGAAGGAATTTCCTTAGCCAAACGACCTCTCCCATTTGCTTCACAAGCGGCGACATACTCGACCTCCATTGTGGAGTCGATGCATCCTTGCTTGATGCTTCGCCATACTATAGCTCCTCGTTCGGGGTGAAAATCGATCCCGATGTGGATTTTCGTGAATCCTTATCGGTGCGAAAATCGAGAATCGGTGTATCGATGTAGGGATCAAATCCCTTAGACCCATACACAAGCATATAGTCTCTCGTTCTCCTTAGATACTTGAGGATATTTTTAAGCTGGCGGCGGTGGTCCGACCTGGATTGGTGGTACTCATCGACTATTCCCTTCGCATAGCAAATGTCCAGGCCTCGTGCATAGTATAACATACATTAAGCTACCTCTGCAGAGGCATAGGGAATATGTCTCATATCCTCAACTTCTTGAGGTGTCTTGGGACACTGTTCCCTAGACAAATGAACTCCGTGCTCGAAGGGTAATATGCCCCTCTAGGAATTCTGCATCGAATATCTGGACAACATCTTGTCGATATAAGACGCTTGAGACAGAGCTAGCGTTCTGTTCTTGCGATTCCTAAAGATCTGAATCCCAAGAACATACTGCGCCTCTCTCAAATCTTTCATTTGGAATTGGGTCACCAACCAATTCTTTATGTCGATTAGGTATCCTACATCATTCCCAATGAGTAGGATATCATCCACATAAAGTACTAACAAAGCTACTTTGTCGTTGACGATCCTCTTGTAAACACAAGGCTCGTCAACGTTTTGGTCAAATCCGTAAGACTTGATCGCAGTATCAAATCTTATATTCCAAGATCTTGATGCTTGTTTCAATCCATAAATGGATCGATTAAGCTTGCAAACTTTTTGCTCGACTCGTGCATATGAACCCTTGAAATTTGAGTCATATAGATGCTCTCGTCAAGATTACCATTCAAAAGCGGTCTTGACGTCCATTTGCCAAATTTCATAATTATAAAATGCGGCTATGGACAAGAGTATCCTTATAGACTTCAGCATAGCAACAGGGGAAAAAGTTTCTTCATAGTCAACTCCTTCCCTTTGGGTAAAACCCTTTGCTACAAGTCTAGCCTTAAAGGTCTGTACCTTTCCGACTGCATCTCTCTTTCTCTTATAGATCCATTTACACCCTATGGGTCTAACCCCTTCAGGTTGGTCTACAAGTTCCCATACTGAATTGAAGTCCATTGACTCCATTTCAAGGTCCATGGCTTTGATCCATTGGTCCTTGTCTATGTCATTCATTGCCTGTTTATAAGACAATGGATCTTCTACGCCATCATCAGGTATGACAACTTGAGTTTCAGCTAAACCCAAGTAGCGGTCAGGGTGGGTAACAACCCTCCCACTGCGTCGAGGCATTCCCAACGATTGAGAAGGACGAGACTGACTTGAGGTGCTTACTCCTCTATCAACTCTTGAAGAGGGTCTAGCTTGATCAATAACTCTTGTTGGTTCATGTGTAGCTTCATTCAGTACCAATTTACTACGCGGTTTATGGTTTCTCATGTGATCTTCCTCCAAGAACGTGACGTTTGTCGATACAATCACCTTATTTTCTTGTGGGTCGTAGAAAAGACCACCTCTCGTTTCTTTGGGATAGCCAACAAATTGGCACAATCTTGAACGAGGTTCCAGTTTATTTGGGTTTGTCACGAGTACGTGAGCCGGACATCCCCAAATCCTGAAGTGTTATAAACTAGGTTTACGCCCCTTCCAAAGTTCAAAAGGTGTTTCTGAAACACTTTTTGACGGAACACTGCTCAAGATTTGAACTGCAGTCTCTACTGCGTATCCCCAAAACGAGGCAGGCAATTGAGTATAGCTCATCATAGAATGAACCATGTCTAACAAGGTTCTATTTGTCCTTTTTGACACACCGTTTTGCTGTGGTGTATTAGGTGCTGAGAGTTGAGATTTAATTCCATGTTCTATCATATAGTCCTGGAATCTCAAATCCATATACTCTCCACCTCGATCGGATCGAAGTGTTTTAATGCTTTTCCTAATGCATTCTCTACTTGATGTTATACTCTTTGAACTTTTCAAGAGCTTGGACTTGTGATGCATTAGGTATAGATAATCATACCTCGAATAATCATCTATGAAAGAGATGAAATATTCGTACCCTCCTCGAGCTTTAACATTCATCGGACCACAAAGATCCGAATGTATAAGTTCTAAGGGTTCTACGGCTCTATAACCTTTTCCAGTAAAAGGTTGTTTGGTCATTTTACCTTCCAAGCAAGACTCGCAAGACGGTAAAGAATCATCTTCTAACTTGTTTAGAAGTCCATTCTTAGAAAGTCTCTCAATCCGGTTGAGATTAATATGACCAAGTCTAAGATGCCACAGATAGGTATTATTATTTGGAGAAATTCTTTGCCTTTTATTTTGAGTGTTAGCATTCTTAAACATCTCATGATTTAAAATTGCTTTGGTTTTATTCGGTTTCAGTACATACAAGCCATTTTTCAATTTAGCAGAACAAATATTGACACCCTCTTTCAAAATGAACGCTTCATTGATTGAAAAAGAAATGCAATAACCAAGTTCTATTAAACAAGAGATAGAAATTAAGTTCTTTTTCAGCTTAGGAACTATATACAGATTTTTCATTAAAATAAATCTATCACCGAAAAATAACTTGGCATCTCCCACTGCACGAGCTGAGACGACGTCTCCCGTTCCGACCCTGAGCGTCATCTCACCCTCTTTGAGCTCCTTGAAGGAACTAGTTTACTGAAACGAAGAGCAAACGTGATTAGTGGCCCCTGAATCAAGTATCCAGGTTAAATCATCATTTTCCACTAAACATGTTTCAAGAACAAGTAAATCTAATTTACCATTCTTCTCTTTGAGCTCAAAATCTTTAGTGGTAGAAGCTTTCCCTTTTCCTCCTTTCCTCTTCTTCCAAATTGAACCACAGGGCTTAGTCCCAGAGGATGAATCCTTCTGGAACCTTTTGGAATGGGCAAGCGGATTTGCCTCTCCATCAGCCTGTCCCTTATTCTCAATAAGAGACTCGAAAGTTTGTAGTTCATTTAGGAGGGAAGTCAGGTTATACTCCTTTTTGTTCAACTCCGCATTTCTACGGAATGGCAGGAAACTCTTTGGAAGAGATTCCAGGATGAAGAATACCTGAATTTGCTCATCTATGACCGTTTCGTTCATTTCTGCCACGTTGAAGTGAACTATAAGATCGAGAACATGTTCTCTCAATGAAGTTCCCTCCATGCGCGCGTTATAAACGTATTTGAGGGATTCGTGCCGAATCTGTCCAGACGGTTGTCCAAACATTTCCTGCAGTGAACTCATGATCTCACGAGCAGAGACCATGCCCACGTGCTTTTTGGCCAGAACTTCAGAAACACTAGCCAAAATGTAGAACTTGGCCTTATCATTCGCCTTGATCCAGCGGTCAAACCCATCCTTAACTGATTGAGGTGCATTTTGAGTAGGAATCTGAGGACATTCCTCAGTTAGTACGAACCGAAGGTCGTCAACAACAAGGATCGCATCCAGGTTTGACTTCAACGTAGTAAAGTTTTCACCAGTTAAACGTTCGCTTTTAAGTAAGGGTATTATTGAGGACGACATGCTGAAAATACAAAATAGTTCTAATTAGTTATGCCTTTTAAACCCATCATAAAAACCAATCTAATTTAGCAAAATTATTAAAGAACCCTAGTGTTTAAACTAAAACCCATTGTTTAAGTTAAACCTTTAATTTTGCAACGATACTTCAAGGGTTTAGAACAAAAGCCTCCGTCGGGCGGTCAGTAATTCCTCCCTTGAATTGAGACTTTCTTAGCCAATTCCCACTACCAGAATATCCCATGTCCCAATGGTCCTTAGCTACCGTTTGTTTGGTCAAGGACTTGTTAACTAACTTAACTCATCCCGTAAATGTGACCCTATCATTTTCGGATCCAATAGGCTGAGAGCCAACAAAGCTACTATTAAGAAAGACAACTGCTGGCAAACAACCTAAGAGACCCTATCCATTTCTTGAGTTCGCGGTGTTCCGATCCCTATAGTCAGGCCCTCCGTAGGGTTTGGCTATTCCAGGACAACCTAGCAGGCGAACTATAGAAATCTCATGGTGCGACCTAATGGAGGAGACCGTAGGATACGTTGACACGCGTCCTGCTCCCATTTACTATGGATACTTCCCTCATTCACCTTGGTATTGAACCATGCAAACACATACCGTAGGGGGACGCCCTATTGACGCCGCGTAGCCGAGCATGGAACTCACGGTATGAACTCTTGAGGACGTGAGAGTAAACTCAATGCGAACATCTCGTTTTCTCCCACTGAAGTTCCTAAAATTAGGGTATGGATTTAACTTAGTCGGATTCTGGCTAAAAGAATCTATCTAAGTCTATGCCTATTATAACTATTATAACTAGGTCTTAAAACCTTATGTCTAGGTGAATAAACATTTTAATTACCTAGAGATAATCTGAATCGAGGTTAATTCAACTCAGTTAAGGGTCGATTTCTCAGTAGGAGGTGTTAGATAACAGTCGACTTAAGTACCCTGACCTTTAGCGATGTAACTTCACCAAAGAGAGTTCCCTTATAACCAAAGTCCTAAAGTCCTACTATATTTTAAACTATTTAAAATATTATGTAAGACTTATTTCTAATCCTATTAGAAATTGAAACTTAGGCCTAAATTAATTTTAAAAAATTTAAAACTAATTAAATTTAACCCAAGTTCCTATGTTTGCATGCATTTCTTTATTATAGGTTATGGTTTCTAAAACCCCTTTAATTTATAACTTTTATAAATTTTAATAATTAACCTATGATAAAGAAACTATATTATAAATCCAACAATCTATATTCAAATTGGAATTATAAAAGAAATTCAACCATTTGAATTATAAAATTACTTAAATAAAATAACATTTATTTTAAACTAAGTAATTTCATGCTCCATGCAATTTATTTTCCATATAATCTAATTATAACACTTATAATTAATTACTCATGAAAAATTAATTAGTCATGCATTCAATCATATTCATATAACATTTATATAAATAAAATGCATGAACATGCTTATCCTAAGGTGGAAATAATCTAAATGACATTCATATAGATAAAAAGTCATAAACCAGGAATAATTTGGCCCTAAAGTGCAAAAAAATAAATTACATTAATTTATTTCATGAAACCGGTCCAAAAACACCCTGAACCGGCCTTGAACCGCTCGAACCGGACCAAAACCAACGAACCAGCTCGAATCGGTCTGCTACTGCTTGAACCGCCTCACGGCGTTGCAACGCCCGCTTCATCTTCGTGCGCGCCTGCTATCGGGATGGCGTTAACGGCGAGCGGCAACGCTGCAACGCCGCTACCCTTGATCGCGCGCGTCGATAGGGGAACGCTGGCGTTGCGACATTGTTCTTGGCGTTTACTGTAGCGCCGCTTGCCGGCAACAACCTTCTTCCACGAACACAACAGCTTCAACCTTTGATTCTCAACCGAAATGCATGAAATTTGTCTCGAACAACTCGTAACTCAATTACAGACTCAATTTTGCACTTTATGCCCAAACACGCAGGGGCCTTTACAACCAATTGATCAAAATCAAAGTAAACTAAGGCCAAAATATTCCTAAACTAGATTTACAGCAAACCAAATGCATTCCCCACCAAATCAATGAAATTTTGTTTCAAAACAAAACAATACAAGCATTGCTCTGATACCAATTGATGGAGATCTGATCTCCTTGAGCAGCGGAAACGTGTTTGGGATCTTAATGTGCTTGATTGTTTTAATTGAAACAAAAACCAGTACATTGATAAAAATACAGAACAAGCATATAATTTCTAATCCTATTAGGCATGGATTAAATATATACATGCAAACTTATATTAAGTTTAACTATTAAACTAAAGGGAAGAAGAATTGATACCTTTGTAGACTTTCTCCAGCAACTTGTTGCTCCAAAGGTTGTACAACAAAAACAATCGTACAGGGACTTCTCTGTTTTCTTCCAGTAAGAACACAACCACCAGAGATCACCTCCTATATCTCTGAGTTCTACTTAGATCCTCCTTGGTGGGAAGGATTCCAACTTTTGGATAGAATTGGGAATGAGAGAGTCAGAGAGAGAATTCTTTTGTGTGAGTGCAATTCTCAATTGCAAAATACAACCTCGATCAAATTGTCTTCCTCTCACTTGGAGAAAAAGACCCTGTAGAGGGCATCTCCCACTCCCTATCGATTAGGGAGTTGGGAGAGATGGGGAACGTGTCCTCCTGACACGTTCCCTATTTTTTAATAATTCATCGTATTAATAAATCAATTAAATCTTATTTAATTTAATTTAATTAAATATCATATATTTAATTTAGATTAAATCACATTTAATCAATTTTGCCTCTAACCTATAGTTTTAATGCACATCTTATGTACATTAAATTATAATCTATAGTTTTCAAATATGAATCACATTCACATTTGAATTTAATATTTGAACTCTTTCAAATATTTAATTCTCTCACATATAATTTAATATGAATCATATTCACATTAAATTTATAATATATAGTTCCAAAACTATATATTATATCGTATCTAAATACATTAAATATATTCCCTTATGAATTTGAACATTTCAAATTCAAATGATCTAAGAACCCTTTACGAGCTAGAAGGTGGACCTAATGGACCTACAGATCAGAAGCTCCAACGATACGAGATTGCGCAGTTAATCTCATTAACCTCCCAATCAACATTCGTTAACTGCGGGAACACTCCACTAAAGTCCCACAGCTGCACTCTTCTCACTGCAGATATATTTCTGTGTCCACGAATATCGACCAATAACAACAAGTCAATCCTTCACGAATGTTCGTAACACCAGGTGGGTCAAATTACTGCTTTTACCACAGGTTACATCTAGTGCCTTAAGTACCGGTGCTCCTCTAATGAACAATTTGTTTGTGGTCCTACAAACAAACAGAGTCCTTCTCGGGCCAATGAGAGGGTAGGGCCCTTTGTTCAAGTCTCGGAGATACCACTTAAGGAAATATTCCTCTACTTACCCTAGTAGGCGGGAAGGAGTGAATTCCATCTTGCTAAGTTAAGTTCCCAGCCGCTCACTCGGTCTTGTCTCCAAGAAAGTAGGCATATTGAGTCGGCGAATCTAGCCTCTCTCACCCATACTAGTCAAAGGACAATCCCTGCATAAGCAGGAGTTAAGTAATCCGCTTTCAAAGATTGAAATCAAGTTGCCTAGGTCATCCTAGTGAAATAGAAACCTAACTAGTCAAGCTGAGTTCTGACTAGAGGTTACTATTTCGTGGTCGATCTTATGTAATCTCATTACATAGGATATCCCCACTCACATGTCATCTACACGAACACGTTAGGATCACAAAGTGTTTGTATCAAATACAAAGTGGGCCACATCCATAGTTTAACCAGGGTAAGGTACCCAAACCTTATCCCCTAACTATAGACCCTTTAGGCTGTATCTCGAATCAAAATCCTTTTTTATGTACATTACATTCAGTTAAAGATTCATTTAACAGCCTTGGATGTTTAGTTTATTGGATTTAGGGTTTAAATAAAGGCAAACTCGTAGAAAATGAACAATAACACTTTATTGAAATAATAACACTTTATTACATTAATTAGAACATAATTACAAACTACGAGTTTTAGGGCACAAATCCCAACATGAAGAAGCTTAATCTGGATCAATCCGCAGCTTGAGCTCTCAGGTTGCTTCAGCTTAATGAATTAGAGGAGTTCAGATTATTTTCCTATGAAAATGCTAAGTTGTACAAGGAGAAGGTTAAGCTGTGGCACGATAGGAAAATTGTGCACAAACATTTTGAAAAAGGGCAGAAGGGGTTGTTGTTTAACTCCAGGTTGAAATTATTTCCTGGCAAATTAAAATCCAAGTGGTCAGGTCCTTTTACCATCATGGAAGTGTTTCCCCATGGTGCTATTATGCTTAGAGATGAGAGGGACAGAAGAGACTTCAAGGTTAATGGTCAGAGATTGAAACATTATTAGGGGGAAGAATTCCAAAGAAACATAGCCTCCCAGAGGTTAGCTGATAATTAAACATGTTCTGCAACGCATTTTAATAATTGGGAGTGCACTTCCATGATCAACCCTTCCTCCCATTTTCTTATCCTTCTCCCGAACAGTTTGTTTCTCTTTTTATTTGTTTAAGTTTCATTTCATTAATTAATTTCCTTGTTGATATCTTTCTTTTTCAGCTTTCTATTGGTAGACATAGTTGGCGTCAGGTTCCAATGCACGACATCTGAAGCCCATTGCTGCAATTTCTCATAGAAAAAAATTATCATTTTCGGGAATTGCATGCATCCTCTTTGCTGGAGCTTTTATTTTGAAGTTGACAGCACTGGAAAAAGGGAAAGGAATCTGATATGTGTCAGATTTGTCCCCTCGGTAATAAATGTTGGCCTGCAAGCAGTTGGCTAGAAAACAATTTAAGAGATTTGGGTTGATTTGACCGATCCTTACCCGTTGCGCCACATGGACCCTTGCTCGAGGATTTGAGTCTTTAAATTGCCCAACTCATTACGAGTTCTTCATCTGCCCAAGAAGCACCTTGCTTGCTTTAGTCTCTGTGTTCGAAGTAGCTGCGAGCATTTCCTTCCCATGGCTCCTAAGAAAGCTAAGTTCAAGAAGGCTAAAGCGGTAGCTACTGTTGAGGCATATGACGACCAAGTGTAGAGTGAGCATGCTCCAGTTCTGATGCCTCCACCTCCTCCACCTACGGCTTCTAAGCAGTCTAAATCAAGGGACCGCAAGAAGAGTGCTATAGCTATGAAGCCAGCTGAGGAACCAATTGAGGAATCTATCCCTCAGTTGGCAGGAGGAGACATTGCTGAGGAATTGCCCGTCGAATCGCCTGAAACTTCCACTCCTCGAAGGAAGCCCTCAAAGAAGAAGGAGCAAGCCTCCCATGTACACTCAAACCATTCTCCACCACGTTTTATCACTGAGCAAGCTAGAGAGCGGTTTGACACATTAAAATCCAAGGAGCTCTTCTTAGAAAGTGGTTTTGCTGCTTCATTCGCCGATCTTCCTCATTTTATCAAGGCCAACATCATTAATCATGGGTGGACTTTTTTCTGTCAACCACCGGAACCAGCCGTTGGCTCTTTGGTAAGGGAGTTTTATGCCAACTTTGAGGATACTGGTGAATTTCGAGTTCTCATTCGCGGAAAAGTGGTGGATTGGTCTCCTGAAGCCATCAACAAACTGTATGAGCTACCAGATATCCCTCGGGCCAACTATAATGCGATGGTGTTGAATCCTTCTGCCACTCATCTGAATGCAGTTTTGAGGCTGATAGGGTTAAAAGGTGCTCGGTGGAAGGTCTCAGCCACCAGTTCCAAGTCTTTTCAAGCAGCATATTTGACTGATGAGGCGAATGTGTGGTTCTCCTTCCTCAAGAACAGGCTGCTTCCAACAACACATGATTCCACTGTCTCAAGCGAGCGAATGTTGCTTACCTATGCGATTTTGAAGGTTCTGAGCATTGATGTTGGACGAATCATTGCGGAAGAAATTCAGACTCACGCCAAGAAAACTACTGGCAAACTCTTTTTCCCTAACACTATCACTAAGCTTTGTCTGAATGCAGGTGTAGATGTTGACCCTTCTGAGAACCGACTGACTGATTCCTCTATGTTTGATAATGCTGCTATTGAGAGGTTGCGTCGAAGAGATCACAAGGGAAAGGGTGGTTTAGCTGTGGGGCTCACTAAACTCCTCGAACAACAAGAGATCATGCTGAAGCAAATGGAATACTCCAGTGCACACCAATTAGCATATTGGCATTATGCTAAGGACAAAGACATTGTTTTCAAGGAAGCACTGATAGCTAACTTCCCTGCTCAATATACTGCTTTTCCTACCTTCCCTGAGACTGTCTTAAATCCTTGGGCACCCTCATCGTCCGTGGTGGATGAGGAAGAGGAAACTCAAGATCGAATCCTTGGAGATGAAGACTGATCAAACAGGGAAGTTCTGCCCTTTTTGTTTGGCTAGTAGATGGTCTCACTGATAGTTAGCGTGTTGTGCTTTTCATGTTTTGTCTGTCCTATGTGTATTTGTCTGTTGTTGCTCTGTCAGTTCTTTGGGTTAGGAAGTGTGCTTTCCATTTTGTGTCTTCTCTTGTGATAGCTTAGGTGGTCGTTTGTTGTGAATTCTGTTATCTATATATCTGAATCTGAAGGTTAGTGCGTTTGCCACCACAGTTGAAATGAAATTAATAGTTTTGACTAGTGTGTTCTATTCCTTTTTCTCACTTCTGTTGAGTTAAGTTGCGCTTCCTTTGGCCGCCATAATCCTTTTAATGTAACACAATGCTTGTCGCAGCTTTATGGTGCCCCTAGCTTGCTAACCACCAACTCTTGAGAATTTGCTCCTTTAAACTTAGATTAAAGAGTTTGGATGCTCCTTGCCTTTAGTTTTTTTTTTTTACAGAAAAGTAACTAAGTTTGGGGGTTTCTTCCCTTGATTCTTTACTCATTGGGGACAATGAGCAATTTAAGTTTGGGGGTAAGGCAACCTAGTAATAAAAGTTATCACTCCTAGGAGCATTCCTCTTCTCTTTAGGACTCTTGCCTCATCTCTTTTCTTTTTCTTTTTTTTTTTAAAAAAAAAGAGAAAAGTGAAGTTTGAGAGTTATTCCTCTACCCAAGTTGCCTATTAAACCAGATTTGGACATGACACCCATGTTTACCTTTGAGTTGAACAGTAATAAAGGGATATGAATATGCTTTGGCAACCCAATTTAGTAGCAAGGCTCGTTGTTAGGTAGCCTTCATCACAAATGTTGGTGCCTAAATCGAAGGTTTTGTTTACAAAAATGGTTCTCTCTAACTTTTTTTTTTTAGTGAAATAAGTTCTAAAAAAAAGAAGAAGAAGAAAAAAAGAAAGTTAAGGCCTTGTATAAAGTTCTCGTTGCTTAGGTGAGTTGCATCATCAATGTGGTCATTCTAAGAACTAAGGAGAAGTTTATGCATAGGTGAGTGGCTAGGAGAGCCTAAGGGAATGAATGTTTGCCTATTTATGCATAAGGTTAGCTTTGTAGGATTCTTAGGAGTGATAGCTCTTGTTGCTGTAAAAAAAAAAAAAAGCTTTGTTGAAAGAAAAGTTAAAGGCAATAGAACTCATTCTCCTTTTGTGAGTTTAAGGGGTTCATAGTGAATTCAAAGATGGATTGTGCTAGTTGAGTTCTGGGGTTGTTCTCTAAAGCTTGCTACTTTTGTTTTGAAAAAAAAAAATGATTATGGCAAATCTGGTGAAGGCTAAGCTTTGATGAACTTTTGTACGAAAAAGAAATGGGATTGCTTTATCACTAACTATTTGTATCATTTGACTGCTGAATCATTTTTTTTTCTTGAGCTTAGTGGTGATTGTTGCTTCTTAGTGGGTTTAGAATGTTTAAGCATTACTCAGGGACGAGTAATGATTTAAGTTTGGGGGTTTATTAGCTCTTAGAATGAGAGCTAAGATAGAGCTTTTGTTGTGATTATTTCTTGGTATTTTGAGCTTTCTTGACTATCTTAACTCCTTAATTAGGTACATTTGTATGATAATTGACACAAAGTGAGTCTGAAGTACCTTTAGGCCATCCAAGTACTTTTCATTGATGAATTTTGTCATTTTGGCCATGTTTACAGGAGTTTTTCTTTTTTGGGAAGATGAATATTATGAAGTGCTGAAGGTCTGCTTTGAACTGTTGTAATTTGTGTATTATTTGAAGGATAAAGATTCTTTGGAGCTCAACTCGATATCGATTTGCAGAATGCACACGTGGACAGAATTCATTAATTGAGTTGGATAGAAATTGCCCTATCAGCTGCTGTGAACCAATGAGAGGCTTTCATGTCATTGCCCTTTGTCTATTCAACCCTTATTTCGAGGTGGATACGGTATAAATGCCTTGTTTTGGCCACTGTTGGGAGGGGGAGCAAAAAGCAAGAGAAAAGGGAAGAACCTGATTGGGGGAAAAGAGACAAGAAGCGAATTTCAAGCAGAGCCAATTTTGGGAAGCTTTCTTCTTCTGGAAAGAGGCTGGAGTGGACCAAAGAAGGCTTGGGAACTTCACCCATCTGTTCATTCTTTTGTTCCCCTTGCTCTTTACTCTTCTACATTGTCACTAAGACCATTTTAAGCATGTTTAACACTAAGTTTACTATTTTATTGTTGTCTTTTCTTATCACTATGAACTAATCACCCTTGGGGTGAGGATTAGGAGACTTTATGTGGATGCAACTTTAATGAAAGAGTAATTTGCTGTAATCTCACTCTTGTGCCTTGTGATTTTACTGTTTAACTAAGGTTTGTTTGGCCATCTCATCTTAGTATTGTTTATTCCAACTTGGGAAAGGGAAGAATAAACCGTTTTCAAGGCATACACTAGTTCTTATTAAGAGATTTACTTCTCTCAGGTGATTGAGGAGTCTAGGGATAGTCACTCACCTAGTGTTAATAGTTAGGAGCTAAAATTAAGGTGTTTAATGGAAATTAAGTGCCTAATCTTGAGAAATGCAGGAAGATTCCGTGAGTTATACTGTTTTGAGTTCTGGTGCAGTTTTGAGCTCTAACATTAAGATTGCTGAAGCATAATTTCATCCCTAATCCTATCCCCTTTTTACTGTTTTGGTTAAACTTGTGTTTGCTGCTGCCTTACTTTCACTAATCCTCTTTTGCATTACTTTAGCATTTCAATTGTTACTTTTAATTTCTAATTCCAATACTCATTTCATTCATGTTGGTTCCCTTTTACTCATTAAGAGCAACTCAACCTTGTGTATTTTCTACAACTAATCCCTGAGGAGACGATTAAAATACTTATCACTTGGTGCTTGGATTGTGTAGCTTGCACAGTTTAGGAGTGCTTTCTTGATAATTTCATACACCCCTTTTTAAGCAAACAACCGTGTTTGGAAAGGAGAGAAGGACGGAGTAAGAAGAAAAGGGAGAGAATCCGATTGGAAAGGGCAGAAAAGAAGAATCGGAAGAAAAGCTAACCTTGGGAAGCATTCCTCTTCGGGAAAAAAGGGTGGAAGTGGACTAAAGGAGGCTTGACAACTTCATCCATCTGTTTCTTCTTTTATCTTTCTTATTCTTTACTCTTTTACATTGTAACTAAGACCATCTTAAGTATGTTTAATGTTAGGGTTACTGTTTTATTGCTATCTTTTCTTAGCATCATGAACTAATCATCCTTGGGGTGAGGATTAGGGGCTTTATGTGAATGTAAGCTTAATGATTGAGTAAATTACTGCAATCCTACTCTCATGTCTTGTGAATTTACTGTTTAGCTATAATTTGGTTGGCCATCTCATTTTAGCATTGTTTATTCCAACTTGGGAAAGGGAAGAATAAAGTGAATTCAAGGCATGACACTAGTTCTGATTAAGGGGTTCATATCTCTCAGGTAATTGAGGAGTCTAGGGATAGTCACTCACCTAGTGTTAACAACTAGGAGCTAAATTTAAGGTGTTTAATGGTAATTGAATGCCTAACTCGCAAGGAATTCTGGGAAGATTCCGTGAATTGAACTGTTTTGAGCTCTGGTGAAGTTTTGAGCTCCAGCATTAGGTTTGCTGAAGCATAAATTACCCCTGATCCACTCCCCTTTTTACTGCTTTGGTTAAGTCTGTTGTGCTGCTGCTTTAGTCTTTTTAATCCTATTATGCCTTACTTTAACGTTTTAGTTGCTATTTGTGATTTCTAATTCATTACTCATTTGTTTATGTTGGTTAACTCTTACTCATTAAATTCAACTCAACCTTGTGTAATTTCTACAACTAATCCCTGAGGAGACGATTAAATTTACTTATCACTTGCTGCTTAGATTGTGTATACTTGCACAGTTTAGGAGTGTTTCCTTGATAATTTCATACACCCCTTATAAGCAAACAAAATCCCAACAAACTCTCACTTGAACTAAAACTCTAGTGGGGTACATTACAATCTAAAACAGTGGTTACAGAGATACAAAATACAATAAACTAGGGCATCCATATACCCATTACATATCTCCCACCTACCCTAGATTAGCCTATGTACATTTCTCGTAGACCTAGATTTTCCAGATGACCCTCGAACACTTTAGCCGTGAGAGTCTTTGTAAATTGATCAACAATGTTGTGGTCTGAAGCGATCTTCGTGACTGTCACATCTCCTCTTTGCACTATTTCTCGTATTAGGTGATACTTCCTCTCGATGTGCTTGCCTCGCTTGTGGCTGCGAGGTTCCTTCGAATTGGCTACCGCACCACTGTTGTCACAGTATAAGGTGATGAGAAATTCCATATTTGGAACAACTTCCAAATCAGTAATGAATTTCCTTAGTCAAACAACCTCTTTAGCTGCTTCACAAGTAGCGACATACTCTGCCTCCATGGTGGAGTCAGCGATGCATCATTGCTTGATGCTTCGCCACACTATAGCTCTCCTGTTAAGGGTGAAAACTGATCCCGATGTGGATTTCCTATAATCCTTATCGATATGAAAATCACAATCAATGTATCCAGTAAGGATCAAATCCTTAGTCCCATACCCAAGCATATAGTCCCTCGTTCTCCTAAGATACTTGAGGATATTTTTAACTGCGGTCCAGTGGTCTGACACTGGATTGGATTGGTACCTACTGACTATTCCCACTGCATAACAAATGTCTGGCCTCGTGCACAACATAACATACATTAAGCTACCTACTATAGAGGCATAGGAAATACGTCTCATATCCTCAACCTCTTGAGGTGTCTTAGGACAATGTTCCTTAGACAGATGAACTCTATGCCTTAAAGGTAATAAGCCCCTCTTGAAATTCTGCATCGAATATTGGGCCAACATTTTGTCGATATAAGAGCTTGAGACAAAGCTAGCGTTCTGTTCTCGCGATTCCTGAAAATTTGAATCCCAAGAACATACTGCGCCTCTCCCAAATCTTTCATTTGAAATTGGGTCGCCAACCACTTCTTTATGTCAGTTAGGTATCCTACATCATTCCCAATGAGTAGGATATCATCCACATAAAATACTAAGAAAGCTACTTTGTCGTTGATGATCCTCTTGTAAACACAAGACTCATCAACGTTTTGGTTAAAGCCATAAGACTTGATTGCAGTATCAAATCTTATGTTCCAAGATCTGGATGCTTGTTTTAACCCATAAATGGATCGATTGAGCTTGTAAACTTTTTGCTCCTGACCTTGGGTTATGAACCCTTCGGGCTGAGACATGTAGATGTTCTCGTCAATATTACCATTCGTAAAGGCAGTCTTGACGTCCATTTGCCACATCTCATAATCATAAAATGCGGCTATGGACAAAAGTATTCTTATAGACTTAAGCATAGTAACGGGGGAAAAAGTTTCCTCAGAGTCAACTCCTTCCATTTGGGTAAAACCCTTTGCTACAAGTCTTGCCTTAAAGGTTTGTACCTTTTCGGCTGCATCTCTCTTTCTCTTCTAGATCCATTTGCATCCTATGGGTCTTACCTCTTCAGGATGGTCTACAAGTTCCCAAACTGAATTGAAATACATTGACTCTATTTCAAAGTCCATGGCTTTGATTCATTGGTCCTTATCTACGTCATTCATTGCCTGTTTATAAGACAATGAATCCTCTACACCGTCATCAGGTATGACAACTTGAGTTTCAGCTAAATCCAAGTAGCGGTCAGGTTGGGAAACAACCCTCCCATTGCATCGAGACATTCCAAACGATTGAGAACGACGAGACTGACTCGATGTCTCGGCTTCTTCATCAACTTTTGATGAAGGTCCAAATTGATCAACAATTCTTGCTGACTCATATGTAGCTTCATTTAATACTAACTTACTATGCAGTTTATGGTTCCTCATGTGGTCTTCCTCCAAGAAAGTGGCGTTTGTCGATACAATCACCTTGTTTTCTTGTAGATCGTATCTCTCGTTTCTTTGGGATAGCCAACAAATTGGCATAATCTTGATCGAGGTTCCAGTTTCTTTGGGTTTGTCACCAGCACGTGTGTCGGACAACCCCAAATCTTGAAGTGTTGTAAACTAGGTTTACGCCCCTTCCACAACTCAAAAGGTGTTTCTGAAACACTCTTTGATGGAACAATGTTCAAGATTTAAACCGCAGCTCTACTGTATTAAAGGGAATGAAAGTCCTATGCAGCGGAAGACGATTGAATCGTCGAGGTACCAATATGCAACATGACTTTATTAAAAGTGATCTAACACTTAGATCTAGGCTAAACATGCTTCAAAGAAGAAGAAATTTACAGCAAGAAGAGATTTTACTTACTTGTTGTAGACTAACTCAGCAAATTTCTTCCTCCGGTCACGAACTCTTCGTGCAACTCAATCTCTACGAACTCTTCCACAAATGATCTTGAACGCCACCAAAAAGCCTTCTCGGTTGTTCTCTTTTGGAGAAGGGAGGTTTGTGGGAACCTTTTGTGTTGGAGAGGGAGGAGATTTGAGAGAGAATTGAGAGAATTCATCTTCTCTTCATTGATGCAAAATCAAAAAATGAGAGATTAAGTTACAATCCTTCTTGCAAGAAGGGTTTATATAGTGGAATTGGTGGAGTTAAAATGTCCACATAATTACCACTTTACCACAACCTTGCAAATCTCATTTGCAATAATTGTGGATTAATTAAATTGAATCACATCCAATTTAATTTCTCTCAATCAATTTCTCCAATTAGCCCTAATTCAACAATTAGGCTAACCTATAGTTTATTATGAATCTCATTCACATTAAACTATATATTATATCATTCATATCTCATATAAATGACATAAATGCCCTTAAAGTGAAATTGAACACTTCAATTTCATACCAAAACATTAACCCTTCTTTTAACCTGGATGGAGCCAAGCGGGGACCTAATGGACCTACAAATGGCGGGCTCCAATGATCCGAGATTAACTCGCCAAACTCTTTGACTGGTTAATCAACATTCATTAGCTACGGTAACACTCCACTATAGCCCGTAGCCGCACTCCCGTCGATCTGCGAATATTACGTGTCCACCGATATAACCAATACCCATGAGTCGACCCTTCACGGGTTGTTCGTAGACACGATGGGTCAAATTATCGTTTACCCCGTGTCTACCTCTTGTTCCTTAAGTCCCCACTGCTCCTCTAATGAACAACATATTGTGATGGTCCAACCATACACAACACCCTTCTCGGCCGGTGAGAAGGTGGACACCGTTGTTCAAGCCCTAGAGACAACACTTAAGGGAACAACCCCTCTAGTTTCCTAAAGGCGGGAGCAGTGAATTCCATCTCGCGTAGTTAAGTTCTCGGCTCCCTACTGGGAGTGTCACGAGAAGATAGGCATATTGGGCGAGTAAATCGTGACCACCCTCACCCGTACTAGTCAAAGAACAGACCCTGCATGAGGCGGAGTCCGTAACACGCTCGGGATTGTGTCGAGTCACTAATGGTCATCTACGAAGTTATTAGTCCTTATTGTCAGCGGTGTTACATCGATGAGGTCTAATAAATCACGGTCGGTCTTGTACAATCTCATTGCACAGGATGCCCCCACTCGCATGTCAACTACATGAACGAGTCAGATCACCTCGTTTGTATCTAATACAAAGCGGGCCGCATCCACAGTGTATCCAGGATTAGGTTTCCAACCCTATCCATATACTGTAGACCGTTCGGGTCATTAACTCGAACGTGATCCTCCCTGTGTGGCCACTACACACCGTTCAAGTTCTAGTTCTCTCATAAAATCAATGACCCTGGAGCTTAGTTTATTGGAAAAGTTTATAAATATTGCGAGACACAAAGTGATGAAATGAATAACTCTTATTACTTTCAAACAATATATTACAAACACGAGATTAGGACAAAAATCCCAACAAACTCCCACTTGGACTAAGCTAGTGGAGAAAATACTTTAAAAAATGTACATAAATTACAACGAAGTAATACAATAAACTAGGGCATTGAATACCCGTTTACACATCTCCCACTTGTCCTAGTCAGGAAGCTCTCGAAGACCTAGACTCTCTAGGTGACCCTCAAACACCTTAGCCGTGAGGGGCTTTGTAAAAGGATAAGCTACGTTGTGCTCCGACGCTATCTGCGTGACCGTCACGCGTCTCGCGGTGCACAATCTCCGTGTCGGATGATACTTGCGCTCAATGTGTTTGCCTCTCTTATGGCTCCGAGGCTCACGTGAGTTGGCTCTTTGCACCACTTGTTATCACGAGCGATTGTGATTGGCAAGTTCATATTTGGAACAACTTCCAAATCGTCATGAACTTCCTAAGCCAAATACCTTCCTTTGCAAACTTCACAAGCGCATGACATATACCCGATTCCATAGTGGAATCAAGCAATGCATCCTCGCTTGATGCTTCGCCATACTACAACTCCTCCATTCGAATGAAGGAAAGTGACCCGAGGTGGATTTTCTAGAATCCTTATCGGCCCGAAAATCGAGAATCTGTGTATCCCGTAAGGATCAAATCCCCACTACCATACACTAAGTCGTAGTTCCTCGTTCTCCTAAGATACTTGAGGATTGCCTTTATGGTCATCGGTGATCTAATCTGGATTGGGTGATATCTACCGACAATTCCCTCTTTGCATAATAGATGTCGGGCCTAGTACACGGCATGGCATACATGAGGCTCCCTACAATTTGAAGCATATGGAATTCGTCTCATATCCTCAACATCTTGAGGAGTCTTAGGACACCGATCCTTAGACAAGTGAACACCATGCCCGAAAGGCAACAAACCCTTCTTGAGTTTCTCGCATCTTATATCTAGACAACATCTTGTCAATAAAAGCGCTGAGACAAGGCTAGCGCTCATTCTTGGGTTACGGACTATCCGGATACCTAGAACATACCGAGCTTCTCCCAAATCTTTCATTTGGAATTATGAAGCTAGCCACTTTTTAACGTCGAGAAGAAATTCTACCTCATTCCCAATGAGAAGAATATCGCCCACGTACAACACCAAAAATGCGACAGTTTTGTCAACGATTTTCTTGTAGACACAAGGCTCGTCGACATTTTGATCAAAGCCATAAGATTTGATTGCCTCATCAAACCTTATATTCCAAGACCTCGAAGCCTGTTTAAGTCCATAAATGGACCTATGAAGCCGGCAAACTTTTTGCTCTTGGCCTTGGGCAATGAACCCTTTGGGCTTGTCCATGTAGATGGTCTCATCAAGTTTTCCATTCAGAAAGGTTGTCTTGACGTCCATCTGTCATACCTCGTAGTCATAATACGCGACAATGGCGGAAGGATCTCGATCGACTTTATCATGGCAACGGTGAAAAGGTCTCCTCATAGTCAACCCCTTCAACTCGGGTAAAACCCTTGCCACTAGTTGGGCTTTGAAGGTCTGCACCTTCCCATCTACGCCACGTTTACGCTTGTAGATCCATTTGCAACCAATAGGTTTTACCCCATCCAGTTGATCCACAAGCTCCCATACAGAATTGAAGTAAATAGACTTCATTTCCTGGTCCATAGCTTTAATCCACTCGTCTTTGTCAACATCAACCATTGCCCGATCATAGGACAATGGATCCTCACTGATCATCATCGGGAGCGACAAGCGAGGTTTCAATTTAAACCCATGTAGCGATCGGTGTCTCTCACGCCTCCCACTACGTCGAGGCATTCCCAACTCTTGGGAACGGATTTGACTAGGCGTGTTAGGATCAACAACACTTGTTGACGTACTAGCCCCATCGGCAACTCTTGGCGATGTCTTCGCATCCATTTCATTTAATACAATTTTACTCCTTGGTAAATGATCCCTGACGTGGTCTTCCTCTAGGAAAGTGGCGTTTGTCGACACAAGCACCCTATTTTCCCTAGGATCATAAAACAGACCACCCCTAGTCTCTTTAGGGTAACCTACGAATAGGCACAATTTCGAACGGGGTTCCAACTTTTTCAGGTTTGACACCAACATGTGGGTCGAGTATCCCCAAATTCTCAAGTGATGTAAAGCGCCTTTACGTCCTCCGAGAGCTCGAAAGGTGTTTCACAAACACTTTTGACGGAACATTGTTCAAAATATAAACCGCGATCTCTCCACTGCGTACTTCAAAAAGAATCAGGGAGACGAGCATAACTCATCATCGACCGAACCATGTCCAACAAGGTTTTGTTTCTCCTCTCCGATACACCATTCTGCTGTGGCATACCAGGTGCTGAGAGTTGGGACGTGATTCCGTGTTCTATCATATAGTCCTGGAATTCAGTGTCCATGTACTCTCCACCTCGATCCGATCGAAGTGTTTTAAGCGATTTACCTAAGAGGTTCTCAACCTCAGTCTTGTACTCCTTCAACTTTTCAAGAGTTTCAGACTTTTTATACATTAGGTAAATATACCTATATCTAGAGTAGTCGTCTATGAAAGACACAAAGTACTCATAACCGCCCCGAGCTTTAACATTCATCGGACCACAGAGGTCAGAATGTATTAACTCAAGAGGCTCTTTGGCTCTATATCCTTTTCCACTAAAAGGACGTTTGGTCATTTTGCCCTCAAGGCATGACTCACACACCGGCAAAGAGTTTTCTTCCAACTCGTTTAGAAGTCCACTCTTCACTAGTTTCTCAATCCTTTTGAGATTAATGTGGCCTAACCGAAGATGCCAAAGGTGGGCATTTTCTTTTGGAGAAACTTTTGCTTTCTTAGTTCGTGTTTCTCATAGATTTTAAACAATTGATATTCAAAACACTTTTGACCGAATTGGGTTTCAAAACATACAGATTATTTTCAAGTGAAGCTGAACAAATAACATTTCCTTTGAAAGAAATAAACGCTTTATTAAATTCAAAAGAAACCGAAATACATTGTTCTATTAAGCAGGAAATTGAAACAAGGTTTCTAGTAAACCCTGGAACTATGTACAGATTGTCCAACAATAAGTACTTCCCGCCAAAGTTTAGATTCACCGTGCCGATCGCTGCAGCAGAGACAAGCTCCCCGGATCCAACCCGTAGAGTCACCTCACCCTCTCGCAGCGGTTGCCAGGAATCAATCCTCTGAAAAGAAGAACAAACGTGGTTAGTGGCGCCCGAATCCAATATCCAGCAGAGTCACTACTCTCCACTAAGCGAGTTTGATCCACAAGTAAATCACATTTACCTTGATTCTTCCTCTCGGCCAGGAATTTAGGACAGTTTTTCTTCCAGTGACCGCCCCTATTGCAGTGGAAACACTTTCCTTTCTCTACAACCTCCTTGACCTTCTTGCCCTTGTGGGCGGCAACACGGTCAGTTTTACCCCTCTTCATCCTCTTCTTCCCTTTCGGGCGTGAAGGAGCAACAGGTTTCATCCCAGAGGTCGAACCCCCTGTGATAAGACCTATAGGCAACATTTGCCTCAGATTCCGTGACCCTGTGCAAGGATTGGAAATTCTGTAGCTCATTGAGGAGGGTAGTCAGAGTGTAGCTAATTTTGTTCATAACAAACATTGCTCTGGCCCGAAGGAAACTCTTGGAAGAGTCTCCAATATAAAACTGACCTGGCTCGACTCGTCGATCGAAGCCCCATTCATCTCGGCCAGATGGAAGTGGGTCATAATGTCTAGAACATGTTCACGGACAGACGACCCTTCTTTCATCCGTGCGTTGAAAACGTATTTGAGCGAGTCATGCCGGACCTGAAAGGACTGCTGTCCAAACATTTCCTGCAATGACTCCATGATCTCCTTAGCGGAAAGAATCAGCTCATGCTTCTTTGCCAAGACATCAGACATGCTGGCAATTATGTAGACCTTGGCCTTTTCATTGGCCCTGATCCAACGATCGTACGTGTCGCGAACACTTCACGACATGGTCGAGCCCGACATCTGAGGACACTCCTCAGATAGCACGAACTTTATGTCATCTTGTACCAAAATTGTATTAATGTTGTTTTTCCAACTTTGGTAATTATCTCCCACTAATTTATCCGAAGCAAGTAAAGCTATTATTGCGCTAGACATTTTTAGCTGAAAAATAAGAAAAAACTTTTGTATTAGTCTCGCAAAAACTTTTGAAATCCAATCAAGTTTTAGCAAAAATGTTTCATGATCCCTAGGTCATTCAAAATTTTGCAATGAAACCCTAAAGATTTAGAATGACCGCCACCGAAGGGTGAACAGAACACTCCTCCTCTAGGACGAGACTTTCTCGATCGGACCTAATCCCGAGAATAACTCTTATTCCATTAGGCGCCCAATTACCATTGTTGGTCGAATTCATTAACACTTACGAGATTCTCGTGAGTGTCACCCTCAATCTTTAAGTTTCCAAGTATCCGTCCAAACAATAGCCACCGAAGGGTGAACCAAGAAGGAAAACCAACCAGGAAACTGTATCCCTTTCGAGAATTCACGGTGTTCTGACTCCCATGATCAAGCCCTCCAAAGGGGTTGTATGGTCCAGGCCAAACTAGCAGGCAGATCATAGGCGTCTCACGGTGTGAATCGAAAAAAGAGACCGTGGGTCTCGTTTTCACACGTCCCGCTCCCACTCACTATAAGTACTCTCTCCATCCACGATGATATTGACCTATACGAATGTCATCCGATGGGGGACGCTCCCATTTGCGCCACGAGGCCGAGTTTAGATCTCACGGTGCGGACTTAAAGGAGATTTGTGGTTGGAAATTCAAATGTATCTCATACACTTTATTTCCTCCCACTCAGCACTTTAATTTTATTAGGGATTGACCTAGATAAACCGACTAAAATTTACCTAAATCTACCAATATAACTCTTATATGGTATTAACCTAAGTTTATAATCACATTATTAACTTAGGTCTATGTGAGTAAATTAATTAACACTTAA
Organism: Trichosanthes cucumerina; assembly: GCA_036507285.1. NCBI lineage: Eukaryota > Viridiplantae > Streptophyta > Magnoliopsida > Cucurbitales > Cucurbitaceae > Trichosanthes > Trichosanthes cucumerina. Next base: position 29,999,062 of record CM071839.1, read on the forward strand.
TTAACTTGGCACTCACGAGAATATAACCTAAGAATCTCGGACCGAATTCACTCCCGTGTCGGTTTGCAGTAGGGTGTTACGCAAGCGTCAACTTAAATACCCTGACCTTAGACAAAACCTTCCTTAGATAGAGTTACTTATCAGTCTCCATTCAAAGGTTATATTTGATTTCCTAAATTTCTAATCTTATTAGAAAATTAGAAAACCTAAGTCTAATTATTCAAGTTCTAAACACTTTAAAACTAATAATTAACTTAGGTTGCATGCATTTCTATGTTATAGTGCTTGATCATCCATCACATGAATAATACTATATACTATAACATAATATAATTCATCACATGAATTAAATGCATGGGCATGCTTTTAATTTAAAAAATATAACACTTATATTAAATAAATTAAATCATGCAAACACTATATTATAACTCTTATAATATAATCCTATCATGCATACTATATATTATAACTCTTATAATATAAATATGATGTATGAAATGTTTAACCTAAGGTGGGATTTTAAATCTATATGACATACATTATGCACAAAGAAATTAATGAAAATATACATCTCATGCATAAAATAATTAAATAGCAAAAATGGACCGATTTTTGGCACCTAGGGGCAATTATTTAATTAAATAACATTAATATAACATTTATATTAATATTATTTAATAAAATAGTTAAATAAAAAAATTACATTTTACAAATTAAAAATAATTAAATAAAACGAAATAACTGCCCCACTAAGCCTCGAACCCACGACCTCGCGAAACCGCCTCAACGCTGCGTGCGTTGTAACGCTGCAGTAAGGCGGCGTTAACGCTGCCGCCTACAACGTCAAGCTGCGTTCTCAGCGCCGGTAGCGTTTGTAACGCTACTTCTGGCGCGCCTCGCGCGCGAGCGGCGTTGAGGAGACGCGTTAGGCGGCGTCTCAACGCCATCGGCGAGAACAACAAACACCTTTGCTATTATTCATCGAATTTTCTCCTGTTTCCGCTTCGATTTCTTCACAGCAACTCTTGCCACGAACGACCCGGACTTACAGACTCGATTTACAACAAAAAATGGCCAAAAACAACGGGCCCATACATTGATCTCATCAACATAATTGTAAATCTAAAAATGCCAAAAACCGTAAACATCCATCTAAGCAAACCAAACATTTATCTCATGAATTATGGAAAAACACCCACCAAAATTTAATAAAACAGTGCATAATCGAAGAACCATCGAGATGGCTCTGACACCAATTAAAAGGAATGAAAGTCCCACGCAGCGGAAGACGATTGAATCGTCGAGGTATCAATATGCAACATGACTTTATTAAAAGTGATCTAACACTTAGATCAAGGCTAAACATGCTTCAAAGAAGAAGAAATTTACAGCAAGAAGAGATTTTACTTACTTGTTGTAGACTAACTCAGCAAATTTCTTCCTCTGGTCACGAACTCTTCGTGCAACTCGATCTCTACGAACTCTTCCACAAATGATCTTAAACGCCACCAAAAAGCCTTCTCGATTGTTCTCTTTTGGAGAAGGGAGGTTTGTGGGAACCTTTTGTGTTGGAGAGGGAGGGGATTTGAGAGAGAATTGAGAGAATTCCTCTTCTCTTCTTTGATGCAAAATCAAAAAATGAGAGATTAAGTTACAATCCTTCTTGCAAGAAGGGTTTATATAGTGGAATTGGTGGAGTTAAAATGTCCACATAATTACCACTTTACCACAACCATAGGTTATGCAAATCTCATTTGCATAACCACATAATATAAGATATCTCATATCTCATATTGCAAATCATATTTGCAATAATTGTGGATTAATTAAATTGAATCACATCCAATTTAATTTCTCTCAATCAATTTCTCCAATTAGCCCTAATTCAACAATTAGGCTAACCTATAGTTTATTATGAATCTCATTCACATTAAACTATATATTATATCATTCATATCTCATATAAATGACATAAATGCCCTTAAAGTGAAATTGAACACTTCAATTTCATACCAAAACATTAACCCTTCTTTTAACCCAGATGGAGCCAACCGAGGGACCTAATGGACCTACAGTGACGGGCTCCAATGATCCGAGATTAACCTGCCAAACTCTTTGACCCGGTTAATCAACATTCATTATCTACGGTAACACTCCACTATAGCCCGTAGTTGCACTCCCATCAGTGCAGAATATTACGTGTCCACTGATATAACCAATACTCATGAGTCGACCCTTCACAGGTTGTTCGTAGACACGGCTGGGTCAAATTACCGTTTTATCCCTGTGTCTACCTCTTGTTCCTTAAGTCCCCACTGCTCCTCAAATGAACAACATATTGTGATGGTCCAACCATACACAACACCCTTATCGGGCCAGTGAGAAGGTGGGCGCCCGTTGTTCAAGCCCTGGAGACAACACTTAAGGGAACAACCCCTCTAGTTTCCCTAACGGTGGGAACGAGTGAATTCCATCTCGCGTAGTTAAGTTCCCAGCTCCCTACTTGGTTCTGTCCCTAAGAAGATAAGCATATTGGGCGAGTAACTGTGACCATCCTCACGCGTACTAGTCAAAAGAATGGACTCTCAGCATGCGGAGTCCGTAACACGCTCAGGATTCAAGTCGAGTCATTAATGGTCATCTACGAAGTTATTAGTCCTTACTGTCAACAGTGTTACATCAGTAGGTCTAATAAATCACGGTCCGGTCTTGTACAATCTCATTGCACAGGATGTCCCCACTCGCATGTCAATTACATGAACGAGTCAGATCACCTCGTTTGTATCTAATACAAAGCGGGTCGCATCCACAGTGTATCCAAGATTAGGTCTCCAACCCTATCCATATACTATAGACCGTTCGGGTCATTAACTCGAATGTGATCCTCCCTGTGTGTCCACTACACACCGTTCAAGTTCTAGTTCTCTCATAAAATCAATGACCCTGGAGCTTAGTTTATTGGAAAAGTTTATAAATATTGCGAGACACAAAGTGATGAAATGAATAACTCTTATTAATTTCAAACAATATATTACAAACACGAGATTAGGACAAAAATCCCAACATGTATAACCCCAAAAGGAGGCAGGCATGCAATTGAGCATAGCTCATCATAGATCGAACCATGTCTAACAAAGTTCTATTTCTCCTTTCAGATACACCATTCTGCTGAGGTGTATTAGGTGCCGAGAGTTGAGATTGAATTCCATGTTCTATCAAATAGTCCTGGAATCTTAGATCCATATACTCTCCACCTCGATCGGATCGAAGTGTCTTGATGGTTTTCCCTAATGCATTCTCTACTTTAGCCTTATACTCTTTGAACCTTTCAAGAGCATCAGACTTATGATGCATTAGGTATAGATAACCATACCTCGAATAATTATCTATGAAAGAGATGAGTTATCCGTATCCTCCTCGAGCTTTAACATTCACTGGACCACAAAGATCCGAATGTATAAGTTCTAAAGGTTCTTTGGCTCTATAACATTTTCTAGTAAAAGGTCATTTTGTCATTTTACCTTCGAAGCATGATTCACAAGGAGGTAAAGAATCATCTTCTAACTTGTTTAGAAGTTCATTCTTAGATAATCTCTCAAACCCGTTGAGATTTATGTGACCAAGTCTAAGATGCCAAAGATAGGTATTATTATTTGGAGAAATTCTTTGCCTTTTACTTTGAGTATTTGTAGTTTTAAACATCTCATGATTTAAAATTGCTTTAGTTTGGTTCGGTTTAAGTACATACAAGTCGTTTTCTAATCTAACAGAACAAATATTGACACCCTTTTCTGAAATGAACGCTTCATTAATTGAAAAATAAATACAATATCCACATTCAATTAGACAAAAGATAGACGTCAAATTCCTCTTAAGCTTAAGAACTATATACAGATTTTGCAATAATAAAAATCTATCTCTAAAAAACAGTTTGACATCTCTCACTACACGAGCTGAGACAACGTCTCCTATTCTGACCCTGAGCGTCATCTCACCCTCTTCGAGCTCCTTGAAGGAACTAGTTTCCTGTAAAGAAGAGAAAACGTGATTAGTGGCTCCTGAATCAAGTATCCAGGTAAAATCATCATTTTCCACTAAACAAGTTTCAAGAACAAGTAAATCGAATTTACCTTTCTTCTCTTTGAGCTCAACAAGGTATTTTGGGCAGTTTCGCTTCCAGTGCCCGTCCACGTTGCAGTGGAAACATTTTCCTTTATCTGCAACTTTGGCTTTTCCCTTGCCCTTATCTGCAGCGGTGGGTGCCTTCTCTTTCCCTCCTATCTTCTTCTTTTGGGTCTTCTTAAGCCCAGAAGATGGACCGCAAGACTTAATCCCAGAGGATGAACCCTTATGAAACCTTCTGGAATGGGCAAACAGATTTACCTCTCCATCAGCTGTCCCTCATTCTTCATTAGGGACTGGAATGTCTGCAGCTCATTGAGGAGAGTAGTCAGGTTGTACTCAATTTTATTCATCACCGCATTGCTGCATAATTGCAACAAACTATTCGGAAGAGATTCCAGGATGAAGGACACCTGACTTTGCTCGTCGATGACTGCGCCGTTCATTTCTACCACGTTGAAGTGGACCATCAGATCGAGAACATGTTCTCTCATCGACGATCCCTCATTCATACGTGAGTTATAAACGTACTTGAGGGATTCGTGTCGAAGCTGTCCAGACGGTTGTCCAAACATATTCTACAACGAACTCATGATCTCAGGTGCTGAGACCATGCCCTCGTGCTTTTTGGCTAAATCTTCAGAAACACTAGCCAAAATGTAGACCTTGACCTTGTCATTGGCCTTGATCCAACGGTCATGCACATCCTTAACAGATTAAGGAGCGTTTCCAGCAGGGACTTGAGGACATTCCTTCGTAAGTACAAATCGTAAGTCGTCAACAACCAGAATCGTATTCAGGTTGGACTTTCACGTAGTATAATTCTCGCCAGTTAAACGTTCGCTTTTGAGTAAGGCTTTTATTGAGGACGACATGCTGAAATTTCAAAAATAGTTCTCATTAGTTATGCCTTTAACCCATTACAAACCAATCAATTTTAGCAAAATTATTAAAGAACTCTAGTGTTTAAATTAAATCTTTAATTTTGCAACGATACTTCAAGGATTTCGAACAAAAGCCACCGTCGGATGGTCAGTCACTCCTTCTCTGAATTGAGACTATCTAAGCTAATTTTCACTACCAGAACATCTCATGTCCCAATGTTTCTTAGCTACCGTTTGTTTGGTCAAGGACTTGTTAACTAGCTTAACTTATCTCGTAAATGTGACCCTACCATTTTCAGATCCAATAGGTCCGAGCCAACAGGCTACTATTAAGAAAGACAACTGTTGGCAAACTATCTAAGAGACCTTATCTATTTCTAGAGTTCGCGGTGTTTCGACTGATGGAGATCTGATCTCCTTGAGCAGTGGAAACGTGAATGAGATCGTTAATTTGCTTGATTGTTTTGCTAAAAACAAAAAACCAGTACATTGACCCAAAAAATATAGAACAAGCATATAATCAACTCTAATCTAATAAGGCATGGATTAAATGCATACAAACATATATGGAGTTTAACTATTAAACTAAAAGAGGATAAAGAAGTTACCTTTGTAGTTTCAACTTGCAGCAACTTCTTGCTCCAAATAAGACAGCAACACAGGAACTTCCAAGATGCTTCTCTGTTTTCTTCAATTGGACAACACCACGAGGAAAACCTTCTATCCTCTGAGATCTTAAATCTTCCTTGGTGGGAAGGTTTCCAACAATTCGAAGATGAAGGGAATTTGAGAGTGTGAGAGAGAGAGCAATTCTCCAAAAATCAGTCTCCCGTAATTACTCGATCAATGCCTTCTTCTACCAGAGAAGAAGGATTATGTGGGTAACTCCCCACTTCCCTATCGAGAGAGAGATGGGGAGTGGTGGGAACGTGTCCTCTTGACACGTTCCCATTTAATATTATATTAATATTTAATTAATAATTAAATACATTAAATTAAATCATATTTAATTCATATATAATATTAAATAAATGATTAAATCACATTTAATCATTTTACCCTTTATCCTATAGTTTAATGTACATCTTATGCACATTAAATTATAACCTATAGTTTTCAAATATGAATCACATTCACATTTGAATTTGATATTTGAACTCTTTCAAATATTCAATTGTCTCAAGTAATTTAATATGAATCATATTCACATTAAATTTATAATATATAGTTCCAAAACTATATATTATATCGTATCTATATACATTAAATATATTCCCTAATGAATTTGAACATTTCAAATTCAAATGATCTAAGAACCATTTACGAGCTAGAAGGTGGACCTAATGGACCTACAGATCAGAAGCTCCAACAATACGAGACTGCTCGGTTAATCTTATTAACCTCCCAATCAACATTCGTTAACTGCAAGAACACTCCACTAAAGTCCCACAGCTGCACTCCTCTCACTGTAGATATATTTCTGTGTCCATGGATATTGACCAATAACAGCAAGTCAATCCTTCACGAATGTTCGTAACACCAACTGGGTCAAATTACCGTTTTACCCCTGGGTTACATCTTGTGCCTTAAGTACCAGTGCTTCTCTAATGAACAATTTGTTTGTGGTCCTACCAACAAATAGAGTCCCTCTTGGGCCAATGAGAGGGTCGGGCCCTTTGTTCAAGTCCCGGAGACACCACTTAAGGGAACATTCCTCTACTTATCCTAGTAGGCGGGAAGGAGTGAATTCCATCTTGCTAAGTTAAGTTCCCAGCCGCTCACTCGATCTTGTCCCCAAGAAGGTAGGCATATTGAGTCAGCGAATCTGGCCACTCTCACCCATACTAGTCAAAGGACAATCCCTCGCGAACAGGAGTTCGTAACCTTCTCAGGATTAAGATCAAGTTGCCTAGGTCATCCTAGTGAAATAGAAACCTAACTAGTCAACGGAGTTACAGCTAGAGGTTACTATTTCGTGGTCCGATCTTATGTAATCTCATTACATAGGATATCCCCACTCACATGTCATCTACACGAACACGTTAGGATCACAGTGTTTGTATCAAATTCAAAGTGGGCCATATCCATAGTTTTACCAGGGTAAGGTACCCAAACCTTATCCCCTAACTATAGACCCTTTAGGCTATATCTCGAACCGAGATCCTTTTTATGTACATTACATTCAGTTAAAGATTCATTTAACAGCCTTGGATGTTTAGTTTATTGGATTTAGGGTTTTAAATAAAGGCAAACTCGTAGATAGCGAACAATAACACTTTATTGAAATAATAACACTTTATTACATTATTAGAACATAATTACAAACTACGAGTTTTAGGGCATAAATCCCAACAAACTCCCACTTGAACTAAAACTCTAGTGGGGTACATCAGAATCTAAAGCAGTATAAATACAAAAAACTAGGGCATCCATATACCCCATTACATATCTCCCACTTGCCCTAGATTAGCCTATGTACATATCTCGTAGACCAGACTTTCCAGATCGAATCGTTGTGGTGATGTTGTGCAACTAAGATTCGTTAAAACAATCTAACTCTTAGATTAAGGCTAAACATGCATAAGATGGAAGAAAAACAGTAAGTTAAAGACAATACTTACTTGTTGAAGACTTTCTTCAAGATTCCTTCCAACGATCCACGAACTCTTCGTGTGCTTCTCGATTTCTATGATTCCGAACTCTTCTCACGAACAAGAACACTACCACTTGGCTTCTCGGTTGTTCTTCTTTAGGAAGAAGGAGAATGATGGGATTCTCTTTGGTTTGGTCAAGGGAGAAGAGGAATGAGAGAGAATTTGAGAGAAGAACTTCTCTTCTTTTGGTGAGAATTCCAAAAATGAGAGAATGCCCCTTTCCCCTTCTTGCAAAGGGGTTTAAATAATGGAGATAGGTGGAGTTGAAAACTTCACCTATTTACCATTTTACCACAACTATAGGTTATGCAAATCATATTTGCATAACCATATATTAAAAGATATCTCATATCTCATTTTACAAATCACATTTGCAATGTTGTGGATTTATTAAATTGAATCACATCCAATTTAATATCTCTCAATCTAATTTCTCATAATTAGCCCTAATTCAACAATTAGGCTAACCTATAGTTTATTATGAATCTCATTCACATTAAACTATATACTATATCATTTCTATCTCATATAAATGACATAAATGCCCTTTAGTGAAATTGAACACTTACATTCACACCAAAATAGTAACTCTTCTTTTAATCTAGATTGAGCCAACCGAGCGACCTAATGGACCTACAATGACGAGCTCCAGTGATCCGAGATTAACCTATCAAACTCTTTGACCCGGTTAATCAACATTCATTAGCTACGGTAACACTCCACTAAAGTCCGTAGCTGCACTCCCGTCAGTGCAAGATATTACGTGTCCACTGATATAACCAATGCCCATGAGTTGACGCTTCACAGGTTGTTCGTAGACATTACTGGGTTAAATTATCGTTTTACCCCTGTGTCTACTTCTTACTCCTTAAGTCCCCACTACTCCTCTAATGAACAACAACGTTGTAATGGTCCTATCATATACAACAACCCTCTCGTTCCAGTGAGAGGGTGGGCACCCGTTGTCTAAATCCTGGAGACAACACTTAAGGAACAACCCCTCTATTTTCCCTAAAGGCGGGAACGAGTGAATTCCATCTTGCATAGTTAAGTTCCCAGCTCCCTACTTCGTTCTGTCGTTGAGAAGATAGGCATATTGGGCGAGTAACTGTGACCACCCTCACTCGTACTAGTCAAAGGACAGACCGTCAGAGCAGGAGTCCATAACACGCTCGGGGATTCGTGTCGAGTCACTAATGGTCATCTACGAAGTTATTAGTCCCTTCCGCACAAGCGGTGATACATCAAGAGGGTCTAATAATTCACGGTCCGGTCTTGTACAATCTCATTGTACAGGATGCCCCCACTCGCATGTCAACCACATGAACGAGTCAGATCACCTCGTTTGTATCTTAATACAAAGCGGGTCGCATCTACAGTGTATTCAGGATTAGGTCTCCAACCCCATCCATATACTGTAGACCGTTCGGGTCATTCACTCGAAACGTGATCATCCTTTTGTGTCCACTACACACCGTTCAAGTTCTAGTTCTCTCATATATTCAATGACCCTGGAGCTTAGTTTATTGGTCAAAGTTTGTATAAAATGCGACACACAAAATGATGAAATGAATAACTCTTTATTAATTTCAAATGTATATTTACAAACAATACGAGATTAGGACAAACATCCCAACAGTTTCTAAAACCCCTTTTATAACTTTTATAAATTTTAATTATTAACTTATGATGGCGAACTATATGATAAATCGAACAACCGATTTCAAATTGGAAGTATATTAAACTAATTGAATCATACTAAATACTTAAATAAAATAACACTTTATTTTAATCTAAGTAATTTCATGCTCCATGCTATTTATTTTTCATATAATCCAATTATAACAATTATAATTAATTACTCATGAAAAATAAATTAAATCATGCATTTCTACCATATTTATATAACATGTATACAAATAAAAATGCATGAACATGCTTATCCTAAGGTGAGAAATATTCTAAATGACATTCATAAAGAAAATAGTCGTAAATCAGGAAAAATTTGACCCCTAAAGTGTAAAAAATAATAAAATTACACTAATTTTATTACAAAACCGGTCCAAAACACTTAGAATCGGACTCAGACCGCTCGAACCGGACCAACCACGACCCGAACCGCTCGAACCGCCTCTGAACCAGTCTGCTCCTTCTAGTTGCTGCCACGACGTTGCAACGCTGAGGAGAGCGTTGCAACGTCGCCTCCTCTCGTGCTCGCGCCAGGTATCGGGGTAGCGTTCCAATGCTATGGGATAGCGTTGCAACGCTGCTGACCCCTTGGATTTCCTTGTCGATAAGGGCTTCGGCGTTGCGACGCCATTTCTCAGCGTTGCAACGCTGATGAACGACATTGCAACGCTGCTGGTTCTGCCAGCAGCTTAATCCTTCGAAAACCGCAGCTTCCAATGGCAATTTCTCCCCCAATACTCATCCGAATTGCTTCAAATTTGTCACGAATGACTCATAACAACTTTACAGACTTAATTAAGCACTTTATTGCCTAGAACGCAAGGGCCTTTACATTTAATTGATCAAATCAAAAAATAAAACTAAGGCAAAAAATTTCCTAAAATAGTTTTACAGCAAACCATATGCAATTCTCACCTATCCAATGCAAATTTGTTTCAACCAAAACAAAACAAGCATTGCTCTGATACCAATTGAAGGGAATCTGATCCCCATGAACAGCGAAAACGTGGTTTAAAATCAGATTTGCTTGCTTGTTTTGGTTTATTCCAAATACCAATACATTGGGTAAAAACAGAGAATAAGCAGTATTAATCTAATATAATTAGGCATAGATTCTAGACATGCAAACATGTTTTATAGTAATTAAACTAAAAAAGAAAAGGAAATTACCTTTGTAGTTTCACAGTTCAACAACTCTTTGCTCCTCTTGCACAACAACTCAGCAACACAAGATTTCCTCTGTTCTTCCTTTTCAACAGGACATCACCACCAGTGAAAACCTCCTATCCTCCGAGTTCTTTCGATCAATCCTTGGTGGGAAGGATTCCAACAATTGGACAAAAGGAATGAAAATTTTTTGAGAGAGAAAAATCTTCCAGCAATTCTCTAATTGCTTCAATTGTGTCGATCGATCAACCCTTCCCATCAGGAGAAGAAGTTGAAGAAGAAGGGTAACTCGAGGATTGGGGAGTGATGGGAACGTGTCATCGTGACACATTCCCAATTAATAATTAATTTTAATTATTAATTAATTAATACAATTTAATTATATTAATATTTATTTTAATTAAATCACATTTAATTGAAAAATAATTAAATATCATATATTTAATTATGATTAAATCACATTTAATCATTTTATCCCTTAACCTATAGTTTTAATGCACATCTCATGCACATTAAATTTTAACCTATAGTTTTTAAATATGAATCTCATTCACATTTAAATTAATATTTGAACTTTTTCGAATATTTAATTCTCTCATATAATTTGATATGAATCATATTTACATTAAATTTATAATATAAAGTTCAAAAACTTTATATTATAATGTCTCTATATACATTAATGTTTATTCCCTAATTGAATTTGAACGTTTCAAATTCAATCGATCTAAGAACCCTTTACGAGCTAAATATTAAAATTAAAAAATAATTAATTTATAAATATATATAAAAATTAAAAAATATATATATATAAATTTTGGGTTGGGTGGGTTGGGTCGGGTTAACCCGAGCCTAAGAGGGTCAACCCGAAAACCGACCCGAAAATTCAGTTCTCTAAAATTCTAACTCAACCCAAACTGAAAAAAAAACTTAACCCAACCCAACTCTTATGGTTTGGGTTGGGTAGTTTGGGTTGGGTAGTTCGGGTTGCTCGGGTTACCGGGTTATTTGTCCACCCCTAGCTAGAAGGTGGACCTAATGGACCTACAGATCAAAAGCTCCAACGATACGAGATTATTCGGTTAATCTCATTAACCTCCTAATCAACAATCGTTAACTGCGGGAACACTCTACTAAAGTCCCACAGTTGCACTCTTCTTACTGCAGATGTATTTTTGTGTCCACGGATATTGACCAATAACAGCAAGTCAATCCTTCACGAATGCTCGTAGCACCAGTGCTCCTCTAATGAACAATTTGTTTATAGTCCTACCAACAAACAAAAGTCTCTCTCGCGCCAATGAGAGAGTCGGGCCCTTTGTTCAAGTCCCAGAGACACCACTTAAGGGAACATTCATCTACTTACCCTAGTAGGCGGGAAGGATTGAATATCATCTTGCTAAGTTATGTCCCTAGCCGCTCACTCGGTCTTGTCTCCAAGAAGGTAGGCATATTGAGTCGGGGAATCTGGCCACTCTCACCCATACTAGTCAAAGGACAATCCCTCGCAGATAGGAGTTCGTAACCTGCTCAGGATTGAGATCAAGTTGCCTAGGTCATCCTAGTGAAATAGAAACCTAACTAGTCAACGAAGTTACATCTAGCGGTTACTATTTCGCGGTCCAGTCTTATGCGATCTCATCACATAGGACATCCTCACTCACATGTCGTCTACCGAACACGCTAGGATCACTGTGTTTGTATCATATACAAAGTGGACCATATCCATAACATTACCAGGGTAAGGTACCCAAACCTTATCCCCTTATTATAAACCCTTTAGGTTGTATCTGGAACTGAGATCCTTTATATGTACACTACATTCAGTTCAAGAGACATTTTAGAGCCTTCGATGTTAGTTTATTGGATTTAGGGTTAAAACAAGGGCAATACTGTAATTAATGAACAATAACGCTTTATTGAAAATAATAACTTTTTATTACAATAATTAGAATAAAATTTACAAACTTCGAGTTTTAGGGCACAAACCCCAACATATACTCTATGTTAGGTAATTTGGGTACAATAACTTTTTGGGTTTTGGAGTGTTTAATCTCTATGTCTAGGGTAAAGAATCGACTTATGTCTAAGCTCGTGTCTCCATTACTTGTGTGAAATCTGTTTATTTCTAACTCTGTCGATATTAGATCTAAACTTAAGTTTTAACCCTAGTTGATCAATCTAGGATTCCAACGGAATTAAAATCAACACAAGCAAACAATTGAAGTGTAGGCTTGGTTTCATTCGTAATTTTGGTTACAATTACTTTCTTAGGGAATTCACATTTTTTAACCTCTAAGAAACTTTAGCTCATATTAAATTTACAAAATTCAAAACAATTTTGAAAGAAAATTGTGGCACTAATTGTAATATATTAAAATTAAGGAAATGACAAACAAGAAGTTGTTTAAATTTAGCTTAAGTAACTAGTTGAAACAAAAGAAAAACAACAGTGTGATGAAATAACTAAGTCTCCAAACTCATGTTTTCATTTTATGTGTAAAAAAAAAATGGAACTACTAAAATTTAAATTCCATAACTCAAAATCTTAGATTAAACCAACAAATGAATTACACAACCAAATACTTTGAACCAAACGGAAGTTGGAGATGAATTTCTCTCTTTACTTGACTCAACCCATAAACATTGAATGATTACACTGTATGGGTAAAGTGAAATAAAGAAGAAATGAAAAACAAAGATCTAAAAACTGGAAAAAAAAAATGAACCTCAAATCAACAATAGGAACATGTTGAAAAACAACCCACGAAGTGCACCCTTGAATTAAAATATAAAAAATGAACCTCAAATCAACAATAGGAACTAACGAGAATCAAATACCAATATTTTAAATCTAAAAACAGAACTTAAATATAGCAGAATAGAGAAGAAAAACTGAAGAAAAAATAAGAATGTCAGGTCGACAAAAACCCACGATGGAATCTCCAAAAATTGGCTTAAAAAAATTAAGATGGCTTGGGGTCTTCACCCATCTTTTCTCCTTATATAGGACTTCATTAGGGTTGAATTTTGTGCCTTCAATCCCTCAAATCATGGAGTAATCAATGGTATTCTATATGGGTTTCTCGAAACTTTCTTTCCTTTTTTTGAAATTTTATGTTGTTCCAACTTCAAAACCAGATTGCAATACCTCAGTTTTGCAATCTGGTTTGCAATTCCTTTCTGCTGCTCCAACTTTTCAAGAAAAGATTGCAATACCTCAGTTTTGCAATTTGGCTTTACAATTCCTACACAAAAGAAACATTTTAAAAGATTTTCATCCTAATTTGTCTTCATTCTTCATTCTTCTTAATTTCATGATTCTTTTAGTTATTTCTCACGAATATCAAGATAAAACAATAATATTTTAAGTAATTAAGAGTTAAATAAGCCTTAATTCTAAGGCTTATCAAAGATCTTGTGGAAGGTGTTCACGTTTTCTGTTCGAGACATTCGTAGAGATTCATTTCAAGGGATAGAAGAAGGATCACTAGAAGAGAAGTCTTCAAAGGTAATTCAATCTTCTTCTTCCTATTTCATGCTTAACTTTCTGTTTTTGTGTAACTTTCACAATGTTATTATATGCCAAGATCCAAATCCTATGTCTAACCAATTTTACATAAGTTTGAGGTATTTACATAGAGTTTATAATCGATTTTAAGCAATTTAATAGGGTTGGACAGATTTGATATAAGTGCAGAAATTCAGTAAAGAACAACAAGAACACCAATATTTATAGTGGTTCGGTCATAAAATGACCTACTCCACTTGCAAAGGTGTTTTAAGCCTTTGCTAGACAGTTTATTAGAGATATACGGGAGAATACAGAGAATTTACTGCAGAATATCTAAAGATACATTTAACAATTTAGGATTTAACAAGATTCCAAGATTTATGCCCAAAGAGAGACTACAACCAAACTTTATTCAAGATTAGGAGTCTAACATTCTTTGGAACTAAATCTTGAATCTAAACTAACTAGAAAGAAAGTAGAAAGAGAGGAGAGATACAACCTTTGGAGAGGATCTCAAAACTGAAGGTTGAAAAAGGTTGAGTCTCACGCGTGCATGCGACAACCAAGCCGAACGATCAACCTGCAGCAACTCCACGGCAACAATCAACTCTTCTTGCGAACTGCAACCCACGATGAATGACAGATTCGGCGATAAGGACGAAGCTCCCTCGATTTCTTTCTTACGCCAACACCCACTGTATTTTTCGGATTTACCTCTCTCTCTATCGGAAGAACACTCCGATATTCAAGTCCCTCTCTCCTTTCTATCGAGCCCCCCCAACCTTTCTTTCTCTCTCTCTTCTTTTCTCTCTAAAAGGAAGAAACCTTAATTTTAATAATAGACCCAATACACATTTTTTTTCCTTCTTCTTATCTCACTTAAGGCCCATACATTCTTTTATAATAACAAAAGGGAACAAATGGGTTTGGGTGATAGGAGATCAAGAAAACAGATTTGGGCTCCTCCAGCTTTGGGCCCAACGAAAAATAATAATGGGTCTTTAAAAATTAAAAACTAAAAAACAAAGGTCCAAAACATTTTAGATTAATTTAAAAACATTAATCTAAAATTAATTAGTTTATGATAAGTTGAAACAAAAAATATAACACACAACGTAATTGCCAGCAAAAGTGATTACAACGCTTCCGCTATGAGATTCGATCCTTTCAATTGGTATCAAAGCCATTGTTGCTCTCAATTACGATGCGAATTTAACAAAATTTAGGTGGGTTCCTTTCAATTTTCATGAGATGAATGTTGGGTTTGCAAAATAGATAATTACATGATTTTGACACTTTAAATTTACTTTTTCATTGAATCGTTCAATGTAAGGGCCCGTTGTTTTGGGCAAATATTAAATAAATCGAGTCTGTAAGTTCGTGTCGATCGTGGCAAAGCTATTGTTGTGAAGAACGGAGCAAAAATGAAGGAGAATTAAGGCTTCCTCTGTTATGTCCAGAAGATGACGTTGAGACGCTATCCAGCAACGTCTAAACGCCGTGCATGCGGTTGGAGGGTTGCAGGCGACGCAACGTCTCAATGCCGTGCAATAATTTCTTTTTTATTTCAGGAACAACTAAGACACCATTTAGTAAAAGTTGCTTATTTCCAGAATTAATAGAAGTTTGCCCATGTGAGTAATTTTTAAAGCTTATCATGTCCCACGAACACTTTATCATTACCATGGTACATTTTTAAGTGATTCATCTTACCAGTGTTATTGGTGATATGTGTTGAGGCTTATGAGTCAGCATATATGGCAAGGTCAGCTAGCGCCTTGGGTGTATTTTCTGACTGATAGGAGTGATCAAACCTGTTCCAGCAATCAATAGCTATGTGATTTGTTTTCCCACAAATTTGGCAAGTTACCTATTGTTATTATATGCCAAGATCCAAATCCTATGTCTAACCAATTTTAGATTAGTTTGAGGTGTTTACAAAGAGTTTGTGAGCGATTTTAGGCAATTTAAGGGTTGGACAGAATTTAAACAAATGCAGAAACAGTAAAGAACAACAAGAACACCAATATTTATAGTGGTTCGGTCATAAAACGACCTACTCCACTTGTAAAGGTGTTTTAAGCCTTTGCTAGACAGTTTATTAGAGATATACGGGAGAATACAGAGAATTTACAGCAGAATATCTAAAGATACATTTAACATTTAGGATTTAACAAGATTCCAAGATTTATGCCCAAAGAGAGACTACAACCAAAATCTATTCAAGATTGGGAGTCTAACAATCTTTGGAACTAAATCTTGAATCTAAACTAACTAGAAAGAAAGTAGAAAGAGAGGAGAGATACAACCTTTGGAGAGGATCTCAAAACAGAAGGTTGAAAGAAGTTGAGTCTCACATCTGTACAGCAACCAAGCCGAACGATCAACCTGCAGCAACTCCACGGCAATAGTCAACTCTTCTTGCGAACTGCAACCCACGGTGAACGGCAGATTTCGGCGATAAGGACGGAGCTCCCTCGATTTCTTTCTTACGGCAACACCCACCATATTTTTCGAGTTTACCTCTCTCTCTATCGGAAGAACACTCCGATATTCAAGTCCCTCTCTCCCTTCTATCGAGCCCCCAACCTTTCTTTCTCTCTCTCTTATTTTCTCTCTAATAGGAAGAAACCCTAATTTTAATAATAGACCCAATACACACTTTTTCTTCTTCTTCTCTCACTTAAGGCCCATCCATTCTTTTATAATAACAAAAGGGAACAAATGGGTATGGGTGATAGGAGATCAAGAAAACAGATTTGGGCTCCTCCAGCTTTGGGCCCAACGAAAAATAATAATGGGTCTTTAAAAATTAAGAACTAAAAAACAAAGGTCCAAAACATTTTAGATTAATTTAAAAAACATTAATCTAAAATTAATTAGTTTATGATAAGTTGAAACAAAAAATATAACAAACTCCACCTTGATTTCAATCTATCATAAACTAAGAAGATGACCTATAATTAGTTCTCAAATAAGATCTAGAATTATCCATGATCAAGCTGCAAAGGTTAAATTTATCACAGGGTAATGTTTTAGTAAACATATCAGCAGCATTCAAATCAGTAGCAACCTTTTTAACAGAAACTAAACCATCATTTATGACATCTCTTACAAAATGATACCTAACATCAATGTGTTTAGTTCTTTCATGGTGAGAATGATTTTTAGATAAATGTAGAGCACTTTGACTATCACAATGCACAGTCACAGAAACATTATCACTACAACACAATTCAGATACAATTCCCTTAAGCCACAAAGATTCCTTAATAGCTTCAGTTAATGCAATATATTCAGATTCAGTTGTAGATAAAGCAACTATAGACTGTAAACTAGATTTCCAACTAATTGTGCAATTGAACAATCTAAAGACAAAACCAGTCAAAGATCTACGTTTATCTATATCAGCAGCATAATCAACATCAACATATCCAACAAGTTCAATATTCTTGCTATCAACTATATTTGCTCCACCATAAACAAGACATAAATCTGTATGACATGCAAGATACCTCAGAATCCACTTAACAGCATTCCAATGTTGTTTACCAGGATTAGCAAGAAATCTACTAACAACACTTAGTGGATGAGCAAGGTCAGGTCTAGTACAAACTATGGCATACATAAGACTCCCAACATTATTAGCATATGGAATATCATGCATTTCATCAATATCACTTGGAGTCTTAGGTGAATCATTAACAGATAGTTTAAAGTGCTTTCCAAAAGGAATACTAACCTTCCTACTATCATGCATGTTCAATCTTTTAACTAGTCTTGTTATATATTCACTTTGAGACAAATATAGTTTCTTCTCTTTTCTATCTCTAATAATATCCATTCCTAATATTCTTTTTTCATTGCCTAAGTCTTTCATTTCAAACTCCTTCTTTAAGAGATTCTTTAACTTATTTATTTCATGCATGGTTTTACAAGCAATCAACATGTCATCAACATATAAAAGCAAGTAAACAATATTCACTTCAGAGATTTGTTTGAAATATACACAACTATCATAGTTACTTCTACAAAAGTCAATAGATAGCATATAGGAATCAAACCTTTTATACCATTGACGTGAGGATTGCTTTAAACCATACAACGATCTCTTAAGAAGACAAACCTTCTTTTCTTGTTTGGGAGCTTCAAATCCAGGTGGTTGATCCATGTAAATGGTCTCCTCAAGCTCACCATGCAAGAAAGCGGTCTTTACATCCATATGCTATAACTCAAGATCAAAGTGAGCAACAAAGGCAAGCAAAATTCTAATAGAGGTGTGTCTTACAACGGGGGAAAAAATCTCATCATAGTCTATACCCTCCCTTTGAGTAAACCCTTTGGCTACTAACCTAGCCTTGAACCTAGGCTTGTTGTTTTCTAAAGGGTTCTCTTTGACTTTATAAATCCACTTACAACCTACAGTTTTAGCTTTTAATGGTTTATTAACAAGAACCCAAGTTTGATTTTTAATCAAAGAATCATACTCTTCTTTCATTGCGGCCCACCACTTATCTTTATTTTCATTATTTATGGCCTCATTGAAAGTTTGTGGTTCTTGATTAATAAACTCATTAGCTATAACTAGGGCAGAGGATATAAGGTCAACATACCCAAACCTAGTGGGAGCTACAATTGTTCTCCTAACCCTATCCCTCGTTAACTGATAATTGGTTAAATCTTGACTATCCTCTTCCTCATCCTCATTAGCAACTTCATGTGTAGGTGATTGATCTAAGGTAGATGGTGAAACATCATGTTCTACTATTGGCTCATCTACCTGATCACTATGGGAAGTGGAAGGAGGACTAGCTAAAACGGTTTCAGTGGAACTAGGTGAACTTTTAGGAATAGACTCGGTCTTTTCTTCTACATACCTCATTTTCCCTTCATTAAAGACAACATCTCTACTTATTAGGATTTTTGGTGAATTTGGGTCTAGACACCATAGTTTATATCCCTTAACACCCTCGGGATATCCTAGGAAAACACATTTCTTAGCCCTTGGGTCTAGCTTTCCCTCTTTTGAATGAGCATAAGCTAAACACCCAAAAACTTTCATGTATGATAGATCAGAGGGACTACCTTGCAAAAGCTCTTGAGGTGTTTTTAAATCTATGGCAGTAGATGGGCTCATATTGATTATATAACATGTTGTTGCAACAGCTTCCCCCCAAAAACTTTGAGGAAGTTGTGAATCAGACAACATGCACCTAACTCTTTCCATAAGGGTTCTATTCATTCTCTCAGCGACCCCATTTTGTTGTGGCGTCCCTACAACAGTCAAGTGTCTTGCTATGCCTTTAGACTTACAAAAGTTTCTAAACTCATGGTTACAAAACTCTAGCCCATTGTCAGTCCTAAGTTTCTTAACTCTAAGGCCAGTTTGGTTTTCAACATAAGTTACCCATTCAACAAATTTATTAAAAGTATCAGATTTATTTTTCAGAAGATAAACCCAAACTTTTCTAGTACAATCATCAATAATGGATAAGAAATATCTAGCCCCACCATTTGTGACAACATTAGATGGGCCCCATAAGTCAAGCATGCACATATTCTAGTTTTTATTAGCGAGTGACCACCCTTTCCAAATTTTACTCTTTTGCTTTTACCATAAACACAATGCTCACATATATCTAGGTCTACATTTTTTATGTTAGGAATTACTTGTTGTTTTATTAACTCCCTAATTCCTTGCTCACTCATGTGACCTAAGCGTTTATGCCAAAGGGTAATTTTAGAATTGTCACTCTCTTTAACTAGATCATTTGACCCTACGACCGTCGAACCCTCTAAAGAGTATAAGGTATCCTTAAGAAGCCCTTTCATTGCAACTAAGATGCCCTTCATGACTTTTAGAACACCACCCTCTAACTTAATGGTGTACCCTTGCTTATCTAACATGCTAAGGGATATTAGGTTTCTTTTAACTTCAGGTATGTACCTAACTCCAGTTAGAAACCTAATATTTTCGTCATGAAGCCTAAGGCGTACTGTTCCTTGACCTTCTACACTACAAAAGTATCGGTTCCCTAACATGACTTTACCTCTCACACCGGTTTGGAAGTCTTCTAGCCATTCTCTATTAGGGGTCATATAGAAAGAACAACCTGAATCTAGGATCCAAGTGTCATCCTCTCTAGTGTTACTAACCATAAGAGAGTGGTTATACTCTTCACTAAGGTTTACTACACTAGACTCTTCTTTCCCTTTACCCGACGACTTTTTATTCCTAAGGTCAGGACAAAACCTTCTAATGTGGCCTTCTTTTTGACAATGATAACACCTCCTATTACTAGCTCCCTTTGACTTTGATCTACCCCTACTCTTGCTTCTATGCTTTTTCCTATTCTCTGATCTCCCTTTGACGTACAAAGTCTCACTATTAGACTTCTTGGTTTCTTTTAGTTCTTGTTCTTTTACTCTAATGGCATTTAAAACAATTTCAGTAGACAAAGTATCCCTACCAAACTTCATAGCAGATTTCACATCATTATAAGATTCAGGCAAAGAATTTATTAGAACTACAACATGATTTTCATCAGAAAAGATTTCACCTATATTTTCCATTTCAGAAACTACTCTATGGAATTCATCTAGGTTATCTTTCATGCTTTTACTAGAGTCCATTTTAAAACTAAAGAAATTAGATTTTAAAAATATTTTGCTTGAAATTGATGCTACTTGGTAGGTAGATTCTAATTTTGTCCAAAGTTTAACAGCGGTATCTTCACTACGCATTTGCCTTATAATTGTATCAGACAAATATAGGATTATAAGGCTGTGAGCTACCTTATTTATCTCTCTCAGTTGGTCCACTATTATGTTGTCCGGAATATCCTTAGCCTCCAAAAGTGCATAATCGAACTTTTGTTGACGAAGGATGGCCAACATTTTGATCTTCCATAGACCAAAATCTCCTTTCCCATCAAACCGCTTCACGTCGAACTTGGTACTCATCCTAAAAAATGAGAAACAAAATTGGACAGCAAACTTTTCTTGAAATAAAAAAAAAATTCAGAATTAAAAAATACTAAAAACTTAAAGATTCTTTAAACCCAAAGATTTTATTCTACAAACTAAATTTTAATTCAAGAAAGAATGCCCTAAAAACAAGGATTGAAAGCTCTGATACCAAATGTTATTATATGCCAAGATCCAAATCCTATGTCTAACCAATTTTACATAAGTTTGAGGTATTTACATAGAGTTTATAATCGATTTTAAGCAATTTAATAGGGCTGGACAGATTTGATATAAGTGCAGAAATTCAGTAAAGAACAACAAGAACACCAATATTTATAGTGGTTCGGTCATAAAACGACCTACTCCACTTGCAAAGGTGTTTTAAGCATTTGCTAGACAGTTTATTAGAGATATACGAGAGAATACAGAGAATTTACAGCAGAATATTTAAAGATACATTTAACAATTTAGGATTTAACAAGATTCCAAGATTTATGCCCAAAGAGAGACTACAACCAAACTTTATTCAAGATTTGGAGTCTAACATTCTTTGGAACTAAATCTTGAATCTAAACTAACTAGAAAGAAGTAGAAAGAGAGGAGAGATACAACCTTTGGAGAGGATCTCAAAACAGAAGGTTGAAAGAAGGTTGAGTCTCACGTCTGTACAGCAACCAAGCCGAACGATCAACCTGCAGCAACTCCACGACAACAGTCAACTCTTCTTGCAAACTGCAACCCACGATGAACGGCAGATTTCGGCCTTAAGGACGGAGCTCCCTCGATTTCTTTCTTACGGCAACACCCACCGTATTTTTCGGATTTACCTCTCTCTCTATTGGAAGAACACTCCGATATTCAAGTCCCTCTCTCCTTTCTATCGAGCCCCCCCAACCTTTCTTTCTCTCTCTCTTCTTTTCTCTCTAAAAGGAAGAAACCCTAATTTTAATAATAGACCCAATACACACTTTGTTTTTCTTCTTCTTATCTCACTTAAGGCCCATACATTCTTTTATAATAACAAAAGGGAACAAATGGGTTTGGGTGATAGGAGATCAAGAAAACAGATTTGGGCTCCTCCAGCTTTGGGCCCAACGAAAATAATGGGTCCTTAAAAATAAGAACTAAAAAAACAAAGGTCCAAAACATTTTAGATTAATTTAAAAACATTAATCTAAAATTAATTAGTTTATGATAAGTTGAAACAAAAAATATAACACACAACGTAATTGCCAGCAAAAGTGATTACAACGCTTCCGCTATGAGATTCGATCCTTTCAATTGGTATCAAAGCCATTGTTGCTCTCAATTACGATGCGAATTTCACAAAATTTAGGTGGGTTCCTTTCAATTTTCATGAGATGAATGTTGGGTTTGCAAAATAGATAATTACATGATTTTGATACTTTAAATTTACTTTTTCATTGAATCGTTCAATGTAAGGGCCCGTTGTTTTGGGCAAATATTAAATAAATCGAGTCTGTAAGTTCGTGTCGGTCGTGGCAAAACTATTGTTGTGAAGAACGGAGCAAAAACGAAGGAGAATTAAGGCTTCCTCTGTTATGTCCAGAGGACGACGTTGAGACGCTATCCAGCAACGTCTAAACGCCGTGCATGCGGTTGGAGGGTTGCAGGCGACGCAACGTCTCAATGCCGTGCACATGATGCGCGAATTCGCGAGATCGTGGAGTGAGGCGCGCAACAATTATTGTTTTTTTATTATTAATTTGTAATTTATTTTATAAATTAAGTTTAATTAATTATAATTAATATAATATGATTATATTAATTTTAATTAATTTTAGGGTGCCAAAATGTGGTCTTTTTTTCTATTTATTTCATATGCATAATTTAATGTGCCTAATGTTTTTTTTTTTTTATTTATTTTAAGCCCTCGAAATTAAAACCCTGTGGGGCTTGTTTTAAAGAGTTTGAAATCCTAGGCAACATTAGTGTAAGTGCCCACTATTGATGTACGTAACAAACATGAGTATTTCTGAATATTAATCCTACAAGGAACGGTTATAACAAAAAGATTGGAAAGAATAAGGGTTGTTCAAAAATTGTAACTTGGGTAACACAATTACAAAATCAAATTGTTAGTTTGTGTGAAAGAACAAAGGAAATTAAAACTAAATTGCAAAAACATATTGCAAGTTCAAATTGTAAGTAATACGTAACAACAAAGAAAACCAAAACCAAAAAGTAGATTGCATAATCAAATTGCAATGTTATAAAGCTGGACATTTCAGGTATAGTAAATTTTGAGTTTTATTAAAATTTGTGGGAAATTTTAATTAAGTTTGAGGTGAAAATTGAAATCCTAATGCCTAAATTGTATCCAATATTTCTAAATTTGGATTTTGGGGCATTTAGTGGTTATTTGAAAGGAAAAGGGGTGAAATTGGAAAAGGAAATTGTTAATTAGGGTTTAAGAAAGGTTATATAAAATTTTATAAAATAAAAAATTATATTTTTATTGCTGCATGCAAATCGAGGTTGTTCCCCTTTCCCTTTCTCCCTCACGCTCGCGTTGAACGCCGACCCACCGCCTGGACAAATTTTCTTCTTTTCGTTCCTCTTCCGGCCGACCGTCCCTTGAGAGTCGAACGACGACACTCGCACGTCCGCCACGCGAGCTCCCGTTGTAGTGCGCTCTCGCTTAGTCGATCGTCCGCAACCTCCCATTGCTCGCGACTGAAGTCCCTCCGAAGCTAGCCCGGGCGTGTTCTCCGAACTGAGCTGGGCCCGTTGTTAAGTTTGAAGCCCAAAAAATCAAGGCGCATGGTCTGCTTAATCTTTTAACCTATTATATATATGGCAGTAGGCAATTGTGTGGGCAAGTTTTTTTGGTGTTGCGGCTGGGTTTATGAAAAAGAAAAAATCAGAGTTGCAGTAGTGGTTTAAGAAAAAAAGAAAAGTGTCATGAGATCTTGTTTTGTTTTTCTTCATTCAAGAGTTGAGTGATTTCGTGAACCTTTTCTCAGGGAGAAAAGTGAGAGAAATTCTGAGAAAAGTGAGAGAAATCACTATTGAGGTTGTAAACCTACTTTCTCTTGGACGATTATAGTGGAACCTGCATCGGTAGTAGAGAACTGGACGTAGCCATCATTGGGTGAACCAGTATAAATTTGGTGTCAATTTCTCTTCCCTTATCGTTCTTTCTTGTTGCTTAAAGGTTTATGTTGGTTTATTTACTCTTTTAGGATTGTTAAATCCAAATTGTTTATATTTGGAATTATAACCTGATCTGGGATTTGAGATAAAATATATATTTTCTGAATCTGGTAGAATTTAGATTGATTATATTTTGTTGACACACGCACTTAACAAGTGGTATGAGAGCATTGGGTTCGATATCAGGAGGATATGAGAAATTGGCTACTTTTAATGGATATGATTTTTCGTTTTGCAAGTGTCAAATATTATATTATTTGCATTCCAAAGAATTGGACTTACCCTTAGAAGGAAATCCTGAAGACATGAGAGAAGCTGAATAGAAAAAATTAGACAGAAAAGTGTTGGGGACTGTTCTAGTGTAGCGAAGGTAACGACCACAACAGAGCTAATGGAAGTTTTGTCTAACATGTATGAAAATCCCTCTATAAAAACAAGATATATCTCGCAACCAAATTCTTTAATTGAATATGGCTGAATGTGCATCTGTGAATTTGATTTGTTAATAAACAAATTGGTTGCTGTTGAGTTAGAATTTACCGATGAACTAAATGAGATTTTGTTGTGAGATCTTTTCCTGATAGTTGGGAAACCATGAAAGCCACACTTTCTAATTCATGTGGAAAAGAGAAATTGCAGTTTTCATAGGTTAGAGATTCTACAATTGCAGAAGAGATTCGTAGAAATGACTCAGGTGTTACTTCTACCTCGAGTTTCAACATTGAATGTGGATAAAGGGAGGAGTAATAACAAAGGTCATGAGAATCGAGGTAAATCGAAAAACAACAGAAGCAAGTCTAAAACGACAGATTAGAATGCTGGAACTGTGGTAAGACTGGACATCTGAAAAGGAACTGCAAGGCCCCAAAGAAAACTGAGGGGAATGAACTTGGAAGATGCTCTGGTTCTGGCAGTGGAAAGTGCTCATGCCCCATGGGTGATGGATTCAGGTGCGTCATTTCATACTACATGACAACGTGACATTCTTGAAAATTATGTTGCAGTAAATCATGGAAAGGTGTATCTAGCTAATGGGGAGCCTTTGGACATCATTGGGATTGGTGATGTAAAATTTAAAATGGCAAATGGTTCAATCTGGAAAATTCGCAAGGTACAACATGTTCTAAATATGATGAAGAACTTGATTTTTGTGGGGCAATTAGATAGTGAAGGATGTGAGGTTTTTTTGGCTAAGGAAACTGGAAGGTTACTAAAGGTGGTATGGTAGTTGCTCGAGGAAGCAAACTAGGGACTCTGTATGTCAACAACAATGACAAAGATATGGTAGCTATTGTGAATAATTTGAGCCAGACTGATTTATGACATAACATGTTGGGACATATGAGTGAAAAAGGTATGAAAATTCTTCACTCTGCAGGAAAGTTATAGGGATTAAAGGAAGTTGAACACAAGTTGTGTGAAGGTTGTGTATTTGGGAAACAGAAGTGTGTCAGTTTCTAAAAAACAAGAGCAAAGCTAAAATCCATGAAGTTGGAGTTAGTTCACACTGATGTGTGGGGGCCTTCTGAAGTATCTTCCATTGGTGGTTCCAGATACTATGTGACCTTCATTGATGACTCAAACAAGAAGGTATGGACTTATTTTCTCAAACATAAATCTTATGTATTTTCTGTCTTCAGAACTTGGAAGGCTATGGTTGAGAATGAGACAGGTCTGAAAGTTAAAAACTTGAGATCAGATAACGACGGTGAATATGTTGATGGGGAATTCAAAAAATACTGTGCAGACAATGAAATTGTGATGGTTAAGACTATTGTAGGGACACCACGGTAGAATGGTGTGGCTAATAGAATGAATAGGATGTTAAATGAGCGTGCTAGGAGCATGAGATTACATGCAAGATTGCCTAAGATGTTCTGGGCAGAGGGCAATCAACAAGGCGACCTATCTGATCAATAGGAGCTCGACCACATCACTAGACTTCAAGTTGCCTGAAGAAGTTTGGAGCGGTAAATAGGTAAATCTTTCTCAAGTAAAGGTTTTTGGTTGTTTGTCTTACATTCAAATTGATGTTGCAGACGTGAGTAAACTAGATGCCAAATCCAAGAAATGTTATTTCTTGGGTATGGTAGAGCTGAGATTAACTATAAATTTTAGGATGACCAAAATAAGAAGATGCTCAGAAGAAAGGATGTGATCTTCAATGAGGAAGTTCTATACAAAGACAAAACAACATTTAATACAGAGTTATATGAAAGTATAGAAGTGAAGACTCAGTATATAAGCCCTCCTAAAGTTGAGACCGAGACAGTGAGAGTTGAAGATCAGAATGTAGTTACTCCTACGGAAACATTTGTGGAATCTAAGGAACCAGTTGTAGGACCAAATGAGCAGACTGTAGAGTTTGATGAAGTTTAGAGAACGCCACCTACAACAGTCAGGAAGTCTACTAGGACTATCAGACCACCACAGAGGTATTCTCCTACTTTGAATATATATTATTGACTGATAGAGGTGAACCTGAATGTTATGATGAGGCAGTTCAATTGAATGATTCTGTTAAGTTGGAGTTGGCCATGAAGGATTAGATGGATTCTTTTATGACGAATCAGACATGGCAACTGGATGAGTTACCAAGAGGTAAGAAAGCTTTGCAGAACAAATGAGTTTATAGAATCAAGCAAGAGCCTGCTGGTAGCAAAAGGTATAAAGCAAAACGTGTAGTCAAAGGCTTTCAACATAAGGAAGGTATTGACTTTAATGAGATATTTTCTCCTGTAGTTAAATTAACTACTATCAGAAATGTATTGTCTAAAGTGGTAGAAGAGGATCTGTTTCTGAAATAGATGGATGTAAAGACAACTTTTCTTCATGGTGATTTGGAGGAAGAAATTTACATGGTACAACCACAAGGTTTCACAGTATAAGGACATGAGAAAATGGTTTGCAAACTTCAAAGAAGCTTGTATGATCTCAAACGGGCTCCCAGACAGTGGTATAAGAAGTTTGATAGTTTTATGTGCAACAGTAGATTTCAAAGAGGTGTTGTGTGATATTTATGATATCGCAATACCGCAGTGTACGGGTCAAGTTTTAGTATAGTGATTTATGAGTCCAAGTATCGTCCTCGGGAATGAGTTTCTAAATTAATTAAGTATTAAGATACTAATTCTCAAATTTAGCTAAAGCAACAAAACATGGATAGGTGTTTGACAAATAAGACAACCAAACAAACAAACATGTGGAGACACGAATTGATAGAATTAAAGGAAGTGATTTTACAAGTTAATAACTTAACTACACATGCATTGACCTCATGAGATGAATTTATAAACAAGAAGTAAATTACTCAAGAAAACCTCTCGGTTCTTACTGAGCCTCACACATGCAAGAATTCATAGTCTCCATACGAACCTACAACATGCACGACATTAAGTAACTTCTTTAAGTGTTTCCCTAAGAATTCTAGGTCACTCTCGTGCCAGATTATTGAGGGTTTTGAAAATTTTGCTCTAATTCAAGGTTTATCTCTCGAGTCCACTTGAATCAACGAATTAAGGAGTGCAGAGCGAATGACCAAAAATAAGAACAAAACATGCGTCAATACATTGTAATAAAGTCATAACAAATCAATCAAATCCTACTACAATGTTTAGCTACTCTAAATCACATGAAAAAAAAACTAAACAAGTAGAAAACGTCTTAGAATGCTATTACAAATTGAAAGAAAGAGAAATAAACTTAGGTGTCGATGTCGGTCCTTCGTCTCCGAGCTCCCGTCTTCGACCTCGAAGCTCCACGAATGCTTTGGCTCCCAAAATCACTATTTTCTCTCTTCTTACAAGGTGTGTTTCGAAATTAGGGCAAAACTCTACCAAATTGTGCTCCCTTTTGCAAGAATCATAAGGTTGTATTTATAGGCATCAATGGGGCAGCGTTGCAACGCTGTTCCCTAAACGGGAGGTAAATATGGAAACTATCGGCAGCGTTGCAACGCTAGAGACAACGTTGCAACGCTGCTACCTTAACGCGCGTGTCCCTATCGATCTGGCGTTGCGACGCTGCAAGGCAGCGTTACAACGCCCTCTGTGTGGCTTCTCATGCGTGTGCCCTTATCGTTCTAGCGTTGCGACATCGCAGCAGCGGCGTTGCGCGCTTATCGCGATGATCTTTCAAAGTCGTTTTGGTCGCACGTTCGGCGTTGTAACGCTTTATATGGCGTTGCAACGCCATCACCCGGTCTTCACTTTGTTTGGTCTCCTCTCTTCCATTTGATGTTATATTTAGCTCCAAATAGCCTTGTTTTGATCCCGAGTGATGTAAATTGTCTCCAATAGCTCCGTTTAAGCTCTTAACCTGAAATTGAATAAATTAACCACGTAAAAGCCCTGAAATCATCATAAAACTAGCAACAATTAAACCTAAGGATAGCACATTTTGTGTGCTATCAAACACCCCCAAACTTAGACTTTTGCTAGTCCCGAGCAAAAACAGAGTTAAAAATTAGATTGTTCTTAAACATACGTTTGATTCAAGGCTCAAAGATTTAAGAGAATATTTTGCAATCACAGGAAACACTTAAGCAAAACACTTCAATCAAGAAATTTAAAACTTTTCCTAAGTGTTCCTACGTGTGTGTGTGTGATTAGCCTATGTTCTCTTCATTTTTACTAAGCCCGGATCAACTTTATTAGGTTCTCCATTCAACTTCCCCCTACACTGGTCTTAATTACTACTCTTTGAGCCTCTCCACATTCAAGAAATAAACAACTTTACTCAGCACTTAATTACTCTTTTGATGCCACTTTTTCTATTTTCTTCTTTTTTTTTCTTTTTTTTTTTGTGCAAGGACACTAGCTTTCACACATCCACTGCAGGGACCCTTACCCAGAGCACTCGCTCAATGAGTGGCCTAACTGATCACAGTGAAGGTAGCTCTTTTTGTCCTCACGATTTTTTTTCTTTAGCAAACAAAAAACAAAAACAAACTATTGCACATATTATACAGATCATGCACTTCATATTGTCATTCACCCTATCCTGCAGTTTAACTCTCAGATCAGTTCTCAGACCTATCGAGGTGACATCAAACTTCTAAACCAAATAACTTTGTTCTAAGCATTTTAAAACTACAGTAACACATGCTATGTGCGTCATATTGCAGGAAAACCTCACGAAATTTTTTAAATTAACTCAAATTCGTGTCATGCTCTCATGATTCAGCAGAATCACAAGGATTTCCAATTATATCTCATTCTAGGCTATCATACTCATACTTATGTAAAAGATCAACCCACAACTCAGCACATACTCAGGACAGTCACAACAAATAAACACAAATAAACACATCCCACCCCTAAACTTAAACTAAACATTGTCCCCAATGTTTGCAGAATTAAGCATAAATTAAGTATAAGGGTAAGAGTGAACAATACTGTCCTGGGTAATGGAGATCTTTCTGAGATTCTTGGATAGCCAAAGCATGTGTGTTGGAGTTCCTCAGAACGGGAGCATGGATTTCAACGAAGAAGAACATCTCCACCACCTACGAAGTAAAACAACAACTAACTAAGAATTGAAAAACAACAAACTTAAGCAAGCTAAAGACAGGAAAACAAAAGTAAGTAAAGCTTGGGTTGCCTCCCAAGAAGCGCTTTGTTTAACGTCTTTTAGCTAGACTGTACTCCCTCAAGGTGTTTCTTTCCTTCCTTGCAGTGCCTGGAGTGATGTGTTCATTTGGCCAATCTGGGTCTCTATATTCTTTATTGCAGCTCCATGACTGGTCACAATATCAGATAGACTCGTGACTGCATTCTCCAGCTGGTTGGACCGACTGACGGATTCATTTATGAAGGAGTGCAATGTGTCTTCTAGAGATGGTTTCCTCTCTGATGTAGAAGCATTCCCTGTAGGGGGATTCAACACATTTTTGTTGTTAGAATAGGAAAAATTTTCATGATACCTCAAATCTGGATTGTAATGTGTTGGGAGGTTGTTCTGAGTCTGATTGCCTCCATAGGTGTTGCTTACGTTGTTCAGGTAGTGCAATTGCTCCATAGTGGATTCTCCAATTGGTGGGAGCATTGAGAGGACATCCCCATCTGTGGTGATCCTGCAAAATTATTCAGGGGCATGAGTGAGAGATGCCATATGAGATCTAAGAGAAGTTACCTCATCCAGTTGATACAATCCCACTCATCGGCTTAGATCTCATTGTCTCAGAGGCCACTAGTAGTCGGGCGATTGACATTTCCTCGAGGAGGGCACGTGCTTCTCAGCGCACGATCTTTGCCATGAAAGCCCCTCTCCAAAGATGGCATCAGAATGGTCTCGGTCTTACCTTCAGTCCATTATAGAACAATTGTACTGAGAGCGACCAGGTAGCCATGTTGTGGGCACCTCCCGAGCATGTCCTTGTACCTTTCTCGGGCCTCAAATAATCGCTCTCCCTCTTCTGCGCTGAATGTTCCTATCTCAGTCCTTAACCTTGCAGCTTTGACAGGTGGAAAGAATTTGGTCATGAAGGCTTGGGCCAACTCCTCTCAGGAAGTGATACTACCTGAGGGAAGGGATCCTAGCCATTCTTTGGCTCTACCTTGCAAAGAAAAAGGAAAGAGACGTAAGCGAATACTATCAGCGAAGATACCATTCATTTTAAATGTACCATAGATTTCCAAAAAATTTTGAAGATGAGAGTTAGGATCTTCTGTGGCTAGGCCTCTGAAAGCACCTTCCCTATCCATTTTGTATCACTGCTTTTGGTTCAAAGTTATTAGCATTGATAGGGGCATGGACTATTCCAGCCTGCTCAGAATTAAACACAAGTTGGAAATACTCCCTGATAGATTTGGGGTTATTGATGAGCTCCTGATCAACCATTTCTTGAAATTCTGCTCTTCCTTCCCTTAGGAGTCTCCTACAGGTCCTCTCGATCTCAGGATCAAAAGGGTGCAAGTCTGCGGCTCTCCCTTTGGGCATACACCTGGAGGAACAAAAAGAAAGAAATTAGATATAAAAAGAAAAACACCAACAACTAGAAAATAAAACAAAAAATAAAGGCATAAAACATAAAACTTGGGTTGCTCCCAAGAAGCGCTTTCTTTAACGTCTTTAGCTAGACGGTGATTTATCAGGGCACATAAAATTGCTCATATTTCTTCGGGCCCTTCTTGCTCGAATCGATGTAGCCTTCTATGTCTAAAAGGCTATCCTGCTTTTCTTGAGCCCCAGATAGAAAATTATTTTTTGTATTTTTATTTATTAAAAGAAAAGAACTGAAATCACAGCAAGACTCGTGAGTGTAAGACAAATGGTTATAAAAAATAAAGGAAATCTCTGGGGATAAAAGGAAAGAAGACTGATCACCTGGATCACTCCTGTGGAACTAAGTGTATCACCAGTGTCCTCCTCACTAACCTGATCATGGTGTGCCTCAGTCTCCCCCAGACTATCCTCACTAACATCTAAACAAATTTTCCTAGGTGGCATCTCCTGATTGGTAAGGATAAGAAATTGTTCCTGTAAGGCATTAAGGGAAACTACTAACTGGTCAAGGTATTGAGCTCTATCTTGTACTATTTCCCAAAGTCCTACCACCTCAGTTTCTAACCTATCCAACCTCTTTAATTCACTATGAACCAAATTTTTAAATTTCAATTCTAAGGTATATTCTGCCAATTGGTCCATAAGAGAAGATTTTTCTAGGGGTGGGTTAAGGTACGAAAAACTATGGTCCCAAGTGCCTAAATAACTACCCTCATGTGAATTTTCATATATGTCAGGTACAGAATGGTAAAAATTAGACACATGGTATTTAGCAAAATCATGATGCACAAAACTAGGGTCCTGAGAGGAGTGATAGAATGGTAGAAACTCAAAATTATGCAAAGTCATACTTGAAAAATCAGTAATTTCACAACAAGACTTCACACAATATCAACACAACCAAAAAAGGAAACAAAGACTCAAAAACAAAACTAAAATAACACAAATAAGGAAACAAACAATCACATAAAACACTTAAGGAAAGACAAACAAACAAGCTTTAGTCTAAAATTTTAAATTTTCTCCTAATATTAATTAATCTAAATAATCGTCATTCCCCGGCAACGGCGCCAAAAACTTGTTGCGTGATATTTATGATATCGCAATACCGCAGTGTACGGGTCAAGTTTTAGTATAGTGATTTATGAGTCCAAGTATCGTCCTCGGGAATGAGTTTCTAGATTAATTAAGTATTAAGATACTAATTCTCAAATTTAGCTAAAGCAACAAAACATGGATAGGTGTTTGACGAATAAGACAACGAAACAAACAAACATGTGGAGACAAGAATTGATAGAATTAAAGGAAGTGATTTTACAAGTTAATAACTTAACTACCCATGCATTGACCTCATGAGATGAATTTATAAACAAGAAGTAAATTACTCAAGAAAACCTCTCGGTTCTTAGTGAGCCTCACACATGCAATAGAATTCATAGTCTCCATACGAACCTACAACATGCACAGCATTAAGTAACTTCTTTAAGTGTTTCCCTAAGAATTCAAGGTCACTCTCGTGCCAGACTATTGAGATTTTTGACAATTTTGCTCTAATTCAAGCTTTATCTCTCGAGTCCACTTGAATCAACGAATTAAGGAGTGTAGAGCGAATGGCCAAAAATAAGAACAAAACATGTGTCAATATATTGTAATAAAGTCATAACAAATCAATCAAATCCTACTACAATGTTTAGCTACTCTAAATCACATGAAAAAAAAACTAAACAAGTAGAAAACGTCTTAGAACGCTATTACAAATTGAAAGAAAGAGAAATAAACTTAGGTGTCGATGCCGGTCCTTCGTCTCCGAGCTCCCGTCTTCGACCTCGAAGCTCCACGAATGCTTTGGCTCCCAAAATCACTATTTTCTCTCTTCTTACAAGGTGTGTTTCGAAATTAGG
Source organism: Trichosanthes cucumerina (assembly GCA_036507285.1). Classification (NCBI taxonomy): domain Eukaryota; kingdom Viridiplantae; phylum Streptophyta; class Magnoliopsida; order Cucurbitales; family Cucurbitaceae; genus Trichosanthes; species Trichosanthes cucumerina. The sequence goes on from CM071839.1 coordinate 30,032,144, forward strand.
GAAAAACTCTACCAAATTGTACTCCCTTTTGCAAGAATCATAAGGTTGTATTTATAGGCATCAATGGGGCAGCGTTGCAACGCTGTTCCCTAAGCGCGTGGTAAATATGGAAACTATCGGCAGCGTTGCAACGCTGCTACCTTAACGCACGCGTCCCTATCGATCTGGCGTTGCGATGCTGCAAGGCAGCGTTATAACGCCCTCTGTGCGGCTTCTCATGCGTGCGCCCTTATCGTTCTAGCGTTGCGACGCTGCAAAGCAGCGTTGCAACGGTATCGACAGTGATCTTCAAAGCTGTTTGGCTGCACGTTCGACGTTGCAACGCTTTATATGGCGTTGCAACGCCATCACCTCGGGTCTTCAGCTTTGTTTGGTCTCCTCTCTTCCATTTGATGTTATATTTAGCTCCAAATAGCCTTGTTTTGATCCCGAGTGATGCAAATTGTCTCCAATAGCTCCGTTTAAGCTCTTAACCTGAAATTGAATAAACTAACCACGTAAAAGCCCTGAAATCATCATAAAACTAGCAACAATTAAGCCTAAGGATAGCACATTTTATGTGCTATCATGATGTCAGGCAGATCACTGTTGTTACACAAGATCCCAAGGTAACTCATGCATTATTTTACTGTTATATGTTGATGATATGTTGATAGCAAGTGCAAACAAACAGGAAATTCTGAAGATAAAGGCTGAATTATCAAGATATGAAAGATTTAGGAGCTACTAAATAAATCTTAGGAATGAGGATTGAGAGAAAAAATGGTACGTTGACATTGTCACAGGAAGAATATGTGAAAAAGGTTTTGAACAGATTTCATATGGAAGATGCAAAACCTGTGAGTACTTCTTTAGCTTGTCATTTTAAATTATCTAAGGAGTACTCACCCACTACTGCGCAGGAAAAAGATCATATGGCTAGAGTGTCATATGCTTCAGTTATAGGTAGCCCAATGTACGCCATGGTTTGCACAAGACCAGACATTGCACATGCAGTGAGAGTTGTTAATAGGTATATAACTAATCCAGGGAAGCAACACTGAGAAGTTGTGAAGTGGATTTTTAGATATCTGAGAGGGACAACAGATCATGCTCTACATTTTAAGAAGTTAGATCTTAAACTACAGGGTTATGCAGATGCAGATATGACAGGTGATACAGATGGCAGGAAAAGTACTACCGGGTATGTTTTTACTTTGGGCAATACTACAATTAGTTGGGTTTCTAGACTGCAGAAGCTAATAGCTTTGTCTACTATAGAGACTGAGTATGTTACGGTGACTAAGGCAAGTAAAGAGATGATATGACTTCAGTCCTTTTTAGAAGAACTTGTCTTGAAACTAAGAAAAAAGACTTTGCATTATGACAGTCAGAGTGCTATTCATTTTGCAAAGAATCCAGTGTTTCATTCGAGAACGAAACACATACATGTGAGGTACCATTTTATCAGATCAGTTTTGGAAGATGGAGCGTTGGTGCTTGGAAAGATTCCAGGAAGTCAGAATCCAGCTGATATGTTTACCAAGACCGTTCATGCTAACAAACTGAAGTTGTGTGCAACTTCAGTTGGACTTCTTCATGAGTAGAGATAAGTCGTTATCGTTGCAGAGAGACATGTTGATTGTTTTGGTCTCCAAGTGGGAGATTGTTGAGTTTGAAGCCCAAAAAATCAAGGCCCATGGTCTGCTTAACTTTTTAACCTAAATAGCAGTAGGCAATTGTGTGGGCAGGTTTTTTGGTGTTGCGGTTGGGTTTACCAAAAATAAAAAAATCAGAGTTGCGGCAGTGGTTTAAAAAGGAAAAAGACAAGTGTCGCGAGATCTTGTTTTTCTTTGGTGTTCTTTGTAAGAGCGTTTTTCTGTTGGGTTTTATGTCCTAAAACTCGTGGTTTTGTAAACTGAATGTATATTCTTTTTTGCAATAAAGATATTATTGAGATTTATTTAGTAAATGTGTTATTAAATAAAGTGAATTGTGTATTGTGTAACCCTAACCCAATAAACAACCCTTAGCTATAGGATGAATACTTGAACTTTATGTGTGACATAAAAGTGGATCAAGTTCAAGTTATAGTCAGAACGGTCTATAGTATAAGGATAGAGTTGGGTACCATATCATGGGGACACTATGGACGTGACCCACTTTGTAAAGTACAAACGATGTGATCCTCAATCGTTCATGTGGAGACATGTGAGTGGGGGCGTCCTATGCAATGAGTTTGCATAAGACTGGACCGCGAATTAGTTACTTAGACTTTATAACTCCGTTTACTGTCTTAACTAACTATATTCATACGATGACCTAGGTAACTCGATCTTAATCCTGAGCGTACTATGAACTTCTGTTTATTTGGATTGTCCTTAGATTTGCATGGGTGAGAGTGACCCAAGATTGCCGACTCAATAAGCCTCCCAGTTCAGGGATAAGACCGGGTAGATAGCTGGGAACATAGTTCTGCAAGATGGAATTCACTCCTACCCGCTTTAGGGATTAGTAGAGGGGTTGTTCCTTAAGTGCTGACTCCGGGTCTTGAACAATGGGCCCACCCCTCTCATTGGCCCGAGAGGGATTCGATTTGCTGGTTGGACCACAAACGCCAATCGTTCATTAGAGGATCAGTGGGACTTAAGGAACAACAGGTAATTATAGGGGTAAAATGGTAATTTTGACCCAGCTGTAATTACGAACGACCTGTGAAGGACCAACTTACTAATCATGGTTATATCGAGTGGACAAAAATATATCTACAGTGAGGATTGTGCAGCCATTGGGCTTTAGTGGAGTGCCCCGGTGGTTAACGAATGTTGATTAGCTAGGCTAAATAGTTTGGCCGGTTAATCTCGTATCGTTGGAGTTCATGATCTCTAGGTCCATAGGTCCCCCTCACTAGCTCAGACTAAGCCTTGTAACATTTTGAGAGAAAAAAATTTGAATTGTTCAATTTCGGTTTTGGGAGAAATCGTTAATTATATGTGATATATTTAACGAGTCATAGCTTAATTATGAATTAAACTATGGTTAAAAAGAGGTGAATATATTTTAATATGATTTAAATATTAGATCGGTTTATAGCATGAATAAGGATTCATGTTTAGAAAATCAATCGGGATCAGGCAATTTATTTAATTTAATATTTGATATTAAATTAAATTAAAAATTAATTAATGAAATTAATTATTTAATTATTTAATTAATTTAATTAATTTTAATTAAAAATCAATTTAATATTTATTTTTTAATTAAAATTAAATAAAAAATCAAGGATTTTCCATGGTTTGCAACTTGCCAACTTGCCCAAGCTTATTCATCTCAAAATTGGCCAAAATTGGCCACCTCCTTCTTCTATCATCCTCATCACTGTTGAGATGTCACTCTAATGAAGCTTGATAAAGCTTTATATAATGGTGATTTGAGGTAATTTGATAGAATTTTGCAAAAATTAAGAAAAATCTCGTTTTGTGACCTTTGAAGACATTTCTTCCAAATTCTCTCAATCTAGGATCCCACAATCCGTTCCAAGATCTGAGAATAGTAGGGAAGACACTAGAGGTGGTCCATGAAGTGTTCGTGTTACTAATCGTCCACCGGGTGAAGAGAATTTGATCTTCAAAGGTGAGTTTCTTAACTCCCAGTTTTTCCATCTTTAAGCATGCATTTTATTTTACAAAATTGATCAACTTAGAGTGTTCAAGATCCTAAATTGCTTTCGCTTTCTTAATTAAGGCTCTTTCATTTTCTCCATTCAAGAGTTTTGAGAGCTTGTTGTAGAGTGATTTGTGAGCCTTTTCCTAGAGAGAAAAGAGAGAGAAATCACTATTGAGCGTTGTAATCTCTGGTAACTTTCTCCTTGACGATTATAATGGAACCTGCATCGATAGCAGAGAATTGGATGTAGCCATCATTGGGTAAACCAATATAAATTTGGTGTCAATTTCTCTTCTCTTAAACTTGATTTATTTATAATTCTTGTTGCTTAAGGTTTAGGTTGGTTTATCTACTCTTTTAGGCTTGCTAATTCCAAATTGTTTATTCCGCAAAATATTTGGAATTATATCTGGGATTTGAGATAAAATATATATTGTCTGAATCTAGTAGAATTTAGATTGATTATATTTTGTCGACATACACCTAACACCCGTGATGTAACAACCCACATTTTTAAATATACAATCAAACTAACAAAAGTGCGGAAGAGAAATAACTGAACTTCAAAATCAACATAAAACAAGCCGAGACACAAGAGTCAAAAGCTAAATTACTAACCAACAGAAACGAACTAAAGTAAAGAATAACCAAGACTAAGTCCAACATGGACCAAAACTACAAATGCTAGGAAAACCCTAAGAAAAACTCCTTCGTCCTGCCAGAACGCTATACCTCAATCACTGTCGGAATTATCTCTTGATTCATCATCTGAAAGCATTTTGAAAAACAAAAATGAGTACAAAAATACCCAGTAAGCAATAACCACAATCAATTTTAGAAATTCATTTTCTTTAAAAACAAAACGTACAAATAATGGTCAGACAAATCGTAAGTAAATCTTTCATTCATTTTAAACTTTCAAATACATAGTGAGAAAGATGCATATATGGAGTATCCCAGACAAATATTGTTACCCACAGATCATTCAAAGATGTCGATTAAAAATGGACCAGAACTTACAGAACAAATCACTTAAATGTGAGCCCATGTGAGTGAAACACACACATGAATCTGCATTCCAAGGAACGCCAAACCACTAATGTGCCTTCCCATAAATAAGCCTTAACAGATCAAAGGTTGTCGATTCAATCGACCAGAAGTTACAAATACAGATTTCGCTACTATACAAATAGGCATGCAATCTCAAAACAAAAAAATTAGCATATTCGGATAGCTCTAACAAATCGAACAAAATGCTTTTCAAATAATCAAAAATATAACAAATACTTTCGCTTAACAAAACAATTCAAAACAAATGCAATTTACATAAAACCATGCTTTTAGATATTTTATTAAATCAAAACATAATTATCTCAAATATCTATTTTATGAGGGATGTGGACACTACTTACCTCAATCGTTAATCCTCACAAATCTCAATCTCAAAATCCAAATCTAATTTCACTTTCTTGCACAATCAACTTCTCCTAGAAGTCCAAATGTAACGCCCCAGAATTTTCTTAATATCTTTTAGGTTGTACCCTAGATTAATTTATGGGAAATTAATCTTCAACGAGCCTTGAAGTTTCTTAGTTAAGCAAGTTTCACAAATTTAAGAGAATAAATTTTGGTTAAATACATATATGTGGAGTTGGTTTATTTAGTTATTTAAGTTAAATGGCACTTTTGTGGTTTTGGTAAAGAGAAGGGGCAGTTTCGTAATTTAGTTGATAAAGAAATTAGGGTTTGAGACCTCCTTTTTTTTTTCCTTATGCATGCAAACCGAGGGCCTCCTTCCTCATCTTCTTCACTGTGCCTTCACGACAAGCTCCTCCTTTTGCTCTCCCATCTTCCCTCTGCCGCCGCCAACGAGGAACGTCTCAGCTCGTTGCACCGGTCGTCGCAAGTCCCCGCGGCAAGACTCCCACATTCCAGTCGACGTTGAACTGCCGGTCGTGGTCGGAACTTGTCCAGTCGCCGTCGCAAGCTATTGGCGGACCAGGGGTGTCGATCTCCTCAATCGCTGCAACTATGAGCTACGACTCTCAGCCACGAACTCGCCAGAGACGCCGACCAGTAGGTGTGGAGTCGAACGCCAGCCACCGGATGTTACGAACGTCGCTTCCTCGGAGCACAGTCGGTTCACGTTTTGGTTCGGGTTTCTGGGCGTGTTCCGACCGGTTTTCATAAAGTAGAGAATGGTTTCGTGTAGATCGACAAGTGGGCTTTCCGAATCTGACCTCCACGCGCCGCCGCCGACCGCCATGCGCCGTAGCCGTCTGGAAGAGAAGCAGTCGTCGGTTCAGCGTTTGGTTCGAGCGATTCGTCCAGTTTTCGATCGGTTTTCGAAGTTTCAGGACTGGTTTTGGATAGATCGGCTCACGACGTTCACAAATCTGACGTTCACGCGCGCGCAGATGCTGCGAGATCTCGACACCTCACGCGCCGCCGCTTCGTGAGGGCGCTTACTCGTTCACCCGTTTTGATTTCCCGAGTTAATTTTCAGCCTCCGTTTGTGTAATTTTGCTTGATTATTACTTGATGTTCCAACTAATTGCTATGTAGACTCTAAGTTATGCTTATGTTAATTAATTAAGGAATTGATGGAATGGAATTAGGGATCCGGCGTATTAAACACGATGGTGATGAACACTGAGTTAGGAACGAAGCTTGAGGAGTTTTAAGCTAAGGCTGAGGTAAGGGATCCTTTCTACAGATGATTTCGAAAAGAGGAGTAAACACGGTTTCTGAAACATTTAATTTAAAGAGTTGAAATTCAAGGATTTATTCCAAAGGGTGAATTTCCAAGACTCAGGCTTAGGGCTTGAATTTAGGAAACGAATTTTTCAAAGGGTTTTTCGAGAATCCTGAGTGAATGATTTTCAAAAGATTTAGAAAGGAACTTGATGATTTAAGGGTTTAGAGGACCCGAGCCGAAATGATTTCAAAGTATTTAAAAATAAGTCTTGACACACTATGTATAGTTCGCACATTGAGATTTTCGTTATGTCATTGTGCTAGTTATGCACCTTAAATTATAAACGTATTTATTATCGATGATTGATTGACTCTAGTTAAAGTTATGAAAGTTATGTCATGATCTTAAGTTTTATGTGATTGTTGCATCATTCCCGAATGTATATGTATATGAGTTTAAAAATGGGACCTCATGCATATTGTATGTATATGAACATGTCATGTAGTAGTAATGTGGCAATTGGTCTCTTGAGAATTTATGCATGGTAAAACATGCATCGAGAGACCCTATGGGTCAAATTTATAGGAGTCCTGTGAGGACTCAAACTTATAGGGTCTGTGAGAGGACTCAAACTTATAGGGGTGCATGAGGACTCAAACCTATAGGGGTCTGTGAGGGACTCAAAATGAAAAGACTCAGGTAGACTCAATTGACCACGCATAGCCAAAGAGGAAAAGTCATGATTTTATGAAAGAAAGTTTTAGGTCCCATTACAGAAAGCTTTATGATTTTAAAAGTCACGAATAATAGTCATGTTTAAAAGTCAGGTTTGAAGGAAAGCCATATGCATGTGTTTGCATTTTCCGACCCCCACTTACTGGGTATTTTATAATACTCACCCCTTTACCTTTGTTGTGCTTTCTCTGTTTTAAAATGTTTTCAGGTAAAGGCGAGAGCATACCAGGCGAGTGGCAGGGATGCGCTACAGAAGCCATGGGAACCGAGTCATGAATTCCGCATCCATGATTTAGAAAGAATTTTAAATGATTATTGTCTTCCGCTTATGTAGTATAGAGTTTTGAAACTAGAGGCCGAACTTAATTATGTTTCTTGTAAACGTTTTGTGTTTCTATGGGATCCCAAATTAAATTGATTTTTATTTATCAACTTTTACTTATTTAAATTCAGTTAGGGCCTCGAATGCATGCATGAGTAGTAATGTCCCTAGGAATTTATGTTATAAAAGTAGGGGCGTTACAGTTGGTATCAGATCCCAAGGTTATAGGTCTTGTAGACTCGCTTACAGAGTAAGCAACAAGTATCCCATGGCTAAGTAGCAACTCCAGGTCACCGCCAGGTATGCCTTTGAACTAAAGTTTTATTTGTTCATGAAAAGAAAATTAGGTATTCTATGTAAAGTTATTTTTATGTAAAGATCGAGTCTAATGAATTTCCAAACTAAGAAAGAATGAGAATGTATGAGCTAAATTATATGTCTATAAAAAGGAAATGCATAAAGGAAATGCTTATATGGGAATCTATACGCGTATATGTCGTAAAGTTGACGTGTTTTTACGCCGAAAGGAAAGAGAATACATGTGATCCCTGCTATTGACGATGGAAAGGAAAATGTTTTAGTTAAGAATGTTTACGCTAAAAATGAAGTTTTATAGCCATAAAACACATGTTGTGGGTTATTAAAAGGTCCGCTTTGACCAAGGGAGTGAAGAGTAAGACTTAAGAGGTTAGAGTGTTAAAGGTTGCTAAGCAACTAGATTACTTAAGTATAGTTTTCAAAAATAAAAGTTAAGACTACTCATGAGAAGTTCAAGGTTTGAATGTGTTCGGTAAGGGGTTAGTGGTCTCATTCATTCATGCTAGAACAATTGGATAAAAATGTATGAGATTTAGTAAACGTACCACTTTGGAGTTCTCGCCTTTGTCGGTTCCTAAATAAAGTCCCTTCATCTTCAAGTGAATACATAACTATAGTATTTAAGGAGTTGAAAAGTAAAGAGGACAAGAGTGTTTTTGAAAATGGGCTTGAGATGTAAAGGGAAAAATAGATTGTTAATGTTGAGATGGAAATTAAATTTTTCAAAATACTTGAAACACTTCGATTTTATTTATACCATTGCTCTGATAGGAAAGCTACAAGGATATACACGATTAATGTGTTATTGCAGATAGGCATGATACGAAGTTTCAAAAGCGAGAGTTAAAGTTTTAGTTTGAGAACAAGAGAATTGATTGTCGGGACTCCAAAAACTTGTGCACGAGTTGACATTCATATGATCACTTGTGTATTCAAGCTTGTAGAATGTGTATAAGGAACCTTGCCACTAATCTCTACCTGTTGGACTAGATATATATGCATAACTTGGAAGAGATAATATGAGATGTTAACCTTAAGTTCTTATATAGAAAAGTTTCTTTTTCCCGATCGGAGGATTAAAGAGAGAGGATTTGGATAGCGTCTTGAGTCTCTTCTTCGTTACGTAGAAGTCAAGCTGAGGAACCCCTTTGAATTAGTAAAGTGTATAGCTGTAGAGGTCGAGCGATCATTAGAGTGAGACCGGAGGATCCATTTAGTAAATGTTAGGCCAATGATTCTTAAGCGAGATTTTAGAGAAATCGACATTAGAACTACAATGGTACAAGTAGTTGAGAAGGTCCTCAATTTGACTAAAAGGAGAAAGTCGAGTTTAAAGAAAGTAAGCACGAGGAACAATTCATTGGTGTTAGATAAAATTAGTTTGATATGTTAAGGTTATCCTTAACACAAGAGATAGACTTAGGCATGAAGCTAAAGTGAAAGCAAATGATAGCTTTTAATACTCTTACTAATGCTTCCCAAGAAAGTTAAAAGAACTCAAGTCATAAGTACCTAACCTTCTTTATAAGAGTTAATAGTAGTTTATCGCCATAAGAAGTATTAGTGTGATGCGTAAAGGAGAAAGTTGTATCCTTATGCTTGTGAATAGGAGATGAGAAGTGGAAGAAAGTGGTTGCTAAGAATAAATACCTTCGTCTTTGGGTGAACGACCTATCCCACCAGTACGAGGAGCATAGTGTTCCTTAAGATGATTTTGGGGTCAAGTTAGCGCCTGTCATGGACCAGGGTTAAGATATCCCGAGATAACTATCAAATTACGTTATGAACATTATGAAGTTATAGAGACCCGACTAGAACACCCACGATGTTTATAGACATGACGGATTTACGGCTTAAGAAAATGCTAAAATATTGTTGTGCATAAGTTACTGGAGATATTCTGGTTTAGTCCAAGTCTAAGAAGGGACAGAGAAAGTACTTCAGAACGATTGGTTTAGGCATAAGGAGGGAAGAGTAAGTCCTGAGACGTGAAAGTAGTCGAAAGGTCACTAAGGGGTGAATGGCCCAAGTAAATTTCCAAAGGATGACCGTACTGCAATTTATTAAGCTCAGAAAAGACGAATAGGTGACCTTAGGTGTTTGGTGTTAGAAAGGAAATGTCTGAGTTGAAGATGTAAGGCTTAAGAGAAATTTTGTCAAGATTAGACACTCACCTGCACGTTATTAAGAGAGCCAATTTGGACAAAAGAGGGAAAATAATGGACATTACGATGTGAAAGTCTTTCATGAAACTTTGAACAACTAAGTTCCGTAAGTAGAGCCTTGACAGAGGAATCCTATAATTTCTTGAAAAGTTCAAGGTCTAGAGGTGTTGAATAAAGTATTCGTATTCAAGGTTTGAACGTTAGGGTTTCATGAGAAAAGAGTCGAAAAAGTTAGGAAATGTAGTGGATGTCATTATAAAGTATCCAACCCTATTAGTGTTAAGAAAGTTTCATTACATTCAAGTGATTACTTGAGCAGGATATTTAAGGGAGTGAAGGATAAAGGGAGAATGAGTTTTAAAAGACTAAATTCCTTTTCGCGAGATCGCTTAATATCGAGGTTGTTATCGGTTGAGTTATATTAAGGGGAGTGATATGAATGACTGTTGCGTTGTGCTATAGGCCGAGGAAAGATTAAAAGCGATAGAGTACGAGTTGTATCTTGAATAACTTGTTTTAAAAGGGTCATTCTAATTCCTAGAACTTATAATGAAAATTTGGTCACTTAATGCGATAACCTCTATAATTGTTTAGGCTTTAAAGCAGGGTAAGTCAGGAGGATTTCATTACACTCTTTTAAAGTTTGTTTTAAAGTTAAGGTTGTAACCTGATTGTTAAATTTTCTTGTCTTTAAAGAGTCATTGTTTACAATTAAAGCAATTGAGTTCTACTTATATTTGATTGTCCAACATTCCTATGTATTGTGTGTTCTGCACTCTGAGTAATCCGGAAATGAAGTTGGAGGTATGATTGGTTGGTTGTCTGATTTTAGAAGTGCAATTTCTATCAAACAGGTGTTAAAGAAAATTTTGACATTGTTGTAGTTATGCCGTTATGCTGCCGAAATTTTTGGAGCATTTTTTATGATAAAATCGTTGAAGTTTTATGGAACATTCCATGTGTCGTGACGACCAAAGGAGACCTAAGTTTGAGTTACTCCTACCAAGACTTAAGGCTATCAACGAGTTATTAATTCCAATAGAAAGCCCAAAGTTAATTAAGTACGTGAGTGAGATTGGCATTACAACGTGTACTAGAATGTCGTTGGGAGTAGCGAGAACCAATAATGTAGAGAGTATTGAACAGTGGAATAAAGTTGCTAACTCCATCCTTATTGAAGTCACATCTCTTAGGAAAGTGATAAAGTTATGGAAACAATGATTAGACGAACGATTAAGTCATGTCTCGAAGTAACTGCTAGTAACCAGTACAGTCTGCATTAAGAGGGTTTTGAGAATCAACTAAAAAGAAATTGGTTTAGTAAAGCGTTCCATCCAAGGATCGTAAGACAAAAGAGACTAATTAGGCGACGAAAGAAGAAAACGTGAGTTGTCTTATCCCGAGCTATTTCAAGATTAATAACTTTCGGGGACGAAAGTTCTTAAGGAGGAAGGTTATGCGCCCTGAATTTTCTTAATATCTTTTAGGTTGTACCCTAGATTAATTTATGGGAAATTAATCTTCAACGAGCCTTGAAGTTTCTTAGTTAAGCAAGTTTCACAAATTTAAGAGAATAAATTTTGGTTAAATACATATATGTGGAGTTGGTTTATTTAGTTATTTAAGTTAAATGGCACTTTTGTGGTTTTGGTAAAGAGAAGGGGCAGTTTCGTAATTTAGTTGATAAAGAAATTAGGGTTTGAGACCTCCTCTTTCTTTTCCTTATGCACGCAAACCGAGGGCCTCCCTCCTCATCTTCTTCACCGTGCCTTCACGACAAGCTCCTCCTTTTCCTCTCCCATCTTCTCTCTGTCGCCGCCAACGAGGAACGTCTCAGCTCGTTGCACCGGTCGTCGCAAGTCCCCGCGGCAAGACTCCCACATTCCAGTCGACGTTGAACTGCCGGTCGTGGTCGGAACTTGTCCAGTCGCCGTCGCAAGCTATTGGCGGACCAGGGGTGTCGATCTCCTCAATGCTGCAACTATGAGCTACGACTCTCAGCCTCGAACTCGCCGGAGACACCGACCGGTGAGGTGTGGAGTCGAACGCCCACCACGGATGTTACTTAACGCCGCTTCCTCGACACACGATCGGTTCACGTTTTGGTTCGGGTTTTCGGGCGTGTTCAGACGAGTTTTCATAAAGTAGAGAGTGGTTTCGTGTAGATCGACAAGTGGGCTTTCCGATTCGACTCCTCCGCCGCCGCGCGCCGCCGCCGCCGCCGCCGCGCGCAATTGGCCGAAGAAGAAAGCGCGCCGGTTTTGCGTTTGGTTCGAGCGATTCGTCCAGTTTTCGATCGGTTTTCGAAGTTTCAGGACCGGTTTTGGATAGATCGGCTCACGACGTTCACAGATCTGACGTTCACGCGCACGCGGCACGCGCTGTGATCTCGACACGACACCTCACGCGCCGCCACGCCGCCGCCGCACGAGCCGCCGGTTCACCCGTTTTGATTTCCCGAGTTCGTTTTCAGCCTCTGTTTGTGTAATTTCGCTTGATTATTACTTGATGTTCCAACTAATTGCTATGTAGACTCTAAGTTATGCTTATGTTAATTAATTAAGGAATTGATGGAATGGAATTAGGGATCCGGCGTATTAAACACGATGGTGATGAACACTGAGTTAGGAACGAAGCTTGAGGAGTTTTAAGCTAAGGCTGAGGTAAGGGATCCTTTCTACAGATGATTTCGAAAAGAGGAGTAAACACGGTTTCTGAAACATTTAATTTAAAGCGTTGAAATTCAAGGATTTATTCCAAAGGGTGAATTTCCAAGACTCAGGCTTAGGGCTTGAATTTAGGAAACGAATTTTTCAAAGGGTTTTTCGAGAATCTTGAGTGAATGATTTTCAAAAGATTTAGAAAGGAACTTGATGATTTAAGGGTTGAGAGGACCCGAGCTGAAATGATTTCAAAGTATTTAAAAATAAGTCTTGACACAGTTATGTATAGTTCTGCACATTGAGATTTTCAGTTATGTCATTGTGCTAGTTATGCACCTTAAATTATAAACGTATTTATTACTGATGATTGATTGACTCTAGTTAAAGTTATGAAAGTTATGTCATGATCTTAAGTTTTATGTGATTGTTGCATCATTCCTGAATGTATATGTATATGAGTTTTAAAGAATGGGACCTCATGCATATTGTATGTATATGAACATGTCATGTAGGCTGTGGCAATTGGTCTCCTGAGAATTTATGCATGGTAAAACATGCATCGAGACCCTATGGGTCAAACTTATAGGAGTCTGTGAGGACTCAAACTTATAAAGTGCTGTGAGGACTCAAACTTATAGAGTGCAGTGAGGACTCAAACCTATAGGGGTCCATGAGGACTCAAAATGAAAAGACTGAGTAGACTCAATTGACCACGCATAGCCAAAGAGGAAAAGTCATGATTTTATGAAAGAAAGTTTTAGGTCCCATTACAGAAAGCTTTATGATTTTAAAAGTCACGAATAATAGTCATGTTTAAAAGTCAGGTTTGAAGGAAAGCCATATGCATGTGTTTGCATTTTCCGACCCCCACTTACTCTGGTATTTTATAATACTCACCCCTTTACCTTTGTTGTGCTTTCTCTGTTTTAAAATGTTTTTGGAGGTAAAGCGAGAGCATACCAAAGCGAGTGGCGGGGATGCTCATGAAGCCATGGGAGCAGAGTCATGAATTCGCATCCATGATTTAGAAAGAATTTTAAATGATTATTGTCTTCCGCTTATGTAGTATAGAGTTTTGAAACTAGAGGCCGAACTTAATTATGTTTCTTGTAAACGTTTTGTGTTTCTATGGGATCCCAAATTAAATTGATTTTTATTTATCAACTTTTACTTATTTAAATTCAGTTAGGGCCTCGAATGCATGCATGAGTAGTAATGTCCCTAGGAATTTATGTTATAAAAGTAGGGGCGTTACACCAAACATGTCCACTTATTAGAAACAAAATTCTATCTTAAAGGTCCAAAAAGGTTGTCTAAAAGCAAAACAAACTTATCCACCCAAAGTTTACCATTCAAAATAATTTTGTATGTAAAAAGTATGGACATATAGGGTTCTGGGATAAAAATTACAACACTGAAAAACTGAGTTAAAACACTTTAAAAACCCAATTAAAAACATACTAAAACTGATAAAATCAATGCTTTTCAAAGTATTATAAAATACCAAACAACTTTTCAATTCTACAATTTTTAAAACCTTCAAAACTATCATAAATTAGGGACAAAAATCCAAAAAATTTCTGCTCATAATACAAAACTTTCCAAGAGTTTTTTGTCTAAAAGAATCAAGATTTCTACTATTTTACAAATAAAATCAGATTTGTAAAGTAATTAAAACTGTTGTAAAAATCTTTAAAACATACTCTTTTCATGAGAAAATCAAAGATATAAATCAAGCATTGAAGTAAGAATCTTTGGAATATTTTTGGTACAAAAAGAATCTAAAATAAACGTAAAATAGTCCCAATTTTATAGAAAATAAAAGTTGGAAAATTTTGAAAAAATTTTCCATCATCAAAACCTTCAATTTAATTTAAGAATCATAAGAGGAAAAACTTTGATAAAAATTTAAGCAAACAAAACCTAAAATCTTTTTAGGAAAACAAACAAAACCTAAAAACTTTTTAGGAAAACGATTTCAAGAATCTTTTCTTTTAACCAATCAAGAACAAAAATAAAACCTAAAACCTTGAAAGAAATCTTCAATAATCAAGAAAAGAAAAGAAAACGAGAGGAACAAATAAAATTTACTGCTTTTCTTTAGAGAGGAAAATGCAAAACGCCATTTTCTTTATTGCGACCGTCAAAACAATTTTGTAAAAAGGATTAAGACTTCAAGAGACCTTTTTATAAGAAACCCTAACTTAAAACTCTTAAAAGATAATGTTTCTTTTTTTAAAACAAAGCGAGATAAAAAGATTTAAATCCCAATTTAAAAAGAAAACAAATATTATTAATTTATGGTAAGGATAATCATTATAATTAATTACTCATGAGTTATTTGTGATGAATTAACATTAATTAAATATTATATAATTTTTAAATTTATTTTTATTGTTTTATTCATAATAGATAATAATTATATAAGTTTTAGAAGATCAATCTCATAATAAATTTGCACATTTTTTATACATCGTAATTATATATTACATAAGATTTATATATTAATTTCATAAAAATAACATAACTATCATTTATTTACATAAAAATCTAATAAGATTCTCATGTAGAACCAAACACGGTCATCTTATTCTCATATATTTATTATTTTTAGACATCTTATTCTCAGATATCTATTACTCAGGGGCATCCAATAAAACCTTAAACCAAACAACATCTAAAGAATCAAGATGTGATACTTTTTAACACCAAAAAACAAGATTTTAAAAGTATTATTAAATTGTTGTAAAAAAAACTGTACAACATACCCTTTTTCATGTAGAAATCAAGGTATAATCTAAATTTAAGGTAGCAATCACTTGACAAACTTTTTGTGCAAAAAGTTTGCCAAGTGATTGCACCCCTTCCAAAAAATACTAAAAGAATCCCAATTTAAGAGAAAATAAAAGTTGAAAAATTCTGGAAAATTTTTCATTATCAAAACCTTCAATTTAATTTAAAAGCCATAAGAGGAAAAACTTTGATAAAATTAACCAAACAAAAAAACCTGAACACTTTTTAGGGAAAAAGATTTTAAGAATCATTTCAAGAAAAAAAACTTGAAAATAGAAGAGAAGAAAACATACTGCTTTTCTTTAGAGAAGAAATTTCATAACATCTTATTATTTTCTCTCTTTTCCATTGAAACGTTTAGTAAAAAAGTTAGGGCTTAAAAGAAAAGACTCTTTTAAAAGAACGCTAATTAAAACCTTCAAAGATTATTAATTTTTTTTGAAATAAAAGATAATAAAGATTGATAACTATTCAACAAAGAGTTATTTATCTCTATTCTTGCTACTAAACTTTGCATTATTGTGCTTAATGTGTTGCCTTTTAGCCTTTTCTTTTCCTAAATTGTGCATGTTGCTTATGTTTTGATCATTCATTGAGCTTAACATTAGGAATGAGTGAAATTATGATATTTGTCTTAATTGAGCTATTTTGTTTGCTTAGGAAGAAGAAAGTTGAAAAGAGAAGTTTTGGAAAAGCTAAATGCTATTCTAGAAAACTTTTCTCCAGCCATCTAGAAGTTGGCTTTGCTTCAGCAATCTGAAATGCAATATTTGACAGTTACTGTAACACCTACACGAGATTTTCTTAAATTGAGCACGTGATTGATCTATTTACCACACCTAACTCTAGTTAGAAGTGCATGGGATTTGGTTAGGGTTCACTCAACAATAGTTAGGGGTTACTTTGAGCTTATAAAAGTATTGTATTCTATCATTTCAAGTGTGGGAGACATTTGGGCATCATTTTAAGCTAGAGCTTGGTTCTACAAGGAAGAAGATCAAGAAGGAAGATCAAGGAGGAGAAGTGTGGGCTAGAAGCTTCATCACAAAGGGAGTTCTTACTTAGAGAAATCTTTGTGTTGCTTTCTTTTATCATAGATTACACTTTCTATCATGAAGCATTTCTTCTCTTGCACGATTTCTTGTATAGCCGAGAGCTTCTAACTGTAATATGCTTCATTTCTACATCTAATTTGTAAAGAATATGCACTTTCATGTTCATGGTGATGGGATTGAATCCCGCAGCGGAAGCGATGTGAATCGCGATGTTCCATTGTGTTACTTAAATCTACTTAAAATTGCACATACAACTCTTGTATACTATATTAAGCATTAGGAGAAGGAGAATTTTACAACAACTAACATTTGAAGAACGATTCTTCTCGTGTTCCTTCTCCCGCGATCAAGCACGATCTCAACGTTCTCACGATCTCGAATCCATGAACCAAATTAGGAATTGAACACCTCCACAAGGACTTCTCAGTTGTTCTCCGATGAATGAGGGTGAATTGTGGGATTCCCTTTGGTTTGGATTTGGAGAGAGTAGAGAGAAAATGAGAGAGCTTTGAAAACTTGATTTCAAAAAATGTGAGAATGACTTAATGAATGCTTCTCCAAGCAACCTTTTATAATATAGGATGGGGTGGAGAGAAATTCTCCACCCATTTTTCATTTAACCACAAACTATATAATATGCAAATCATATTTGTATAATTATATAGTATAAGGTATAACATACCTTATTATACAAATCATATTTGCATAATGTGGGATTAAAATTGAATCACATTCAATTTTTTACATCTCTCAAATTAATTTCTCCAACTATGCCTTAATTCCATAATTAGACTATAATATAGTTTAATATGAATCTCATTCAGATCAATATCTTATATCAATTATATCTCATATAATTGACATAGATACCCTTTATGTGAATTTGAAGTTCACTCCAAACTTTATATCCTCATTAATTCTATAATTGAGCCAACCAAGGGACCAAATGGACCTATCAGATCATGAGCTCCAATGATCCGAGATTAACTAATCAAACTCTTTGATCCCGTCAATCAATATTCATTAACTACGGGGTCACTCCACTATAGACTTGTAGCTGCACTCTCCTCACTGTAGGACAAGTTGTGTCTATCGATATAAAGAATGCCCATGAGTAGATCCTTCACAGGTCGTTCGTAGTCACAACTGAGTCAAATTACTGTTCTACCCATGTGCCTACCTCTTGCTCCTTATGTTGGGATTTATGCCCTAAAACTTGTGTAATTTTGATCAAAGAAATAAAGAGTTATTTGCTTTGATAGAATTACAGTATTGCTTTATAAATCCAATAAACTAAGCTCTAAGGTTATAATATATATCTTAAACATCAGTGTAGTGGACACTATTTGGATTGTGTTCAAGAATATAACCTAAATGGTCTATGGTATAAGAATAAGGTTGGAAACCTATTCTGGTAACACCATGGATGCGACCCACTTTGTAATTAGTACAAATGAGGTAATCCAACTCATTCATGTAGTTGACATACGAGTGGGGGCATCCTGTATGAAGAGTTCATACAAGACCGGACCGCAAATCATTAGTCTAACCAGTGTAACACCGTTAATAGGATAAGACTAGTAATTTATAGATGGTCATTAGTGACTCGACCTGAATCCTGAGCGAGTTAAGAACACCTGCTTATAGGAGTTTGTCCTTAGACTAGTATGGCCGAGAGTGGCCTGTAGCCGACTCAATAAGCCTACCTTCTCAGGGACAGAACCTCGTAGGTAGTTGGGAACTTAACTGTGCAAGATGAAATTCACTCATTCCTACACTAAGGAATTAGATAGGTTGTTCCTCAAGAGTCGACTCGTGTCTTGAACAACGGGGCCCCGCCCTCTATGAGGGTATGAGTCTATGGGTAATTTGACCTAGCTGTGATCACGAACAACCTGTGAAGGGTCGACTCATAGGCAATGACTATATCAGTGGACACAATACAATCTATAGTGAGGAGAGTGCAACTACAAGTCTATAGTGGAGTGACTTGTAGTGGAGTGACTTGTAGTTAATGAATATTGATTAACTAGATCAAAGAGTTTGATCAGTTAATTTCACATCATTGGAGCTCATGAACTGTAGGTCCATTAGGTCCCTCCGTTGACTCAACATGGTAATATTGAGGGTATAAAGTTAGGAATGAAATTGAAGTGTTCAATTTCATACATGAGATGTTATATCAATTATATATGATATAATTGATATAATTTATAGTTTTAATGTGAGTTAGCTTCACATATAAACCATATACTAAAGAGAGAATAAAGGAGGGGTAGGATGGTCATTTCCATCCTATTTCCCTATATATATGGTTGCATGAGATGCAACTAGGTTAAGAAATTTTAAGCCTTTGTTGTGTTGTTGGAAGAGTTCCAAAACACAAACCTCTCTCTCACAACACCTCACCTCTCCTAAAGGGAACCCACCTTCCTCCCCCACCTAGAGAACAACGGAGAAGATCCGGTGGTAGTGTCGGTGATCGTTCGAGTTCGTGTTGCTGAGATCTTGATCGTGGGAGAGGAGGAGCACTTGAAGAAAGAGTTCTTCAAAGGTAACATTTCTTGTTATCCATATTATGTTTATATGCTTAATCTAGTTAGTTTCGTTCTTGAATGAAATCGTTGTAACTAAATTGAGAACGTGCGATTCACAATCGCTTCCGCTGCGGGACTCGATTCCCTTCACCTTAAGTACCACTGATCCTCAATGAACAACTTGTTTATGGTCCTACCATAAACAATGTCCCTTTCGGGTCAATGAAAGGGTAAGACCCATTGTTCAAGCCCTGGAGTTAGCACTTAAGGGAACAACCCATCTAGTTTCCCTAGCTCGAGAACGAGTGAATTCCTTCTTGTGGAGTTAAGTTTCCAGCTACCCACGTGGTTCTGCCCATGAGAAGGTAGGCATATTGAGTGGCAACTCTGACACATTCTCTCCTGTACTAGTCTAAGGACAACGCCCCGTAGACAGGAGTTCGTAACTCGCTCAAGATTAAGGTTGAGTCACTAATGTCATCTACGAATTTATTAGTCCTAAACTGTTAACGATGTTACATCAGTTGGTCTAATAATTCACAGTCCGATCTTGTACAATCTCATTGCACAAAATGCCCCCACTCGCATGTCTACTATATGAACGAGTTGGATCGCCCTATTTTGTATCAAATACAAAGTGGGTCGCATCCACAGTGTTACCAGGATGAGGTTTCCAACCCTATCCATATACTGTAGACCACTCGGGTCATTTACTCGAACGTGATCCTACCTGTGTGTCGATTACACACCGTTCAAGATCTCATAAATATGTATGACCCTGGAGCTTAGTTTATTGGAATAAGTTTGAAATGCGAGATACAACGTTTGATGAAAAATAACTTTTATTTATATTCATCAAATGTTACAAACTACACGAGCTTAGGGCATACACCCCAACATATGGTTATGATTAAAAGACCTTGTGAAATTATTTGGTTGTTGTTGAGTGTATGTATGTCTCTTGATGTTGGAATATTGGTTGTTTTAATTGATTAAAGTTGGGATTAGATTTGGCCAATTTAATTTTCATCCCATTTCTTGCTATTGGAAAGAAGAGGAAACCGAATTTTCATCTCCATTCTAAAATAAAGCAATAAGAGCAATCTTGTGTCGAAAAGAGAAGATTGAGGACGATCTCTCGAATATTAGCAAGCACGTTATTAGGCATTTTGAATGGGAGTTCAATTGCTGAAAATTTAGGTAAGTTTTGGGAAAAACTACCATGAATACTTGCTATGATATCAAAAGGTTTACAAAAGCTTAATGGGAAGCATTTAGTAACATAAAAGTTCTTTAATTTGCGCCAACTTGTCTTAAAAATGGACCAAAATATCCCCACCATGTGAATATTTATTTCTTGTCATCTACTTGTTTTCCTTTACTTTCCTTGTCATTTATCTTGCTTTCTTTACTTGCTTTCATTTACCGCTTTTCTTTACTCGCTTTCTTTACTCGCTTTCATTTACTTGCTTTCTTTACTTTACCTTGCATTTACTTTCTATCATTTAAATTCATTGTCCAAAAACCAACTCTATCATTTTCGTTTCTTTTTGGTTACCTTTAAATTCACTATAACAAACTCGAACTTGACTAAGAATCACATTTAGTCCCTATGGAGACGATACTCTAATACTTATTACTTGTTGCAACAAGACTATGCATATACTTGCATATTCTGAGGTGTGTTGTAATTAACTTGTAACTATTTTTGTGTTGGGGTTTGTGCCCTAAAACTCGTAGTTTGTAATTTTGTTCTAATTATTGTAATAAAGAGTTATTTTTTCAATAAAGAGTTATTGTTCGTTATTTACGATATTGCCCTTATTTTAACCCTAAATACAATAAACTAACATTCAAGGCTGTAAAATGTCTCTTGAGCTGAATGTAGTGTACATATAAAGGATCTCGACTCGAGATACAACCTAAAGGGTCTATAGTAAAAGGATAAGATTTGGGTAACTTACCCTGGTAACACTATGGATATAACCCACTTTTTATATGATACAAACACTGTGATCCTAACGTGTTCGTGTAGATGACATGTGAGTGGGGATATCCTATGTAATGAGATTACATAACACCGGACTGTGAAATAGTAACCGCTAGATGTAACTCCGTTGACTAGTTAGGTTTCTATTTCACTAGGATGACCTAGGCAACTTGATCTCAATCCTGAGTAGGTTACGAACTCCTATTTGCGAGGGATTGTCCTTTGACTAGTATGGATGAGAGTGGCCAGATTCGCTGACTCGATATGCCTACCTTCTTGGGGACAAGACTGAGTGAGCGGCTTGGGACTTAACTCAACAAGATAGAATTCACTTCTTCCCGCCTATTAGGGTAAGTAGAGGGATGTTCCCTTAAGTAGTATCTCCGGGACTTGAACAAAGGGCTCGAGCCTCTCATTGGCCCGAGAGGGACTTCTGTTTGTTGGTAGGACCATAAACAAATTGTTCATTAGAGGAGCACTAGTACTTAAGGTACAAGATGTAACCTAGGGGTAAAACGATAATTTAACCCAGCTGGTGTTACGAACATTCGTGAAGGATTGACTTTCTGTTATTGGTCAATATCCGTGGAAACAGAAATATATATGCAGTGAAAGAGTGTAACTGCGAGACTTTAGTGGACTGTTCCTGCAGTTAACGAATGTTGATTTGGAGGTTAATGAGATTAACCGAATAATTTCGTATCGTTAGAGATTCTGATCTGTAGGTCCATTAGGTCCACCTTCTAGCTCGTAAAGGGTTCTTAGATCGTTTGAATTTGAAATGTTCAAATTCATTAGGGAATAAATTTGTATATAGATACGTTATAATATAAAGTTTTGGAACTTTATATTATAAATTTAATGTGAATATGATTCATATTAAATTATATGAGAGAATTAAATATTTGAAAGAGTTCAAATATTAATTTAAATGTGAATGTGATTCATATTTCAAAACTATAGGTTAAAATTTAATGTGCATAAGATGTGCATTAAACTATAGGTTAAAGGGTAAAATGATTAAATGTGATTTAATCATTTCATTAATTAATGTGATATTTAAATTAAATATGATTTAATTTAATTTAATTTATTAATAGTTAATTAATTAATTGGGAACGTGTCAAGATGACATGTTCCCACCACTCCCCAATTCCCTCTCGATAGGGAGTGGAGAGTTACCCAGACAACTCTTCTTCTTGTCCTAGTGAGAAGGGGAATGATTGATCGATCAACTGATGCAATTGATGAATTGGTGTAAAAACTCTCTCTGACAAAATTCCCTTTTCTTTCTTCCAAAATTGTTGGAATCCTTCCCATGAAGGATTGATCGAAAGAACTCAGAGGATAGAAGGTTTTTCCAAGTGGTGGTGTCTTACTCGGAGGAAAAGAACATAGGAGTTTTATCTGGTTGCTGAGTTGTTGTACTCTTGGAGCAAGGAGTTGATGCGAAACTACAAAGGTAATCACCTGTTTCCTTTTAGTTTTGTATTTTCTACAGCATGTTTGCATGTCTAATTTCCATGCTCTAATTAGATTAGATTAAATTATTGCTTATCTCTCTGTTTTACCCAATTTATTGGTATTTCTAGTAAACCAAAACAAAACGAGCAAAATCGATCTTAAAACACGTTTCTGCTGCCCACGGGGATCAGATCTCCTTCATTTTGGACACACACGCACCACATCAAGTTTTTGGCGCCGTTGTCGGAGACTTGATTAATTGAGTTTTTTTCTTGTTTGAGTTTTTTATAGTGAATTTTCCCTTTGAGCTTTATTAAGACTTGCTAGAGTTGAATTTTCTATTTTTTAAGCATTTGAGTTGTGTATGAATGAGCATCAACCTTTAGAGTTCATCTTGGATCATGAAATTGAGATAACCTATAGGAGGAGGTTAAGAGAACAAAGAAACATTATGGAGATCAACAACCCCTAGGGAACCTCTAGATCCACTTGGACCAAATCAGGCGAATAGACAACCACCCATACCTGAAAATGGACCAACTTTAGGAGCTCATCAGGCTGAAGCACCTACTAATATCATTGAGTTAGCAGATAACCGCGAGAGAGCCATTAGAATTTATGCTAATCCTCTGGTCGATGAACTAAACCCAGGGATTATCAGACCTATTATTCATGCCCCCACTTTTGAATTGAAACCAGTTACATTTAAAATTCTTCCGAAAATAGGGAAATTTCATTGTTTTCCTCTCGAAAATCCTCATTTGCATATGAAATCATTTTTAGGGGTTAGTGGTTCATTTATCATGCCATGAGTACCTAAGGATGCTCTCAGGTTGAGTTTGTTTTCTTACTCCCTAAGAGATGCTACTAAGACTTGGTTGAATTCACTTCCTCCAGGAGCAGTAGATTCTTGGAACACTATAGCACAAATTTTTTTGATCAAATACTTTCCACCTACTAGGAATGCTAGATTTAGGAACGAGATTATAGTGTTCCAACAGTTTGATGATGAGACTTTGAGTGAGGCATGGAGAGATTCAAAGAATTACTTAGGAAATGGCCTCACCATGGTCTACCCCATTGTATTAAGATGGAAACCTTTTATCACAGGTTGAACATAGTCACCATGTAAGTTGTGGATGCATCTGCTAATGGTGCCTTGTTGTCAAAAACCTATAATGAGACCCATGAGATACTCAAAAGAATATTATCCAACAACTGTCAATGGACTAATGCTAGGAGCAACCCTGGTAAAAAGAACAAAGAAATTTTGGAAGCATATGCTTTTAATGCTATCAATGCACAAATTGCATCCATGACCACAATGTTGAATGGTGGTGGGAAATGTGAACCAATTATCTTCTAGTATACCTAATGTACCAGTGGTGAACCAAGTGAGCACAGACACTTGTGTTTACTGTGGAGAAGGACACACTTTTAAGATATGTCCTAGTAATCCTGCTTTGGTATGCTACATAGGTAATCACAACCACTCCAAGAATAACCCTTATTCTAATACCTATAACCCAGGATGGAGAAACCACCCAAAATCAAAGGATTATGACACCAGGTGGAACAAAAGGTGAGTCAACCATCAAGTTTTGGAAATTAAGGTTATCAAGCATTTAACAATCAGAATTCCATGACATCACAAAATCAAAGGATTATGACACCTCGACAAGCACCGAGTTCATCTCTTGAGAGTTTGATAAAAGAATATATGGCTCGAAACGATGCCGTTATTATGAGTCAACAAGCTTCTTTGAGACTTGGAGTTGCAAGTAGGGCAGTTAGCTAATGAGCTTAGGGCTATACTTCTAGGTATGCTTCCTGCATATACTGAAAATTCAAAGAGAGAGGGAAAAAAGCAAGTCCAAGCCATTGAGCTAAGAAGTGAAAAATCCTTAGTGCTAAGAGAAATGGGAGTTGAGACCACACAAAAGGAAAAATACCTAGAAGGAGAGAAAAGTGAGGGATTGTCAAAACCAACAATTAGGAAAACTAAAGGAGTTCAAGAGAAACCTGAAAGTTCAAACCTTAAGGTTTTAAAGGGAGCCACAATTGTTATTCCTAAGTTTAAACCACCTCCACCTCCTTACCTACAAAGATTGTACAAAAAGAAAGCCAAGGAAGCTCATTTTGAGAAATTCTTGGACATGTTGAAGGAGATTCACATTAATATTCCGCTTATAGATGCCTTGAGGTAGATGCATAATTATTTAAAATTTCTCAAGGACGTATGTTCGAAAAGTGAAAGATTTCAAAAATTTAATGTTGTCTCGTTAAGTGAGGAATGTAGTGTTTTTTTCGAAATCGAATCCCCCACAGGGAGAAGGATCCAGGATCTTTCACGATACCTGTTTCCATTGGAGGAAGACTATTAGGGAGAGTATTGTTTGATTTAGGAGCTAGTATCAACCTTATGCGTCTGCCCATTTACAGGGAGTTAGGTATAGGAAAAGCTAGACCTACCACAGTGACTTTGCAGTTAGCTGATAGGTCAATCACACACCCTGAAGGAAAGATAGAAGATATCCTAGTTCAGGTTGGCAAATTCATTTTACCTACTGATTTATCATCTTGGATTATGAGTTTGACGAGGATGTTCCTACTTTTCAAAGGTGCATGATGGCTATTTTCTCTAATCTTGTGGAGGACATCATGGAAGTTTTTATGGATGATTTCCCAGTCTTTTGGAATTCATTTGAAGCTTGTCTAGTGAACTTGGGTAAAGTACTCCAACGCTGTGAAGATACTAACCTAGTTTTGAACTGGGAGAAATTTCACTTCATGGTTAAGGAAGGACTTGTGCTAAGACACAAGGTGTCCAAAGAAGGAATTGGAGTTGATAAGGCAAAGATAGAGATAGTGGAGAGGTTAGAACCTCCATATACTATTAAGGGAGTACGAAGCTTCCTAAAACATGTTGGGTTCTACCGACGTTTCATTAAAGACTTCTCTAACATTCCAAAACCTCTTTGTTCCTCATTGGAGATTAATAGACAGTTTGAATTCACAGAGGAGTGTCTCAATGCTTTTAAAGTGTTGAAGGTCGCCCTAGTGGGTGCCCCTATCATGTCTTCACCAAATTGGCAACTGCCATTTGAGTTGATGTGTGATGCCAACGATTATGTTGCGGGAGTAATGTTGGGCCAAAGGCATGGAAGAGTGATCCATCCTATTTACTATGCAAGTAAAACCTTAAATGAGGCAAAAAGAACTACACTACTATAGAAAAGAAATTGTTGGCAGTAGTCTTCGCCTGCATCGGTACTTAAGGTAAAAGATGTAACCCAGGGGTAAAACGGTAATTTGACCTAGCTGGTGTTACGAACATTCGTGAAGGATTGACTTGTTGTTATTGGTCAATATCCGTGGACACATAAATATATATGTAATGAGAAGAGTGCAGCTGCGGGACTTTAGTGGAGTGTTCCCGCAGTTAACGAATGTTGATTAGGGGGTTAATGAGATTAACCGAATAATCTCGTATCGTTGGAGCTTCTGATCTATAGGTCCATTATGTCCACCTTCTAGCTCGTAAAGGATTCTTAGATCGTTTGAATTTGAAATGTTCAAATTCAATTAGGGAATAAACATTAATGTATATAGATACATTATAATATAAACTTTTGGAACTTTATATTATAAATTTAATGTGAATATGATTCATATTAAATTATATGAGAGAATTAAATATTTGAAAGAGTTCAAATATTAATTTAAATGTGAATGAGATTCATATTTAAAAACTAAGATTAAAATTTAATGTACATAAGATATGCATTAAAACTATATGTTGGAGGGGAAATTGATTAAATGTGATTTAATCCAAATTAAATATATGATATTTAATTTATGATTAATTAAATATGATTTAATTAATTAATTATATTATTTAATTAATAATTTGATTATTTAATTAAAAATAAAATAAAATAAAATAAAAAAGGGAACGTGTTAGGAGGGCACGTTCCCCATGTGTCCCAACTCCCCATCGATAGGGAGTGGGGAGTTGCCCTCTGAAGGTTTACTTCTTCTCCAATTGGGAGAAGAATTGATCATCGATTATTCAATTGATTTGGAATCAGAATTCTCTCTCAAACTCAAAATCAAGGCTTCTTCCAATTGTTGGATTCCTTCCCACCAAGGTTGGATCTAAGACTTAGAGATATAAAATGTTTACACTTTTTGGTAGTGTCCTGTTGGAACAGAGGAAGAACTTTTGTTGTTGTGCATTTTTTGGAGCAAGGTGTTGTTGGGAAATTGAAACTACAAAAGTAATTACATCTTCCCTTTTAGTTTAATTTTTGTACAACATGTTTGTATGCATAATCCATGCTTTAGTTATTAGATTGCTTATCTCTGTTTTATTTATCCAATGTATTGGTATTTGAAGTAAACCAAAACAAACGAGTAATCGATCTTTAAATCACGTTTTCGCTGCTCACGGGGATCAGATTCCCTTCAATTGGTATCAGAGCAATGCTTGTTTTGTTTTGGTTGAAACAAATTTGCATTGGTTAGGTAGGAATTGCACTTGGTTTGTTGTAAAACTAGTTTAGGAAAAATTTTGGCCTTAGTTTTTACTTGATTTGATCAAATTGTTGTAAAGGCCTCTGCGTTTTGGGCAATTAAAGTGCAATTAGCGTCTATAAATTTGTTTTTGAGTCGTTCGTGACAAATTTGAAGCAGTTCGGATGAGATTCGAGTGAGAAATTAGCATTTGAAGCTGTTGTTTTTCGAAGAAGAGACGCTGGCAGAAGCAACAGCGTTGCAACGCTACCATTGGTGTTGCAACGCCGTTCATCGGCGTCGCAACGGCGAATGCCCCTATCGGGAAGGAAATTGAGAGGGTGGAAGGGTTGCAACGCCATCTCATGGGGTTGCAACACTACCCTGATGCCTGACGCGAGCGCGATTGGAGGCGACGTTGCAACACCGTGGCAACATCTGGTTGAGGCAGACCGGTTCAGCGGCGGTTCTAGTGATTCGGGTCGTGGACAGTCCGGTCCGAGCGGTCTGACTCCGGTTCAATATTTTTTTGGACCAGCTTTGTAATAAAATTAGTGTAATTTTATTTTTTTTTTACACTTTAGGGGCCAGATTTTTCCAGTTTTCTGGTTATTTTCTTTATGAATGTCATTTAGAATATTTCTCACCTTAGGGTAAGCATGTTCATGCATTTTATTTGTATAAGTGTTATATAAATATGATAGAAATGCATGATTTATTTTTCATGAGTAATTGATTATAATTATTATAATTAGATTATATGAAAAATAAATAGCATGGAACATGAAATTACCTAGTTTAAAATAAAGTATTATTTTATTTAAGTAATTTGCATGATTCAAGTAGTTGATTGTAATTCCAATTAGAAATCGTTTGTTGGAGTTATCATATAGTTCGTTGTCATAGGTTAATAATTAAAATTTATAAAAGTTATAAAGGGGTTTTAGAGACCATAACCTATAACAAAGAACTGCATGCAAATATAGGAACTTGAGTTAAATAAAATTAGTTTTAAGTTGTTTAAAATTAATTTAGACCTAAGTTTTATTTCTAATAGGATTAGAACTTAGTCTTACATAGTATTTTAAATAGTTTAAAATATAGTAGGATAATAGGACATTGGTTATAAGGGAACTCTACCGGTGATGTTCTATCTAAGGTTTGGGGTACTTAAGCTGAAGGTTAATGGAACACCTCCTACTTGGGAACTGACCTGGAACTTGAGTTGAATTAACCTTAGTTCTGTTTTATATCTAGGTAATTAAATTATTTATTCACTTAGACATAAGGTTAAAAGAGCTAGTTATAATAGTTATAATAGGCATAAACCTAGATAGATTCTTTTAGCCGGAATCCGACTAAGTTAAATAACCTTAGGAGCTTCAGTTGGAGAAAACGAGATGTTCGCATCGAGTTTACTCTCACGCCCTCAAGAGTTCACACCGTGAGTTCCATGTTCGGCTACGTGGAGTCAATAGGTCACCTCCCTACGGTAAGTGTTTGCATGGTTCAATACCAAGGTGAATGAGGGAAGTATCCATAGTAACTGGGAGCAAGACGCGTGTCAACGTATCCTACAATCTCCTCCATTAGGTCGCACCGTGAGATTTCCATAGTCCGCCTGCTAGGTTGTCCTGAAACATCCAAACCCTACGGAGGGCCTGACTATAGGGATCGAAACACTACGAACTCCATAAATGGATAAGGGCTCTTAGGTAATTTGCCAACAGTTGTCTTTCTTAATAGTAGTCTGTTGGCTTGGACCTATTGGATTTGAAAATGGTAGGCTCACATTTACGGGATAAGTTAAGCTAGTTAACGAGCTCTTGACCAAACAAACGGTAGCTAAAAATCATTGGGACATGAGATGTTCTGGTAGTGAGAATTAGCTGAGATAGTCTCAATTCAGGGGAGGAGTGATTGACCACCCGACGGTGGGTTTTATTCTAAACCCTTGAAATATCGTTGCAAAATTAAAGGTTTAATTTAAACACTATGGTTCTTTAATAATTTTGCTAAAATTGATTGGTGTGTAATGGATTAAAGGTAAAAACTAATTAGAACTATTTTTGAAATTTCAGCATGTCGTCCTCAATAATAACCTTACTAAAAAGCGAACATTTAATTGGTGAAAAACTATACTACGTGGAAGTCCAACCTGAATACGATTCTGGTTGTTGATGACCTACGGTTTGTATTGACTGAGGAATGTCCTCAGGTCCCTGCTCGAAATGCTCCTCAAACTGTTAAGGATGCGTGTGACCGTTGGATCAAGGCCAATGACAAAGCCAAGGTCTACATTTTGGCTAGTGTTTATGAAGTTCTGGCCAAAAAGCACGAGGGCATGGTCTCAGCTCGTGAGATCATGAGTTCGTTGCAGAATATGTTTGGATAACCGCAAATGCGGGCGGCTTCGACACTAATCCTCAAGCACGCGTTTACAACTCCTGTATGAAGGAGGGGTCATCGGTGAGAGAACATGTTCTCGATCTGATGGTTCACTTCAACGTGGCAGAAATGAACGGTGCGGTCATCGACGAGCAAAGCCAGGTGTCCTTTATCATAGAATCTCTTCCGAAGAGTTTCCTGCAATTTTGTATCAATGCGGTGATGAACAAGATAGACTACAACCTGACTTCTCTCCTCAATGAACAACGGACTTTCTAGTCCCTTATAAAGAATAAGGGACAGGCTGATGGAGAGACAAATCTATTTGCCCATTCCAGAAGGTTTCAGAAGGGTTCATTCTCTGGGACTAAGTCCTGCAGTCCATCTTCTGGGCTTAAGAAAACCCAAAAGAAGAAGAAATGAGGGAAAGAGAAGGCACCCGTCGCCACAGAAAAAAGCAAGGGAAAAGTCAAAGTTGCAGATAAAGGAAAATGTTTCCACTGCAACATGGACGGGCACTGGAAGCGAAACTGCCCAAAGTACCTTGTTGATCTCAAAGAGAAGAAAGGTAAATGTGATTTACTCGTTCTTGAAACTCGATTAGTGGAAAGTGATGACTTTACCTGGATACTTGATTCAGGGGTCACTAACCACGTTTGCTCTTCTTTACAGGAAACTAGTTCCTTTAAGGAGCTCGAAGAGGGTGAGATGACACTCAGGGTCGGAATGGGAGACGTCGTCTCAGCTCGTGCAGTGGGAGATGCCAAGCTATTTTTTACAGATAGAATTTTATTTTTAGAAAATCTATATATAGTTCTTAAGATTAAGAGAAACTTAATTTATATTTCTTGTTTGCTAGAATGTGAATATTGTGTTTCTTTTTCTATCAATGAAGCGTTCATTTCGAAAAAGGGTGTCAATATTTGTTTTGCTAAGTTACAAAACGGCTTATACGTACTTAAACCAAACCAAACTAAACCAATTTTAAATCATGAGATGTTTAAAACTGTGAATACTCAAAGTAAAAGGCAAAGAATTTCTCCAAATAATAATACCTATCTTTGGCATCTTGGACTTGGTCATATAAATCTCAACTGGATTGAGAGATTATCTAAGAATCGACTTCTAAACAAGTTAGAAGATGAATCTTTACCTCATTGCGAATCATGCTTGGAAGGTAAAATGACAAAATGACCTTTTACTGGAAAATGTTATAGAGCCAAAGAGCCCTTAAAACTTATACATTAAAATGTTTGTAGTCCGGTGAATGTTAAAGCTCAAGGAGGGTACAAATATTTCATCTCCTTCATAGATGATTATTCGAGGTATGGTTATCTATACCTAGTGCATCATAAGTATGAGGCTCTTGAAAAGTTCAAAGAGTATAAGGCTGAAGTAGAGAATGTATTAGGGAAAACCATTAAGTCACTTCGATCTGATCGAGGTGGAGAGTATATGGATTTGAGATTTTAGGACTATTTGATAGAACATGGAATCCAATCTCAACTCTCGGCACCTAATACACCACAATAGAATGGTGTATCAGAAAGGACAAATAGAACTTTGTTAGACATGGTTTGATCTATGATGAGTTATGCTCAATTGCCTGCCTCGTTTTAGGGATACGGAGTAGAGACTGCAGTTCAAATCTTGAACATTGTTCCATCAAAAAGTATTTCAGAAACACTTTTTGAGTTATGGAAGGGGCGTAAACCTAGTTTACAACACTTCAGGTTTTGGGGTTGTCCGACACACGTGCTGGTGACAACCCCAAAGAAATTGGAACCTCGTTCAAGATTATGCCAATTTGTTGGCTATCCCAAAGAAACGAGAGGTGGTATTTCTACGGCCCACAAGAAAACAAGGTGATTGTATCAACAAACGCCACTTTCTTGGAGGAAGATCACACGAGGAACCATAAACCGCGTAGTAAGTTGATATTAAATGAAGCTACAGATGAGTCAACAAGAGTTGTTGATCAAGCTGAACCTTCTTCAAGAGTTGATGAAGAAGTGGACACATCGAGTCAGTCTCGTCCTTCTCAATCATTGAGAATGGCTCGACGAAGTGGGAGGGTTGTTTCCCAACCTGACCGATACTTGGATTTAGCTGAAACTCAAGTTGTCATACACGATGATGATTATGCTGAGGATCAATTGTCTTATAAAGCAGCAATGAATGGCGTAGATAAGGACCAATGGATCAAAGCCATGGACCTCGAAATGGAGTCAATGTACTTCAATTCAGTTTGAGAACTTGTAGACCAGCCTGTAGGGGTAAGACCATAGGGTGCAAATGGATCTATAAGAAAAAGAGAGATGCAACCGAAAAGGTACAAACCTTTAAGGCTAGACTTGTAGCAAAGGGTTTTACCCAAAGGGAAGCAGTTGACTATGAGGAAACTTTTTCCCCTGTTGCTATGCTTAAGTCGATAAGGATACTCTTGTCCATATAGCCGCATTTTATGACTATGAAATCTGGCAAATGGACGTCAAGACTGCCTTTTTGAATGGTAATCTTGATGAGAGCATCTATATGTCTCATCCCGAAGGGTTCATGGCCCAAGGTCAGGAGCAAAAAGTTTGCAAGCTCAATCGATCCATTTATGGGTTGAAACAAGCATTCAGATCTTGGAACATAAGATTTGATATTGCGATCAAGTCATATGGATTTGACCAAAGCGTTGATGAGCCTTGTGTTTACAAGAGAATTATCAACGACAAAGTAGCTTTCTTAATACTTTATGTGGATGATATCCTACGCATTGGGAATGATGTGGGATACCTAACTGACACAAAGATTGGCTAGCGACCCAATTCCAAATGAAAGATTTGGGAGAGGGAATCGCAAGAATAAAATGCTAGCTCTGTCTCAAGCATCTTATATCGACAAAATGTTGGCCCGATATTCGATGCAGAATTCCAAGAGAGGTTTATTACCTTTCAGGCATGAAATTCCTCTGCCTAAGGAACAGTGCCCTAAGACACCTCAAGAAGTTGAGGATATGAGACATATTCCCTATGCCTCGACAATAGGTAGCTTAATGTATGCTTTGTTGTGCATGAGACCAGACATATGTTATGCAGTTGGAATAGTCAGTAGGTACTAGAGATGTCCACGGGGCAGGGCGGGGTCGGGGAATGCTCCCTCGTCCCCATCCCCACCCCCTATTTCATTCCCCGTCCCCACTAAATTCTCCATTTAATTTGGCTGGGAACGGGGCTGGGATTCCCCGAAGGGAATTCGCAGGGATCGGGTTCCCGGGGAGAATTATTCCCCGTTTATCTTTTTTTATTTTTCTAAATTTTATTAAATAATTTCTTTTTTTATTTTTATTTTTTTAATTTAAATGGTTAATTCTTAATTAAGGATTTATACTTAAGATACTTTTTTTTTTCAATTTTCTTAGAAAAATAAAATGATATTTAATAAAAAATTTGAATTATGGTTTATTATATATATACAAATATACATATTTAAAAATATATATATAAATCGGGGCGGGGACGGAGAGCGGGGACGGGGACGAGGAATGTATTCCCCATCCCCGTTTAGCCAACAGAGAAAATTTTCTCCCCGCTCCCTCCTACATTCCCTGCATAAACGGGGATTCCCCGCGGGCCCCACGGGGGTGGAAAAAATGGACATCCCTAGTAGGTACCAGTCCAATCCAGGGTTAGACCACTGGACCGCAGTTAAAAATATCCTCAAGTATCTTAGGAGAACGAGAGACTATACGCTTGTGTATGGAACTACGAATTTGATCCTTATTGGATACACTGATTCAAATTTTCAAACCGATAAGAATTCTAGGAAATCCACATCGGGATCAGTTTTCACCCTTAACGGGGGAGCTATAGTGTGGCGAAGCATCAAACAGGGGTGCATCGCTGCTTGTGAAGTAGCTAAAAAAGATGTTTGGCTAAGGAAATTCCTTACTGATTTGGAAGTTGTTCCAAACATGGAATTTCTCATCACCTTATACTGTGACAATAGTGGTGCGGTAGCCAATTCAAAGGAACCTCACAACCATACGCGAGGTAAGCACATCGAGAGGAAATATCACCTGATACGAGAGATAGTGGAATGAGGAGATGTGACAGTCACGAAAATCTCTTTGGAGCACAACATAGCTGATTCATTTACAAAGACTGTCATGGCTAAAGTGTTCGATGGTCATATGGAGAGATATGTAATGGGTATATGGATGCCCTAGTTTATTGTATTTTGTATCTCTGTAACCACTGTTTTAGATTGTAATGTACCCCACTAGAGTTTTAGTTCAAGTGAGAGTTTGTTGGGGTTTGTGCCCTAAAACTCGTAGTTTGTGAATATTGTTCTAATTAATGTAAGAAAGAGTTATTATTTTCAATAAAGAGTTATTCTTCATTATTTACAATATTGCCCTTTTATTTACCCTAAATCCAATAAACTAACATCGAAGGCTGTAAAATGTCTCTTGAAATGAATGTAGTGTACATATAAAGGATCTCAGTTCGAGATACAATCTAAAGGGTTTATAGTAAGGGAATAAGGCCTGGGTACCTTACCTTAGTAATACTATGGATATGACCCACTTTGTATATGATACAAACACAATGATCCTAGCGTGTTCGTGTAGACGACATGTGAGTGGGGATATCATATGTGATGACATTGCATAAGACCGGACCGCGAAATAGTAACCATTAGATGTAACTTCGTTGACTAGCTAGGTTTCTATTTCACTAGGACGACGTAGGCAACTTGATCTCAATCCTGAGCAGGTTACGATCTCCTGTTTGCGAGAGATTGTCCTTCGACTAGTATGGGTAAGAGTGACCAGATTCGACGACTCAATATGCCTACCTTCTTGGGGACAAGACCAAGTGAGTAGCTGGAAACTTAACTTAGCAAGATGGAATTCACTCATTCCCGCCTATTAGGGTAAGTAGATGAATGTTCTCTTAAGTGGTGTCTCTGAGACTTGAGTAAAGAGTCCGACCCTCTCATTGGCCCGAGAGGGACTTCTGTTTGTTGGTAGGGCCACAAACAAATTGTTCATTAGAGGAGCACTGGTACTTAAGGTAAAAGATGTAACCCATGGGTAAAATAGTAATTTGACCCAGCTGGTGTTACGAACATTCGTGAAGGATTGAGTTGCTCTTATTGGTCAATATCCATAGACACATAAATATATCTGCAGTGAGAAGAGTGCAGTTGCGGGACTTTAGTGGAGTGTTCCCGCAGTTAACGAATGTTGATTAGGGGGTTAATGAGATTAACCGAATAATCTCGTATCATTGGAGCTTCTGATCTGTAGGTCCATTAGGTCCACCTTCTAGCTCGTAAAGGATTCTTAGATCGTTTGAATTTGAAATGTTCAAATTCAATTAGGGAATAACACATTAATGTGAATTGATACATTATAATATAAAGTTTTAGAAATTTATATTATAAATTTAATGTGAATATGATTCACATTAAATTATATGAGAGAATTAGATATTTGAAAGAGTTCAAATATTAATTTAAATGTGGATGAGATTCATAGTTAAAAACTATAGGTTAAAATTTAATGTATATAAGATGTGCATTAGAGGGGAAATTGATTAAATGTGATTTAATCCAAATTAAATATATGATAATTAATTTATGATTAATTAAATATGATTTAATTAATTAATTATATTATTTAATTAATAATTTGATTATTTAATTAATAATATAATAAAATAAAATAAAAAATGGAACGTGTCAGGAGGTCACGTTCCCCATGTCTCCCTGCTCCCTATCGATAGGGAGTGGGGAGTTGCACTCTGAAAGTTTATTTCTTCTCCAATTGGGAGAAGGATTGATCATCGATCATTCAATCAATTTGGAATCAGAATTCTCTCTCAAACTCAAAATCCCTTGTTCTTTCAATTGTTGGATTCCTTCCCACCAAGATTGGATCTAAGACTCAGAGATATAGAAGGTTTACACTTTTGGTACTGTCCTGTTGGAACAAAGGAAGAACTTTTGTTGTTTGCATTTTTTGGAGCAAGGTGTTGCTGGGAAATTGAAACTGCAAAGGTAAATACATCTTCCCTTTTAGTTTAATTTCTGTACAACATGTTTGTATGCATAATCCATGTTTGTATGCATAATCCATGCTTTAGTTATTAGATTGCTTATCTCTGTTTTATTTACCCAATGTACTGGTATTTGAAGTAAACCAAAACAAACGAGTAATCGATTTTTAAATCACGTTTCCGCTGCTCACAGGGATCCGATTCCCTTCAATATCAAATGTACTACTGATATATTATTGATATATCAAATATACTACTGATATACTTACGTTGATGCACTAACGAAGGTAAAACTAGAATAATAAAAAAAAAGGAAGTCAGTTAAATTTTTTTGTTATATTTACAAATCTCTAAAAACTGTAGCTAGATTTGCAAATATCATAATATGTTTTACTATTCATTATAATTCTCCTAAAATTTAACTTTAGAGGATGTTTAGAGTACTGGATGAATTATAATAACATGAATTATAATAGTCTATGAAATCATATAATATTATTTAAAATGCAAAGTAGTATAATTTGAGACTATAATACTCTGAGTATATAATATTTCACATGTTATAATAACACAAATTATTCTAATATGTGCTCCAAACAGGTCGCTATAATTTAAACATTTATTTGGTAAACTATAAATATGATCCCTGAAAATCCATGTGGCAAAACTTGGGCCCAAAGTCGCAACAAGACCTGTCTTAAACCCTCAGAAAGAGTGAGTAGATGTAGAACCTTCTTCGTAAAACCTCTTTAAAACCCTATCATTTCTAACCTTTTCAAGAAATAGCCCCGAGCCGAGCTCTAGGTTTAAGCGTTGGGGTTTGATTTGCCAACGATTTTGCAGGAATATGGCGAAGACGACATATGCAATGGGTTTAATTTCCGCCATTGCAGCCTCTACATCTTTGTCTCAAAATCACTCTGCTTATGCCGATGGCCCCTTCAATTTCTCTCCCTTCTCCGCTTCTCCTGCCGCTAATGTTCCTCAGTCTTCTTCTGCTGCACAATCTGCCTCGCCTGGTTCTTCCATTGGTGCTAATGCTAATCCTGAGCCGTCTGCCCCCAAGGTTCGAAATGATAATCCGAGGACGTCGTCGTCGGGGTTTGATCCGGAGGCGCTGGAACGTGGTGCCAAAGCTCTCAGAGAGATCACTAGCTCTTCGCATGCCAAGAAGGTTTCAATTTTCGAACTTTAACACTTATTTTACATTGTTACTGTTTTGTTTTTCTTGTTTTCTTAATGGGTTTTGGCCGGAGTGTATTGTTCTCTTAGATGTAAGGTTAGAGTTGTGGGTGTATATTCTCTGTTCTTAATTGCTTGTTAGAATTTTCAGATGTTGTTTTTTAATATTTGCCTTTCGCTTGTATTATAGAGCTGAAACAAGTAGGGTTTAGAGAGGGGACAACGAAAAACTGCAAAGATAGATATTCTGAACTAGGAATCCTATAAGATACTGAAATATGCTCAACTGATTTTTAATTTTTTATTTGGGCATCTAGAGAATACTGGGGTTTTCCAGAGAATACTGGGTTTCTTGGGACGGTAATGGCTTTAAGTTCGTAATTGGTATTTTTTTAGAGAATATTGCTTAATTTTTCAGTTCTTCAGTTTTTCTAGTTATTTTTTCCCCAGTTTCAAATATTATTTTAATTTTTATTGCTTGTATCATTTGAAACCTTTTCTTTTTGGATGTTTCTGAGTGTAGTTCAATCATAATATGAACAAATTGGTATGGAAATGATGTTAAGCTTCGTTTACCTTGAAAATCTTATATTATGCTCTATGCTGACATTATGTTGAGGGTAGGCTTTTGAAGTTATGAGGAAGCAAGAAGAGACAAGACAAGTAGAGTTGCAGGCAAAGGCTGCTGAGTTCAAAGCAATGCAAGCTCAAGCTGAAACGGTATGTTTTACTCAGTCCTGTTTTGCCAAGTCCTTACAGTTAACTACTCAATACTTTCTCTGCGTCCTTTGAACATGTTGAATTTACTTTCTATTCTTCTTTAATGGATAATTTTGTGAAGGTTTGGATCTTACATTTCTATAAAAGGAAAAAAAAACTATATTTGTATCGAAATTTGATTTCCTCGTCATATTTATTTCTGGAATTATACATATTAAAATGTCATGAATCTTGAAACAGGTACTAAATTATACATCCTTCAATGTCTAGGCTTATATCAGGATAAAAATTAATATTTTTTCAGTTTCAGATGAGAAGGTTTAATAGGTTGGTTGGACATTATCTTAGCAAAAAAAGGTTGGTTGGACATTATTGAAAACAAAAGCACTTGTCTATGTGTTCATCGAGTTCCATCTCTGTTTTGCTACAGAGAAATGTACTTATTCTTGACAATATTTAATTTGTTAACAAACATGTAAAGAAATGTTTACTATATCAATTCACTATGTTTCTGACTTATTTGTTTTGCTTGTTTGCATTGCAGGAAAGACAAAGGGTTATATATGATGAGCAGAAGAAGTTAGCTCAGCATCAAGCCCAGACTAAATCCCAAATGGCACGGTACGAGGATGAATTGGCAAGGAAGAGGATGCAGGTAGGTGCTTGCTAACTTCTAATTTTTGGGTAGTTTTGTAAATGCATTTAGTATGCATGGTATTTTTTGACGTATATGTTAACAGGCAGAAAATGAGTATCAAAGAGCCAGGAATCAAGAGCTTGTAAAACTACAAGAAGAGTCATCAATTCGGCAAGAGCAAGCACGTCGAGCTACAGAAGAACAAATTCAAGCCCAAAGACGGCAAACAGAGAGGGAGAAGGCTGAGATAGAGCGTGAGACTATCAGAGTTAGGGCTATGGCAGAAGCAGAAGGAAGGGCCCA
This sequence comes from Trichosanthes cucumerina, assembly GCA_036507285.1. Taxonomy (NCBI): domain Eukaryota; kingdom Viridiplantae; phylum Streptophyta; class Magnoliopsida; order Cucurbitales; family Cucurbitaceae; genus Trichosanthes; species Trichosanthes cucumerina. The sequence continues at coordinate 30,070,327 of CM071839.1, forward strand.
CGAGGCGAAGCTTGCTGAAGAGGTAAACAGGCGAATGCTAGTTGATCGTGCAAATGCAGAGAGAGAAAAATGGATTGCCGCAATTAATACTACTTTTGATCATATTGGAGGTATTAACTTTCGATCGATAATGCATGTATCAGGTTTTTGATGGAGGAGTCTTTTCCCTTATATTTCTATTTAAGTATTTCTTATCAGACGGATGTTTTTTCCTCTTATAGATTAAAAATCATACATGCATTCCTTTAGACGTTACACCAGATCAATTTGTGACCTCTTAACTATTCCCATCCAATCCTATTCACATGTTCTGTTATGTGATCCTTGAATCTTCAGTGCATAATCTCAAACACACAATATTGAGGCCATGCCAAAAACAGAGCTTTATCAAATTATTTTTTTACCAGACAAATTAGTGTTTTGAATAACCTGTCACTGGGTTATCAATTACACTTTTGGAGGACAAAGGTGGCAGATGTTTTTTCTTTTCCCTACTTTTTTATCTTTTTTGGAGAGGAGCAGAGAGATGATTATCTTTTTACATCATAAAGGGATGGCTGACCTTCCTAACCAGTTTAACACTCTGGAAATATGATTTAATACTAAAAGAAATTTTCTTTACAATAACAGTGTACTTTTACAGTAGAGTGGCTTGGGACATTTATGTTGGGCCCGGCAGATGCATATGTATCTTTCATTTTACTATTTATATTCTGGAATAGGCTAGCGGCTTTATACAATTCCCAAGGAAAAATGGTTCCATATCCATAAGTTGTGCCAAATTAAGTGATATATTAATCCTTAGCATTTATACGGTTCGGTATTACAAAGAATTGGTCTAATTTTGATATTATTCACATTTGCAGGAGGTTTGAAGGCTATTTTGACGGATCAAAATAAATTGGTAGTTGCTGTTGGTGGAGTTACTGCATTAGCTGCAGGGATTTACACAACAAGGTATTTCTCAAAAAGCTAAAAGGTTTTGTGAAACAGGTTATTTATATTTTTATGAAAATGTTTCCTTGAAAATATTCTTGCTCTGCTAGGCATAACCTTATTGGTTTATTTAATTTTCTTTCTACTTTACTGGCTGCATTTTGTGTTTTCATTTATGCAAAGTGTTTCTTTGCCCATTTTGGGATGAAGATTTTGAGATTGCATTTTGTTTATATTTAGATTTTCGATTTGAATTTATTCAAAAGTAGCTGGAGTTTGGATTTTTTCTTTTTGGAGGTTTACCCTGTCTTGTATCCTCTCCTAATTAGAGGGAAGGTTGTTTGACAGATTCAGATGTTTGCTACTCTTTGGGGCATCTACAGCAGAATTATTTTTGAGGATAGGTTTTTGCTGAAGAGGGAGGTGCGGAGTTATATATTAATTATGATGCCTTAATCTTTGCTTCCACCACTCTGACTCTAGGGTCAGTTTGCTTTTGATTTTAGATAATAGGGGGTTACTTGCAATGGGATTGCATTTTTTGGCCTTTATATTGCATTCTAGCCCCTTTCTTTGGGTTTTCTTGAGGCCCTTTCTTTGCCTCTTGGCTGCTCCTCTTGTATTCTGTCAATTATTTAATTACTATTTCATTTCTCTTCATGAAAAGTGAAAGAAAATAAAATCATCAAGAATAAACTATATTCTCTTCCCGGAAGATGAGTGAATGGTGTGTGTGTTTGCTTGTTTTTTCTCTAGTTATTGTGAAATGTTTGAGATTAGGAGACAGGTTGATTCACTATCAGGTATGCTACGTAAATTTGTAAATAAGGTTATTTCCGCTTGACACTAGTGAGGCATCATGAATTGTATATACTCCTGGCATATTTTATGCAGGGCTTTTGTCAGTTTATCTTCTAATTCTACCTGTGCACCAATTTAATCTGGTTTGTTCTATACCATTTGCAATCTAAATGGTCGTTTAAATTTCATAAAATTCTTTGTACTCCTATCAAGTTTTTCCAATCCCCGTTTGCTGACTGCAGAGTTTCTGGCTTTTCCTTACTGTAGAGAAGGTGCGAAAGTGATTTGGAGCTATGTGGATAGAATATTAGGTCAGCCATCACTGATTAGAGAGTCATCTCGAGGGAAGTACCCTTGGTCGGGGTTGGTCTCGCGTGCCGTGGGCACTGTATCACGTGGTTCAGATAAGGGGTCTTCCTCAAAAAAAGGAAATGGGTTTGGAGATGTAATCTTACACCCTTCACTTCAAAAGCGGATAGAACAACTAGCAAATGCAACTGCAAATACAAAGTCTCATCAGGCTCCATTTCGGAATATGCTTTTCTATGGCCCTCCTGGAACAGGAAAGACAATGGCTGCTAGAGAGCTGGCTCGAAAATCTGTAAGAGTTCTTTTATATCTTCGCTTGCTAAATTGGTGAAAGCTTTGAAAGTATAGATTCAATATCAAGTGTTAATATTTCTGAGCATTATCAAGAATGTTAATTCTGTCTTCTGTTGAAAAACTTCAAGATCATAGTAATATTATATTGAAAGTACATTTGGTTTTTTAAAATGGACCTTCATGTGGGAGAAAATCTTGTGCATTTCCATTCTTTTTAAGATTCTCGGAATTCATTGATGTAGCCAGAGTATCAACCATTTTGGCTATAACAAGAATTCTTGAAATTCCTTGGGATTTTCTAATTGTCCTCCTGACCATTCCGCCTAAGAGAGTAGTGACTCTGGCTTGCAGGTGAGTTGCAGCCTACCCACTCCAAAAGGAATTTTCTTTTAATTCAATTTATAACTGTGGGGGGCCGGAGGCAGAATGAAACCTGGTATATATTTCAATTAACATGAGCAATTTCCTAGTGGTAAAAAGCATTGAATTCTTGGATTTGAACTGTGGTTGTCAAACACTCAAACTACTACTGGTGAAATTGATGATTTTCAGGCTAGTCACACAAATGTAGTGACCTGTTTTACCAATTACTTTTTGCTGATGTGATGAGAGTTCTCCATTTTTATTTTCTTATTTACTGTGCAATATCTGTCAGTTACTGATTTTTTTTTCTTCGCTCATAGGGACTGGATTATGCATTGATGACAGGAGGGGATGTCGCTCCTCTGGGATCACAAGCTGTTACTAAGATACACCAGTTATTTGATTGGGCTAAGAAGTCTCGGAAAGGTTTACTGCTTTTCATTGATGAAGCAGATGCATTTTTATGCGAGTAAGCCAAACTTGCTTAATACAAATATATATCCGTTTTTTTCTTTATTCGGTCTTTTCTTTTTCTCGTTAATCATGTTTGTAATGAAACATAATTGATCAATTGCAAGGCTTCACTCTTGGGCTATAAATATTGTCTCTCATGATATGCTAAACTTCATCCATATATTATAATCTCACAGAAATCAGTATTATTGCAAAATTTCCCTTCGCAAGATTTCTGATTGAGGAGATGAAAAATGCAATCACTAATAGTTGAGTATTGTCTCAATTTGTAGGCGAAACAAAACGTATATGAGTGAAGCCCAAAGAAGTGCACTCAATGCTCTTCTTTTTCGCACGGGTGACCAGTCGAAGGATATTGTTCTTGCTCTTGCTACAAATCGCCCGGGTGATCTTGACTCAGCAGTAGGGGATCGTATTGATGAAGTTCTAGAATTCCCTTTACCTGGGGAAGAGGAACGCTTCAAGCTCCTGAAGCTCTATCTGGAAAAATATATTGCAAATGCTGGATTGAGGAAGTCTGGTTTGTTCCAAAACTTTTTTAAAGGACAACAAAAGAAGATCGAGATCAAAGGGTTGACCGATGATATTCTACACGAAGCAGCTGCAAAAACTGAAGGATTTTCTGGGAGAGAAATAGCAAAGATGATGGCAAGTGTACAAGCTGCTGTTTATGGTAGCGAGACATGCGTGCTTGATCCGAGCCTATTTCGCGAGGTGGTAGATTATAAGGTTGCAGAACATCAACAGAGAAGGAAACTTGCGGCCTCAGAAGGAGGCAATGTGCAAAATTGAAGGTATTTATAATGTGATATTATATAGGCTAATACTTTCAGATGGAGGAAAATTGATTGAGTTCTGTCTGGTAGTTACTTTAGAGGCTGCCCAATATTCATTGATGAGGGAAATTTTGTATTTCTCTGATGTGAGTTTTCATTACATTTAAGTGGTATTTTGCCTACCACACTTGGGTATTTAAATATCATTTGTTAATTGAAGTTTTGAAGGTCATGTAGAAAATCCATGAGGGTATTATTGTTACAAACTTCTAACAAGTTCATATCAAATAATGGATGTGTAGGTGAAAGATCTCAACCTCGGATGATGAATGTTACGTACAAATTGACTATGAGGATATCTTTTTTTTTTTTGTTAGATCACCTAATCGATCATTTTCGATGAGTTCATTTATAAAGTACTTCAGTTTAATAAGTAAGTTTTCGACTCATTTATCTCTAAAATATTTAAATGTTTCCAAATATCAAGAACATGCAAAAGAAAGACTTTAAGAGGAAAGTAGGGTAGACTTATGGAGGTGCTACCATTTGTTTCAGGGATTTACCAAAAATAAAAGTAGATAGTCTTTTTTTTTAACAAGGAAAAAAACGCTTGGGCATTTACTAAACTGTAAATATAATGAATTAAATGTAATTTGGAAAAGTGGGTCTTACTACATTACTAAACTGTAGTTTGATTGTGTTTACTTGTTTTCTGTAAACACAATTGGGAGGGTTCCACTTTTGACATGAATATTACATAGGACTCATTCATCTTTTTTGTCCATTTTTCACGCTTTGTCTTTCTTCCTCCTCTCTTCTTCTTCCTTTTTGAAATTTTTTTAGATGATAAAGAATCTATAATTATTTTTATGGTTTTATTAAGTTTTTTCTCATTTTTTGAGATCGATGTTTTTGTATGCGTGAGTTTTGGCTAATCGTATTTTAATTGTGCGTGTTTTGGTCACGTATTTCTTTCTTTTCTCTTCCTTCTTCCTCCTCTCTCCTTTCTTTTTTTTGGAATTTCTTGATGTCACTATTTAATCGGAATTTTCGTTTAAATATTTTTATTCGTAAACGATAACGGTAATGATACCGATAACGATAAAGTTTTAATCGATAATTTTTTTAAATATGACTAAGTCATATTTTTTTCATCAATAGGGTCTATTTTAATCCATAATTATATATATATATATATATATTTATATTTATATTTATATTTATCGATAACGATAATTTACCAAAAAATTTTGGTTAGACCCTATTTTTATTGATAAGACTATATTTTAATCAATAATTTTTTTTGTATTTTTTCTAATACTTTTTTACGCGTGAGATTTTGGTAGATTATATTTAGGCTATATTTCAATCGATATAACACGATTTTTGGATCATTTTTTATAAATTATTTTTTATTTCAATTTCTACAAAAATTTCGATCGATATATCAGTTATGATTTTTGGATATTTTTTTTTTAAAAATTTTGAATAAGTAAATAAAATTGAAGAATTAGATCTTAATTCTGGTAAGATATTATTTTATTTTAATTAATTATAAATATAAGAGGACATAATCGTAATCGTACTTATACTCAAAGGTAATCCTCCCTAATCCATTTCTATTACCCCAAATCTTTTACAATTTAGTAAACACACCCTTAATGAAAAGAGTTCATTATTCAAATTATTCAAACTCCACAAAGGAGTGAAGACAAATATCACATTTTACAAGTTCATCTCTAGAGAGATGGATCTGATTTCTTTACTTCAACAAGAAATTCAAAAGAAATTGTATTCACAAAGTCAATGAAGGATATAGTTAAAAGATTTGTAAGAATGTAATAAGCTATGAATTTTGTAGGCCTAAATTACAATTTTAGTTCTTAAATTTATTTAATTGTCGTTTCTATTTGGTTTAATATTGAATTTTTATTCGATTAATGTTGATTCAACATATTTCTAAGCACGTAAGTTGATATGAGGTTTAAACTTTGAAATGTCAAAGTCAAAGAAAATATTCTCAATTTTATGGAAATAAAAAATGTTCTCAATTTTGTGGAAATATTGATAAAATGGTGTTGTTGGATATTTTTTTTAAAAAAAATCAAATATATCTAAATTAACTTTTTTAATTAAAACATGTGGGCATGCATATGAAATTTTATTAATTTAATACTCAAGTTGTTCAATAATAGGTAGATTCAAGCCTCTAATCTCTTAATTGATGGTACACATCAATTGCAATTTGTGACTAAGCCATACACTTTCATAAGTGTACAACAAATTATTTTTAAATAACATATAAAATATTCTTGATAGACCATGTCATTATACTTTATGAAGTAGTACGGTTTTTTTATAGGAAACTATGGCAAAGAGCACATTTCAACTATATATTTTACCATAACCTATTTTAAAAAATATATTAACTTTAGCATAATTCAATCATATAAAAATACTTTATTTCATTTATATCATTAAATAAATATTAATGATATTAATGTGATTTAATGTTTCTATATTGAAATCATTCAATTTAGACAAATCATTATAACATTAATTACATATATACTTTTCTTATATATACTTTTAAATATTTTATTCGATTTTTTTTTAGATTTTTGCTCCAATTGAATTTAGTGTGAATTCCTAAAAATGAGTTGTTTTTGTCAAAAAGCTCAATTTTTATATATCGCCTAATTTTGAACATTACACATTTGTTGACCACTGTTGGAAAAAAATTGTTTTGTCAAATTTCTTTTTTCTCTCTTTTTTTTTATTCCGACAACATATTGCCCTTGCTACATATTCATTCCAACAACTATAGATGTAACATCCCGTAATTTTGAACACTTACTACTCGGGGCGCTACTTCCAAGGTGCACTGCTCGCGCCGAAAATACGACAATGTAACGACACAACCTGGACAAACCAAAAATTTGTACTACCTGAACCTGAACTAAAGCACTTCAAAAAAAAAAAAACTCACAAGGGTACCCAACCTCCTCCAAACTACACAGAAATCAACAGGTTGGGCTCATGTAACGCCCCATAATTTTTAAATGCCTTTAGGTTGGGCTTTGGGTGGGTTTAATGGAAATTAAATCAACCAAGCTTTGAATTTTCTTAATTTGACTTAAGTTCTATCAAATTTAAGAGAATATATGTATAGGTATAACTATATATATATATATATATTAAGTTGGTATTTGCATGATTAAAGACTTAGGGGTGAATGTGGAAAGATTGGAGGGCATTTTGGTAATTAGAGTGGTTTAGGGTTTTGTTTTACTTGGACACGTATCACGAGACTTGATCCCCTCATCTCACACTTCCCCTTCACGACTACCTCTCCCGCCGGCGAGCATCCCCTCACCGTCCTCCGAATGCCAAGCCGCCAACCATCATTCGCCTGCAGACTCGTTGGAGTCCCTCGCCGGAACTCGCGCAAGCGCGCGCGACGCCACGGGTCGAGCCAAGCCGCACTGCCGCCGCCGCTTAGGGTCGCTCGCAAGTCGAGGTCGTCTCCGCCGCAATCTTCGCTCACGATCGAAGTCGTGCATGCGAGGCCGCCAACGCCTCGGATCCGCCGGCCGCCACCTCAGGTTGCTAGTCGCCCGACCGTCGAATGCCTCACCTCCATTGCAAGGTTGTTTGGTCGCCTTTAGCTCCCAGCCGTTAGACGTCGACGATCCGCCACAGATGGGAGCTTCGAATCGAGCCGCCGGGAAGTCCACGCCGCAAGCTGGTCGCTGCCGATTGGTTCGAGCTGCACAGAGCTCGCCGCCACACACGCAACCTCGCCGGATCTGCAACCGAAGTCTTGGATCGCCGCAGATCGCCACCTAAGCCTTGTTGTGAAAACCGCCATTTTGGTTCGGGATTTGGGGAGCTTTTCGACCGGCTTTCGACATTTTAGGACCGGTTCGAGTAGATCGGTGAGTGGGCATCTCGAGATCGACCTCAACGCCGAACGCGCCGCCCACGCGCCGTGCGTGCTCCGCCACGCGCGCCGCCGCTTCGCCGAGCCGCTCCGCCCGGTCACTGTTTTGACCTCCAGGAGTTCGTTTTAAGCGTCCGTTTGTGGTAATTTAGCCTAACGATGATTGGATTCAAAATAAGTGTCTAATTATGTAAGTTAATTAAAGAATTGATGAATGTGATTTAGGGATTCGACTATCGAGCATGACTAAGCGAAACTTTGAGCTAGGAGCGGAATGTAAAGAGTTTTGAGCTAAGGTAAGGGATTTTCTACAAACGATCTTAAAAGGGAAGTGAATACGATTTCTGAAATATGTATTTGTTTTAAAGGATGAAAATTGAGGAATTATTTCAAAAGGTGAATTTCCAAAACTCATGCTTAGGGCTTGAATTTAGAAACGAATATTTCAAAGGGTTTCTCGAGAATCTCGAGTGAATGATTTTCAAAAGGTTTAGTAAGGGACCTTGTGCGAATTTTAACGGCATTGAATGAAAACGATTTTTATGATTTCATGCGAAAAATAGTTATAACTTTCAATACGAAAATATCTGAGATATTCATGTGAGAATACGTGATATTTTATGTGCAAATACTTGATGCATCAAGTGGAAATAACCCATTATTTTATGTGAGATTATTCTCGTATGCTATGTAAAAGTATTCCATTATTTCATGTGAGATTAGGACAGTAGTTTGTATGAGAATGATACATGTTTTCTTATAAAAGTATGATCTTCAAACTGTCCATGAGAAAGTATGAATGATATATTGATGATGATGGTTGTGACATGTACTCTATTATTATGTGGTGATGGGACCTCATGCATGTTTTGTATGCCACGAAATGAATTAGCGAATAGTGTGGACATTGGTTATCCCGAGATCGTTATGTGCATGGTCAAACATGCAATAGAGACCTATGGGTCAAAATATGTGGGTCGGTGAGAGACTCAAAACGAAATGACTCGGGATGACCATCGGCCCCACAATTAAATAAATGATCATGGATTAAAGACACGACAACTAAATGAGCGATCATGGATTAAAGACACGACAACTAAATGAGCGACCATGGATTAAAGACACGGCAACTAAATAAGCGATCATGGATTAAAGGGCGACAATTAAATAAGCGATCATGGATTAAAGACGACAATACTAGAAAGTTTTAGGTCCCATCTATGTATGTAACGAATGAGTTTAGAGATCATGATTGTATGTGTATGCATATCCAGACCCCCACTTACTGGGTATTTTATAATACTCATCCTCTACCTTTGTTGTGTCTTTCTTTGTTTTAAAATGTTTTCTGGTAGAGACGAGAGCATACCAGGCGAGTGGCATGGATGCGCTACAGAAGCCATGGGAACCAAGTCATGAATTCCGCATCCATAATTTAGAAAGAATTTTAAAAGATTATTGTCTTCCGCTTATGTAGTACAGAGTTTTGAAACTAGAGGCCGAACTTAATTATGTTTCTTGTAAACGTTTTGTATTTCTATGGGATCCCAAATTAAATTGATTTTTTTTATTTATCAACTTTTACTTAGTTTAAGCTCAGTTAAGGCCTCGAATGCATGCATGAGTAGTAATGTCCCTAGGAATTTATGTTAGAAAAGTAGGGGCGTTACAGCTCAGGTCCCACGGAGTTCTCAGACAACATGCAACAACACATGCTTGAACACGAAAAAAAACAAAACAAAACATACTTCAATTCGATGAATAAAGAAGGAGACATGCTAAAGTTTAAAACATGAGCTCAACGAAACAGAGTGCAACAGGGGAAAAGAAATAAAAACAACTTCTAAAAGATAACTCCTAATTAGATCCTACAAGTCTTCCATAGCCTCATAGGAGTCTCGCCGTCGGTGGTCATTTCACTTGTTTGCCTTACCTGCAACAAAATAAGAAATAAACGAGAAATGAGTATAAAAATATCCAATAAGCAGCCCATTTCGTCCAAGAATAAGGAATACAAAAGAACAACCTTAGACCTAGCTAAGCACGACACCTAGCTCGTCTCACCACCTCATCAAGCATCATGGCCCTATTTCTCACTCAGAATACTCAGTCTTGTCCAACCCTTCGCTTCTGAACTAGGTTGGCAACAACTGACCACAGACTCATCCCTGAGCTTGCACTAGGGCGAAGGACTCTATCCAACCCCTCTGACTCTAAGGATCACACCCCGAGTTGCACATCTGGATGGGGGACGACCCACCACATCCCATAAAGCATCGAAGGCGGTACTACCGCGCACAATCGACCACGGGCTCGTTCCCGGGCCTGCACTAGGGCGAAGGACTCTATCCAACCCCTCTGACTCTAAGGATCACACCTCGAGTCGCACAACTGGATGGAGGACGAACCATCACGTCCCATAACATCATCATCATCTCGCCAACCTCGAGTCTCAGCCTGCTAAGGGTTACACAAAGATTAGGGCCTACACTAAGGCTAGTTGTGCTAACTACAATCCTAAGGCTCAACAACACTTCCCGAGTTACTTCAAAACTAAGCACGAGAGTATCAGGCTCGGGACAGACAATCATAGCATACTAACACAATCAGAGTTCTCAGCACAAGTTTACATCGGTCCTACTAGTTATAGTCACATAGGTCTAACAGAAAAACCAGAATGAACTAACGAGTTCGAGTTTCAGCACAGATAAACATCAACAACAACAATGAACTTGATTCAGGCACAACTGCGAACATCACATCCTAACATGCTACTACCAGAACATTATGTTAACTTCCAAACAAATATTGCATGCAATGCGCCCCTAAGCCCTACACTTAGGGGTAGTTTAGTCCAAATGACTACTTATAGAAATTCGACCACAACGAGCGACTTGAGAGAAGTGGCGTGCTCCAAAATCCTTCTACTTCCTAGCTCCTAACGAAAACACGCACAAGATTAATAAACCGAAACACAACGAACCTAACACAACGATCCTAATTAAGAGGAGTAAAACTCACCCAATGGAGTTCCAAACGAGTTAAGGAACGAACCGAGGTGACCGCACGGAAGGAGACAAACGGCGGCTCTGCAGGCGGTGGCGCGTGAAGGCGTCGGTGGCGGCGCGTGGGTAGCAGATCTGGAATCCTCACGACCCGATCTATCCAGAACCGGTCTCTGTTTCATGAATACCGATTGTAATAGGCTCGAACCGACTGAACCAAAACGTGGGTCTCACGTGAACCGATGGCAAACACCTTCTTCTCCGGCGACGACTTGGCTGCAAGAACGTGTTGCACCGGCGCTGGGGTGCACGGACGACCTTCCGGTGAGACGACGACAACGAAAAACGACTATCTGAGAGACAAGAGAGAGCGAGGTTGTGTGAGTGTGAGAGAGAGAGAGAGACGAAGAGGGAGAGGGAGAGAACTCATCGGGAGAGGGACTGTGTGAGAGAGGGTTAAAAGAGGGAGAGAGGGGGAAGAGGCGTGGGCCGCCGGTCGAAACGATCGGCGGCCGCTTCGCTCGCGGCATGCGAAAGGGAAGGGGAGGGCGAAGCCTTCCCCGACTTTTTTTTTTTAAACTGTCTGTTACAGTCTACCCACCTTAGGAACTTTCGTCCTCGAAAGTAGCTAGCTCTCAAACAGCTCTGGATAGCTTGCTCGCATCTGCTCCTCTCGTTCCCAAGTGGCTTCCTTGAGATGATGGTTCTGCCAAAGGACCTTCACAAAATTGATTTCCCTACTCCTCAGGACTTTGCTGTCACGAGCAAGAATTTTCACTGGTCTTTCCTCATAGCTCAGGTCCTTATCTAACTTCAACGGCTCAAAGTCGACAACGTGCGAGGCATCTGACACATACCCTCGCAGCATAGACACATGGAATACATTATGGACCGATGCAAGGGACGACAGTAAGGCCAACCGGTAAGCCACTGGTCCAATGCGTTCCAGGATCTCGAAGGGACCAACGAACCTAGGGCTCAACTTCCCTTTCTTACCAAACTTCAGAACACCCCTCATAGGTGCAACTTTCAAGAATACAAGGTCTCCAACGGCAAACTCCAACTCTCGGCGCCGACATCGAGATAACTCTTTCCGCCTACTTTGTGTGCTAGTTAAAATCCTTGCCCCGATCGATCTTCAGATGGCCTCATTTGTCACTTGGACCAACTCGGGTCCAAACAATTTTCGTTCGCCAACCTCTCCCCAACACACTGGGGTCCTGCACCTTCTCCCATAAAGGGCTTCGAAAGGGGTCATACCAATATTTGTCTGATAACTATTGTTGTAAGCAAACTCCATCAGGTGAAGGTGTGAGTCCCAACTACCTGTGAAGTCTAACGCACATGCCCGAAGCATATCCTTCAGAATCTGATTCACCCTTTCCGTCTGGCCATCGGTCTGAGGGTGAAATGTTGTATTAAAGTTACTCTGTTCCCCTAGGGCTCTCTGAAAACTCACCCAAAAGTTCGAGGTGAACCGTGGGTCTCTATCAGACACGATCTTCACTGGGACTCCGTGCAACCTTACTATCTCTTCCATAAACAAATGTGCCCACTTCTCAACTATATAGGTTGGCTTACCAGGCAGAAAGTGAGCGGACTTGGTTAGTCTATCCACAATCACCCAGATCCCATAAAGCATCGAAGGCGGTACGATCGCGCATAATCGACCACAGGCTCGTTCCCGGGCCTACACTAGGGCGAAGGACTCTATCCAGCCCCTCTGACTCTAAGGATCACACCTCGAGTCGCACAACTGGATGGAGGACGGACCATGACATCCCATAACATTATCATCATCTCGCCAACCTCGAGTCTCAGCCTGCTAAGGGTTACACAAAGACTAGGGCCTACACTGGGTAGTTGTGCTAACTACAATCCTAAGGCTCAACAGCACTTCCTGAGTTACTTCAAAACTAAGCACGAGACTATCAGGCTCGGGACAAACAATCATAGCATACTAACACATTCAGAGTTCTCAGCACAAGTTTACATCGGTCCTACTAGTTATAGTCACATAGGTCTAACAGACAAACCAGAATGAACTAACGAGTTGGAGTTTCAGCACAGATAATCATCAACAACAACAATGAACTTGATTCAGGCACAACTGCGAACATCACATCCTAACATGCTACTACCAGAACATTATGTTTACTTCCAAACAAATATTGCATGCAATGAGCCCTTAAGCCCTACACTTAGGGGTAGTTTAGTCCAAACGACTACTTATAGAAATTCGACCACAACGAGCGACTTGAGAAAAGCGGCGTGCTCCAAAATCCTTCTACTTCCTAGCTCCTAACGAAAACACGCACAAGATTAATAAACCGAAACACAACGAATCTAACACAACGATCCTAATTAAGAGGAGTAAAACTCACCCAACGGAGTTCCAAACGAGTTAAGGAACGAACCGAGGCGACTACACGGAAGGAGAGAAACGGCGACTCTGCAGGCGGCGGCGGCAGCGGCGCGTGGGTAGTAGATCTGGAATCCTCGCGATCCGATCTATCCGAAACCGGTCTCTATTCCACGAAAACCGATTGAAATTGGCTCGAACTTGCTGAACCAAAACGTGGGTCTCACGTGAACCGGTGGCAAACACCTTCTTCTCCAGCGACGGCTTGGCTGCAAGAACGTGTTGCAGCGGCGCTTGGGTGCACGGACGGCCTTCCGGTGAGACGACGACGACGGAAAATGACGATCTGAGAGACAAGAGAGAGCGAGGTTGTGTGTGTGTGTGTGTGAGAGAGAGAGAGAGAGAGAGAAAGAGAGAGAGAGAGAGACGAAGAGGGAGAGGGAGAGAACTCACCGGGAGAGGGATTGTGTGAGAGAGGGTTAAAAGAGGGAGAGAGGGGGAAGAGGCGTGGGCCGCCGGCCGCTTCGCTGACGGCATGCAAAAGGGAAGGGGAGGGCGACGACTTTTCCTTTCTGCTTTTTTTTTAAAAAAAAAAACCGTCTATTACAATAGAACCACTTGAAATTTGAAATATGAGTAATGTTTCTCCATGAATCACTTTTTTTTAAGTCAGTTTAATTAGAACACATGTTTTATTATATATTATTTGTCATAAACTCCACCATATATCTCGTTTTGCTCATATATGTTATGTTCATTATTATTTTTCATTTTTTTTCTCGAAATTATATATGAGCTTTTATAGTTAGATATAATATAAAATAATGAAATTATTTATAGTATATGTGTTTTAAACATCATTAGTGATATGAAGCATTCTTGAAAATATTTGATGTCAAATATATAGTATTAAATATTATATAAAAACAAATATTACATAGAAGTATATTATATATACATTTGTATATAATTATTCTATTATATTTTATACAAGCAATAAATATAGTTATATTCACAAAAATATATTATATATACATATATAAATATTCGTCATATATTTTGTATTAGTAATAATCCTATTAATTTTAAAATAACCTTACAATATATAGTTACAATGTGATAACATGATCTATCCATTTTATACTTACTGTATGAAATATATAATGTTCAATAGGTTCCTAAATATATATTGTGTTATATATTGTACCCATAATTATAAATATTGAGGTATACAATTTATACATCAGTATATGATCATTCTATATGTTTGGAATGACATGATAATCTTATTACATTCTTATATATATATATATATATATATATATATATTATACCTCACTATATTCTCAAATCTATATTATATATACCTTTTTTGGGTTTTATGTCCTACAACTCGTGGTTTGTAGACTGAATGTATATTCTATTTTGCAATAAAGTTATGAGGTTTATTCAATAAAGTTGTTATTGAATAAAGTGAATTGTGTTTTTTGTAACCCTAATCCAATAAACTAAGAACCCTTGGCTATAAGATGTATACTTGAACTTTATATATAACATAAAAGTGGATCAAGTTCGAGTAATAGCCAGAACGATTTATAGTATAGGGATAGAGTTGGGTACCTTATGAGAACACTATGGATGCGACCCATTTTGTATAATACAAACAATGTGATCCTGAATCGTTTATGTGGAGACATGTGAGTGGGGGTGTCTTATGCAATAAGTTCGAGAAATAATCACTTAGATTTTATAACTCTGTTTATTGTCTTAACTGACTATATTCATACGATGATCTAGGTAACTCGATCTTAATTCTGAGTGCACTATGAACTCCTAATTATTTGGAATTATCTTTAGATTTGCATGGGTGAGAGTGAACCGAGATCACCGACTCAATAAGTGTAACAACCATAAAAAAAGGTTTTTTTTATATATATTTTATTTATTTTAAAGAATTTAGTAAATCCTTTTTGGAATAGGATTTTGTTTTCTTTTAAAATTGGGATTTAAATCTTTTTATCTCGTTTTGTTTTAAAAAATAAGAAACATTATATTTTTAAGAGTTTTAAGTTAAGATTTCTTATAAAAAGATTGAAGCCTTAACCCTTTTTACAAAATTGTTTTGACGACCACAATAGAGCAAATAAGGACGTTTTGCATTTTATCCTCTCTAAAGAAAACCAATAAGTTTTTCTTCCTTCCTCTTGTTGATTTCTTTTCTTTTCTTGATTATTGAAGTTTTCTTTTCTTGATTATTTTTGTTCTTGATTGGTTAGAAGAAAAGATTCTTGAAATCTTTTTCCTAAAAAGTTTTTAGGTTTTGGTTTGCTTAATTTTTATCAAAGTTTTTCCCTCTCATGATTTTTAAATTAAATTGTTCATTAGAGGATCGATGCGACTTAAAGAATAAAAAGTAATTACAGGGGTAAAACGATTCATTTGACCCAGCTGTAATTATGAACGACCTGTGAAGAATCAACTTACTAATCACAGAGAGAAGAAATATATCTACAGTGAGGAGAGTGCAACCACTGGGCTTTAGTGGAGTGTCTCAGTGGTTAACGAATGTTGATTAGCTAGGCTAAAGAGTTTGGTTGGTTAATCTCGTATCGTTGGAGCTCATGATCTGTAGGTCCATTAGGTCTCTCTTACTAGCTCGGACTAAGCCTTGTAACAATTTGAGAGAAAAGAATTTGAATTGTTCAAATTCAATTTTGGAAGAAAGCGTTAATTATATACGATATACTTAACGTTTCATAGTTTAGTTATGAATTAAACTATGATAAAGAAGAGGTGGACATATTTAAATTTGATTTAAATATTGGTTCGGTTTAAAACATGAATAAGGGTTTATGTTTGAATGTTCGATTTGAGAAATCAGGATTAGCCTAATTATTTAATTTGATATTTAATATTTAATTATTTATTAATTAAATTAAGAAATTTATTTTATTTTAAAATTAATTTTGAATTAAAATTAAAAGAAAAATCAGATTCATTTTGATTTTCAAATTGGACCAAATTAATTTGTTGGTGAATAAGCTATTTTTTTTTCAAAATTCACCAAAATTGAACACCTCCTTGATCAATCCTCATCTATGTGTTGACATCTTCATAAAGCTTAATGAAGCTTTAATTGAAGAAGAATTGAAGAGGATTTATAGAATTTTGCTGAAAATTCTTGGTGTTCTCGATTTTGACTATTCAAATTCTCTCCATCAAAGATCCTACAATGTTCCAAGACCTGAGGATAGTAGGGAAGACACTAGAGGTGCTCCACAACCTGTTTTTGTTCAAAGAAAGCCCTTGGATTGCTTCAATTTTTAGCTTCAAAGGTAGTATTCTTTCTCATCTGTTTTTTCAGTTTTGAGCATGTTTTTTATATTGTAAAATTGACCAAATTAGATGCTTAAGATCCAAAATTTCTTTCGATTTCTTAATATGTACTTTTTCACCTCTATGTATGAAAAATGCAACAGATAATAATGGAAAGAGTTGTCTAATAAATCCTTATATTTTAGGAAAAAAATTGTGAAAATCTTTCCTATATTTTATTTATTATACAAAATAAATAATGTTCAGAAGGAAGAACATACATTTCAACGGTTATGGTAAGTTCCCTATATTATATATATATACATATATTATTTAGCAATAAATAAAGAGGTAAATTATAATATTCTTCTAGATTGGGCTTTTGTTTGGCTTGACAAGTGTCAAAGTCGATATTAATAACAAAATGTATCTTTTATATAAAATTTAGTTCCAAATATGCTACTCATATAGTTAACCTTCGTTTTATGTTGTTTTTAGATTATATTCCGAGAAATTTTTGGCTTGCTCAATTTTCAATCTAAAAAATCTTCTATTGGCTTGCTTTTAATAAAGGTTCAATTAGTTTAGCGAGGAAGTGAAGGGCTCAAATTTCACACGAAGAGAAAGTCAGTCGATGGAAGTAGATGACAAAAAAAAAAAAGACATTTTAATATTTTTACTGTTGACCATGACATAGCCAGACTGAACTTCTTCGTCTTCTTAATCTTTAGTATTAATGAAAGTTCTTCCTTCTCATCAAGTTGAAATACAAACCTTTGACCACCTATTCTTGTAATTTTTGTGAGAACTCACTCATTACCTCTGTAAGTCAGTGTAGTGTTTATTCGCCAGAGCAGGTAAACCTCTTTCATTCTCCTAAAATATATTTTATGCCTTCAACTAAGCAATGAACTCACTTGTATAAAAAAAAACAAACAAACACAATATGGTAACTGTTACCATAATAATAACATAACAATGACTACTGGAGGACAGTTTAATTCAGTTATCTAACATACAACAATAGACATGATATCCAAAACCTTAGTAGTTAGTAATTTGTATCAGACTCCCATTTCTTTCATTTTTCAAAGGAAGTTAGTAGTAGGAATTCATGTTAGCTATCAATCTACTACCTAAGCACATTCAAGAATTTTAAGAATTCTCAAAACTGGAAAAAAAATTCTAGAATTAAATAATACATGCTCCAACTAAAATAAATGAACATTGTGAATCCCATATAATATGATTATTTGATACCTTAAGTGGTCAAAGATTTAAAATCTCCCTCCCTCAACATGTCGTTGAACAAAAAAATCTATATCTATATATATAGAGATTAATAGGATTACTATTATACTGTGGGTAAGAATTAAAAAGTATTCGTTTCAAGCTTGCAACTCCAAGATATCAAAAACCTTTTATTGGTATTTGAGACGGCAAGATAGGTCATTAAACAAATCCTTTTGAGCAATGAAACAAATTTGGCAAAGACAATGGACCCGGCCATAAGTGAGTGAGGGGAGTTCACAAATTCCCATTACAGTCATTGCATTACAGAAGTCAAGTTTGGAAAGGTAGGGCATTGTCTTTCCAAGTTTAGGGTTGCTGGCTGAAATGATCACTTGAAGATTTTCTAGTGGTGATGGTCCTGAGTATAGCGCAGGCCACAGTACTTGCACACGGCAGGCTCCTCCCGATCGAGACATATGAACTCGATCGGATGCCCAAGGGCAGGATTGCTGTCTGCAAACCAGCAATGATTTGAATTCAAATAAGTGATCGCCCCTTGCTTAGAAAGTGATTTACTATGAAAATATACATGGAAGGAGACATTTACAGACTAACCTCCCTCACAAGCAACAATACGGCCTTTGACCTTGATTGGTGGAACCTCGTTGATCAACTCCATGGGGGATTTCTTACTTGTATCCTATAGAAGAAAATAAAATGAAGTTTCCATATGTCCACGTGCATTATATAGGACCGTAAAGAGTAAAACCTAGTACCAGAAAATGGTAAACTACTTAAAACAGAAGTAAAAAAAGAAAAATCAGTAGAACTCGATTGAACCCTCAATAATTTAAGGAAACAGATGTAAAAAAAGGAAACTAGTTTGAAGTCATGCCAAAGAAAAATGAAGACCCAAACGAAAGAAGCAATGTATCAATTATCAAAAGAGAACTATAATCAAAACTAAAATTTGCCAAAATGAAGTCAGGAGATGCTCATAAAAATGTGGGGAAAACGTAAAACTTGAAAACAAATTTTCCAGCTTAAAACATAGTCATCCATTACCAACTATCATTGTTAATTTGTTATTAATACATTGAAAGAGAACCAATAAGTCCGATTAACTCCATAATTAGTTGTGAACTTCATGTTAATAAGAAATCCGTTATAAATGCATCCCAATATTATATAAATTGAAAGGGTTGCCAAACGACAACATTCGTACCCAAATTGCAACTTTTGCTGACATGGATAATTAAATGAGATTTTCTTACAGCTCTTTTTGTCTTCTTATTCTCATCAATGCATCCAAATTTTCTTAGTCCCAAATCTCCTCCTCCCCAAATGGTCTCTCCAGCCAGCATCTTTCGTCCATAGATAGTGGTGACCAATGAATACTTTCTAGTGTAAACCTCAATCCCTCCTTTTTAGGATATAATTTAATAAAGCAGCCTACTAATTCTTCCGCTACCTGACGAAGGAGGTGCTGTTACACTCACCCTTTGGTGGTAAATGGAAAGCTCAGTGGCAGACAGATTTTTTTTGGGGCTATGTTGTGGTAAATTTGATTGGAAAGGAACAGGAAGATTTTTAAATCCTAAGCCAACATTCAAAAGAAAGAACAATTCGGAAGTTTCATCGAGCCTGTTCTTGTTATCTTGTAATTTCTTTCCTACAAAGGTTATGTTTTTCTCTTGGCTAATCGTTCATGATAGATAGGGTCAATACCATTGCCTTTATCTAGGGATGCTCTTCCATGATTCTAGATTCTCAATAGTGTCAAGTGTGTGTGTGTGTTTTTTTATAAGAAACCGAGCTTTTATGAAGACAAATGGAGAAATGTACAAGTGCGTACAAAAACAAGCCCACAAGAAGAGGTTTCAACACTAGCTACAAGACCGGACCCCAACCCAAAAGAATGTGACCCAGCTGGTAATTACAAAAACTTGATTAACAGACGTCCATAAAGAAGAATTAAACCTAGCCAATTCCCAAAGTTTCTCCCAGGAAATCCTATGTTCCTTTCACACCAAATTCCCCCCAAAATGCGAAAAAAAAAAGTCTGACACAAAACCCTTGCTTTATTCCGAAAAGGAGGGTTCAAGAGCACCACCTCGATCATAGAACAACAAACTTTGTTGCAAGCCAACACAATCCCAAAAGTCCTGAAAAACCAACTCCAAAGGAAGAAAACAAACAGGCAATCCCATAGTAAATGGTTAAGATCCTCATGTTGCCGGCAAAGAATGCACCAGATGTGTGTTTTTTAAGGAGTTACCATCCAAAGAAGGTCACCCAAGCAAGCTCTATCTCCAAAGTGCTGCCTTCTCTATATTTGGAGTGGCTGAAAACGCAGTTCACCTCTTTTCCAACTACCCCTTTGCTCACAACTTTGGGTCCTTACAGAGGCCTTTCGCTGGCAATTTGCTTCCCTGCAAATATGTTTAACTTTGCTGGCTTCTCTTCTCATTAATCAGCCAGAAAGAAGAACTCTCAGGTCCAATTTCAGCAGGGTTTTTTTTTTGAAAGATTTGGTTAGAAATAAAGGGAGAGAGAAACTCTTTGGTCCAATTTCAGCAGAGCTTTTAGTGAAAGATTTGGTTAGAAAGAAACAGTTGAGTGTCTATTGGTTTATCTTTTGTTCTCTGCAATCACTCTTGCGTTAACTTGGTAAATGCTCCCCTCCCTTTTCCAACTACAGTTTTAGCATTCCTTTGGCCAATTGGAAGGCTTCTTGGCAATCCATAGACTGGGGTTTCCCCTTTTGTATTTCCATTTATCACTGACACCACCATTTCTCTTTAAAAAGAAATGCATTAGAAGATTTGGGCCATTATGGAAATGTTACTTCACAATAAAGATTTGGGTTAGACCTGTAAATTCTTTTGGTGTTAGCTCGACTCTATGCAAAGATTATTGTTCCACGATGAAGAAGTTGATCCATTTGCACTGGTGGCGAAGGAAAGTTTATGGGGCAAGAAGCATCTTCAGCTATTTTTGGGTATATTTGGTCGGAAATTAATAGAAGGGTTCTTGAAAAGGGTAAAGGATTCTTGGGGGCAGGTTGGAGAGAAATAGGAGGGTTTTCAATGCCTCAACATGGGCGTCTCTCACTAAATTAGTTTGTAATTATTTTTTAGTTTTGATTCTTAATAATTGGAAACTCCTTTTGTTGACAGTTCCTTTTTGGCTTGGGATTGTCTTTTTGTACAGCCTGTACTTTTGTTTGTTCTTTCATACGAGTATATATAATAAAAAAGTATATCTTATCAAAAACAATAATAATAATAATTGAGAAGATATGACAGTCATTAGAAAACAATCTCAACAGTCATATCGGTAGGCAAATTACAAGTTCTCGAAGGAAAATATGGTACCCCGGAAAGTATCTTCCAATTATGGAGTCCAAGTCAGAAAACATGTAGGTGTGAAAGATAATGTCTAAGTTAGGAAGCTAGCCTAAATACAGAGGTCAAGATTGGTAAGAAATTTTTATTTCCCAGGGGTCATAATAGGTAAGTAGTGAGTCTAAAAAAGCCTTCATCTTAATTGAACTAAGAGTTTGCAGAGAGCAACTAAAAATATACAGATACTGCATACAAATAACATGTGACAATATAAGCCGACTAAGGCTTAAGTAACTAACACATTCAAACTAAGTTCCAATTATCTCCTTTGTAATGATATGGGCTCGCTAAACTAAGCTATCTTTCATATTGAACCAAGAGTCAGCCGGGTATTTTTGCAACTTGGAAGACATCTCATAGCAAGAGGCTAAGGGCAAGTATATTTTTATCATTTTAATGGAACCATGTAGTTTGTAGTCGAAGACTTGGATGTTACGAGCAAGGACAGTGGGGGCTGATAATGATTAAACTAGTCTTAGAAGTATTAGGCTTGTGGAGTCCCATAATCAAGTTCAAAAGAAGAGCTCAAATCAAGCCTAGAAGAAGAGCCCAAAATTGTAGACATCTGTGGTAAAAGGCCGTTGACATTGAAATGCAAATCTATGTACCCAAATAAATAAATAGTAAGAACAAAAAAAACATTGCAGATGACGTGATAAAATCTGCTTGGAGTTCAACACAAATTGGTTGGGTAGCTCTTGATGCTATTAACTCTTTGAGTGGAATCTTAATTCTTTGGAGTGAGTCTGACTTCGCAATCAAAGAAGTCAGAAAGGGTCAGTATACTATATCAATTCACATTTTTTTGGCTAATGGTTTCTCTTTTTAGCTTATGGCAGTAAGTGGACCATTTGGAAATGATTTCTGTGACGAATATTGGAAAGAATTAGATGATTTGGCTGGTTTGGGTGGAGACTGTTGGATTATTGGGGAGACTTTAATGTTACTTCATGGACTTGGGAAAAGTTGCATGAACATTCCATTAATAGAAGTATGAAATAGAAGTGTGAACACTTTTCGTCAGAGGATTTCTGCATGTAGCTTGCTTGACATGGTCTAGCACACAATGTATGTCTCTTTTGGATAGGATCCTAATCACAGAAGGATGCCCAAACAAGTTTGGTCCTGCTACTCTCGAATGTTTAGCTCGTGTTACATTAGACCATTTTCCACTTGCTCTTACTTTTGGTAATATTTTTTAGGGGTTTTGTCCTTTCCGCTTTGAAAACTCATGGCTCCAGATTTCGTGGACTAAGGAGGTTGTTTCGGGTTGGTGGAGTCAGAATTGTTTAGTAGGTTGGCCTGGTCATGGATTGATGATAAAATTAAAGGGTCTCAAAGACGTTTCAATAGAATGGAGTAAAACTCATCGTTTTGAGGTAGCTAAACTATCTCCTGTATCCCAACTACAGATTTTGGATAATTTGGAGGATAGTGCACCATTGGCTACCCCTCAGATTGAGCCCATTGTATCATTCGTGATCAAATTGAGGTTTTGACAACACAAGGCCACATTTATTGGCAATAAAGATTTAAATTGGGTGATGAGAACACTAAATTTTTTCATTGAATTTTAGCTGCACGAAAGAGGAAGAATTTAATCACTGAAATTTTCTCTAGCGAAGGGGTTAGTCTTGTACCTGCTCATAGACATTGAACACGAGTTTATCAACTTCTATTCAAAATTATTCACCAAAGATGATAGACATCAGGTTTTGCCTACTAATGTTGATTGGAGTCCTATCCCCTTAGAACAAGTGAATGGTCTTGAAGGTGTGATCGTTGAAGAGGAAGTTTTCCAAGCTGTTTCTTCTTTGGGTTCTAGTAAATCTCTAGGCCCCGATGGTTTCAAGACAGAATTGTTCAAATTTTTTTGGGACACTATAAAATCAAATGTTATGGAAATGATTTAGGACTTTTATTCGTCTGGTGTGGTCAATGCGTCTATGAATGAGACTTATATCTGTTTAATTCCTAAGAAACTTGCCTCCAAGTTGTCAGTGATTTCCGACCTATCAGCCTTATTCCTTGTGCCTATAAGACTGTTGAGCGGGTTTCATCCAATCGCTTGAAATCGGCTTTACCTTCCACTATTGCAGAAAGTAAGCTTGCTTTTGTGGCTAATCGTCACATTCTTGATGCTTCCTAAAGAATTGATTGATGATTGGACCATTAGAAATCTTAAAGGTGTGGTGTTAAAATTGGACCTTGAGAAGGCTTTTGACACAGTTGATTGGGATTTTCTTGGTGCAGTTTTACATGCCAAAGGCTTTGGGAGCTTATGGAGGAAATGGATTTTGAGGTTGTATTGCTAGTGCTAACTACTCAATTATTATTAATGGTATACCTCGTGGAAAAATTATTATTTCTCGTGGCATTCGACAAGAAGATCCGTTATCTCCTTTCCACTTTATTTTGGTTTCAGATTGCGTTAGTCGTCTTTTGGCCCATAGTGCAAGCCTGGGTATTATATCTACTCACCCTATTGGTGCAACATCTTTTTGTTTAAACCATTTGCAATTTGCGGATGATACTCTACTCTTTTCTGCATCTAATCGAATTGCGTTGCAACACCTTTTTGAAGTGATTAAGATTTTTTAGAGAGCGTCTGGTCTAAGAATTAACTTAGCAAAGAGCGAGTAAGAATTCATATTGACCAATCTGAATTGGATTGGATGTTGACGACCTTTGGTTGCAAATAGGGTTCTTGGCCAACTTCTTATCTTGGTTTACCTTTGGGAGGAAACTCCAAATATGTCTCTTTTTAGCAGCCTATTATAGAACGATTGAAACAGAAACTACATAATTGGAAATACGCTTTATTTCCAAAAGTGGTAGACTTATTCTTATTTAGGCTACGCTCTCTAGTAGCCTACATACTACATGTCCTTCTTTAAACTCCCAAAATTATCTTGATATTAAATAAGATCATACGTGATATTTTTTTTTTGGGGAAGGAGCAAAGGGAGATGGTGGAGTTCATAATGTGAATTGGGCAACTACTCAGTTTCCTAAACTTATGGAAGGTCTTGGGATTGATAATTTTGCACATCGTAACTTGGCTTTATTGGCTAAATGATTTGGAGATTTACACAGGAACCCAACTCATTGAGGAGAAACCTTATAGTAGCAAAATACTATGGTAAATATGACGGTAGATGGTTGGCCACAACCTATTAGAAATGCCTCTCATAAGTCCCCATGGAGATATATTTGTAATCTTCGAGATTTGGTTACTAGTCGATCTATACGACACATTGGGAATAGTTGCTCCTCAGCTTTTTGGACTGATTCATGGCTAAGTTATGGTCCTATAGCTAATCCTTTACCACGCCTTTATAGGCTTGCTTTGCATCCCAATTTTTCGGTGACTCGTATGTGGAATTCTACTAGTTCAGCTTGGGATCTGCAACTTCGTCGTAATTTAACAGATTTGAAAACCAATGAATGGGCATCTCTTTCTCATTTGTTGTCCTGGTTCGAATTTTGAACAAACCTGATCCATGGGTTTAGCCTTTGGAGTCTTCTGGTTGTTTTCCTGTCAAATCTCTTACTGACAGTTTGTTAGGTTTTGCTTATCTGAGGTTATGAAAAATTTACTCTGTCATTTGGAAGGATCATTATCCAAAGAAGATTAAGATCTTTCTCTGCGAGCTTAGCTTGGGAGTTGTTAATACTTCTGATTGGCTAAAAAAAAAAATGTCTTATATGACTCTATCTCCTTCATGTTGTTTCATGTGTAACTTCGACACAAAATCTGCAGGGCATTTGTTTGTGCATTGCCCTTTGGCTATGAGATTTTGGTGGTGTGTTTTAGATGCTTTTGAATGGCCAATGCCACTTTCTTATAATATTTTTTTATTTTCTATCTTTTGTCTTGGTGGATCATCCTTTCAAAGGTACAATGAAGTTTTTGTGGCTTGCCCTATTTCGTGCTTTTCTTTGGAACTTTTGGATTGAGAGAAATGGTCGTCACTTTAGAGATGTTTCCTCTACTTTTGATCGTTTTATGGACACTGTTCTTTCTAATGTTTTTTTTGTAGTGCAAAGATGTACAACCTTTTGGATTTTTCACATTATCTTTTTTCATTTCTAATTGGCAGTCTTTCTTGTAATTCACCTATTGGTAATTGGAGTATTCTCCATTTCATTTATTAATGTAATTGTTTTTTCAAAAAAAAGAAACAAACAAACAAACAAAGATCCAAGTGAAATTTAGAGTCTGGAAATGCGTTGCACTCGTACAAGAAGATGGAAACACCTTCGGACCAGGATGCAAGAAATTCGTTTCCCTTTCAATTTCCATTTGTTTCAGGGGTTTTCACTAACTTGATATTCATGACAACTCTTTCCTCGTTGGTATTTTGCGTGCAAACAAGAGGAGTTTTCTTTTCTACTTTTGTATATTCTTTAGAAAGTTGATAGTTTGTACCTTTTCAATATAAATGAAGTTCATGCTTCTTGTAAAAAGAAAAAAATTAAGATAGGGAGTGGGCAGCCAGACAGGTAGCTATCAACAGAAAGGGATACAGATTCTTTAGTATTTCGAAAGGTGAGCCACAGTTGCCAAAGATCGTATGTTCTTTAATAATCTTCATGCTTATACAAAACCCACATAACATGAAGATGATAAGACATAGCATGGGCAGGAAGGGGAGGGGGGAGAGCTAGTGAGAAATAAAATATTTCAATTCAGATAAATTTGTTTTGATGAAAGACGAGCACCAAAAGGTTTCGCATCCATCAATGCCACTGGAAAACAAGGTTTTTTCTCTTCTCTCCAAACAACAAGAATTAATTTCCACATAACGACAATCGATTCAGGAAAACAAAAACAAATCGCCACATTAATTGGGAGCCTTCAGACCCAAGCTCTAAATCTTTGTTCAATAGTTCTCTAGTAAAGTTAGAAAGAAGATCGAATTATAAATGAGAAAACAAAATCAGCAGCAATTAACTCAAACACGGGCGTAGAAGCACTAAATTTCGAAAGGGGGATTTGCGAGAAACTACTGGATACCTGCATCCATTTAGCGGTGTGCGGGCTGATTTGATTGCTAACAAGACTGAGATTCCTAACCGAAGATGGAAATTTGGAGGAAGATTCAACAAACGCTTTGAAGAGACTCGACGCCATCGATCCACCGACCGAACGCACAGCCTGAGATGGAGAAAGAGAGCGCGACGGAGAGCTACGGTCCGGGGGAGCTCAAAGTAAAAACGCTGGATGGAACTTTTGCCCCCCAAAATAATTAATAAGTGATTTTTTTTAAAAAAAAAAAACTAAGAGGGATTGGGTGGGGCACAGGTTCGAAATGAGAATCTTAGAAATGAGAAGCCTAACGAATTTTTCCTAGGGTTCTGAAGCTGAACATCAGAAAACTGTGTTTAGAGTGCAAAGTTCTGAAGTCTGGGAATCAAAAAGCTATATTTGGAGTGCAGTGTTCTGAAGGATGTGAATCAGAAAGTTGTATTTTAGATGCAATTTTCTGAATATGGATTTGGTCCAATTTTGTTTCACCTTTTTTCTTTTAGCTATTTTATTCTTTTCAAAATTTGGAGTGGATCTTATGTGAATTGTAGAAGTTACTGTCTAACATGGATCAATTTTTAAGTAACTTTTCAATGAAGTTTTCAATTTATGTTGTAGTTGAGGAATAAAAAAAGATTTTTAAACATTTAGAACAATATTTAGCATTTAGATAGAAAAAACATAGCATGCCACGATCTAGAGGTGTTTGTAAGTTGGGTTGGATCGGGTTCTTTAAGTAATCGGGTTTTTTGAACACCCCTATCACGAGTTCACACGTACAAATACACAGTCCAAAAGCGTTGCAACTGACATGAAACAAAAGGGCAAAACACACCTTTGTGCGAAAGAAAAAAAAAATCATTTTTTTCTAACTTTTAAAAAATGAATTACAAAATTGAGTCATTTGATTGTACATTAAAAAAAACAAAAAATATCAGGTTGTTTTTCCTTTTTTTTGTTTTTGTAAAAATTTCACAAATTTCAAAGGTTTTAAGAGTATAAATGCATGCTATTATACAAAAAAAATTTGTTTAGTAGCCATTTTTTAGTTTTATTTTAACTTTTTAAAAAATTGATTAGATTGTCGGGTTGTTGGGGTGGTCGAGTTGATGAGGTTGTTGGATTGTCGAGGTGGTTATCAGAGTTGTCGTTGTCGGTGGTCATTAGGTGGTTGCGGTCATCGGAAATTAAAAATCAAGTGGTCGCTTGAGGCAGTCGTCAGTGGTGGCAAGTCGCCAGTGTGGTCGTCGAAGTTGTCGTTGTCAGTGGTTGTCAGAGTTATCACTAGAATTGTTGTCAAAGTGGTGACTGAAAATGGAAACGACAAATGGAAGAGGAAATGGAAACCAAGTGGTCCCGTTAGTGGTGGTCAAGTCCCCGGGGTGGTCGTCAGAGTTGTTGGTGGTGGTGGTTGTCGGAGTTGTCATCAGAGTTGTTGTCGAAGTGGTCACCGAAAATGGAAAACAACAAATTGAAGAGGAAATGGAACAAGTATTCGCTGGAGGCAGTTGTCAGCGGTGGTCGAATCACCGGTATGGTCGTTGGAGTTTGTCGTTGTCGGTGGTTGTCGTGTGGTCGTCGGAGTCGTCATTGGAGTTGTTGTCGAAGTGATCGTCAGAAATGAAAAATCAAGTGGTCACCGGTGTGGTCGTCAGAGTTGTCCTTGTTTGTGGTCGCCGGAGTTGTCATCAAAATTGTTGTCGAAGTGGTCACCGAAAATGGAAAACGAAAAATTGAAGAGGAAATGAAAAATCAAGTATTCGCTGGAGGTAGTCGTCAGCGACGGTCGAGTTGTCGTTGTGGTCGTCGGAGTTTTTGTTGTCAGTGGACGTCGAGTGGTCGCCATAATTTTCGCCGGAGTTGTCGAAAAATGGAGGAGAAAAACATAAAACAAATTCCATGGGGTTGCACTGTTGTAACCCATGGGGTTGAGTTCCAAATCCAAGGATTTTAACAAACCTTGCTCCAAACATGGGTTTTGATTTGGAATCCAAATTCATCCAAATCCAAACTCATGTGCCAAACACACCCATAAGGATTATTTGTTTGGCCCACTTCTAACTCAATGGAGTTGAACATGCCCGACATATTAACTCCACGCCTTTCTTTCAATTTCGTTCTCTCGTATCGGTACTCTCTCTCACACAACGTTTCATCTTCATTTTCTCTATTCTACAAAGCTTCTCCTCAGTTCTCTCCATCTTCTGATCTCTGTCTGTTCCTTCGATGGAGGTAGTTTTTGTTCGGCCTCCCTAATCGTTCTTCATTGAGATATGTATTACGTTTTTACCCTTATTCGACTTTGAATCTCCTCATATTTTCATGTTCCTAGACTTTTCTTCTCCGGATCTGGAGCCCTAATTGCCCATGCAACTAGATCTACCTTCTTCTAACCCCTGAATCGTCTTCTTCTTGCTTATTTCTCCAAAAAAAAAATCCCATGAATGGTTCATGATCCAAACAAATCTTTGACGTTGACCTCTTCTCTTTTTTTTTTCTAGAACCGTGAACTCCGATTCTTAATTTATTATACATATCTCTCGTCGCTTGAAGCCTCCATGCTAACTCCCTTGCCATTTGTTTATTATTCCTTCATTCACTCGTACACCTTTTGAAATTTTTCTGTTTTTGTGCGACTAAAAATTTATATTGGCCAAATAAGAAGGGATTTGGTGAGGAACTTGGTGACGGGCTTGAAGCATGGTGGGAGAGGGGGGAGGGATATCGCATACTCACAGGTTTGTTCTTTAATCCTTGTCGTCGAACAATGATGAATATGGTTGTCTGATTTATTTTTTCCATCTTTTGGAACATATTGTGTACACAAATTTTTTTATATTATCGTTGTTCTTTAGTCTTTCCATTGTGATTTCTAGTGTATTTGTACCAGGTTGTAATTGTTTGTTTGACGATCTCTATTTTTTTTCCAAAATTTCGATAATTATGTTTACAAAGAAACCATTAAATTTCCTAATTGTGGCTTCTATTGTTCATTTTTTCCTCCACAATGAATTCTCCTCTGTTTGAACCATACTGTCATTTGTAGTTTGATGCTCTCTATTTTTTCCCTAACTTCTAAAATATGAATTGGTTTTTGGTTCCTCCACAATGACTTCTACTGGATTCTCATTCTCTATTTCTCTTTCTTGTGTCACATGCCTTCTTTGTTCACGACCATTTCATGCTCAATATTTTTTTGTCATGATAAATGTGAATAATCTCTAAGGTCAATTTTAATGTAAAGTACCCCATTGAATTGATACATGTGATCATTATTATTTTTAATAAATAAATATAATTACTGTGCTTCTCCATTTACTACTATGATTCTCAATTCTCAACTACCAGTAATGGGAGTTACGTGCACTTAAGTTCAACCACTTCTTAAAGCCAACTACCACTCTCTTATACATACATGTGTTTCTCTGCTTTTTTAGAAAAACTCCACTGCCAACCTCCCCTCTTGTCAATTGTGAGTACCTTCTATTCCTTGAATTTTATGATCTTCATCCATTCCTTTCTAATTGAGCTTGATGGTTTTAGGTTCCACTCATCACACGTGGCATAGTTGGTTTAAAAGTAATGTGCATTCCAATAATTTATTTTGTATTTTTTCATCTACTAATGTCTTTTGTCTTGGTATTCAATTGGACAACCTCCACATCTGAACTCTTTATATCCAAGGACTCCTCATGTATCAGTTTGATCTATCCAACGTAAGTTGGTCATCTCGTTTCGTGGTCAATGGAACCTATTGCTGCTTTTTCTTCGTTTCGTCGGTCGAGCTCCCTTCTCTCGACTCTCGTTTCACGCCAGCAACAACCAAACAACCGTCGGCTGCTCCTGTCGTTACCTATTTCCTTCTCCTCTTTGTTTTCGCGCTAGCGTCAGTGTCGATCTCTCTCTCTCACTCTTTCTCTCTCTCTTCGTTTTCATGCAATACCCAAACCCCTTTGCTTTTCTTTTAAATTCATTTTCCCTCCTTCTCTTCACTATTATGTTTGTGGCTTGATTTGGACAGGACAAAGCACTGGGGAAGGTCCTGTTTTGGAGAATTTTGGTTAAAATCGACGATTTTCTTGCTGTGGGGAAGCTTGGTTCGACAGTTGTGAGTAAGTCCTTTGACCATGTCCTTGTTTATATTGTGTTGGTTGGGTTCGAGTATATACTGTGGTTTGGGTCAATTGTGGTCTTTGGATGCAACACCATAAGTTTGGGTTGTTGAATGACTATCTTGGGTGTTAAAAGTTGGTTCAGTCATCCCTAATTATCGGTTATTTTGTTGTCTTCCTTTAGGTAAATTGGGCGCCGATCCAGGAAAGGAATAACTGACGCCTGTTCTCAACCAATGTAAGTAGTCAAGTTGGATTTGCCTCAAACTTGTAAGTGATGAGTTTGTTGTGTGAACTTAGATGCATTGTGATTGCTTGTTACTCTGGTAACGATATGTGACTAGTTGGATCATGTGAATAGTTGGATAGTTTATTAGTGGATAAGGTCGATTGTTGTGTAAGCATGTGTGTTGCTCGTGTGTGATTTAATTGTTACTATATTACCTGGTTGGATGTGTTGGGGTGTATGCCCTAATCTCGTGTAGTTTGAAAAACACGTTGAATAAATGAATAAAGGTTATTTATTATTCAAATTTTGTGTCTCGCATTTTATAAACTTAATCCAATAAACTAAGCTCCAGGGTCATATATGAGAGAACTTGAACGGTGCGTAGTGGACACACGGGGAGGATTACGCTCGAGTAAATGACCCGAACGATCTACTATGAATAGGGTTGGGAACCTCATCGTGGCAACACTGTGGATGCGACCCACTTTGTATTAGATACAAACGAGGTGATCCAACTCATTCATGTGGTTGACATGCAAGTGGGGGCATCCTGTGCAATGAGATTGTACAAGATCAGACCTTGAATTATTAGGCCTACTAATGTAACACCGTTAACAGTATAGGACTAATTCAGTAAGCTCACCTAAAGCAATGTTGTTTGACAGCCGTTGTAGTGAAGGTAGATTGTGTAGTTTCACTCCAAGGCTGTCAAAGTACACGTCTCAAACCATGTTAACAGTATAGGACTAATAACTTCGTAGATGACCATTAGTGACTCGTCCTTAATCCTGAGCGTGTTACGGACTCCTCTCTGCGAGGGTCTGTCCTTTGACTAGTATGGGTGAGGGTGGCCTGAGTCGCTCACCCAATATGCCTATCTTCTTGGGGACAAGACCACGTGGGGGAGCTGGGAACTTAACTACGCAAGAAGGAATTCACTCGTTCCCAAGCTAGGGAAAGTAGAGGGGTTGTTCCCTTAAGTGTTGTTTGTAGGACTTGAACAACGGGTGCCCACCCTCTCACTGCCCCGAGAGGGATGTTGTTTATGATTGGACCATGCAACAAAGCTATTCATTAGAGGAGCAGTGGGACTTAAAGAACAAGAGGTAGACACAGGGGTAAAACGGTAATTTGACCAAACTGTGACTATGAACAACCTGTGAAGGGTCGACTCACGGGCGTTGGTTATATCAATGGACACAACTTGTCCTACAGTGAGGAGAGTGCAGCTACAGGCTTAAGTGGAGTGTTACTATTGTTAATGAATGTTGATTAACTGGATCAAAGAGTTTGATCGGTTAGTCTCGTATCATTGGAGCTCATCATCTGTAGGTTCATTAGGTCCCTCGGTTGGCTCAAATTTGGACTAAATTAGGGTTTACAGTTTGGAGTGGATTTGAGTGTTCAAATTCATTAAAAGGATATTTATGTTATTTATATGTGATATAATGGACATAATATATAGTTTAATGTGAATGAGATTCATAATAAACTATAGTGTAGCCTAATTATCTAATTATGGTTAAATTGGAGAAATTGATTTAAGAGATATTAAATTGAATAAGATTCAATTTAAAATTCCACAATTATGCAAATGTGATTTGTATAATAAGGTATGAGATACCTTATATTATATGATATGCAAATATGAATTGCATATTATATAGTTGTGGTAAAATGGTAAATGATAGAGATTTTAACTCCACCACACACCATTATAAATAGGTGGAATATGAGACATTCCATAAGCCATTCTCTCATTTTTTGAAATTCCATCCAAAAGAGAAAGCAAACTCTCTCTCAAAATTCTCTACAATTCTCTCCACCCCGAAATCCAAAGGGAGTCCCACCACTCTCCCTTATCCTCTCGAGAACAACCGAGAAGATCAAGTGGAGGTGTCCCCTTGAATCGGTTCGTGACTTTCGTTGGAAAGTTCGTTGGATCGTTGAGATCGTGACTGAAGGAAAACTCGAAGAACGGTTCTTCAAGAGGTAGGTTCTTGAACCTTAGTTTCTGTTTTCTTTCTCAATTTTGCATGCTTAGCCTAGATAGAAAGTGTTTCTTTCAATTCTAAGAAAATTAGAACAACAACAAAACAATGACGATTCACATCGCACTTCCACTGCGGGAAATCCATTCCCTTCAATTGGTATCAGAGCCTAACGTTGGAATTCATTGTTGGTTCTAGAATTTTCTTAAAATTAGGTGGTTTGCCTTAATAATTCATGTGATGAATGTTTTGGTTTGCAATTGGATGTTTTCGGTGTTTGGCACCTAGTTAGATTTACATTAATGTTGATGAAATAAATGTAAGGGCCCATTGTTTTTGGGCAAAATTGAATGTAAATCGAGTCAGTAAGTCTGTGTCGTTTGTGGCAAGAGTTGCTGTAAAGAAATAGAGCGAAAACGGGTGAAAAACAACAAGTTCCAGTGTTGTACAGAGCATGGCGTTGCAACGCTGTTCATCAGAGTTGCAACGCCATGCTTGCGGGAGATTAGCACGTTGCAGGCGCAACGTTGCAACGTCAGGCGCAACGTTGCAACGTTGTGCGCATTGAGCACGCTGCCAAGGCGTTGAGCAACACAACGTTACAACGCTGGCCACAACGTTGCAACACTACATTGATAGTGGGCAGTTGGCGAGCAAATTCTGCATGAAGTGGCAATATGGGGGCATTAGTTGATGGTTTAATTCCGTTTTTATGTATTTATTAAATTATTTTTTTTGGTAAAATAAGTTTTAATTAATTTATATTAATTAATATTAATATAAATGTTATATTAATGTTAATTAATTAAATTAATGTCCCTAGGGTGCCAAAACCGGTCCAATTTGCTATTTAATTTTATGCATGTTGTATGAAATATCATACGCGTAATGTATGCCATATAGTTTAAAATCACACCTTAGGTTAAGCATACCATGCATCATGTTTATATTATAAGTGTTATAATATATAGTATTCATGATTAATTTATATTATAAGTGTTATAATATAAGATATGCATGTTTAATTGATGTAAGTGTTATATTAATTAGATAATTGCATTGACATGCATTTATTCATGTGATGAATGTATGTTATATAGTTTAATTATTCATGTGATGAATGATCAAGCACAATAACATATAAATATATGTAACCTATGTTAATTAATTAGTTTTAAATGGTTTAGAAATTGAATTAATTAGACTTAGGTTTTCTAGTTCTAATAAGATTAGAATTAGGAAATCAAATATGACTTATGAATGGTGACTAATTAGTAACTCTATCTAAGGAAGGTTTTGTCTAAGGCTGGGGTATTTAAGCTGACGCTTTGCGGAACACCCCTACCTGGGAACCGACCTGGGAGTGAATTTTGTCTGGAGATTCATAAGTTATATTCTCGTGAGTGTCGTTAATTAAGTGTTAATTAAATCAAATCCACTTAGACCTAAGTTAATAATTTGTTATAGACTTAGGCTAATCCAATATAAGAGTTATATTGGTAGACTTAGGTAAATATAGCCGATTTATCTAGGCCAATCCCGTTAAACTAAAGTGTTGAGTGGGAGGAAATAAAGTGTATGAGATACATTTAAATTCCATCAACAAATCTCTGTTAAGTTCACACAGTGAGATCCATACTCGGCCTCGTGGCGCAAATAGGAGCGCCCCCCTTCGGATGGTATTTGTATGGGTCAAAATTCAAGGTGAATGGAGAGAGTACTTATAGTGAGTGGGAGCGAGACTTGTGATAACGGGACCCACGGTCTCTTCTATCGATTCACACCTTGAGACACTTATGATCCGCCTGCTAGTTTGGCCTGGACCAGACAATCCCTTCAGAGGACCTTGATCATGGGGGTCGGAACATCGTGAATTTCTGAAAGGGATACGATCACCTTAGTTTATCTTCCTACGTAGTCTTCCCTTCAACGACTATTGTCTGGATGAGAACTCTGGGGTTTAAAGATAGAGGGTTACACTCACTGGAATCATTAAGAGTTAATGAGTCCAACCGAAAAATGGTAACTTGATGCCTATAGGAATAAGAGTTATTCTGAAATTAGGGTCTGGTCGAGAAAGTCTCGTCCCAAAGGAGGAGTGATTCTGTCTACCCTTCGGTAGCAGTCATTCTAAACTTTTGGGGTATCATTGCAATTTTAAATGACCTAGGGATCATGGATTAAACTTTGTTAAAAAATGATTGGATTTTCAAAAGTTTTTGCGAGAACTACTACAAAGTTGTCTTTCTTTTAGCAAAAATGTCGAGTTCAATAATAACCCTCCTAGCTTCCGACAAACTCGTGGAAGAATAATATAAATACAATCTTAGTCACCGACGACCTGAAATTCACGCTCACTAAGGAATGTCCTCAGGTGCTCGACCCGACTGCATCACGAAGTGTTCGTGATGTGTACGATCGATGGAGCAAGGCCAATGAAAAGTCCAAGGTCTACATCATAGCTAGCTTGTCTGAAGTTTTGGCTAAGAAGCACGAGAACGTGGTCACTGCTAAGGAGATCATGGAGTCGTTGCAGAACATGTTTTGACAACAGTCTTTTCAGGTTAGGCACGACACACTCAAACATGTGTTCAATGCTAGGATGAAGGAGGGAACGTCTGTTAAGGAACATGTCCTCGACATGATGACCCATTTTAACTTGGCGAAGATGAACGATGCTTCGATCAATGAGTAAAGCCAGGTCAACTTTATCATGGAGACTCTTTCGAAGAGTTTCCTTCAGTTTCGTAGCAATGCTGTTATGAACAAAATTAGCTACAATCTGACCACCCTCCTCAATGAACTGAGGCAAATGTTGCCTTCAGGTCCTTTTATAGGGGTTCGACCTCTGGGACAAAGTCTGTGGGTTCATTTTCAGGCCCGAAAGGGAAGAAGAAGAAGTTGAAGAAGGTCGGGAAAGCTGATCGCGCTGTCGCCCAGAAGGGCAAGAAGGTCAAGGAAGTTGCAGATAAAGGAAAGTGTTTCTACTGCAACGGGGACGAACACTGGAAGAGAAACTCCCGAAATTCCTTACCGACAAGAAGAAGGAAGGTAAATATGATTTACTTGTTACTGAAACTTGTTTAGTGGAGAGTAGTGACTCTGTCTGGATACTTGATTAAGGTGCCACTAACCATGTTTGTTCTTCTTTTCAGGGAATTAGTTCCTGGCAGCGACTGCAAGAGAGAGTGAGATAACACTTAGGGATGAATTCAGAGAAGTTGTCTCAGCTGCAGCTGGGGGCAGGGTGAAGCTTTTCTTTGGCGGGAAGTACTTATTATTAGATAATTTGTACATAGTTCCAGGGTTTACTAGAAACCTAGTTTCTATTTCCTGCCTTATTGAACACTGTATTTCCGTTTCTTTTGCATATAATAAAGCGTTTATTTCATTCAAAGGCAATGTGTTGTGTTCTACTTCACTTGAGAGTAGTTTGTATGTTTTAAAGCCTAATTCGGTCAAAAGTGTTTTGAATACTTAATTGTTTAAAACTGCAGAAACACGAACAAAAAGGTTAAGAGTTTCTATGAAAGAAAATGCCCAACTTTGGCATCTAAGGCTAGGCCACACAAATCTTAATAGGATTGAGAGACTAGTGAAGAATGGACTTCTAAGCGAGTTAGAAGAAAATTCTTTACCAGTTTGTGAGTCATGCCATGAAGGCAAAATGACCAAACGACCTTTTAGTGAAAAATGTTATAGAGCCAAAGAGCCTCTGGAGCTTATACTTCTGACCTCTATGGTCCGATGAGTGTTAAAGCCTGGGGAGGTTACGAATACATCGTATCTTTTATAAATGACTATTCGAGATATGAGTACGTTTACCTAATGCATCGCAGGTCTGAAGCTCTTGAAAAGTTCAAGGAGTATAAGACTGAGGTTGAGAACTAGTTAGGTAAAACGATTAAAACACTTCGATCGGATCGAGGTAGAGAGTATATGGACATCGAATTCCAGGACTATATGATAGAACATGGAATTACGTCCCAACTCTCAGCACCTGGTATGCCACAGTAGAATGGTGTATTAGAGAGGAGAAACAAAACCCTTTTAGACATGGTTCGCTCGATGATGAGTTACGCTAATCTCCCTAACTCATTTTGGGGCTACGCAGTGGAGACTGTGTTGGGATTCATGCCCTAAACTTGTGTAATTTTGATCAATTAAATAAAGTGTTATTTGTTTTGATAGAATTACAGTCTTGCTTTATAAATCCAATAAACTAAGCTCCAAGGTTATAACATTTATCTTGAACATCAGTGTAGTGGACACTATTTGGGTTGAATTAAAGAATATAACCTAAATAGTCTATGGTATAAGAATAAGGTTGGAAACCTCATTCTGGTAACACCATGGATGCGGCTCACTTTGTAATTTGTACAAATGAGGTAATCCAACTCATTCATGTAGTTGACATGCGAGTGGGGGCATCCTGTATGAAGAGTTCATACAAGACTGGATCGCAAATTATTAGTCTAACCAGTGTAACACCGTTAACAGGATAAAACTAGTAATTTATAGATGGTCATTAGTGACTCGACCTGAATCCTGAGCAAGTTAAGAACTCCTGCTTATAAGGGTTTGTCCTTAGACTAGTATGGGTGAGTGTGACTGTGAGCCAGACTCAATAAGCCTACCTTCTCAGGGACTGACACCTCGTAGGTAGGTGGGAACTTAAGCATGCAAGATGGAATTCACTCATTCCTATACTAAGGAATTAGATAGGTTGTTCCCAAGAAGCGACTCGTGTCTTGAACAACGGGCCCCGCCTCTATGAGGTATAAGTCTAAGGTAGGACCTTAGACTTGTTGTTCATTAGAGGATCAGTGGTGATTAAGGAACAAAGAGGTAATCACAGGGGTAAAACGTTAATTTGACCCAACTGTAATTACGAACAACCTGTGAAGGGTCGACTCATGGGTAATGACTATATCGATGGACACAATATTATCTACAGTGAGGAGAGTGCAGCTACAAGTCTATAGTGGAGTGACTTGTAGTTAATGAATATTGATTAACTGGATCAAAGAGTTTGATCAGTTAATCTCACATCATTGGAGCTCATGAACTGTAGGTCCATTAGGTCCCTCCGTTGGCTCAACAAGGTTATAATGAGGGTATAAAGTTAGGAATGAAATTGAAGTGTTCAATTTCATATATGAGGTGTTATATCAGTTAGATACGATATAATTAATATAATATATAGTTTTAATGTGAATTAGATTCATATATTAACTATATACTAAAGAGAGAATAAAGGAGGGGTATGATGGTAATTTCCATCCTATTCCCCTATATATATATGGTTGCATGAGATGTAACTAGGTTAAGCAATTCCTAGCATTTGTTGTGTTGTTGGAAAGGTTCCAAAACACAAACATCTCTCTCACAAAACATCTCACCTCTCCTAAAGGGAACCCACATTCCTCCTTCACCTAGAGAACAACGGAGAAGATCCAGTGGTCGTGTCTTCGTCCGTTCATATTCTAGTTGCTGAGATCGTGATCATGGAGAGAGGAGCGCTTGAAGAAAGGTCTTTCAAAGGTAATTTCTTGATGTCCATTATGTTTATATGCTTAATCTAGTTGTATATGTTCTTGAATATAATCGATGTAACTAAATCAAGAGCGCGCGATTCGCAATCGCTTCCGCTGCGGGGCTTCGATTCCCTTCAGACTGCGATTTACATTTTGAACAGTGTTTCGTCGAAGAGTGTTTCTGAACCACCTTTCAAATTCTGGAATGGTCGTAAGCTAGTTTACGTCATTTCATGATTTGGGGATGCCCGCCCCATGTGTTGGTATCAAACCCGAAAAAGCTGGAACCTCGTTCGAAGGTTTGCCTTTTCGTAGGTTACCCAAAGGAAATGAGAGGTGGTCTATTTTTTTTATCCTAAAGAAAATAGGGTGCTTGTGTCGACAAACGCCACGTTCCTTGAGGAAGACCACATAAGGGATCATAAATCTAGGAGTTAGGTTGTGTTAAACGAAATGGACAGTTCATCAACAAGAGTTGCTGATGGTGCTAGTACGTCAACAAGTGTTGTTGATCCTAGTTCGTCTAGTCAAGTACGTTCTCAAGAGTTGAGAATGTCTCAACGTAGTAAGAGGGTTGTGAGACAGCCTGAACATTACATGGGTTTGGCTGAAACCCAAGTCGTCACTCGTGATGATGATTGCGAGGTTCCATTGACCTATGATCAAGCAATGACAGACGTTGACAAAGACAAATGGATTAAAGCTATGAACCAGGAAATGGAGTTGATGTACTTTAATTCCGTCTAGGAGCTTATGGACCAACCGAATAGGGTAAAACCTATTGGTTGCAAGTGGATCTACAAGTGTAAACGTGGTGTAGATGGGAAGGTGCAAACCTTCAAGGCCAGACTAGTGGCAAAGGGTTTTACCTAGAGAGAAGGGTTGACTATGAGGAAACATTTTCTTCTGTTTCCATGGTAAAATCTATCAGAATCCTTCTGGCCATCGCCGCATATTATGACTATGAGGTATCACAGATGGATGTCGAGAAGGCCTTTCTGAATGACAATCTTGACGAGACTGTTGGGATTTTATGCCCTAAACTCGTGTATTTGTAATTTATTTAAGGAAATGAATAAAAGTGTTATTTTTTCCTTAAACCTTGTATTCTCGCAATTACAAACTTAAATCCAATAAACTAAGCTCCAGGGTCACATTTAGGAGATCTTGAACCATGTGTAGTTGACACATAGCTAGGATCAAGTTCAAGTAGATGACCCGAATGATCTATAGTACATGAATAAAGTTGGATGCCTCATCTTGGTAACACTATGGATGCAACCCACTTTGTATTTGATACAAACGAGGCGATCCAACTCGTTCATGTAGTTGACATGCGAGTGGGGGCATCATGTGCGATGAGATTGTACAAGACCAGACTGAGAATTACTAGACCACTCTAATAACGTCGTTGATAGATTAGGGCTAATAGTTCAATGATGACCATTAGTGACTCAACCTAAATCCTGAGCGAGTTACGAACTCCTATCTGTGCGGGTTAGCCTAGTACGGGTGAGGTAGTTGCCGACTCAATATGCCTACCTTCTTAGAGATGAAACCTCGTAGGGAGCTGGGGACTTAACTTCGCAAGAAGCAATTCACTTGTTTTCGAACTAGGGTAACTAGATAGGTTGTTCCCTTAAGAACTGTATCCAGGTCTTGAACAACGGGGCCCTCCCTCTTACTGGCCCGAGAGGGATATTGTTTATGGTCGGATCATAAACGTGTTGTTCATTAGAGGATCAATGGTGCTTAAGGAGCAAGAAGTAGTCACAGGAGTAAAACGGTAAATTGACCAAACTGTGACTACGAACGACCTGTGAAGGATTGACTCACGTGCATTGGTTATATCAATGGACATAACTTGTCCTACAGTGAGGAGAGTGCAACTACGAGTCTTTAGTGGAGTGACTCGTAGTTAACGAATGTTGATTAACATGGTCAAAGAGTTTGATTAGTTAATCTCATATCGTTGGAGCTCATGATCGGTAGGTCCATTAGGTCCCTTGGTTGGCTCAATATGGAAATAATGAGGGTATAAAGTTTTGGAATGAATTTAAAGTGTTCAAATTCAATTTAGGGAACTATACCAATTATATATGATGTAATGGATATACGATATAGTTTAATGTGAACATGATTCGTATTGACTATATTATTGCCTAATTATGGAATTAAGGCATGATTAGAGAAATTAATTTGAGAGATATGTAAATTGAATATGATTCAATTTAATTTTCCCTTCATGTAAATATACATAATAAGGTATTTGATACCTTATATTATGCATTTATGCAAATTGATTTTGCATAAGGCATAATTAGTGAAAAGAGTGGCATAATGGGTGGAGAATTTGTCTCCACCCACATTGGCTATATAAGCATCCATTTGGATGCAAATTGGAGCACTTAAGTCATTTGCAAAGATTTGGCGTTCTAGCAAATCACTTTCTCTCACAAATTCTCTCTACAAAAATTCCTATTCTAAAAGGAGTTCCCACTTCTCTCCCTCTCCTAGAGAACAACCGAGAAGACTCATTGGATATGTTCGATCGTTAAGAACGTGGAGATCGTAGACGACAAGAGGAATACGAGAAGAATTGTGTCTTCAAAGGTAATCCATAATCTAGTATGCATTCATAGTTAGACTTAACCTTTAGTTTGCTGTTTTTGGTAATTTCTATGTGAACATAATCAAGAACAGAGGTGATCAATCGCTTCCGTATTGAGATTCCATTCCTTCAATATAAATGTTATATTGATAGACTTAGGTAAATTATAGTCGGATTTATCTAGGTCATCCCGATTATTCCAAAGTACTTAGTGAGATGAAATATGTGTATATGATACTTTAATTTCCACCTACGTGTCTCCGTTAAGTTCACACCGTGAGATCCATACTCGGCCTCGTGGCGCAAATGGGAGCATCCCTTTCGGATGGTGTTTATATGGGTCAAAATCAAGGTGAATGGAAATAGTGCTTATAGTGAGTGGGAGCGGGACTTGTGCAAACGAGTCCCACGATCTCTTCTATTGGTTTGCGCCGTGAGATTCTTATGATCCGCCTGCTAGTTTGGCCTGGACCAGACAATCCCTTCGGAGGGCCTGATCATAGGAGTCGGAACATAGCGAAATCCCAAAATGGATAGGGTTACCTTAGTTTGTTTTTCAACTTAGTCCTCCCTTCAACGAATTTTGTTGGATCGAAACTCTGGGATCTAAAGTTAGAGGGTAACACTCACTGGATACATTAAAAGTTAATGAATCCAGACTGAAAATGGTAGCTAGAACCTATAGGGAATAAGAGTTGCTCCAGTAATAGGGTCTGGTTGAGACTGTCTCGTCCCAGAGGAGGAGTGATTCGACTACCCTTCGGTGGAAGTCATTCTAAACCTGTGGGGTATCATTGCAAATTAATTGATCTAGGGATCATAGATTAATTTTGCTAAAACATGATTGGATTAAACATAGGTTTATGGGAGAAATAATACAAGTTTTTCTTATTTCAGCAAAAATGCCGAGTTCGATTATTTCACTTTTGGCTGCCGAAAAACTCATTGGAAATAATTACCAGAACTGGAAAAACAACATTAACACGATATTAGTTGTGGAAGACCTAAAGTTCGTTCTTATTGAGAACCGTTCTCAAGTGCGAGACCCGACTACGACACTAAGTGTTCGTAACGTATTTGATAGATGGACCAAGGCCAAGGTTTACATCTTGGCCATTATATATGATATATTGGTTAAGAAGCATGAGAACATGGTCACCGCTAAGGAGATCATGACATCGTTGCAGGACATGTTTGGGCAACAGTCCTTTCAAGTCAGACTCGATGCTCTTAAGCACATTTTCAATGCCAGGATGAAGGACGGGGCGTCTGTCAGAGAACATGTTCTCGACATGATGGTCCACTTCAATGTGGCGGAGATGAATGGAGCATCTATCGATGAGTCGAGTCAGGTCAGCTTCATACTGAAAACTCTACCAGATAGTTTCCTATAGTTTCGTAGCAACGCCGTTATGAACAAGCTAAGCTACACCTTAACCACCCTACTCAACGAGCTACAAACCTTTCAGTCTCTGATGAAAGTCAGGAGACATGAAGGTGAGGCAAATGTTGCCCAATGGTCTTTTCACAGGGGTTCGTCCTTGGGGACCAAATCTGTAGCCTCGTCTTCTTCAGGCCCGAAAGGGAAGAAGAAGAATATGAAAAAAGTGGCAAAGGGGAAACATGCTGACCGTGCTACCGCCCAGAAGGGCAAGAAGGTCAAGGATGCTGCAGAAAAAGGAAAATATTTCTACTGCAATGTAGATGGGCACTAGAAGCGTAACTGACCTTAAGTACCTGGCCGATAAGAAGAAAAAAGGTAAATGTGATTTGTTTTATATTGAAACTTGTTTAGCAGAGAGTGATAACTCTACCTGGATACTGGATTCAGGGGCCACTAACCACGCTTGTTCTTCTTTTTAGGGAATTAGTTCCTGACAGCAGCTGCAGGAAGGGGAGATAACACTCAGAGTTGGTATTGGGGATGTTGTCTCTGTTATAATAGTAGACACGGTAGAGCTGCTGTTCAACAAGAGAATACTGTTATTAGATAACGTATATGTATTTCCAGGGTTTACTAGAAACCTTATTTCTATTTCTTGCCTTATCAGGTAGTGTTTTTCAATTTCTTTTCAATCTAATAAAGCGTTTATTTTTTTGAAAGGTATTGAACTATGTGTTTCTCTTCTTGAGAATAATTTGTATGTTTTAAGGCCTCATTCGGTTAAAATGGTTTTAAACACTGAATTATTTAAAACAACAAATACACAAACTAATAAAAAGCAGAAAGTTTCTCCTAAACTAAATGCCCATCTTTGACATCTAAGGTTAGGTCATATAAATCTCAATAGGATTGAGAGATTAGTGAAGAATGGACTTCTAAGCGAGTTAGAAGAAAGTTCTTTACCTGTGTGTGAATCATGCCTTGAAGGCAAAATGACCAAACGACCTTTTGGTGGAAAAGGTTATAGAGCCAAAGAACCATTGGAGCCTATACACTCAGACCTTTGTGGTCCGATGAGTGTTAAAGCCCGAGGTGGGTATGAATATTTCAACACTTTCATAGATGATTATTCAAGATATGAATATATTTACCTAATGCATCACAAATCTGAGGCACTTGAAAAGTTCAAGGAATTTAAAACTGAGGTTGAGAACCTTTTAGGTAAATCCATCAAAACACTTCGATTTGATCGAGGTGGAGAGTATATGGACCTTGAATTCCAGGACTATATGATAGAACATGGAATAACACCCCAACTCTCAGCCCCTGGTATGCGACAACAAAATGGTGTATAAAAAAGGAGAAACAGAACCCTGTTAGACATGATTCGGTCGATGATGAGTTATACTCATCTCCCTAACTCGTTTTGGGGTTATGCAATGGAGGCTGCAGTATACATTTTGAACAACATTCCTTCGAAAAGTGTTTCTGAAACACTGGAAAGGACATAAAGATAGTTTATGTCATTTCAGAATTTGGAGATGTCCAACCCATGTGCTAGTGATAAATCCGAAGAAATTGGAACCAGGTTAAAAAATTATGCCTATTCGTGGGCTACCCTACAGCAACGAGAGGTGGTCTATTTTACGATCCTAAAAAAAATAGGGTGATTGTGTTGACAAACGCCACTTTTCTTGAGGAGAATCACATTAGGGATCACAAACCAAAAAGTAAAATTGTATTAAATGAGTTAGACAACATGTTAGTAAGGGTTATTGATACTGCTAAGAAGCCAACAAAAGTTGTTGACCCTAGCTCGTCCAATCTAAATTGTCCATCTTAAGAGTTGAGAGTGCCTCGACGTAGTGGGAGGGTTGTTATACAGCCTGACCGTTACATGGGTTTGACTGAAACCCAAGTTATCACACCTAGTGATGACTGTGAGGATCCATTGACTTATGATCAAACAATGGATGACATAGACAAAGACGAATGGATTAAAGCCATAGACCAGGAAATGGAATCTATGTAGTTCAATTCCGTTTGCGAACTTGTGGATAAACCTGATGGGGTTAAACCTATAGGTTGTAAATGAATCTAAAAGAGAAAACGAGGTGTAGATGGGGAGGTGCATACCTTCGAAGCTAGACTCGTGGCAAAGGGTTATACTCAACGAGAAGGGGTTGACTATGAGGAAACCTTTTCCCCTATTGCCATGATCA
The DNA here is from genome assembly GCA_036507285.1 of Trichosanthes cucumerina. Classification (NCBI taxonomy): domain Eukaryota; kingdom Viridiplantae; phylum Streptophyta; class Magnoliopsida; order Cucurbitales; family Cucurbitaceae; genus Trichosanthes; species Trichosanthes cucumerina. Next base: position 30,114,663 of record CM071839.1, read on the forward strand.
AGTCTATTCGGATCCTTCTTGACATTGCTGTATATTATGACTATGAAGTATGACAAATGGATGTCAAGATAACTTTTTTGAACGACAATCTTGACGAAAATATCTACATGGACCAACCCAAAGGGTTCATTGAACAAGACCGTAAACAAAAGGTTTGCAGGCTTAAATGATCCATTTATGGATTGAAACAAGCCTCTAGGTTTTGGAATATAAGGTTTGATGAGGCTATCAAATCTTATGGCTTTTATCAAAGTGTTGATGAACCTTGTGTATACAAGAAAATCATCAACAATACTGTCGCTTTTCTATTGTTATATGTGGATGATATCCTACTCATTGAGAATGATGTAGGATTCTTCATTAACGTTAAAAACTTGATAGCTACAAAATTCCAAATGAAAGATTTTGGAAAAGCACAGTATGTTCTCTGGATCCAGATTTTTCGGAATTGTAAGAACAAGACACTAGCCTTGTCTCAAGCATCCTATATCGACAAAATGTTGCTTCGATATAAGATGCAAAACTCCAAGAAGGGTTTATTACCTTTCAGGCACGGGGTTCATTTGTCTAAGGAACAATGTCCTAAGACACCTCAAGAAATTGAGGACATGAGACGAATCCCTTATGCATTCGCTGTAGGTAGCCTCATGTATGTCATGCTGTGCACTAGGCCCGACATCTGTTATGCAGTTAGGATTGTCAGTAGGTATCAATCCAATCCATGATTAGATCACTAGACAACGGTAAAAACAATCCTCAAGTATCTTAGGAGAATGAGGGACTATATGCTCGTGTATGGGTCTAAGGATCTGATCCTTACGGGATACACGAACTCTAACTTTCAGACCGATAAGGATTCTAGGAAATCCACATCGGGGTTAATGTTTACTCTCAATGGAGGAGCAATAGTCTAGCAGAGCATCAAGCAAGGATGCATCGCTGACTCTACTATGGAGGTTGAGTATGTAGCAACTTGTGAAGCGGCTAAAGAGGCAGTGTGGTGTTGCGTAAAATAATATTGCAATACTGCAAGTGTACGGGTTAAGTTTTAATATAGTGATTTGAGTTCAGAGTATCACCCTCAGGAATGAGTTTCTAGATTGATTAATTACCAAGATACTTATTATAAATTTTAGCTAAAGCAACAAAACTTTGATAAAGGTGGAAACATAGATAAAGAAAAGTAAATATACAAGTGGAGACACGAATATGATAGATTTATAGGGAAATTGATTTCACAAGTTAATTCCTTATTTAACACATGCAATGAACTATGGTTGCAAATTTATAAACAAGAAGTACAAATACTCAAAATAATCTCTCGACCCATGGTGAGGTTCGTGCACAACGATAAATCCTAAAGTTTCCTTATGAATTTTAAAACCATATGGTATTTAACACATGCAATGAACCATGCATACACGACATTAAGCAACTTCTTAAATGTTTCCCAGAGAATTCTAAGTTACTCTCGTACCAGATTTCTAAGAGTTTTGGCAACTTTGCTCTAATCTAAATTTCTTTCTCTCGATTCCAATTAAACCAACAAGATCAATGAATTTAAGAATGAATTGCCAAAAATAAATAACACAACAAAGTTCAATACATAAATCAAATAAATCCAAAATATGCTAATAAAAACCGAACTACAACATTTAGCTACAATCACCATAAAAACAAGCTAAAGTCATAGAATAGTCTTTAAACTAAGTTACAAACTAAAAGAAAGAGAAATAAACTTATGTGTCGATGCCAGTCCCTTGTTCCCGAGCTCCCATAACGATCTCGAGCCTCCACAAACGCTTTGGCTCCTAAGGAATGCTCTTCTTTCTCCCCTTAGAGTGTGTATTTCGAAATTAGGGCTAAAAACTATCAAATTCAGCTCCCCTTTGAAAGTTTGGCAACATGTTGTATTTATAGAGTTCTCGGCACAGCGTTGCAACGCTAGGGACAACGTTGTGATGTTGTTCCCTTGGCACTAGACATATATGGAAATTCCCGGCGGCGTTGTAACGTTAAGGGTAGCGTTGCAACGCCGCTACCCTAACACACACACCTTCTTATCGATATAGCATTGCAACGCTGCCTTCATGGGTCACCTAAGCATGAACTCTGCACGAATGGCGCAGAGCGTTGCAACCCCATCACCTCGGGTCCTTTTGCTTGGTTTGCTCATTCTTCTTCTATTTGATGTTATTTTTGGCTCCAAAAAGCCTCGATTTGAACCCGAGTAATCCATGATGTCTCAAAAAGAATTGTTTAAGCTCAATTTCCTGAAATTAACCATAATATGCCATGAAAGCCCACGTTTTAAGTATAAAAACTAGCTAAAATATAGAAATAAGATAGCATATTTGCATGCTATCATGTGGCTTAGGAAGTTCATGTCTTATTTGAAAAATGTGCAAAATATGAACCTCCCAATCACCCTTTATTGTGATAACAGTGGTGCAGTGGCCAATTCGAGGGAACCTCGTAGTCACAAGAGGGAAAAACACATCGAACGGAAGTATCACTTGACATGGGAAATTGTGCATCGAGGAGACTGTTGGGGTGTATGCCCTAATCTCGTGTAGTTTGTAATATTCATTGTTGAAATAAATAAGAGTTATTTATTCAAACTTTGTGTCTCACATATTTTATAAACTTAATTCAATAAACTAAGCTCCAGGGTCATATCTTTATGAGAGAACTAGAGCTTGAACGATGTGTAGTGGACACACGGGGAGGATCACGTTCGAGTTAATGACCAGAACGGTCTACAGTATACGGATAGGGTTGGAAACCTAATCTTGGTTACATTGTGGATGCGACCCGCTTTGTATTAGATACAAACGAGGTGATCCAGGTTGTTCATGTGGTTGACATGCGAGTGGGGGCATCCGATGCAATGAGATTGTATAAGACTGCACCATGAATTATTAGACTTACTGATGTAACACTGTTAACAGTAATAAGACTAATAACTTCGTAGATGACCATTAGTGACTCGTCCTTAATCCTAAGCATGTTACGAGCTCCTGTCTGCGGGGATCTGTCCTTTGACTAGTACGGGTTAGGGTGGTCACAGTTGCTCGCCCAATATGCCTACCTTCTTGGGGACAAGACCACGTGGGGAGCTTGTTGGGGTTTGTGCCCTAAAACTCATAGTTTGTAATTTTGTTCTAATTATTGTAATAAAGAGTTATTATTTCAATAAAGAGTTATTGTTCATTATTTTCGATATTGCTCTTGTTTTAACCCTAAATCCAATAAATTAACATCCAAGGCTGTAAAATGTCTCTTGAACTGAATGTAATGTACATATAAAGGATTTCGGTTCAAGATACAGCCTAAAGGGTCTATAGTAAGGGGATAAGGTTTGGGTACCTTACTCTAGTAACACTATGGATGTGCCTCATTTTGTATATGATACAAACACTATGATCCTAACATGTTCGTGTAGATGACATGTGAGTGGGGATATCCTTTGTAATGAGATTACAAAAGACCGAACCGCGAAATAGTAACCGCTAGATGTAACTCCGTTGACTAGTTAGTTCTATTTCTCTAGGATGACCTAGGAAACTTGATCTCAATCCTGAGCAGGTTACAAACTCCTGTTTGCGAGGGATTGCCCTTTGACTAGTATGGGTGAGAGTGGCCAGATTCACCGACTCAATATGCCTACCTTCTTAGGGACAAGACCGAGTGAGCGGCTGGGTACTTAACTTAGCAAGATGGAATTCACTCATTCCCGCCTATTAGGGTAAGTAGATGAATGTTCCCTTAAGTGGTGTCTCCGGGACTTGAACAAAGGGCCCGACCCTCTCATTGGCCTGAGAGGGACTTCTGTTTGTTGGTGGGACCACAAACAAATTGTTCATTAGAGGAGCACTGGTACTTAAGGTACAAGATGTAACCCAGGGGTAAAACGATAATTTGACCCAGCTGGTATTACGAACATTCGTGAAGGATTGACTTGCATCCGTGGATACAGAAATATGTCTGCAGTGAGAAGAGTGCAGCTGCGGGACTTTAGTGGAGTGTTCCCGCAGTTAACGAATGGTGATTAGGGGTTAATGAGATTAACCGAATAATTTCGTATCGTTGGAACTTCTGATATGTAGGTCCATTAGGTCCACCTTCTAGCTCGTAAAGGGTTCTTAGATCGTTTGAATTTGAAATGTTTAAATTCAATTAGGGAATAAATTTAATGTATATAGATACGTTATAATATAAAGTTTTGGAACTTTATATTAGAAATTTAATGTGAATATGATTAAATTAGGTTATACTCTTGAACACAATCCAAATAGTGTCTACTACACTGATGTTCTAGATACATTATAATCTTGGAGCTTAGTTTATTAGATTTATAAAGCAAGACTATAATTTTATCAAAACTAATAACTCTTTATTTATTTGCTCAAAATTACATAAGTTTAGGGCACAAATCCCAACACTTCCTAAGCCAAACAGCTTCCTTTGTAGCTTCACAAGCCGCAACGTACTCCGCTTCCATAGTGGAATCAGCGATGCATCCCTGCTTGATGCTTTGCCATACTACAACTCCTCGTTCTCCTAAGATACTTGAGGATTGCCTTTACGGCTGTCCAGTGATCTAATCCTGGATTGGATTGATACCTACTGACAATCCCTACTGCATAACAGATGTCGGGCCTAGTACACAACATGGCATACATCAGGCTCCCTATAGCTGAACCATAGGGGATGCGTTTCATATCCTCAACCTCTTGAGAAGCCTTAGGACACTGATCCTTAGACAAGTGAACCCCGTGCCTGAAAGGCAGCAAACCCTTCTTGGAGTTCTGCATCTTATTGAAGGGGAATGAAAATCCCTGCGCAGCGGAAGACGATCGAATCGTCAAGGTATCGTTATGCTACTTGAAATTCGTTAAAACGATCTAACACTTAGATCTAAGGTAAACATACATAATTAAGGATGAAAAATAGCAAGAAGAATGTACTTACTTGTTGTAGACAATTATTCAAAATTTCTTCCTTGATCTCGAACACTTCGTCCTTCTCAACGAACGCTTCTCTCGAACAAAACCCGAACAAACACCACCAATTGGAACCTTGGTTGTTCTTCTTTTGGAAAGAAGGAGAATGGTGGGATTCTTTTGTGTTTGGTGAGGAGAAAATTATAGAGAAAAAAGAGAATCTTCTCTTTGGTGAAATCCAAAAAATGAGAGTGAGAGCATAATTTCCTTCTTGCAAGAAGGGATTAAATAGTGGAGTTAAAATCTCCACATTATCACCATTTTACCACAACCATAGGTTATGCAAATCATATTTGCATAACCATATAATATAAGATATCTCATATCACATATTGCAAATCATATTTGCAATAATTGTGGATTAATTAAATTGAATCACATCCAATTTAATTTCTCTCAATTAATTTCTTCAATTAGCCCTAATTCAACAATTAGGCTAACCTATAGTTTATTATGAATCTCATTCACATTAAACTATATATTATATCATTCATATCTCAAATGACATAAATGCCTCGAAGTGAAATTGAACATTTCAATTTCATACCAAAACTCTAACCCTTCTTTTAACCCAGATGGAGCCAACCGAGGGACCTAATGGACCTATAGTGACGGGCTCCAATGATCCGAGATTAACCTATCAAACTCTTTGACCCGGTTAATCAACATTCATTAGCTACGGTAACATTCTACTGTAGCCCGTAGCTGCACTCCCGTCAGTGCAGAATATTACGTGTCCACTAATATAACCAATGCCCATGAGTCGACCCTTCACGGGTTGCTCAGAGACACTACCTGGTCAAATTATCGTTTTACCCGTGTGTCTACCTCTTGTTCTTTAATCCCCTAACGCTCCTCTAATGAACAACATATTGTGATGGTCCAACCATACACAACACCCTTCTCGGGCCAGTGAGAAAGTGGGCGCTCGTTGTCCAAGCCCTGGAGACAGCACTTAAGGGAACAACCTCTCTAGTTTCCCTAAAAGCGGGAACGAGTGAATTCCATCTCGCGTAGTTAAGTTTCTAGCTCCCTACTCTATTATGCCCCTAAGAAGATAGGCATATTGGGCGAGTAACTGTTACCACCCTCACCCGTACTAGTCAAAAGACAAACCCCCGCAGACAGGAGTCCGTAACACGCTCAGGATTCAGGTCGAGTCACTAATGGTCATCTACGAATTTATTAGTCTCATCACATCAGCGGTGTTACATCGTGAGGTCTAATAATTCACTGGCCCGATCTTGTATAATCTCATTGCACAGGATGCCCTCACTCGCATGTCAACCACATGAACGAGTCAAATCACCTCGTTTGTATCTAATACAAAGCGGGCCACATCCACAACGTATCCAGGATTAGGTCTCCAACCCTATCCATATACTGTAGACCGTTCGGGTCATTACCTCGAACGTGATCCTCCATGTGTGTCCACTACATACCCTTCAAGTTCTAGTTCTCTCATAAATTCAATGACCTTAAAGCTTAGTTTATTGAAAATTTTGCAATGATATGCTAAAGGTTTAGAATGACCGCCACTGAAGGGCGAACAGAACACTCCTCCTCTAGGACGAGACTTTCTCGATCAGACCCTAATCCCATAATAACTCTTATTCCATTAGGCGTCTAATTACCATTGTTCGGTCGAATTCATTAACACTTAACGAATTCTGTGAGTGTCACCCTCAATCTTTAAGTTTCCAAGCATCCGTCCAAACAATAGCCACCGAAGGGTGAACCAAGAAGAAAAACCAACCAGAAATCAGATCCCTTTCGAGAATTCACGGTGTTCGACTCCCATGATCAAAGCCCTCGAAGGGATTGTCCGGTCGAGCCAAACTAAGAGCGGATCATAGGCGCGTCTCACGGTGTGAATCGAAAGAAGAGACCGTGGGTCCCATTTTTACAGGTCCCGCTCCCACTCACTATAATACTCTCTCCATCCACGATGATATTGACCTATACAAATGTCACCCGAAGGGGGACGCTCCCATTTGCACCACGAGGCCAAGTATTGATCTCACGGTGCGGTCTTAACGAAGATTTGTGGTTGGAAAATCAAATGTATCTCATACACTTTATTTCCTCCCACTCAGCACTTTAATTTTAATAGGGATTGACCTAGATAAACCGACTAGAATTTACCTAAGTCTACCAATATAACTCTTATATGGTATTAACCTAAGTTTATAATCACATTATTACTTAGGTCTATGTGAGTAAATTAAAACACTTTTAATTAACGACACTCACGATAGTATAATCTAAGAATCTCCGGACCGAATTCACTCCCAGGTCGGTTTTCAGGTAGGGGTGTTCCGCAAGCGTCAACTTAAATACCCCAGCCTTAGACAAAACCTTCCTTAGATAGAGTTACTAAGTCTAATTATTCAAGTTCTAAACTCTTTAAAACTAATAATTAACTTAGGTTGCATGCATTTCTATGTTATAGTGCTTGATCATTCATCATATGAAAAACTTTATACTATAACAAAAATAATTCATCACATGAATAAATGCATGAGCATACTTTAATTCAAAAAAATATAACACTTATATTAATTAAATTAAACATGCATTTAAATTATATTATAACTCTTATAATATAACATATCATGCAAACTATATATTATAACTCTTATAATATACATGATGCATGAATATGTTTAACCTAAGGTGGGATTTTAAATCTATATGACATACATTATGCACATATAAATTTAATTAAAGCATACATCACATGCATAAAATAATTAAATAGCAAAGATGGACCGATTTTTGGCACCTAAGGACAATTATTTAATTAAATAACATTAATATAACATTTATATTAATATTATTTAATAAAATAATAAAATAAATAAATAAAATTACATTTTACATTTAATAAAATAAAAAATACGAAATTAACTGCCCCACTATCAACATCTTGCCCACGTCTGCGAAACTACCTCGCGAACTGCCCACTATTGCGTGTGCGTTGCAGTAGCGCCGCCTCTTCCAAGCATCATGCCAACGTTCTCAACGGTGGGCGCGTTGGTAACACCGCCCTCGCAGCGCGCCTTGCTCCCGCTTGCACAACGTTGAGACACCAATGAACAACGTCTCAACGCCGTCGCCTGTACAGCAAACTCTTTTGCTGTTTTGCTTCAATTTTCGCCCGTTTCCGCTCCAATTTCTTCACAGCAACTCTTGCTACTAAAGACTCGGACTTTACAGACTCGATTTACAACTAAATGCCCAAAAAACAACGAGCCTTTACATTGATCCCATCAACATAATTGTAAATCTAAAGAAAATGCCAAAAACCGAAACATTTATCATGCAAACCAACATTCATCTCATGAAATTAAGGTAAAACACCCACCTCATTTTAACAAAAAAAGTGCATAACGAAGAACCATCGAAATGGCTCTGATACCAATTGAAGGGGAATGAAAATCCTCGCGCAGCGGAAGACGATCGAATTGTCAAGCTATCGTTACGCTACTTGAAATTCGTTAAAACGATCTAACACTTAGATCCAAGTTAAACATACATAATCAAGGAAGAAAAACAACAAGAAGAATGTACTTACTTGTTGTAGACAATTCTTCAAAATTTCTTCCTTGATCACGAACACTTCGTGCTTCTCAACGAACGCTTCTCTCGAATAAAACCCGAACAAACACCACCAATTGGAACCTTGGTTGTTCTACTTTTAGAAAGAAGGAGAATGGTGGGATTCTTTTGTGTTTTAGTGAGGGGAGAATTAGAGAGAAAAAAGAGACTCTTCTCTTTGGTGAAATCCAAAAAATGAGAGTGAGAGCATAATTTCCTTCTTGCAAGAAGGGATTAAATAGTGGAGTTAAAATCTCCACATTATCACCATTTTACCACAACCATAGGTTATGCAAATCATGTTGGGATTCATGCCCTAAACTTGTGTAATTTTCATCAATTAAATAAAGTGTTATTTGTTTTGATAGAATTACAGTCTTGCTTTATAAATCCAATAAACTAAGCTCCAAGGTTATAACATCAGTGTAGTGGACATTATTTGGGTTGAGTTCAAGAATATAAACTAAATAGTCTATGGTATAAGAATAAGGTTGGAAACCTCATTCTGGTAACACCATAGATGCGACTCACTTTGTAATTTGTACAAATGAGGTAATCCAACTCATTCATGTAGTTGACATGCGAGTGGGGGCATCCTGTATGAAGAGTTCATACAAGACTGGATCACAAATTATTAGTCTAACCAGTGTAAAACCGTTAACAGGATAAAACTAGTAATTTATAGATGGTCATTAGTGACTCGACCTAAATCCTGAGCAAGTTAAGAACTCCTGCTTATAGGGGTTTGTCCTTAGACTAGTAACGGTGAGAGTGGCCTGTAGCCGATTCAATAAGCCTACCTTCTCGTGGGATGAACCTCGTGAGGTAGTGGGAACTTAACTGCAAGATGGAATTCACTCATTCCTATACTAAGGAATTAGATAGGTTGTTCCCTTAAGAACTGACTCCAGGTCTTGAACAACGGGGCCCCGCCCTCTATGAGGGTATAAGTCTAATGTAGGACCTTAGACTTGTTGTTCATTAGAGGATCAGTGGTGATTAAGGAACAAAGAGGTAATTACAGGGGTAAAACGGTAATTTGACCCAACTGTAATTACGAACAACCGATGAAGGGTCGACTCATGGGTAATGACTATATCGATGGACACAATATTATCTACAGTGAGGAGAGTGCAGCTACAAGTCTATAGTGAAGTGACTTGTAGTTAATGAATATTGATTAACTGGATCAAAGAGTTTGATCAGTTAATCTCACATCATTGGAGCTCATGAACTGTAGGTCCATTAGGTCCCTCCGTTGGCTCAACAAGGTTATAATGAGGGTATAAAGTTAGGAATGAAATTGAAGTGTTCAATTTCATATATGAGGTGTTATATCAGTTATATACGATATAATTAATATAATATATAGTTTTAATGTGAATTAGATTCATATATAAACTATATACTAAAGAGAGAATAAAGGAGGGGTATGATGGTAATTTCCATCCTATTCCCCGATATATATGGTTGCATGAGATGCAACTAGGATAAGCAATTCCTAGCATTTGTTGTGTTGTTGGAAAGGTTCCAAAACACAAACATCTCTCTCACAAAACATCTCACCTCTCCTAAAGGGAATCCACATTCCTCCCTCACCTAGAGAACAACGGAGAAGATCCAGTGGTCGTGTCTTCGTCCGTTCATATTCCAGTTGCTGAGATCGTGATCGTGGAGAGAGGAACGCTTGAAGAAAGGTTCTTCAAAGGTAATTTCTTGATGTCCATTATGTTTATATGCTTAATCTAGTTGTATATGTTCTTGAATATAATCGATGTAACTAAATCAAGAGCACGCGATTCGCAATCACTTCCGCTGCGGGACTTCGATTCCCTTCAATTGGTATCAGAGACAATTGCGTTCTTGATTTATGTTCTGGATTTTTCAAGAGCAAGGTGAGATTTACTGTTTTTGCATGAGATGTATGAACGGTTTTGCAAAATTAGATGGTTTCAATTTTGGCACTTAGATTTGCAATTTCCATTGAATCGTTCAATGTAAGGGCCTGGTGTTTTGGGAAATTTTAATTGTAAATCGAGTCTGTAAGTCCATGTTGATCGAGGCAAAGTGGTTGCTGAGAAGATCAGAGCGAAAACGAGCAAGGAATGGCAGATTCCCTTTGCTGTCTATGTGCAGCGTTGTAGCGTTGTTCATTGGCGTTGTAAACGCTGCGCGCCATGGGAGAGAAGCGCGCGCACAGAGGGCGGCGTTGTAACGCCGAAGGCGTTTGAACGCAGCGTTCAGCGCGAAACGGACAAAGCGCGGCGTTACGTAACGCCGCCATCGGCGTTACGCCACATACGTTTCACGCGAAGGAGCAACGGACAAAAATTAGTTTTTATTATATATATTAATTATAAAAACGTTTTATATTTTTATATTTAATATATTTAATTTATATAATTTTAATTAATATAATTAGATTATATTAATTAAAATTGAATTTAGGGTGCCAAAATTGGTCTAATTTTTGCTATTTAAATTATGCAATTGTTGTGTAATTATTACCATGCATAATGTATGCTTATATTTTAGAAATCTCACCTTAGGTTAAGTATTTTCATGAATCATTTATAATATAAGGAGTTATATTATATAGTTTGCATGATTAATTAATATAAAGTTGTTATATTAATTTATGGACAACATTGACATGCATTATATATCATGAGATGAATATCCTATGAATGTCTTATTATTCATGTGATGAATGATCAAGCACTATAACATAGTATGCATGCCACCTAAGGTTAATTATTAGTTTTAAAGTGTTTAGAACTTGGAAATAATAGACCTTAGGTTATCTAGTTCTAATTAGATTAGAATTAGGAACCAAGTAATTTATAAGCTATGATTAAAAGAGAAACTGTTTCAAGGAAAGTTCTGTCTAGGTCAGTATTTAAGTCGATTTGAAGCGGAACACCCCTACCAGGAATCGACACGGGAGTGAAATTTAATAAGAGAGTTTTATAAATTACAGTAGCGTCAGCGGGTTTATTAAGGGGTTGATAAACTAGAAATCCTAGGTTTAATATAAGGAGTTATATTAACAAACTTAGGATAAAAATCAGTATAAGAGTTATATTGATTATCAATAATAAAAGTTATATTGATAGAATTAGGTAAAACCATTAGCCGGGTTTTAGCCTAAGTAAGATTCCTATAAACTTTAAAGTATTCAGTGGGAGGAAAAAGTGTATGAGATACATATTTTTCACCTACGCTATCTCCAGGAAGTTCACACCGTGAGACTCATACTTGGTCTCGTTGCGCAAACGGGAGCGTCCTCCTTCGGATGGTGTTTGTATGAGTCAATATCAAGGTGAATGGAGAGGATACTTATAGTGCGTGGGAGCAGGACAAAGGGTTACACTCACGGTGTTTATTGGATGGAGACTCTGGGATCTAAAGACAAAGGGTTACACTCACGTGGTACATTAGTCGTGTATGTATCCTGACCGAAAAATGGTAACTAAAACCTATAGGAATAAGAGTTATTCTGGTATTAGGTTTTGGTCAAGAGTGTCTTGATCTAGAGGAGGAGTGTTTTTTGATTACCATTTAGTGTCATACATTCTAAACCTTTGGAGTATCATTGCAAATTATAAATGGCCTAGGAATCATTTGATAATTAGCTAAAACATGATTGGATTAGAGTTATAGCAAGAAACTCATACAAGTTTGTTTGTAAATTTTTCAAACAAAAATGTCTAGCTCTATAATTTTCTTATTGGAGTGCGGAAAAGTTAACCGGAGAGAATATGATGACATGGAAAAACAAGCTCAACACTATATTGGTAGTGGATGATCCAAGTTTGTGCTAATCGACGAGTGTCCTCAAAGTGCGTGCTCGAATGCGTCACAAAATGTTCGTGATGCATATGATCGATGGATCAAGGCCAATGATAAGGCCAAGGTCTACATGCCGCAAGTATGTCCGACATATTAGCCAAGAAGCATGAGGCATGATTACCTCCAAGGAAATCATGAATTGCAATGCGAGGAATGTTTGGACAACAGTCCACACATGCCCGACATAATGCCCTCAAGTACATATTAAACTCGAGGATGCCAGAGGGTACATCTGTTGGGATCATGTCCCGGATATGATGGTGCACTTTAACATCGCGAGTCGAATGGTGCTTCCATCGATGAGTCGAGCAGTCGACTTCATTCATTCTCGAAACCCTTCCGGATAGTTTCCTCATGATTTAGAAGTAATGTTGTTATGAACAACCTTACTTTTAATCTTACCTCTCTTATGAATGAACTCCAAACCTTCCAGTCTTTGATTAAAATTCAGGGATCGAAAGGTGAGGCAAATGTTGCCAGTAGGAGTTATCACAGAGGTTCGACCTCTGGGACAAAAACAGTGGCTTCATCTTCTTCTAACCTGAGAGGAAAGAAGAAAAACATGAAGAAGGTTGGTAAAGGGAAACAGATCGACAAAGTCGCGCCCGAAGGGCAAGAAAGTCAAAGACGTTGCTGACAAAGGAAAGTGTTTCCACTGCAACGAAGACAGGCATTAGAAACGGAACTGTCCGAAGTACATTGCAGAAAAGAAGAAGGAAGGTAAATATGATTTACTTTTCCTAGAAGCTTGTTTAGTGGATAATGATAAAACAACTTGGATACTTGATTCAGGCGCCACTAATCACGTTTGCTCTTCTTTTCAGGGAATTGATTCCTGGCAGCAGCTACAACAAGGAGAGATAACGCTCTGGGTTGAATTGGAGAAGTCGTCTCAAATTTGAGTGAAGAGGGCACAATGAAGCTTTATTTTGGCAAGAAATATGTATTGTTGGACAATATATTAGTGATACCAGGGTTTACTAGAAACCTTATTTCCATTTCTTGCCTTATAGAACAATGTATTTCTGTTCCATTTTCAATGAATAAAGTGTTTATTTTGAAGAAAGGTTTAGAAGTATGTTCAGCTTCATTAGAAAATGGATTGTATGTTTTAATGCCTAATTCAGTCAAAATGGTTTTGAACACTAAATTATTTAAAACTTCAAACGCACAAACTAAGAAACGTAAGATTTCTCCTAAAGAAAATACTCATCTTTGGCATCTTAGATTGGGTCACATTAATCTCAATAAGATTGAGAGATTGGTAAAGAACGGACTTCTAAACGAGTGAGAAGAAAATTCTTTACCAGTATGTGAATCATGCCTAGAAGGAAAAATGACTAAAAGATCTTTTAGTGGAAAAGGTTATAGAGCCAAAAACCCTCTAGAGCTTATACATTCAGACCTTTGTGGTCCGATGAATGTTAAAGCCAGGTGAGGATATGAATATTTCATCTCTTTTATAGATGATTATTCTAGATTTGGGCATATTTACCTAATGCACCACAAGTCTGAAGCACTTGAAAAGTTCAAAGAATTCAAGACTGAGGTTGAAAATAAATTAGGTAAAACTATTAAAACACTTCGATCAGATCGAGGTGGAGAGTACATGGATTTAAAATTCCAGAACTATATGATAGAACATGGAATTACATCCCAACTCTCAGCTCTCGGCACACCACAACAAAACGGTGTATCGGAAAGGAGAAATAGAACCTTGTTGGACATGGTTCGATCAATGATGAGTTATGCTCATCTCCCGATTCCTTTTGGGGTTACGCAAAGAGAGACCTGCAGATACATTTTGAATAATGTGCCCTCCAAAAGTGTTTCTGAAACACCTTTTGAACTCTGGAAAGGACGTAAAGGTAGTTTATGTTACTTCAGAATATGGAACTGTCCGGTACATGTGCTTGTGACAAATCCAAAGAAGTTGGATTCACGTTCAAAGTTATGCCTATTCGTAGGATACCCAAAAGAAACAAGAGGTGGTTTATTCTATGATCCTAAGGAAGATAAGGTTTTTGTGTCGACAAATGCCATTTTCTTAGAGGAAGACCACACAAGGGACCACAAACCAAAAAGTAAAGTAGTGTTGAGTGAGTTAGACGGAACAATAGCAAAGGTTGCTAATAAGAACACTAGTATGTCAACAAGAGTTGTTGATACTAGGTTGTCTAGTCAAGAGAGTCCATCTCAAGAGTTGAGTATGCCTCGACGTAGTGGAAGGGTTGTGATACAGCCTGACCGTTACATGGGTTTGGCTGAAACCCAAGTTGTTATACTAGATGACAACTGCGAGGATCCATTGACTTATGATCAAGTAATGGTTGACAAAGACAAAGATAAATGGGTCATAGCCATGGACCAAGAAATGAAGTCTATGTACTTCAATTCTGTTTGGGATCTTGTAGATAAGCCTGATGGGGTAAAACCTATAGGTTGTAAGTGGATCTACAAGAGAAAACGTGGTGTAGATGGCAAGGTGCAAACCTTTAAAGCTAGACTAGTAGCAAAGGGTTATACCCAGGTTGAAGGGGTTGACTATGAGGAGACCATTTCACCTGTTGCTATGGTAAAGTCTATCCGTATCCTTCTTGCCATTGCCGCATATTATGACTATGAGGTATGGCAAATGGATGTCAAGACAACCTTTTTGAATGACAATCTTGAGGAAAACATCTACATGGACCAACCCAAAGGGTTCATTGAACTAGGACAAGAGCAAAAGGTTTGCAGGCTTAAAAGGTCAATTTATGGACTGAAACAAGCCTCCAGGTCCTGGAATATAAGATTTGATGAGGCAATCAGATCTTATGGTTTTGACCAGAATGATGATGAACCTTGTATCTACAATAAAATCATCAATAGTTCTGTCGCATTCCTAATTCTTTATGTGGATGATATCCTACTCATTGGGAATGATGTAGGTTATCTTACTGACATCAAGGAATGGCTAGCTACGCAATTCCAAATGAAAGATTTGGGTGATGCGCAGTTTGTTCTTGGGATCCATATTGTCCGGAACCGCAAGAATAAAACACTAGCCTTGTCTCAAGCATCTTACATAGATAAAGTGTTTTCAAGGTTTAAGATGCAAGATTCCAAAAAGGGTTTGTTGCCTTTTAGACATGGAATCCATTTGTCTAAGGAACAGTGTCCTAAGACACCTCAAGGAGTTGAGGATATGAGACGAATTTCTTATGCATCGGCTGTTGGGAGCTTGATGTACGCCATGTCGTGTACTAGGCCCGACATCTGTTTTGTAGTTGGGATGGTCAGTAGGTATCAATCCAATCCAGGACTTGAACAAGGAACTACATGCTTGTGTATGGGGCTAAGGATTTGATCCTTACAGGATACATGGATTCTTACTTTCAGACTGATAAAGATTCTCGGAAATCTACATCAGGGTCAGTATTCACTCTCAATGGAGGAGCTGTAGTATGGCGAAGCGTCAAGGAAGGATGCATCGCTGATTCCACCATGGAGGCCGAATATGTAGCAACTTGTGAAGCAACTAAGGAGGCCGTTTGGTTAAGGAAATTCATGTTAAATTTGGAAGTTGTTCCAAATATGACTTTGCCCATCACAATTTGTATTGCGATACTTGGTGGTGCAGTGGCAAATTCGAGGGAACCCCGAAGTCACAAGAAGGGAAAACACATAGAGCGGAAGTATCATCTCATCCGGGAGATCGTGCATAGAGGAGATGTGATTGTCACGAAGATAGCCTCAGAGCACAACATTGTTGATCCTTTTACAAAGGTTCTCACGGCTAAAGTATTTGAGAGTCACCTAGAAGTTCTAGGTTTACAAGTCTTTCCCAACTAGGGCAAGTAGGAGTATTTTGTACAAAGAGGTTTTAAATGCTCTAGTTTATTATATTTACATTATTGTAATGTTTTAGTACTCCACAAGCTTTAGGTCAAGTGGGAGATTGTTGGGATTCATGTCCTAAACTTGTGTAATTTTGATCAATTAAATAAAGTGTTATTTGTTTTGATAGCATTACAGTCTTGCTTTATAAATCCAATAAACTAAGCTCCAAGGTTATAACATCAGTGTAGTGGACACTATTTGGGTTGAGTTAAAGAATATAACCTAAATAGTCTATGGTATAAGAATAAGGTTGGAAACCTCATTCTGGTAACACCATGGATGCGACTCACTTTGTAATTTGTACAAATGAGGTAATCCAACTCATTCATGTAGTTGACATGCGGGTGGGGACACCCTGTATGAAGAGTTCATACAAGACTGGATCGCAAATTATTAGTCTAACCAGTGTAACACCTTTAACAGGATAAGACTAGTAATTTATAGATGGTCATTAGTGACTCGACTGAATCTCGAGCAAGTTAAGAACTCCCCGCTTATAGGGTTTGTCCTTAGACTAATATGGGTGAGAGTGGGCTCAGAATCGACTCAATAAGCCTACCTTCTCGAGTGACGAGAACCTCGTAGGTAGCTGGAAACTTAACTGTGCAAGATGAAATTCACTCATTCCTATACTAAGGAATTAGATTGGTTGTTCCCTTAAGAAATGACTCCAGGTCTTGAACAACGGAGCCCCGCCCTCTATGAGGGTATAAGTCTAAGGTAGGACCTTAGACTTGTTGTTCATTAGAGTATTAGTGGTGATTAAGGAACAAAGAGGTAATCACAGGGGTAAAACGGTAATTTGACCCAGCTGTAATTACGAACAACCTGTGAAGGGTCGACTCATGGGTAATGACTATATCGATGGACACAATATTATCTACAGTGAGGAGAGTGCAGCTACAAGTCTAAATTTAAGTGACTTGTAGTAATGAATATTGATTAACTGGATCAAAGAGTTTGATCAGTTTATCTCACATCATTGGAGCTCATGAACTGTAGGTCCATTAGGTCCCTCCGTTGGCTCAACAAGGTTATAATGAGGGTATAAAGTTAGGAATAAAATTGAAGTGTTCAATTTCATATATGAGGTGTTATATCAATTATATACGATATAATTAATATAATATATAGTTTTAATGTGAATTAGATTCATATATAAACTATATACTAAAGAGAGAATAAAGGAGGGGTAGGATGGTAATTTCTATCCTATTCCCCTATATATATGGTTACATGAGATGCAACTAGGATAAGCAATTCTTAGCATTTGTTGTGTTGTTGGAAAGGTTCCAAAACACAAACATCTCTCTCACAAAACATCTCACCTCTCCTAAAGGGAACCCACATTCCTCCCTCACCTAGAGAACAACGGAGAAGATCCAGTGGTCGTGTCTTCGTCCGTTCATATTCACGTTGCTGAGATCGTGATCGTGGAGAGAGGAGCGCTTGAAGAAAGGTTCTTCAAAGGTAATTTCTTGCTGTCCATTATGTTTATATGCTTAATCTAGTTGTATATGTTCTAGAATATAATCGATGTAACTAAATCAGCGCGCGATTTGTAATCGCTTCCGCTGCGGGACTTCGATTCCCTTCAAATCATATTTGCATAACCATATAATATAAGATATCTCATATCTCATATTGCAAATCTCATTTGCAATAATTGTGGATTAATTAAATTGAATCACATCCAATTTAATTTCTCTCAATTAATTTCTCAAATTAGCCCTAATTCAACAATTAGGCTAACCTATAGTTTATTATGAATCTCATTCACATTAAACTATATATTATATCATTCATATCTCATATAAATGACATAAATGCCTCTAAGTGAAATTGAACATTTCAGTTTCATACCAAAACTCTAACCCTTCTTTTAACCCAGATGGAGCCAACCGAGGGACCTAATGGACCTACAGTGACGACCTCCAATGATCCGAGATTAACCTATCAAACTCTTTGACACGGTTAATCAACATTCATTAGCTACGGTAACACTCCACTATAGCTCGTAGCTACACTCCCGTTAATGCAGAATATTACATGTCCACTGATATAACCAATGCCCATGAGTCGACCCTTCACAGGTTGTTCGTAGACACGACTGGGTCAAATTACCATTTTACCCCTTTGTCTACCTCTTGTTCCTTAAGTTCCCACTGCTCCTCTAATGAACAACATATTGTGATGGTCCAACCATACACAACACCCTTCTCGGGCCAGTGAGAAGGTGGGCGCCCGGTTTCCAAGCTCTGGAGACAACACTTAAGGGAACAACCTCTCTAGTTTCCTTAAAAGCGGGAACAAGTGAATTCCATCTCGCGTAGTTAAGTTACCAGCTCCTTACTTGGTTCTGCCCCTGAGAAGATAGGCATATTGAGCGAGTAACTCTGACCACCCTCACCCGTACTAGTCAAAGGATGACCCGCGGATAGGAGTCCGTAACACACTCGAGATTCGTGTCGAGTCACTAATGGTCATCTCACGAATTTATTAGTCTCATCATCAGCGGTGTTACATCGGAGGTCTAATAATTCACGGTCGATCTTGTACAATCTCATTTGCAGATGCCCCCACTCGCATGTCAACCACATGAACGAGTTAGATCACCTCGTTTGTATCTAATACAAAGCGGGCCGCATGCACAGCGTATCAAGGATTAGGTCTCCAATCCTATCCATATACTGTAGACCGTTCGGGTCATTAACTCGAACATGATCCTCCCTGTGTGTCCACTACACACCGTTCAAGTTCTAGTTCTCTCATAAATTCAATGACCCTGGAGTTTAGTTTATTGGAAAAGTTTGTAAAATTTGCGAGACACAAAGTAATAAAATAAATAACTCTTATTAATTTCAAACAGTAATTTACAAACACGAGATTAGGACAAAAATCCCAACACTTATATCTAGACAACATCTTGTCAATATAAGACGCTTGAGACATGGCCAGCGTTCTGTTCTTCTGGTTTCGAACTATCTGGATACCTAGAACATACTGAGCTTCTCCCAAATCTTTCATTTAGAATTGCGAAGCTAGCCATTTCTTTACGTCAGTAAGAAATTCTACCTCATTCCCAATGAGAAGAATATCATCCACGTACAATATAAGAAATGCTACAGTTTTGTCGACGATTCTCTTGTAGACACAAGGCTCGTCAACATTTTGATCAAAGCCATAAGATTTGATTGCCTCATCAAACCTTATATTCCAAGACCTCGAGGCTTGTTTCTGTCCATAAATAGACTTATGAAACCGACAAACCTTTTGCTCTTGGCCTTGGGTTATGAACCCTTTGGGCTGGTCCATGTAGATGGTTTCTTCAAGGTTGCCATTCAGAAAGGCGGTCTTGACATCCATCTGCCATACCTCGTAGTCATAATACGCGACAATGGGCGAAGGATCTCGATCGACTTTACCATGGCAGCGGTGAAAAGGTCTCCTCATAGTCAACCCCTTCGACCTGGGTAAAACTCTTTGCCACTAGTCGTGCTTTGAAGGTCTGCACCTTCCCATCTATGCCACGTTTACGCTTGTAGATCCATTTGCAACCAATAGGTTTTACCCCATCAGGTTGATCCACAAGCTCCCAGACAGAATTGAAGTACATCGACTCCATTTCCTCGTCCATAGCTTTAATCCATTCGTCCTTGTCAACATCATCCATTGGCTGATCATAGGTCAATGGATCCTCGCAGTCATCATCAGGGGTGACGACTTGGGTTTCAGCTAAACCCATGTAACGTTCAGGCTGTCTCAAAACCCTCCCACTACGTCGAGCCATTCCCAACTCTTGGGAACGGACATGACTTGACGTGCTAGGATCAACAACACTTGTCGATGTACTAGCCCCATCAGCAACTTTTGCTGATGTACTGTCCATTTCGTTTAACACGATTTTGCTCCTAGGCAAATGATCCCTGCCGTGGTCTTCCTCAAGGAAAGTGGTGTTTGTCGACACAAGCACCCTATTTTCCTTAGGATCGTAAAATAGACCACTCCTAGTCTCTTTTGGGTAACCTACGAATAGGCATAATTTTGAACGGGATTCCAACTTTTTCGAGTTTGACACTAACACGTGGGTTGGGCATCCCAAAATTCTGAAATGGTGTAAACTACCCTTACGTCCATTCTAAAGTTCGAAACGTGTTTAACAAACACTATTCGACAAAACGTTTTTCAAAATATAATCCGCAGTCTCTATTGCATAACCCCAAAAAGAATCAGGGAGACGAGCATAGCTCATCATGGATCGAACCATGTCCAACAGGGTTCTGTTTCTCCTCTCCGATGCGCCATTCTACTGTCGCATACCAGGTGCTGAGAGTTGGGACGTAATTCCGTGTTCTATCATATAGTTCTGGAATTCAGTGTCCATATACTCTCCACCTCGATCCGATCGAAGTGTTTTTATGGTTTTACCTAACAAGTTCTCAACCTCAATCTTGTACTCTTTGAACTTTTCAAGAGTTTCAGACATTCTATGCATTAGGTAAATATACCCATACCTCGAATAGTCATCTATGAAAGATACGAAGTATTCATAACCTCCTCGTGCTTTAACACTCATCGAACCACAGAGGTCAGAATGTATAAGCTCAAGGGGCTCCTTGGCTCTATATCCTTTTCCACTAAAAGGACGTTTGGTCATTTTGCCTTCGAGGCATGACTCACATACCGGTAAATAGTTTTCTTCCAACTGACTTAGAAGTCCACTCTTCACTAGTCTCTCAATCATATTGAGATTAATGCGGCCTAACCGTGATGCCAAATATGGGCATTTTCTTTTGGAGAAACTTTTACTCTTTTAGTTCGTGTTTCTGCAGTTTTAAATAATTCAGTGTTCAAAACGCTTTTGACCGAATTAGGTTTTAAAACATACAAATTAGACTCAAGTGAAACAGAACAAATCAAATTGCCTTTGAAAGAAATAAATGCTTTATTATATTCAAAGGAAATCGAAATACATTTTTCAATAAGACAGGAAATCGAAACAAGGTTTCTAGTAAACCATATAACTATATACAAATTGTATAACAATAAGTAATTCCTGCCAAAGTAGAGCTTCACTTTGCCGATCGCTGCAGCAGAGACAATCTCCCCGGATCCAACCCGTAGAGTCAACTCACCCTCCCGCAGCTGCTGCCAGGAATAAATTCCCTGAAAAGAAGAATAAACGTGGCTAGTGGCGCCCGAATCCAAATTCAGGTAGAGTCATTACTCTCCACTAAACATGTTTCAGTTACAAGTAAATTACATTTACCTTGATTCTTCCTCTCGACAAGGAACTTGGGACAGTTACGCTTCCAGTGGGCGTCCCCATTGCATTGCAAACACTTTCATTTTTCTGCAACTTTCTTGACCTTCTTGCCCTTTTGGGCAGCAGCTCGGTCAGCTTTACCCTTCTTCATCTTCTTCTTCTTCCCTTTCGAGTGAGAAGGAGCAACAGATTTCGTCCCAGAGGTCGAACCCCTGTGATATGATCTGTAGGCAACATTTGCCTAAGCTTCTGGTGTCCTGATCCTCATCAAGAACTGAAAGTTCTGTAGCTCGTTCCGAAAGGTGGTCAGAGTGTAGCTTATCTTGTTCATAACAGCGTTTCTACGAAGCTGAAGGAAACTCTTCGGAAGAGTCTGCAAGATAAAGCTGGCCTGGCTCGACTCATCGATCGAAGCCCTGTTCATCTCTGCTAGATTAAAGTGGGTCATCATGTCCAGAACATGTTCACGGACAGACACCCCCTTCTTTCATCCGTGCGTTGAAGACGTGTTTGAGCGAGTCGTGCCTGACCTGAAATGACTGTTGTCCAAACATGTCCTGCAACGACTCCATGATCTTCTTAGCGGTGATCATCAACTCGTGCTTCTTTGCCAAAACTTTTGACAAGCTGGCAATGATATAGACCTTGACCTTTTCATTGGCCCTGATCCATCGATCGTATGCATCACGAACACTTCGTGATGTAGTCGAGTTCGGCAACTGAGGACACTCCTCAGTAAGCACAAACTTAAGGTCGTCCGTTACAAGTATCGTGTTGATATTGTTCTTCCACGTTTGGAAGTTATCTCCCACTAACTTATCCGAAACGAGTAAAGCGATTATTGAGCTAGACATAGTTTGTTGAAAAATTAAATTAAAAATTTTGTGTCAGTCTCGCAAAAAACTTTTGAGTCCAATCAAGTTTTAGCAAAAATTAATCCTATGATCCCTAGGTCATATAAAATTTGGAATGATATCCTAAAGGTTTAGAATGACTGCCACCAAAGGGTGAACAAAAACACTCATCCTCTAGAACGAGACTTTCTCAACCAGATCCTAATCCCAGAATAACTCTTATTCCATTAGGCGTCCAGTTACCATTATTTGGTCAAATTCATTAACACTTAACGAATCTCGTGAGTGTCACCTTCAATCTTTAAGTTTCCAAGTATCCGTCCAAAGAATAGCCACCGAAGGGTGAACCACGAAGGAAAACCAACAAGGAAACTGTATCCCTTTCGGGAATTCACGGTGTTCCGACTCCCATGATCAAGGCCCTCCGTGGTCCAGGCCAAACTAGCAGACAAATCATAGGGGTCTCAAGGTGTGAATCGAAAGAAGAGACCGTGGGGCCCGTTTTCTCAAGTCTCGCTCCCACTCACTATAAGTACTCTTTCCATCCACTATGATATTGATCTATACAAATACAATCCGAAGGAGGACGCTCCCATTTGCGCCACGAAGCCGAGTATGGATCTCACGGTGCGGACTTAACGGAGATTTTTGGTTGGAAAATCAAATGTATCTTATACACTTTATCTCCTCCCACTCAACACTTTATATATTTCGGGATTGACCTAGATAAATCGGCTAAAATTTACCTAAGTCTACCAATATAACTCTTATATTGTATTAGGCCTAAGTTTATAATCACATTATTACTTAGGTCTATGTGAGTAAATTAATCAATTTTTAATTAACGACATTCACGAAAAATATAACCTAAGAATCTCCGGACCGAATTCACTCCCAGGTCAGTTTCCAGGTAGGGGTGTTCCGCAAGCGTCAACTTAAATACCTCAGCCTTAGACAAAACCTTCCTTAGACAGAGTTACTAATCAATCACCATTCAAAGATTAGATTTTGATTTCCTAATTCTAATCTTATTAGAACTAGAAAACCTAAGTCTAATTATTCAAGTTCTAAACACTTTAAAAGTAATAATTAACTTAGGTTGCATGCATTTCTATGTTATAGTGCTTGATCATTCATCACATGAATAACTATACTATAACTTAATAATTCATCACATGAAATAAAATGCATGCACATACTTTAATCTAAAAAATATAACACTTATTTTTAATTAAATTAAAACATGCATTTCATTATATTATAACTCTTATAATATAACCTATCATGCAAACTATATATCATAACACTTATAATATAAATGATGCATGAAATGTTTAACCTAAAGTGGGATTTTAAATCTATATGCATACAATATGCACATAGAAATTAATTAAATCATACATCTCATGCATAAAATAATTAAATAGCAAAAATGGACCGGTTTTGGCACTTGGGGGGCATTTAATTAATTAAATAACATTAATATAACATTTATATTAATATTATTTAATAAAATAAATTAAATAAATGAAAATAATTACATTTTACATTTAAAATTAAAAAAAACGTTGAAAAAATTGTTGCTCACGATGCAAATGGCTTCACGCCCCACGAACTTCGCGCGCGCTGCCTCGCGAAATCGCTTCACTACGCTTGCGTTGCAGTAACGCGTGGGCGGCGTTACGTACGCTGGTGCTGCGCAGGCGTTGCGCGCTGCGGCCAACGCCGCCAGTGGCGTTAACGCGGCATCCCGCATCAAGCTCTCGCGCGATTGCAGCATTGAGACGCCGATGAACAGCGTCTCAACGCTGTCAACAGAACAACAAGCACCTCTTGCTGTTCTTTGTCGTTTTTCGCCCGTTTCTGCTCCGATTTCTTCACAACATCTCATGCCACGAACGACACGGACTTACAGTCTCGATTTACATTAAAAAATGCCCAAAACACGGGCCTTTACATTGATCATATCAACATAAATGTAAATCTAAGAACAGTGCCAAAACCGAAAACATCCATTTCGCAAACCATCATTCATCTCATGAATTAAAGCATAAACCCACCTAATTTTAACAAAATTAAGTGCACAACAAGAAGCCAACGATTGACTCTGATACCAATTGAAGGGAATGAGAATCCCAGTGCAGCAGAAGACGATCGAATCGTCGTGGTATTGTTGTGCAATTCAATTTCGTTAAAATTAAACTATCTAATAGTCATAGGTTAAACATGCATTCTAAGAAGGAAAAACAGCAAGTTAGATCTACTTACTTGTTGAAGACCGTCTTCAAGATTCCTTCCTCCGATGATCACGAACTCTTCGTGTTCTCCCCAACGATCTCGAACTCCTCGAACAATCCCAACGAACGGACACTTCCACTCGATTACTCGGTTGTTCTACTTTAGGTAGAAGGAGAATGGTGAGATTCTTGTTTTGGTGTAGGGAGGAGAGTTTGAGAGAGAGAGCTTTTTGGAGAGAAAAATCACTTTGCTTCTTTTGGTGAAATTTCCAAAAATGAGCAAATGATTCAAGAACCCTTCTTGCAAAGGGGTTTAAATAATGGAGATAGGTGGAGTTGAAATCTCCACCTATTTACCATTTTACCACAACCATAGGTTATGCAAATCATATTTGCATAACCATATATTATAAGATATCTCATATCTCATTTTACAAATCGCATTTGTATTATGTGGATTTTTAAATTGAATCACATCCAATTTAATATCTCTCAATCTAATATCTCCAAATTAGCCCTAATTTAACAATTAGGCTAACTTATAGTTTATTATGAATCTCATTCACATTAAACTATATAATACATCATTCATATCTCATATAAATGACATAATTACCCTTTAGTGAACTTGAACACTTCAAATTCACACCAAAATTGTAAACCTTCTATTAATCAAGTTTGAGCCAACCGAGGGACCTTATGGACCTACAGTGACGAGCTCCAATGATCCGAGATTAACCTATCAAACTCTTTGACCCGGTTAATCAACATTCATTAGCTATGGTAACACTCCACTAAAGCCCGTAGCTGCACTCCCGTCAGTGTAAGACAAGTTGTGTCCACTGATATAACCAATGCCTATGAGTCGACCCTTCATAGGTTGTTCGTACACACTGCTAGGTCAAATTACCGTTTTACCCCTGTGTCTACTTCTTGCTCCTTAAGTCCCCACTGCTCCTCTAATGAACAATAACGTTGTAATGGTCCAACCATACACAACAACCTTCTCGGGCCAGTGAGAAGATGGGCGCCCGTTGTCCAAGCCTTGGAGACAACACTTAAGGGAACAACCCCTCTAGTTTTCCTAAAGGCGGGAACGAGTAAATTCCATCTCGCGTAGTTAAGTTCCCAGCTCCCCACGTGGTCCTGTCCCTAAGAAGATAGGCATATTGGGCGAGTAACTGTGACCACCCTCACCCGTACTAGTCAAAGGATGGACTCCACGCGCAGCATGCGAGTCTGTAACACGCTCAGGATTCAGGTCGAGTCACTAATGGTCATCTACAAAGTTACTAGTCCATACTATTAACGATGTTACATCAGTAGGTCTAATAATTCACGGTCCGGTCTTGTACAATCTCATTGTACAGGATGCCGCCACTCGCATGTCAACCACATGAACGAGTTAGATCATCTCGTTTGTATCTAATACAAAGCGGGTCGCATCCACAGCGTATCCAGGATTAGATCTCCAACCCCATCCATATACTGTAGACCGTTTGGGTCATTAACTTGAACGTGATCCTCCCTTTGTGTCCACTATGAAGGGAATCGATGTCCCCGCAGCGGAAGCGATTGTGAATCGCGTGTTCTTGATTTAGTTACAATGGAAAATTCAAGAAACTTAAACATGGATTAAGTATAAAATAGTAATGGACAGCAAGAAGTTTACCTTTGAAGAACCTTTCTTCAAGTGCTCCTCTCTCCACGGTCACGATCACAGCAACAAGAACTCCCACGCACGAAGACATGACCACCGGATCTTCTCCGTTGTTCTCTAGGTGAGGGAGGAAGGTGGGTTCCCCTTAGGAGATGTGAGGTATTTTTGTGTGAGAGAGAGTTGTGTTTTGGAACTCTTCCAACAACACAAGAAGGAGGTTAGGTCAAAACATGCTTATTTTAGTTGCATCTCATGCAACCATATATATAGGGGAATAGGATGGAAATGACCATCCTACCCTTTCTTTTATCTCTCTTTAGTATATAGTTTATATATGAATCTAATTCACATTCAAACTATATATTATATCAATTACATCATATATAATTGATATAACTCCTCATGTATGAAATTGAACACTTCAATTTCACTCCTAACTTTATACCCTCAATATAACCATGTTGAGCCAACGGAGGGATCTAATGGACCTACAGATCATGAGCTCCAATGATGTGAGATTAACTGTTCAAACTCTTTGATCCAGTTAATCAATATTCATTAACTACAAGTCACTCCACTATAGACTTGTATTTGCACTCTCCTCTTGTCAGAGATATTATTGTGTCCACCGATATAGTCATTGCCCATGAGTCGACCCTTCACAGGTTGTTCGTAATTACAGTTGGGTCAAATTACCGTTTTACCCCTGTGATTACCTCTTTGCTCCTTATGTACAACTGATCCTCTAATGAACAACAAGTCTAAGGTCCTACCTTAAACTCATACCCTCATAGAGGGCGGGGCCCCGTTGTTCAAGACCTGGAGTCAGTTCTTAAGGGAACAACCTATCTAATTCCTCAGTAGAGGAATGAGTGAATTCCATCTTGCAGAATTAAGTTCCCAGCTACCTACGAGGTTCTGTCCCTGAGAATGTAGGCTTATTGAGTCGGCTATAGCCACTCTCACCCATACTAGTCTAAGGACAAAATCCTATAAGTAGGAGTTCTTAATTTGCTTAGGATTCAGGTCAAGTCACTAATGACCATCTATAAATTATTAGTTTTTCCTGTTAACGGTGTTATACTGGTTAGACTAACAATTTGCGATCCAGTCTTGTATGAACTCTTCATACAGGATGTCCCCACTCGCATGTCAACTACATGAATGAGTTGGATTACCTCATTTGTACTAATTACAAAGTGGGCCGCATCCATGGTGTTACCAGAATGAGGTTTCCAACCTTATTCTTATACCATAGACTGTTTAGGTTATAATCTTGAAATCAACCCAAATAGTTTCCACTACACTCATTTCAAGATAAACGTTATAAACTTGGAGCTTAGTTTATTGAATTTATAAAAGCAAGACTGTAATCTTATCAAAACAAATAACACTTTATTTAATTGATTAAAATTACACAAGTTTAGGGCATAAATCCCAACAATCTCCCACATGACCTAAAGCTTGTGGAGTACTAAACATTACAATAATGTAAATACAATAAACTAGGGCATTTAAACCCCTTTGTACAAAAATACTCCCACTTGCCCTAGTTGGGGAAGACTTGTAAACCTAGACCTTCTAGGTGACTTTCAAATACTTTAGCCGTGAGAGCCTTTGTAAAAGGATCAGCAATGTTGTGCTCTGAGGCTATCTTCGTGACAATCACATCTCCTCTATGCACGATCTCCCGGATGAGATGATATTTCCGCTCTATGTGCTTTCCCCTCTTGTGACTTTGGGGTTCCTCGAATTTGCCACACAGCACCACCGTTGTCGCAATCTGATGCAGCGAGGCAAAGTCATATTTGGAACAACTTCCAAATTTAGCATAAATTTCCTCAACCAAACGACCTCCTACCGCTTTGCTTCACAAGGCTGCTACATATTCGACCTCCATGGTGGAATCAACGATGCATCCTTGCTTGACGCCGCCATACTGACTCCCCTGTTAAGAGTGAAAATCGACACGATGTAGACTTTCGAGAATCTTTATCAGTCTGAAAGTCAGAATCTGTGTATCCTGCAAGGATCAAATCCTTAGCCCCATACACAAGCATGTAGTTCCTTGTTCTTCGAAGATACTTAAGGATCGTTTTAACCGTTGTCCAGTGTTCAAGTCTTGGATTGGATACCTACTGACCATCTCAACTGCAAAACAGATGTCAGGCCTAGTACATAACATGGCGTACATCAGGCTCCCAACAGCTGATGCATTAGGAATCCGTCTCATATCCTCAACTCCTTGAGGTGTCTTAGGACACTGTTCCTTAGACAAATGGATTCCATGTCTAAAAGGCAACAAGCCCTTTTTGGAATCTTGCATCTTAAACCTTGACAACACTTTGTCTATGTATGATGCTTGAGACAAGGCTAGTGTTTTATTCTTGCGATGCTAGGACAACTGGATCCCAAGAACAAACTGTGCATCACCCAAATCTTTCATTTGAAATTGCGTAGCTAGCCATTCCTTGATGTCAGTAAGATAACCTACATCATTCCCAATGAGTAGGATATCATCCATATAGAGAATTAGGAAAACAACAGAACTATTGATGATTTTCTTGTAAACACAAGGTTCATCATCATTCTGGTCAAAACCATAAGATCTGATAGCCTCATCAAATCTTATATTCCAAGACCTAGAGGCTTGTTTTAGTCCATAAATCGACCTTTTAAGCCTGCAAACCTTTTGCTCTTGTCCTGGTTTAATGAACCCTTTGGGTTGGTCCATGTAGATGGTTTCCTCAAGATTGTCATTCAAAAAGGCTGTCTTGACATCCATATGCCATATCTCATAGTCATAATATGCGATAATGGCAAGAATGATACAGATAGACTTTACCATAGCAACAGGTGAAAACGTTTCCTCAAAGTCAACCCCTTCAACCTGGGTATAACCTTTTGCTACTAGTCTAGCTTTGAAGGTTTGCACCTTCCCATCTACACCACGTTTTCTCTTGTAGATCCATTTACATCCTATAGTCTTTACCCCATCAGGCTTATCTACAAGATCCCAAACAGAATTGAAGTGCATAGACTCCATTTCTTGGTCCATGGCTATGACCCATTTGTCTTTGTCAATGTCAACCATTGCTTGATTATAAGTCAATGGATCCTCGCAATTGTCTCTGGTATAACAATTTGGGTTTCAGCTAAACCCATGTCAATGTCAACTCTTGAGATGGACCCTCTTAACTAGACAAACTAGTATCAACAACTCTTGTTGACGTACTAGTGTTCTTATTAGCAACCTTTGCTATTGTTCCGTCTAACTCACTCAACACTACCTTGCTTTTTGGTTTGTGGTCCCTTATGTGGTCCTCCTCCAAGACAGTGGCATTTGTCGACACAAAGATCTTATCTTCCTTAGGATCATAGAATAAACCACCTCTTGTTTCTTTTGGGTATCCTACGAATAGGCACAACTTTGAACGTGAATCCAACTTCTTTGGATTTGTCACAAGCACATGTGCTGGACAACCCCATATTTTGAAGTGACATAAACTACCTTTACGTCCTTTCCAGAGTTCAAAAGGTGTTTCAGAAACACTTTTGGAGGGCACACTATTCAAAATGTATACTGCAGTCTCCACTACATAACCCCAAAAGGAACTAGGGAGATGAGCATAACTCATCATTGATCGAACCATGCCCAACAAGGTTCTATTTCTCCTTTCCGATACACCGTTTTGTTGCGTGTGTCCTGAGCCGAGAGTTGGGATGTAATTCCATGTTCTATCATATAGTTCTGGAATTTTAAATTCATGTACTCTCCACCTCGATCCGATCGAAGTGTTTTAACTCTTTAACCTAATTGATTTTCAACCTCAATCTTGAATTCCTTGAACTTTTCAAGTGCTTCAGACTTGTGGTGCATTAGGTAAATATGCCCATATCTGGAATAATCATCTATAAAAGAGATGAAATATTCATATCCTCCCCTGACTTTAACATTCATCGGACCACAAAGGTCTGAATGTATAAGCTCTAGAGTATCTTTGGCTCTATAACCTTTTCCACTAAAAGGTCTTTTAGTCATCTTTCCTTCTAGGCAGGATTCACATACTGGCAAGGAATTTTCTTCTAACTCGTTTAGAAGTCCGTTCTTTACCAATCTCTCAATCCCATTGAGATTCATGTGACTCAATATTAGATGCCAAAGATGAGCATTTTCTTTAGGAGAAATGTTTCGTTTCTTAGTTTATGCGATTCTGTATTTTAAATAATTCAAATGCTCAAAACCATTTTGACTGAATTAGGCCTTAAAACATACAATTCATTTTCTAATGAAGCAGAACATATTTCTAAACCTTTCTTCAAAATAAAAGATTCATAGAAAAGGAAACAGAAATACATTGTTCAATAAGGCAAGAAATGGAAATAAGGTTTCTAGTAAACCCTGGTATCACTAATATATTGTCCAACAATACATATTTCTTGCCAAAATAAAGCTTCATTGTGCCTACTGCTACAGCTGAGACGACTTCTCCATTTCCAACTCGGAGTGTTATCTCTCCTTGATGTAGCTGCTGCGAGAATCAATTCCTCAAAAGAAGAACAAACATGATTCTCGCGCTCAATCAAGTATCCAAGCTGTTTTATCATTATCCACTAAACAAGTTTCTAGGCAAAGTAAATCATATTTACCTTCCTTCTTCTTTTTTCGCAATGTACTTCTGACGAGCCCGTTTCCAATGCCCGTCTTCGTTGCAGTGGAAACACTTTCCTTTGTCAGCAACGTCTTTGACTTTCTTGCCCTTTTGGGTGGCAGCTTTATCAGCCTGTTTCCCTTTACCAACTTTCTTCATGTTCTTCTTCTTACCTCTCAGGTTAGAAAAAGATGAAGCCATCATTTTTGTCCTGCAGGTCGAACCTCGTGATAACTTCTCTTGGCAACATTCCCTCTCCTTTCGATCCCCGAATTTTCATCAAAGATTGAAAGGTCCGGAGTTCATTCGGAAGGGAGGTAAGATTAAAAGTAAGTTTGTTCATAACAACATTACTTCTAAATCTGCAGGAAACTATCGGAAGGGTTTCGTAATGAAGTCGACTGGCTCGACTCATCGATGGAAGCACCATTCGACTCGCGATGTTAAAGTGTACCATCATATCCAAGACATGATCCCAAACAGATGTACCCTCTGGCATCCTCAAGTTGAATATGTACTTTAGGGCATTATGTCGGGCTTGTGTGGACTGTTGTCCAAACATACCCTGCACAGAATCCATGATTTCCTTGGCGGTAATCATGCCCTCATGCTTCTTGGCTAATATGTCAGACATACTTGCCAGCATGTAGACCTTAGCCTTATCATTGGCCTTGATCAATCGATCATATGCATCACGAACATTTCGTGATGCATTCGAGCCTTGCACCTGAGGACACTCCTCAGTGAGCACAAACTTCAGATCATCCACAAAATAGTGTTGAGTTTGTTTTTCCATGTCATCATATTCTCTCCGGTTAACTTTTCTGCACCCAATAAGGAAATTATAGAGCTAGACATTTTTGCTGAAAAATTTACAAACAAACTTGTATGAGTTTCTTGCTATAACTCTAATCCAATCATGTTTTAGCTCATTATAAAATGATTCCTAGGCATTTATAATTTGCAATGATACTCCAGTGGTTTAGAATGTATAACACCGAAGGGTAATAAAAAACACTCCTCCTCTTGATCAAGACATTCTTGACCAAAACCTAACACCAGAATAACTCTTATTCCTATAGGTTTTAGTTACTATTTTTTCGGTCTGAATACATACACAACTTATGTATCCCGTGAGTGTAACCCTTTGTCTTTAGATCCCAGAGTCTCGATCCAATAAAATCCGCCAAAGGGAGGACTAGATTGGAAAATAGTCTAAGGAAATCTTTATCCCTTTCGGGTGTCTACTGTGTTTGATCCCCTATGATCAAGCCCTCCGAAGGGATTGTCTGGTCCAGGCCAAACTAGCAGGATGACCATAGTGGTCCAACGGTGTAAACCAACAAAAGAGACCGTAGGTTTTGTTTTCACTAAACCTGCTCCCACTCATTATAAGTACCCTCTCCATTCACCTTGGTATTGACTCATACAAACACCATCCGAAGGGAGACACTCCCGTTTGCGCCACGAGGCTAAGTATGAGTCTCACGGTGTGAATTTCCCGGAGATATCATAGGTGGAAAAATATGTATCCCATACACTTTTTCCTCCCACTGAATACTTTAAGTCTATAGGAATCTTTCTTAGGCTAAAAACCCGACTAATGGCTTTGCCTATATCTATCAACATAACTCTTATATTGATAATCAATATAACTCTCATATTGATTTTATCCTAAGTTTGTCAATATAACTCCTTATATTAAACCTAGGATATCTAGTTTATTAACCCCTTAATAAACCTGCTGACACTACTGTAATTTATAAGACTCTCTGATTAAATTTCACTCCCAGGTCAGTTCCCAGGTAGGGGTGTTCCGTTTCCGTCAGCTCAAATACCCCAGCTTAGACAGAACCTTCCTTAGACAGAGTTCCTCTTTTAATCATAGCTTATAAATTACTTGGTTCCTAATTCTAATCTAATTAGAACTAGATAACCTAAGGTCTATTATTTCCAAGTTCTAAACACTTTAAAACTAATAATTAACCTTAGGTGACATGCATACTAAGTTATAGTGCTTGATCATTCATCACATGAATAATAAAACATACATAGCATATTCATCTCATGAAATATAATGCATGTCCATGCTGTCCAAAAAATTAATATAACAACCTTATATTAATTAATCATGCAAGCTATATAATATAACTCCTTATATTATAAATGATGCATGAAAATGCTTAACCTAAGGTGAGATTTCTAAAATACAAACATACACTATGCATGGCAATAATTACACAACAATTTCATAATTAAAATAGCAAAAATTAGACCAATTTTGGCACCCTAGAAATAATTTTAATTAATATAATCTAATTATATTAATTAAAATTAAAATTATTAAATATATTAATATAAAACGTTTTTATAATTAATATATATAATAAAAAAATATTTTCGCCCGTTGAAGCCTTTCGTGAAACGTCTTCGGCGTTGCAACGCTGGCTTTGTCATTTTCTGTCGAGCGTTGCGCAACGCCACAACGCTACAACAATGAGGGCAGCGTTGCAACGCTGTCGTCTTCTCTTCTCGGTAAGCCGCGCGCAGCGATAGCGTTAACCGATGGCGATGGCGGCGTAACGCCATTCACAGAACAACCATAGAAATCTCCATTTCTTGCTCGTTTTCGCTCCGATCTTCTCAGCAACTACCTTGCCTCGATCGACACGGACTTACAGACTCGATTTACAATTAAAATTGCCCAAAACACCGGGCCCTTACATTGAACATTTCAATGAAAAAATTGAAAATCTAAGTGCCAAATCAAAAACATCTAATTTCGCAAAACCGTTCATACATCTCATGCACAAAACAGTAAATCCCACCTTGTTCTTGAAAATTCCAGAACATAAATCAAGAACACAATTGGGCTCTGATACCAATTGAAGGGAATCGAAGTCCCCGCAGCGGAAGCGATTGTGAATCGCGTGTTCTTGATTTAGTTACAATGGAAAATTCAAGAAACTTAAACATGGATTAAGCATAAAATAGTAATGGACAGCAAGAAGTTTACCTTTGAAGAACCTTTCTTCAAGTGCTCCTCTCTCCACGGTCACGATCACAGCAACAAGAACTCCCACGCACGAAGACACGACCACCGGATCTTCTCCGTTGTTCTCTAGGTGAGGGAGGAAGGTGGGTTCCCCTTAGGAGATGTGAGGTATTCTTGTGAGAGAGAGAGTTGTGTTTTGGAACTCTTCCAACAACACAAGAAGGAGGCTAGGTCAAAACTTGCTTATTTTAGTTGCATCTCATGCAACCATATATATAGGGGAATAGGATGAGAATGACCATCCTACCCTTCCTTTTATCTCTCTTTAGTATATAGTTTATATATGAATCTAATTCACATTAAAACTATATATTATATCAATTACATCATATATAATTGATATAACTCCTCATGTATGAAATTGAACACTTTAATTTCACTTCTAACTTTATACCCTCAATATAACTATGTCGAGCCAACGGAGGGATCTAATGGACCTACAGATCATGAGCTCCAATGATGTGAGATTAACTGTTCAAACTCTTTGATCCAGTTAATCAATATTCATTAACTACAAGTCACTCCACTATAGACTTGTAGCTGCACTCTCCTCACTGTAGATATTATTGTGTCCACTGATATAGTCATTGCCCATGAGTCGACCCTTCATAGGTTGTTCGTAATTACAGTTGGGTCAAATTACCGTTTTACCCCTGTGATTACCTCTTTGCTCCTTAAGTACCACTGATCCTCTAATGAACAACAAGTATAAGGTCCTACCTTAAACTCATACACTCATAGAGGGTGGGACCCCGTTGTTCAAGACCTAGAGTCAGTTCTTAAGGGAACAACCTATCTATATCCTCAGTAGAGGAATGAGTGAATTCCATCTTGCAGAATTAAGTTCCCAGCTACCTATGAGGTTCTGTCCCTGAGAAGGTAGGCTTATTGAGTAGGCTATAGCTACTCTCACCCATATTAGTCTAAGGACAAACCCCTATAAGCAGGAGTTCTTAATTTGCTCAGGATTCAGGTCAAGTCACTAATGACCATCTATAAATTATTAGTCTTATCCCATTAGCGGTGTTATCTTTGGTTAGACTAACAATTTCATGATCCGATCTTGTATGAACTCTTCATACAGAATGCCCCCACTCGCATGTCAACTACATGAATGAGTTGGATTACCTCATTTGTACTAATTACAAAGTGGGCCGCATCCATGGTGTTACCAGAATGAGGTTTCCAACCTTATTCTTATACCATAGACTTTTTAGGTTATAATCTTGAAATCAACCCAAATAGTGTCCACTACACTCATTTCAAGATAAACGTTATAACCTTGGGGCTTAGTTTATTGGATTTATAAAAGCAAGACTGTAATCTTATCAAAACAAATAACACTTTATATAATTGATCAAAATTACACAAGTTTAGGGCATAAATCCCAACACACTACACACCATTCAAGTTCTCGTTCTCATATATTCTGACCCTAGAGCTTAGTTTATTGGACAAAGTTTGTAAGAAATGCGAGACACAAAATTATAAAATGAATAACTTTTATTAATTTCAAATGGTAATTTACAAACTAAACGCGATTCGGACATACATCCCAACAAATTGAACATTGTATCTCTGTTTCTTTTGAAATGAATAAAACGTTTATTTCTTTCAAAGGAAACTTGTTATGTTCTGCTTCACTTGAGAGTAATCTATACATTTTAAAGCCTAATTCGGTCAAAAGTGTTTTGAATACTAAATTGTTTAAAACAGCTGAAACGCGAACTAAGAAATTAAAAGTTTCTCCAACAAAAAACACCCATCTTTGGCATCTAAGGTTAGGCCACATAAATCTCAACAGGATTGAGAGACTAGTGAAGAGTGGACTTCTAAGCGAGTTGGAAGAAAACTCTTTACCTGTTTGTGAGTCATGCCTTGAAGGAAAAATGACCAAACGTCCTTTTAGTGAAAAAGGATATAGAGCCAAAGAACCTCTTGAGCTTATACATTCTAACCTCTGTGGTTCGATGAATGTTAAAGCACGAGGAGATTACGAATACTTTGTATCTTTTATAGATGAATATTCGAGATATGGGTACATTTACCTGATGCATCGAAAGTTTGAAACTCTTGAAAAGTTCAAGGAATACAAGACTGAGGTTGAGAACCTATTAGGTAAGACGATTAAAACACTTCGATCGGATCGAGGTGGAGAGTATATGAACATTGAATTCCATGACTATATGATAGAACATGGAATTACGTCCCAACTCTCAGCACCTCGTATGCCACAACAGAATGGTGTATCAGAGAGGAGAAACAGAACCTTGTTAGACATGGTTCGATCGATGATGAGTTATGCTCGTCTCCCTGATTCTTTTTGGGGTTACGCAGTGGAGACTACGATTTACATTTTGAACAATGTTCCGTCGATGAGTGTTTCTGAAACACCTTTCGAACTCTGGAATGGTCGTAAAGGCAGTTTACACCATTTCAGAATTTTGGGATTCCTGACCCATGTGTTGGTGTCAAACCCAAAGAAGTTGGAATCCCGTTCAAAATTGTGTCTCTTTGTAGGTTACCCAAAAGAGACAAGAGGTGGTCTGTTTTACGATCCTAAGGATGATAGGGTGTTTGTGTCCACAAACGTCACATTCCTTGAGGAAGACCACATCAGGGATCACTTACCAAGGAGTAAGGTTGTGTTAAACGAAATGGACACTTCATCAGCAAGAGTTGCTGATGGTGCTAGTACATCAATAAGTGTTGTTGATCCTAGCTCATCTAGTCAAGTCCGTTCTTAGAGTTGAGAATTCCTCGACGTAGTAAGAGGGTTGTGAGACACCCTAAACATTACATGGGTTTGGCTGAAACCTAAGTCGTCACCCCTAATGATGATTGCGAGGTTCCATTGACCTATGATCAGGCAATGGAAGACGTTGACAAAGAAGAATGGATTAAAGCTATGGACAAGGAAATGGAGTTGATGTACTTCAATTCCGTCTGGGAGCTTGTGGATCGACCAGATGGGGTTAAACCTATTGGTTGCAAGTGGATCTACAAGCGTAAACGTGGCGTAAATGGGAAGGTACAAACCTTCAAAGCCAGACTAGTGGCAAAGGGTTTTACCCAGGTTGAAGGGGTTGACTATGAGGAAACCTTTTCTCCTGTTGCCATGGTAAAGTCTATCAGGATCCTTCTTGAAGGGAATTAGAGTCCCAGCGCAGCAGAAGACGATCGAATCGTCGTGGTATCGTTATGCAACTCAATTTCGTTAAAACTAACTATCACATAGAATAGGCTAAACATGCAATTCTAGAGAAGGAAAACAACAAGTTAAATTGATAATTACTTGTTGAAGACCGTCTTCAAGATTCCTTCCTCCAATCACGAACTCTTCGTGTTCTCCTCAACGATCTCGAACTCCTCGAACAATTCCAACGAACGGACACCCTCCACTCGATTTCTCGGTTGTTCTACTTTAGTAGAAGGAGAATGGTGGGATTCTTGTTTTGGTAAAGGGAGGAGAGTTTGGGAGAGAGAGCTTTTTGGAGAGAAAATGACTTTGCTTCTTTTGGTGAAATTTCCAAAAATGAGCAAATGAGTAAAGTACCCTTCTTGCAAAGGGGTTTAAATAATGGAGATAGGTGGAGTTGAAATCTTCACCTATTTACCATTTTACCACAACCATAAGTTATGCAAATCATATTTGCATAACCATATGTTATAAGATATCTCATATCTTATTTTACAAATCACATTTGTATTATGTAGATTTTTAAATTGAATCACATCTAATTTAATATCTCTCAATCTAATATCTCCAAATTAGCTCTAATTCAACAATTAGGCTAACTTATAGTTTACTATGAATCTCATTCACATTAAACTATATAATATATCATTCATATCTCATATAAATGACATAATTACCTTTTAGTGAACTTGAACACTTCAAATTCAAACCAAAATTGTAAACCTTCTATTAATCCAGTTTGAGCCAACCGAGGGACCTTATGGACCTACAGTGACGAGCTCCAATGATCCGAGATTAACCTATCAAACTCTTTAACTCGGTTAATCAACATTCATTAGCGACGGTAACACTCCACTAAAGCCCGTAGCTGCACTCCCGTTAGTGTAAGACAAGTTGTGTCCACTGATATAACCAATGCCCATGAGTCGACCCTTCACAGGTTGTTCGTAGACACTGCTGGGTCAAATTACCGGTTTACTCCTGTGTCTACTTCTTGCTCCTTAAGTCCCCACTGCTCCTCTAATGAACAACAACGTTGTAATGGTCCAACCATACACAACAACCTTCTCGGGCAAGTGAGAAGGTGGGCACCCGTTGTCCAAGCCCTAGAGACAACACTTATGGGAACAACCCCTCTAGTTTCCCTAAAGACGGGAATGAGTGAATTCCATCTCGCGTAGTTAAGTTCCTAGCTCCCCACGTGGTCCTGTCCCTGAGAAGATAGGCATATTGGGCGAGTAACTGTGACCACCCTCACCCGTACTAGTCAAAGGATAGACCCGCGCAAATAGGAGTCCGTAACACGCTCAGGATTCAGGTCGAGTCACTAATGGTCATCTACGAAGTTATTAGTCCATACTGTTCACGGTGTTACATTAGTAGGTCTAATAATTCACGGTCTGGTCTTGTACAATCTCATTGTACAGGATGCCGCCACTCGCATGTCAACCACATGAACGAGTCAGATCATCTCGTTTGTATCTAATACAAAGCGGGTCGCATCCACAGCGTATTCAGGATTAGGTCTCCAACCCCATCCATATACTATACACCGTTCGGGTCATTAACTCGAACGTGATCCTCTCTGTGTGTCCACTACACACCGTTCAAGTTTTAGTTCTCTCATATATTCAATGACCTTGGAGCTTAGTCTATTGGACAAAGTTTGTAAAATATTGCGAGACACAAAATTATGAAATGAATAACTTTTATTAATTTCAAATGGTAATTTACAAACTAAACGAGATTAGGACATACATCCCAAAAAACTCCCACTAGGACTAAGCTAGTGGAGCAAATACATTACAATGAAGTAATACAATAAACTAGGGCATTGAATACCCGTTAACATATCTCCCACTTGCCCTAGTTAGGAAGCACTCGAAGACCTAAACTCTGTAGGTGACCCTTAAACACCATAGCCGTGAGGGGCTATGTAAATGGATCAACAATGTTGTGCTCCGACGCTATCTGCGTGACTGTCACGTCGCCGCGGTGCACAATCTCCCGTATCAGGTGATACTTCCGCTCAATGTGTTTGCCTCTCTTATGGCTCCGAGGCTCTCTGGAGTTGGCTACAACACCACTGTTGTCACAAAACAGTGTGATTGGCAAGTTCATATTTTGAACAACTTCCAAATCCGTCATGAACTTCCTAAGCCAAACAACTTCCTTTGCAGCTTCACAAGCCGCAACGTACTCCGCTTCCATAGTGGAATCAGCGATCCATCCCTGCTTGATGCTTCGCCATACTACAACTCCTCAATTCAAAATGAAGGCTGACCCCGAAGTAGATTTCCTAGAATCCTTATCGGTCTAAAAGTCAAAATCTGTGTATCCCGTAAGGATCAAATTCCCACCGCCATACACTAAGCTGTAGTTCCTCGTTCTCCTAAGATACTTAAGGATTGCCTTTACGGCTGTCCAGTGATCTAATCCTGGATTGGATTGATACCTACTGACTATCCCTACTGCATAACAGATGTCGGGCCTAGTACACAACATGGCATACATCAGGCTCCCTACAGCTGAAGCATAGGGGATGCGTCTCATATCCTTAACCTCTTGAGGAGTCTTAGGACACTGATCCTTAGACAAGTGAACCCTATGCCTGAAAGGCAGCAAGCCCTTCTTGGAATTCTGCATCTTATATCTTGATAACATCTTATCAATATAAGACGCTTGAGACATGGCCAACGTTCTGTTCTTCCGGTTCTGGACTATTTGGATACCTAGAACATATTGAACTTCTCCCAAATCTTTCATTTGGAATTGCGAAACTAGCCATTTCTTTACGTCAGTAAGAAATTCTACCTCATTCCCAATGAGAAGAATATCATCACACTGTTTTGTGACAACAGTGGTGCAGTAGCCAACTCCAGGGAGCCTCAGAGCCATAAGAGAGGCAAACACATTGAGCGAAAGTATCACCTGATATGGGAGATTGTGCACCGCGACGACGTGACAGTCACGCAGATAGCGTTGGAGCACAACGTAGCTGATCCATTTACAAAGCCCCTCATGGCTAAGGTGTTTGAGGGTCACTGTCACACCCCGTCCCAGCTTACTTGCCTAACCTAGGAAGAGATGCAAAGACAAAGATAACAAAACCTCTTGTTGGCTTTCCTTGACTAACCCAAGACTTAACTTAAAATAGACGTAACACATCATGTTTGAATAAGCAAAGTTAAGCACTGATATACACTTATATATGAAACACATTCACTTCCTTTACTATGTTCTTTAGATAGTCATAAAGTTTCCAAGTTTATTACAACCCATCTAATATGTTCTCACTACAAACCATATACAAAAGAAAGTGTATATACAAGGAGCTAAATGGCGTGGTGGCAAATAGGTCTTGTGAAGGCTAAGCACTGAAACTCAAATGCACTACACGGGAAGAGTCGACATAAAGAAAACGTGAGCTAGGAAGCTCGGTGAGTGTCTATTATAAGCTCAAAGGTGAAGCATAATAATGACAGATTATAAGTAGAAAATAGCTTAACATAAACAAACCATGCTTCCAATTTACAGGTTTAAGTCACCACTTATGCATAGCACATAACTCATAATGTAGTATGATATTGAGTATAGATAGATCAATAATGTAGAAGCTCATAACAATAAAACACATAGCATGATACCACTTTCGAACCATAGAGGTGGTAGAGTTACATTTGTACCAATAAGGTTCATACCTCTCTCACGTGCACATGGAATACCTTTGGCCCTTTGGTTTTCCCTAATACCTTCTCTATGTCCTTCAGTATTAAGGTAAGACCATTTACTACCCGAATACCTTCTCATTGTCCTTCAGTATCGGGAAATTATGATTCATTCCCCCCCTAAGTACCTTCTCGAATGTCCTTCAGTATTAGGGGTTAACCACGATCAAGGGCATAACTTGTTTACCATGGAAATCATGTCTTTATAACACATACAACAATTTCTTGACATTTTCATATTATCATCTAAACATGTTCCCAAGTGGATTTACACAAAAACATTCTCTAAAGGAAAACATACTTTCATAATTTAGTTTCCATACTTGGATTTATAGTTACAACTAATTCAAAGCATGCTTAGGTTCCATCATGAACTTTATGTTAGGAATTCCATGAAGCTATACATAATTAGTTCAAACAAGATTCAATGATCAACAATTATGTTTTTGAAGAAAAACATAGGCCAAGCATAGTTCTAAGATAGAGTCACTCACAGTATTAGAATTAGAACCTTGGCTTGTAAACTTGACCTATTTGCTCTTGGCCTGTCAAACAAACCAACTCAACCATTAGAACCTCGAGCTCATGATTTTTAACCTTAAAACTTGCAAGAAAACACACTTTTAAATTTTCCAGCATTTTCAGATTTTCTGCCCTGTTTTCAGACAGCCATAACGTCTTCATTACTTATCCAAAAATAATGTAATGTATACCAAACTCTTCCTTTTTGAACCCTCTAAAAATTATATGAAGACATGAAATTGAAATTCAAAACGAATTTGTTCAGAAATACCTTGAAAGCTACTTTCCTCAAAACGGACTTCTGCTGTTGTCAGATTCGGATTTCCTGCTGCACAACAAATTTAATCTGATATTTAAAACATCTTCTAGACATTTTCTACTCACGATTTCTTCACGAAAGTTGTAGGTAATTCAATAAGCTTTCGAACCATACAAACTAGAGCTTCTAACTCCAAGTATGCAGATCAGAACAACCAAAACATCAGAGACTTCCCGAATTTGACAGCATACTTCTATCTTCTGCTTTCCTCTTAACAAAACAGTAACATCAATTCCTTTCCTTATGCACTTAAGAAACAGGTCTAATTCAGTCCCATAACTCAATTCAGAATAGCCATACACACAATTGGTTGTAATGTATATAGAAATGGAAGAGAATCTCCTTCAATCTCTTGCTAGAAGTTTTTCTCTTTCACCTAAAATTACAGGTTCAAAATTCAGCTTGGGTTCCTCAAAATTTATCAACACAACCACCAAATATTTTTTGATAAACCTCAAGGACAACATCTTAGCTTACTTACCTCAACATTTCAGCTTCTAACTCCTCCTCAAGAGCTCAAAACAGACTGATCTCCTCATACTGT
This sequence comes from Trichosanthes cucumerina, assembly GCA_036507285.1. NCBI lineage: Eukaryota > Viridiplantae > Streptophyta > Magnoliopsida > Cucurbitales > Cucurbitaceae > Trichosanthes > Trichosanthes cucumerina. The sequence continues at coordinate 30,157,039 of CM071839.1, forward strand.
TCTGCTACCCGAGAAACTTGAACACCCTTCACTGTTCTGCATTGTTCTCCTTCGTCCTCTTGGTATTTTCTGCAAAGCCGACTAGTTTCGTATTCTACACCCAATTTATGAGATTTTGACACAAACATCATCGAATTTGGTTCAGTAGACAGAGAGATATGGTCGATTGAATATGACCCATTTTCCAGCTGCTTGCTGCTTTTTTCTCATGAATTTGACAAAGACCTACTTTCCTTGTTTAACTCCGAGGCTTCACCTCCCTTGGCCAGCTCCTCCTTTAGTATTTACATCATAATCACCTTTTTAAAACAACAAAATAAGTGTGTAAATAAACCCTAAGCATTTAGCCAACTTATCCTAAGTTTGTGAGACATATGATCTTCCATTCAATACTTGTTGCACCTAAAACATCTCCAATTTGCTAATGATTTGAACTTACTTCAATGCAACTTTTAATATGCTTATTTCAATGGTTTACCTATCCCCTTATGAAGTTTAGACACATTCTAGCTCCAAATTCAATAGATTCCCAAATTCGATCACGACATCATTTAGTGCAACCTATACGATTTTGCATATTTCAAAACATCATGAACGAGTGCTCAATGATAAAAGAGAATACAGTTTAGGGCTTACAATTTACTACCCCCTTAAGAGGAATTTCGCCCTCGAAATTCAGCACGAGAAAAGTTGTGGATACTTTTCTTTCATTGTGTCTTAGCTTTCCCATGTTGCTTCCTCGACGTCGTGATTTCTCCACAAGACCTTTACCAGTGGTATTGACTTGTTCCTAAGCACCCGTTCTTTCTGATCCAATACTTGTAGAGGTTCTTCCTCATATGATAGATTCTCCTTAAGTTGTATTGGTTCTACCTTGAGCACATGTGATGGATCGAAATGTATTTCCTCAACATTGATACATGGAAAACATTATGTACAGAGACAATTCTATCAGTAAAGCTAATCACAAGGTGATGGCCCCCTACGTTCGAGAATCTTGTAAGGCCCTATGTATCTCGGGCTCAATTTCCCCTTCCTTCCGAACCGCAAAATACTCTTCCATGGGGATAGTCTCGGAAAACTTTGTCTCGATTTGAATTCTAAATCTCTTCTTCGTTTGTTAGCGTAGCTCTTTTGTCTATCTTGTGCTCTCTACTGGTCTTTCCACGATAAATTTAACATTCTCCGAGGTAACTTGGACCAACTCTTGCCCTATCGACTTCCTTTCTCCTACCTCCCCAGTAAATAGGGGTTCTACATTTCCTTCCATATAATGCTTAAATGCGGTGCCATTCCGATGCTAGAATGATAACTATTATTGTATGCAAACTCCATCAATGATAGGTGAGTCTCCCGACTTCCTTTATATTGCGAAGACGCATGCTCAAGCATGTCTTCGAGGGTCCGAATGGTTCTTCACGGTGACCATCGGTTTGTGGATGAAATGTTGTACTAAAGTGCAACTTAGTTCCCAAGGCCTCTTGGAGACTCGGCCAGAACTTGGAAGTAAATCTTGAATCCCTATCCGACACAATAGATACTGGGGCTCCGTATTGGCTTACAATCCTGTCAACATATAATTTAGCAAGCTTATCCAGAGTAAAAGTTACCTTGACGGGTAAAAATCGAGCAGTCTTAGTCAATCTGTCTACTATCACCCAAATCCGTCATAACCACTCGGTGTTCGGGGAAGTCCAAATAAGAAATCTATGGTTACATGCTCCCACTTCCATTCAGGTATTGGGAGCGGATTTAGAAGCCCTTCTTGTTTCTGCCGTTCAGGTTTCACCTGTTGACAAATTAAACATTTAGAGACATACTCTGTTATTTCTCGTTTCATTCCTGGCCACCAATAATGGTTCTTTAAGGTCCGATACATCTTTGTACCTCCTGGATGCATCGTATAGGCTGAACTATGTGCTTCTTCTAGTATCGCATTTCTCAAAGTTTCATCTTTAGATACACAAAATCTACCATACTTCATCAACGCTCCATCACGCCTTACCGTGTCTGCTCTCGATTCAAGTTCACCTCTTCTATCAATTTCTTCAGGGTAGGGTCTTTAGCTTGACTTGTGATAACATCATTAATTAAGGTAGGTCTTACCTGAAAATGAGCTAACAAGTTCCATTTGTCACCAACATACACTTTTGCATTAGAACTCTTGAGTTCCTCAAATAGAACCACTCTAACAGCATTAAGTGAACCCCTATGTTTCTTTGACTTCCTACTCAGTGCATCAGCTACAACATTAGCCTTCCCTGGGTGGTATTCGATCGTGCAGTCATAATCTTTTATCAATTCAAGCCACCGCCGTTGTCTCAAATTCAACTCTTTCTGTTCGAAGATGTATTTTAAACTTTTATGATCTGTGTAAATACAACACGTCTCACCAAACAGATAATGCCTCCAAATCTTTAATGATAACACAACTGCTGCGAGCTCCAGATCATGAGTAGGATAATTACATTCATGTTTTTTTAACTGTCTTGAGGCATAAGCAATCACTTTCCCATCCCGCATAAGTACACACCCAAGGCCACGATGTGAGGCATCACGAAGAAACCTCAAACTCTTTTCCGTGGTGGGTAGAGTTAGTACCAGGTCTTTGTGACAAGTTTGTTCTTTAACTCTTGAAAACTTTTTCCACACTTTTCACTTCACTCGAACTTCGTATTCTTCTTTGTCAAACTGGTTAATGGAAGAGTTATCTTCGAAAACCCCTCGACAAAACGTCGATAGTATCCTGCAAGGCCCAAAAAACTACGGACTTCCGTTATTGAAGTTGGTTGTTCCCACTTAACTATAGCTTCCGCTTTTTCGAGGATCCACTTGAACTCCGGTTCTTGCGATACTACGTGTCCCAAAAACACAACCTGCTTCCCAAAACTCACATTTACTAAATTTAGCATACAACTTCCGATCTCGTAATGTCCGTAGCACTATTCTAAGATGTTCTCGCATGCTTTTCTCTACTTTACGAGTACACCAAGATGTCATCAATAAATACTATCACAAAACCGATCAAGGTAAGGATGAAATACTCGATTCATGAGATCCATGAATCTTTGCTTTGGGGCATTAGTTAACCCGAATGGCATTACCAAGAATTCATAATGCCCATACCTTGTCCTGAAAGCTGTTTTTGGTACATCAGAATCATTGATCTTCAGCTGATGGTAACCTGATCGTAAATCAATTTTGGAAAACATTGAGGCACCCTTTAGTTGATCGAGCAGGTCATCTATGCGGGGCAAAGGATATTTGTTACGTATTGTTACCTTATTCGGTTGTCGGTAATCAATACATAATCGTAATGTCCCATCCTTCTTTTAACAAACAACATAGGTGCTCCCCACGGAGATACACTTGGTCGAATATAACCCTTATCCACCAACTCCCGCAGAATCGAGTTTTCAATTCCTTCAATTCCTTCATACGTGCCATCCTATACGGGGCTTGAGATATTGGCGGCGCATTCACGGCATCAGTCTATGGTAAACTCCACCTCTCTATCAGGTGGCAACCCTGTTAGCTCTTCTGGGAAGACATCTAAATACTCACATACTACTGGAATGTCTTCAAGTTTCGATTTACTCACTGGTGCACAAACTACATATGCAAGATATCTTTGTACAACCTTTCTTCAATAATTTCCAGCTTTAATAGTTGATATCATACAAGTAGGCAATATCTTCCTATGTCCCTTAAACACAACCTCAGTGTCGCCTGATTTCCTCAACACAACTTCCTTCCTATGACAGTCCATTAAGGCATGATACCTAGATAAGAAATCCATCCCCAAAATAACGTCGAACTCTTGGAGATCTAAGGGAATCAGTTCAGTTGTCATGGTCATACCATTCACTTCCACCATACAATTAGTATAAACACTACAAACTATCGACATATCACCAATAGGAGTATAAATACACAACTCCTCAGATAAAGGTTCTAACTTCGCAACAATGCTAGCAACAAACATTTTAGAGATAAAAGAATGTGTAGCTCCACGGATCTAGTAATGCATGTGCGGGTTTACTACTGAGATAGAAAGTGTATCCATAACAACTTACGGTGCATCATCCGCCTCTCCTGCTTTGTGTCATGGCGTAAATCTTCCCCTGTTGTCGGGGTCGACCTACCTGCCCCTTTTGCTTAGCACTACTAGTGCCTTCTCTTCCAGCTGCCCCAGTATTTTGCTGCTGGTGTATAGTATGCGATGTAGTTCTCTGTCCCACCATGCCTTCTTGCATTAATTGGGGGCATTCCCTTTTGAAGTGACCACCTTGCCCACAGTTGAAACATACATTTCCGCCACTCAAACATCGACCCCAATGATACTTTCCACAAGTCTTTGCACAAAGGTTTCCTTCTTTGAACTAGCTCCTGACTCACTGGGTTGCCCTGTACGGGAGTCCCTTGCTGATCCTATCAGAAAACTTGATCCCTGCTGCCTCTGTCTTTCCCCACGTCCACCTGTACCAGTCCTTGGAGTAGTTTGCCCACCACGATGGGGTTTAAAGCTTCCTTTTCCAGAGACACCTGGAGTGAATCTCCTATTATCTCCTCGTTGGAATCGGTCTCGTGGTAAACCAACAGAATAAGTGGTATGACCACCACCTACAGCTCCTTTTCCCATTCTGTCATCTACTAGGCTTCGCTCTACTCGTAATGCCGTCTCCACAAGCTTGGAGAACTCAGCCCACTTAGAACTTGCTGTCACAGGTGTTCGGATCTCTGATCGTAAACCATCCTCGAACCTCTTGCATCGATCTATCTCGCTTGCAACAATACTGCTAGCATACTTTGATAACTCTGTGAACTTCTTCTCATATTCCATTATAGTCATCGACCACTGAACGAGTCCTAGAAACTCGTTCCTCTTCGTATCACGATATGAGCTCGGGTAATACTTATCTTCAAAGGCCTTTGAAACTCTTTCCCGGCTCCAAGCATCCCCTTTTCTCGCTCTCTGTTATCTTCCACCAATCATCCGCTCCTTTTCGGAGTAAGAATCTTCGCTAAATCGACCTTCCTGTCTTCGGGGCATCGCATGACCCTAAAGCACTTCTCAATCAGATTTAACCAAACCTCAGCATCAGCGGGATCTGTCGTGCCTTCAAATGTTGTTGCACCTAAGGCTTTCAGTCTTTCAATGCCATACTTCTTTCTCGGATGCGCATGCTTTGATCCAACACTTTCGACTAATCTTTGAGTTATCGTCGTAAAGATCTGTTTCCTCCATATTCACCTCTTTGCCGAGGATGACTAGACTCTCCCTCGATACCTCTCTTCCTCTATCACCAGTAGCTTCTTGAGTTCCAGTCTCCACTTGCCTGCCTCGTTTGCCACCTCGAGCCATGGTCCTAAATTATACAATCTTATTAAAATAGGTAAGACAACAAGCTCCTAATTTAATGCATGAACCTAGTTCCCTTCCCAAAACCTTTTGCTCTGATACCAAGTTGTCACACCCCGTCCCAGCTTACTTGCCTAACCTAGGAAGAGATGCAAAGACAAAGATAACAAAACCTCTTGTTGGCTTTCCTTGACTAACCCAAGACTTAACTTAAAATAGACGTAACACATCATATTTGAATAAGCAAAGTTAAGCACTGATATACACTTATATATGAAACACATTCACTTCATTTTCTATGTTCTTTAGATAGTCATAAAGTTTCCATGTTTATTACAACCCATCTAATATGTTCTCACTACAAACCATATACAAAAGAAAGTGTATATACAAGGAGCTAAATGGTGTGGAGGCAAATAGGTCTTGTGAAGGCTAAGCACTGGAAACTCGTCTACTACCTGGGAAGAGTAGTCATAAAGAAAACGTGAGCTAGGAAGCTCAGTGAGTGTCTATTATAAGCTCAAAGGTGAAGCATAATAATGGCAGATTATAAGTAGAAAATAGCTTAACATAAACAAACCATGCTTCCAATTTATGTGTTTTGGTCACCACTTATGCATAGCACATAACTCATAATGTAGTATTATATTGAGTGTAGATAGATCAATAATGTAGAAGCTCATAATAATAAAACACATAGCATGATACCACTTTCGAACCATAGAGGTGGTAGAGTTACATTTGTACCAATAAGGTTCATACCTCTCTCACGTGCACGTGGAATACCTTTGGCCCTTTGGTTTTCCCTAATACCTTCTCTATGTCCTTCAGTATTAAGGTAAGACCATTTACTACCCGAATACCTTCTCATTGTCCTTCAGTATCGGGAAATTATGATTCATTCCCCCCTAAGTACCTTCTCGAATGTCCTTCAGTATTAGGGGTTAACCACGATCAAGGGCATAACTTGTTTACCATGGAAATCATGTCTTTATAACACATACAACAATTTCTTGACATTTTCATATTATCATCTAAACATGTTCCCAAGTGGATTTACACAAAACATTCTCTAAAGGAAAGCATACTTTCATAATTTAGTTTCCATACTTGGATTTATAGTTACAACTAATTCAAAGCATGCTTAGGTTCCATCATGAACTTTATGTTAGGAATTCCATGAAGCTATACATAATTAGTTCAAACAAGATTCAATGATCAACAATTATGTTTTTGAAGAAAAACATAGGCCAAGCATAGTTCTAAGATAGAGTCACTCACAGTATTAGAATTAGAACCTTGGCTTGTAAACTTGACCTATTTGCTCTTGGCCTGTCAAACAAACAAACTCAACCATTAGAACCTCGAGCTCATGATTTTTAACCTTAAAACTTGCAAGAAAACACACTTTTAAATTTTCCAACATTTTCATATTTTCTGCCCTGTTTTCAGACAACCATAACTTCTTCATTACTTATCCAAAAATAATGTAATGTATACCAAACTCTTCCTTTTTGAATCCTCTAAATATCATATGAAGACATGAAATTGAAATTCCAAACGGATTTGTTCAGAAATACCTCGAAAGCTACTTTCCTCAAAACAGACTTCTGCTGTTTTCAGATTCGGATTTCCTGCTACACAACAAATTTAATCTGATATTTAAAACATCTTCTAGAAATTTTCTACTCACGATTTCTTCACGAAAGTTGTAGGAAATTCAATAAGCTTTCGAACCATACCAATTAGAGCTTCTAACTCAAAGTATGCAGATCAGAACAACCAAAACATCAGAGACTTCCCGGATTTGACAGCATATACATCTTACGCCTTCCTCTTAACAAAACAGTAACATCAATTCCTTTCCTTATGCACCTAAGAAACAGGTCTAATTCAGTCCCATAACTCAATTCAGAATAGCCATACACACAATTGGTTGTAAGTATATAGAAATGGAAGAGAATCTCCTTCAATCTCTTGCTAGAAGTTTTTCCCTTTCACCTAAAATTACAGGTTCAAAATTCAGCTTGGGTTCCTCACAATTTATCAACACAACCACCAAATATTTTTTGATAAACCTCAAGGACAACATCTTAGCTTACTTACCTCAACATTTCAGCTTCTAATTCCTCCTCAAGAGCTCAAAACAGACTGATCTCCTCATACTGTTCTGCTACCCGAGAAACTTGAACACCCTTCACTGTTCTGCACGTTTCTCCTTCGTCCTCTTGGTATTTTCTGAAAAGCCAACCAGTTTCGTAGTCTACACTCAATTTATGAGATTTTGACACAAAAATCATCGAATTTGGTTCAGTAGACAGAGAGATATGGTCGATTGAATATGACCCATTTTCCATTTGCTTGCTTTGTTTTTTCTGCGAATTTGACAAACACCTACTTGCCTTGTTTAACTCCGAGGCTTCACCTCCCTTGGCCAGCTCCTCCTTCAGTATTTACATCATAATCACCTTTTTAAAACAACAAAATAAGTGTGTAAATAAACCCTAAGCATTTAGCCAACTTATCCTAAGTTTGTGAGACATATGATCTTCCATTCAATACTTGATGCACCTAAAACTTCTCCAATTTGCAAATGATTTGAACTTACTTCAATGCAACTTTTAATATGCTTATTTCAATGGTTTACCTATCCTCTTATGAAGTTTAGACACATTGTAGCTCCAAATTCAATAGATTCCCAAATTCGATCACAACATCATTTAGTGCAACCTATACGATTTTGCATATTTCAAAACATCATGAACGAGTGCTCAATGATAAAAGAGAATAGAGTTTAGGGCTTACAATTTACTACCCCCTTAAGAGGAATTTCGCCCTCGAAATTCAGCACGAGAAAAGTTGTGGGTACTTTTCTTTCATTGTGTCTTCGCTTTCCCATGTTGCTTCCTCGACGTCGTGATTTCTCCACAAGACCTATACCAGTGGTATTGACTTGTTCCTAAGCACCTATTCTTTCCGATCCAGTACTTGTAGAGGTTCTTCCTCATATGATAGATTCTCCTTAAGTTGTCTTGGTTCTACCTTGAGCACATGTGATGGATCAGAAATGTATTTCCTCAACATTGATACATGGAAAACATTATGTACCCGAGACAATTCTATCGGTAAAGCTAATCTGTAAGCTGATGGCCCTACACGTTCCAGAATCTTGTAAGGCCCTATGTATCTCGGGCTCAATTTCCCCTTCCTTCCGAACTGCAAAATACTCTTCCATGGGGATAGTCTCAGGAAAACTTTGTCTCTGATTTCGAATTCTAAATCTCTTCTTCGTTTGTTAGCGTAGCTCTTTTGTCTATCTTGTGCTCTCTACAGTCTTTCCCTGATAAATTTAACATTCTCCGAGGTAACTTGGACCAACTCTTGCCCTATCAGCTTCCTTTCTCCTACCTCCCCCCAGTAAATAGGGGTTCTACATTTCCTTCCATATAATGCTTCGTACGGTGCCATTCCGATGCTAGAATGATAACTATTATTGTATGCAAACTCCATCAATGATAGATGAGTCTCCCAGCTTCCTTTATATTGCAGTACGCATGCTCGAAGCATGTCTTCGAGGGTCTGAATGGTTCTTTCTGACTGACCATCGGTTTGTGGATGAAATGCTGTACTAAAGTGCAACTTAGTTCCCAAGGCCTCTTGGAGACTCGGCCAGAACTTGGAAGTAAATCTCGAATCCCTATCCGACACAATAGATACTGGGCTCCGTGTTGGCTTACAATCTGTCAACATATAATTTAGCAAGCTTATCCAGAGTAAAAGTTACCTTGACGGGTAAAAATCGAGCGATCTTAGTCAATCATCTACTATCACCCAAATCTCGTCATAACCACTCTCGGTGTTGGGGAAGTCCAAATAAGAAATCAATGGTTACATGCTCCCACTTCCATTCAGGTATTGGGAGCGGATTTAGAAGCTCTCCTGGTTTCTGCCGTTCAGGTTTCACCTGCTGACAAATTAAACATTTAGAGACATACTCTGCTATTTCTCGTTTCATTCCTGCCACCAATAATGGTTCTTTAAGGTCCGATACATCTTTGTACCTCTGGATGCATTGCATAGGTTTGAACTATGTGCTTCTTCTAGTATCGCATTTCTCAAAGTTTCATCTTTAGATACACAAAATCTACCATACTTCATCAACGCTCCATCACGCCTTACTTCGTAATCGCTCTCCGATTCAAGTTCACCTCTTTTATCAATTTCTTGAGGTTGGGTCTTTAGCTTGACTTGTGATAACATCATTAATTAAGGTAGGTCTTACCTGAAAATGAGCTAACAAGTTCCCTTTGTCACCAACATACACTTTTGCATTAGAACTCTTGAGTTCCTCAAATAGAGCCACTCTAACAGCATTAAGTGAACCCCTATGTTTCTTCGACTTCCTACTCAGTGCATCAGCTACAACATTAGCCTTCCCTGGGTGGTATTCGATCGTGCAGTCATAATCTTTTATCAATTCAAGCCACCGCCGTTGTCTCAAATTCAACTCTTTCTGTTCGAAGATGTATTTTAAACTTTTATGATCTGTGTAAATACAACACTTCTCACCAAACAGATAATGCCTCCAAATCTTTAAAGCTAACACAACTGCTGCGAGCTCCAGATCATGAGTGGGAGATATGTAAACGGGTATTCAATGCCCTAGTTTATTGTATTACTTCATTTTAATTTATGTACATTTCATAAATGTATTTCCTCCACTAGTTTAGTCCAAGTGGGAGTTTGTTGGGTTTTTTGTCCTAATCTCGTATTTGTAAATTACTATTTAAAATTAATAAACAATTATTCATTTGATCATTTTGTGTCTCGCATTTTATACAAACATTGACCAATAAACTAAGCTTAAGGGTCATTGAATACATGAGAGAACTAGAACTTGAACGGTGTATAGTGGACACACAGGGAGGATCACGTTCGAGTAAATGAACCGAACGGTCTACAGTATATGGATGGGGTTGGAGACCTAATCCTGCATACACTGTGGATGCGACCCGCTTTGTAATAAGATACAAACAAGGTGATCTGACTCGTTCATGTGGTTGACATGCAAGTGGGGGCATCCTGTACAATGAGATTGTACAAGACCCGACCGTGAATTATTAGACCTCACGATGTAACACCGCTTGTGATGAAGGACTAATAACCGTAGATGACCATTAGTGACTCGACACGAATCTCGAGCGTGTTACGGACTCTTGTCTGAAGTCGACCTTTGACTAAATGCAGGTGAGGGTGGTCACAGTTACTCGCCCAATATGCCTATCTTCTCAAGGGCAGGACCAAGTAGGGAGCTGGGAACTTAACTACGCGAGATAGAATTCACTCATTCCCGTCTTTAGTGAAACTAGAGGGGTTGTTCCCTTAAGTGCTGTCTTCAGGGCTTGGACAACGGGCGCCCGCCCTCTCACTGGCACGAGAGGGTTGTTGTGTATGGTTGGACCATTACAATGTTGTTGTTCGTTAGAGTACCAATTGAGACTTAAGGAGCAAGAAGTAGACACAGGGGTAAAACGGTAATTTAACCTAGTAGTGTCTACGAACAACCTGTGAAGGGTCGACTCATGGGCATTGGTTATATCAGTGGACACGTAATATCTTGCACTGATGGGAGTGAAGCTACGGGCTTTAGTGGAGTGTTACCGTAGCTATTGAATGTCGATTAACCGGGTCAAAGAGTTTGATAGGTTAATCTCAGATCATTGGAGCTCGTCACTGTAGGTCCATTAGGTCCCTCGGTTGGCTCAATTTGGGTTAAAAGAAGGGTTACTGTTTTGGTGTGAATTAAAGTGTTCAATTTCACTAAATGGCATTTTTGTCATTGATATGAGATATGAATGATATAATATATAGTTTAATGTGAATGAGATTCATAATAAACTATAGGTTAGCCTAATTGTTGAATTGGGGCTAATTGGAGAAATTAGGTTGAGAGATATTAAATTGGATGTGATTCAATTTAATAAATCCACAATATTGCAAATGTGATTTGTAATATGAGATATGAGATATCTTATAATATATGGTTATGCAAATATGATTTGCATAACCTATAGTTGTGGTAAAATGATAAATAGGTGGAGATTTCTACTCAACCTATCTCCATTATATAAAGGGGTTCTTAAATCATTCTCTCATTTTTGGAAATCTCACCAAAAGAAGAGACCATTCTTCTCTCAAATTCTCTCTAAAAGAATTCTCCTCCCTTCAGCAAAACACTAAAAGATCCCACCATCTTCCTTCTTCCAAAAGAAGAACAACCGAGAAGCCGAAGGGTTGTGTTCGTTCTTGATCGTGAGAAGGGTTCGAGATCGTTGAGTTCGAGAAAGCACGAAGAGTTCGTGGATCGTTGGAAGAAATCTTGAAGAAAGTCTTCAACAAGTAAGTATAGCCTTTTAACTTACTGTTTTTCTTCCATTCTTTGCATGTTTAGCCTAAATATAAGAGTTAGATTGATTTTAAAGAATAATAGTTGCACAACTTCACCACGATGATTCGATCGTCTTCCGCTGCGTGGGAGTTTCATTCCCTTCAACGCGCCGTTCTCCCATTTACTATAGACACTTTCCTCATTCACCTTGGTATTGAACCATACAAACACTTATCGTAGGGGGACACCCTATTGACGTCGCATAGCCGAGCATGGAACTCACGGTGTGAACTCTTGAGGACGTGAAAGCAAACTTGATGTGTACATCTCGTTTTCTCCCACTAAAGTATCTTAATAATTTAGGGTTTAGGTTTAACTTAGGTGGATTCTGGCTAAAGGACGCTATCTAAGTCTATGCCTATTATAACTTTTATAACTAGGTCATTTTAGCTTATGTCTAGGTGAATTAATATTTTAATAACCTAGATATACTTCATGCTAACAAGACTATGGTTAATTCAACTCATATTTCGGGTCAGTTCCCAGGTAGGAGGTGTTCTGTTAACCGTCAGTTTAAGTACCTCCAACCTTAGACAGACCATCACCGATAGAGTTCCCTTATAACCAAAGTCCTATTTAGTCCTACTATACTTTAAACTATTTAAAATACTATGTAAGACTAATTTTTAATCCTATTAAAAATTAAACTTTGGTCTAATTAAGTTTAAAACATTTTAAAATTAATTTCATCCTACCCAAGCTCCTATGTTTGCATCCAATTCTTTGTTGTAGGTTAAGGTTTCTAAAACCAATTTATAACTTTTATAAATTTTAATAAGTAACCTATGACATGGATGAAGGGAATGAGAATCCCAGCGCAGCGGAAGACGATCGAATCGTCATGGTATCGTTATGCTACTTGATTTTGTTAAAACAATTCTAACTCTTAGAACTAGGCTAAACATGCATAAATGGAAAGAAATTACAGCAAGTTATTGTTACTTACTTGTTGAAGACCTTCTTCAAGAACTCCTTTCCAGATTCACGAACTCTTTGTGTACTCCTCGATCTCTACGAACTCGAAATCTCCTCTCGAACAAGAACACCACCAATCGGAGTCTCAGTTGTTCTTCTTTTGGAAGAAGGAAAGTTGTGGGACTTTGGTGTTTTGGAGAAGGGAGGAGAAAATGAGAGAGAATTGAGAGAGGGAGCTTTCTCTTCTTTTTTGTGAAAATTCAAAAAATGAGAGAATGTGTTCATTTCCTTCTTGCAAGAAGGGTTTATATAATGGAAAATGATGGAGTTAAAATCTCCACATTATTACCATTTTACCACAACTATAGGTTATGCAAATCATATTTGCATAATCATATATTATAAGATATCTCATATCTCACATTACAAATCACATTTGCAATAATGTGGATTTATTAAATTGAATCACATTCAATTTAATTTCTCTCAATTAATTTCTCCAATTAGCCCTAATTCAACAATTAGGCTAACCTATAGTTTATTATGAATCTCATTCACATTAAACTATATATTATATCATTCATATCTCATATAAATGACATAAATGCCCTTAAGTGAAATTGAACACTTCAATTCACACCAAAACATTAACCCTTCTTTTAACCCAAATTGAGCCAACCGAGTGACCTAATGAACCTATAGTGACGAGCTTCAATAATCCGAGATTAACCTATCAAACTTTTTGACCCGGTTAATCAACCTTTATTAGCTACGGTAACACTCCACTAAAGCCCGTATTTGCACTCCGTCGGTCTGCGAGAATATTACGTGTCCACTGATATAACCAATGCCCATGAGTCGACCCTTCACAAGTTGTTCGTAGACACTGTTGGGTCAAATTACCGTTTTACCCCTGTGTCTACTTCTTGCTCCTTATGTCTCCACTGCTCCTCTAATGAACAACAACGTTGTAATGGTCCGACCATACACAACAACTCTCTTGTGCCAGTGAGAGAGTGGGCGCCCGTTGTCCAAGCCCTAGAGACAGCACTTAAGGGAACAACTCCTCTAGTTTCCCTAAACGCGGGAACGAGTGAATTCCATCTCGCGTAGTTAAGTACCCAGCTCCCTACTTGGTCCTGTCCCTGAGAAGGTAGGCATATTTGGCGAGTAACTATGACCACCCTCACCCGTACTAGTTAAAGGACAGACCCCCGCAGACAGGAGTCCATAACACGCTCAGGATTCAGGTCGAGTCACTAATGGTCATCTACGAAGTTATTAGTCTCACTTGTCAGCGGTGTTACATCAATAGGTCTAATAATTCTCGAGTGCGGTCTTGTACAATCTCATCGTGCACAGATGCCCCCACTCGCATGTCAACCACATGAACGAAGTCGATCACCTCGTTTGTATCTTAATACAAAGCGGTCGCATCCACGGCGTATCCAAGATTAGGTCTCAACCCCATCCATATACTGTAGACCGTTCGGATCATTTACTTGAACGTGATCCTCCCTGTGTGTCCACTACACACCGTTCAAGTTCTAATTCTCTCATGAATTCAATGACCCTGGAGCTTAGTTTATTGGTCAAAGTTGTATAAAATGCGAGACACAAAATAGATGAAATGAATAACACTTTATTAATTTCAAACAGTAATTTACAAACACGAGATTAGGACAAAAATTCCAACAAACTCCCACTTGGACTAAGCTAGTGGAGCAAATACATTTCTGAAATGTACATAAATTACAATAAACTAGGGCATTGAATACCCGTTCACATATCTCCCATTTGCCCTAGTCAGGAAGTACTCGAAGACCTAGACTCTCTAGGTGACCCTCAAACACCTTAGTCGTGAGGGGCTTTTTAAATGGAACAGCTACGTTGTGCTCCGACGCTATCTGCGTTACTGTCACGTCTATGCGATACACAATCTCGTATATCAGGTGATATTTTTTAAACAAGGAACAACAACCATCTTTTCAATTTTTACTTGCTTAAACATAACGAATCAACTACGTAGATCATGCATATCAAAGACCATAAAACAAACAACTAACATGGAATCCAGTAGTCAAAATAGAACATTTTGAAGTCCTAAAGCAAGTAAATAACTTTATAAACACAAAGGCATGCAACACCCTATATACACTAGCAGCACACAGTCTCATCAATAGAAAAATTTTCAATTAAGCCCAAAATCAGATTCATAACAACACATCTCCCCCTCGTTGTTAAAGCATACATTGCCCTTAATGTATAAACAACTCACTTAAGCATGTTAAGAACAACTAATAAAGATGGAAGGGAGAACAATACTGCCCTGAATTGAGGAGATCTCCAAGAAAGTGCATATCAATCACTAACCCCCAAGGGA
This sequence comes from Trichosanthes cucumerina, assembly GCA_036507285.1. Lineage (NCBI taxonomy): Eukaryota > Viridiplantae > Streptophyta > Magnoliopsida > Cucurbitales > Cucurbitaceae > Trichosanthes > Trichosanthes cucumerina. The sequence continues at coordinate 30,172,147 of CM071839.1, forward strand.
GCTGCAAAATAAGCAAGGGTTACTTATGAAACTAAAACAAAAACAAAACAACTAAGAAAATGAAACAAAAGAAATAATCCTTGGGTTGCCTCCCAAGAAGCGCTTGTTTAACGTCTTTAGCTTGACGTAGTACACTTGGGCTTGTCAAGGTACATAAAAATCCTCCCATTTCTTCGAACCTCTCTTTCTCGAATCTACAAAATAAATCAATGCTAGCAACAATACTAGCTTCTCGTGAGAGCCCGAAACAAATATATTTTTTAATTTTTTATATAATAAAAGAAAAGAAGGAAAAACAACAAAGTGAGCATTTTTTAGTTTTTTATCTAGTAAAAGAAAAGAAGGAAAAACAGAAAAATGAACATACTCACAAAAAGACACTGAGTCGAGAGCATAGAAAGAGAAACTCTATCCTGGTGTGTGCTAAAAGGTTCCAGTTCTTCTACATCTAAAGCACAATCCTCTAAATGCCCATACTTAGAAAAATGTGAAAGACTAGGATCCTGAAGGTCTATCAGTGGGTCAGTGATCAAGTGACTCACCAAACTATCTAAGGGTGTGGGTCCTCCTTCACTATCTTCCCTAGGGTGTTCAACCTCAGACGAGTCTAAATACATTTGTTCTCTAAGGGAGACAAGTATATCCGTTACGCGTTGAATTGACTCCCCTATTTGCCTATTCCTCTCATCCGTGGTTCTCATATATTCTAATAACAATGTTTTAAGGGAAGATTCGTCTTCTACCTTGGTTTCTTGTATATAGGAAGGACATGGCTCAAAACCCCTAGGATATCATACATGTGGTTCTCATAAGTCATAGGGTTAGTATGATAGTAATTAGGCATTTGGTAGCCATAAGATCCAATTAGGCATTTGGTAGTCATAAGATCCATACCCCTCACTAGAAGTCTCTAAATTGACATAGGGATAATCATAAGAAAATGAACTGTATTATGGTTGCTCATTGGGCACAGAAGACCACCCAAAGTTATCATAAGCCATAATAAGGTAATGAATCAATTATAACAGGCTCAACAAACACAATATGCATCAACACAACCAGAAAGAATAACCAAGACTCGACAAAGATAAAAACACGAAACAAAGACAAGAAGACACACCCAACAAGAAATAAGGATAAAATTCACTAAAATAAACTCAAACAAGATAAGAATCAAAACTAGTCGCCGGCAACGACGCCAAAAACTTGATGCGAAAATATCGGGTGCCCTAAACTAATGCAAATTAGAATGAGAATCCGACACTTCTACGACGTGCAAGTATACACGGTCGAGAGCAGCAAGTGATAAGTTAAAGTATCGATCCCACGAGCACTAGCTAGACCTAAATGAATGTGTGTCCTAGCAAATTTTCCTTATTTTAGTGCAAAGAATGAGTGTGCAAATTACTTTTATAAATAAATAAATTAATAAGAAAGATAAGATACGACACAAGAAAATAACTAAATTTAAATGCGGGGAGAGGAGAATGCAAACAAGAGGGCAGATGCAAGAGATGAGATTTGCAATAAAAATAGGCTCGGGTTAGGTTAGAGTTCTAATGTTCAATTGGAATAAATTTTGAGTGATGCCTTGAATTTACCTACACATGCATTCAAATGATTCTTTCCAAAATCACTAAGTGTTAAAACCTACAATTTCCCAATTGTGATCTAAATTATGCCCATGATTTTAGGTTCTATATTTTAGTTTTCTAATTCATTAGCTTTCCCAAGTTGATGAATTATAGAGAAGTTAAAAAGGCCAATTTTAATTCTCATGTAACGTTAAATTAAATAAAATTTCATAAATTCAATCAATGGCATCAACCATAAATTAAATCCAAAATTACATTAAAACAACCTAACCCTTGCTTAAGAAAATTTAGTTCATGTAAATCAACTCACAAATCTCTAATTTATGCATGCTTGTGTTGATCAATGTGTTCATGCAAAACAACCAATAACATTCACTAAAATAGCCTAAATTAGCCACAATTCTCGCCTAAGACAGTCATGAGTTCGGTCTAAAACAGTGACCAAAAGTAGTCTAAATTAGGATATGAACATCCTAAAAAAATCACTATTTAAGTTGGTAGTTTACAACGAGCAATAAAACTTAGAGATAGGGAAAAAGTTACACAGCAGCAATTGCCTTGCAGCAACCCTCTGTCGATGGTCTGCAGCAGGGCACTTTTCTTCACCAAAACCCTTTGGTTGGTTTCAGCAACAGTGCACCAATTGCTTCAGCAAATGGCTCAATCGCAACAGTTTTTGCAGGTTATGTCCGATAGTGATATCAGATAAACCGTTCAAACCGAAGGCTTATGAGTCTCGAACATGTGGACAAAGTTTCAGCACAATCCAACGGTTGAAACTTCGGAAAAAGGACAACTTTGTGAGCGTTGTCTGTGAACAACCGAACTGCAGTGGTCGCCCAACGTGACAGCAATATCTTATACAGAAAACCTCTAAACGACGATCCAACCGTTAAAACTAAAGCTCTAAGAGTCTCCAATAAGAAGATAAAAGTATGGAAAAATCCAACGGTTGAATAGCCAGAAACCACAAATTTCGTGAAAGACGTCTGTGAAAATCGAACTACAGTGATGCTCTCGATTTTTGCTACAACAATGACATCTCTGTTTTGCTACAACAATAACACCTTGAAGCTTCAATTTTTCCTCACTCACACGATTGCTACAGCAATGGAACCTTCACGATTTTCCTCTCCAAGAAAATAACTAAATTTAAATGCGGGGAGAGGAGAATGCAAACAAGAGGGCAGATGCAAGAGATGAGATTTGCAATGAAAAATAGGCTCGGGTTAGGTTAGAGTTCTGATGTTCAATTGGAATAAATTTTGAGTGATGCCTTGAATTTACCTACACATGCATTCAAATGATTCTTTCCAAAATCACTAAGTTTTAAAACCTACATTTTTCCAATTGTGATTTAAATTATGCCCTTGATTTTAGGTTCTAGGTGGGTTAATTTTTCCTAATCAACTCAATAAACCTAGAATGAAATTTTAGTTTTCTAATTCATTAGCTTTCCCAAGTTGATGAATTATAGAGAAGTTAAAAAGGCCAATTTTAATTCGCATGCAACGTTAAATTCAATAAAATTTCATAAATTCAATCAATGGCATCAACCATAAATTTAATCCAAAATTACATTAAAACAACCTAACTCTTGCCTAAGAAAATTTAGTTCATATATATTAACTCACAAATCTCTAATTTATGCATGCTTGTGTTGATCAATGAGTTCATGCAAAACAACCAACAACATTCACTAAAATAGTCTAAATTAGCCACAATTCTAGATCAATGAGTTCGGTCTAAAACAGTGAGCAAAAGTAGTCTAAATTAGAATATCAACAACCCAAAAATTCACTATAATCGGTAGTTTACAACGAGCAATAAAACTTAGAGATAGGAAAACGTTACACAGCAGTAATTGCCTTGCAGCAACCCTCTATCGATGGTCTGCAGCAAGGCACTTTGCTTCGCAAAACCCTTTGGTTGGGTTCGAAGAACGATTGTACCAATTGCTTCAGCAAATGGCTCAATCGCAACAGTTTTTTCAGGTTCTGTCCGACAGTGATATCAGATAAACCAAAGCTCTGAACGACGATCCAATCGTTCAAATCGAAGGATTATAAGTCTTGAACATGCGGACATAATTTCAGCACAATCCAACGGTTGAAACTCCGGAAAGGACAACTTTACGGCGTTATGCGTGAAAAACTAAACTACGAGTGGTCGCCAAACGTGACAGCAATATCTTACACAAAAAATTTCCAAGCGACGATCCAACCGTTAAAACTGAAGCTCTATGAGTCTCCAACCGGAAGATAGAATTGTGGCAAAATCCAACGGTTGAATAGCTGGAATCACAAACTTCATGAAAGACGTCTGTGAAAACCGAACTGCAGTGATGCTCTCGATTTTTGCTACGACAATGACATCTCGGTTTTGCTACAGCAATAACACCTTGAAGCTTCAATTTTTCCTCACTCACACGATTGCTACAACAATGGAACCTTCACGATTTTCCTCTCCAATGCACACCTATGCTGTAGCAATCGCCCGTTCTCTCTCGGTCTCTTTCTCTTGTCGCCAATTCTCTCCACCCTTTCACCTGTAAACCCTAGCCTCCTTATACAAGATGATGTTGCGCTAACTCCATAAATTAGAAAAATACCCTTGAGGGTAATAGGACCAGCTTACCCTTTGGGTAAAATGTCTAAAATGCCCTTAAGGACTCTTGTCATTTTTAAACATCTCTGCTGCATACGTAAAAATCTCAAATAAATTTATGAAGACAATTATAAATCAAACGAAATACGCAAGGATTTTTGGAGTTAAGAAAAATCTAAAATTTCGGTGTTTAATCAACCGTTAGCTTATTTTCCTAAATTTCTTAAATTAAAGCACAAAAACATCAAAATTAATTCTTTTTTAACCTAATGCTTAAATTCAAGATTTTAAAGATAACACACGTAAGTTAGGGATAAAATAACATGAGGATCGCTAAATTAAACGCAATTCAAGTGGATTAAATACTAAAATTCTAGTAAAATAACTCCTTTATGGCGAGTTATCAATCCCCCAAACTTGAACTACTCATTGTCCGCAATGAGTTCTATTCCCTAAACACATTAAAGACCTTTAAAGACTGAAATCATTTGGGTAACTAAATAAGGATTGAGAACTTATGCTCTAGCTTCAAGTCACCATTCATTGAATGCTCTCTAAGTGGTTCACTCCGGGTTTTCTAATTACACTTATGCATCAACAACCAAGAGCAAACAAACTAGGATTCAACACCTTCCCTCAAGCTCAAACACTAGAATCCTAATCATTCAAATCAAGCAACCCATAATAAAAGATAAGTCACACTCCTAAACTTGTATGACTACAATTCTATGATCATTCCTTTTTATTTATATATTTTTTTAAAAAACAATCAGATATTCCCCTCCATTTCCATAAAACTAAGTATATGAGGCTAGAATTTTTTTTCTTTCTTTTGTTTGTTCTTTTTTTTTTTTTTGTATTTTTTACTCTCCCGTAGTTCTTAGAATGGCACACGTGGTTAGTGCAACACACCTAAGCAATGGGACTCCCCCGTCGTTCTTAGAATGACACACGTGGTTAGCGTAGCGCACCTAAGCAATGGGAACAGACTTCACGCTTGATACCTTCGCTCCAAGAAGTCAGCATGGTTAGTGCCCAGACCCCCTGACATCGAGCACCAAGTTTCCTTAATTGACTCTACATAAAAAAATAAATACCATATTTTTGGTCTAGCCCAATAGAGTTTTAGGGAAATGAAAGGTTTGCACACTCTTTCTTTCTTTCCTTTTTTTTTCTCTTTCTTCTTTAAAATAAACACGAAGAATTTACCTTTCCCCCCAAACTTAGAGTACTCAATGTCCTCATTGAGTTAGGGAGGTCGGGTAACTCCCCCAAACTTGAAATGATCACAAATTTGGAGTTTACTAATTTTAGAGTGCTTAAAAAGATGTATGGGTTACATAACTTGTCATGGCTTTTAGCTTTCGAACGTTTTGGCCTAGGAGTTGAATCCTAACTAGTTTGATTAACACACTAACCATATGTGCTAAAAAAAACCCTAATGACAAGCTTGACCTTGAGAAACACCAAACAAGATAATATACTCTTGCCTCAAACACAAGCAACAACTCTTATTTTTATTAACCTTAAGATTTGACCTTAACTTTTTATTTTCATAGAGATGCATATCAAGTTTCTACCAACGACACCACACTTTTTACTATTAAAAACATGCAGAAACTTATTTTTTAAACAAGGAACAACAACCATCTTTTCAATTTTTACTTGCTTAAACATAACGAATCAACTACCTACATCATGCATATCAAAGACCATGAAACAAACAACTAACATGGAATCTAGTAGTCAAAATAGATCATTTTGAAATCCTAAAGCAAGTAAATAACTTTATAAACACTAATGCATGCAACACCCTATGTATCTAGCAGCACACAATCTCATCAATAGAAAAATTTTCAATTAAGCCCAAAATCAGATTCAGAACAACACATCTCCCCCTCGTGGTTAAAGCATACATTGCCCTTAATGTATAAACAACTCACTTAAGCATGTTAAGGACAAATAATAAAGATGGAAGGGAGAACAATACTGCCCTGAATCGAGGAGACCTCCACTAAAGTGAATATGAATCACTAACCCCCAAGGGAACTGCAAAATAAGCAAAGGTTACTTATTAAACTAAAACAAAAACAAAAAAACTAAAAAAAAATGAAACAAAAGAAATAATCCTTGGGTTGCCTCCCAAGAAGCGCTTGTTTAACGTCATTAGCTTGACATAGTACACTTGGGCTTGTCAAGGTACATAAAACTTCTCCCATTTTTCGGACCTCTCTTTCTCGAATCTACAAAACAAATCAATGCTAGCAACAATACTAGCTTCTCGTGAGAGCCCGAAACAGATATATTTTTTAATTTTTTACATAATAAAAGAAAAGAAGAAAAACAACAAAGTGAGCATTTTTTTATTTTTTATCTAGTAAAAGAAAAGAAGAAAAAACAGAAAAATGAACATACTCACAAAAAGACACTGAGTCGAGAGCATAGAAAGAGAAACATTCACCAACAAGAGACAAATAAGAAGATAGAACTGACATAGACTCAAAAGCCTCAAATTCTACCTCCTGGCCTAACTTTATATGCTCGACTTCTTGCACACTCTCACTCACTCTATCCTAGTGTGTGCTAAAAGGTTCCAGTACTTCTACATCTAAAACACAATCCTCTAAATGCCCATACTTAGAAAAATGTGAAAGACTAGGATCCTGAAGGTCTGTCAGTGGGTCAGTGGGTCAGTGATCAAGTGACTCACCAAATTATCTAAGGGAGTGGGTTCTCCTTCACTATCTTCCCTAGGGTGCTCAACCTCAGACGAGTCTAAATACATTTGTTCTCTAAGGGAGACAAGTGTATCCGTTAGGTGTTGAATTGACTCTCCTATTTTCCTATTTCTCTCATCTGTGGTTCTCATATATTCTAATAACAATGTTATAAGGGAAGATTCGTCTTCTACCTGGGTTTCTTGAATATAGGAAGGACATGGCTCAAAACCCCTAGGATATGGTTCATAGGCCAAATTGCTCTGATTATTATCATACATATGGTTTCCATAAGTCATAGGGTTAGTATGATAGTAATTAGGCATTTGGTAGCCATAAGATCCATACCCCTCACTAGAAGACTCTAAATTGACATAGGGATAATCATAAGAAAAGGAACTATATTGTGGTTGCTCATTGGGCACAGAAGACCACCCAAAGTTATCATAAGCCATAATAAGGTAATGAATAGATTATAACAGGCTCAACAAACACAATATGCACCAACAAAACCAGAAAGAATAACCAAGACTCAACAAAGATAAAAACACGAAACAAAGACAAGAAGACACACCCAACAAGAAATAAGGATAAAATTCACTAAAATAAACTCAAACAAGATAAGAATCAAAACTAGTCCCCGACAACGACGCCAAAAACTTGATGCGAAAATATCAGTGCCCTAAACTAATGCAAATTAGAATGAGAATCGGACACTTCTACGACGTGCAAGTATACACGGTCGAGAGCAGCAAGTGATAAGTTAAAGTATCGATCCCACGAGGACTAGCTAGACCTAAATGAATGAGTGTCCTAGCAAATTTTCCTTATTTTAGTGCAATGAATGAGTGTGAAAATTACTTTTGTAAATAAATAAATTAATAAGAAAGATAAGATATGACACAAGAAAATAACTAAATTTAAATGCGGGGAGAGGAGAATGCAAACAAGAGGGCAGATGCAAGAGATGAGATTTGCAATGAAAAATAGGCTCGGGTTAGGTTAGAGTTCTGATGTTCAATTGGAATAAATTTTGAGTGATGCCTTGAATTTACCTACACATGCATTCAAATGATTCTTTCCAAAATCAATAAGTTTTAAAACCTACATTTTTCCAATTGTGATTTAAATTATGCCCTTGATTTTAGGTTCTAGGTGGGTTAATTTTTCCTAATCAACTCAATAAACCTAGAATGAAATTTTAGTTTTCTAATTCATTAGCTTTCCCAAGTTGATGAATTATAGAGAAGTTAAAAAGGCCAATTTTAATTCTCATGCAACGTTAAATTCAATAAAATTTCATAAATTCAATCAATGGCATCAACCATAAATTTAATCCAAAATTACATTAAAACAACCTAACCCTTGCCTAAGAAAATTTAGTTCATATATATTAACTCACAAATCTCTAATTTATGCATGCTTGTGTTGATCAATGAGTTCATGCAAAACAACCAACAATATTCACTAAAATAGCCTAAATTAGCGTCAATTCTAGATCAATGAGTTCGGTCTAAAACAGTGAGCAAAAGTAGTCTAAATCAGTATATCAACAACCCAAAAATTCACTATAATCGGTAGTTTACAACGAGCAATAAAACTTAGAGATAGGAAAAAGTTACACAGCAGTAATTGCCTTGCAGCAACCCTCTATCGATGGTCTGCAGCAAGGCACTTTGCTTCAGCAAAACCCTTTAGTTGGGTTCAGCAACAGTGTACCAATTGCTTCAGCAAATGGCTCAATCGCAACAGTTTTTTCAGGTTCTGTCCGACAGTGATATCAGATAAACCAAAGCTCTGAACGACGATCCAATCGTTCAAATCGAAGGATTATAAGTCTTGAACATGCGGACATAATTTCAGCACAATCCAACGGTTGAAACTCCGGAAATGGACAACTTTCTGAGCGTTGTCTGTGAAAAACTAAACTACAGTGGTCGCCAAACGTGACAACAATATCTTACACAAAAAATTTCCAAGCGACGATCCAACCGTTAAAACTGAAGCTCTATGAGTCTCCAACCGGAAGATAAAATTGTGGCAAAATCCAACGGTTGAATAGCTGGAATCACAAACTTCATGAAAGACGTCTGTGAAAACCGAACTGCAGTGATGCTCTCGATTTTTGCTACGACAATGACATCTCGGTTTTGCTACAACAATAACCCCTTGAAGCTTCAATTTTTCCTCACTCACACGATTGCTACAACAATGGAACCTTCACGATTTTCCTCTCCAATGCACACCTATGCTGTAGCAATCGCCCGTTCTCTCTCGGTCTCTTTCTCTTGTCGCCAATTCTCTCCACCCTTTCACCTGTAAACCCTAGCCTCCTTATACAAGATGATGTTGCGCTAACTCCATAAATTAGAAAAATACCCTTGAGGGTAATAGGACCAGCTTACCCTTTGGGTAAAATGTCTAAAATGCCCTTAAGGACTCTTGTCATTTTTAAACATCTCCTGCACACAGAAAAATCTCAAATAAATTTATGAAGACAATTATAAATCAAACGAAATACGCAAGGATTTTTGGAGTTAAGAAAAATCTAAAATTTCGGTGTTTAATCAACCGTTAGCTTATTTTCCTAAATTTCTTAAATTAAAGCACAAAAACATCAAAATTAATTCTTTTTTAACCTAATGCTTAAATTCAAGATTTTAAAGATAACACACGTAAGTTAGGGATAAAATAACATGAGGATCGCTAAATTAAATGCAATTCAAGTGGATTAAATACTAAAATTCTAGTAAAATAACTCCCTTATGGCGAGTTATCAATCCCCCAAACTTGAACTACTCATTGTCCGCAATGAGTTCTATTCCCTAAACACATTAAAGACCTTTAAAGACTGAAATCATTTGGGTAACTAAATAAGGATTGAGAACTTATGCTATAGCTTCAAGTCACCATTCATTGAATGCTCTCTAAGTGGTTCACTCCGGGTTTTCTAATTACACTTATGCATCAATAACCAAGAGCAAACAAACTAGGATTCAACATCTTCCCTCAAGCTCAAACACTAGAATCCTAATCATTCAAATCAAGCAACCCATAATAAAAGATAAGTCACACTCCTAAACTTGTATGACTACAATTCTATGATCATTCCTTTTTATTTATATATTTTTTTAAAAAACAATCAGATATTCCCCTCCATTTCCATAAAACTCACTATATGAGGCTAGAATTTTTTTTCTTTCTTTCGTTTGTTCTTTTTTTTTTTTGTATTTTTGACTCTCCCGTAGTTCTTAGAATGACACACGTGGTTAGCGCAACACACCTAAGCAATGAGACTCCCCTGTCGTTCTTAGAATGACACACGTGGTTAGCGTAGCGCACCTAAGCAATGGGAACAAACTTCACGCTTGATACCTTCGCTCCAAGAGGTCAGCATGGTTAGTGCCCAGACCCCCTGACATCGAGCACCAAGTTGCCTTAATTGACTCTACATAAGAAAATAAATAGCATATTTTTGGTCTAGCCCAATGGAGTTTTAGGGAAATGAAAGGTTTGCACACTCTTTCTTTCTTTCACTTTTTTTTTCTCTTTTTTCTTTAAAATAAACACGAAGAATTTACCTTTCCCCCCAAACTTAGAGTACTCAATGTCCTCATTGAGTTAGGGAGGTCGGGTAACTCTCCCAAACTTGAAATGATCACAAATTTGGAGTTTACTAATTTTAGAGTGCTTAAAAATATGTATGAGTTACATAACTTGTCATGGCTTCTAGTTTTCGAACTTTTTGGCCTAGGAGTTGAATCCTAATTAGTTTGATTAACACACTAACCATAAGTGCACTAAAAAAAAACCCTAATGACAAGCATGACCTTGAGAAACACCAAACAAGATATCATACTCTTGCTTCAAACACAAGCAACAACTCTTATTTTCATTAACCTTAAGATTTGACCTTAGCTTTTTATTTTCATAGAGATGCATATCAAGTTTATACCAACGACAACACACTTTTTACCATTAAAAACATGCAGAAACTTATTTTTTAAACAAGGAACAACAACCATCTTTTCAATTTTTACTTGTTTAAACATAACCAATCCTCTACCTACATCATGCATATCAAAGACCATGAAACAAACAATTAACATGGAATCCAGTAGTCAAAATAGATCATTCGAAGTCCTAAAGCAAGTAAATAACTTTATAAACACAAAGGCATTCAACACCCTATATACACTAGCAACACACAGTCTCATCAATAGAAAAATTTTCAATTAAGCCCAAAATTTGATTCAGAACAACACATCTCCCCCTCGTTGTTAAAGCATACATTGCCCTTAATGTATAAACAACTCACTTAAGCATGTTAAGGACAACTAATAAAGATGGAAGGGAGAACAATACTGCCCTGAATCGAGGAGACCTCCACTAAAGTGCATATCAATCACTAACCCCCAAGGGCGCTGCAAAATAAGCAAGGGTTACTTATTAAACAAAAACAAAAACAAAACAACTAAAAAAAATGAAACAAAAGAAATAATCCTTGGGTTGTCTCCCAAGAAGCACTTGCTTAACGTCATTAGCTTGACGTAGTACACTTGGGCTTGTCAAGGTACATAAAAATTGTCCCATTTCTTCGGACCTCTCTTTCTCGAATCTACAAAACAAATCAATGCTAGCAACAATACTAGCTTCTCGTGAGAGCCCGAAACAAATATATTTTTTAATTTTTTATATAATAAAAGAAAAGAAGGAAAAACAACAAAGTGGGCACTTTTTGATTTTTTATCTAGTAAAAGAAAAGAAGGAAAAAAAGAAAAATGAACATACTCACAAAAAGACACTGAGTCGAGAGCATAGAAAGAGAAACATTCACCAATAAGAGACAAATCAGAAGATAGAACTGACATAGACTCAAAAGCCTCAAACTCTACCTCTTGACCTAACTTTATAGGTTCGACTTATTCCACACTCTCACTCACTCTATCCTGGTGTGTGCTAAAAGATTCCAGTTCTTCTACATCTATAGCACAATCCTCTAAATGCCCATACTTTGAAAAATGTGAAAGACTAGGATCCCGAAGGTCTGTCAGTGGGTTAGTGATCAAGTGACTCTCCAAACTATCTAAGGGTGTGGGTCCTCGTTCACTATCTTACCTAGGGTGCTCAACCTCAAACGAGTCTAAATACATTTGTTCTCCAAGGTAGACAAGTGTATCCGTTAGGCGTTGAATTGACTCCCCTATTTGCCTATTCCTCTCATTCGTGGTTCTCATATATTCTAATAACAATGTTTTAAGTGAAGATTCGTCTTCTACTTGGATTTCTTGAATATAGGAAGGACATGACTCAAAATCCCTAGGATATGGTTCATAGGCTCAATTGCTCTTATTATTATCATACATATGAGTCCCATAAGTCATAGGGTTAGTATGATAGTAATTAGGCATTTGGTAGCCATAAGATCCATACCCCTCACTAGAAGACTCTAAATTGACATAGGGATAATCATAAGAAAAGCAACTATATTGTGATTGCTCATTGGGCACAGAAGACCACCCAAAGTTATCATAAGCCATAATAAGGTAATGAATCAATTATAACAGGCTCAACAAACACAATATGCACCAACACAACTAGAAAGAATAACCAAGACTCAACAAAGATAAAAACATGAAACAAAGACAAGAAGACACACCCAACAAGAAATAAGGATAAAATTCACTAAAATAAACTCAAACAAGATAAGAATCAAAACTAGTCCCCGATAATGGGGCCAAAAACTTGATGCGAAAATATCGGGTGCCCTAAACAAATACAAATTAAAATGAGAATCCGACACTTCTACGACGTGGAAGTATACACGGTCGAGAGCAGCAAGTGATAAGTTAAAGTATTGATCCCACGAGGACTAGCTAGACCTAAATGAATGAGTGTCCTAGCAAATTTTCCTTATTTTAGTGCAATGAATGAGTGTGCAAATTACTTTTGTAAATAAATAAATTAATAAGAAAGATAAGATACGACACAAGAAAATAACTAAATTTAAATGCGGGGAGAGGAGAATGCAAACAAGAGGGCAGATGCAAGAGATGAGATTTGCAATGAAAAATAGGGTTAGGTTAGAGTTCTAATGTTCAATTGGAATAAATTTTGAGTGATGCCTTGAATTTACCTACACATGCATTCAAATGATTCTTTCCAAAATCAGTTAGTTTTAAAACCTACAATTTCCCAAATGTGATCTAAATTATGCCCATGATTTTAGGTTCTAGGTGGGTTAATTATCCCTAATCAACTCAATAAACCTAGAATGAAATTTTATTTTTCTAATTCATTAGCTTTCCCAAGTTGATGAATTATAGAGAAGCTAAAAAAGCCAATTTTAATTCTCATCCAACGTTAAATTCAATAAAATTTCATAAATTCAATCAATGGCATCAACCATAAATTTAATCCAAAATTACATTAAAACAACCTAACCGCCTAAGAAAATTTAGTTCATGGAAATCAACTCACAAATCTGTAATTTATGCATGCTTGGGTTGATCAATGAGTTCATGCAAAAAAACCAACAACAATCACTAAAATAGCCTAAATTAGCCACAATTCTAGCCTAAGACAGTCATGAGTTCGGTCTAAAACAGTGAGCAAAAGTGGTCTAAATCAGTATATGAACAACCCAAAAATTCACGATTAAATTTGTAGTTTACAACGAGCAATAAAACTTAGAGATAGGGAAAAAGTTACACAACAGGAATTGCCTTGCAGCAACCCTCTGTCGATGGTCTGCAGCAGGGCACTTTGCTTCAGCAAAACCCTTTGGTTCGTTTCAACAACAGTGTACCAATTGCTTCAGCAAATGGCTCAATCGCAACAGTTTTTTTAGGTTCTGTCCGATAGCTATATCGGATAAACAAAAACCCCGAACGATGATCCAACCGTGCAAACCGAAGGCTTATGAGTCTCGGAAATGAGAACACAATTTCAGCACAATCCAACGGTTGAAACTCCAGAAAAGAACAACAATGTGAGCGTTGTCTGTGAAAAACTGAACTGCAGTGGTCGCCCAACGTGACAGCAATATCTTACACAGAAAACCTCCAAACGACGATCCAACCGTTAAAACTGAAGCTCTATGAGTCTCCAACAGGAAGATAAATTTGTGGCAAAATCCGAACTGCTGTGATGCTCTCGTTTTTTGCTACAACAATGGCATCTCGGTTTTGCTACAGCAATAACACCTTGAAGCTTCAATTTTTCCTCACTCACACGATTGCTACAACAATGGAACCTTCACGATTTTCCTCTCCAATGCACACCATTGCTGTAGCAATCGACCGTTCTCTCTCGGTCTCTTTCTCTTGTCGCCAATTCTCTCCACCCTTTCACCTATAAACCCTAGCCTCCTTATAAAAGATGATGTTGCCCTAACTCCATAAATTACAAAAATACCGTTAAGGGTAAAATGACCATCTTACCCTTCGGGTAAAATGTCTAAAATGCCCTTAAGGACTCTTGTAATTTTTAAACATCTCCTGCACACAGAAAAATCTCAAATAAATTTATAACGACAATTATAAATAAAACTAAATACTCTCCACATCGATCTGATCGAAGTGTTTTTATGGTTTTACCTAACAGGTTCTCAACCTCAGTCTTGTACTCCTTGAACTTTTCAAGAGTTTCAGACTTTCTATGCATTAGGTAAATATACCCATACCTCGAATAATCATCAAAGAAAGAAACGAAGTATTCGTAACCACCTCGTGTTTTAACACTCATCGGACCACAGAGGTCAGAATGTAAAGCTCAAGGGGCTCCTTGGCTCTATATCCTTTTCCACTAAAAGGACGCTTGGTCATTTTGCCTTCAAGGCATGACTCACACACTGGTAAAGAGTTTTCTTCTAATTGACTTAGAAGTCCACTCTTCACTAGTCTCTCAATCCGATTGAGATTAATGTGGTCGAACCAAAGATGCCAAAGATGGGCATTTTCTTTTGGAGAAACCTTGACTCTCTTAGTTCGTGTTTCTGCAGTTTTAAATAATTCAGTGTTCAAAACGCTTTTGACTGAATTTAGTTTTAAAACAAACAAGTTAGACTTAAGTGAAGCAGAACAAATAAGATTACCATTTCTTGAAATAAACGTTTTATTACCATTAAATGAAACAGATATACATTGTTCTAATAAGCAGGAAATAGAAACAAGGTTTCTAGTAAACCCTGGAAAAATTCCTTCCAAAATGAAGCTTCACTTTGTCGATCACTGCAACAGAGACTATCTCCCCGGATCCAACCCGTAGAGTCCTCTCACCCTCTCGCAGCGGCTGCCAGGAATCAATTCCCTGAAAAGAAGAACAAACATGGTTAGTGGCGCCCGAATCTAAAATCCAGGCAGAGTCATTACTCTCCACTAAGCAAGTTTCAGTTACCAGTAAATCACATTTACCTTGATTCTTCCTCTCGGCAAGGAACTTGGGACAGTTTCTCTTCCAGTGGTCGTCCCCATTGCAGTGGAAACACTTTCCTTTCTCTGTAACTTCCTTGACCTTCTTGCCCTTTTGGGCGGCAACTCGGTGAGCTTTACCCCTCTTCATCTTCTTCTTCAGAGGTTGAACCCCTGTGATAAGACCTGTAGGCAACATTTGCCTCAGATTCCGGTGCCCTGATCTTAATCAAGCACTGGAAATTCTGTAGTGTTCGAATTTTTGTCCTAATCTCGTGTTTGTAATATATTATTTGAAGTTAATAAGAGTTATTCATTTCATCACTTTGTGTCTCGCAATATTTATAAACTTTTCCAATAAACTAAGCTCCAGGGTCATTGAATTCATGAGAGAACTAGAACTTGAACGGTGTGTAGTGGACACACAAGGAGGATCACGTTCGAGTTAATGACCCGAACGGTCTACAGTATATGGATAGGGTTGGAGATCTAATCCTAGATACACTGTGGATGCGACCCGCTTTGTATTAGATACAAACGAGGTGATCTGACTCGTTCGTGTGGTTGACATGCGAGTGGGGGCATCCTGTGCAATGAGATTGTACAAGACCGGACCGTGAATTATTAGACCCGCTGATGTAACAGTGTTGACAGTAAGGACTAATAACTTCGTAGATGACCATTAGTGACTTGACCTAAATCCTTAGCGTGTTACGAACTCCTGTCTGCGGGGGTCTGTCCTTTGACTAGAACGGGTGAGGGTGGTCACAGTTACTCGCCCAATATGCCTATCTTCTCAGGGACAAGACCAAGTAGGGAGCTGGGAACTTAACTACGCGAGATAGAATTCACTCGTTCCCGCCTTTAGGGAAACTAGAGAGGTTGTTCCCTTAAGTGCTGTCTCCAGGACTTGGACAACGGGCGCCCACCTTCTCACTGGGCCGAGAAGGGTGTTGTGTATGGTTGGACCATCACAATATGTTGTTCATTAGAGGAGCAGTGGGGACTTAAGGAACAAGAAGTAGACACAGGGGTAAAACGGTAATTTGACCCATCCGTGTCTACGAACAACCTGTGAAGTGTCGACTCATGAGCATTGGTTATATCGGTGGACACGTAATATTCTCGTGATCGACGGCGGAAGTGCGCAGCTACGAGGCTATAGTGGAGTGTTACCGTAGCTAATGAATGTTGGTTAACCGGGTCAAAGAGTTTGACAGGTTAATCTCGGATCATTGGAGCCCGTCATTGTAGGTCCATTAGGTCCCTCGGTTGGCTCAATATGGGTTGAAAGAAGGATTAATGTTTTGGTATGAAATTGAAGTGTTCAATTTAACTTTAAGGGCATTTATGTCATTTATATGAGATATGGATGATATAATATATAGTTTAATGTGAATGAGATTCATAATAAACTATAGGTTAGCCTAATTGGTGAATTAGGGCTAATTGGAGAAATTAATTGAGAGAAATTAAATTGGATGTGATTCAATTTAATTAATCCACAATTATTGCAAATGAGATTTGCAATATGAGATATGAGATATCTTATATTATGTGGTTATGCAAATGAGATTTGCATAACCTATGTTTGTGGTAAAGTGGTAATTATGTGGAGATTTTAACTCTATCAATACCACTATATAAACCCTTCTTGCAAGAAGGAATGGGACATACTCTCTCATTTTTGGAATTTGAACCAAAAGAAGAGAATTCTCTCTCAACCCCTTCTCTCAATTCTCCTCCCTTCCAAAACTAAAGTCCCACCACTTTCCTTCTTCCTAAGGAAGAACAACCGAGAAGACCATTGGTGGTGTTCGGGATCCGTTCGTGGGAAGAGCTCGTTGAGTTCGGGATCCCAGGAAGAAATTCTTGAGTTTATCTACAAAAAGTAAGTAAAACTCATTCTTCCTGTAAATTTCTTCCTATTCAGCATGTTTAGCCTAGGTCTAAGTGTTAGATCGGTGTTAACAAATACAATTTTCATTATGATACCACGACGATTCGATCGTCTTCCGCTGCGCAGGGATTCTCATTCCCTTCAATTGGTTTCAGAGCCATTTCGATGGTTCTTCATTTATGCACTGTTTTGTTAAAATTAGGTGGGTAAATTGCCATAATTTCATGACATGAATGTTTGGTTTGCATAATGGATGTTTTCAGTTTTTGGCACTAGTTTAGATTTACAATTTATGTTGATGAGATCAATGTAAGGGCCCGTTGTTTTTGGGCATTTTGTTGTAAATTGAGTTTGTAAGTCCGGGTCATTCGTGGCAAGAGTTGCTGTGAAGAAATCGGAGCAAAAATACGCAGAAATAGGTGGAAGAACAGCAAAGAGTTTGTTGTTCCGTCGATGGCGTTAAGACGCTGCCTCACGACGTCTCAACGTTGTCCTTGCGGACGAAGGCCTTGCTGCAGAGCAGCGTTGCAACGCCGCTGGCGTTGAGAACGCGACTCGACGCTGGAGGCGACAACGTCGCAATGCTGCACGCGTTGAGGGGCAGTTGCTAGAGGCAGTTTCGCGAACGTCGGATGTGTTTCTTCAAAGTGGGGCGTCATTTTCGTATCTTATTTATTTTTTTTATTTATAAAATATATTTTATTTATATATTTAATTATTTTATTAAATAATATTAATATAAATGTTATATTAATGTTTTTTAATTAAATAATTGCCCCTAAATGCCAAAAGCTAGGTCCATTTTCTTTATTTAATTATTTTATGCATGAGATGTATATTTTAATTAATTTCTATGTGCATAATGTATGTCATATAGATTTAAAATCCCACCATAGGTTAAACATTTCATGCATCATTTATATTATAAGAGTTATAATATATAGTATGCATGATAGAATTATATTATAAGAGTTATAATATAATGTATGCATGTTTTAATTTATTTAAATATAAGTGTTATATTTTAAATTAAAAGCATGCTCATGCATTTGATTCATGTGATGAATGTATGTTATAGTATAGTATTATTCATGTGATGGATGATCAAGCACTATAACATAGAAATGCATGCAACCTAAGTTAATTATTAGTTTTAAAGAGTTTAGAACTTGAATAATTAGACTTAGGTTTTCTAATTTTCTAATAAGATTAGAAATTTAGGAAATCAAATATAACCTTTGAATGGAGACTAATAAGTAACTCTATCTAAGGAAGGTTTTGTCTAAGGCTGAGGTATTTAAGTTGACGCTTGCGGAACACCCCTACCTGAAAACCGACCTGGGAGTGAATTCGGTCAGGAGATTCTTATGTTATATTCTCGTGAGTGCCGTTAATTAAGTGTTAATTAATTTACTCACTTAGACCTAAGTTAATAATGTGATTATAAACTTAGGTTAATACCAAATAAGAGTTATATTAGTAGACTTAGGTAAATTTTAGCCGGTTTATCTAGGTCAATCCCTAATAAAATTTAAGTGTTGAGTGTGAGGAAATATAGTGTATGAGATACATTTGAATTTTCAACAACAAATCTCCTTTAAGTCCGCACCGTGAGATCTATACTCGGCCTCGTGGCGCAAATGGGAGCGTCCCCCTTCGGGTGGCATTTGTATAGGTCAATATCATAGTGGATGGAGAGAGTACTTATAGTGAGTGGGAGCGGGACTTGTGAAAATGAGACCCACGGTCTCTTCTTTCGATTCACACCGTGAGACGCCTATGATCTGCTAGTTTGGCCTGGACCAGACAATCCCTTCGGAGGGCTTGATCATGGGAGTCGGAACACCGTGAATTCTCGAAAGGGATGCAGTTTCCTGGTTGGTTTTCCTTCTTGGTTCACCCTTCGGTGGCTATTGTTTGGACGGATACTTGGAAACTTAAAGATTGAGGGTGACACTCACAGAATTCGTTAAGTGTTAATGAATTCGAGCGAACAATGGTAATTGGACGCCTAATGGAATAAGAGTTATTCTGGGATTAGGGTTTGATCGAGAAAGTCTCGTCCTAGAGGAGGAGTGTTCTGTTCACCCTTCGGTGGCGGTCATTCTAAACCTTTAGGGTATCATTGCAAAATTTTGAATGACCTAGAGATCATGAAACAATTTTTGCTAAAACTTGATTGGATTTCAAAAAGTTTTTGTGAGACTAATACAAAGTTTTTTCTTATTTTTCAGCTAAAATGTCTAGCATAATAATAGCTTTACTCGCATCCGGTAAGTTAGTGGGAGATAATTACCAGAGTTGGAAAAACAACATTAATACAATTTTGGTAACTGACGACATAAAGTTCGTGCTATCTGAGGAGTGTCCTCAGATGCCGGGCTCGACCACGTGGCGAAGTGTTCGCGATGCGTACGATCAGTGGATCAGGGCCAATGAAAAGGCCAAGGTCTACGTAATTGCCAGCATGTCTGATGTCTTGGCAAAGAAGCATGAGCTGATGGTCTCCGCCAAGGAGATCATGGAGTCCTTGCAGGAAATGTTTGGACAACAGTCCTTTCAGGTCCGACATGACTCGCTCAAATACGTTTTCAACGCACAGATGAAAGAGGGGTCGTCTGTCCGTGAACACTTTCTAGACATGATGACCCACTTTAATCTGGTCGAGATGAACAAAGATTCGATCGACGAGTCGAGCCAGGTCAGTTTTATTTTGGAGACTCTTCCGAAGAGTTTCCTTCAGTTTCGTAGCAATGCTATTATGAACAAAATTAGCTACACTCTAACTACCCTCCTCAATGAGCTACAGAACTTCCAATCCTTGAACACGGTCAAGGAGTCTGAGCCAAATGTTGCCTACAAGTCTTATCACAGGGGTTCGAGCTCTGGGACAAAACCTGTTGCTCCTTCATGCCTGAAAGGGAAGAAGAGGATGAAGAGAGGGTAAAGCCCGGCCGAATTTGCCGCCCACAAGGGCAAGAAGGTCAAGGAGGTTGCTTGAGAGAAAGGAAAGTGTTTCCCACCGCAATGGGGCGGTCCTTTGGAAGAGAAAGCTGTCCCAAATTCCTTGCGAGAAGAAGAATCAAAGTAAATGTGATTTACTTGTGGTGAAACTTTGTTTAGTGGAGAGTAGTGACTCCGCCTGGATATTGGATTCGGGCGCCACTAACCACGTTTGTTATTCTTTTCAGGGGATTGATTCCTAGCAGCCGCTGCGAGAGGGTGAGGTGACTCTACGGGTTGGATCCGGGGAGCTAGTCTCTGCTGCAGCGATCGACACGGTGAAGCTAAACTTTGGCGGGAAGTACTTATTGTTGGACAATTTGTACATAGTTCCAGGGTTTACTAGAAACCTTGTTTCAATTTCCTGCCTTATAGAACAATGTATTTCAGTTTCTTTTGAATCGAATAAAGCGTTTATTTCTTTCAAAGGGAATGTGATTTGTTCAGCTTCACTTGAAAATAATCTGTATGTTTTGAAACCTAATTCGGTCAAAAGTGTTTTGAATACTGAATTATTTAAAACTGCAGAAACACGAACCAAGAAAGCGAAAGTTTCTCCAAAAGAAAATGCCCATCTTTGGCATCTTCGGTTAGGCCACATTAATCTCAATAGGATTGAGAAACTAGTGAAGAATGAACTTCTAAACGAGTTGGAAGAAAACTCTTTACCAGTGTGTGAGTCATGCCTTGAGGGCAAAATGACCAAACGTCCTTTTAGTGGAAAAGGATATAGAGCCAAAGAGCCTCTTGAGTTAGTGCATTCTGACCTTTGTGGTCCGATGAATGTTAAAGCTCGGGGCGGTTATGAGTACTTTGTGTCTTTCATGAGCGACTACTCGGATATGGGTACATTTACCTAATGCGAAGAAGTGCGAAACTCTTGAAAAGTTCAAGGAGTACAAAGGCGAGGTTGAGAACCTCTTAGGTAAATCGCTTAAAACACTTCGATCGGATCGGGGTGGAGAGTACATGGACACGAAATTCCAGGACTATATGATAGAACACGGAATTACGTCCCAACTCTCAGCACCTGGTATGCCACAACAGAATGGTGTATCGGAGAGGAGAAACAGAACCTTGTTGGACATGGTTTGGTCGATGATGAGCTATGCTCGTCTCTACGATTCTTTTTGAAGTACGCGGTGGAGATCTGCGGTTTATATTTTGAACAACGTTCCCTCGAAGAGTGTTTGTGAAACACCTTTCAAGCTCTAGAGTAGACGTAAAGGTAGTTTACATCACTTCAGGATTTGGGATGCCCGACCCATGTGTTGGTGTCAAACCCGAAAAAGTTGGAATCCCGTTCGAAATGATGCCTATCCGTAGGTTACCCTAGAGAGACTAGGGGTGGTCTGTTTTATGATCCTAGGGAAAATAGGGTGCTTGTGTCGACAAACGCCACTTTCTAGAGAGGAAGACCACGTCGAGGATCATGTACCAAGGAGTAAGATTGTATTGAATGAAATGGGCGGTTCATCGGCAAGAGTTCTTGATAGGGCTAGTCACGTCAACAAGTGTTGTTGATCCTAGCACGTCTAGTCAAATCCGTTCCCAAGAGTTGGGAATGCCTCGGCGTAGTGGGAGGCGTGAGACATCCCGATCGCTACATGGGTTTATTTGAAACCTCGATTTGTCGCTCCCGATGATGGTCGTGAGGATCCATTGTCCTATGATCGGGCAATGGTTGATGTTGACAAAGACGAATGGATTAAAGCTATGGACCAAGAAATGGAGTCTATGCACTTCATTGCAGTATGTGAGCTTGTGGATCAACCGGATGGGGTAAAACCTATTGGTTGCAAATGGATCTACAAGTGTAAGCGTGGCGTAGATGGGAAGGTGCGGACC
The DNA here is from genome assembly GCA_036507285.1 of Trichosanthes cucumerina. Taxonomy (NCBI): domain Eukaryota; kingdom Viridiplantae; phylum Streptophyta; class Magnoliopsida; order Cucurbitales; family Cucurbitaceae; genus Trichosanthes; species Trichosanthes cucumerina. The sequence continues at coordinate 30,194,228 of CM071839.1, forward strand.
TTCAAAGCCCGACTAGTGGCAAAGGGTTTTACCCGGGATGAAGGGTTGACTATGAGGAGACTTTTTCGCTTTGTTGCCATGGTAAAGTCGATCGAGATCCTTACGGCCATTGCGCGTATTATGACTACGAGGTATGGCGGATGGACGTCAAAACGACCTTTACGAATGGCAAACTTGATGATACCATCTACATGGACCAACCCAAAGGGTTCATTGCCCAAGGCCAAGAGCAAAGAGTTTGCTGGCTTCATAGGTCCATTTATGGGTGAAAGCGAGCCGAGGTCTTGGAATATAAGGTTTGATGAGGCAATCAAATCTTATGGCTTTGATCAAAATGTCGACGAGCCTTGTGTCTACAAGAAAATCGTTGACAAACTCATCGCATTTTTGGTGTTGTATGTGGGCGATATTCTTCTCATTGAGAATGAGGTAGAATTTTTCTTCGGCGTTAAGAAGTGGCTAGCTTCGCAATTCCAAATGAAAGATTTGGGAGAAGCTCAATATGTTCTAGGTATCCAGATAGTCACGAACCGGAAGAACAGAACGCTAGCCTTGTCTCAGGCGTCTTATATTGACAAGATGTTATCTAGATATAATATGCAGAACTCCAAGAAGGGCTTACTGCCTTTCAGGCATGGGGTTCACAAGTCTAAGGATCAATGTCCTAAGACTCCTCAAGATGTTGAGGATATGATACGGATTCCATATGCTTCAGCTGTAGGGAGCCTGATGTATGCCATGATGTGTACTAGGCCCGACATCTGTTATGCAGTAGGAATTGTCGATGAGATATCTCGTCCAATCCGAGATTAGATCACCGGGCGATCGTAAAGGCAATCATCAAGTATCTTAGGAGAACGAGGAACTACAGCTTAGTTTATGGGAGTGGGGATTTGATCCTTACGGGATACACAGATTCTGATTTTTAGACCGATAAGGATTCTAGGAAATCCACCTCTGGTCGACCTTCATTCTTAATGGAGGAGTCGTAGTATGGCGAAGCATCAGCGAGGATGCATCATCGATTCCACTATGGAAGCGGAGTATGTTGCGGCTTGTGAAGGCGCAAACGGCTGTTTGGCTTAGGAAGTTCATGATGATTTGGAAGTTGTTCCTAACATGAACTTGCCCATCACTGCTGCTACGTGATAACTTGAGTGGTGCGAGAGCCAACTCACGTGAGCCTCGGAGCCATAAGAGAGGCAAACACATTGAGCGCAAGTATTATCGTCGACGGGAGATTGTGCACCGCGCGAGAGCGTGATGATCACGCAGATAGCGTCGAGCACAACATGGTGATCCATTTACAAAGCCCCTCACGACTAAGGTGTTTGAGGTCACCTAGAGAGTCTAGGTCTTCGAGAGCTTCTTCGACTAGGGCAAGTGGGAGATGTGTAAACGAGTATTCAATGCCCTAGTTTATTGTATTACTTCATTGTAATTTATATACAGATTCTCAAATGTATTTTCTCCACTAGCTTAGTCCAAGTGGGAGTTTGTTGGGATTTTTGTCCTAATCTCGTGTTTGTAATATATTGATTGAAATTAATAAGAGTTATTTTTTTCATCACTTTGTGTCTCGCAATATTTATAAACTTTTCCAATAAACTAAGCTCCAGGGTCATTGTATACATGAGAGAACTAGAACTTGAACGGTGTGTAGTGGACACACAGGGAAGATCACGTTCGAGTTAATGACCCGAATGGTCTACAGTATATGGATAGGGTTGGAGACCTAATCTTGGATACACTGTGGATGCGGCCCGCTTTGTATTAGATACTGACGAGGTGATCGACTCGTTCATGTAGTTCACATGCAGTGGGGGCATCTGTGCAATGAGATTGTACAAGGCCAGGACCGTGAATTATTAGACCCACGATGATGTAACACCGTTGTGATGAGACTAATAATTTCGTGAGATGACCATTAGTGACTCGACACGAATCACGAGCGTGTTACGGACTCCGCATGCTGAGGAGTCTGTTCTTTGACTAATACGGGTGAGGGTGGTCACAATTACTCGCCCAATATGCCTATCTTCTCGAGGACAAAACCAAGTAGGGAGTCGGGAACTTAACTACGCGAGATGGAATTCACTCGTTCCGCCTTTAGGGAAACTAGGGGTTGTTACCTTAAGTCTTTGTCTCGGGGCTTGGACAGCGGCGCCCGCCTTCTCCTTTGGCCCGAGAAGGGTGTTGTGTATGGTTGGACCATCGGTTGTTCATTAGAGGAGCAATGGGGACTTAAGGAACAAGAAGTAGACACAGGGTAAAGCGGTAATTTGACCGGTAGTGTCTCACGAACAACTGTGAAGAAGTCGACTCATGGGTATTGGTTATATCGGTGGACACGTAATATTCGCTGCGGCGGGAGTGCGACTACGGGCTATAGTGGAGTGTTACCGTAGCTAATGAATGTTGGTTAACAGGGTCAAAGAGTTTGGCGAGTTAATCTCGGATCATTGGAGCAGATCATTGTAGGTCCATTAGGTCCTCGGTTGGCTCCATCGGATTTAAGAAGGGATAAAGTTTTGGTATGAAATTGAAGTGTTCAATTTCACCTTAAGGGCATTTATGTCATTTATATGAGATATGAATGATATAATACATAGTTTAATGTGAATGAGATTCATAATAAACTATAGGTTAGCCTAATTGTTGAATTAGGGCTAATTGGAGAATTTGATTGAGAGAAATTAAATTGGATGTGATTCAATTTAATAAATCCACAATTATTGCAAATGAGATTTGCAATATGAGATATGAGATATCTTATATTATGTGGTTATGCAAATGAGATTTGCATAACCTATGGTTGTGGTAAAGTGGTAATAATGTGGACATTTTAACTCCACTAATCCCACTATATAAACCCTTCTTACAAGAAGGACTTAACTTGATTCTCTCATTTTTTAGTCTTACACAAAAAGAGAAGAGAAACTCTCTCTATTCTCTCTCAAATTCTCCTCCCTCTCCAAAACCAAAAAGGTTCCCACAAGCCTCCTTTCTCCAAAAGAGAACAACCGAGAAGGCATCTTGGTAGTGTTTGACTCACAATCGTTGGAGGAAATTGTTGTGTACGAGGAGCACGAAGAGTTCGTGGATTTGAAGAAGATATTGTGAAGAAAGTCTTCAACAAGTAAGTAAAATCCTTTCTTATTGTTTTTCTTCTTCTTAATTGCATGTTTAGCCTAGATCTATGTATTAGATCAATTTTAACAAAGACGGTTTGCGTAATTGATACATCGACGATTCAATCGTCTTCCGCTGCACGGGATTTTCATTCCCTTCAGATCGAATCGTCGTGGTATCGTTATGCTACTCGATTTTGTTAAAACAATTCTAACTCTTAGAACTAGGCTAAACATGCATAAATGGAAAGAAATTACAGCAAGTTATTGTTACTTACTCGTTGAAGACCTTCTTCAAGAACTCCTTTCCAGATTCACGAACTCTTCGTGTACTCCTCGATCTCTACGAACTCGAAATCTCCTCTTGAACAAGAACACTACCAATCGGAGTCTCGGTTGTTCTTCTTTTGGAAGAAGGAAAGTTGTGGGACTTTGGTGTTTTGGAGAAGGGAGGAGAAAATGAGAGAGAATTGAGAGAGAAAGCTTTCTCTTCTTTTTGGTGAAAATCCAAAAAATGAGAGAATGTGTTCATTTCCTTCTTGCAAGAAGGGTTTATATAATGGAAAATGATGGAGTTAAAATCTCCACATTATTACCATTTTACCACAACCATAGGTTATGCAAATCATATTTGCATAATCATATATTATAAGATATCTCATATCTCATATTACAAATCACATTTGCAATAATGTGGATTTATTAAATTGAATCACATTCAATTTAATTTCTCTCAATTAATTTCTCCAATTAGCCCTAATTCAACAATTACGCTAACCTATAGTTTATTATGAATCTCATTCACATTAAACTATATATTATATCATTCATATCTCATATAAATGAATAAATGCCCTTAAGTGAAAATGAATACTTCAATTTCATACCAAAACATTAACTCTTCTTTTAAAGCAGATTGAGCCAGCAGAGGACCTAATGGACCCTGCGATGGCGGGCTCCCGATGATCGAGATAACTTTGTCAAACTCTTTGGACGGTTAATCAACATTCGCTTACGGTAACACTCACTATAGCGTGTTGCACTCTCGTCGATCGCGAGAATATGCGTGTCCATCGATATAACCAATGCCCATGAGCTGACCCTTCACAGTTGTTGTTCGCAGACACTACTGGTCAAATTACCATTTTACTGTGTGTGTCAACTTCTCCTCCTTAAGTCCCCATCGCTCCTCTAATGAACAACAACGTTGTAATGGTCGACCATACACAACAACTCTCTTGTGCCGGTGAGAGAGTGGCGCGTTGTTCAAGCCCAGAGACAACAACACTTAAGGGAACAAGTTACTAAAGTGTCTTGTCTCCGTGGCTTGGACACGGGCGCCCACCTTCTCACCGCCCGAGAAGGGTGTTGTGTATGGTTGGACCATCAACATATGTTGTTCATTAGAGAGGAGCAAAGTGGGGACTTAAGGAACAAGAGGTAGATACTGGGGTAAAGCGGTAATTTGACCCGAATGATCTACGAACAACCCGTGAAGGGTCGACTCATGGGCATTGGTTATATCGGTGGACACGTAATATTCTCGCACCGACGGGAGTGTAGCTACGGGCTATAGTGGAGTGTTACCATAGCTAATGAATGTTGATTAACAAGGGTCAAAAGAGTTTGTGAGTTAATCTTGGATCATTGGAGCCCGTGAATCGTAGGTCCATTAGGTCCCCGGTTGGCTCAATCAAGTTAAAAGAAGGTTTAATGTTTTGGTATGAAATTGAAGTGTTCAATTTAATTTAAAGGGCATTTATGTCATTTATATGAGATATGAATGATATAATATATAGTTTAATGCGAATGATATTCATAATAAACTATAGGTTAGCCTAATTGTTGAATTAGGACTAATTGGAGAAATTAATTGAGAGAAATTAAATTGGATATGATTCAATTTAATTAATCCACAATTATTGCAAATGTGATTTGCAATATGAGATATGAGATATCTTATATGGTTATGCAAATGAGATTTGCATAACTTATGGTTGTGGTAAAGTGGTAATAATGTGGAGATGTTAACTCCATCAATTCCACTATTTAAACCCTTCTTGCAAGAACGATTGTAAGCTAACACTCTCATTTTTTGGATTCTTACCCAAAAAGAAGAGTTTTCTCTCAACAGTTTCTCTCAAATCTCCTCCCTTTCCAAAATCAAAAAGTCCCACAACTTTCCTTCTTCCAAAGGAAGAACAAACGAGAAGGCTTTTGGTGGTGTTCGAATTTTGTTCGAGGGAAGCGTTCGTTGAGATCGAGAAGCACGAAGTGTTCGTGATCAAGGAAGAATATTGAAGAATTGTCTACAACAAGTAAGTACATTCTTCTCACTGTTTTTCTTGCTCTTTTGCATGTTTAACTTAGAGCCAAGTTGACGGTTCTTAATTATGCATTGTTATTTTGTTAAAATAGGTGGGTAATTACCTTTAATTCATGAGATGAATGTTGGTTTGCGAATTTGGATGTTTTCGGTTTTGGCATTTTAGATTTACAATTTTATGTTGATGAGATCAATGTAAGGGCCCGTTGTTTTTGGGCATTTTGTTGTAAATCGAGTAATCAGAAGTCCGAATCTTTAGTAGCAAGAGTTCTTGTGTGAAGAAATCGGAGCGAAGCGGGCGGCGTCGAAGGCGAAACAAACAAAGGAGTTTTCTTTGTCTGACGTGGCGTTGACACGCTTTTCATTGGCGTCTCAAAGCTGTGCCAGTGGGAGCAAGGCGCGCTGCAGGACAGCGTTGCAACGCCGGTAGCGTTGAGAACGCTGGGTCGACGCTGGAAGCAGCAGCCTTGCAACGCTGCAAGCGTTGAGGAGCAGTTCGCGAGAAGTTGCAAGACGTGGGCAGTTGCTGATGGCTTAGTGGGCAGTTGGTTTTCCGAAATGATCTTGTATTTTTATTTATTATTATTTATAAATTGTATTTTATTTATTTTATTTAATTAAAATAATTGCCCCTAGGTGCCAAAATCGATCCATTTTTTCTATTTAATTATTTTATGCATGAGATGCATGATTTAATTAAATTCTATGTGCATATTGTATGTCACCTTAGGTTAAACATTTTCATGCATCATTTATATTATAAGAGTTATAATATATAGTTTGCATTATAGGTTATATTATAAGAGTTATAATATAATTAAATGCATGTTTAATTTAATTAATATAAGTGTTATATTTTTTAGATTAAAGTATGCTCATGCATTTATATTCATGTGATGAATAATATTATGTTATAGTATATAGTTGTTCATGTGATTAATGATCAAGCACTATAACATAGAAATGCATACAACCTAAGTTAATTATTAGTTTTAAAGTGTTTAGAACTTGAATAATTAGACTTAGGTTTTTTATTTTCTAATGAGATTAGAAATTAGGAAATCAAAGTTTAGTCTATGAATGGAGACTGATTAGTAACTCTGTCTAAGGAAGGTTTTGTCTAAGGCTGGGGTATTTAAGTTGACGCTTGTGGAACACCCCTACCTAGAAACCGACCTGGGAGTGAATTCGGTCCGGAGATTCTTAGATTATACTTATCGTGAGTGCCGATAATTAAAAGTGTTTTAATTTACTCAGATAGACCTAAGTTATAATGTGATTATAGACTTAGGTTAATATCATATAAGAGTTATATTAGTAGACTTAGGTAAATTTTAGTCGGTTTATCTAGGTCAATCCCTATTAAAATTAAAGTACTCAGTGGGAGGAAATAAAGTGTATGAGATACATTTGAATTTTCATCCACAAATCTTCGTTAAGTCTGCACCGTGAGATCTATACTCGACCTCGTGGCGCAAATGGGAGTGTCCTCCTTCGGGTGGCATTTGTATAGGTCAATATCATCATGGATGGAGAGTACTTATAGTGAGTGAGAGCGGGACTTGTGAAAATGAGACCCACAGTCTCTTCTTTCTATTCACACCGTGAGACGCCTATGATGGATCGCTTCGCTAGTTTGGCTGGACGTGCAATCCTTCCGAGGGCTGATCATGGGAGTCGGAACACCGTGAATTCCCGAAAGGGATACAGTTTCCTGGTTGGTTTTCCTTCTTGGTTCACCCTTTGGTGGCTATTGTTTGGACGGATGCTTTGAAACTTAAAGATTGAGGGTGACACTCACAGAATTCATTAAGTGTTAATGAATTCGACCGAACAATGGTAATTAGACGCCTAATGGAATAAGAGTTATTCGGGATTAGGGTGCGATCGAGAAAGTCTCGCCCTAGAGGAGGAGTGTTCATTCACCTTCCGGTGGTGAGTCATTCTAAACCTTTAGGGTATCATTGCAAAATTTTGAATGACCTAGGGATCATAAAACAATTTTGCTAAACCTTGATTGGATTTCAAAAGTTTTTTGCGAGACTAACACAAAGTTTTCTTAATTTTTCAGCTTAAAACATGTCTAGCGCAATTATAGCTCTACTCGCGTACGATAAATTGGTGGGAGATAATTACCAAAGTTGAAAAAACAACATAAACACAATTTTGGTAACTGACGATATTAAGTTCGTGCTCTCTGAGGAGTGTCCTCAGAAGTCGGGCTCGACTGCGTCGCGAAGTGTTCGCGATGCATACAATCGATGGATCAGGGCCAATGAAAAGGCCAATGTCTACATCATTGCCAACATGTCTGATGTTTTGGCAAAGTAGCATGAGTTGATGGTCACCGCCAAGGAGATCATGGAGTCCTTGCAGGAAATGTTTGGACAATAGTCCTTTCAGGTCCGGCATGACTCGCTCAAATACGTCTTCAACGCACGGATGAAAGAGGGGTCGTCACCGTGAACATGTTTTAGGCATGATGACCCACTTTAATCATTTGAGATGAGCGGGGCTTCGATCGACGAGTCGAGCCAAGTCCATTTTATTCGGAGACTCTTTAGAAGAGTTTCCTTGATTTCATAAAGCAATGTTTGTTATGAACAAAATTAGCTACACTCGACTACCCTCCTCAATGAGCTACGAATTTCCGGTCCTTGAGCAGGGTCAAGCCATCGGAATCGAGGCAAATGTTGCCCTCTCTGTGTCTTATCACGGGGTTCGACCTGCGGGACTAAACCTGTTGCTCCTTCACGCCCGAAAGGGAAGAAGAGGATGAAGAGGTAAATCGACCGAGCCGCCGCCGCCGACACAAGGGAAAAAAGGTTAAGGACGTTGAAGAGAAAGGAAAGTGTTTCCCACCGCAATGGGGCGGACACTTTGGAAGAGGAACTCATCCCAAATTCATGTCCAGGAGAGGAAGAATCAAGGTAAATGTGATATACTTGTGACAAAAACACTGTTTTAGTGGAGAGTAGTGACTCATTGGATATTGGATTGAGGCGCCACTAACCATGTTTGTTCTTCTTTTCAGGGAATTGATTTCTGGAAGCCGTTGCGAGAGGGTGAGGTGACTCTACGGGTTGGATCCGGAGAGCTTGTCTCTGCTGCAGCGATCGACACGGTGAAGCAACACTTTGGCGGGAAGTACTTATTATTAGATAATTTGTACATTGTACCAGGGTTTACTAGAAACCTTGTTTCCATTTCCTGCCTAATTGAACAATCTATATGTGTTTCTTTTGAATTAAATAAAGCGTTTATTTCTTTCAAAGGCAATGTTATTTGTTCAGCTTGACTTGAGCATAATCTGTATGTTTTGAAACCTAATTAGCTCAAAAGTGTTTTGAATACTGAATTGTTTAAAATTGTAGAAACACGAACTAAGAAAGCGAAAGTTTCTCCTAAGGAAAATGCTCATCTTTGGCATCTACGGTTAGGTCACATTAATCTCAATAGGATTGAGAAACTAGTGAAGAGTGGACTTCTAAACGAGTTGGAAGAAAACTCTTTACCGGTGTGTGAGTCATGCCTTGAGGGCAAGATGACCAAACGTCCTTTTAGTGGAAAAGGATATAGAGCCAAAGAGCCTCTTGAGTTAGTACATTCTGACCTCTGTGGTCCGATGAATGTTAAAGCTCGAGGCGGTTATGAATACTTCGTGTCTTTCATAGACGATTACTCGAGGTATGGGTATAATTACCTAATGCACAAGAAGTCTGAAACTCTTGAAAAGTTCAAGAAGTACAAGACTGAGGTTGAGAACCTCTTAGGTAAATCGGTTAAAACACTTCGATCGGATCGAGGTGGAGAGTACATGGACACTGAATTCCAGGACTATATGATAGAACACGGAATTATGCCCCAACTCTCAGCACCTGGCATGCCAAAGCAGAATGGTGTATCGAAGAGGAGAAACAGAACCTTGTTGGACATGGTTCGGTCAATGATGAGCTATGCTCGTCTCCCTGATTCTTCTTGGGGCCATTGCGGTTTATATTTTGAACAACGTTTTGTCAAAGAGTGTTTGTCAAACACCTTTCGAGCTCTGGAGTGGACATAAAGGCAGTTTACATCACTTCAGAATTTAGGGATGCCCGACCCACGTGTTGGTGTCAAACCCGAAAAAGTTGGAACCCCGTTCGAAATTGTGCCTATTCGTAGGTTACCCTAAAGAGACTAGGGGTGGTCTGTTTTACGATCCTAAGGAAAATAAGGTGCTTGTGTGGACAAACGCCACTTTCTTAGAGGAAGACCACGTCAGGGATCATTTACCAAGGAGTAAAATTGTGTTAAATGAAATGGGCAGTACATCAGCAAGAGTTGCTGATGGGGCTAGTACGTCAACAAGCGTTGTTGATCCTAGCACGTCTAGTCAAGTCCGTTCCCAAGAGTTGGGAATGCCTTGACGTAATGGGAGGGCTGTGAGACAGCCTGATCGCTACATGGGTTTAGCTGAAACCTCAGTCGTCGCTCCTGATGATGACTGTGAGGATCTATTGACCTTCGATCAGGCAATGGTTGATGTTGATAAAGACGAATGGATTAAAGCTATGGACCAGGATATGGAGTCTATGTACTTCAATTCTGTCTGGGAGCTTGGATCAACCAGATGGGGTAAAACCTATTGGTTGCAAATGGATCTACAAGCGTAAACGTGGCGTAGATGGAAAGGTGCAGACCTTCAATGCCCGACTAGTGGCAAAGGGTTTTACCCAGATTGAAGTGGTTGACTATGAGGAGACCTTTTCACATGTTGCCATGGTAAAGTCGATCAGGATCCTTCTGGCCATTGCCGCGTATCATGACTACGAGGTATGGCAGATGGACGTCAAGACGGCCTTTCTGAATGACAAACTTGATGAGACCATCTACATGGACCAGCCCAAAGGGTTCATTGCCCAAGGCCAAGAGCAAAAGGTTTGTCGGCTTCATAGGTCCATTTATGGGTGAAAGCGAGCCGAGGTCTTGGAATATAAGGTTTGATGAGGCGATCAAATCTTATGGCTTTGATCAAAATGTCGACGAGCCTTGTGTCTACAAGAAAATCGTTGACAAAGCGTCGCATTTTTGTGTTATATGTGGGCGATATTCTTCTCATTGGGAATGAGGTAGAATTTCTTCTTGGACGTTAAGAAGCAAGCTAGCTTCGCAATTCCAAATGAAAGATTTGGAAGAAACTCAGTATGTTCTAGGTATCCGCATTGTCAGGAATCGAAAAGAAAGTAACGCTAGCCTTGTCTCAAAGCGTCTTATATTGACAAGATTTTGTCTAGATATAAGATGCGAGAACTCCAAAAGGGCTTCTCGCCTTTCGGGCATGGGGTTCACTTGTCTAAGGATCAAGTGTCCTAAGAATCCTCAAGATGTTGAGGATATGAGAGACAGATTCCATATGCTTGGTGTAGGGAGCCCGATGTATCCCATCTTTGTGTACTAGGCCCGAGATCTGTTATGCAAGTATGAATCGTCGGTAGATATCGGTCAATCCAGGATTAGATCCTTTGGGCGGGTAATGCGGCAATCCTCAAGTATCTTAGGAGAACGAGGAACTAAAACTTAGTGTATGGTAGTGGGGATTTGATCCTTACGGGATACGGATTCGACTTTCGACCGATAAGGATTCTAGGAAATCCACTTTGGGGTCAACCTTCATTACGAATGGAGGAGGTGTAGTATGGCGGAGCATCAGCAGAGGATGCATCGCCGATTCCATTATGGAAGCGGGTATGTTGCGACTTGTGAAAGTCGCAAAGGAAGCTATTTAGCTTAGGAAGTTCATGACGGATTTGGAAGTTGTTCCAAATATGAACTTGTCGATCACAATCGCTCGCGTGATAACAATGGTGCGATGAGCCAACTCACGTGAGTATCGAGCCATAAGAGAGGCAAACACATTGAGCACAAGTATCATCCGACACGGGAGATTGTGCACCGCGAGACGTGGCGATCCACGCTTGAGATAGCGTCGAGAGCACATCGTGGTGATCCATTTACAGAGCCCCTCATGACTAAGGTGTTTGTGGGTCACCTAGAGAGTCTAGGTCTTCGAGATCTTCCTGACGAGGGCAAGTGGGAGATGTGTAAACGGGTATTCAATGCCCTAGTTTATTGTATTACTTCATTGTAATTTATATACATTTCAGAAATGTATTTTCTCCACTAGCTTAGTCCAAGTGGGAGTTTGTAGGGATTTTTGTCCTAATCTCGTGTTTGTAAATTACTGTTTGAAATTAATAAGAGTTATTTATTTCATTACTTTGTGTCTCGCAATATTTACAAACTTTTCCAATAAACTAAGCTCCACGGTCATTGAATTTATGAGAAACTAGAACTTGAACGGTGTGTAGTGGACACACAGGGAGGATCACGTTCGAGTTAATGACCCGAACGGTCTACAGTATATGGAAAAGGTTGGAGACCTAATCCTGGATACACTGTGGATGCGATCTGCTTTGTATTAGATACAAACGAGGTGATTTGACTCGTTCATGTGGTTGACATGCGACTGGAGGCATCATGTGCAATGAGATTGTACAAGACCAGGATCGTGAATTATTAGACCTATCGATGTAACACCGCTTGTGATGAGGACAAATAACCGTAGATGACCATTAGTGACTCGACACAATCCCGAGCGTGTTACATACTCCCGTCTGCGAAGTCCGTCCTTTGACTTGTGCGGGTGAGGGTGGTCACGATTACTCGCCTAATATGCCTATCTTCTCGGGGGACAGGACCAAGTAGGAGGCGAGAACTTAACTACGCGAGATGGAATTCACTCGTTCCCGCCTTTAGGGAAACTAGAGGGGTTGTTCCCTTAAGTGTTGTCTCTAGGGCTTGGAAAACGGGCGCCCACCTTCTCACTGGCCCGAGAAGAGTGTTGTGTATGGTTGGACCATCACAATATGTTGCTCATTAGAGGAGTAGTGGAGACTTAAGGAACAAGAGGTAGACACAGGGGTAAAACGGTAATTTGACCTAGCAGTGTCTACGAACAACCTGTGAAGGGTCGACTAATGGGCATTGGTTATATCAGTGGGCACGTAATATTCTGCACTGACGGGAGTGCAGCTACGTGCTATAGTGGAGTGTTACCGTAGCTAATGAATGTTGATTAACCGGGTCAAAGAGTTTGACAGGTTAATCTTGGATCATTGGAGCCCGTCACTGTAGGTCCATTAGGTCCCTCGGTTGGCTCAATCTGGGTTAAAAGAAGGTTTAATGTTTTGGTATGAAATTGAAGTGTTCAATTTCACTTAAAGGGCATTTATGTCATTTATATGAGATATGAATGATATAATATATAGTTTAATGTGAATGAGATTCATAATAAACTATAGGTTAGCCTAATTGTTGAATTAGGACTAATTCGAGAAATTAATTGAGAGAAATTAAATTGGATGTGATTCAATTTAATTAATCCACAATTTTTGCAAATGTGATTTGCAATATGAGATATGAGATATCTTATATGGTTATGCAAATGAGATTTGCATAACCTTTGGTTGTGGTAAAGTGGTAATAATGTGGAGATGTTAACTCCATCAATTCCACTATTTAAACCCTTCTTGCAAGAAGGATTGTAAGCTAACACTCTCATTTTTTGGATTCTCACCCAAAAAGAAGAGTTTTCTCTCAACATGATTTCTCTCAAATCTCTCTCCTTTCCAAAATCAAAAGTCCCACAACTTTCCTTCTTCCAAAGGAAGAACAACCGAGAAGGCTTTTGGTGGTGTTCGGATTTTGTTCGAGGGAAGCATTCGTTAAGATCGAGAAGCACGAAGTGTTCGTGATCAAGGAAGAATATTGAAGAATTATCTACAATAAGTAAGTACATTCTTCTCACTGTTTTTCTTCCTCTTTTGCATGTTTAACTTAGATCTAAGGGTTAGATCGTTTTAACAAAATTCAAGTAGCATAATGATACCTTGACGATTCTATCGTCTTCCGCTGCGCGAGGATTTTCATTCCCTTCATAACTGTGACTACCCTCACCTACTAGTCAAAGGACAAACCCCCGCAGATAGGAGTCCGTAACACGCTCAGGATTTAGGTCGAGTCATTAATGGTCATCTACGAAGTTATTAGTCCTTACTATCAACGGTGTTACATCAGTAGGTCTAATAATTCACGGTCCGGTCTTGTACAATCTCATTGCATAGGATGCCCCCACTCGCATGTCAACCACATGAACGAGTCAGATCACCTCGTTTGTATCTTAATACAAAGAGGGTCGCATCCACAGCGTATCCAGGATTAGGTCTCCAACCCCATCCATATACTGTAGAGCGTTCGGGTCATTTAATTGAACGTGATCCTCCCTGTGTGTCCACTACACACCGTTCAAGTTCTAGTTCTCTCATGAATTCAATGACCCTGGAGATTAGTTTATTGGTCAAAGTTGTATAAAATGCGCGACACAAAATAGATGAAATTAACACTTTATTAATTTTAACAGTAATTTACAAACGCGAGATTAGGACAAACATCCCAACAATGGAACTATACATTATTTCCAACAATAATATTATAATTGAAAAATAAACGTCATTCAACTATTTGAATCATGCATGTTACTTAAATAATCTAACACTTTATATTATACTAAGTAATTTCATGCTCCATGCTTTTCATTTTTCATATAATTAAATTATAACAATTATAACTAATTACTTATGAAAAATTTCATGCATTTTCATCATACTCATATAACCCTTATATAAATAAAATGTTGGGGTTTGTGCGCTAAAACTCGTAGTTTGTAATTTTATTCTAATTATTGTAATAAACAGTTATTATTTCAATAAAGAGTTATTGTTCGTTATTTATGATATTGCCCTTTGTTTTAACCACAAATCCAATAAACTAACATCCAAAGCTGTAAAATATCTCTTGAACTGAATGTAGTGTACATATAAAGGATCTCGGTTCGAGATACAACCTAAAGAGTCTATAGTAAGGGGATAAGGGTTTGGGTACCTTACCCTGGTAATACTATGGATGCGACCTACTTTGTATATGATACAAACACTGTGATCCTAACGTGTTCGTGTAGATGACATGTGAGTGGGGATAGCCTATGTAATGAGATTACATAAGACTGGACCGCGAAATAGTAACCACTAGACGTAACTCCATTGACTAGTTAGGTTTCTATTTTACTAGGATGACCTAGGCAACTTGATCTCAATCCTGAGCAGGTTACGAACTCCTGTTTGCAATGGATTGTCCTTTGACAAATATGGTGAGAGTGGCCAGATTCGTCGACTCAATATGCCTACCTTCTTGGGGAGAAGACCGAGTGAGCGGCTGAGGACTTAACTTAGCAAGATGCAATTCACTCCTTCCCGCCTACTAGGGTAAGTAGATGAATGTTCCCTTAAGTGGTGTCTCTGAGACTTGAACAAAGGGTCCAACTCTCTCATTGACCCGAGAGGGACTTCTGTTTGTTGGTAGGACCACAAACAAATTGTTCATTAGAGCAGCACTGGTACTAAAGGTACAAGATGTAACCCAGGGGTAAAACAATAATTTGACCCAGCTGGTGTTACGAGCATTAAATGAAGGATTGATCTTTGTTATTGGTCGAGATCGTGGACACAGAAATATATCTGCAGTGAGAAGAGTGCAGCTGCGGGACTTTAGTGGAGTGTTTCCGTAGTTAATGAATGTTGATTACGAGGTTAGTGAGATTAACCGAGTAATCTCGTATCGTTGGAGTTTCTGATCTGTAGGTCCATTAGAAACACCTTCTAGCTCGTAAAGGGTTCTTAGATCGTTTGAATTTGAAATGTTAAAATTCAATTAGGGAATAAACATTAATGTTTTTAGATATGTTATAATATAAAGTTTTGGAACTTTATATTATAAATTTAATGTGAATATGATTCATATTAAATTATATGAGGGAATTAAATATTTGAAAGAGTTCAAATATTAATTTTAATGTGAATGTGATTCATATTTAAAAACTATAGGTTAAAATTTAATGTGCATTAAATATGCATTAAAACTATAGGTTAGAGGGAAAAATGATTAAATGTGATTTAATCCAAATTAAATATATGATATTTAATTTGATTTAATTAAATGTGATTTAAATTGATAATTATATAATTAAATATGATTTAATTATATTATATTATTAATTATATTTAATTAAATAATAATTTAATTATTTTATTAATTAAATTAAGGGAACGTGTCATCCAGACACGTATCCACTACCCCTCTTCTTCCCCCTATCGATAGTTATACAGGGAGAAAAGAGATCAATGGGATTGATCAATCATTTCATTGCAATTTGTGAAATTCCCCTTCACTACCAAATTGTTGGTTCCTTTCACCAAGGGAGATCTAAGTGGAACTCAGAGCCATAGGAGGTTTTCCAAGTGGTGTTGTCCTGTTGGAACGGAAGAACAGAGGACTTTTCTTGAGTGTTGTGTTGCTATGCAAAAGGAGCAAGGAGTTGTTGTTGATTTGATCTACTAAAGTAATTTCGAATTCCCTTTTAGTTGAATGTTTTGAAAAACATGTTTGCATGTTTTTAGTTCCATGTCTAATTAGATTAGTAATTGAATTGTCTATTCTCTGTTATTTTTCCAATGTATTGGTATTTGGAATAAACCAAAATAAACAACCAATTACGATTTTAATCACGTTTCCGCTGCTCAAGGGGATCTGGTTCCCATCAATTGGTATCAGAACAATGCTTGTTTTGTTTTGGTTGAAACAAATTTGCATTGAATAGGTGGGAATTGCATTTGGTTTGCTGTAAGACTGTTTAGGAAAATTTTGGCCTTAGTTTCATTTTTTGATTTGAATAAATTAAGTGTAAAGGCCCTGCGTTTTGGGCAATTAAGTGCATTATCGAGTCTGTATTAGTGTTACGAGTCGTTTGAGACTGATTTCATACAATTCGAATGAGTATCGGGGGAGAAATCACCATTGGAAGTTGTTGTTTTTGAAGAAATTGGTTGTTGCAGAAGCAACAGCGTTGAAACGCCGTTCATCAGCATTGCAACGCTAAGGAACGGCGTCGCAACGCCGAAGCCCCTATCGATACGAAATTGCGAGGGGTCAGCGGCGTTGCAACGCTACCCTGATGCCAGGTGCGCGCGCGAGATGAAGCGGCGTTGCAACGCTCTCCTCAGCGTTGCAATGTCGTGACGACAACCGGAAGGTGCAGACAAGTTCAAAAGCAGTTCGGGTCGTTTTTGGTCCAGTTCGAGTAGTCTGAGCCCGATTCAAGGAGTTTTAGACCGGTTTTGTAATAAAATTAATGTAATTTTATTAATTGTGCACTTTGGGAGCCAAACTTTTCCGATTTTACTGCTATTTTCTTTATGAATGTCATTTAGAATATTTCCCACCCTAGGATAAGCATGTTAATGCATTTTTTTATTTGTATAAGTGTTATATAAATATGGTAGAAATGTATGATTTGTTTTATTTTTCATAAGTAATTAATTATAATTGTTATAATTAGATTATATGGAAAATAAAGAGCATGGAGCATGAAATTACTTAGTTTAAAATAAATGTTATTTTGTTTAAGTAATTTGCTTTATTCAATTAGTTGAATGTCATTTATAATTCCAATTTGAAATCGTTTGTTGGTTTTATAATATAGTTCCTTGTCATAGGTTAATTACTAAAATTTATAAAAGTTATAAATAAATGGGTTTTAGAAACCATAACCTATAACAAAGAATTGCATGCAAACATAGGAACTTGGGTTAAATTAAATTAGTTTTAAATTGTTTAAAATTAATTTAGACCTAAGTTTAATTTCTAATAGGATTAGAAGTTAGTCTTACATAGTATTTTAAATAGTTTAAAATATAGTAGGACAATAGGACATTGGTTATAAGAGAACTCTCTCAGGTGATGTTCTCATCTAAGGTTCAGGTACTTTGTCGAGGTGACAGTTAACTTAACACCTCCTACCTGGGAACTAACCTGGAACTTGAATTGAATTAACCATAGTTCTGTATTATATTTAGGTAATTAAAATGTTTATTTACCTAGAAATAAGGTTAAAAGACCTAGTTATGAAAGTTATAATAGGCATAGACTTAGATAGATTCTATTAGCCAGAATCCGACTAAGTTAAACATATACCCTAACCTTAGGAGCTTTAGTAGGAGAAAATGAGGTGTTCGCATCGAGTTTACTCTCACACCCTGAAGAGTTCACACCGTGAGTTTCATGCTCGACTATGTGGCGTCAATAGGACGTCCCCTTACGGTAAGTGTTTGCATGGTTCAATACCAAGGTGAATGAAGGAAGTATCTATAGTAAATGGGAGCAGAACGCGTGTCAACGTATCCTACGGTCTTCTCCATTAGGTCGCACCGTGAGATTTCTATAGTCCGCTTGCTAGGTTGTCCTGGAACAGCTAATCCCTACGGAGGGCCTGACTATAGGGTTCGGAACACCGCGAACTCAAGAAATGGATAGGGTCTTTTAGGTAATTTGCCAATAGTTGTCTTTCTTAATAGTAGGCTGTTGACTCGGATCTATTGGATCTGAAAATGGTAGGGTCACATTTACGGGATAAGTTAAGCTAGTTAACAAGTCCTTGACCAAACAAACGGTAGCTAAGAATCATTGAGACATGATATGTTCTGGTAGTGAGAATAGTTGAGATAGTCTCAATTCAGGGGAGGAGTGACTGACCACCCGGCGGTGGCTTTTGTTCTAAACCCTTGAAGTATTGTTGCAAAATTAAAGGTTTAATTTAAACACTAGGGTTCTTGAATAATTTTGCTAATTTTGATTGGTTTGTAATGGGTTAAAGGCATAACTAATTAGAACTATCTTTTAAATTTCAGCATGTCGTCCTCAATTATAGCCTTACTCAAAAGTGAATGTTTAACTGGCGAGAATTATACTACGTGGAAGTCCAACATGAAAACGATTCTAGTTGTTGACGACTTACGATTTGTACTGACTGAGGAATATCCCCAGGTCCCTGCTCGAAACGCTCCTCAAGCTGTTAAGGATGCGTATGATCGTTGGATCAAGGCCAATGACAAGGCCAAGGTCTACATTTTGGCTAGTGTTTCTGAAGTTCTGGCCAAAAAGATCGAGGGCATGGTCTCAGCTCGTGAGATCATTCTTGGGATTGAATCCCATAGCGGAAGCGATTTTGATCACGTGTTCTTGTAAGATGTTACACAGGTCTAATCAAAAGCATATAACGAAAGCGATTAAGCATGCTAATATGAATTTGGACAGCAGTACTATTACCTTTGTAGACAAAAACAACACGTGCTCCTTTTGATACTCTCGTTCTCACGATCTCAACGATCTCAACGATCTCGCGTTCTCCACAAACTACGAAGTGATCCCGCTAGATCTTCTCCGTTGTATCTCTAGGAGAGGAAAGGTCGTGGAACCTCTTTTGGAGTTGGGAGGGATTTTGAGGAAGACAAGTGCTTTGGAACTCTTCCAACAAAACACTTGTCAAAAGAGCACGAGAGTTGCCTTTTTGAATTAGGTTGAAGCTATGTGCATCTCATGCACACATATTTATAGGGAAATAGGATGGAAATGACCATCTTACCCCTATAGTGCTTTTATGATATATTTCTCGTGGATTAAACCATATGTTATATTAATCATATCATATATGATTGATATACCCTTTAAACATGAAATTGAACATTTCAATTTCACTCCAAACTATAACCCTTCTTATTTCCATGTTGAGCCAACGGAGGGACCTAATGGATCTACAGATCATGAGCTCCAATGATACAAGATTAATCGATCAAACTCTTTGATTCAATTAATCAACATTCATTAGCTATAAGTCATTCCACTATAGACTCATAGTTACACTTTCCTCACTGTAGACTATGTTGTATCCATTGATATAATCAATACTTATGAGTCGACCCTTCACAGGTTGTTCGTAATCACAGCTGGGTCAAATTACCGTCTTACCCCTGTGAATACATCTTGTTCCTTAAGCTCTACTGATCCTCTAATGAACAATCAGTCTATGGTCCTACCATAACCTTGATCCTTCTTAAGCCAGTAAGAAGGCGGGGCCCCATTGTTCAAGACTTGGATTTAGTTCTTAAGAGAACAACCTATCTGATTCCCTAATTCAAGAATGAGTGAATTCCTTCTTGCATAATTAAGTTCCCAGCTACTTACAAAGTTATGTCCCTAAGAAGGTAGGCTTATTGAGTCGGCTACAGGCCACTCTCACCCCATATTAGTCTAAGGACAAACCTCATAAGCGTGGAGTGGAGTAGCTTGCTGTAATTGAGTCAAGTCACTAATGATCATCTATGAATTATTATACCTATCTTGATAACGGTGTTACTCCAGTAGGTTAATAATTCGCGCTCCGGTCTTGTATAATCTCATTATACAGGATGCCCCCACTCGCATGTCTACCACATGAACGAGTTGGATTACTTCGTTTGTACCAAATCTAAAGCGGGTCACATCCATGGTGTTACCAGTACAAGTTTCCCAACCCTGAGCATATACCATAGACCTTTTAAGTTATACTTGAACAACTTAATCCAACTTATGTCCACAACATAAATGTTCAAGATCTATCATTATAACCTTGGAACTTAGTTTATTGGATTTAGATTTATATGCGAGAATATAATAAATAACAACTTTATTTATTGAAATATGATTATTACAAAACTACACTTGTTTAGGGCATAAATCCCAACAATCTCCCACTTGTCCTAAAGCTAGTGGAGTACATAATGAACATTACAGTAATGTAAATACAATAAAGTAGGGTGAATACCATTTTACAACATACACCCACTTGCCCTAGTTATGATGAGATACGTAATCCTAGACCTTCTAGGTGACACTCAAACACTTTAGCCGAGAGAGCCTTTGTACATGGGTCAACAGTATTGTGCTCCGAAGCTATCTTTTTGACGATCACATCTCCTCGACGCACTATCTCCCTAATTAGGTGATACTTTCGCTCAATGTGTTTACCCCTCTTGTGACTTCGGGGTTCTCTTCAATTTGCCACAACACCACTGTTATCACAATAATGTGTGATTTGCAAACTCATGTTTGGAACAATTTCCAAATCCATCATGAATTTCCTTAGCCATACGGTTTCTTTAGCTGTTTCACAAGCTACTACATATTCGGCTTCCATAGTTTAATCTGCGATGCATCCTTGCTTGATGCTTCGCCAAATTACAACTTCACCGTTAAGAGTGAAAACTGACCCCGACGTAGATTTCCTCGAATCTTTGTCAGTTTGGAAGTCGAATCAGGTGTATCTATGAGATCAAATCCTTAGCTCCATACACAAGCATGTAGTTCCTCATTCTCTGAAGATACTTGAGGATTGTCTTAACCGTTGTCCAGTGTTCTGATCCTGGATTAGATTAATATCTATTGACCATTCCTACTGCAAAGCAAATGTCTGGCCTAGTACACAACATTGCGTACATCAGGCTACCAACAGCTGATGCATAAGGAATTCGTCTCATATCCTCAACTTCTTAAGTCGTCTTAGGACATTGTTCCTTAGACAAATGAACTCCATGCCTGAAAGGTAATAAACCTTTCTTGGAATCTTGCATCTTAAATCTTGACAACACTTTGTCGATATAAGATGTTTGAGACAATGCTAGAGTTTTGTTCTTGCGATTCTGGACAATCTGGATTCTAAGAACAAACTGCACCTCTCCCAAATCTTTCATTTGGAATTGTGTAGCTAGCCATTTCTTAATGTCGGTAAGATAACCTACATCATTCCATAGATGGACCTTTTAAGCTTGCAAACTTTTAGTGACAGAACAATTAGTGAGTTTCTTGTAGACACAAGGTTCATCATTATTTTGATCAAAGTCATAAGATTTGACTGCCTCATCAAATCTCATATTCCAGAACTTAGAAGCTTGTTTCAGTCCATAGATGAACCTTTTAAGCTTGCAAACTTTTTGCTCTAGTCCTGGTTGTATGAACCCTTTTGGTTGGTCCATGTAGATGTTTTCGTCAAGATTCCCATATAAGAATGTTGTCTTGACATCCATCTGTCATACCTCGTAATCATAATATGCGACAATGGCAAGTAGAATACAGATAGACTTACCATAGCAACAGGTGAAAAGGTTTCCTAATAGTTCACCCCTTCTACCTGGGTATAACCCTTTGCTACTAGTCTAGCCTTAAAAGTTTGCACTTTTCCATCTACACCACGGTTTCTCTTGTAGATCCACTTACAACCTATAGGTTTTACCCCATCAGGTTTATCTACAAGATCCCAAACAGAATTGAAGTGCATAGACTCCATTTCTTGGTTCATGGCTATGACCCATTTGTCTTTGTCTTTGCCAACCATTGCTTGGTTATTAGTTAATGGATCCTCGCAATCATCATTTGATATGACAATTTTGGTTTCAGTTAAACCTATATTAGGTCAGGTTGTATTAAAACCCTCCCACTACGTCGAGGCACTCTCAACTCTTGAGGTGGACTTGACAAATTTGTATCAACAACCCTTATTAATGTACTATCAACAACTTTTGTTGTTGTTCCGTCTAACTCACTTAACACAACTTTACTTCTTGATTGGTGATCCCTTATGTGGTCCTCCTCTAAGAAAGTGACATTTGTCGACACAAGTACCTTATCTGTCTTAGGATTATAGAATAACCCACCTCTCGTTTCTTTTGGGTACCCTACAAAAAGGCATAATTTTGAACGTGATTCCAATTTCTTTTGATTTGTCACGAAATGATGAAATTATAAATTTAATGTGAATATCATTCATATTAAATTATATGAGAGAATTAATTATTTGAAAGAGTTCAAATATTAATTTAAATGTGAATGTGATTCATATTTAAAAACTATAATTTCGTATCGTTGGAGCTTCTGATATGTAGGTCCATTAGGTCCACCTTCTAGCTCGTAAAGGGTTCTTAGATCGTTTGAATTTGAAATGTTCAAATTCATTAGGGAATAAATATTTATGTATATAGATACATTATAAAATAAAGTTTTGGAACTTTATATGATAAATTTAATGTGAATATGATTCATATTAAATATATGAGAGAATTAAATATTTAAAAGAGTTCAAATATTAATATAAGTGTGAATGTGATTCATATTTAAAAACTATAGGTTAAATTTTAATGTGCATTAGATGTGCATTAAAACTATAGGTTAGAGGGAAAAATTGATTAAATGTGATTTAATCCAAATGAAATATATGATATTTAATTTGATTTAATTAAATGTGATTTAAATTGATAATTATATAGTTAAATATGATTTAATTATATTATATTATTAATTAGATTTAATTAAATAATAATTTGATTATTTTATTAATTAAATTAAGGAAACGTGTCATCCAGACACGTTCCCACTACCCCTCTTATTCTCCCTATCTAGTTATACAGGGAGAAAAGAGATCAATGGGATTGATCGATCATTCCATTGCAATTTGTGAAATTGCTGTGAAATTCTCTCTAACTCACAAAATTCCCCTTCACTACCAAATTTTTGGTCCCTTCCCACTAAGGGAGATCTAAGTGGAACTCAGAGCCATAGGAGGATTTCCAAGTGGTGTTGTCCTGTTGGAAAGGAAAAACAGAGGACTTTTCTTGGGTGTTGTGTTGTTGTGAAAAAGGAGCAAGGAGTTGCTGCTGAATTGATCTATAAAGGTAATTTCGAATTCCCTTTTAGTTTAATGTTTTGAACAACATGTTTGCATGTTTTTAATTCCATGTCTAATTAGATTAGTAATTGAATTGCCTATTCTCTGTTATTTTTTCAATGTATTGGTATTTGGAATAAACCAAAATAAACAAGCAATTACGATTTTAATCACCTTTCTGCTGCTCAAGGGGATCTGATTCCCATCATAAAATGCATACACATGCTTATTCTAAGGTAGGAATAAATCTAAATGACATTCATACAGAAAAATAGTTGTTAAACCAGAATTTTTGGCCCCTAATGTGCAAAAAAAATATAAAATTACAATAATTTTATAACTAAACTCGTCCAAAACGCCTTGAACCGGAGTCGAAAAGCTCGAACCGGTCTGAAAACGAACCGAACTACCCGAACCATGTTGAATCGACCAATCCTCATCTGCCAATGACACGACGTTGCAACGCTGTCCCATGACCCCTAGCGCTCGCGTCCAGCATCGCACTGACGTTGTCGCTGCCCCTCAAATTCCTTATCGATAGGGAACAATAGTGTTGCAATGTCGTCCTTCAGCGTTGCAACGCTGATGAACGGCGTTGTAATGCCACAAATTGGGTTGCAACGCTGTTGTAGCTGTAACAACAGTTCTTCAAGAAAACAACATCAAATCAGCAAGTAATTGGCACTGAATCTCATCCGAATTGCCTCAAATTTGTCACGAATGACTCATAAACTGATTTACAGACTCGTTTTGCACAATAATTGCCAAAAAACGCAGGGGCCTTTACATAATTTGATCAAATAAAAATAAGGCCAAAAACTCCCGAAAACGTTTAACAACAAACCAAATGCAAATTCCCACCATTAATGCAATTTTGTTTCAACCAAAACAAACACAAGCATTGCTCGGATACAAATTAATGGAAATCAAATTCCCTTGAGCAGTGAAAACGTGTAATTAGATCGTAATTGCTTGTTTGTTTTGGCTTACTTCAAAAACCATAACAGGAATTGAGTATTACCTTTGCAGTTACCAAAATCAGCAACTCCTTGCTCTACAACAAATACTACAACACTGCAACTATCTACTTGTCTTTTGAAAAAAACAGGACACCACCACTAATGTAAACCTCCTATTCTCTGAGTTTCACTTAGATCTTACCTTGGTGGGAAGGTATTCCAACAATTGGAAGAGAAAATAGAATTTTTGTGAGAGAGAATGTTTGTGTGTTTTGTAATTCACAATCGCAAAATCAATGTTCGATCAATCTCCTCAACTGACCCCTCTCCTTGTTTATCTAATCTATAGGGAGAAGGTTGGGGAAGTGGTGGACACGTTCCCTTTTTTTATTTTTTATTTAATTAATTTAAAATCAATTAATCAAAAGTAATTAAGTTAATTAAATCAATTAATATAATTAAACTAATTTATTTATATTAATATATATATATATATATATATATATATGTATGTATGTATGTATATGATGTTAATTTAATTTAATCAAATATATCATATTTGAATTATATACAAATGATTAAATCATATTTAATCAACTTCTCTTTCATTCTATAGTTTTAATGCACATCTTATGCATTAAATTTTGACCTACAGTTTTAAATATGAATCTCATTCAAATTTAAATAATATTTGAACTATTTCAAATATTTAATTCTCTCCATTAATTAACTTTGAGTCATATTCAAATTAATTTGTACTATAAAGTTTTAATGTACATAAAAACATTACATTATAATGTATCTCCATACATCATGCTTATTCCCTAATCGAATTTAAACATTTCAAATTCAAATGATCAAAGAACCCTTTACGAGCTAGGAAGTGGACCTAATGGACCTACAAATCAGAAGCTCCAACGATACAAGATTATTAAGTTAATTTCATTAACCTCCTCATCAATATTCGTTAACTGCAGGAACCCTCCACTAAAATCCCGCAGTTGCAATCTTCTCACTGCAGATGTATTTCTGTGTCCACGAATATCGACCAATAACAATAAGTCAATTCTTCACGAATGTTTGTAACACCAGCTGGGTCAAATTATTGTTTTACCCCTGGGTTACATCCTTTAGCTTAAGTGTCAGTGCTTCTCTAATGAACAACCTGTTTGTGGTCCTACCAACAAATAGATGTCCCTCTCGGGCCAATGAGAGGGTCACACCCTTTGTTCAAGTCCTGGAGACACCACTTAAGGGAACATTCATCTATTACCCGAATAGGCGGGAAGGAGTGAATTCCTTCTCGCTAGGTTAAGTCCCCAGCTGTCTACTCGTTCTTGTCCCCAAGAAAGTAGGCTTATTGAGTTGGCGACTCGGGCCACTCTCACCCATACTAGTCAAAGGATAATCTCTCGCAAACAGGAGTTCGTAACCTACTTAGGATTGAGATCAAGTTGCCTAGGTCATCCTATTGAAATAGAAACGTAACTAGTAACGAAGTTACATCTAGTTGTTACTATTTTGTGGTCCGGTATTATGCAATCTCATTACATAGGATATCCCTACTCACGTGTCATCTACACGAACACGTTAGGATCACTATGTTTGTATCATATACAAAGTGGGTCATATCCATAGTAGTACCAGGGTAAGGTACCTAAGCCTTATCCCCTTACTATAGACCCTTTAGGTTGTATCTCAAACTAAGATCCTTATATGTCCCATACATTCAGTTCAAGAGACATGCAACAACCTTGGATGTTAGTTTATTGGTTTTAGGGTTAAGTTAAAACAATATAGAAAATAATGATAAACAATAACTCTTTATTGATTTAATTAGAACATTATTTACAAACTACGAGTTTTAGGGCATAAAACCCAACAATAGGATCCTTTGAAGTGCTTTTGTGATTAAAACAGGTTAAGTAAAATTTTGGTTTTGTCCGTATAGCACCGTTACGTTGTCAAAATTTTGGCGCAGAGGGTGTTGTCTAATGACGTCCTTAGCTTAACTTTGGTATGAAAAACTAGGGTTGTTACATTTCCACAATTAAGCATAAATCTCTTACAAACAATGAAAACCCAAGTAATTTAAGGAAAAATCTAATTAAATAATATAGGAATTACAACCCAAATGCCCCTGATTTCAAGCCTATACAGTAGTTAAAATGAAAGTTAATGAGAAGAAATTGCAAACGTATGTTGATCCCGAGTACCCGAGGCATTCAATCCCGATCGCGAGCTCTAAGGTGTTCAATTATGCTTTGAAAGGTCACAAAAATCTTCCCAAAACCCCTAATTTACTGTGGAATCGAGGTTAGGGTTTCAACCCACGGTTTGGTCTCCCTTTGGAAAAGAGGAAAAAGATGAATTTATATGGCCTATCGAGACAACATTGCAACGCAGTGGATAGTGTTGCAATGCAATTAGTAGCATTGCAACGTTATAGACGGAAAAGGATTTCTCTTCCGTGCAACAGGCGTTGCAACGCTGCTCTTATAGCTAGGCCAACAACTTCTTTTTGCCTTTTTGTCCAAAATTTACCCAAATAAGCTCCAAAATTGACCAAATTACCCTCGTTTCCTAAAATTAACACAAAATTGCATAAAAGTAAAAAAAAATAATAACAAAACTAGCTAAAAACGTAGGGAATTAGATAGCATATTTGCATGCTATCAAAGACGGTCCGTAGCCATCTCGTCAACTACATGAGTGATTCTCTATTCGATCTCTTTGTCGTCTATAATTCAACAAAGGTAATTTTGGATATTATGGAATCTAGATCTGGTAGAGATGATGCATGTAGCAGAAAATACATCGTCAGAAAATGGTTGCACAGATGACAGATGACAACACAAGTCATGGAACAAGTTCATGAATACGAAAATTTTATGTTGAATGTACTGACAAAAGGCATGAAGATGTGTGAGATTCTTTAAGCGAATGTACTACTCGAAAGTTTTCTCCTTTCTAGTGTGACTATCGCAATCACCTGAAACACAAAAAGAAGGACCTGACCTTGCAAGGACTGATTTGTCATATGTGCAATGAAGAAGCTAATAGGTATGAAGATAAGTTAAACTCTTAAACCTTGAATTCTGTTAATGTTAATCTTGTTAAGCCTTTGTTGCAATAAAAGGTAGGTTCAAGAATAAAGGAAAATAGGCTACTAAAGTTAAAACACAACAAAAGAAGGGATATCAATTTAAGGATTCAAATGGAAAAATTGAGAAGTCTAAGCTGATTTGTTATGTTTGTTGAAATCCTAGAAGCAAATCCTAACAGTGCAACTAGAGGAAAGGAAAGCCAGATCAGAGACCTGTTCCACAAACCAACCTTGCTGAGCAAGATGACATTAATGTTGTTATGGTCGTAGAAGCCAGCTTAGTGGAGAACAAGTCTGACTTGATTCTCAACACTAGGGATTCGAGACATGTTTGTTCAAACTAAAAGCTCTTCCAAGACTACCAAGATTATGTCGAGACTGTGTGTTCATTCGTAACTCTTCCACTGCTGGAGTACTTAGAAAAAGGAAGGTTCTCTTAAAACTTACCTCTGGAAAAAGTTTATCTTTAGGTGATGTATTGTATGTATCTTCACTGAGTATGAACTTGGTGTCTGGAAGTCTGTTGAATAGGGTTGGACTTAGAATTGTGTTTAAGGCTGATAATAACATGTAATTATGCTATCTTGGTCCCTATTATTTATGCTTGTTTTGTGATGCTTTTGTGAGCTTTTATGCTTATTTCTCTTAATTTTGTAGAAGTTGAGCTTGAGGAGCAAAATCAAGTGTTCGAGAGTATTTTGGTACATTTTGGCACTTTTTTAAGATTAATTGAAGGTTCAAGTAAATAGAGATGTAATTTGATCATGAGGCACATTTTGAGAGAATCTACATCGAATCACGGTTCCAACGCATCAAACCAAAGGTCATGTAGACACCCTAGTGTAAAGACATATGCAAAATGGTTAGGGTTGTCTGCTGGGTTAGTTTCTGCCTCAAAAAACAAACGTTAGCATTTTTGGACAGTGTTGCTGATGGGATTTTTCTCTGAACTCGTGGGTTGTAAATGTACATTTGTTATGAAGGAATCTGAATTCTCTTGAGCAGCAGAAACGTGTAATAGATCGTAATTTCTTGTTTGATTTTTGTTTACTCAAAAAACCAGTACATTGGTAAAAACAGAGATAAGCGAATTAAAGGCATGGATTAACATAATTTAGATATGAATTAGAGGTTTTTAAACTAAAGGAATTCAGAATTTACCTTTGTAGCTTCAAATTAGCAAATCCTTGCTTCCTGTTCCAGTGAATTCTACAGTTCAACAATACTTCTTTCTTGGTAATACAGGACACCACCACAAGAGATCACTCCCTACGACTCTGAGGCTTAGATCTAAGCTTTGGTGGGAAAGCTCCAACAAATTAGAATTTGGGAATTTTTTTGGAGAGAGAATTTTGTTATCTTACAGCAATTCAAGTGAAAAAATTTCACAGATCGATCAACCCACTTCACTCTCCCAGTCGAGAAGAAGAAGGCCTTGAGGGAAACATCCCACTCGATAGGGAGTTGGGGAAGAAGTGGGTGAACGTGTCATCGTGACATGTTCCTATTTTATTTATTTATTTAATTGAACGATTCAATTAATAAAATTAATATAAATAAATTTGATTTAATTATATTAATCTTAATTAAATCACATTTAATCATTTTTCTCTCTAACCTCTAGTTTTAATGCACAACTCATGTACATTAAATTTTAACCTATAGTTTTAAATATGAATCTTATTCACATTTAAATAATATATGAACTCTTTCAAATATTTAATTCTCTCAATTAATTTATTATGAATATATTACAATTAAATTTATAATATAAAGTTTTAATGCACATAAAAACTTTATGTTATAATGTATCTATATACATCATGCTTATTTCCTAATTGAACTTGAATATTTCAAATTCAAATGAACTAAAACCCCTTTACGAGCAAGGAAGTGGACCTAATGGACCTACAGATTTGAAGCGCCAACGATACAAGATTATTCAGTTAATCTCATTAACCTCCTAATTAACATTTGTTAACTGCGGGAACACTCCACTAAAGTCCCACAGCTGCACTCTTCTCACTGCAGATATATTTCTGTGTCCACAGACATTGACCAATAACAGTAAGTCAATCCTTCACGAATGTTCGTAACAATAGCTGGGTCAAATTACCGTTTTACTCCTGGGTTAAATCTTTACCTTAAGTACTAGTGCTCCTCTAATGAACAATTTGTTTGTGGTCCTACCAACAAACAGAAGTCGCTTGCGGGCCAATGAGAGGGGTAGGTCCTTTGTTCAAGTTCCGGATACACCACTTAAGGAAACATTCATCTACTTACCCTAGTAGGCGGGGAGGAGTGAATTCCATCTTGCTAAGTTGAGTTCCCAACTGCTCACTCGGTCTGGTCTTCTAACTGACATTAAGAAATGGCTAGCTACGCAATTCCAAATGAAATATTTGGGAGAGGCGTAATTTGTTCTTAGAATCTAGATTGTCCGGAATCGCAAGAACAAAACTCTAGCATTGTCTCAAATATCTTATATCGACAAAGTATTGTCAAGATTTAAGATGCAAGACTCCAAAAAAAGCCTATTACCTTTCAGGCATGGAGTTGATTTGTCTAAGGAACAGTGTTCTAAGACACCTCAAGAAGTTGAGGGCATGAGACGAATTCCATATGCATCAGCCGTGGGAAGCCTGACGTACGTTATGTTGTGTATTAGGCCAGACATATGCTTTGCAGTAGGAATGGTCCGTAGATATCAATTCAACCCAGGACCAGAACACTGGACAACGGTTAAGACAATTCTCAAGTATCTTCGGAGAACGAGAGACTATATGCTTGTGTATGGAGCTAAGGATTTGATCCTTACAGGATACACAGATTCTGACTTCCAAACTGACAAAGATTCTAGGAAATCTACGTCAGGGTCAGTTTTCACTCTTAACGGAGGGGTTGTAGTTTGGCGAAGCATCAAGCAAGGATGCATCACAGATTCAACTACGAAAGCCGAATATGTAGCAGCTTGTGAAGCAGCTAAAGAAGTCGTATGGCTAAGGAAATTCATGATGGTTTTGGAAGTTGTTCCAAACATGAGTTTGCCAATCACACTTTATTGTGACAACAATGGTGTTGTGGTAAATTCAAGAGAATCCCGAAGTCACAAGAGGGAAAAATACATCGAGCGAAAGTTGTTGGGTTTGTGCCTTAAAACTCGTAGTTTGTAATTTTGTTCTAATTATTGTAATAAAGTGTTATTATTTCAATAAAGAGTTATTGTTCGTCATTTACGATATTGCCCTTATTCTAACCCTAAATCCAATAAACTAAACATCCAAGGCTGTAAAATGTATCTTGAACTGAATGTAGTGTACATATAAAGGATGTCGGTTCGAGATCAGCCTAAAGGCTCTATAGTAAGGGGATAAGGTTTGGGTACCTTACCCTGGTAAAACTATGGATGTGACCCACTTTGTATATGATACAAACACTGTGATCCTAACGTGTAGATGACATGTAAGTGGGGATATCCTATGTAATGAGATTACATAAGACCGGACCGCGAAATAATGACTACTAGATGTAACTCCGTTGACTAGCTAGGTTTCTATTTCACTAGGATGACCTAGGCAACTTGATCTCAATCTTGAGCAAGTTACGAACTTCTGTTCGCGAGGGATTGTCTTTTGACTAGTATAGGTGAGAGTGGCCAGATTCGGCAACTCAATATGCTTACCTTCTTGGGGAAAAGATCGAGTGAGCGGCTGGAAACTTAACTTAGCGAGATGGAATTCACTCCTTCCCGCCTACTAGGGTAAGTAGATGAATGTTCCCTTAAGTGGTGTCTCCAGGACTTGAACAAAGGGTCTGACCCTCTCATTGGCCCGAGAGGGATTTCTGTTTGTTGGTAAGACCACAAACAAATTGTTCATTAGAGGAGCACTTGTACTTAAGGTACAAGATGTAACACAGGGGTAAAACGGTAATTTGACCCAGCTGGTGTTACGAACATTCGTGAAGGATTGACTTGTTGTTATTGGTCAATATCCGTGGACACAGAAAAATATCTGCAGTGAGAAGAGTGCAGCTGCGGGACTTTAGTGGAGTGTTCCCGCAATTAACGAATGGTGATTAGAAGGTTAATGAGATTAACCGAATAATTTCGTATCGTTGGAGCTTTTGATCTGTAGGTCCATTAGGTCCACCTTCTAGCTCGTAGAAGGTTCTTATATCGCTTGAATTTGAAATGTTCAAATTCATTAGAGAATAAATTTAATGTATATAGATACGATATAATATAAAGTTTTGGAACTATATATTATAAATTTAATGTGAATATGATTCATATTAAATTGTATGATAAAATTAAATATTTGAAATAGTTCAAATATTAATTTAAATGTGAATGTGATTCATATTTGAAAGCTATAGGTTAAAATTTAATGTGCATAAGGTGTACATTAAACTATAGGATAAAGGGTAAAATGATTAAATGTGATTTAATCATTTAATTAATTAATATTTAAATTAAATATGATTTAATTTAATTTAACTAATTAATAGTTAATTAGTTTTTTATTAATTAATTGGGAACGTGTCAAGATGACACGTTCCACCACTCCCCAATTCCCTATCGGGAGTTACCCAGAGAGCTCTTCTTCTCCTAGTGAGAAGGGGATGATCGATTGATCAAAACACAGAGTGCAATTGGTGAATTGTGCTCTCAAAATTCTCTCTCTAATTTCCTTCTCATTCTTTCCAATTGTTGGATCTCTTCCCACAAAATGGTTGACCTAAGTAGAATCTAGAGAATAGGAGGTTCTCACTAGTGGTAATGTTCTGTTAGACCAGAGGTACCTTGGTTGTTGTGTTGTTGTCAAATTAGAGCAAGGAGTTGTTGTGGAAATTCGAAACTACAAAGGTAATTTCTTACTTCTAATTTAAGCTTTTACAGCATGTTTGCATGATTAATTTCCATGCTTAATTAGATTAGAATAAAATTCTTATCTCTATATTCCACACAATGTACTAGTATTTGTGTTTAACAAAAAACAAACAAGCAAAATCGATTTCAAATCAGGTTTTCGCTACTCAAGAAGATCGGATCACCATCAATTGGTATTAGAGCAATGTTTGTTATGTTTTGGTTGAAACAAATTTGCATTGGATAGATGGGAATTGCATTTTGGTTTGCTGTAAAATTGTTTTGGAACTTTTTGGCCTTAGTTTGCTTTGATTTGATCAATTTAAATGTAAAGGCCCCTGCGTTTTGGGCAATTAAGTGCCTAATCGAGTCTGTAATCAAGTTGTGAGTCGTTCGAGACCAGTTTCGTGCAATTTGGATTAGTATTGAAGGAGAAATTGGGAAATGAAGTTGTTGTGTTCGAAGGAAAATGTTGTTGTCGAAGCAACAACATTGCAACGCCGTTCATCAGCGTTGCAACGCTGAGGAACGACGTTGCAACGCCGATGCTCCCTATCGATGCGGAAGTTCCAGGGTCGCAGCTGCGTTGGTAACGCCGCCTTAGCGTTGCAACGCTACCCGATGTCGCGCGCGCGCGAATGAAGCCGGGCGCGTAACGCCGCCTTCGCCACAGTAACGCCGTGACACCAACCTGAAGATGCAGATCTCTATTAGGCGGTTCGGTTCGGTTTTGGTCCGGTTCGAGCAGTTTGAGCCCGGTTCAAGGAGTGTTGGATCAGTTTTGTAATAAAATTAGTGTAATTTTATTATTCTTGCACTTTAGGGGCCAAATTTTTCCAGTTTTACAACTATTTTTCTTTATGAATGTCATTTAGAATTTTTCCCACCCTAGGATAAGCATGTTCATGTATTTTATTTGTATAAATGTTATATAAATACGGTAGAAATGCATGATTAATTTATTTTTCATGGGTAATTAATTATAATTGTTATAATTAGATTATATGGAAAATAAATTGCATGGAGCATGAAATTACTTAGTTTAAAATAAATGTTATTTTATTTAAGTAATTTAGTTATTCAATTAGTTGAATTATTTTTTTTATAATTTTAATTTGAAATTATTTGTTAGTTTTATAACATAGTTCCTTGTCATAGGTTAATTATTAAAATTTATAAAAGTTATAAATAAAGGGGTTTTAGAAACCATAACCTATAACAAAGAATTGCATGCAAACATAGGAACTTGGGTTAAAAGTGAATTAGTTTTAAATTGTTTAAAATTAATTTAGACCTAAGTTTAATATCTAATAGGATTAGAAGTTAGTCTTACATATTATTTTAAATAGTTTAAAATATAGTTGGACAATAGGACATTGGTTATAAGGGAACTCTGCCGGTGAAATTCTGTCTAAGGTTGGGGGTACTTAAGCTAACGGTTAACGGAACACCTCCTACCTGGGAACTAACCCGGAGCTTGAGTTGAATTAACCATAGTCCTGTTTTATATCTAGGTGATTAAAATGTTTATTCACCTAAACATAAGGTTAAAAGACCTAGTTATAATAGTTATAATAGGCATAGACTTAGATAGATTCTTTTAGCCATAATCTAACTAAGTTAAACCTATACCCTAACCTTAAGAGCTTTAGTGGGAGAAAACGAGATGTTTGCATCGAGTTTACTCTTACAT
Source organism: Trichosanthes cucumerina (assembly GCA_036507285.1). NCBI lineage: Eukaryota > Viridiplantae > Streptophyta > Magnoliopsida > Cucurbitales > Cucurbitaceae > Trichosanthes > Trichosanthes cucumerina. Next base: position 30,227,996 of record CM071839.1, read on the forward strand.
CCTCAAGAGTTCACACCGTGTGTTCCATGCTCGGCTACGTGGCGTCAACAGGGCGTCCCCCAACGGTAAGTGTTTGTATGGTTCAATACCAAGGTGAATGAGGGAAGTATCCATAGTAAATGGGAGCAGGATGCGTGTCAACGTATCCTACGGTCTCCTCCATCGTGAGATTTCTATAGTCCGCCTGCTAGGTTGTCCTGGAACACCCAATCCCTATGGAGGGCCTGACTATAGGGATCGGAACACTGCGAACTCCAGAAATGGATAGGGTCTTTTAGGTAATTTTCCAACAGTTGTCTTTCTTAATAGTAGCCTATTGGCTCGGACCTATTGGATCTGAAAATGGTAGGGTCACCTTTACGGGATAAGATAGGCTAGTTCACAAGTCCTTGACCAAACATACGGTAGCTAAGGATCATTGGGACATGAGATGTTCTGGTAGTGAGAATTGGTTGAGATAGTCTTAATTCAGGGGAGGAGTGACTGACCACCCGACGGTGGCTTTTGTTCTAAACCCTTGAAGTATCGTTGCAAAATTAAAGGTTTAATTTAAACACTAGGGTTCTTTAATAATTTTGCTAAAATTGATTGGTTTCTAATGGGTTAAAGGCATAACTAATTAGAACTACTTTTGGAATTTCAACATGTCGTCCTCAATTATATTCTTACTCAAAAGTGAACGTTTAACTGGCAAAAATTATACTACGTGGAAGTCCAACCTGGATGCGATTCTAGTTATGGATGACCTTCGGTTTGTACTAACTGAGGAATGTCCTCAGGTCCCTGCTCAAAACGCACCTCAATCAGTTAAGGATGTGTTTCACCGCTGGTCCAAGGCCTATATCCTGGTTGGCATATCTGATGTTTTGGCCAGGAAGTTGGAGGGAATGGTCTCAGCTCGTGAGATCATGGGTTATGCAGAGTTTGTCTTGACAATCGTCTGAACAAATTCGGCATGAATCCCTCAAGTACGTTTATAACGCGCGAATGAAGGAGGGAACTTCAGTGAGAGAACATGTTATCGATCTCATAGTTCACTTCAACGTGGCCGAAATAAACGGAGCGGTCTTGGATTAGTAAAGTCAGGTATTCTTCATCCTGGAATCTCTTTCGAAGAGTTTCCTGCCATTCCACAACAATGCGGAGATGAACAAAAGGGAGTATAATCTGACTTCCCTCCTAAATGAACTGCAGACTTACCAGTCTCTTATAGATAATAAGGGACAGGTTGATGGAGAGGCAAATCAGTTTGCTCATTCCAAATGGGTCCAGATGGGTTCATCCTCTGGAACCAAACCTTGTGGTTCCTCTTCTTGGATTAAGAAGACTCGGAAGAAGAAGAAATGAGGAAAGGAGGAAAATGGAAAGCATCTGCTACTGCAGACATTGAGGTCAAAGAGAAGAAAGGTAAATCCAATTTACTTGTTCTTGAAACTTGTTTAGTGGAAAATAATGATTTTACCTGGATACTTGATTCAAGAGCCACTAATCACGTCTGCTCTTCTTTACAGGAAACTAGTTCCTTCAAGGAGCTCGAAGAGGGTGAGATGACGCTAAGGGTCGGAACGGGAGACGTCGTCTCAGCTTGTGAAGTGGGAGATGCCAAGCTATTTTATAGAGATAGATTTATCTTTTTAGAAAATCTGTATATAGTTCCCACGATTAAGAAGAACTTAATATCTATCTCTTGCTTAATTGAACTTGGTTATTGTATTACCTTCTCATTTAATGAAGTGTCCATTTTAAAGAAAGGTGTCAATATTTTTTCTGCTAGGTTAGAAAACGACTTGTATGTACTTAAACCGAATCAAACTAAAATAATTTTAAATCATGAGATGTTTAAAACTGCTAATACTAAAAGTAAAAGGCAAAGGATTTCTCCTAATAATAATACCTATCTTTGGCATCTTAGACTTGATCATATAAATCTCAACCGGATTGAGAGACTATCTAAGAATGGACTTCTAAACAAGTTAGAAGATTATATTTTACCTCCTTGTGAATCTTGCTTGGAAGGTAAAATGACTAATGACCTTTTACTGGAAAAGGTTATAGAGCCAAAGAACCCTTTGAGCTTATACATTCGGATCTTGGTGGTCAGGTGAATGTTAAAGCTCGAGGAGGATACGAATATTTCATCTCGTTCATAGATGATTATTCGAGGTATGGTTATCTATACCTAATGCATCATAAGTCTGGGGCTTTTGAAAAGTTCAAAGAGTATAAGGCTGAAGTAGAGAATGCATTAAGGAAAACCATTAAAACACTTCGATCCGATCGAGGTGGAGAGTATATGGATTTGAGATTCTAGGACTATTTGATAGAACATGGAATTAAATCTCAACTCTCGGCACCTAATACACCACAACAAAACGGTGTGTTAGAAAGGAGAAATAGAACCTTGTTGGACATGGTTCGATCTATGATGAGTTATGCTCAATTGCCTGCCTCGTTCTGGGGTTATGCAGTAAAGACTGCGGTTCAAATCTTGAACACTGTTCCATCAAAGAGTGTTTCAGAAACACCTTTTGAATTATGGAAGGGGCGTAAACCTAGTTAACAACACTTTAGGATATGGGGTTGTCTGACACACGTGCTGATGACAAACCCAAAGAAACTGGAACCTCGTTCAAGATTATGCCAATTTATTGGTTATCCCAAAGAAACGAGAGGTGGTCTTTTCTAAGACCCACAAGAAAACAAGGTGATTGTATCGAAAAACACCACTTTCTTGGAGGAAGATCACATGAGGAACTATAAACCAAGTAGTAAATTAGTACTAAATAAAGTTACAGATGAACCAACAAGAGTTGTTAATCAAGCTGGACCTTCATCAAGAGTTGATGAAGATGCCAACACATCAAGTCAGTCTCGTCCTTCTAAATCGTTGAGAATGCCTCGATCCAGTGGGAGGGTTGTTTCCCAACCTGACCGTTACTTGGGTTTAGCTAAAACTCAACTTGTCATACCTGATGACGGTGTAGAGGATCCATTGTCCTATAAACAGGCAATGAATGACGTAGATAAGGACCAATGGATCAAAGCCATGGACCATGAAGTGGAGTCAATGTACTTCAATTTAGTATCGGAACTTGTAGACAAACTTGAAGGGGTAAGACCCATAGGGTGTAAATAAAAGAGTCTAGATTAAGAAAGCGGAAGCAATTTTGGATCTTGAACACTCTAAGTTGATCAATTTTGTAAAATAAAAAACATGCTCAAAGCTGGAAAAACAGAGGGATAGAAAACTCAACTTTGAAGATCAAATTCTCTTCACTCGGTGGATGGTTTTCAACACGAACACTTCGTGGACAACTGTTAGAGTCTTCCCTACTATCCTCAGGCCTTAGAACGGATTGTGGGATCCTAGGTTGAGAGAATTTTGAAGAAAAGACCTCAAAGGTCACTGATTCGGGAATTTAGAATTTTCTGCAAAATTCTCTCAACATCCCTCAAATCACCATTATATAAAGCTTCAATAAGCTTCAATAGAGTTACAACTCAAGGTGATGAGGATGCTTTGAGATGGAGGTGGCCAATTTTGGCCAATTTGAAGATGGGATTGGGCAAGTGGACAAATTGATTTTCATAAAAATCATGAAAATCATTCATTTTTCATTTAATTTTAATTTCAAAATTAATATTAAATTGATTTTCAATTAAAATTAATTTAATTAATTAAATAATTCAAAAATTAATTAAATTAATTAATTTTTAATTTAATTTAATATTAAATATTAAATTAAATAAATTGTCCAATCCCGATCATTTTTCCGAACATGAATCTTTATTCATGCAATAAACCGATCTAATATTTAAATCATATTTAAATATATTCACCTCCTTTTAATCATAGTTTAATTCATAATTAAGCTATGATTCGTTAAATATATCACATATAATTAACCCTTTCTTCCAAACTTGAATTTGAACAATTCAAATTCTTTTCTCTCAAAATGTTACAAGGCTTAGTCCGAGCTAGTAAGGAGGACCTAATGGACCTATAGATCATGAGCTCCAATGATACGAGATTAACTGGTCAAACTCTTTAGCCTAGCTAATCAACATTCGTTAACCACGGGGCACTCCACTAAAGCCCAGTGGCTGCACTCTCCTCACTGTAGATATATTTCTGTCCACTCGGTATGACCATGATTAGTAAGTCGATCCTTTACAGTCGTTCAGAATTACAATTTGGGTCAAAATTACCGTTTACCCTGTATTATTACTCTCTTGTTCCTTAAGTCCACCGATCCTCTAATGAACAATTGGTTTGTGGTCCAACCAAAGAAACCGAATCCTCTCGGGCCAATGAGAGGGTGAGCCCTTTGTTCAAGACCCGAGTCAAGACCAAGAAGGAACAACCTCTCTACTAATCCCTTAAGCGGGTAGGAGTGAATTCCATCTTGCAGAACTATGTTCCCAGCTATCTACCCAGTTTTATCCCTTAAATGGGAGGCTTATTGAGTCGGCAATCTCGAGCCACTCTCACCCATGCAAATCTAAAGATAATCCGATTAAACAGGAGTCCATAGAACGCTCAGGATTAAGATCGAAAGTTACCTAGGTCATCGTATGAATATAGTCGATTAAGGCGAGAACGAAGTTATAAAGTCTAAGTGACTATTTCGCAGTCCAGTCTTATGCAAACTCATTGCATAGGACGCCCCCACTCGCATGTCTCCATATGAACGATTTAGGATCACATCGTTTGTACTCTACAAAGTGGGTCGCGTCCATAGTGTCCCCAGGATAAGGTACCCAACCCTGTCCTTATACTATAGACTGTTCTGGCTATAACTTGAACTTGATCCACTTTTATGTCACACATAAAGTTCAAGTATTCATCCTATAACCATGGGTTCTTTATTGGATTAAGGTTACACAATACACTATTCACTTTATTCAATAACACCTTTTCAATAACAACTTTATTACAAAATAGAATATACATTCAGTTTACAAAACCACGAGTTTTAGGACATAAAACCTAACAAACTCCCACTTGGACTAAAACGTCTGTGGGGTAAAATATGCTGAGTAAAGAAAAACTGCCCTACTGTACAACCCGTATCCTAGACTTTCTAGGTGTCCCTCAAACACTTTAGCCGTGAGGGGCTTTGTAAACGGATCAACAATGTTGTGCTCCGAAGCGATCTGCGTGACGATCACGTCTCCTCGTTGCACAATCTCCCTGATGAGATGGTATTTGCGCTCTATGTACTTTCCGCACTTATGGCTTCTAGGTTCTTTAGAATTTGCCACTACACCACTATTATAACAATAAAGGGTGATAGGTAAATCCATATTTGGAACAACTTCTGAATTAGTCAAGAACTTCCTAAGCCATACAGCCTCCTTCGCTGCTTCACAAGCTGCGACGTACTCAGCCTCCATAGTGGAGTCAACAATACAACCTTGCTTTATACTCCTCCAAACTATAGCTCATCCGTTAAGAGTGAACACTGATCCTGATGTGGATTTCCTCGAATCTACATCAATCTGAAAATCAAAGTCAGTGTATCCTACATGGATCAAATCCTTTGCACTATACACAAGCATATAGTCCCTCGTTCTCCTAAGATACTTGAGGATGTTCTTAACGGCAGTCCAGTGATCATATCCTAGATTAGAATTATATCTGTTGACTATTCCCACTGCATAACATATGTCGGGTTGAGTACATAGCATGGCATACATCAGACTACTGACAATTGAAACATAGGGAATGTGTCTCATATCCTCAACTTCTTGAGGTGTCTTAGGACATTGTTCCTTAGACAGATGAATTCCATCCCTGAAAGGTAAAAAACCCTTCTTGGAATTCTGCATCTTATATCTAACCAATATCTTGTAAATATAAGATGCCTGAGACAGTGCTAGCGTTTTGTTCTTGCGATTCCGAACGATTTGAATTCCAAGAACAAATTGAGCCTCTCCCAAATCTTTCATTTGGAATTGGGTAGCTCGCCATTGCTTAACGCCAGTCAGGAACTCTGCATCATTCCCAATGAGCAAGATATCGTCTACGTATAGAACTAAAAAAGCTACAGTGGTATTGACTATCTTCTTGTAAACACAAGGCTCGTCAATATTCTGTTCAAAGCCATAAGATTTGATCGCAGTATCAAATCTTATATTCCAGGATCTAGATGCTTGTTTCAATCCATATGTAGATCGTTTAAGCTTGCAAACCTTTTGCTCTTGACTCTGAACTATGAACCTCTCTGGTTGATCCATATAGATACTCTCATCAAGATTGCCATTAAGAAAGGCTGTCTTGACATCCATTTGCCAAATTTCATAGTCATAAAACGTGGCAATGGACAAGAGTATTCTAATGGACTTAACCATGGCAATAGGGGAGAAGGTTTCTTCATAGTTCACCCCTTCCCTTTGAGTATAACCTTTTGCCATAAGTCGAGCCTTAAAGGTTTGCACCTTACCGGCTTGATCTCGTTTCCTCTTGTAGACCCACTTGCAACCGATAGGTCTTTCACCATCTGGTTGATCTACAAGTTTCCAGACTAAATTGAAGTACATTGACTCCATTTCAAGGTTCATGGCTTTAATCCACTCGTCCCTATCTATATCATTCATTGCCTGTTTATACGTCAATGGATCCTCAACGCCATCATCAGGTATGACGACTTGGGTTTCATTCAAATCCATGTAACGGTCGGGTTGTCAAACATCCCTCCCACTACGTCGAGGCATTCTCAACAGTCAACACTTGAGAAGGACTAGCTTGATCAACAACTTTTGTTGATTTATCTGTAGCTTCCCTGAAAATTTCATTTAAGACAATCCTGCTACGATGCTGATGATCTCTCATGTGGTCTTCCTCTAAGAACATGGCATTTGTCAACACAAGCACCTTATCCTCTTGAGGACCATAAAACAGACCACCTTTCGTTTCTTTGGAGTATCCTACGAATAGGCATAATTTTGAACGATGTTCCAATTTCTTTGGATTGGACACCAACACATGTGTCGGACATCCCCAAATCCTGAAGTGACGTAAACTCCCTTTACGCCCTTTCCATAACTCATAGGGTGTTTCTGAAACACTCTTAAAGGGAACCATGTTCAAAATATATACAACAGCTTCTACTACATATCCCCAAAACGAACTAGGCAGCTGAGCGTAGCTCATCATGGATCGAACCATGTCTAACAAGGTTCTATTTCTCCTCTCAGATACACCATTCTGCTAAGGTGTACGGTATTTGAGAGTTGGGATACGATTCCATATTCTATCATATAGTCTTGGAATCTCAAATCCATATACTCTCCACCTCGATCTGATCGAAGTGTTTTAATTGTTTTACCTCATTTGTTCTCAACCTCTGCCTTATACTCCTTGAACTTTTCAAGGGTTTCAGACTTATGATGCATTAGGTATAGATAGCCATACCTAGAATAATCATCAATAAAACTGATGAAGTATTCATACCCTGCTCGTGCCTTGATATTCATAGCACCACAGAGATTCGAATGCACGAGTTCCCAGGGCTCTTTGGCTCTATAACCTTTTTCAGAAAAAGGTCTTTTAGTCATTTTTCCTTCGAGACAGGACTCACATGGTGGTAAAGAGTTGTCCTCTAACTGACTTAGGAGACTACTCTTGACCAATCTCCCAATCCTATTGAGATTAATGTGGCCTAGTCTCAAGTGCCAAAGATAGGTATTAGGAGAAAGTTTCTGCCTTTTATTTAGAGTATCAGCTGTTTTAAACATCTCGGTGTTCAAAATAGCATTTACATTTGTTGGTCTTAACACATATAAGTTGTTTTCAAGTTTAGCAGAACATATTCGTACACCTCTTTTGCAAATGAACTCTTCATTATAATCAAAAGATACTTTATACATATGTTCAAGCAAACAAGAGATAGATACAAGATTTCTTTTGATTCCAGGAACCAAAAGTACATTTTCTAATAAAACGAATCTATCTCTAAACAACAACTTCATTGCTCCCACTGCTTTGGCTGAGACAACCTCTCCTGTTCCAACCTTGAGAGTTATCTCCCATCATCGTAAGTCTTTGCCAGAACTAGTTTCTGAAAGAAGAACAAACATGGTTAGTGGCTCCTGAATCTAATATCCAGGCGGAATCATCATGTTCCACTAAACATGTTTCAACAACAAGTAAATCATATTTACCTTGTTTTTCCTTCTCAGCTTTCTTTTCTGCAAGGTACTTTGAGCAGTTTCTCTTCCAGTGCCCGTCTCCACCACAATGAAAACATTTTCCTTTGGCTTTCGCCTTGCGTGTGGGAGCTTGTCGCTTCCCTTTGTTCTTCTTCTTCTTCTGAATACTCTTATTCTTGGTAAAAGAAGGACCAGACTTGGTCCCTGAGTACGATCCTTTTAGGAACTTCTTCGAAGTGACAACGTTTGCCTCCTTCTCTTTTCCTTTTGATTTCATCAGGGACTCAAAAGTCTGAAGCTCGTTGAGGAGAGTAGTCAGGTTATACTCTATCTTATTCATCACCGCATTGGTGCGGAATGGCAGGAAACTCTTCGGAAGAGATTCCATAATAAAGGTTACCTGACTTTTCTCATCTATGACAACTCCATTTACCTCAGCCACGTTGAAGTGGACCATCATGTCAAGGACATGTTCCCTAACAGAGGCCCCCCCCTCATACGGGAGTTGTAAATGTATTTGAGAGCATCATAATGGACCGATGAGGACAGTTGTCCGAACATCGCCTGTAATGATCCCATGATCTCCTTAGCGGTGACCATGCTCTCATGTTTCTTAGACAACACATCAGATATGTTGGCTAAGATATAGACTCGAGCCTTCTCATTAGCCCTAATCCATTGATCACACACAAAATGTGCTATCCTTAGGCTTAATTATTGCTAGTTTTATGATGATTTTAGGGTTTTTACGTGTTTAAATTATTCAATTTCAGGATAAGAGCACAAACAGAATAATTTCCAGATTACTCGGGATCGAAACGAGGCTATTTGGATCTAAAAATAACATCATTCATAAGAAGAAAGAACAATCCAAGCTTGAAGACCCGAGGTGATGGCGTTGCAACGCCATGCAGAGCGTTGCAACGCCATGCTTGCTGTTTAGAGGCATTAAAAACCACTGTCGATAGCATTGCAACGCTGCCTTGCAGCGTCGCAACGCCACATCGATAGAAAGACGCGCGCGTTAGGGTAGCGGCGTTGCAACGCTGCCGACTGTTTCCTTATTTACCACGCGTTTAGGGTGCAGCGTTGCAACGCTGTCCCTAGCGTTGCAACGCTGTACCGATTGAGCCTATAAATATATCCTTATGTTTTCATTACAAGGGGAGCCAAATTTGGTAGATTTTTGCCCTATTTTCGAAATACACTTTGTAAGAAGAGAGAAAAGAGCGTTTTTGGGAGCCAAAGCATTCGTGGAGGTTCGAGATCGAAGACGGGAGCTCGAAGACGAAGGACTGACATCGACACATAAGTTTAACTTCCTTTTCTTTCAATTTGTAACAGGGTTCTAAGACGTTTTCTACATGTTTAGTTTGATTTTCATGTGATTTAGAGTAGCTAGACATTGTAGTTAGGATTTGATTTACTTGTTAAGACTTTCTTTCCATGAAGTGAAGCATGTTTTGTTCTTATTTTTGGCAATTCGTTCTTAACTCTTAATTTGTTGGTTTAAGTGGACTCGAGAGATAAAGCTTGAATTAGAGCAAAATTGTCAAAACCCTTAGAAATATGGCATGAGAATGACTTAGAAATCTTAGAGAAACACATAAATAAGTTGCTTAATGCCATGCATGTCGTAGGTTCATATGGAGACTATGGAGTTTATTGCATGTGTGAGGCTCACTAAGAATCGAGAGATTTTCTTGAGCATTTTACTTCTTGTTTATAATTTCATCTCATTGGTTCAATGCATGTGTTATTTAGGTCTTTAACTTTTAAAATCACTTACCTCAAATCTATCAATTCGTGTCTCCACGTGTTAGTCTGTTGTTTGTTTTTACTTTTATCACCTATCCTTGTTTTGTTTTTTAGCTAAAGTTGAGAATTAGTATCTTAGTAATTAATTAATCTAGAAACCCATTCCCGAGGACGATACATGGACTCATAAATCAATATACTAAAACTTGACCCGTACATTGCGGTATTGCATATTCAAAATTATACGCAACAAGTTTTTGGCGCCGTTGTCGGGGAATGGCAATTATTTAGATTAATTAATATTAGGAGAAAAATTTAAATTTTAGACTGAAGTGTGTCTGTTTGTTTTTCCTTATTTGTTATGTGTGTTGTTTATTTCCTTATTTGTTTTATTTCAGTTTTGTGTTGTTTTTAGTATTTGTCCCCTGTTTTTGGTTGTGTTGCCATTGTGTATAAGTCTTGGTGTGAACTTCTGAATTTTTTTTTAGTATGACTTTGCATGATTTTGAGTTTTCACCATTCTATTGTCCCTCTCAAGACCCTAGGTATGTGCATCATGATTTCTCTGAATTTCATCTGTCTAATTTTTACCATTCTGTATCTGAAATTGATAAACATTAATGTAATGGTAGTCATCTAGGCAGTTGGAACCATAGTTTTTCGTACCTTAACTAACCCCTAGAAAAATCTTCTCTTATGGACCAATTGGCGGGATATACCTTAGAATTGAAATTTAAAAATTTGGTTCATAGTGAATTAGAGAGGTTGGATAGGTTAGAAGCTGAGGTGGTAGGACTTTGGGAAATAGTACAGGATAGAACTCAGTATCTTAACCAGGTAGTAATTTCCCTTAAGGCCTTACAGGAACAATTTCTTATCCTTACCACTCAGGAGATGCCACCTAGGGGGATTTGTTCATATGTTAGTGAGGATAATTTGGGGGAGACTGAGGCACACCTAGGGGGATGGTTTTCAACACGAACACTTCGTGGACAACCATTAGAGTCTTCCCTACTATCCTCAGGCCTTAGAACGGATTGTGGGATCCTAGGTTGAGAGAATTTGGAAGAAAAGACCTCAAAGGTCACTGATTCGGGAATTTAGAATTTTCTGCAAAATTCTCTCAACATCCCTCAAATCCCCATTATATAAAGCTTCAATAAGCTTCAATAGAGTGACAACTCAAGGGTGATGAGGATGCTTTGAGATGAAGGTTGTCAATTTTGGCTAATTTTAAGATGAGAGGGATTGGGCAAGTGGACAAGTTGATTTTCATGAAAATCATGAAAATCCTTCATTTTTCATTTAATTTTAATTTCAAAATCAATATTAAAATTATTTTAATTAATTAAATACTTCAAAAATTAATTCAATTAATTAATTTTTAATTTAATTTAATATTAAATATTAAATTAAATAAATTGTCCAATCCCGATCATTTTTTCGACACATGAATCTTTATTCATGCAATAAACCGATCCAATATTTAAATCATATTTAAATATATCCACCTCCTTTTAATCATAGTTTAATTCATAATTAAGCTATGATTCGTTAAATATATCACATATAATTAACGTTTTCTTACAAAGTTGAATTTGAACAATTCAAATTCTTTTCTCTCAAAATGTTACAAGGCATCGTCCGAGCTAGTAAGGAGGACCTAATGGACCTACAGATCATGAGCTCCAACGATATGAGATTAACCGACCAAACTCTTTAGCCTAGCTAATCAACATTCGTTAACCACCGGGGCACTCCACTAAAGTCCAGTGGCTGCACTCTCCTCACTGTAGATATGTAGATGTATTTCTGTCCACTCGATATGACCATGATTAGTAAGTCGATCCTTCACAGGTCGTTCGTAATTACAGCTGGGTCAAAATTACCGTTTTACCCCTGTAATTACCTCTTGTTCCTTAAGTCCTATTGATCCTCTAATGAACAATTGGTTTGTGGTCCAACCAGCAAACTGAATCCCTCTCGGGCCAATGAGAGGGGTGGGCCCTTTGTTCAAGACCCGGAGTCAGCACTTAAGGGAACAACCTCTCTACTAATCCCTTAAGCAGGCAGAAGTGAATTCCATCTTGTAGAACTATGTTCCCAGCTATCTACCCAGTTTTATCCCTTAAATGGGAGGCTTATTGAGTCGGCAAACTCGAGCCACTCTCACCCATGCAAATCTAAGGATAATCCGAATAAACAGGAGTCCATAGATTGCTCAGGATTAAGATCGAGTTACCTAGGTCATTGTATGAATATAGGCAGTTAAGACAGTAAACGGAGTTATAAAGTCTAAGTGACTATTTCGCAGTCCTGTCTTATGCAAACTCATTGCATAGGACGCCCCCACTCGCATGTCTCCATATGAACGATTTAGGATCACATTGTTTGTACTCCACAAAGTGGGTCGCGTCCATATTGTCCCCAGGATAAGGTACCCAACCTTATCCTTATACTATAGACTGTTCTGGCTATAACTTGAACTTGATCCACTTTTATGTCCCACATAAAGTTCAAGTATTCATCCTATAGCCAAGGGTTCTTTATTGGATTAAGGTTACACAATACACTATTCACTTTATTCAATAACACCTTTTCAATAACAACTTTATTGCAAAATAGAATATACATTTAGTTTACAAAACCAAAAGTTTTAGGACATAAAACCCAACAGTAAATGGATCTATAAGAGAAAGAGAGATGCAGCCGGAAAGGTACAAACCTTTAAGGCTAGACTTGTAGCAAAGGGTTTTACCCAAAGGGAAGGAGTTGACTATGAGGAAACTTTTTCCCCTGTTGCTATGCTTAAGTCTATCAGGATACTCTTGTCCATAGCCGCATTTTATGATTATGAGATTTGGCAAATGGACGTCAAGACTGCCTTTTTGAATGGTAATCTTGATGAGAGCATCTATATGGTCTCAGCCCGAAGGGTTCATAACCCAAGGTCAGGAGCAAAAAGTTTGCAAGCTCAATCGATTCATTTATTGGTTGAAACAAGCATCCAGATCTTGGAACATAAGATTTGATACTGCGATCAAGTCTTATAGCTTTGACCAAAAAGTTGATGAGCCTTGTGTTTACAAGAGGATCATCAACGACAAAGTAGCTTTCTTAGTACTTTATGTGGATGATTTCCTACTCATATGGATTCAAATTTTCAGGACTCGCAAGAACAGAACGCTAGCTCTGTCTCAAGCATCTTATATTGACAAAATGTTGGTCCGATATTCGATGCAGAATTCCAAGAGGGGCTTATTACCCTTCAGGCATGGAGTTCATCTGTCTAAGGAACAGTGTCCTAAGACACCTCAAGAAGTTGAGGATATGAGACGTATTCCCTGTGCCTCTGCAATAGGTAGCTTAATGTAGGTTATGTTGTGCACGAGGCCAGACATTTGTTATGATGTGGGAATAGTCAGTACGTACTAATCCAATCCAGGGTTAGACCATTGGACCGCAGTTAAAAATATCCTCAAGTATCTTAGGAGAACGAGGGACTATACGCTTGTGTATGGGACTAAGGATTTGATCCTTACTAGATACACTGATTCTGATTTTCAGACCGATAAGGATTCTAGGAAATCCACATCAGGATCAGTTTTCACCCTTAATGGGGGAGCTATAGTATGGCGAAGCATCAAGCAGGGATGCATCGCTAACTCCACGATGGAGGTTGAGTATGTCGCTGCTTGTGAAGCAGCTAAAGAGGTTGTTTGGCTAAGGAAATTCCTTACTGATTTGAAAGTTGTTCCAAATATGGAATTTTTCATCACCTTATACTGTGACAACAGTGGTGCGGTAGCCAATTCGAAGGAAACTCGCAGCCATAAGCGAGGCAAGCACAACAGGAGGAAGTATCACCTGATACGAGAAATAGTGCAATGAGGAGATGTGACAGTCACGAAGATCGCTTCGGAGCACAACATTGCTGATCCGTTTACAAAGACTCTCTCGGCTAAAGTGTTCGAGGGTCATCTGGAAAGTCTAGGTCTAGGAGATATGTACATAGGCTAGTTTAGGGTAAGTGGGAGATATGTAATGGGTATATTGATGCCCTAGTTTATTGTATTTATCTCTGTAACCACTGTTTTAGATTATGATGTACCCCACTAGAGTTTTAGTTCAAGTGAGAGTTTGTTGGGGTTTGTGCCCTAAAACTCGTAGTTTGTAATTTTGTTCTAATTATTGTAATAAAGTGTTATTATTTCAATAAATAGTTATTGTTTGTTATTTACGATATTGCCCTTGTTTTAACCCTAAATCCAATAAACTAAACATCCAAGGCTGTAAAATGTATCTTGAACTGAATGTAGTGTACATATAAAGGATCTCGGTTCGAGATACAATCTAAAGGGTCTATAGTAAGGGGATAAGATTTGGGTACCTTACCCTGGCAAAACTATGGATGTGGCCTACTTTGTATATGATACAAACACTGTGATCCTAACGTGTTCTTGTACATGACATGTGAGTTGGGATATCCTATGTAATGAGATTACATAAAACCGGACCGCGAAATAGTAAGTACTAGATGTAACTCCGTTGACAAGCTAGGTTTCTATTTCACTAGGATAACCTAGGCAACTTGATCTCAATCCTGATCAGGTTACGAACTCCTATTCGCGAGGGATTGTCCTTTGACTAGTATGGGTGAGAGTGGCCAGATTCGCCGACTCAATATGCCTACCTTCTTGGGGACAAGATCGAGTGAGCGGCTCGGAACTTAACTTAACAAGATGGAATTCACTCCTTCCCGCGTACTAGGGTAAGAGATGAATGTGTCCCTTAAGTGGTGTCTGCGAGACTTGAACAAAGGGTCCGACCCTCTCATTGGCCCAAGAGGGACTTCTATTTGTTGGTAGGACCACAAACAAATTGTTCATTAAAGGAGCACTTGTACTTAAGGTACAAGATGTAACCCAGGGGTAAAACGGTAATTTGACCCAGTTGGTGTTACGAACATTCATGAATGATTGACTTGTTGTTATAGGTCAATATCCGTGGACACAGAAAAATATCTGCAATGAGAAGAGTGCAGCTACGGGACTTTAGTGGAGCGTTCCCGCAGTTAACGAATGGTGATTAGGAGGTTAATGAGATTAACCGAATAATTTCGTATCGTTGGAGCTTCTGATCTGTAGGTTCACCTTCTAGCTCGTAAAGGGTTCTTAGATCGTTTGGATTTGAAATGTTCAAATTCATTAGGGAATAAATTTAATGTATATAGATACGATATAATATAAAGTTTTGGAACTATATATTATAAATTTAATGTGAATATGATTCATATTAAATTGTATGAGAGAATTAAATATTTGAAAGAGTTCAAATATTAATTTAAATGTGAATGTGATTCATATTTGAAAACTATAGGTTAAAATTTAATGTGCATAAGATGTACATTAAACTATAGGATAAAGGGTAAAATGATTAAATGTGATTTAATCATTTAATTAATTAATATTTAAATTAAATATGATTTAATTTAATTTAATTAATTAATAGTTAATTAGTTTTTTTATTAATTAATTGGGAACGTGTCAAGATGACACGTTCCCACCACTCCCCAATTCCCTCTCGATAGGGAGTGGGGAGTTACCTAGAGAGCTCTTCTTCTCCTGGTGAGAAGGGGATGATCGATTGATCAAAACACACAGTGCAATTGGTGACTTGTGCTCTTAAAATTCTCTCTCTAATTCCCTTCTCATTCTTTCCAATTGTTGGATCCCTTCCCACAAAACAGTTGATCTAAGTAGAATCCAGAGAATAGA
The DNA here is from genome assembly GCA_036507285.1 of Trichosanthes cucumerina. Classification (NCBI taxonomy): domain Eukaryota; kingdom Viridiplantae; phylum Streptophyta; class Magnoliopsida; order Cucurbitales; family Cucurbitaceae; genus Trichosanthes; species Trichosanthes cucumerina. The sequence goes on from CM071839.1 coordinate 30,243,685, forward strand.
AGTTTCTCACTAGTGGTAGTGTTCTGTTAGAATAGAGAAACCTTGGTTGCTGTGTTGCTGTCAAATTAGAGCAAGGAGTTGTTGTGGAAATTCGAAACTACAAAGGTAATTTCTTACTTCTAATTTATGCTTTTACAGCATGTTTGCATGATTAATTTTCATGCCTAATTAAATTAGAATAAAATGTTTATCTCTGTATTTTACACAATGTATTGGTATTTGTGTTTAACCAAAAACAAACAAGCAAAATCGATTTCAAATCACGTTTCCGCTGCTCAAGGAGATCAGATCTCCATCAAAAGTATCACCTAATCAAGGAGATAGTGCATCGAGGAGACGTAATTGTCATGAAGATAGCTTCGGAGCACAATACTGCTGACCCATTTACAAAGGCTCTCTCGGCTATAGTGTTTGAGAGTCACCTAGAAGGTCTAGGACTACGTATCTTACCCTAACTAGGACCAGTGGGAGTATGTTGTAGAAAGGGTATTCAGTGCCCTAGTTTATTGTATTTACATTACTGTAATGTTCATTATGTACTCCAGTAGCTTTAGGTCAAGTGGGAGATTGTTCGGGTCAAAAGGTTTCCATCACCTTCCCTCTCCTAGAGATACAACAGAGAAGATCTAGCGGTCGTGTCAAAACTAGTTCGTAGTTTGTGAAAAACGTGAGATCGTTGAGATCGTGAGAACGAAAGGAACAAAGGAGCACGTGCGGTTTTAAGTCCACAAAGGTAATTTACTTGTTGCCCACATTCTAATATGCATGCTTAATCGCTTTTATGTATGTTTCTTATTTGATCTACGTAACACATTACAAGAACACGCGATTCAAATCGCTTCCGCTGCGGGATTCGATCCCATCAAGGAGTTTAGCTACGAGTTTTAGTGGAGTGTTACTGTAGCTAATGAATAATGATTAACTGGATTAAAGAGTTTGATCGGTTAATCTCATATCATTGGAGCTCATCAGGTGTAGGTCCATTAGGTCCGTTGGTTGGCTCAATTGGACAAATTGAGGGTTTACAGTTTGGAGTGGATTTGAAGTGTTCAAATTCATTAATTGGGTAGTTATGTCAATTATATGTGATATAGTTGACATAATGTATAGTTTGATGTGAATTAGATTCATGATGAATTGTAGAATAGCCTAATTGATTAATTAGTGCTAAATTGGAGAAGTTGAATTGAGAGATTAAATTGAATGTGATTCAATTTATTATTTCACAGTTATGCAAATAGGATTTGTATAATGAGGTATGAGATACCTTATATTATGTGATATGCAAATATGATTTGTATATCATATGGTTGTGGTAAAATGGTGAATTGGTGGAGATTTTAACTCCACCACTCACCATTATAAATAAGTGTTTTGTGAAACATTTGGTGAAAAAGAGTTCTCATTTTTGGAATTTCATCCAAAGAACACGCCACAAATTTTCTCTAGCCTCTCTCAATTCTCTAAATCTTTTCTCCATCCCAAATTCCAAAGGGAGTTCCACAACTCTCCCTCAACCTCCCGAGAACAATCGAGAAGAGTTTTTGGAAGTGTCTTTGTTCGTGAGGTTCGTTGGATCGAGAGAGATCGAGGAGGAATTGCAAGAGGTTGTCTACAAGAGGTTAGTAAAGAGTTTACTTTCTGTTTTCCTTCTAAAATCAGCATGCTTAACTTAGGATTTTATGAGATAAATTCAGTTTTTAAGAAATTACACACACAACGAATCAACGACATTTCACGACGTCTTCCGCTGCGTGAAATCGATTCCCTTCAATTAAAGTTGGAATTAAATCGACAAGGCATTATAAGGCATAAAAGAAAACAAGGATTTAAAAACAAGGAACAGTGCTAAAGAAATAAACTGAACAACTTAAGTGAAATAAAAGGAAAGTAAAAACTATGCAGCTCTAGAGGTGAGGTCAGTCTTCTTTTCCAAGAAATCTTCTCCTCATATCTGCAACTCCACAGGGTCCTTCCAAATTTTGTTTATCGAAAGAAAAAACTCTTAACTCTCTCTCTCCCTCTCAAAATGGCAACAAGGGGCATAAATACAACTCCTCCAATTAAAGAATCAGGGCTTTTGTTGCAAAGACACTCCAATAAGCAACTTCTAATTGTCCAGCGAGGGTCAACTGTCAGGCTCATTAATTGAGGTGGCTGCCACGTGTTCCATTTGTTGTACTTTCCAACTGAGTGCTTATGACATAGCTTCAACTTCAGCATTCTTGCATTTCTTTGCTCCAACAACTTGAATATTGCTGAGGCATTTCGCATGCTTCAGCATTTGGTGCCCTCTCTCTCTGTGCAACGGATGCTACAACAATCCACCATTAGGCATTTCTCACATGGATCATTATGTAGGAGTGTTGCGTAGAATTATATTACAATACCGCAAGTGTACGAGTCAAGTTTTAGTATAGTGATTTAGAGTTCCAAGTATCGTCCTCGGGAATGGGTTTCTAGAAGATACTTACTCTCAATTTTATCTAAAGCAACAAAACATGAATAGATAAACAAGGATAAAAAGATAAAGAAACATTGGAGACACGAATATGATAGAATTAAAGGAAATTGATTTCACAAGTTAAAGTCTTACTTAACACATGCAATGAATTAATGTCATGAATTTATAAACAAGAAGTGAAAATACTCAAGGGAATCTCTCGATCCGTAGTGAGCCTCGCACACACGATAAATTCTAAAATTTCCTTATGAATTTTAAAAGCATGCACGACATTAAGCAACTTCTTTATGTGTTTCCCAAAGAACTCTAGGTCATTCTAATACCAGATTTCTAAGGATTTTGACAACTTTGCTCTAATCTAAGTTTCTTTCTCTCGAGTCCACTTAAACCAACAAGATTTATGAAATTAAGAACGAATTGCCAAAAATAAATAACATAACAAAGTTCAATACATAAGCAAATAAATCTAAAACATGCTAATCAAATTCCAACTACAACGTTTAGTTACTTAAAATCACCATAAAAACAAGCTAAAGTCATAGGAAAAGTCTTTAAACTCAATTAAGAACTAAAAGAAAGAGAAATAAACTTATGTGTCGATGTCGGTCCCTCGTTCCCGAGCTCCTGTCACGATCTCGAGCCTCCACAAACGCTTTGGCTCCCAAGGAATGCTCTTATTTCTCTTCTTAGAGTGTGTATTTCAAAATTAGGGCTAAAAACTATCAAATTCGGCTCCCTTTGCATTGTAAACAACATGTTATATTTATAGGGATTTTCGACATGGCGTTGCAACGCTAGGGTCGGCGTTGCAACGCCGTGCTTGTTGTCTGCCAGCCCACTACGACCCATTTTGTCATATCTTTTCGCTCAGGTGTTCGAATGACCTCCTGTTTGATGCGTTGGAATCGTGATTCGATGTAGAATCTCTCAATATATTTATTATAGTCAAAATACATCTAGATTTTTCTTGAGTCTTCAATTAAGCATACACAAGTTTCAAATTGCACCAAAATAGTCTCAAAACACTCTATTCTTGTTTCTCAAGCTCAATTTCCTAATATTAACCATGAAATTCCATGAAAGCCCATGTTTTAAGTAAAAAAACTAGCTAAAATATAAGAAATAAGATAACATATTTGCATGCTATCAAATACCCCCCACACCTAAGTTTTTGCTAGTCTCGAGCAAAACAGAATTAAACTATAAGATCTTTCTTATGCATATATCAGACTCAAGCCTCAGAGATTTAGAAGGAAATTTTAGCAATCACGAGAAACAATCAAACATGATACTTCAACAAGCAATTTAAAACTTTTTCTAAGTGTTCCTACGTGTGTGTGTGATTAGCCTCCTTTCCTTTCATCTCTACTAAGCCCGAAACAACTTTATTAGGTTCTCCATTCAACTTCCCCCTACACTAGTCATAATTTCTAATCCTTGAGTCTTCCCACATTCAAGAAATAAACAACCTTACTCAGTACTTAATCACTTTTTTTGTCACTTTTTCTAATTTCTTCTTCTTTTTTTGTGTGTAAGGACACTAGCTTTCACACATCCACTGTAGGGACCCTTACCCAGAGCACTCGCTCAATGAGTGGCATAATTTATCACAGTGAAGATAGCTCTTTTTGCCCACACGATCTTTTCTTCTTTAACAAATAAACAACAAAAACTGACGACAACTCTTTCACATAATGCACATATTATACAGATCATGCACTTCATATTGTCATTCACCCTATCCTGTAGTTTAACTCTCAAATCACTTCTCAGACCTATCGAAGTGACATCAAACTTCTAAACCTAATAACTTTGTTCTAAGCATTTCAAAACTACAGGAGGCTATGTGCATTATAGTGCAGGAAAAGCTCAAGAAAATTTTTAAATTAACTCAAATTCATATCATGCTCTCAAGTTTCACCAGAATCACAAAAATTTTCAATTAAATCTCGTCCTAAGGCCATCATAAACATACTTATGCATAAGACCAATCAACAGTTCAACGCATACTCAAGACAGTCACAACAGATAAACACATCCACCCCCAAACTTAAACTAAACATCGTCTCCAATGTTTGCAAAATAAGCTCAAAGAAAGTAAGAAGGGTAAGAGTGAACATAATGTCTTGAGTAATAGAGATTTTCATTTTTCTTTTGAATTCATTGGGCTTCCAAGTTACGTGAGATGAACTACTGCAGAATGGGAGCATGGGTTTCACGAGAGAGACATCAACACAACCTAACAAAACAAAAACAACGAAAACTAAGAACTAAGCAAACAAATAAAACAACTAAAGTAAAAACAGAAACGTAAATGAAATGTAAACCTTGGGTTGCCTCCCAAGAAGCGCTTTCTTTCACGTCTTTAGCTAGACTGGACCCATGGTTGGCATCAAGGCATGTAAAATTGCTCATATTTCTTCAGGTATTTCTTTCTTGAGTCAATATAGTCTTCTAAGTCTAAAAGGCTCTCTTGTTTTTCTTGGACACTTGAAAGATAAATATTTTTGTTATTTTTGTTTACTGAAATAAAAGAACAACATTCAAAACAAGACTCGTGAGTATAGCAAAAAATGATTATCAAGATTAAAAGAACCTTTTGGAGATAAAGGGAAGGGAGACTTTTCAGCCTCGAACTCTATCACCTGGATTTCTTTTGTGGAAGTGATTGCATTACCATGCTCGACCTCACAAACCTGTTTTTGGTGTGTTTCAATCTCCTCCAACTCATCCTCACTATCATATTCATAAGTACTCCTAGGTTGCACTTCCTCAGTGGCAAGAATAAGAATTTGCTCCTGTAGGGCCTTAAGGGATTCTACAAGTTGATTATGATGATGAGTCCTTTCATGTATTATTGCCCTAAGTTCTACCACTTTAGCTTCTATATCCAACCTTTCTAATTCAACAGGATACATATTTTTAACCCTCAACTCCAAAGTATATTCCATTAATAAATCCACAAGAGAAGAGTTTTCTATAGATTGGTTGGGGTAGGAAAAAATTTGGTTCCATGTGCCTATATGATTACCATCAAAAGAATTTTCATAAATCATAGATTCATAATGGTAAGGATTAGATATTTGGTATCCAGAGAAATCATGATTCACATACCTAGGGTCCTGAGAAGGATAGTACATCGACGAAGAATTAAAATCATAAAAAGACATACTTTAAATCACAACAATTCAAAACTAAACTTTTACACAAAATCAACACAACCAAAACAGTAGACAAATACTCGAACAACACACAAGACTAAATTAAGAACAAAAAAGAAAAACACATAAATAAATAAGGAGGAAAAAAACAAAAAAGAAAAAGAAAACAAAAAATGAAAACACAAATAAGAAAACTAAACACAACAGGAAAAAAAATAAATAAGGAAACAAACTAAAAAGAAAAAAATTTAAAAAATTTAAAAATTTAAAAATTTAAAAATAAGGAAAAACAACAAATAAAGAAAAAAATAAATAAGGAAAAAAGACAAGTAAGGAAACAAAACACAAAAGGAAAGAAAACAAATAAGCAAAAAATAAATAAGTATAGAAAACAAATAAGGAAAAGAAAAAAAACAAATAAGGGAAAAACCAAAAAAGGAAAAAAAACACAAAAGGGAAAAAAATATTTTAGTCTAAAATCTCGAATTTTCTCTCAATATTAATCAATCTAAATAATCCTCATTCCCCGACAACGACGCCAAAAACTTGTTGCGTAGAATTATATTACAATACCGTAAGTGTACGGGTCAAGTTTTAGTATAGTGATTTAGAGTTCCAAGTATCGTCCTCGGGAATGAGTTTCTAGATTAATTAATTACCAAGATACTTACTCTCAATTTTATCTAAAACAACAAAACATGGATAGATAAGAAACAAAGATAAAAAGATAAAGAAACATTGGAGACATGAATATGATAGAATTAAAGGAAATTGATTTCACAAATTAAAGCCTTACTTAACACATGCAATGAACTAATGTCATATATTTATAAACAAGAAGTGAAAATACTCAAGAGAATCTCTCGATCCGTAGTGAGCCTCGCACACACGATAAATTCTAAAGTTTCCTTATGAATTTTAAAACCATGCACGACATTAAGCAACTTGTTTATGTGTTTCCCAAAGAACTCTAGGTCATTCTTATGCCAGATTTCTAAGGATTTTGACAACTTTGCTCTAATCTAAGTTTCTTTCTCTCGAGGCTACTTAAACCAACAAGATTTATGAAATTAAGAACGAAGTGCCAAAAATAAATAACATAACGAAGTTCAATACATAAGCAAATAAATCGAAAACATGCTAATCGAATTCCAACTACAACATTTAGCTACTCAAAATCACCATAAAAACAAGCTAAAGTCATAGGAAAAGTCTTTAAACTCAATAACAAACTAAAAGAAAGAGAAATAAACTTATGTGTCGATGTCGGTCCCTCGTTCCCGAGCTCCCGTCACGATCTCGAGCCTCCACAAATGTTTTGGCTCCCAAGGAATGCTCTCTTTCTCTTCTTAGAGTGTGTATTTTTAAATTAGGGCTAAAAACTATCAAATTCGGCTCCCTTTGTATTGAAAACAACATGTTATATTTATAGGGATTTTCGGCATGGCGTTGCAACGCTAGGGTCGGCGTTGCAACGCCGTGCTTGCTGCCAGCCAACTCACTGTGACCATTTTTGTCATATATTTTCGCTCGGGTGTTCGAATGACCTCCGATTTGATGCGTTGGAATCGTGATTCGATGTAGAATCTCTCAGTATTCATTATACTCAAAACACATCCAGAATTTTTTTGGGTCTTCAATTAAGCATAAACATGTTCGAAATTGCACAAAAATAGTCTCAAAACACTCTATTCTTGCTTCTCAAGCTCAGTTTCCTGTAATTAACCATAAAATTCCATGAAAAGCCCATGTTTTAATTATAAAATCTAGCTAAAATAGAAGAAATAAGATAGCATATTTGCATGCTATCAAGAAGCAATCCTCCCTGCAAGGATCACAATGACATCCATCAGACACCTCTTAACTTAAAATAGTAACAGATCAATTTTTACAACCAGAAAGAGGATCTTGTTGTTCAAAACACAACTTCTGGCTAGGAAATATAAAGGACCACACTTAAAGAGACTCAAATTCTTCAAAATGATCCACTTAATAGCTTTCTTTTAGAAAGCTATCAAACCCCCAAACTTACATTATTACTCGTCCCTGAGTAATAAGAACTCAACAAGAAGCAAGACAATAACCACCACTTATCAAATGTAAATGAATCAACAAGCAATAATTCCATAGTTGATGCTCTAATTTTTTGGAAATCATCTTTTCCAAAGCTCTCAAATTCTCTCTATTTTCTCCAACAACCAAATCCAAAAGGGAACCCACATTCCTCCCTCATCCGCCGAAGAACAATCGAGTAACCTCGTGGAGGTGTCCTTGATCGGTACATGGATTTGAGATCGGGAGATCGTTGATCGAGAGTTTGTAGAGATCGTTGAGATCGTGCCGGATACGGGAGAAGGAACACGAGAAGAAAGTCGTTCTTCAAGAGGTTAGTTGTTATCAATTTTCCCTTCTAATGCTTAACTTAGATTTACATGAGGTGTAGTTTAATTTTTGAGTGAATTCGGGTAACACAACAGAGCATAGCGATTCACGTCGCTTCCGCTGCAGGATTCAATCCTATCACAACTGGTTGACTGTATGACGGAGCACGAGCTTCTAAGCTTCATGGACACATTTTTAGGGTATAACCAAATCCATATGGATGTTCCAGATTAAGAGAAATCCTCGTTTGTAACCAGTAGAGTGTTATATTGTTACAATGTTATGCTCATTGGTTTGAAGAATGCAAGAGCCACTTACCAATGCCTAGTTAACAAAATGTTCACCCATCTTATCGGCAGGAACATGGAAATATATATTAATGACATGCTGGTAAAAAGTAAGAAGGTTGACAAGCACCAAGTGACCTAACTTACGCTTTTAAGACCCTGCGAAAGTATCAAATGAAACTGAATCCAAGCAAATGTTCCTTTGGAGTCACCTCAGGTAAGTTCCTAGGGTTTATGGTTAATCAACGAGGGATTGAAGCCAGTCCAAGAAAGATACGTGTTGTAATAGAGATGGAGTCGCCAAAGATGATGAAGCAAATGCAAAGCTTAAATGGGAAAATCGCACCTTTAAATCGATTTGTAAGTAGAGCAACCGATAAATGTCTTCCGTTTTTCAAAATTTTAAGGAAAAAGGCTAATTTTGAGTGGGTAGAGGAGTGTGAACAGGTTTTTCAGTCCTTAAATCAATACCTTAGCTTCGTCCCTCTCCACTCCAAACATGTTCTTGGTGAAGAATTATTCTTGTACTTGGCAGTTTTAGATACAATCGTTAGTTCCAGTGATAGTCAAGGAGGTTAACGGACACCATTCACCAATCTACTATACAAGTAAGGCTATGGTTGGGGCAGAGTCCAGATATCCACAGGTGGTAAAGTTGGCTTTAGACTTGGTGGTTCCTACAAGTAGGTTGCACCCTTACTTTCAGGCGCATAAGGTAACTGTTTTCACAAATTTTTCGTTGAGGTGGGTGTTACTGAAACCATAAGCCTCAGGGCAGTTGATGAAGTGGGCAATTGAGTTACATGAGGGCCAGGTGATCGCGGAGTTTGTGGCAGAAATTACTCCCAATGCTGAGAACGAGATGTTGTATGATAGTCCACATGACCTAGCAATGGAAGTAAATCCTTGGAAACTCTATGTAGAGGATCATCCAATCACCGAGGATGTGGAGAAGGGTTGTTGATAGTATCGGCAGAAGGGGAGTGGTTCGAATATGCTCTAAGGTTCAGGTTCCAAGCCTCCAACAATGAGGTCGAATATGAGGCATTGTTGGTCGAGCTTAGAGTTGCAGTGATACTAGAAGCTGCAAATTTACTCATACTCAATGACTCATAACTTGTAGTAAACAAAGTGGCTGAGACATATCAAGCCAAGGAGCAACAGGTGGTTGTATATTTGGCAAAGGCTCGACACCACTTGGAGTTCTTCGCGAAGTTTGAGAAATTTTGTGATCTTAAAACGCTAATGCAGGCTCACTAGCTAAATTGGCAACATCGTATGACAGAGTTAAGTCAAAACCGTGCCTGTGGAGATCCTCGACAAACCAAGTATACAACGGAGCGAAATGATGGAGCTCGATGAACCATCTGGAGATAATGAACTAACCTGGCTCGACCCAATAGTAGACTTCCTAAAAAATGGGGAACTCCCAGTCGATAAAACCCAAGCACGATGGTTAAGATATCAAGTCGCAAGGTATGTCATACAAGGGGACAAACTATTCAAAAGGAGTTACTTCTTCCCTCTCCTTAAATGTCTCAAGCATGTTGAAGCAGAATACGTCATGAGGGAGGTACATGAAGGTGTATGTGGCAATCACTCAGGGGTTCGATCTCTAGCGCTCAAGGTAATTCGACAAGGGTAATATTGGCCAACTATGACGCAGGACAATCGGGAGTTTGATCGATCTTGCAATCGATGTTAGTGTTTTGTTGTGGTTCCACAACAACCCCCTGAACCAATAACCAATACGATGAGCCCATGACCATTTGCACAATAGGAAGTCGATCTCATCAGGCCCTTACTGTAGGGGAAAGGAAAAATGAAGTTTGTTGTGATAACAGTAAATTATTTTACCAAATGGGTAGAAACAGAGGCCTTAGCTACCATAACCGAAAAAAAGGTAACTAGTTTCATTTGGAAAAATATTCTTTGTCGATTTGGCATACCCAATATCTTAGTTATCGACAATGGAGCCAATTCGACAACAGTGCGTTTAGAAATTTTGCGTCGACTTAGGTATACGACATTATTTTTCTTCTCCTGCTCACCCAAAGGCCAACGGACAGGTTGAGGTCATTAACAAGATCATCAAGAGGAACCTTAAAGCGAAGTTAGAAGGCTTAAAGGGGTTATGGGCAGGGGAGCTACCTAGTATACTATGGGCATATCGAACGACGCCTCGTACTTCAACTGGCGAGACTCCATTCTCCCTGTCATTTGGAATAGAAGTTATCATACCAGTTGAGATCGAACTCCTATCACCTTAAGTGTTGCAGTTCGATCAAGAGGTGAATGAACAATTCTTCAGGATCAACCTAGATATGTTGGAAGAATGATGAGATGCGACCAGTCTGCAGGTAGAAAAATATAAGAATCGTCTTGCACGATATTATAACTCACAGGTACAGATTTGTAAATTCAAAGTGTTGGGTTTAATGTCCTAAAATTCGTGGTTTTGTAAACTGAATGTATATTCTATTTTGCAATAAAGTTGTTATTGAGATTTATTCAGTAAAGGTGTTATTGAATAAAGTGAATTGTGTATTGTGTAACCTTATCCTTAATCCAATTAAGAACCCTTGGCTATAGGATAAATACTTGAACTTTATGTGTGACATAAAAGTGGATCAAGTTCAAGTTATAGCAAGAACAGTCTATAGTATAAGGATAGGGTTGGGTACCTTATCCTGGGGACACTATGGACGCGACTCACTTTGTAGAGTACAAACGATGTGATCCTAAATCGTTCATGTGGAGACATGTGAGTGGGGGTGCCCTATGCAATGAGTTTGCATAAGACTGGACCGCGAAATAGTCACTTAGACTTTATAACTCCGTTTACTGTCTTAACTGACTATATTCATACGATGACCTTGTTGGGATTTCTATCCTAATCTCGTGTTTGTAAAATATTGTTTTGAAATTAATAAGAGTTATTCATTTATTTACTTTGTGTCTCGCAATATTTTAAACCTTTACAATAAACTAAGCTCTAGGGTCATTGAATATATGAGAGAACTAGAACTTGAACGGTGTGTAGTTGACACACAAGGAGGATCACGTTCGAGTTAATTACCCGAACAGTCTACAGTATAAGGATGGGGTTGGAGACCTAATCCTTGATACACTGTGGATGCGGCCCGCTTTGTATTAGATACAAACGAGGTGATCTGACTCGTTCATGTGGTTGAAATGCGAGTGGGGGCATCATGTACAATGAGATTGTACAAGACTGGACCGTGAATTATTAGACTTACTGATATAACACCGTTGACTGTAAAGACTAATAAATTCATAGATGACCATTAGTGACTCGACCTGAATCCTGAGCGTATTACGGACTCCTGTTTGCGGGGGTCTGTCCTTTGACTAGTACGGGTGAGGGTGGTCTCAGTTACTCGCCCAATATGTCTATCTTCTCAGGGACAGAACCAAGTAGAGAGCTGGGAACCTAACTACGCGAGATGGAATTCACTCGTTCCCGCCTATAGGCAATCTAGAGGCGTTGTTCCCTTAAGTGGTGTCTCTAGGGCTTGGACAATGGGTGCCCACCTTCTCACTGGCCCGAGAAGGGTGTTGTGTATGGTTCGACTATCACAATTGTTGAGATTTCTGTCCTAATCTCGTGTTTGTAAAATATTATTTTTGAAATTAATAAGAGTTATTCATTTCTTTACTTTGTGTCTCGCAATATTTTTTAAACCTTTCCAATATACTAAGCTCCAGGGTCTTTGAATATATAAGAGAACTAGAACTTGAACGGTGTGTAGTTGACACACAAGGAGGATCACGTTCGAGTTCATGACCCGAACAGTCTACAGTATAAAGATAGGGTTGGAGACCTAATCCTTGATATACTGTGGATACGACCCGCTTTGTATTAGATACAAACGAGGTGATCTGACTCGTTCATGTGGTTGACATGCGAGTGGGGGCATCCTGTACAATGAGATTGTACAAGATCGGACCGTGAATTATTAGACTTACTGATATAACACCGTTGATAGTAAAGACTAATAAATTCATAGATGACCATTAGTGACTCGACACGAATCACGAGCGTACACGGACTCCGCATTTTATGGGTGCGTCCTTTGACTAATACGGGTGAGGGTAGTCTCGATTACTTGCCCAATATGCCTATCTTCTCGGGGACGAGAACAAAGTGGAGAGTCGGGAACCTAACTACGCGAGATGGAATTCACTCGTTTCCCGCCTATAGGGAATCTAGAGGGGTTGTTTTCTTAAGTCTTTGTCTCGTGGCTTGGACAACGGCGCCCACCTTCTCACCGCCCGAGAAGGGTGTTGTGTATGGTTGGACCATCACAATATGTTGTTCATTAGAGGAGCAGTGGGGACTTAAGGAACAAGAAATAGACAAAGGGGTAAAATGGTAATTTTGACCAGTAGGTGTCACTGAACAACTTTGTGAAGGGTCGACTCATGGGCATTGGTTATATCGGTGGACACGTAATATTTCTACATCGATGGGAGTACGACTTGAGGCTATAGTGGAATGTTACAAAGATAGCTAATGAACATTGGTTGATTGGATCAAAAAGAGTTTGACTAGTTAACCTCAAATCATTGGAGCAAATCCATCACTGTAGGTCCATTAGGTCCCTTGGTTGGCTCAATGTGGGATAAAAGAAGGGTTAATGTTTTGGTATGAAATTGAAGTGTTCAATTTCACTTTAAAAGTATTTATATCATTTATATGATATATAGATGATATAATATATAGTTTAATATGAATGAGATTCATAATAAACTATATGTTAGCCTAATTGTTGAATTAAGGGCTAATTGGAGAAATTGATAGAGAGAAAATAAATTGGATGTGATTCAATTTAATTAATTTCAAATGAGATTTGCAACATGAGATATGATATATCTTATATTATATAATTATGTAAATGAGATTTACATAACCTATGGTAGTGGTAAAGTAGTAATAATGTGAAGTTGTGAACTTCATTATTCCACTATTTAAACCCTTTGTAAGAAGGGTTTGATAAGCTAAGTTGTCATTTTTGGATTTTGCCCTAAGAATCTAAAAGTGAAATTCTCTCTACTCTCTCAATTCTCTACACCTTCCAAAACACAAAAGTTCCCACCAACTTCCCTTCTCCAAAAGAGAACAACCACGAAGATCATTTGGTAGTGTTTGGGATCCGATCGTGGGAAGAGTTCGTAGAGATCGAGAAGCGCGAAGAGTTCGTGATCTACATGAGAGATTGCTGAATTTGTCTACAACAAGTAAGTGTTTTTCTTCTTGCTGTAAAATTTCAGCATGTTTAGCCTAGATCTAATAGTTAGATCAATATTGATATAAACATGTTGCATGATGATACCACGACGATTCGATCGTCTTCCGCTGCGCGGGGATTCTCATTCCCTTCAATTGGTATAAGAGTCATTTCGATGGTCATTCATCTATGCACTGTTTTATTAATATTTAGGTGGGTATTTTACCATGTTTTCATGAGATGAATGTTTGGTTTGCAAAATGGATGTTTTAGGTTTTTGGCACTAGATTAGATTTACAATTATGTTGATGAGATCAATGTAAGGGCCCGTTGTTTTGGGCAATTTTATTATAAATCGAGTCTGTAAGTCCGGGTCGTTCGTGGCAAGAGTTGCTGTGAAGAAATCAGAGCGAAAGCAGGTAAAAGCAGGAAAAAGCGCAAGGAGTATCTTGCATTTTCGCCGATGGCGTTGAGACGCTGTCCAACGACGTCTCAACGCCATGCTTACGGTCGGAGGCTCTGCAGCAGAGCAGCGTTGCAACGCCGCTGGCATTGAGAACGCGCCTCAACGCTGTGGGCGACAGCGTTGCAACGCTACTCACAGCATTGTAACGTTGTATACGTTGCAGAATTAATGCGGGCGACGTGGGGGTTTTTCTGACCGTTGGATTTATTGTTTTTTCAGTTTTATTTTATAAAAATGTTTTATTATTTATTTATTTTATTATTTTATTAAATATTATTAATATAAATGTTATATTAATTTTATTTAATTAAATAATTGTCCCTAGGTGCCAAAAACCGGTCCATTTTTGCTATTTAATTATTTTATGCATGAGATGTATAATTTTAATTAATTTCTATGTGCATAATGTATGGCATATAGTTTTAAAATCCCACCTTAGGTTAACATATTCATGCATCATATATATTATAAGAGATAATATAGTTTGCATGATAGGTTATATTATAAGAGTTATAATGTAATTAAATGCATATTTAATTTAATTAATATAAGTGTTATATTTTTAGATTAAAGTATGCTCATGCATTTATATTCATGTGATGAATGATATTATGTTATAGTATATAGTTATTCATGTGATGAATGTTCAAACACTATAACATAAAAAGGCAAGCAACCTAAGTTAATTATTAGTTTTAAAGTGTTTAGAACTTGAATAATTAGACTTAGGTTTTCTAATTTTCTAATAAGATTAGAATTTTAGGAAATCAAATATAATCTTTGAATGGAGACTGATTAGTAACTCTGTCTAAGGAAGGTTTTGTCTAAAGGTCGAGGTATTTAAGTTGACGCCATGAACACCCCTACACCGGAAACCACACGGGAGTGAATTCGGTCCGGAGATTCTTATGTTAAATTTCTGTGAGCGCCGTTAATTAAGTGTTAATTAATTTTCTCACATAGATCTAAGTTAATAATGTGATTATAGACTTAGGCTAAATACCATATAAGAGTTATATTGGTAGACTTAGGTAATTTTTTAGCCGATTATCTAGGTCAATCCCTATTAAAATTAAAGTACTAAGTGGGAGGAAATATAGTGTATGATATACATTTCAATTTCCAACCACAAATCTCCTTCAAGTCCGCACCGTGAGATCTATACTCGGCCTCGTGGCGCAAATGGGAGCGTCCCCCTTCGGGTGGCATTTAAATAGGTGAATATCATCGTGGATGGAGAGAGTACTTATAGTGAGTGGGAGGGCTTGATCATGGGAGTCGACAATCCCTTCGGAGGGCTTGATCATGGGAGTCGGAACATAGTGAATTCTCGAAAGGGATACAGTTTCCTTGTTGGTTTTCCTTCTTAGCTCACCCTTCGGTGGCTATTGTTAGGACGGATACTTGGAAACTTAAAGATTGAGGTGACACTCACGAGAATTCGTTAAGTGTTAATGAATTTGACCGAACAATGGTAATTGGATGCCTAATGGAATAAGAGTTATGCAGGATTAGGAATGATCGAGAAAGTCTCGTCCTAGAGGAGGAGTGTTCTATTCACCCCTTCGGTGGCAGTCATTCTAAACCTTTAGGGTATCATTGCAAAATTTTGAATGACCTAGGGATCATGAAATATTTTTACTAAAATTAGATTAGTTTTCAAAAGGTTTTTGCGAGACTAATACAAAGTTTTTCTTAAATTTTCAGCTAAAAATGTCTAGCGCTATTATAGCTTTACTTGCTTCCGATAAGTTAGTGGGAGATAATTACCAGAGCTGGCAAAACAACATCAATACAATTTTGGTGACTGACGACATAAAGTTCGTGTTGTATAAGGAGTGTCCTTAGATGTTGGGCTCGACCGCGTCGCGAGTTGTTCGTGATACGTACGATCGATGGATCAGGGCCAATGAAAAGGCCAAGGTCTACATAATTGCCAGCATGTCTGATGTTTTGGCAAAGAAGCATGAGCTGATGGTTTCCGCTAAGGAAATCATGGAGTCCTTACAGGAAATGTTTGGACAACAGTCCTTTCAGGTCCAACAGTCCTTTCAGGTCCGACATGACTCGCTCGGATGAAAGAGGGGTCGTCTGTCCGTGAACATGTTCTAGACATGATGACCCGCTTTAATATGGCCGAGATGAATGGGGCTTCGATCGACGAGTCGAGCCAGGTCAGTTTTATCATGGAGACTCTTCCAAAGAGTTTCCTTCAGTTTCGTAGCAATGCTGTTATGAATAAAATTAGCTACAATCTGACTACCCTCCTCAATGAGCTATAGAATTTCCAGTCCCTAAACAGGGTCAAGGAATCTGAGGCAAATGTTGCCTACAGGTCTTATCACAGGGGTTCGACCTCTAGGACAAAACCTGTTGCTCCTTTACGCTGGAAAGGGAAGAAGAGGATGAAGAGGGGTAAAACTGACCGAGCAGCCGCCCAGAAGGGCAAGAAGGTCAAGGAGGTTTGAGAGAAAGGAAAGTGTTTCCACCACTTTGCAATGGAAGCGGACTTTGGAAAAGAAACTGTCCCAAATTCCTGGCCGAGAGGAAGAACTAAGGTAAATGTGATTTACTTGTGGTAGAAACATGTTTAGTGGAGAGTAATGACTCTTCCGGGATATTAGATTCAGGCGCCACTAACCACGTTTGTTCTTCTTTTCAGGGGATTAATTCCTGGCAGCCGCTGCGAGAGGGTGAGGTGACTCTACGGGTTGGATCCGGGGAGCTTGTCTCTGTTGCAACAATCGGCACGGTGAAGTTGCATTTTGGCGAGAAGTACTTATTGTTAGACAATTTGTACATAGTTCCAGGGTTTACTAGAAACCTTGTTTCTATTTCCTGCTTAATTGAACACTGTATTTCAGTTTCTTTTGAATTAAATAAAGCGTTTATTTCTTTCAAATGAAATGTTATTTGTTCAGCTTCACTTGAAAATAATCTGTATGTTTTAAAACCCAATTCGGTTAAAAGTGTTTTGAATACTGAATTGTTTAAAACTGCGGAAACACGAACTAAGAAAAAAAAAATTTCTCAAAAGAAAATGCTCATCTTTGGCATCTACGGTTAGGCCAGATTAATCTCAATAGGATTGAGAAACTAGTGAAGAGTAGACTTCTAAACGAGTTCGATGAAAACTCTTTGCCAGTATGTGAGTCATGCCTTGAAGGCAAAATGACCAAACGTCCTTTTAATGGAAAAGGATATAGAGCCAAAGAACCTCTTGAGTTAGTACATTCTGACCTTTGTGGTCCGATGAATGTTAAAGCTCGAGGCGGTTATGAGTACTTCGTGTCTTTCATAGACGATTACTCCAGATATGGGTATATTTACCTAATGCATAAGAAGTCTGAAACTCTTGAAAAGTTCAAGGAGTATAAGACTGAGGTTGAGAACCTCTTAGGTAAATCGCTTAAAACACTTCAATCGGATCGAGGTGGAGAGTACATGGACACTGAATTCCAGGACTATATGATAGAACACGGAATTACGTCCCAACTCTCAGCACCTGGTATGCCACAGCAGAATGGTATATCGGAGAGGAGAAAAAGAACCTTGTTGGACATGGTTCAATCGATGATGAGCTATGCTCGTCTCCCTGATTCTTTCTGGGGGTACGCAGTGGAGACTGCGGTTTACATTTTGAACAATATTTCATCAAAGAGTGTTTGTGAAACACCCTTTGAGCTCTAGAGTGGACGTAAAGGCAGTTTACATCACTTCAGAATTTGGGGATGCCCGACCCATGTGTTGGTGTCAAACTCGAAAAAGTTGAAACCCCGTTCGAAATTGTGCCTATTCGTAGGTTACCTTAAAGCAACTCGGGGTGGTCTGTTTTACGATCCTAAGAAAAATAGGGTGCTTGTGTCGACAAATGCCATTTTTCTAGAGGAAGACCACATCAGGGAGCCTTTACCAAGAAGTAAAATTGTATTGAATGAAATGGACATTACATCAGCAAGAGTTGCTGATGGGGCTAGTACGTCAACAAGCGTTGTTGACCCTAGCACGTGTAGTCAAATCCGTTCCCAAGAGTTGGGAATACCTCGACGTAGTGGGAGGACTGTGAGACAGCCCGATCACTATATGGGTTTAGCTGAAACCTCAGTTGTCGCTCCTGACGATGACTGTGAGGATCCATTGACCTATGATCAGGCAATGGTTGATGTTGATAAAGACGAGTGGATTAAAGCTATGGACCAAGAAATGGAGTCTATGTACTTCAATTATGTCTGGGAGCTTGTGGATCAACCGAATGGGGTAAAACCTATTGGTTGTAAATGGATCTACAAGCGTAAACGTGGCGTAGATGGGAAGATGCAAACCTTCAATGCCCGACTAGTGGCAAAGGGTTTTACCCAAGTTGAAGGGGTTGACTATGAGGAGACCTTTTCACCTGTTGTCATGGTAAAGTCAATCAGGATCCTTCTGGCCATCGCCGCGTATTATGACTACGAGGTATGGCAGATGGATGTCAAGACAGCCTTTCTGAATGGCAAACTTGATGAGACCATCTACATGGACTAGCCCAAAGGGTTCATTGCCCAAGGCCAAGAGCAAAAGGTTTGCCGGCTTCATAGGTCCATTTATGGACTGAAACAAGCTTCGAGGTCTTGGAATATAAGGTTTGATGAAGCAATCAAATCTTATGGCTTTGATCAAAATGTCGACGATCCTTGTGTCTACAAGAAAATCGTTGACAAAACTGTCGCATTTTTGGTGTTGTATGTGGGCGGTATTCTTCTCATTGGGAATGAGGTAGAATTTCTTCATCGACGTAAGAAGTGGCTAGCTTCACAATTCCAAATGAAAGATTTGGGAGAAGCTCGGTATGTTCTAGGTATCCGGATAGTCCGGAACCGGAAGAACAGAATGCTAACCTTGTCTCAGGCGTCTTATATTGACAAGATGTTGTCTAGATATAAGATGAGAACTCAAGAAGGGCTTATCGCCTTTCGGGCATGGGGTTCACTTGTCTAAGGATCGGTGTCCTAAGACTCCTCAAGATGTTGAGGATATGAGGCGCATTCCATATGCTTGGTGTGGGGAGCCCGATGTATGCAATCTTTGTGTACTAGGCCCGACATCCATTATGCAAGAGGAATTGTCGGTGAGATATCACCCAATCGAGATTAGATCCTTTGGACACCGTAAAGACAATCCTCAAGTATCTTAGGAGAACGAGGAACTACAGCTTAGTGTATGGTCGTGGGGATTTGATCCTTACAGGATACACGGATTCTGATTTTCAGACCGATAAGGATTCTAGGAAATCCACTTCGGGGTCAGCCTTCATTTTGAATGGAGGAGCCGTAGTATGGCGAAGAATCAAGCAGGGATGCATCGCTGATTCCACTATGGAAGAAGAGTATGTTGCGGCTTGTGAAGCTGCAAAGAAAGATTTTTGGCTTAGGAAGTTCATGACGGATTTGGAAGTTATTCCAAATATGAACTTGCCAATCACACTGTTCTGTGATAACAGTGGTGCAGTAGCCAACTCACGTGAGCCATAAGAGAGGTAAACATATTAAGCGCAAGTATCATCTGATACGGGAAATTATGCACCGCGGAGACGTGACAGTCACGCAGATAGCATCAGAGCACAATGTAGCTGATCCATTTACAAAGCCCCTCACGGCTAAAGTGTTTGAGGGTCACCTAGAGAGTCTAGGTATTCGAGAGCTTCCTGACTAGGGCAAGTGGGAGATATGTAAACGGGTATTCAATGCCCTAGTTTATTGTGATTATTGTATTTTTCATTGTAACTCAAATACATTTTGGAAATGTATCTTCTCCACTAGCTTAGTCAAAGTGGGAGTTGGTTGGGATTTCTGTCCTAATCTCGTGTTTGTAAAATATTGTTTTTGAAATTAATAAGAGTTATTCATTTCTTTACTTTGTGTCTCGCAATATTTTTTAAACATTTCCAATAAACTAAGCTCCAGAGTCATTGAATATATAAGAGAACTAGAACTTGAACGGTGTGTAGTTGACACACAAGGAGTATCACGTTCGAGTTAATGACCCGAACGGTCTACAGTATAAGGATAGGGTTGTAGTTGATTAATTAATTTTTTCAGTTTTTTTATTTAAAACATTTTTTATTTATTTAATTAATTATTTTATTAAATATTATTAATATAAATATTATATTAATTTTTATTTAATTAAATAATTGTCCCTAGATGCCAAAAACCGGTCTAATTTTTCTATTTAATTATTTTATGCATGAGATGTATAATTTTAATTAATTTCTATGTGCATAATGTATGTCATATAGTTTTTAAAATCCCACCATAGATTAAACATATTCATGCATCATGTATATTATAAGAGTTATAATATAGTTTGCATGATAAGTTATATTATAAGAGTTATAATGTAATTAAATGCATATTTAATTAATATAAGTGTTATATTATTAAATTAAAGTATGCTCATGCATTTATATTCATGTGATGAATGATATTATGTTATAGTATATAGTTATTCATGTGATGAATAATCAAGCACTATAACATAGAAATGCATGCAATCTAAGTTAATTATTAGTTTTAAAGTGTTTAGAACTTGAATAATTAGACTTAGGTTTTCTAATTTTCTAATAAGATTAGAAATTTAGGAAATCAATATAATCTTTGAATGGAGACTGATTAGTAACTCTGTCTAAGGAAGGTTTTGTCTAAGGCTGAGGTATTTAAGTTGACGCTTGCGGAACACCCCTACCTGGAAACCGACTTGGGAGTGAATTCGGTCCGGAGATTCTTACGTTATATTTTCGTGGGAGCCGTTAATTAAGTGTTAATTAATTTACTCACATTAGACATAAGTTAATAATATGATTATAGACTTAGGCTAATACCATATAAGAGTTATATTGGTAGACTTAGGTAATTTTTAGTCGATTATATAGGTCAATCCCTAATAAAATTAAAGTGTTGAGTGGGAGGAAATATAGTGTATGAGATACATTTCAATTCCCAACCACAAATCTCCTTTAAGTCCGCACCGTGAGATCGATACTCGGCCTCGTGGCGCAAATGGGAGCATTCCCCTTCGGGTGGCATTTGTATAGGTTAATATCATCGTGGCTGGAGAGAGTATTTATAGTGAGTGGGAGGCGGGACTTGTGAAAGCGAGACCCACGGTCTCTTCTTTCGATTCACACCGTGAGACACCTATGATCGCGCTCGCTAGTTTTGCTGGACCGGACAATCCGTTCGGAGGGCTTGATCATGGGAGTCGGGAACACGATGAATTTCGAAAGGGATCTGATTTCTGGTTGGTTTTCCTTCTTAGTTCACCCTTCGGTGACTATTGTTTGGGCGGATACTTGGAAACTTAAAGATTGAGGTGACACTCACTGGAATTCGTTAAGTGTTAATGAATTCATAGAACAATGGTAATTGGATGCCTAATGGAATAAGAGTTATGCAGGATTAGGGTGTCGATCGAGAAAGTCTCGTCCTAGAGGAGGAGTGTTCTGTTCACCCTTGGTGTGAGTCATTCTAAACCTTTAGGGTATCATTGCAAAATTTTGAATGACCTAGGGATCATGAAACATTTTTGCTAAAACTAGATTGGTTTTTCAAAAGGTTTTTGCGAGACTAATACAAAGTTTTTCTTATATTTTCAGCTAAAAATGTCTAGCGCTATTATAGCTTTACTTGCTTCCGATAAGTTAGTGGGAGATAATTACCAGAGCTGGAAAAACAACATCAATACAATATTGGTAACTGACAACATAAAGTTCGTGTTGTCTGAGGAGTGTCCTCAGATGCCGGGCTCGACCGCGTCGCGAATTGTTCGCGATACGTACGATCGATTGATCAGGGCCAATGAAAAGGCCAAGGTCTACATAATTGCCAGCATGTCTGATGTCTTGGCAAAGAAGCATGAACTTATGGTTTCCGCTAAGGAGATCATGGAGTCTTTGCAGGAAATGTTTGGACAACAGTCCTTTCAGGTCCGACATGACTCGCTCAAATACATTTTCAACGCTCGGATGAAAGAGGGGTCGTCTGTCTGTGAACATGTTCTAGACATGATGACCCACTTTAATCTGGCCGAGATGAATGGGGCTTCGATCGACGAGTCGAGCCAGGTCAGTTTTATTATGGAGACTCTTCCGAAGAGTTTCCTTCAGTTTCGTAGCAATGTTGTTATGAACAAAATTAGCTACAATCTGACTACCCTCCTCAATGAGCTATAGAATTTCCAGCCCCTGAACAAGGTCAAGGAATCTGAGGCAAATGTTGCCTCTGAGTCTTATCACGAGGGTTCGACCTGCAGGGACGAAACTCGTTGCTCCTTCACGCCCAAAAAGGGAAGAAGAGGATGAAGAGGGGTAAACCGACCGAGCTGCCGCCCAGAAGGGCAAGAAGGTCAAGGAGGTTGCAGAAAAAGGAAAGTGTTTCCACTGCAATGGGGGCGGACATTGGAAGAGAAACTGCCCCAAATTCCTAGCCGAGAGGAAGAACCAAGGTAAATGTGATTTACTTGTGATAGAAACTTATTTAGTGGAGAGTAATGACTCTGCCTGGATATTGGATTCAGGCGCCACTAACCACGTTTGTTCTTCTTTTTAGGGGATTTATTCCTGGCAGCCGCTGGATATTGGATCGGCACTGTGAAGCTGCATTTTAGCGGAAAATACTTATTGTTAGACAATTTGTACATAGTTCCAGGGTTTACTAGAAACCTTGTTTCTATTTCCTGCTTAATTGAACATCAGATTTGATTTCATTTGAATTAAATAAAGCGTTTATTTCTTTCAAAAGAAATGTTATTTGTTCAGCTTCACTCGAAAATAATCTGTATGTTTTGAAACCCAATTCGGTCAAAAGTGTTTTGAATGCTGAATTGTTTAAAACTGCGGAAACACGAACTAAGAAAGCGAAAGTTTCTCCAAAAGAAAATGCTCATTTTTGGCATCTACGGTTAGGCCACATTAATCTCAATAGGATTGAGAAACTAGTGAAGAGTGGACTTCTAAACGAATTGGAAGAAAACTTTTTACAGGTATGTGAGTCATGCCTTGAAGGAAAAATGATCAAACGTCCTTTTAGTGGAAAAGGATATGGAGCCAAAGAGCCTCTTGAGTTAGTACATTCTGACCTCTGTGGTCCGATGAATGTTAAAGCTCGGGGTGGTTATGAGTACTTCGTGTCTTTCATAGACGATTACTCTAGATATAGGTATATTTACCTAATGCATAAGAAGTCTGAAACTCTTGAAAAGTTCAAGGAGTATAAGACTGAGGTTGAGAACCTCTTAGGTAAATCGCTTCAAACACTTCGATCAGATTGAGATAGAGAGTACATGGACACTGAATTCCAGGACTATATGATAGAACACGGAATTACGTCCCAACTCTCAGAACCTGGTATGCCACAGCATAATGGTGTGTCGGAGAGGAGAAACAGGACCTTGTTGGACATGGTTCGGTCGGTGATGAGCTATGCTCGTCTCCCTGATTCTTTTTGGGGGTACGCAGTGGAGACTGCGGTTTACATTTTGAACAATGTTTCATCGAAGAGTGTTTGTGAAACACCCTTTGAGCTCTGGAGTGGACGTAAAAGTAGTTTACATCAATTCTGAATTTGGGGATGCCCGACCCATGTGTTTGTGTCAAACCTGCAAAAGTTGGAACCTCGTTCGAAATTGTGCCTATTCGTAGGTTACCCTAAAGAGACTAGGGGTGGTATGTTTTACGATCCCAATAAAAATAGGGTGCTTGTGTCGACAAACGTCATTTTCCTAGAGGAAGACCACATCAGGGATCATTTACCAGGGAGTAAAATTGTATTGAATGAAATGGACAGTACATCAGCAAGAGTTGCTGATGGGGCTAGTATGTCAACAAGCGTTGTTGACCCTAGCACGTCTAGTCAAATTTGTTCCCAAGAGTTGGGAATGCCTCGACTTAGTGGGAGGACTGTGAGACAACCCGATCGCTATATGGGTTTAGCTAAAACCTCAGTTGTCGCTTTTGGCGATGACTGTGAGGATCCATTGACCTATGATCAGGCAATGACTGATGTTGATAAAGACGAATGGATTAAAGCTATGGACCAAGAAATGGAGTCTATGTACTTCAATTCTGTCTGGGAGCTTGTGGATCAACCAGATGGGGTAAAACCTATTGGTTGTAAATGGATCTACAAGCGTAAACGTGGCGTAGATGGGAAGGTGCAAACCTTCAAAGCCCGACTAGTGGCAAAGGGTTTTACCCAGGTTGAAGGGGTTGACTATGAGGAGACCTTTTCACCTGTTGCCATGGTAAAGTCAATCAGGATCCTTCTAGTCATTGCCGCGTATTATGACTACGAGGTATGGCAGATGGATGTTAAGACATCCTTTCTGAATGGCAAACTTGATGAGACCATCTACATGGACCAGCCCAAAGGGTTCATTGCCCAAGGCCAAGAGCAAAAGGTTTGTCACCTTCATAGGTCCATCTATGGGTGAAACAAGCTCGAGAGTCTTGGAATATAAGATTTGATGAGGCGGTCAAATCTTATGGCTTTGATCAAAATGCCGACGAGCCTTGTGTCTACAAGAAAATCGTTGACAAAACTGACGCATTTTTGGTGTTGTATGTGGACGATATTCTTCTCATTGGGAATGAGGTAGAATTTCTTACTGACGTTAAGAAGTGGCTAGCTTCACAATTCCAAATGAAATATTTGGGAGAAGCTCGGTATGTTCTAGGTATTCGAGATAGTCCTAAGCAGGAAGAGCAGAATGCTAGCCTTGTCTCAAAGCGTCTTATATTGACAAGATGTTGTCTAGATATAAGATGCAGAACTCCAAGAAGGGCTTGCTACCTTTTCGGCATGGGGTTCACTTGTCTAAGGATCAGTGTCCTAAGACTCCTCAAGATGTTTAGGATATGAGACGCATTCCATATGTTTCGGCTGTGGGGAGCCTGATGTATGCAATGTTGTGTACTAGGCCCGACATCTGTTATGCAAAGAGGAATTGTCGGTGAGATATCACCAATCTAGGATTAGATCACTGGACAACCGTAAAAGCAATCCTCAAGTATCTTAGGAGAACGAGGAACTACAGCTTAGTGTATGGCCGTGGGGATTTGATCCTTACAGGATACACGGATTCTGATTTTGAGACCGATAAGGATTCTAGAAAGTCTACTTCGGGGTCAACCTTCATTTTGAATGGAGGAGCTGTAGTATGGCGAAGCGTCAAGCAGGGATGCATCGCTGATTCCACTATGGAAGTAGAGTATGTTGCGACTTGTGAAGCTACGAAGGAAGCTGTTTGGCTTAGGTAGTTCATGACGAATTTGAAAGTTGTTCCAAATATGAACTTGTCGATCACGTTGTTCTGTGATAACAGTGGTGCAGTAGTCAACTCACGTGAGCCTCGGAGCCACAAGAGAGGCAAACACATTGAGCGCAAGTATCATCTGATACGAAAAATTGTGCACCGCGTAGACGTGACAGTCACGCAGATAACATCAGAGCACAATGTAGCTGATCCATTTACAAAGCCCTTCACGGCTAAAGTGTTTGAGGGTCACCTAGAGAGTCTAGGTATTCGAGAGCTTCCTGACTAGGGCAAGTGGGAAATGTGTAAACGGGTATTCAATGCCCTAGTTTATTGTATTTTTCATTATAACTCAAATACATTTTGGAAATGTATCTTCTCCACTAGCTTAGTCCAAGTGGGAGTTTGTTGGGATTTCTGTCCTAATCTCGTGTTTGTAAAATATTGTTTTGAAATTAATAAGAGTTATTCATTTGTTTACTTTGTGTCTCGCAATATTTTAAACCTTTCCAATAAACTAAGCTCAAGGGTCATTGAATATATGAGAGAACTAGAACTTGAACGGTGTGTAGTTGACACACAAGGAGGATCACGTTCGAGTTAATGACCCGAACAGTCTACAGTATAAGGATGGGGTTGGAGACCTAATCCGGGATACACTGTGGATGCGGCCCGCTTTGTATTAGATACAAACGAGGTGATCTGACTCGTTCATGTGGTTGACATGCGAGTGGGGCATCTGCACAATGAGATTGTACAAGATCAAGCGATGAATTATTAGACTTACTGATGTAACACCGTTGACAGTAAAGACTAATAAATTCATAGATGACCATTAGTGACTCGACCTGAATCTTGAGCATATTACGGACTCCTGTTTGTGGGGTTCTGTCCTTTGACTAGTACGGGTGAGGGTAGTCTCAGTTACTTGCCCAATATGCCTATCTTCTCAGGGACAGAACCAAGTAGAGAGCTGGGAAGCTAACTACGCAAGATGGAATTCACTCGTTCAAAGCTATCTTTGGAGTGTTATTGTAGCTAATGAACATTGGTTGGTGGGTCAAAGAGTTTGGTGGTTAACCTCGGATCATTGGAGCCGAATCCTTTGTAGGTCCATTAGGTCCCTTGGTTGGCTCAATCTGGAATAAAAGAAGGGTTAATGTTTTGGCATGAAATTGAAGCATTCAATTTCACTTTAAGAGTATTTATATCATTTATATGAGATATAGGTGATATAATATATAGTTTAATATGAATGAGATTCATAATAAACTATATGTTAGCCTAATTGTTGAATCAATGGCTAAATAGAGAAATTAATTGAGAGAAATTAAATTGGATGTGATTCAATTTAATTAAAACACAATTATTGAGATATGAGATATCTTATATTATGTGATTATGTAAATGAGATTTACATAACCTATAGTTGTGGTAAAGTGGTAATAATGTGAAGTTTTGAACTCCATCATTCCACTATTTAAACCCCTTTGCAAAAGGGTTTTGGTAAGCTTTGTCAAGCCAAGTTTTCATTTTTGGATTTTGCCCTAAGAATCCAAAAGTGAAATTCTCTCTACTCTCTCAATTCTCTTCACCTTCCAAAACACAAAAGTTCCCACCAACTTCTCTTCTCAAAAAGAGAACAACCAAGAAGATCTATTTTGGTAGTGTTTGGAATCCGATCGTGGGAAGAGTTCGTAGAGATCGAGAAGCACGAAGAGTTCGTGATCAACAAGAGAGATTGTTGAATTGGTCTACAACAAGTAAGTATTTTCTTCTTGCTGTAAAATTTCAACATGTTTAGCCTAGATCTGATAGTTAGATCAATTTTAATAAACACATGTTGCATGATGATACCACGACGATTCGATCGTCTTCCGCTTCGCGGGGATTCTCATTTCCTTCAGACCTAGGTAACTCGATCTCAATCCTGATCGTTTAATGGACTCCTGTTTATTCGGATTATCCTTACATTTCCATGGGTGAGAGTGGCTCGAGACTGCCGACTCAATAAGCCTCCCATTTCAGGGATAAGTCTAGGTAGATAGCTGGGAATATAGTTCTGCAAGATGGAATTCACTCCTACCCGCTTTAGGGATAAGTAGAGAGGTTGTTCCCTTAAGTGCTGACTCCAGGTCCTGAAAAATGGGCCCACCCCTCTCATTGGCCCGAGAGGGATTCGGTTTGCTGGTTGGACCACAAACCAATTGTTCATTAGAGGATCAGTGGTACTTAAGGAACAAGAGGTAATTACAGGGGTAAAACGATAATTTTTTTGACCGAGCTGTAATTACAAATGACCTGTGAAGGATCGACTTACTAATCATGGTTATATCGAGTGGACAGAAATATATCTACAGTGAGGAGAGTGCAACCACTGGACTTTAGTGGAGTGTCCGGTGGTTAACGAATGTTGATTAGCTAGGTTAAAGAGTTTAACCGGTTAATCACGAATCGTTGGAGCTCATGATCTGTAGGTCCATTAGGTCCTCTTTACTAGCTCGGACTAAGCCTTGTAACATTTTGAGAGAAAAGAATTTGAATTGTTCAAATTCGAGTTTGGGAGAAAGCGTTAATTATATGTGATATATTTAACGAATCATAGCTTAATTATGAATTAAACTATGATTAAAAGGATGTGTATATATTTGAATATGATTTAAATATTGGATCGGTTTATAGCATGAATAAAGATTCATGTTTGGAAAATCGATCGGGATCGGGCAATTTATTTAATTTAATATTTGATATTAAATTAAATTAAAAATTAATTAATTAAATTGATTATTTAATAATTTAATTAATTAAATTAATTTTAATTAAAAATCAATTTAATACTGATTTTTAAATTAAAATTAAATCAAAATTTGTGGATTTTCATGGATTTTCAATAAAATCCAAAGTGCCTTCAAAATTCACCAAATTGGTCACCTCCATCTCAAAGCATCCTCATCACCCTTGAGTTGTCACTCCATTGAAAATTATTGAAGCTTTATATAATGGTGAATTGAGGGATGTTAAGAGAATTTTATAGAAAATTCTATATTCCCGAATTAGTGACCTTTGAGGTCTTTTCTTCCAAATTCTCTCAACCTAGGATCCCACAATCCGTTCTAAGGCTCGAGGATAGTAGGGAAGACTCTAACGGTTGTCCACGAAGTGTTCGTGTTGAAAACCATCCACCGGGTAAAGAGAATTTGATCTTCAAAGTTGAGTTTTCTATCCCTCTGTTTTTCCAGCTATGAGCATGCATTTTATTTTACAAAATTGATCAACTTAGAGTGTTCAAGATCCAAAATTGCTTCCGCTTTCTTAATCTAGACTCTTTCAATTGGTATCATAGCAATTTTGAGTACTCAATTTGATCTATTTTGTTCTGTGGTGCGTGTTTTTTGAAATACAATTTTTCTGGGCGTCTAAAGTGTTCTTCTTGATTTGGTATTTAAATTGAGCATCCATTTGTGCTTTATTTTCAAATTTCTCAAGTGTGTTTGAGCATTAATGTGTGTAGAATAAGCTGTAAAAATTTCAAGTCGATTAGAGTTCGGGAAGACCTTCAATTTGATGAAAGAAGCTCGGAGAGGTCATAAAAACTGAACACAGAGGCTGTTTTTCCTTATTTTCAATTTCATCCCAGATTTCCAGCACGCGCGTCATTGTCTTTCAAATTAAGAAGAAGACGATGACATCAGCACTCCACTCAGTGACGTCAGCGGGTTGTTAAATGTTGACTTTGACCGGTTCAAGTTTCTTTGGACTGGTTCGGCTCGATTTTGGTCCGATTCGGGTATTTTTAGACCGGTTCTGACTATTTCGAGGCCGGTTTTTCCATTTAGGGGTCCGTTTCACCAATGGAAGGCTCGGTTCACTCTTTTACAGCCCGGTTCAACCTTTTTAAGGTTCGGTTCACACATTTGCAAGCCGATTCGACCCAAATTCGAAGTGTTCGAAGTGGTTCGATGTTAATCCTAGATTATTATTGTAATAATTTAGTAGTTTGCTTGCATTAGATGCCAAACCAGTCCACTTTAGTGTGTTTAATTAATTATGCATTGTGAATGTATGTTTTAATTAAAATCCCTTATTATATGTGCATAAAGTATGCCATATAGATTTTTAAATCCCACCATAGGAAGCATGCTCCATGCATTGAAAGTATGTTATAAGTGTTATAATATATTGTATGCATGTTTATTGGGTTTCATAAGAATTAATATAAGTGTTATATTAATTTATAAAACAAATATTATATGTTTTAATTATAATTAATATAAGAGTTATATTAATTAAAAATTAAACATATAATTGCTATGCATTTATTCATGTGATGAATTTGTTATAAATGTATGTTTATTCATATGATGAATGATCAATCAATTTATAACATAGATATGCATGTAACTTAAGGTTAATTAATTAGTTTTAAAATGGTTTTAGAACTGGAAATTAATTAGACCTAAGTTTATCTAGTTCTAATAAGATTAGAATTAGGAAACCAATAATTTATAAACTTTGATTAAAGAGGGACTCTGACTAAGGAAGGTTCTCAAGCTAGGTTGGGGTACTTAAGTAGCGGAAGCGGAACACCCCTACAGGAACCGACACGGGAGTGAATTT
This sequence comes from Trichosanthes cucumerina, assembly GCA_036507285.1. Lineage (NCBI taxonomy): Eukaryota > Viridiplantae > Streptophyta > Magnoliopsida > Cucurbitales > Cucurbitaceae > Trichosanthes > Trichosanthes cucumerina. Next base: position 30,273,603 of record CM071839.1, read on the forward strand.
AATCCATAGGTTTATAAATTATCTTTCGTGAGTGACGTTTATTAAAAGTTAATAAATTAAACTCATAGACCTAGGTTTATTAAAAGGTTAATAGACTTAGGTAATTCCAGTATAATTGTTATATTGGTAGACTTAGGCTATATTGTTTTAGCTGGAATATGCATAAGTAAAAGTATACCCAAACAGTTTAAAATACTTAGTGAGAGTGAAAAGGTATATATGATATATCAATTTCCTCTTACGCTCTCCACGAAGTTCACACCGTGAGATTTATGCTCAACCTCGTGATGTCAATAGGGCATCCCCATTCGGATGGTGTTTGCATAAATAAAGAGCAAGGTGAATGGAGAAAGTATTTATAGTAAGTGAGCGAAAGAAGTGTGTCAACACATCCTACGGTCTCCTCCAAAGAGGGTTGGACCGTGAGATTCCCATGTTGCGCTGCGCAGTTGCCCAAGTAGCACCATCCATTCTGAGAGGATATAACATGGGATTGGAACAACTCAAACTCCAGAAATGGATAGGGTCTCTTAGGTCCATTCCCAGCTTTGTCTCTCCAGTTCGGTAGCATTGTTGGGGTCGACCTCTAAGCTCTGAAAATGGCGGGTCACACTTACAAGAATTGCTAAGTGTTAGTAAATTCTTGACCAAAGTAGCGATAACTAGAATGTTATAGGAATAAGAGCTATTCCGGTATTAACATTTAGTCAAGAATGTCTTGGTTCAGTGAAGGAGTGATTGACTTTCCCTCGGTAGCGGTTGCTCTGACTCATTGAAGTATTGTTGCAAAAACAATAATGAGTTTATGTTGGGATTTTTGTCCTAATCTCGTGTTTTTAATATATTGTTTGAAATTAATAAGAGTTATTCATTTCATCACTTTGTGTCTCGCAATATTTATAAACTTTTCCAATAAACTAAGCTCCAAGGTCATTGAATTTATGAGAGAACTAGAACTTGAACGGTGTGTAGTGGACACACAAGGAGGATCACGTTCGAGTTAATGACCCGAACGGTCTCTGATATATAGATAGGGTTGGAGACCTAATCCTCGGATACACTGTGGATGATGCGGCCCGTTTTGTATTAGATACAAACGAGGTGATCTCGACTTCGTTCATGTGGTTGACATGCGAGTGGGGGCATCTGTGCAATGAGATTGTACAAGACCGGACCGTGAATTATTAGACCCACCGATGTAACACCGCTGACAAGAAGAAGGGACTAATAACTTCGTGAGATGACAATTAGTGACTTGACTGAATCCCGAGCGTGTTACGGACTCGCATCTGCGAAGTCCGTCCTTTGACTAGTACGGGTGAGGGTGGTCACAGTTACTCGCCCAATATGCCTATCTTCTCAGGGACACGACCAAGTAGGGAGCTAGGAACTTAACTACGCGAGATGGAATTCACTCGTTCCCGCCTTTAGGGAAACTAGAGGGTTGTTCCCTTAAGTCTTGTCTCTAGAGCTTGGACAACGGGCTCCCACCTTCTCACTGGCCCGAGAAGGGTGTTGTGTATAGTTGGACCATCACAATATGTTGTTCATTAGAGGAGCAGTAGGGACTTATGGAACAAGAAGTAGACACAGGGGTAAAACGATAATTTGACCCAGCCGTGTCTACGAACAACCTGTGAAGGGTCGACTTATGGGCATTGGTTATATCAGTGGAACGTAATATTCGTGACCGATAGAGAGTGCACTCACGGGCTATAGTGGAGTGTTACCGTAGCTAATGAATGTTGGTTAAGCTGGGTCAAAGAGTTTGTGAGTTAATCTCGAATCATTGGAGCAAATCATCAGAGGTCCATTAGGTCCCTCGGTTGGCTCAATCTGGGTTAAAAGAAGGGTTAATGTTTTGGTATGAAATTAAAGTGTTCAATTTCACTTTAAGGGCATTTATGTCATTTATATGAGATATGGATGATATAATATATAGTTTAATGTGAATGAGATTCATAATAAACTATAGGTTAGCCTAATTGGTGAATTAGGGCTAATTGGAGAAATTAATTGAGAGAAATTAAATTGGATGTGATTCAATTTAATTAAACCACAATTATTGCAAATGAGATTTGCAATATGAGATATGAGATATCTTATATTATGTGGTTATGCAAATGAGATTTGCATAACCTATGGTTGTGGTAAAGTGGTAATTATATGGAGATTTTAACTCTATCAATACCACTATATAAACCCTTCTTGCAAGAAGGAATAAAAAATACTCTCTCATTTTTGGAATTTCAACCAAAAGAAGAGAATTCTCTTTCAACCCCTTACTGTAAATTTCTTCCTATTCAGCATGTTTAGCCTAGGTCTAAGTATTAGATCGGTTTTAACAAATACAATTTGTATTATGATACCACGACGATTCGATCGTCTTCCGCTGCGCGGGTCTGATCATTCCCTCAGTTTATGGGTACATTATTACTTTTGCTAAATTCTTAAATTGGATAGGTTACAAACAATTCACTAATAGAATTCATTCTTTTTCAGCATGTCAAACTCTTTTATCCATTTAGTAGCTTTCAATAAACTCAGCGGCGACAATTATGGAACCTGAAAATCAAACTTGAATACGATTCTTGTTCTTGATGATCTGAGGTTCATCTTAACGGAGGAATGTCCTCCCCCTCCCAGTTCAACAACAAACCAAATTGTTCGGGATGCTTATGATAGATGGATTAGGGCTAATGAGAACGCATGAGTCTACATCTTAGCCAGCATATCTAATGTGCTGTCTAAGAAGCATGAGAGCATGGTCACCGCTAAGGAGATCATGGAATCATTACAGGCGATGTTCGGACAACCGTCCTCATCGGTCCATTATGATGCTCTCAAATATGTTTACAACTCCCATATGAAGGAGGGAGCCTCTGTTAGGGAATATGTCCTTGACATGATGGTCCACTTCAACGTGGTTGAAGTAAATGGAGTTGTCATAGATGAGAAGAGTCAGGTAACTTTTATTTTGGAATCTCTTCCGAAGAGTTTCCTGCCATTTCGCACCAATGCGGTGATGAATAAAATAGAGTATAACCTAACTACTCTCCTCAATGAGCTTCAAACTTTTGAATCCCTGATGAAATCAAAAGGAAGAGAAAATGAGGCAAATGTTGTCACTTCGAAGAAATTCCTAAAAGGATCATCCTCAAGGACCAAGTCTGGTCCTTCTTTTACCAAGAATAAGGGTATTCAGAAGAAGAAGAAGGACAAAGGGAAGGGACCAGATCCCACACGCAAGGCTAAGGCCACAGGAAAATGTTTCCATTGTGGTGGTGACGGGAACTGGAAGAGGAATTGCCCAAAGTACCTTGCAGAAAAGAAAGCTGAGAAGGAAAAACAAGGTAAATATGATTTACTTGTTGTTGAAACATGTTTAGTGGAACATGATGATTCCACTGGATATTAGATTCAGGAGCCACTAACCATGTTTGTTCTTCTTTCAGAAACTAGTTCTCGGCAAAGAAGCTTTGCAGATGATGGGAGATAACTCTCGTGGTTGGAGCAGGAGAGGTTGTCTCACCAAAGCGGTGGGAGCGATGAAAGTCGTTGTTTAGAGATAGATTCGTTTTATTAGAATATGTACTTTTGGTTCCTGGAATCAAAAGAAATCTTGTATCTATCTCTTGTTTACTTGAACATATGTATAAAGTATCTTTTGATCATAATGAAGCGTTCATTTGCAAAAGAGATGTACGAAGATGTTCTGCTGAACTTGAAAACAATTTATATGTGTTAAGACCAACAGAAGTAAAAGCTATTTTGAACACCGAGATGTTTAAAACAACTAATACTCAAAATAAAAGGCAGGAACTTTCTCCTAGTACCTATCTTTGGCACTTGAGACTAGGCCACATTAATCTCAATAGGATTGGGAGATTGGTCAAGAGTAGTCTCCTAAGTCAGTTAGAGGACAACTCTTTACCACCATGGGAGTCCTGTCTCGAAGGAAAAATGACTAAAAGATCTTTTTCAGAAAAAGGTTATAGAGCCAAAGAGCCCTTGGAACTCGTGCATTCGGATCTCTATGGTGCTATGAATGTCAAGGCACGAGGAGGGTATGAATACTTCATCAGTTTTATTGATGATTATTCTAGGTATGGCTATCGATACCTAATGCATCATAAGTCTGAAACCCTTGAAAAGTTCAAGGAGTATAAGGCAGAGGTTGAGAATAAATTAGGTAAAACAATTAAAACATTTCGATCAGATCGAGGTGGAGAGTATATGGATTTGAGATTCCAAGACTATATGATAGAATATGGAATCGTATCCCAACTCTCAGCGCCTGGTACACCTTAGCAGAATGGTGTATCTGAGAGGAGAAATAGAACCTTGTTAGACATGGTTCGATCCATGATGAGCTACGCTCAGCTACCTAGTTCGTTTTGGGGATATGTAGTAGAAGCTGTTGTATATATTTTGAACATGGTTCTCTAAGAGTGTTTTAAAACACCCTATGAGTTATGGAAATGGCGTAAAGGAGTTTACGTCACTTGAGATTTGGGGATGTCGACACATGTGTTGGTGTCCAATCCAAAGAAATTGGAACATCGTTCAAAATTATGCCTATTCGTAGGATACTCCAAAGAAACGAAAGGTGTTATGTTTTATGATCCTCAGGAGGACAAGGTGCTTGTGTCGACAAACGCCACGTTCTTAGGGGAAGACCACATGAGAGATCATCAGCCTCGTAGCAGGATTGTCTTAAGTGAAATTTCGGGGAAGCTACGGATAAATCAACAAAAGTTATTGATCAAGCTGGTCCTTCTCAAGTGTTGAGAATGCCTCTCGACGTAGTGGGGAGGATGTTAGACAACCCGACCGTTACATGGATTTGATGAAACCCGTGTCGCCATACCGATGATGGCATTGAGGATCCATTGACCTATAAAACAGCAATGAATGATATAGATAGGGACCACGATGGATTAAAGCCATGGACCTTGAAATGGAGTCAATGTACATTAATTCGATGCGGGAACTTGTAGATCAACCGGATGGTGAAAGACCTATCGGTTGCAAGTGGATCTACAAGAGGAAACGAGATCAAGCGGTGAAGGTGCAAACCTTTAAGGCTCGACTTGTGGAAAATGGTTATACCCAAAGGGAAGGGGTGGACTATGAAGAAACCTTCTCCCATGTTGCCATGCTCAAATCCATTAGAATACTCTTGTCCATTGCCACGTTTTATGACTATGAAATTTGGCAAATGGATGTCAAGACAGCCTTTCTGAATGGCAATCTTGAAGAGAGTATCTATATGGATCAACCAGAGGGGTTCATAGTTCAGGGTCAAGAGCAAAAGGTTTGCAAGCTTAAACGAGGGACTATATACTTGAGGATATGAGACGCATTCCCTATGCATCAGCTGTCGGTAGTCTGATGTATGCCATGTTATGTACTCGACCCGACATATGCTATGCAGTGGGAATTGTCAGCAGGTATCAGTCCAATCTTGGATATGATCATTGGACTGCCGTTAAGAATATCCTCAAGTATCTTAGGAGAACGAGGGACTATATGCTTGTGTATGGTGCAAAGGATTTGATCATTGCAGGATACACTGACTCTGATTTTCAGACTGATGTAGATTCGAGAAAATCCACATCAGGATCAGTGTTCACTCTTAACAGAGGAGCTATAGTATGGAGGAGTATAAAGCAAGGTTGTATTGCTGACTCCACCATGGAGGCTGAGTATGTCGCAGCTTGCGAAGCAGCGAAGGAGGTTTTATGGCTTAGGAAGTTCTTGACTGATTTGGAAGTTGTTCCAAATATGAATTTGCCTATCACCCTTTATTGTGATAATAGTGGTGCAGTGACAAATTCTAAAGAACCTAGAAGCCATAAGCGAGGAAAGCACATAGAGCGCAAATATCATCTCATCAGGGAGATTGTGCAACGAGGAGACGTGATCGCCACGCAGATCGCTCGGAGCACAACATTGTTGATCCGTTTACAAAGCCCCTCACGGCTAAAGTGTTTGAGGGACACCTAGAAAGTCTAGGACTACGGGTTGTACAATAGGGCAGTTTTTCTTTGCTCAGCATGTTTTACCCCACATACGTTTTAGTCCAAGTGAGAGATTGTTGGGTTTAATGTCCTAAAACTCGTGGTTTTGTAAACTGAATGTATATTCTATTTTGCAATAAAGTTGTTATTGAGATTTATTCAGTAAAGGTGTTATTGAATAAAGTGAATTGTGTATTGTGTAACCTTAACCTTAATCCAATTAAGAACCCTTGGCTATAGGATGAATACTTGAACTTTATGTGTGACATCAAAGTGGATCAAGTTCAAGTTATAACCAGAATAGTCTATAGTATAAGGATAGGGTTGGGTACCTTATCCTGGGGACACTATAGACGCGGCCCACTTTGTAAAGTACAAACGATGTGATCCTAGATCGTTCATGTGGAGACATGTGAGTGGGGGCGCCCTATGCAATGAGTTAGCATAAGACTGGACCGCGAAATAGTCACTTAGACTTTATAACTCCATTTACTGTCTTAACTAACTATATTCGTACGATGACCTAGGTAACTCGATCTCAATCCTGACCGTTCTATGGACTCCTGTTTATTCGGATTATCCTTAGATTTGCATGGGTGAGAGTGGCTCGAGACTGCTGACTCAATAAGCCTCCCATTTCAGGGATAAGTCTGGGTAGATAGCTGGGAACATAGTTCTGCAAGATGGAATTCACTCCTACCTGCTTTAGGGATAAGTAGAGAGGTTGTTCTCTTAAGTGCTGACTCCAGGTCTTGAAAATTGGGCACACCCCTCTCATTGGCCCGAGAGTGATTCGGTTTGCTGGTTTGAGCACAAACCAATTGTTCATTAGAGGATCAGTGGTACTTAAGGAACAAGAGGTAATTACAGGGGTAAAACGGTAATTTTTTTGACCCAGTTGTAATTACGAACGACCTGTGAAGGATCGACTTACTAATCATGGTTATATCGAGTGGACAGAAATATATTTACAGCGAGGAGAGTGCAACCACTAGGCTTTAGTGGAGTGTCCCGGTGGTTAACGAATGTTGATTAGTTAGGTTAAAGAGTTTATTTGGTTAATCACTTAATCGTTGGAGCTCATGATCTCAGAGGTCCAGTCCTCCTTACTAGCTCAGACTAAGCCTTGTAACATTTTGAGAGAAAAGAATTTGAATTGTTCAAATTTGAGTTTGGGAGAAAACGTTAATTATATGTGATATATTTAACGAATCATAGCTTAACTATGAATTAAACTATGATTAAAAGGAGGTGTATATATTTAAATATGATTTAAATATTTTATCGGTTTATAGCATGAATAAAGATTCGTGTTTGGAAAATCGATCGAGATCGGGCAATTTATTTAATTTAATATTTGATATTAAATTAAATTAAATATTAAATATTAAATATTTAAATTAATTATTTAATAATTTAATTAATTTTAATTAAAAATTAATTTAATATTGATTGTTAAGTTAAAATGAAATGAAAATTAGTGGATTTTCATGGATTTTCAATAAAATCCAAAGTGCAACTTTCCCAATCTCTCTCATCTTCAAAATTCACCAAAATTGGCCACCTCCATCTCAAAGCATCCTCATCACCCTTGAGTTGTCACTCCATTGAAGCTTATTGAAGCTTTATATAATGGTGATTTGAGGGATGTTAAGAGAATTTTACAGAAAATTCTAAATTTCCGAATTAGTGACCTTTGAGGTCTTTTCTTCAAAATTCTCTCAACCTAGGATCCCACAATCCGTTCTAAGGCCTGAAGATAGTAGGGAAGACTCTAACGGTTGTCCACGAAGTGTTCGTGTTGAAAACCATCCACCGGGTAAAGAGAATTTGATCTTCAAAGTTGAGTTTTCTATCCCTCTGTTTTTCCAGCTATGAGCATGCATTTTATTTTACAAAATTGATCAACTTAGAGTGTTCAAGATCCAAAATTTCTTCCGCTTTCTTAATCTAGACTCTTTCACAAAGTGGGTGATTTGGTCCTGCGACGAGTGATGCAGAATACAAGAGACCCAAGTAGTGGAGCCCTAGGACTTACATGGGAAGGTCCGTATAAGGTTGTTGACTTAGTCTGACTGGGTACCTTGATGCTGGCTACTTTGGATGGAAAGTGATTGCCTCACCCATGGAATGCAGAGCATTTAAAGATTCACTATCAATAGGAGATTGTTTCTATTTAGCAAAAAAAAAAAAAAGGTTTCGTGCTTTTTTGCTTTTGACCTCAAAGTTCTATGCTCTCCTGCCATTTATTATGAAATTCATATTAATTTCTTTACAAAATTACTTGAATTGGGGGCAAGTAGTGGGCCACTAAGCTATTAACTTTTAAGCTGCCAACTTTGAAGTAAAAATGCAAATGTAAAGTGAAACATAAACACGAATATGTTTTACAAAACAAGCATACTCAGTCAATAAACATACCCAGTCAGTTTATTAACTATAATAAGAAAAACAACGATCATGGGTCAAAGCAACAAGAAGATAGAGGATGGAAAAATAGCAAGCCTAAAAATCAGAAGCATCTCTGAAAAAGTTATCGATGTTGATAGGATCATCCATGGTAGCACCAGAGTTAGAGGGATAGTTCCTCTGAGCAGCCTCAACGAGTTCTTTATGATGGGCCTTGGCAATCCTCATAGACCAATTGACCCCAGCCAACATAGCTTCATCTACCAGCTCATAGTATTCGATAGCCTCCTTGAAAACTTTAGACAGAAATTTAGCATCCTGCATATTATGTTTGCAATCCTCCAGTTGGTTTTGAAGCTCCGCTAGCTCTGACTCGGTGAGGGCAAGCTTGTTCTGGGAAGCCTCTAGGTTAACTCTAAATGCAGTTAATGACTCTTCCGATCGGCGAAGTTGAGTCCTGAGTTGATCATGGCTAGCATTGGAGATGTAGTTTTGTTGATAATGAGCAAGCTCTTAGAACATCTTATGAAGGTTCGACACCAGATCAACATAACCATGTGTAAAGTAAGTATGGAGGTTAGATAATGTACTAGAAGCAGGAAAACCATGGTGACTACTTTGAACATCGATAAGTGTTGACGAACACACCAACGAAGAAGCGTAAGCGACAACCTATGCGAGTACCTTAGTCAAGACTGACGTGGCTAACTAAGTATGCATCGAAGCCTAGAGGGTAGTTGGTATTAGGTAAGATCTTTGACAATCCTTAGTCAAGAATAACATGGATACCTAAGTATGAACCGAAGGCTAGACGCTGGTTGGAACTGAAGTAAGGTCTTCGACAGATGCACACGGTGGTCAGGACGATGACCTCGGCAAACGGTTGAACCAAGGAACTCTCAATTACTGACCTAAGAAAAGGAATACTTCAAGTGGTGCTCAAAGATCCAATGAAGAATGCGCCCATGAAGAGATAAGGTTAGAAATCGAGAATGGGGGCAACTGTTATGGGCAAATTTTAGTAGGTCCAATACCGAAGGCCCAAGTTATCCAAGCAATTTGAAACCTAGTTCAAGCCCATAAGTGGGCTTCGAAAAGAGAAAGGACGAATCAAAGAGACGAAGAGACCAATCTAGAAGGCAAGAGCTTTTGGAGCCCGATCCGAGTGGGTCGGGCATGCCTAATTGGCCGACCTGCCAAGGGTCAGCCCTCACGGGTCGGATGAAGGTGGTTAAGGCCCTTGGAGTCCGATTCATGTGGGTCAGCCAAGTATGCGAGGAACAGTTTGCGTGAGTGGATCATGGAGGAGAGGAAGATCAGTTGAGTTCGTTACAAAAAAGTTAAACACATAACGGACAATCGTTACGTGTACGAGCAATTATTTGGCAATAATTTCTCGACAATTGTCAGTTATGAACATGATTATCATATAATCGACGAATTCATTCAGATATGGTTAATTTCTTCAACACACAACAACTACTCTCTAGACTTTCTTAAGTTCATACTAACTTGAACATGTTGGGTTTTATGTCCTAAAACTCGTGAGTTTGTAAATTGAATGTATATTCTATTTTACAATAAAGTTATTATTGAGATTTATTCAGTAAAGGTGTTATTAAATAAAGTGAATTGTATATTTTGAAACCCTAATCCAATAAAGAACCCATGGCTATAGGATGTATACTTGAACTTTATGTGTGACATAAAAGTGGATCAGGTTCAAGTTATAACCACAACGGTCTATAGTATAGGGATAGGGTTGGGTACCTTATCCTAGGGACACTATGGACGCGACCCACTTTGTAAAGTACAAACGATGTGATCCTGAATCGTTCATGTGGAGACATGCGAGTGGGGGCGTCCTATGCAATGAGTTTGCATAAGACTGGACCGAGAAATAGTCACTTAGACATTATAATTCCGTTTACTGTCTTAACTGACTATATTCATACGATGACCTAGGTAACTCGATCTTAATCCTGAGCGTGCCATGAACTCCTGTTTATTCGGATTATCCTTAGATTTGCATACGTGAGAGTGGCCTGAGATTGCCGACTCAATAAGCCTCCCATTTCAGGGATAAGACCGGGTAGATAGGTGGGAACGTAGTTCTGCAAGATGGAAATCACTCCTACCTGCTTTAGGGATTAGTAGAGAGGTTGTTCCCTTAAGTGCTGACTCCGGGTCTTGAACAAAGGGCCCACCCCTCTCAGTGGCTCGAGAGGGATTCGGTTTGTTGGTTGGACCACAAACCAATTGTTCATTAGAGGATAAGTGGAACTTAAGGAACAAGAAGTAATTACAGGGGTAAAACGGTAATTTTGACCGGATGTAAATAAATCTGAACGACTGTGAAGGATCGACTTACTAATCATGGTTATATCGAGTGGACAGAAATATATTTACAGTGAGGAGAGTGCAACCACTAGGCTTTAGTGGAGTGTCCCGGTGGTTAACGAATGTTGATTAGCTTGGCTAAAGAGTTTGGCCGGTTAATCTTGTATCGTTGGAGCTCATGATCTGTAGGTCCATTAGGTCCCTTTACTAGCTCGGACTAAGCCTTGTAACATTTTGAGAGAAAAGAATTTGAATTGTTCAAATTCGATTTTGGGAGAAAACGTTAATTATATGTGATATACATAACGTGTCACAGTTTAATTATGAATTAAACTATAATAAAGAAGAGGTGGAAATATTTAAATGTGATTTAAATATTTGTTCGGTTTATAACATGAATAGGGATTCAGGTTTAAACGATCGATTTAAGAAATCGGGGTTGGTCCAATTATTTAATTTAATATTTGATATTAAATTAAATAAATTATTTAAAATTAATTAATTAAAATAATAAATTTATTTTTAATTTAAAATTAATTTTATATTAATTTTGAATTAAAATTAAATGAAAATTCAATTTTGATTTTGAATTTCAATTGGACCAAAGGAAAAAGCATGAGCAATCTTGCTACTTTTTCAAATTCACTCAAATTGAGCACCTCCTTCTTCCTAAATCCTTCTCATCTTCTTGCTGTCATCTTCTCCTAGCTTGAAGAAGCTTTTGGTTTCTTTAATTGAAGAAGAAACCATTAGATTAAAGGGAATTAATCAGAATTTTGATAATTCACGTTTTTGAGACCTTTCTCCCATCTCTCTTCAAATTCTCTCTATCAAAGATCCCACAATCTGTTCCAAGGCCTGAGGATAGTAGGTAAGACACTAGAGGTTGTCCACAAAGTGTTTGTGACAAGAAATTCCCACGGATTTGGAGAATTTTGAACAACAAAGGTATGTGTTCATACTCTCTGTTTTTCCAGTTTTGAGCATGCTTTTTGTTTTGTAAAATTGATCAACTTAGAGTGTTCAAGATCCAAAATTGCTTCCGTTTTCTTAATCTACACTCTTTCAATTGGTATCAGAGCAATTTTTAGCACTCAATTTGATCAATTGTGTTCTGTGGTGGGTATTTTTTGAAATACAATTTTTCTGGGCGTCTAAAGTGTTCTTCTGACTTTGGCAATTAAATTGAGCATCTATTTGTGCTTTATTTTCAAATTGCTCAAGTGTGTTTGAGCATTAATGTGTGTAGAATAAGCTGTAAAAATTGCAAGTCGATTGGAGTTCGGGAAGACCTTCAATTTGAAGAGAGAAGCATGAAAGGTCAAGAAATATGAAGAACAGAGGCTGTTTTTCTATTTTCTGCAATTTGCTACAGTAATCCTTCTCAGCCCGCGTGTTTTCATTTTTTAAGAAGAAGATGACGTCAGCGAAGTGGTTTGTGATGTCATCCTTGTTGGTTGATGTTGACTTTGACCGTGGGATGTTGACTTTGACCGGTTCAATTAATTTTGGACCGGTTCGGCTCGATTTTGGTCCGGTTCAGGTGTTTTTAGACCGGTTCTGACTATTTCGAGGCCGGTTTTTTCATTTTGGAGGTCCGTTTCACCATTTGGAGGCCCGGTTCAGCCTTTTACAACCCATTTCAACCTTTTGAAGGTCCGGTTCACACATTTGCAAGCCGGTTCGACCCAAATTCGAAGCGTTCGAAGTGGTTCGATTTTTATTCTATATTATTATTGTAATAATTTAGTTGTTTGCATGCATTAGATGCCAAAACCAGTCCACTTTAGTGTGTTTAATTAATTATGCATTGTGAATGTATGTTTTAATTAAAATCCCTGATTATATGTGCATAAAGTATGCCATATAGATTTTTAAATCCCACCATAGGAAGCATGCTCCATGCATTGAAAGTATGTTATAAGTGTTATAATATATTGTATGCATGTTTATTGGGTTTCATAAGAATTAATATAAGTGTTATATTAATTTATAAAACAAATATTATATGTTTTAATTATAATTAATATAAGAGTTATATTAATTAAAAATTAAACATATAATTGCTATGCATTTATTCATGTGATGAATTTGTTATAAATGTATGTATATTCATATGATGAATGATCAAGCAACTTATAACATAGAAATGCATGTAACTTAAGGTTAATTAATTAGTTTTAAAATGGTTTTAGAACTGGAAATTAATTAGACCTTAGGTTATCTAGTTCTAATAAGATTAGAATTAGACAACCAATAATTTATAAACTGTGATTAAAGAGGGACTTTGTCTAAGGAAGGTTAAAGCTAGGTCAGTACTTAAGTAAGGTGGAAGCGGAACACCCCTACCTGGGAACCAACCACCTGGGAGTGAATTTAATCTAGAAGTTTATAAATTATTTTCGTGAGTGGGGTTTATTAAAAGTTAATAAATTAAACTCATAGACCTAGGTTTATTAAAAAGTTATTAGACTTAGGTAATTCCAGTATAATAGTTATATTGGTAGACTTAGGTCATATTATTTTAAATAGAAATATGCCTAAGTGAAAGTATACCCAAAACTATTTAAAATACTTAGTGGGAGTGAAAAGGTATATATGATATATCAATTTCCTCTTACGCTCTTCGTGAAGTTCACACCGTGAGATTTATGCTCGGCCTTGTGATGTCAATAGGGCATCCCCATTCGGATGGTGTTTGCATAAATCAAGATTGCTCTTGGAGAAAGTATTTATAGTAAGTGGGAGAAGGAAGTGTGTCAACACATCCTATAGTCTCCTCCATTAGTTTAGACCGTGAGATTCCCATGTTGCGCCTGTAGGTTGCCCGTAGAAGCACCATCCATTCGGAGGGATGTAACATGGAATTCGAAACAACTCAAACTCCAGAAATGGATAGGGTCTCCTAGGTCCATTCCCAACCTTGACTTTGCAAATCGGTAGCATTGTTGGGGCCGACCTTTGAGATCTGAAAATGGCGGGTCACATTTACAAGAATCGCTAAGTGTTAGTGAATTCTTGACCAAAGTAGCGATAACTAGAATGCTATAGGAATAAGAGTTATTCCGGTATTAGCATTTAGTCAAGAATGTCTTGGTTCAGTGAAGGAGTGATTGACTGCCCTTCGGTAGCGGTTGCTCTGACTCACTGAAGTATCGTTGCAAAAACAAATAATGAGATTATGGGTACATTATTACTTTTGCTAAATTCTTAATTGGATGCATGTTATGAGTTAAAAACAATTCACTAATAGAATATGTTCTATTTTCAGCATGTCGAGCTCTTTTATTCAATTACTCACCTCCGACAAACTTAACGGCGATAACTTTGGAACCTGAAAATCAAACTTGAATACGATTCTTGTAATTGATGATCTAAGGTTCGTCTTGACGGAGGAATGTCCTCCCCTCGGCTCGGCTCTGCAACCCGAATAGTTCGGGATGCATTTGACAAATGGACTAGGGCTAATGATAAATCCGGGTCCACATCTTAGCCGGCATATCCGATGTGTTGTCTAAGAAACATGAGGCATGATCATCGCAAAGGAGATCATGGGATCATTACAGGCCATGTTTGGACAATCGTCCTCATCGGTCCGTTATGATGCTCTCAAGTACGTTTACAACTCCCGAATGAAGGAGGGAAAATGCATTAGGAGCATGTCCTTAATATGATGGTCCACTTCAACGTGGCAGAGGTAAACGGGGTCATCATTGATGAGAACGATCGAGTTAGCTTTATAATGGAATCTCTTCCGAAGAGTTTCCTACAGTTCCGCACGAACTCGGTGATGAACAAGATAGAGTATAACCTGACTACTCTACTTAACGAGCTCCAGACATTCGAGTCCCTGATGAAATCAAAGGGAAAAGAGAAGGAGACAAACGTTGTCACTTCAAGGAAGTTCCTGAGAGGATCATCCTCAGGGACTAAAGTCCAGTCCTTCTTTTCTAAGAATAAAGGTATTCAGAAGAAGAAGAAGGATAAAGGGAAGGAAAAAGCTCCCATTCACAAGGGTAAAGCCACAGGAAAATGTTTCTATTGTGGCGAAGACGGGCATTGGAAGAGAAACTGCTCGAAGTACCTTGCGGAAAAGAAAGCTGAAAAAGAAAAACAAGGTAAATATGATTTACTCGTTGTTGAAACATGTTTAGTGGAACATGATGATTCCGCCTGGATACTAGATTGGGAGCCACTAACCATGTGTGTGTTTCTTTACAGAAACTAGTTCTGGGGAGGCACTTGGCGATAGTGAGATAACTCTCAGGGTTGGAACATGAGAGGTTGTCTCAGCTAGAGCAGTGGGAGCAATGAAGTTGTTATTTAGAGATAGATTCGTTTTATTAGAAAATGTACTTTAGGTTCCTGGAATCAGAAGAAATCTTGTATCTATCTCTTGTTTACTTGAACATATGTATAAAGTGTCTTTTGATTATAATGAAGCGTTCATTTGCAAAAGAGGTGTACGAATATGTTCTGCTAAACTTGAAAACAACTTATATGTGTTAAGACCAATAGAGATAAAAGATATTTTGAACACTGAGATGTTTAAAACAGCTGATACTCAAAATAAAAGGCAGAAGCTTTCTCCAAGTACCTATCTTTGGCACTTGAGACTAGGTCACATTAATCTCAATAGGATTGAGAGATTGGTTAAGAGTGGTCTCCCAAGTCAGTTAGAGGACAACTCCTTACCACCATGTGAGTCTTGTCTTGAGGGAAAAATGACTAAACGACCTTTTTCTGAAAAAGGATATAGAGCCAAAGAGCCCTTGGAACTCATACATTCGGATCTTTGTGGTCCAATGAATGTCAAGGCACGAGGAGGGTATGAATATTTTATCAGTTTCATTGATGATTATTCAAGATATGGCTATCTTTACCTAATGCATCATAAGTCCGAAACCCTTGAAAAGTTCAAGGAGTATAAGGCAGAGGTTGAGAACTCGTTAGGTAAAATGACTAAAACACTTCGATCAGATCGAGGAGGAGAGTATATGGATTTAAGATTCCAAGACTATATGATAGAACATGGAATCGTATCCCAACTCTCAGCACCTTGTACACCTCAGCAGAATAGTGTATCTGAAAGGAGAAATAGAACCTTGTTAGACATGGTTCGATCTATGATGAGTTACGTTCAGCTGCCTAGTTCGTTTTGGGGATATGCAGTAGAAGCTGCTGCATATATTTTGAACATGGTTCCCTCTAAGAGTGTTTCAGAAACACCCTATGAGTTATGGAAAGGGCGTAAAGGTAGTTTACGTCACTTCAGGATTTGGGGATGTCCGACACATGTGCTAGTGTCCAATCCAAAGAAACTGGAACATCGTTCAAAACTATGCCTATTCGTAGCATACTCCAAAGAAACGAAATGTGGTATGTTTTATGATCCTCAAGAGGACAAGGTTCTTGTGTCCACAAATGCCACGTTCTTAGAGGAAGACCACATGAAAGATCATCGACCTCGTAGCAGAATTGTCTTGAGCGAAATTTTCGAGGAAGCTACTAATAAATTAACAAAAGTTGTTGATCAAGCTGGTCCTTCTCAAGAGTTGAGAATGCCTCGACGTAGTGGGAGAGATGTTAGATAACCCGAACGTTACATGGGTTTAACTGAAACCCAGGTCGTCATACCTGATGATGGCATAGAGGATCCATTGACCTATAAACAGGCAATGAATGATATAGATAGAGACCAGTGGATTAAAGCCATGGACCTCGAAATGGAGTCTATGTACTTCAATTCAGTCTGGGAACTTGTAGATCAACCAGATGGTGAAAGACCTATCGGTTGCAAGTGGATCTACAAGAGGAAACGAGATCAAGCCGGTAAGGTGCAAACCTTTAAGGCTCGACTTGTGGCAAAGGGTTATACCCAGCGGGAAGGGGTGGACTATGAAGAAACCTTCTCCCCTGTTGCCCTGCTTAAGTCGATTAGAATACTCTTGTCCATTACTACGTTTTATGATTATGAAATTCGGCAAATGGATGTCAAGACAGCCTTTCTGAATGGAAATCTTGAAGAGAGTATCTATATGGATTAACCAGAGGGGTTCAAAGTTCAGGGTCGAGCAAAAGGTTTGCAAGCTTAAGCGGTCCATTTATGGATTGAAACAAGCATCTAGATCCTGGAATATAAGATTTGATACTGCGATCAAATCTTATGGCTTTAAACAGAATATTGACGAGCCTTGTGTCTACAAGAAGATAGTCAATACTACAGTAGCTTTCTTAGTCTTATACGTAGACGATATCTGCTCATTGGGAATGATGTGGGATTCCTGACTGGCATTAAATAATGGCTAGCGACCCAATTCCAAATGAAAGATTTGGGAGAGGCTCAGTTTGTCCTTGGAATCCAAATTGTTCGGAATCGCAAAAACAAAACGCTAACGCTGTCGCAGGCGTCTTATATTGACAAAATGTTGATTAGATATAAGATGCAGAATTCCAAGAAGGGTTTATTACCTTTCAGGGTGGAATTCATCTGTCTAAGGAACAATGTCCTAAGACACCTCAAGAAGTTGAGGATATGAGACGCATTTCCTATGCATCAGCTGTCGGTAGTCTGATGTATGCCATATTATGTACTCGACCCGACATATGCTATGCAGTGGGAATTGTCAGCAGGTATCAGTCCAATCTTGGATATGATCATTGGGTGCTAGTTAAGAATATCCTCAAGTATCTTAGGAGAACGAGGGACTATATGCTTGTGTATGGCGCAAAGGATTTGTCCTTGTAGGATACACTGACTCTGATTTTCAGACTGATGTAGATTCGAGGAAATCCACATCAGGATCAGTCTTCACTCTTAACGGATGAGCTATAGTTTGGAGGAGTATAAAGCAAGGTTGTATTGCTGACTCCACCATGGAAGCTGAGTATGTTGCGACTGCGAAGCGAAAAAGGACCGTATGGCTTAGAAAATTCTTTACTGATTTGGAAGTTGTTCCAAATATGAATTTGTCTATCACTCTTTATTGTGATAATAGTGGTGCAGTAGCAAATTCTAAAGAACCTAGAAGCCATAAGCGCGGAAAGCACATAGAGCGCAAATATCATCTCATCAGGGAAATTGTGCAACGAGGAGACGTGATCGTCACGCAGATCGCTTCGGAGCACAACATTGTTGATCCATTTACAAAGCCCCTCACGGCTAAAGTGTTTGAGGGACACCTAGAGAGTCTAGGACTTCGGGTTGTACAATAGGACAGTTTTCTTGCCCAACATGTTTGACTCCACTGACGTTTTAGTCCAAGTGGGAGTTTGTTGGATTTTATGTCCTAAAACTCGTGAGTTTGTAAATTGAATGTATATTCTATTTTGCAATAAAGTTATTATTGAGATTTATTCAGTAAAGGTGTTATTAAATAAAGTGAATTGTATATTTTGAAACCCTAATCCAATAAAGAACCCATGGCTATAGGATGTATACTTGAACTTTATGTGTGACATAAAAGTGGATCGGGTTCAAGTTATAGCCACAACGGTCTATAGTATAGGGATAGGGTTGGGTACCTTATCCCGGGACACTATGGGACGCGCCCACTTTGTAAAGTACAAACGATGTGATCCTGAATCGTTCATGTGGAGACATGCGAGTGGGAGCGTCCTATGCAATGAGTTTGCATAAGACTGGACCGAGAAATAGTCACTTAGACTATATAACTCCGTTTACTGTCTTAACTGACTATATTCATACGATGACCTAGGTAACTCGATCTTAATCCTGAGCGTGCCATGAACTCCTATTTATTCGGATTATCCTTAGATTTGCATAGGTGAGAGTGGCCTGAGATTGCCGACTCAATAAGCCTCCCATTTCAGGGATAAGACCGGGTAGATAGCTGGGAACGTAGTTCTGCAAGATGGAATTCACTCCTACCCGCTTTAGGGATTAGTAGAGAGGTTGTTCCCTTAAGTGCTGACTCCGGGTCTTGAACAAAGGGCCCACCCCTCTCAGTGGCTCGAGAGGGATTCGGTTTTTTGGTTGGACCACAAACCAATTGTTCATTAGAGGATCGGTGGGACTTAAGGAACAAAAAGTAATTCTGAGGGTAAAGCGGTAATTTTGACCCGGTGTAAATCTAACGACGACCTGTGAAGGCTCGACTTACTAATCATGGTTATATCGAGTGGATGAAATATATCTCAAAGTGAGGAGAGTGCAACCACTAGGCTTTAGTGGAGTGTCCCGGTGGTTAACGAATGTTGATTAGCTAGGCTAAAGAGTTTGGCCGGTTAATCTTGTATCGTTGGAGCTCATGATCTGTAAGTCCATTAGGTCCCCTTACTAGCTCGGACTAAGCCTTGTAACATTTTGAGAGAAAAGAATTTTAATTGTTCAAATTCGGTTTTGGGAGAAAACGTTAATTATATGTGATATACATAACGTGTCACAGTTTAATTATGAATTAAACTATAATAAATAAGAGGTGGAAATATTTAAATGTGATTTAAATCTTTGTTCGGTTTATAACATGAATAAGGATTCATGTTTAAACGATCGATTTAAGAAATCGGGATTGGTCCAATTATTTAATTTAATATTTGATATTAAATTAAATAAATTATTTAAAACTAATAAATTAAATTAATAAATTTATTTTTAATTTAAAATTAATTTTATATTAATTTTGAATTAAAATTAAATGAAAATTCAATTTTGATTTTGAATTTCAATTGGACCAAAGGAAAAAGCATGAGCAATCTTGCTACTTTCCAAATTCACTCAAATTGAGCACCTCCTTCTTCCTAAATCCTTCTCATCTTCTTGCTGTCATCTTCTCCTAGCTTGAAGAAGCTTTTGGTTTCTTTAATTGAAGAAGAAACCATTAGATTAAAGAGAATTAATCAGAATTTTGATAATTCACGTTTTTGAGACCTTTCTCCCATCTCTCTTCAAATTCTCTCTATCAAAGATCCCACAATCTGTTCCAAGGTCTGAGGATAGTAGGGAAGACACTAGAGGTTGTCCACAAAGTGTTTGTGACAAAAAATTCCCCACGGATTTGGAGAATTTTGAACAACAAAGGTATGTGTTCATACTCTTTGTTTTTCCAGTTTTGAGCATGCTTTTTGTTTTGTAAAATTGATCAACTTAGAGTGTTCAAGATCCAAAATTGCTTCCACTTTCTTAATCTACACTCTTTCAGAACGGCGGAGTGCAGGTGGCTTAGCACCACACTGGTGCTTAGGTCTTTTCATGATTTCAGTCAATCGTTAGAATTCTTTCTCGATAATACAAATTTTACCATTGACCCGACATTCCAAATTCCGGTATCAACAATACAAATAGAACGCAATAAGATTAATTTCTAAAAATAAAAATAGAAGTGTTACTGTGTTAAATATTAGAATAATAAACTATATCTTTTAATAATATTTACAATCTGTCAAAGTGAGCATAGGTCGGTAATTGACATGCACTATCAACCAAGAGATAAGTAGTTCGAATCTTCTACCTTCAAATGTTGTTGAAGTAAACAAAAAGATTTCTAATCCATATTCTAGTTCATGTGGACTAGTGTTAAAATTAGAGAGGGTATAGAGAAAGAATGTAAACGCTAATCCAAAATATAATTATATTTCATTCACATAGAATTGAATACTAAGCAAATCTAAACAATTTGAAATAAACTTAATTCAAATTTGAAATCTAAACTAATTTGTATAAGAAATCTCAAATGAGCTTGAAAGGGGCGTTAATTATGTTATTCAAATTAGATTAGATTTAGTTTAGATTTGTAAGATTTGTAATTTGAATTGGTTTTAGATTATGAATGATGTACAAACTTCCATTAATGTTGTCAAAATGTAGTTAACTCATCGGTAATTGACATATATTTCGACTATAAGTCAGAGGTTCGAATCTCCTCATTCTAAATAATGTTGAATGGGAAGGGGGAGGAAAAAAACTCCCATTCATGTTTGGCTCTTTCTATTAAAAAAAAAAAGTTGAAAACGACGCCAATGGCATTGGGTCACAAAATGATAATTACCTTTCTATCTTTAGGGGAGCAAACTCACGAGGAGAATCAACTTTTATGTTTATCTTGTATTGAGATTTTTTTTTTTTAAATGATGGAATTTGATGTGAAATTAACATATATCCAGATATTGGCACAAAGAGCAGAAACCAGTAGCTAGCATAAGAAAAAGATTGGAAAAATGAAAATTGGGAAATGACTCTTAAACTTAGTGGCGGAATTTGGGACTTGAGAAGTGATGGAAGATATAATAACCATTTGTGTTTTAATTTGATGGTACATATTATAGTAAATAATTTGAAAGGGGCTCTCCTCTCGATCTTAACTAACTCCATCGTTGCTTGCACCTTTTTTGGAACCTTTAAAAATCATTTCAAATAAGAGTAAAAGATTGGACTTTAGAGGATCGCTCTTGAAATCCAAATCTCGTTATTTGCTTAAAAAAAACCTAGTTCTTCGACTTTGTGATTCTTCGTAGGAGATGGAAAATTTTCTTGCTTTTTCAGTCACCAATGCTACATACTAACATTTATTAGACCCGCGACTACGTGGGCCTTAGGGTTGGCGGAAAAATTAAAGGTGCATTATCTTGATTAGGGATGTACTTAGATTGAGTTAGTTGAAGGATTTTTTTGGAACCAATACAGATTACTCGATTAAGGGTTATAACCAAACCCAACCCAATCCTATATTTTTTTAGAAGAGTTGGGTTGTCGGGTTGATTTTTTTTTTAATAATTTTCTTAATTATTTAAAATAATTTTTTCTTGAATTTATAACTAAAATCACATACAATTCAATTATCAAACTTTAAAGCTTATAACATTTTAATATTTGTTAGAATTTTAGAAGAAAAATATTAAAATTGACAAATAATTCATTTATAAGTATATATAAAAATAAAAATAAAACATAAATTTTGTGTTGGGTTGGGTTGGGTCAACCCGAGAACCGACCGAAAATTCGATTCTCCAAAATTTTAACATAACCCAAATCGAAAAAAACCTAACCCAACTCAACTCTTATGGCTTGAGTTGGGTCGTCCGGGTTCCTCGGGTTACTGAGCTATTTCTACACCCCTAATATTGATTAAGAAAAACAGACGTGTGCTAGAACCGTGCCTTACTACCTGCGACTGTTGCGTGATTTTTTCGTGCTCGTAAATAGCCGCAAGTGTATGATGTCAAGTATTATTATAATGATATTGAATATTGAGTTATCATCTCTACATAAATTATTAAATGGCCAATCATTTCCAAAGGTCAAATTAATAGGTTGGAGTAAATTTAATCATACCAATACTATGGTCTAACATCTTAGATTAATTAAGTACCATAGTTAATAAAAGAAAATAAAATTAAGCTAGTTATTTAGAAGAAGATTAGAGTCCAACATTCAAAGAAGAATTGAGATATTGATTTTCAACAATACACCAACTTTGATTTCCTTAAGACATCAACTACCTTCAATCATTATAGGCCAAAGAACAAAGTAATTAAATTAATTAATTGACTCTCTCAAGATCAATTAAAACTAAGATTGAAAACCACCTTTTAGTCTCATTGATCAAATCAAGCATGGCATTAAGAAATTCCTTCTAACACCTTCTAATAATAAAACTTTCATTTAAATGCAATGTTCTACCATTAGTCCTGCAACTAGGTCTAATTGAGGTCTTACTTTCTCAAGTTAAACCCCAAATTTATAAGAAAATCAACTTTGGTTAAATTAAAAGCCTAGACATTCAAAACAAGAAACATGAATAATGTTATAATATAGAGTATATCAAAACCAAATCAACTTCTAAAGTACAATTCAAAGTCTCGTAACTTAAGTAGTTCAACATTACAAAGTCCAACTTCTCATAATCTAAACTCAAAACAACAAAGTAAAAAGAGAATGAGAGAAACTTGTAGATGTGTGCTAATCCTCGTTCCCATCGTGATATACTGTGATCTTGAGCTTCGAGTGTCCTCCTTAGCTCTCACAACTAACCTCTAGGTCCAGAAACAAAGTATGAAATCAAAATTAGAGTTTCTCTTCTCCAAAAATAGCTTCCCTGAACTTTGCTTTAACCGTGTCAAGACAACACTGCAACACTAAGGGCAATGTTGCAATAGTGTCCCTTCGAATTGAATAAAAAAAATATTTTTGATTTGTCATTGCAACCCTTTGCATACCAATTTCTGGGTTTGGAGGGTTGCACATATATGGTGTTGCAATGCTATACTCCCAGGTCTCTTTGTAGTGCACTTTCCTCTCTTTGTGTCTTTTTGGCCCAAAAGTTTCCTTTAAGCTTCTTTTTGTCTACAAACTACTTCAAATCATCAGTTAGCTCCAAATGCTCGAATTTTGCAAATCATAAGTTAGAATCATCAAAACTAACCTAAATCTAAGCTAAGACTAGAAATAACATTCTTTTGTGTGCTATCAACGACATTGATGACTTGTGCTTATTTGGCAACATATAAGTTTATGGGTGTCTAATCATGTCAATGTTCATTGTCGCGCCATTGATCAGTTGATTTTTTAACAAAAACTTAATGGTGGGGACTAAAATATTCACTTCTAGAAAGTTTAGAGACTAAATTAAACGTTTTTTAAAGTTCATTGACTAAAATTGAACAAAGGTGAAAGTTCAGAGACAAAAATGATATTTAAACCAAGTTGAAATTTAGTTTTAAGAGTTAGAATTCGTTTTTGTGGTATTTATGAGAGTTTTGCAAACCATAGGGACTATGCATGAAGTTTTATCAAACTATAAGGATGAAATTATTCTAACTTTTAACATCATAGGGACTAAATTCAAACTTTCTCTAAACTAGACGGACCAAAGGCCACGTCATCATACTTGTCTTTGAACTACGTGTGAGAGTGAAGACTGACCCCACAAACTACCTCACTCATATGAGTCTAGAAAAATTTCTACGAGGTCACCTAAAATAGGATTACTCCAAGCTAAACACGCTTAATTTTAAAGGTCTTATAAATGATTGAACCATGGAAACATTGCTGTGAAAGAACTAACTTTTCCATATCAATAGGGTGCGCCCAAAGTTTGGTGATTCTTCATTAGTTTCCACATTCATGGTTGATAATAACTAGACTAGACATCCAATATGGACCAACTCCATCTCTACATCCTTGATTATGTGTCCTTTATAATTTATCCCAATCCCATCGCCTCACATTATTTTTGCTCATTGTACCTATGAATTAGATTGGCCAAATTTTTCTTGAGACTGTGATTTTGGTTCGAAAATGGAAGATCGAAATAATTAAAACGATCGTACTATTTTTTTCGCAAAAGATAGAGATGAAAAGCATGAAGATAAAGTTGAACCATATCTAGATCTGGATTCGGAAAACGTACATGGAAAAAACATTCTCAAAAGTAAAACGTTTTTTAAAATAAATAAAAAGTCCATTCTTTTCGCACAAGTACATTTACACAAACCCACTCAATTGTCTAGACAAACATCAACATCAACGATGCATATGTGGGGAGAGATCTTATTGTCACTCCATACACACTTTACAAATCTCACCTCAACAAATATATAAACCAACTTCCCAACCTTAAAATGTTTTCATGTGGGACAACACCATTATCTTTTCTTATAGTTAATACCAACATTGTTAGCAAAAACTTCATAAAGAAACTTTATAAATACGAACAAAGTTATTTACCTTAAATACACGATATACATATATTACAATAACATAATTTGCTAAGGCTAGCCATTAATGTAAAGTATATGTAATGGTTCCAAAATATTTTATTCCCTTGTCAATATTACTCATAAGCAAACATTTCATCACACAAGCAAAAAAGGTTGAGAAGTACCTCTCTCCAAAAAGAAGTAAAATAGACCATAAAAAAACACCTCTAGGAGTTTGGATGGAAGTCCATTATGAAAAAAAATATATCAAACAAGCAAAAAGACAAAAAAGGACAGCGGGTAGGAAGAAAAACCAAGGAATACGGCCAGCAACTTGATACCTCACAATTAGGTAAGCATATTAATGCCCCCTTAAAAAAGTAACATTCTACTGCTTCTTCTTCCCGTTTTTCTAGGAGAGTACCATTTCTATGGAATCTAAGTTTTATCCATGTTATTAAATTTTCACCAACATTTTTATCCATGTTTTCAAATATCTATGAGTTCGATATCGATATCAGAAGTGAGTTCTATTATATTGTAAAAATTAATGAAATATTAAAAAAAATATCAATAAGATGTAACATAATATGAATATAATATTATAACAAATATTTTAACTTATTTAAAAAGTGTTGAAGGTTTATTTTCTAATTTTAATATATTGTTTAAATTTTTTGTTTTTAAAATTTTTTCAAAAATATCTATCGACATCGACATTTTATCGATATTTCCATCCATATTTTCATGAAATTGAGAATTCGATATTTCTATCGATATCGACATTTTAAATTTTGGTCTTATCTAATTAACTTCAAAATCACAAAAAATATATCTATATTATCTTTTCACAAAATTTCTTATCATGTTGAACTGAGTTGCACTAGTCCACCCAAATTTTTTTCGTTTCTAGAAATACAAAATTCATCCGTGGCCAAACATGTTTTTTTTTCTTTTTTGAGTAAAAAGGAAAAAAAAACAACTACCAAACACAATTCTATTAAGAAAGTAGAAACAAGAAACAAGAAATTGAAACTAAGAAATAAATAACGAGAAGGACGTCAAAAGAGTCTTAAATGTTTAACTTAGAACTTGTCCTTTAAGTTTAGTGATTAAAAGTGGGTAAAATGACCTAAAAATGTTTAAACCACGTCAATTTACAAGAAAAAAAGATGACAATTTTGAGGGTACGAGCAATCGCTAAAAAGTTGTTACATCTAGGAGATGCAAAGGTAGAATATTTTATTAAATACATGTACCTCTATAACTAAATTGTTAAAGTATACATATAACTAAATTTACGGCAACTCACTCATTTAAACATTTCAGTTGATTTGTGATTTAATATGGTATCAGAGTAGGTGGTCATGTGATTGAACCCTTGTAATATCATTTTCGGAAAATGTTAAATATTTTTTTTATGAAGAATGTTAAAGTATTTATATAATTAAATTTACCATATTTCATCTTTTTAACCTTCCGCCTAAAAATTTGAAGAGAAAAGTAAAGGAAGAAACTAGTCAAATAAGTGGTCATATTGTCGTCACAATTTGAACATGGTGGATCAAATTTTGACAACATTGTGAAACGGTGAGTAACTCTCAATAAACTTTGATTAATAATTAAAAAAAAGGTACAAATTTGGATAACTAATAAAGATTTGAACATGGCAAAAATCGATGACCACTTATTAGGTAAGGGCAAGTTCGTAATTTTGGATGTTTAATAAATTTCTATACAAAATCTTATCTTTATTTTGGTGTGTGTGATCTTCTTGTCATCATGAGAAACAAGTTGTAGTTGATGTCAAGAAACTACACTGGAAAGAAAAAGGAAAGGTACATATGAATTTACTAGAAATGCCCTCATTTAAGTTGTTCACTACTTATGTAATTAGGGGTAGTTTAGTCTATCTGCCCTCAACTATTTACATTACACAAAGGCAGCCAAACAAGATATGCACTCCATCTCTTTCCCTCTTCTTTCTTTCTTTCTTTTTTTCCCATAAAGAACTATACTTCTTTTTCATGGTTTAATTCTAGCAACCGAAAAAAAAAATTGTTTATATATATTTGTTTATTTTTTCTTTATTGATTTCTAAAACATTTTTTAATGAGAATTTATTGAATCTTTTTTTTTTTTATAAAAAGAGCAATACTGTTTCAAACTATGTTTGGGATGTAAATTATAATAATATGTATTATAATAGCATGTGAATAACTTTACACCCCAAACACAGAGTTTTATAACTCAAATTAAATAACTCTGTATTCTAAATACAAATTATATAATTCTATAGATTATTATAACTCATGTTATTATAACACAATAACACTCCAAATAACCCATTAAGAATTTTAACTAAGATTTGTTCATAAAAAGTCTTTTATTATTAACTTTTTACTAAACATTTTGAGGCCAAAAATAGAGAAGAGAAGAAACGTTCTGCAATTTTTTCTCCTTGAAAAGCAGTAAGTTTTCTTCTCTTCTATTCTTGAGTTTTCTTTCTTCCTTCTTATTTAACTCTTCTTCGAAAAGTTTTGGATTTCGATTTCCTTTGTTTTCATCTTCTATGGATGTGAATGAAAGATTTTAAAATCTTTTACCCTAAAAAGGTTGTAGCTTTTTGTTTGCTTAATTTTTTTTTATTAAGATTTTTCCTGTTAGGGTCTTTGTTTTTAATGGAATGGTTTGATGAAGTAAAATTTTCCATAAATTTTCTGCTTTGATTTTTCTTTAAATTTGGGTATGTTTGGTGTTTAATGTGTACTCATTTTGCACAAGAAGTTTATCAAATAATTGCTAATTTAGAGTTTTAATTTTTACATAAAAATGGTGTATTTTTGTTATTTTTACAGCAGTTTTATTACACTTTTCAGATTATTTTTTTTTTAAAAATATCAATCTTGAGTGTTAAAAACTTGGGAAAGCGTTACTTTATGAAGCAAAGTATTTTCAAATTTAAATTGTCCTTAATGTTGATGTTAGAATTTGGATAGTCGGATCAATAGTGAATTTAAATTGTCCTTGGGGTCAGCCCGTCTAGACCTAGGGTCAACCCAAGGGGTCGGCCTCTCGGGTCGGTCGACCCAGGTGGACTTGAGTCCGACCCCATAAGGTTGATCTCCCGAGCAGGTCTGGTCGGATCGACCCCTTAGGGTCAACCCATGGCTGACCCCATTGGGTCGGCCTCCTGGGCCAGTCTGGTCAAGAGTCGACTCCCCTCGGGGTCGATCCAAACTATCGAACCTATAGGTGTCTATTTTTTGCCCATAACCGTTGCACCCACTTCCAATCTAACTTCCTAGGCTTACCCAACTAAGGTTTGATTGGAAGTACGTGGATGTCTCTCCCTCTGTTCTCTGAGGCGATCTTCCTTTCGCCTCGAGGGGCGTGTCATCCATACTTATTTAAGAGCTCATGCAAACCTCATTTTTCACACTCTCAATTCTCTCGAATCTTTTAGTTTTGAAGTGAACTATCTTCATGTCTCCTGAGGTTCCTAGCAAAACATTTTTTCCAGGTAACCCCTCTTGACTTTCTTTCATTATGGCAAGTAGCTCTAGATCTCCTAATATTGCCCATACCAGTTCTTCGGTCCTGAATGATATAGATTTCAATCCAAACCCACCACCTAGGGTTCGTAACCCTCGTAATCCTAGGGTCCATAATAATAGGACACCTACTAAAGTTTGAACTATCACCAACACAACCTTAGAAGATCTCCGCACCTACAATGACATCCCTTATTACGTTACCATGAGGGTCCCTAGACGAGGGGACGATCTCAAGGAGGTCACATTCTACCTTGACATGCTTACTAGTGCGGTTAGGCTACCCTTGCTACCCCTAGTCCAAATTTTTTTTACCTTGACCAACCTGACACCCTTTTGTTGGGACTTGTGCCCTAAAACTCGTAGTTTGTAATTATGTTCTAATTAATGTAATAAAGTGTTATTGATTCAATAAAGTGTGATTGTTCGTTATCTACGAGTTTGCCTTTATTTAAACCCTAAATCCAATAAACTAAACATCCAAGGCTGTTAAATGAATCTTTAACTGAATGTAATGTACATAAAAAGGATCACGGTTCGAGATACAGCCTAAAGGGTCTATAGTTAGGGGATAAGGTTTGGGTACCTTACCCTGGTTAAACTATGGATGTGGCCCACTTTGTATTTGATACAAACACTGTGATCCTAACGTGTTCGTGTAGATGACATGTGAGTGGGGATATCCTATGTAATGAGATTACATAAGACCGGACCACGAAATAGTAACCTCTAGCTGTAACTCCGTTGACTAGTTAGGTTTCTATTTCACTAGGATGACCTAGGCAACTTGATCTCAATCCTGAGTAGGTTACGAACTCCTGTTCGCGAGGGATTGTCGTTTGACTAGTATGGGTGAGAGTGGTCAGATTCGCCGACTCAATATGCCTACCTTCTTGGGGACAAGACCGAGTGAGCGGCTGGGAACTTAACTTAGCAAGATGGAATTCACTCCTTCCCACCTACTAGGGTAAGTAGAGGAATGTTCCCTTAAGTGGTGTCTCTGGGACTTGAACAAAGGGCCCGACCCTCTCATTGGTTCGAGAGGGACTCTGTTTGTTGGTAGGAGTGCAAAAGAATTGTTCATTAGAGGAGCACTGGTACTTAAGGTACAAGATGTAACCCAGGGGTAAAACGGTAATTTGACCAAGCTGGTGTTACGAACATTCGTGAAGGATTGACTTGCTGTTATTGGTCGATATCCGTGGACACGGAAATATATCTGCAGTGAGAAGAGTGCAGTTGTGGGACTTTAGTGGAGTGTTTCGCAGATTAACGAATGTTGATTTGGAGGTTAATGAGATTAAGCAGAGCAATCTCGTATCGTTGGAGCTTACGACGATCTGTAGGTCCATTAGGTCCACCTTCTAGCTCGTAAAGGGTTCTTAGATCATTTGAATTTGAAATGTTCAAATTCACTAGGGAATATATTTTATGTATATGGTTATGATATAATATATAGTTTTGGAACTATATATTATAAATTTAATGTGAATATGATTCATATTAAATTATGTAAGAGAATTAAATATTTGAAAGAGTTCAAATATTAAATTTAAATGTGAATGTGATTCATATTTAAAAACTATAGGTTAAAAATTTAATGTGCATTAGATGTACATTAAAACTATAGGTTAGAGGGAAAGATATGATTAAATATGATTTAATCTTAATTAAATATAAGATATTTAATTTGATTAATTAAATGTAATTTAATTAATGTTTAATTTAATTTAATATTAAATTAATGAGAACGTGTCAGAAGGACACGTTCCCCACCTCCCTCCCCATCGATAGGGAGTGGGGAGGTGATCCCTCGTTTTATTCCTCTCCAATGGAGGAGAGGAGGTTGATCGATAATTTGGACAAGCAATTGGAGAATTGCTCTCTCTCTCTGACTCTCACATTCTCAATCCCAAAAGTTCTTCCAACTGTTGGAATCCTTCCCACAAAGGAAAGATCTAACCACTTTGAGGATAGAAGGTTTATTCTTTTGGTGGTGTCCTGCTTGGAAATACAGAGGAGTACCCGTGTTGCTACTTTGCTGATTTCTCTAGGAGCAAGGACTTGCTGTTGGAGAAAGTCTACAAAGGTATTAATTCTTCTTCCCTTTAGTTTAATAGTTAAACTTAATATATGTTTGCATGTATGCAATTAATCCATGTCTAATAGGATTAGAATTCATGTTTGTTTTGTATTTTTTATCAATGTACTGTTTTTGTTTCAATTAAAACAATCAAGCACATTAAGATTCCAAACACGTTTTCGCTGCTCAAGGAGATTAGATCTCCATCACCTTTCAAATCCTTCCCAACTCTTGGTGCTCATTCATGGGATGTTGTGTTCTTTGGCACCATGCTGGGAATCCAACTCCCATGTTCACCATTGATTTTCTTTCACTTCACATATTCAAGCGAAAGAATAGGTCTGCCCCCTTCTATTACACTTATCCTCCACCTTCTCTATGTTGGGATGTATGTCCTAATCTCATACTTGTTTGTAATATTCAGTATTACAATAAATAAGAGTTATTTTTTCATCACTTTGTGGCTCACATATTTACAAATTTTGTTCAATAAACTAAGCTTTAGGGTCATTAAATTATGAGAGAACTGGAACTTGAACGGTGTGTAGTGGACACACAGGGAGGATCACGTTTGAGTAAATGACCCGAACAGTCTGCAGTATATGGATAGGGTTGGAGACCTAATCCTGGATACGCTGTGGATGCGGCCCGCTTTGTATTAGATACAAACGAGGTGATCCAACTCGTTCATCTGGTTGACATGCGAGTGGGGGCATCATGTGCAATGAGATTGTACAAGATCAGACCGTGAATTATTAGACCTACTGATGTAACACCGTTGACAATTTAGGACTAATAACTTCGTAGATGACGAATAGTGACTCGACCTTAATCCTGAGTATGTTACGGACTCCTGTCTGCGGAGGTATGTCCTTTGACTAGTACGGGTGAGGGTGGTCACAGTTACTCACCCAATATGCCTATCTTCTTAGGGATAGGACCACGTGGGGAGCTGGAAACTTGACTACGCGAGATGAAATTCACGCGTTTCCGATATTAGGGAAACTAGAGGGGTTGTTTCCTTAAGTGATGTCTCGAGGGCTAGGACAACGGGCGCCGACCCTCTCACTGGCCCGAGAGGGGTGTTGTTTATGGTTAGACCATACAACGTTGTTGTTCATTAGAGGAGCAGTGGGGACTTAAGGAGCAAGAGGTAGACACAGGGGTAAAATGGTAATTTAACCCAGCAGTGTCTACGAACAACCTGTGAAGGGCCGACTCACGGGCATTGGTTATATCAAGGGACACAACTTGTCCTACAGTGATGGGAGTGCAGCTATAGGCTTTAGTGGAGTGTTACCGTAGCTAATAAATGTTGATTAACTGAGTCAAAGAGTTTAACAGGTTAGCCTCGGATCATTGGAGTTCATCCTTTGTAGGTCCATTAGGTCCCTCGGTTGGCTCAAACGGGACATTTAGAGGGTTTAAAGTTTGGTATGGATTTGAAGTGTTCAAATTCATTAAAAGGGTATTTATGTCATTTATATGAGATATGATTAACATATTATATAGTTTAATGTGAATGAGATTCATAATAAATTATAGGTTAGCCTAATTGCTTAATTAGTGCCAATTTAAAGAAATTGAATTGAGAGAAATTAAATTGAATGTGATTTAATTTAAAATCCACAATTATAAAAATGTGATTTGTATTATAAAGTATGAGATATCTTATTATATGTGATTTGCATAACCTAAGGTTGTGGTAAAATGGTAAATATGTGGAGATTTCAACTCCACCTGTCACCATTATATAAAACCTTAGTGAGAAGGCTTTAGAGGTCTAATAAGTCATTTTTTGTATTTCATCCAAGACCTCTCTCTCAAATTCTCTCAACTCTCTTACAAATTCTCAACACCCCTAAACCAAAAGAGTCCCACCATTCTCCCTTTACCAAAGGAGAACAACCTAGAAGATCAAATTGAAGGTGTCTAATTCGTTCGTTGTTCGGAGAGTTCGTGATAGTTGAGATCGAGAGCACGAAGAGTTCGTGACCGAAGAAGGAATTCTTGGAGAAGCGTTCTTCAACAAGTAAGTAGTATTTCTTACTGTTTTTCCTTCTTTTACTACATGTTTAATCTAAAATCTATAGGATAGGTGTAATTTTAAGAAATGTTTTGACAACGATCACCACGACGTTTCAAAGTCGTGTAAAGCCCCTACTTTTCTATGACCAAATCCCTAGGGACATTACTACACATGAATGCATTTATAGGCCGAGAGATGAAAGAACTTAAAAGCCTTTTCAAATTAACGTAAATAGTTCTAGGGATCCCAAACAAAACAAAACATTCAAATCGTTTAAAACATCACAACAGCTTGGCCTATTAAAAACTGTAAGTAAGTTTAACTTCAAAGGAAAACATAAAGTCAACAATATTTCAAAATAAGAATATGCGAAAATCGATGCTGGTTCCCATGGTCCTAATCACGCTCTCCCGTCACACGCCCTGCACGTCCTTCCCTTTACCTGAAAAATATTTTTAAAAGAAAGGGTGAGTATTGCATAAACAATACCCAGTAAGTAACCTCGCTACCGAGGTTTGGGATATGCATACACATACAATCATAATCTCTAAACTCATTCATAACATACATAGATGGGATTTAAAACTTTCTAGAGTTGCCAGGTCTTTAATCCATGGTCGCATATTTAAAATGTCGCCTTTAATCCATGATTTATTCATATAATTGCAGTCTTTAATCCATGGTCATTCATATAATAATTGCAGTCTTTAATCCATGGCTACGCAATCAATTGCCAGTCTTTAATCCGTGGTTGTACATATAATTGCCAAGTCTTTAATCCATGGCTGTTCATATAATTGCCAGGTCTTTAATCCATGGCTATTCATTCAGTTGTGAGGCCGACTGGTCATCCTGAGTCATTTCAGCGATCTCAGGACAACCAATGTCCACACTATTCAATAATTCATTTCGTGACATACAAAATCATGCATAAGGTCCCATCAGTCACATAATCATGGTGTACATATCACATTTATCATCATCAACACATTCATACTTTCTCATGGATGGGGTGATAAATCATACTTTTGTAATAAACATGAAACATTCTCATACACACTACTGTCCTATTTTCACATGAAATAATGGGATCTTTATACATAACATACGAGAATACTTTCACATAAAATAATGATTCATTTTCACATAATATATCGAAATATTTGCACATAAAATATCACGTATTCTCAAAATAATATCTCGTGGATTTTGGTGGGAAAAATATGAACTATTTCACATAAAATCATGAAAATCATTTTCGTTTACTCCCATTCAAAAGTTCTAGCACGAGGTCCCTTACCTCGAGCTTCGATTTTTTTCTCCAAAAACCTAATCGAACTCCCTGCCTATTCTCCTTTTAGCGAAACCTGATTCACATCAATATTTCCGAATTCAAACTCCAAGCATTTCACTAAAACCCTAATCATGCGTTATTCAAAATACTGTATTTCGATGTCGTGTCCCGCTTACCTCGGTTTTCACGCGGGAACTCGATATTCCTTAGTTTGCTTGGCAATCGACTTCCAATTCCGTTCCAAGTTCGGTTCCTACAAAGACGTGTTCGAACCTGTACTCAATTTCTCAATTGAACGTTTAATCTAAACGATCGGTCGCAATATTACTAGTTAAGCACGAAACTCGAATTAAACGCTCACCGACCAATAAACTTGCTGCTGTGAACGTGCTGGCCGGAACTCAACGGAGAGAGGCTGCTGCTCGACAGATCCCCACGTCGGCGGCTGAGATGCTGATCACACGAACCCTCGTCGGTGGCTGACTCCGTGAATTTCGGCGCTGCAGGCTCCTTCAGGCGTCCGACGGTGGCTGAGTAGCGAGGTTGAGTTCCCGGCTTGCGGACGGTGGCTGCGGCGTGCGTGGTCGGCGTTCGTCTGAGTGTGTTCTCTTCTCACCGGCGAGTGGCTGATGCAGCGAGGAGTGCGGCTGGACAAATCGCGAGCTCCGGCGAGGTCTGCGGTTGGATTGGACGCGACTGGTGATCCGGCACGGCAAGGACCTCGACGGCAGCTCCCCGGTTGTTCTCTGGCGTAATCAGACGCGAGTTCTTCCCCGAGACGGCCTCAACGGCGCGACCTCCACGTACGGATCCGATCGTGGCTGGCCGGCGTTCCTTTGTTCGCGAGTAGCAGACGGGTTGGCTGAAGGATTGGGCTGCCGGCGTGTGGGTCTGGTCGGCGGGAGCTGTTGTACCCTTCTTGCCGGCGGCTAGGGTTGAGTGAAGGAAGGAGGGTTTGTCGGCTAGGTCAAACACGATAAGAAGAAGGAGAAGAAGAAGATGGCATTATAATAGGGTTTAGGGTTTTTGATAAAATGAAGAGAATGGGCATTAGGGTTAGGGTTTGGATTTGATACAATGAAGAGTAGGTGTGGAGGCTAGGGTTTCTCATGATATATATGCCAACCATCTAGGTCAAGTTGTGTGCTAGATCACCCTAATTTAGAACTAATTCACCAAAACGCCCTTACACTTACCTTTCCCTTTAATTTTTTTATAGTTAATCTCAATGGACAAGAAATAATTCACATAAGTTAAACAAAATACGGCCTCCCTCTCGCCGAGCTTGATTAAAATCACCAATCCAACTAAACACGGCGTTTACAAGAGCGTTAAATAAAATTAATAATAATACCTGTGATGATGGTCGTCACAATCTTCCCTCCTTAAGAACTTTCGTCCTCGAAAGTTCCTATTCTTGGAATAGTTCAGGATATTTAGCGCGTACTTCCTCTTCACGTTCCCAAGTAGCTTCCTCCGTGCGGTGGTTACGCCACAATACCTTAACTAAAGCCGATCTCACGATTCACGGAGGGTCTTTCGATCTCTTGCAATAATTTGTGCGGGTCGTTCGCCATAGCTCGGATCTTACATTAATCGCAATGGTTGAAGTCTATGACGTGAGTCGGGTGCGAACGTACTTTCTCAACATGCGGACATGGAATACGTTATGAACGCGGCCGAAAGAGAAGGCGGCGGTGCTAATCAGAGGCCCTTTGCCGATCCTCTCTAAAATCTCAAATGGTCCGATGAATCGCGGACTCAACTTCCCCCTACGGCCAAACCTTAGATCCCCTTCATTGGAGCCACCTTAAGGAACACGTGGTCCCCAACCTCGAATTCTAGGTCCCTTCGTCCTCGTGTCGGCATAATTCTTTTGTCGACTTGGGCGATCTGCATTCGTGCCACGATCTTTTGCATTGCCTCATTAGTGACTGTACTAAGTCGGACCCAACAATCTGGCGTTCACCAACCTCCTCCCGAGCGGAGTTCTCGCAACGCGTTTTCCATAGAGAGCTTCAAATGGAGCCATTAGATGGTCGCATCGATAATCGTTGTTATAAGCAAACTCCATCGGATGTAAATGAGCGCCCCAATTGCTGGAAAGTCTAAAGTGCAAGCTCGCAACATATCCTCTAATATCTCGATTTAATCGTTAAAAATCGCCCATCCAAATGCTGTGGATGAAAAGTCACATTACTAAAGTTCAGCTGCGAACCCAAAGCTCTCTGTAAACTCCTCGGAAGTTGGAGGTGAAACGTGGATCCCTATCTCGAAATAATCTTGGTCGGGATTCCATGTAAACGGACTATCTCTTCCAGGTAAAGCTGTGCCCACTTATCTGTAGAATAGGTGGGTTTCCCTAGTATAAAATGTGCTGACTTTGTTAACCTGTCCACTATGACCCAAATCACTGTGTAACCTCGTAAAGTTCTAGGCAATCCAACTATGAAATCCATAGAGATCTCCTCCCATTTCCACTGAGGCACATGTAATGGTTGCGGCAATCCTGCGGGCCTCGTCTCAGGTGCCTTCACTGCCGACAAGTCAAACACTTGGCGACAAACTCGCCACGCGTCGCGGCTTCATGTTGCACCACCAAAATGATCTATTTGGATCTCGGTACATCTTGGTACCGCCGGGATGCATAGAAAATGGTGAGTTATGTGCTTGCCGTTCAAGATCTCGGTTCTCGGCTTGTCATCGTAAATCGCACACATAAACGTCCACGAAATAGAAATCCTCCGTCGGTGGATAGGAGAACTCGTCCCCTCACCAGTAGCTACTGCAGTAAGTTTTTCCACTAAGCGAGGGTCCACTGCTGAGCCTCTATAATACGTTGCCTCAAGGTCGGTTGCAGCTGTTAAGCGGGCTAAGCGAGCGTGGTCTTTCCTACTAGCATGCGCAATTTCGGCTCGAGCAAACTCGCTGTAACTCTCGCTGTCATCGTCACTCACGCGCAGCAGATGCATCAAGCTTCCCTGCGAGGGCATCGACCACTACATTAGCCTTCAGGGATGGTACTGCGTATGTCAATATCATAATCTTTCACCAATTCCAACCATCTGCGTTGCCTCATGTTCAATTCCTTCGGGTGAGCAGATACTTGAACTTTTATGATCTGTAAAAATCGAATTTTTCTCGCCATCTGAGTAGTGTCTCCGGATCTTTAACGCAAATACCACATTTGCTAATTCCGGTCATGAGTTGGATAGTTTCTCTCGTGCGTCTTCAATTGTCGGGATGCATAAGCTATTACTTTTACGCGTCGCATTTGCATCAATACGCCCAACCCTTTCTTGGAAGCATCTTTGTAAACCACGAAGCTCCTGTTCCCTCGGGAAGCTGTAAGAATCGGGGTGACACTAATCTCGTGCTTGAGTTCCGGAAACTTGCTTCACAAGCATCATCCCACACAAAAGAGTTTCC
Source organism: Trichosanthes cucumerina (assembly GCA_036507285.1). Taxonomy (NCBI): domain Eukaryota; kingdom Viridiplantae; phylum Streptophyta; class Magnoliopsida; order Cucurbitales; family Cucurbitaceae; genus Trichosanthes; species Trichosanthes cucumerina. The sequence goes on from CM071839.1 coordinate 30,310,420, forward strand.
CTTACGCGTCGGTGAGTCATAGGCATGGCTATCTTGGCAAAATCCGCACGAAACGCCTATAGTATCCCCGCAAGACCCAGAAAACTACGCCTCAGAATCGTGGTGGGACGAGGCCAGCGTGTGTGACGGCCTCTACTTACATTTGGATCAACAGAGACTCGACCGGACACCACATGCCCTAGAAAAGATACATGCTCGAGCCAAAATTCACACTTGGAGAATTTTGCGTACAACTTATTTCTCTCTCGGTGTGAGTAAGACTTTCCTCGAGTGCATTTCATGTTCTTCATCACACGGAGTATATCAATATATCATCGATGAACACAATCACGAGCGTATCAAGAAACTCCTTGAACAAGCGGTTCATCAAGTCCATGAAGGCGGCGGGAGCATTGTCGAAGCAAAGCGGCATCATTGTGAACTCGTAATGCCCATAACGTGATCTCGAATCTTTGTTTTAGGGATATCCCCTCACCGATCCTCAATCGATGGTACTTTCGATCTCGGATCGATCTTAGAAAACACTTTGCCGCTCCTTGCAATCGATCGAACAAATCATCTATCCCGGGAGAGGATATTTATTCTTGATTGTAACTTTATTCAACTCCGGTAGTCTATACACAGCGCATGGATCCGTCTTTCTTTTTCACGAACAATACCGGTGCTGCTCCCGTGGTGAAAGCGGCAGGCGTATAAACCCTTTGTCTAGCAAGTCTGTGAATCGTACTTTTAGCTCTTTCAACTCTGCTGGTGCCGTGCCATTCTGTACGGGGCCTTGGATATCGGGGTCGTCCCCAATTCCAATCCGATGTTAAAGTCTACCTCCCTGACTGGAGGTATTCCGGGGAGATCCTCGGGGAAGACATCTGTAAACTCATTCACTACAGGCACCGATGTCACTGAGATCTCTGTGCACCTTGCATCTAGTATGCAGGCTAAGACGCCCCAAGCTCCCCGATGCAATAACTGCGGCCTTAAGGGCGAATTACCTTAGGCCTACTTCACGCTATCTTGTGCTCTCAACTCAGAGCTGAGGTTGGTTAGGAGGAGTGAACACTACCTCCTTCCTGAAACAATCAATACAAGCATGGTTCTGCGCTAACCAGTCCATGCCTAAAATTACATCAAAATCAAACATATCTAAGACCACTAGGTTCACTGCTAACACATGGTCTGCGATGGTCACACTACCATCCTTGACTTTCATATTGGCCAACAAATTTATTCCCGCAGGAGTGGAGACAGATAGGGCATACTGTAACTGTTCTAGTTCTAACTCAGCTTGACTTACAAAGGATGCGAAATAAAAGCAAAGTCGTAGAACCCGAATCAAATAGTACAAAGGCGAGGTGCCCAAGTAATGGAAGTGTACCAGAACCACCGAGTCTCGAGCCATAGATGTCTCGACCGGTGCTTGCATAGCTCTCTCCTGTTGTATGGCGGCTTCACAAAGCAGCCCACTACTCATAATCTGTGGCTGGCTAGTGCTGGCTTGGTTCGGGCAGATATTAGCTCTGTGCCCTTCCTTCCCACACTTGAAACACGCTCCGGACCGGGCCATACATTTACCCCAGTGCAGTTTACCGCATTCCTTGCACTGTGGCCTATCTCCGCTGCTATTCCCCGATCTGTTGACTGGTGGTTTCGGGCCGGGACTGTCATTGAAATGCCCCTGGTCTATGCGATTGTCTGTGCTGGGGCGTGTGAGCGGAATGGGGCTGGTCCCACTTCCTCTTATGATTCGCTAAGGGCTGCCCCGAGCTAACTACCACCTGTTGTGCAGTCTGAGCCTGCACCCAAATCAGTTCCGCCACTCTCACTGCGGAGGCGTAATCAGGAGGTGCTAAAGCTTGAATAAAGCCTCGAACATTCTCATCTAGCCCCATGATGAAGCGCTCGGTCTTCTTGCTTCAGATCCACTAGCTCGGGGCAAAGCGGGATAGACGGGTAAATTCCTCTCATATATCTCTATCGCTCTCGCATTCGCGCATATTTGTAAGAATTTCGCGCCGCTTTCTGTAACGAGCTGCAGCAGGATAGAATTTCCGCCAGAATGCTTCCTTGAATAGGTTCCAATGTAATCGTTTCTCGCGGCAACAATGGTTCCTTGGGCGGACTCCCACCACAAGTACGCGTCCTCCCTCAGCATGAAGGTCGCACAGGACACCCTCTGGTCCTCAGGGCAGTTCATCAGTCTGAAGATGGTCTCAATGGAGGACGACCACACAACTCGCCACCGTGGGGTCACTGGATGACCCATTGAAAGATCTCGGATCATACTTCACGAAGTCCTTCGGTGCGGGACTCGAGTTGCGTCGTTTCGCCCGATTTGCTTGGGCGGTGGGTGGCTACTCGTGGTGGCTCGCACTAGGCTCTGCATGGCCTCCACCATCATAGTCATAACGTTGGCGTTTCCCAGCCCGCCCGCGGGGGCAAGCTGCAGTATATTCTCTCTCGACGTTCAAAGCGGGGTCACGGGAGGTCTCGAGCGGGTGGAGTAATCTCTTCCCGATCCAGGGTAATTCCGGTTGGGCGCCAATGTTTTCCCTTGCCCTCCGCCCCTACCACGTCCCCCTACCTCTCCCTCGGCCTCTAGGTGGCATTATGTCAAAACTACAATATAGAGAGTTTCTAACTCGGTTTCTTTACTTTCAAATCATAAGACGAATCACCCTTGGGGCTTTTTAAGGTTATGTATGCATAAAAGCGTATCATATCATAATCATTTACTTTCTTATTAAAATGTCAGAACGTACCTGGCGGTGACTGGAAGCGTTGTTAAACCATGGGAACTACTCTGTGCTTACTCTGTAAGCAAGTCTACAGAACCCTTAAACCTAGGGCTCTGATACCAACTGTAAAGCCCCTACTTTTCTATGACCAAATCCCTAGGGACATTACTACACATGAATGCATTTATAGTAGAGATGAAAGAACTTAAAAGCCTTTTCAAATTAACGTAAATAGTTCTAGGGATCCCAAACAAAACAAAACATTCAAATCGTTTAAAACATCACAACAGCTTGGCCTATTAAAAACTGTAAGTAAGTTTAACTTCAAAGGAAAACATAAAGTCAACAATATTTCAAAATAAGAATATGCGGAAATCGATGCTGGTTCCCATGGTCCTAATCACGCTCTCCCGTCACACGCCCTGCACGTCCTTCCCTTTACCTGAAAAATATTTTTAAAAGAAAGGGTGAGTATTGCATAAACAATACCAGTAAGTAACCTCGCTCTAGAGGTTTGGGATATGCATGCATACACATACAATCATAATCTCTAAACTCATTCATAACATACATAGATGGGATTTAAAACTTTCTAGAGTTGCCAGGTCTTTAATCCATGGCTGCATATTTAAATGTCAGGCCTTTAATCCATGACTGTTCATATAATTGCCAGGTCTTTAATCCATGGCTGTTCATATAATTGCCAGGTCTTTAATCCATGGCTACGCAATCAATTGCCAGGTCTTTAATCCGTGGCTGTACATATAATTGCCAGGTCTTTAATCCATGGCTGTTCATATAATTGCCAGGTCTTTAATCCATGGCTATTCATTCAGTTGTGAGGCCGACTGGTCATCCTGAGTCATTTCAGCGATCTCAGGACAACCAATGTCCACACTATTCAATAATTCATTTCGTGACATACAAAATCATGCATAAGGTCCCATCAGTCACATAATCATGGTGTACATATCACATTTATCATCATCAACACATTCATACTTTCTCATGGACAGGGTGATAAATCATACTTTTGTAATAAACATGAAACATTCTCATACACACTACTGTCCTATTTTCACATGAAATAATGGGATCTTTATACATAACATACGAGAATACTTTCACATAAAATAATGATTCATTTTCACATAATATATCGAAATATTTGCACATAAAATATCACGTATTCTCAAAATAATATCTGTGGATTTTCAGGTGGGAAAAATATGAACTATTTCACATAAAATCATGAAAATCATTTTCGTTTACTCCCATTCAAAAGTTCGGCACGAGGTCCCTTACCTCGAGCTTCGATTTTTTTCTCCAAAAACCTAATCGAACTCCCTGCCTATTCTCCTTTTAGCGAAACCTGATTCACATCAATATTTCCGAATTCAAACTCCAAGCATTTCACTAAAACCCTAATCATGCGTTATTCAAAATACTGTATTTCGATGTCGTGTCCCGCTTACCTCGGTTTTCACGCGGGAACTCGATATTCCTTAGTTTGCTTGGCAATCGACTTCCAATTCCGTTCCAAGTTCGGTTCCTACAAAGACGTGTTCGAACCTGTACTCAATTTCTCAATTGAACGTTTAATCTAAACGATCGGTCGCAATATTACTAGTTAAGCACGAAACTCGAATTAAACGCTCACCGACCAATAAACTTGCTGCTGTGAACGTGCTGGCCGGAACTCAACGGAGAGAGGCTGCTGCTCGACAGATCCCCACGTCGGCGGCTGAGATGCTGATCAAACGAACCCTCGTCGGTGGCTGACTCCGTGAATTTCGCTACCGCAGCTCCTTCAGCGCCCGACGGTGGCTGAGTAGCGAGGTTGAGTTCCCGGCTTGCAGACGGTGGCTGAGGCGTGCGTGGTCGGCGTTCGTCTGAGTGTGTTCTCTTCTCACCGGCGAGTGGCTGATGCAGCGAGGAGTGCGGCTGGACAAATCGCGAGCTCCGGCGAGGTCTGCGGTTGGATTGGGACGCGATCGGTGATCCGACACGGCAAGGACCTCGACGGCAGCCCCCCGGTTGTTCTCTGGCGTAATCAGACGCGAGTTCTTCCCCGAGACGGCCTCAACGGCGCGACCTCCACGTACGGATCCGATCGTGGTGGCGCGTTCCTTTGTTCGCGAGTAGCGAGCGGGTTGGGTGAAGGATTGAAATTTCGCCGCGTGTGGGTGGAGTGCGGTCGGGGGGAGTCATGCACCCTTCTTGCCGGCGGCTAGGGTTGAGTGAAGGAAGGAGGGTTTGTCGGCTAGGTCAAACACGATAAGAAGAAGGAGAAGAAGAAGATGGCATTATAATAGGGTTTAGGGTTTTTGATAAAATGAAGAGAATGGGCATTAGGGTTAGGGTTTGGATTTGATACAATGAAGAGTAGGTGTGGAGGCTAGGGTTTCTCATGATATATATGCCAACCATCTAGGTCAAGTTGTGTGCTAGATCACCCTAATTTAGAACTAATTCACCAAAACGCCCTTACACTTACCTTTCCCTTTAATTTTTTTATAGTTAATCTCAATGGACAAGAAATAATTCACATAAGTTAAACAAAATACGGCCTCCCTCTCGCCGAGCTTGATTAAAATCACCAATCCAACTAAACACGGCGTTTACAAGAGCGTTAAATAAAATTAATAATAATACCTGTGATGATGGTCGTCACAATCGTTTCTGAAAGGAATCGAATCCTGCAGCGGAAGCGATTGTGATCGTGCGTTCTAAATTTCATTACATGGATTACATTCAAGAACTAATCTATCTAGATTAAGCATATAATAACAAGATAGACAACAAGAATTATACCTTTGAAGTACTTTTCTTCAAGTGCTTCTTTCTCTCACGATCACGATCTCAGCAACTGGAACCCGAACGGATGAAGACACTACCACCAGATCTTCTCCGTTGTTCTCTAGGTGAGGGAGGAATATGGGTTCTCTTTAGGTGAGATGAGATGGTTTTTAGAGAGATTGTGTTTTGGAACCTTTCCAATACAATGTGGGAGAATTCTCTTGGGTTTCTCAAAGAGATTGAATTGCCTCACCTAGTTGCATCTCATGCAACTATATATATAGAGAAATAAGATGGAAATTACCATCCTATCCCTCTATTACTCTCCCATTATTATATTGTTTATATGTGAATCTAATTCACATTAAAACCATATATTATATCAATTATATCACATATAACTGATATGACATCTCATATATGAAATTGAACACTTCAATTTCATTCATAACTTTATACCCTCAATATAACCATGTTGAGCCAACAGAGGGACCTAATGGACCTACAGTTCATGAGCTCCAATGATGTGAGATTAACTGATCAAACTCTTTGATCTAGTTAATCAATATTCATTAACTACAAGTCACTCCACTATACACTTGTAGCTGCATTCTCCTCTCTTTGTAGATTATATTGTGTCCATTGATATAATCATTACCCATGAGTCGACCCTTCACAGTTGTTCAGTAATCACAGTGGGTCAAATTACCGTTTTACCCTCGTGATTACCTCTTTGTTCCTTAAGCACCACCGATCCTCTAATGAAAAACAAGTCTAAGGTCCTACCATAGACTCATACCCTCATAGAGGGTGGGGCCTCGTTGTTCATGATCAGGAGTCAGTTCTTAAGGGAACAACCTATCTAATTCCTTAGTGTAGGAATGAGTGAATTCCATCTTCCACAGCTTAAGTCCCCGACTACCTACGAGGTTACGTCCACGAGAATGTAGGCTTATTGAGTCTGGCTACATGTGCCACTCACACCCATACTAGTCTAAGGACAAACCCCTATAAGCAGGAGTTTTTAACTTGCTCAGGACTCAGGTCGAGTCATTAATGACCATCTATAAATTATCAGTCTTACCCTGTTAACGGCGTTATACTTGTTAGACTAATAATTTGCAGTCCAGTCTTGTATGAACTCTTCATACAGGATGCCCCCACTCGCATGTCAACTACATGAATGAGTTGGATTACCTCATTTTTACTAATTACAAAGTAGGCCGCATCCATGGTGTTACCAGAATAAGGTTTCCAACCTTATTCTTATACCATAGACCATTTAGGTTATACTCTTGAACATAATCCAAATAGTGTCTACTACACTGATGTTCAAGATTACATTATAACCTTGAAGCTTAATTTATTGGATTTATAAACCAAGAATATAATTTTCTCAAAACAAATAACTCTTTATTTATTTGATCAAAATTACACAAGTTTAGGGCATAAATCCCAACAGTTTCCGCTGCGGGAGTTTTATTCCCTTCAATTGGTATTAGAGCCAATCGTTAGCTTTTTCGTTGTGTAAAATGATTTTCTTAAAATTAGGTGGGGTATGCTTTAATTCATATGATGAATTGTGGTTGTTGCAAATTGGATGTTTCAGTTCTGTCACTTAAATTTAGATTTACTTTTCTGTTGATGAGATCAATGTAAAGGCCCATGTTTTTTGGGCAATTAGAAAGTAAATCGGGTCTGTAAGTCTGTATCGTTCGTGACAAAAGTTGCTGTTAAGAAATCGGAGTGGAAACAGGCGAAAAATGACGAAGAACAACAATGGAGTTTACTGTTCTGCCGACGACATTGAGACGTTGTTCTATGGCGTCTCAACGCTATCCGCGCGGTTGGAGGCTGAGCTGCAGGTCAGTGTTGCAACGCTGAGGCGTTGGGCGCGCTGAGGACAACGCTGAGGCATTGGGCACGCTGAGGACAACGTTGTCCATGACGTTGCAATGCTGCGAGCGTAGTGGCCAGTTCACGAGCAGATTTCACGCGAGGAGTGGCAAGTTGAAAGTTTGCTTATTCGTGGGGTGTTAATTGCATTTTCTAATTAATTTTTTTTATAAAATGTATTTTATATTTAATTTTACTAATTAATATGAATATAAAAGTTATATTAATGTTAATTAATTTTATTAATGTCCCTAGGTGCCAAAACCGGTACAATTTTGCTATTTATTTATTTTATGAATGAGATGTATGAAATTTAATTATTCTATGTGCATAATATATGTCATATAGATTAAAATCCCACCTTAGGTTAAACATTTCATGCATCATTTTTTATATTATAAGAGTTATAATATATAGTATGCATGATAAAATTATATTATAAAAGTTATAATATAATGTTTACATGTGTTTAATTTATTTAATATAAGTGTTATATTTCTTATATTAAAAGCATGCACATGCAGTTAATTCATGTGATGAATGTATGTTATATAGTTTATTATTCATGTAATGAATGATCAAGCACTATAACATAGAAATGCATGTAACCTAAGTTAATTATTAGTTTTAAAATGTTTAGAACTTAAATAATTAGACTTAGGTTTTCTAGTTCTAATAACATTAGAATTAGAAAATCAAATATGACTTATGAATGGAGATTAATTAGTAACTCTGTCTAAGGAAGGTTCTATCTAAGGCTGGGGTATTTAAGCTGACGCTTTGCGGAACACCCCTACCTAGGAACCGACCTGGGAGTGAATTTGGTCTGGAGATTCATAGGTTATATTTTCGTGAGTGTCGTTAATTAAAAGTTAATTAATTTACTCACTTAGACCTAAGTTAATAATGTGATTATAGACTTAGGCTAATCCAATATAAGAGTTATATTGGGAGACTTAGGTAAATTTCAGCCGGTTTATCTAGGTCAATCCCGAAAAATATAAAGTATTGAGTGGGAGGAAAGAAAGTGCATAAGATACATTTGATTTTCTGACCACAAATCTCCTTAAAGTCCGCACCACGAGATCCAACTCGGCCTCGTGGCGCAAATGGGAGAATCCCCCTTCGGATGGTATTTGTATGGGTCAATATCAACGTGGATGGAGAGAGTACTTATAGTGAGTGGGAGCAAGACCTGTGAAAACGGGACCCACGGTCTCTTCTTTCGATTCACACCTTGAGACGCTGATAACACACAAAATGTGCTATCCTTAGGCTTAATTATTACTAGTTTTATGATGATTTCAGGGCTTTTACGTGGTTAATTTATTCAATTTCAGGTTAAGAGCTTAAACAGAGCTATTGGAGACAATTTGGATCACTCAGGATCAAAGCGAGGCTATTTGGAGCTAAAGATAACATCAATTGGAAGAAAAAGAACCAATCCAAGCATGAAGACCCGAGGTGATGGCGTTGCAACGCCATGCAGAGCGTTGCAACGCCATGCTTGCTGTTTAAAGGCTTTGAAGACTCCAGGCGATAGGGTTGCAACGCTACCCGTGATATTTATGATATTGCAATACCGCAATGTATGGGTCAAGTTTTAGTATAGTGATTTATGAGTCCAAGTATCGTCCTCGGGAATGGGTTTCTAGATTAATTAATTACTAAGGTACTAATTCTCAATTTTAGCTAAAGAAACATAACATGGATAGTTGGTTGAAGTAAATACAAACAAACAAACAAACATGTGGAGACACGAATTGATAGATTTATGGGAAGTGATTTTACAAGTTAAAGACCTAACTAACACATGCATTGAACCAATGAGATGAAATTATAAACAAGAAGTAAAATACTCAAGAAAATCTCTCGATTCTTAGTGAGCCTCACACATGCAATAAACTTCATAGTCTCCATATGAACCTACGACATGCATGTCATTAAGCAACTTCTTTATGTGTTTCCCTAAGATTTCTAGGTCATTCTCATACCAGAATTCTAAGGGTTTTGACAATTTTGCTCTGATTCAAGCTTTATCTCTCGAGTCCACTTAAATCAACAAATTAAGAAGTCAAGAACTAATTGTCAAAAATAAGAACAAAACATGCTTCAATACATTGTAATAAAGTCATAACAAGCAAATCAAATCCTAACTACAATCTTTAGCTACTTTAAATCACATCAAAATCCAACTAAACAAGTAGAAAACTTCTTAGAACGCTATTACAAATTGAAAGAAAAGGAAATTAAACTTACGTGTCGATCCGGTCCTTCGTCTCCGAGCTCCCGTCTTCGATCTCGAACCTCCACGAATGCTTTGGCTCCCGAAATCACTATTTTCTCTCTTCTTACAAGGTGTATTTCGAAATTAGGGCAAAACTCTACCAAATTCGGCTCCCTTGTAATGAAATCATAAGGATATATTTATAGAAGGAATTGGTGCAGCGTTGCAACGCTAGGGACAGCGTTGCAACGCTGTACCCTAGGCGACTGGCAGATATGGAAATAATTGATGGCGTTGTAACGTTGAGGACGGCGTTGTTGCGTAACGCCGCTACCCTGCCGCGCGCCCTTATCGATCGGCGTTGCGGACGCTGCAAAGCGGCGTTACTGCAACGCCCTTGTGCGCTTCACTCACGCGTGTGTTTCTATCGAGATAACGTTAGAACGCTATAAGGTAGCGTTGCAACGCTATCGCCTGGAGTCTTCAAAGCTTTTAAACAGCAAGCATGGTGTTGCAACGCTAATCACCTCGGGTCTTCATGCTCTGATTGATTCTTTTTCTTCTAGTTGATGTTATCTTTAGCTCCAAATAGCCTCGTTTTGATCCTGAGTGATCCAAATTGACTCCAATTGCTCCGTTTAAGCTCTTAATCTGAAATTGAATAAATTAACCACGTAAAAGCCCTGAAATCATCATAAGACTAGCAATAATTAAGCCTAAGGATAACACATTTTGTGTGCTATCAAACACCCCCAAACTTAAACTTTTGCTAGTCCCAAGCAAAAACAGAGTTAAACATTAGATTGTTCTTAAACGTACATTTGATTCAAGCCTCAATGATTTAAGAGAAAATTTGGCAATCACATGTAACATTCAAACATGACACTTCAGCAAGCAATTTAAAACTTTCCCTAAGTGTTCCTACTTGTGTGTGTGATTAGCCTATGTTCCCTTCATTTTTACTAAGCCCGGATCAACTTTATTAGGTTCTCCATTCAACTTCCCCCTACATTGGTCTTAATTACTAATCTTTGAGCCTTCTCACATTCAAGAAATAAACAACTTTACTCAACACTTAATCATTCTTTTGATGCCACTTTTTCTATTTTCTTTTTTTTTCGTTATTATGCAAGGACACTAGTTTTCACACATCCACTGCAGGGACCCTTACCCAGAGCACTCGCTTAATGAGTGGCCTAACTGATCACAGTGAATGTAGCTCTTTTTTCCCTCACGATTTTTTTTCTTTAGCAAACAAAAAAAAAAACAAAAACAAACTATTTCATATATTATACAGATCATGCACTTCATATTGTTATTCATCCTACCCTGTAGTTTAACTCTCAAATCGGTTCTCGGACACATCGAGGTGACATCAAACTTCTAAACCTAATAACTTTGTTCTAAGCATTTCAAAACTTCAGGAACACATGTTATGTGCATAATAGTGCAGGAAAAACTCAAGAAAATTTTTAAATTAGATCGAATTCGTATCATGCTCTCAAGTTTCAAAAGAATCACAAGAATTTCCAATTAAATCTCATCCTAGGCTATCATGATCATACTTATGCAAAGATCAATCAACAATTCAGCACATACTCAGGACAGTCAAAATAAATAACATCCCACCCCCAAACTTAAACTAAACATTGTCCCCAATGTTTGTAGAAATAAGCACAAATTAAATATCAGGGTAAGGGTGAACAATACTGTCCTGGTTTATGGAGTTCTTTCTGAGTTCCTTGGATAGCCAAAGCGTGTTTGTTGGAGTTCTTAAGAATGAGAGCATGGATTTCAACGAAGAAGGGCATCTCCACAACCTACAAAGTAAAACAACAACTAACTAAGAATTGAAAAACAACAAACTAAAGCAAGCTAAAGACAGGAAAATAAAAGTAAATAAAGCTAGGGTTGCCTCCCAAGAAGCGCTTTGTTTAACGTCTTTAGCTAGACTGTACTCCCTCAAGGTGTTTCTTTCCTTGCTTGCAGTGCCTGGAGTGATGTGTTCATTTGGCCAATCTGGGTCTCTATATTCTTTATTGCAGCTCCATGACTGGTCACTATACAAGATAAACTGGTGACTACATTCTGTAACTGGTTGGACCGACTTCTGGATTCAGCTATGAAGGAGTGCAATGTGTCTTCCAGAGATGGTTTCCTCTCTGATGTAGAAGCATGCCCTGTAGGAGGATTCAACACATTTTTGTTATTAGCATAAGAGAAATTCTCATGATACCTCAAACCTGGATTGTAATATGTTGGTAGGTTATTCTGAGTCTGATTTCCCCCATAGGTGTTGCTTTTGTTGTTCAGGTAGTGCAATTTCTCCATAGGGGAATCACCAATTGGTTGGGAGCATTGAGAGGACATCCCTGTCTGTGGTGATCCTGCAAAATTATTCAGGGCATGAGTGAGAGATGTCATATGAGATCTAAGAGAAGTTACATCATCCAGTTGACATAATCCAGCTACTGGCTTAGATCCGCCATTTTCTGTAGGCCACTAGTAGCTGACAGTTGACACTTCCTCCATGAGGGCACGTGCTTCTGGCACAGTCTTCGCCATGAAAGCTTCTCCAGCAGTGGCGTCCAGAATGGTCCTGGTCTTACCTTCCAGTCCATTATAAACGAGTTGTACACAAGCCAACAGGTAGCCATCTTTGTAGGCACCTCCCCGAGCATGTCCTTGTACCTTTCCCATGCATCAAATAGTTGTTCTCCCTCTTGCTGCCTGAATGTTCCAATCTCAGTCCTTAACTTTGCAGCTTTCACAGGTGGAAAGAATTTGGTCATGAAGGCTTAGGCCAACTTTGGCTCTACCCTGCAAAGAGAAAGGAAAAAGACGTAAGCGAATACTATCAACAGAGATACCATTCATTTTAACTGTACCATAGATTTCTAAGAAATTTTGAAGGTGTGAATTAGGATCTTCTGTGGCTAAGCCTCTGAAAGCACCTTCCCTAACCATTTGTATCAGTTCTGTCTTGAGTTCAAAATTATTAGCATTGATAGGGGCATGTACAATTCCAGCCTTATCATAATTAAACACAGGTTGGAAATACTCCATGATAGGTTTAGGGTTATTGATGAGCTCCTGATCAGCCATAGTATGAGTTTCTACTTTTCCTTCCCTTAGGAGTCTCCTACAGGTCCTCTCGATCTCAGGATCAAAAGGTTGCACGTCTGCAGCTCTCCCCTTGGGCATACACCTGGAGGAACAAAAAGAAAGAAATTAGACAAAAAAAGATCACAAAAGGAAATAGAAATTAAACAAAAATAAAGACATGAAACATAAAACTTGGGTTGCCTCCCAAGAAGCGCTTTGTTTAACGTGTTTAGCTAGGCGGTGACTTATCAGGGCACATAAAATTGCTCATATTTCTTCGGCCCTTCTTGCTCGAATCGATGTAGCCTTCTAAGTCTAAAAGGCTATCCTCCTTTTCTTGAGCCCCAAATAGAAAATTATTTTTGGTATTTTTGTTTATCAAAATAAAAGAACTGAAATCAAAGCAAGACTCGTGAGTGCAAGACAAATGGTTATCAAAAATAAAGGAAATCTCTTGAGATAAAAGAAAAGAAGACTTCTCAGCCTCTAACTCTATCACTTGGATCTCCCCTGTGGAACTAAGTGTATCACCACTGCCTTCCTTATTAACCTGATCATGGTGTGCCTCAGTCTCCCCCAAACTATCCTCACTAACATCTAAACAAATCCTCCTAGGTGGCACCTCCTGAGTGGTAAGGATAAGAAATTGTTCCTGTAAGGCCTTAAGGGAAACTACTAACTGGTTAAGGTATTGAGCTCTATCTTGTACTATTTCCCAAAGTCCTACCACCTCAGTTTCTAACCTATCCAACCACTCTAATACACTATGAACCAAATTTTTAAATTTTAACTCTAAGGTATATTCTGCCAATTGGTCCATAAGAGAAGATTTTTCTAGGGGTTGGTTAAGGTACGAAAAACTATGGTTCCAAGTGCATAAATAACTACCCTCATGTGAATTTTCATATATGCTAGATACAGAATGGGAAAAATTAGACACATGGGATTCAGAGAAATCATGATGCACAAAACTAGGATCCTGAGAGGAGTAATAGAATGATGGAGAAAAATCATGCAAAGTCATGCTTGAAAAATTGCTAATTCAGAACAACACTTCTACACAATAGCAACACAACCAAAAACAGGGGACAAAGACTCAAAAACACATAAAACTAGAATAAAACAAATAAGGAAACAAACAAACACACAAAGAACAAATAAGGAAAAAAACACACAAACAAGTTTTAGTCTAAAATTTCAAATTTTCTCCTAATATTAATTAATCTAAATAATCGTCATTCCCCGGCAACGGCGCCAAAAACTTGTTGCGTGATATTTATGATATTGCAATACCGCAGTGTCTGGGTCAAGTTTTAGTATAGTGATTTATGAGTCCAAGTATCGTCCTCGGGAATGGGTTTCTAGATTAATTAATTACTAAGGTACTAATTCTCAATTTTAGCTAAAGAAACATAACATGGATAGTTGGTTGAAGTAAATACAAACAAACAAACAAACATGTGGAGACACGAATTGATAGATTTATGGGAAGTGATTTTACAAGTTAAAGACCTAACTAACACATGCATTGAACCAATGAGATGAAATTATAAACAAGAAGTAAAATAGTCAAGAAAATCTCTCGATTCTTAGTGAGCCTCACACATGCAAGAAACTTCATAGTCTCCATATAACCTACGACATGCATGGCATTAAGCAATTTCTTTATGTGTTTCCCTAAGATTTCTAAGTCATTCTCATGCCAGAATTCTAAGGGTTTTGACAATTTTGCTCTAATTCAAGCTTTATCTCTCGAGTCCACTTAAATCAACAAATTAAGAAGTCAAGAACTAATTGTCAAAAATAAGAACAAAACATACTTCAATACATTGTAATAAAGCCATAACAAGCAAATCAAATCCTAACTACAATCTTTAGTTACTCTAAATCACATGAAAATCCCACTAAACAAGTAGAAAACATCTTAGAACGCTATTACAAATTGAAAGAAAAGGAAATTAAACTTAGGTGTCGATGCCGGTCCTTCGTCTCCGAGCTCCCATCTTCGATCTCGAACCTCCAGGAATGCTTTGGCTCCCAAAATCACTCTTTTCTCTCTTCATACAAGGTGTATTTCGAAATTAGGGCAAAACTCTACCAAATTCGGCTCCCTTGTAATGAAATCATAAGGATATATTTATAGAAGGAATTGGTGTAGCGTTGCAACCCTAGGGACAGCGTTGCAACGCTGTACCCTAGGCGGCTGGTAGATATGGAAATAATCGATGGCGTTGCAACGCTGAGGATAGCATTGCAACGCCGCTACCCTAAGCGCGCGCACCTTATCGATCTGGCGTTGCGACGCTGCAAGGCAGCGTTGCAACGCCCTTTGTGCGACTTTTCACGCGTGCGTTTCTATCGAGATAACGTTGCAACACTATAAGGTAGCGTTGCAACGCTATCGCCTGGAGTCTTCAAAGCTTTTAAATTGCAAGCATGGTGTTGCAACGCTCTGCATGGCATTGCAATGCCATCACCTCGGGTCTTCATGCTTGGATTGATTCTTTTTCTTCCAATTAATGTTATCTTTAGCTCCAAATAGCCTCGTTTTGATCCTGAGTGATCCAAATTGTCTCCAATAGCTCCTTTTAAGCTCTTAACCTGAAATTGAATAAATTAACCACGTAAAAGCCCTGAAATCATCATAAAACTAGCAATAATTAAGCCTAAGGATAACACATTTTGTGTGCTATCAAACACCCCCAAACTTAAACTTTTGCTAGTCCCGAGCAAAAACAGAGTTAAACATTAGATTGTTCTTAAATGTACATTTGATTCAAGCCTCAATGATTTAAGAGAAAATTTGGCAATCACAGGTAACATTCAAACATGACACTTCAGCAAGCAATTTAAAACTTTCCCTAAGTGTTCCTACTTGTGTGTGTGATTAGCCTATGTTCCCTTCATTTTTACTAAGCCCAGATCAACTTTATTAGGTTCTCCATTCAACGTCCCCCTACACTGGTCTTAATTACTAATCTTTGAGCCTTCTCACATTCAAGAAATAAACAACTTTACTCAGCACTTAATCATTCTTTTGATGCCACTTTTTCTATTTTCTTCTTTTTTTTTTATTATGCAAGGACACTAGCTTTCACACATCCACTGCAGGGACCCTTACCCAGAGCACTCGCTCAATGAGTGGACTAACTGATCATAGTGAAGGTACCTCTTTTTGCCCTCACGATTTTTTTTCTTTAGCAAACAAAAAAAAAAACAAAAACAAACTATTTCACATATTATACAGATCATGCACTTCATATAGTTATTCATCCTACCCTGTAGTTTAACTCTCAAATCAGTTCTCAGACCTATCGAGGTGACATCAAACTTCTAAACCTAATAACTTTGTTCTAAGCATTTCAAAACTTCAGGAACACATGTTATGTGCATAATAGTGCAGGAAAAACTCAAGAAAATTTTTAAATTAGATCGAATTCGTAACATGCTCTCAAGTTTCAACAGAATCACAAGAATTTCCAATTAAATCTCATCCTAGGCTATCATGATCATACTTATGCAAAGATCAATCAACAATTCAGCACATACTCAGGACAGTC
The DNA here is from genome assembly GCA_036507285.1 of Trichosanthes cucumerina. Lineage (NCBI taxonomy): Eukaryota > Viridiplantae > Streptophyta > Magnoliopsida > Cucurbitales > Cucurbitaceae > Trichosanthes > Trichosanthes cucumerina. The sequence continues at coordinate 30,326,739 of CM071839.1, forward strand.
AAAATAAATAACATCCCACCCCCAAACTTAAACTAAACATTGTCCCCAATGTTTGTAGAAATAAGCACAAATTAAATATCAGGGTAAGAGTGAACAATACTGTCCTGGTTTATGGATCTCTTTCTGAGTTCCTTGGATAGCCAAAACGTGTTTGTTGGAGTTCCTCAGAATGGGAGCATGAATTTCAACGAAGAAGGGCATCTCCACAACCTACAAAGTAAAACAACAACTAACTAAGAATTGAAAAACAACAAACTAAAGCAAGCTAAAGATAGGAAAACAAAAGTAAGTAAAGCTTGGGTTGCCTCCCAAGAAGCGCTTTGTTTAACGTCTTTAGCTAGACTGTACTCCCTCAAGGTGTTTCTTTCCTTGCTTGTAGTGCCTGGAGTGATGTGTTCATTTGGCCAATCTGGGTCTCTATATTCTTTATTGCAGCTCCATGACTGGTCACTATACAAGATAAACTGGTGACTACATTCTGCAGCTGGTTAGACCGACTTCTGGATTCAGCTATGAAGGAGTGCAATGTGTCTTCCAGAGATGGTTTCCTCTCTAATGTAGAAGCATGCCCTGTAGGAGGATTCAACACATTTTTGTTATTAGCATAAGAGAAATTCTCATGATACCTCAAACCTGGATTGTAATATGTTGGTAGGTTATTCTGAGTCTGATTTCTCCCATAGGTTTTGCTTTTGTTGTTCAGGTAGTGCAATTGCTCCATAGGGGAATCACCAATTGGTTGGGAGCATTGAGAGGACATCCCTGTCTGTGGTGATCCTGCAAAATTATTCAGGGCATGAGTGAGAGATGCCATATGAGATCTAAGAGAAGTTACATCATCCAGTTGACATAATCCACTCATCGGCTTAGATCGCCATTTTCTCAGAGGCCACTAGTGTCGATGGCGGTTGACACTTCCTCCATGAGGGCACGTGCTTCTGGCACAGTCTTCGCCATGAAAGCTTCTCCAGCAGTGGCGTCCAGAATGGTCCTGGTCTTACCTTCCAGTCCATTATAAAATAGTTGTACCTGAAGCCAATCTGGGTAGCCATGCTGTGGGCACCTCCTGAGCATGTCCTTGTACCTTTCCCATGCCTCAAATAGTTGTTCTCCCTCTTGCTGCCTGAATGTTCCAATCTCAGTCCTTAACTTTGCAGCTTTCACAGGTGGGAAGAATTTGGTCATGAAGGCTTGGGCCAACTCCTCCCAAGAAGTGATACTCCCTTAGGGGAGGGACCCTAGCCATTCTTTGGCTCTACCCTGCAAAGAGAAAGGAAAAAGACGTAAGCGAATACTATCAACAGATATACCATTCATTTTAACTGTACCACAGATTTCTAAGAAGTTTTAAAGGTGTGAATTAGGATCTTCTGTGGCTAAGCCTCTGAAAGCACCTTCCCTAACCATTTGTATCAGCTCTGTCTTGAGTTCAAAATTATTAGCATAGATAGGGGCATGGACTATTCCAGCCTACTCTGAATTAAACTCAGGTTGGAAATACTCCCTGATAGGTTTAGGGTTATTGATGAGCTACTGATCAGCCATAGTATGAGTTTCTACTTTTCCTTCCCTTAGGAGTCTCCTACAGGTCCTCTCGATCTCAGGATCAAAAGGTTGCAAGTCTGCAGCTCTCCCGTTGGGCATACACCTGGAGGAACAAAAAGAAAGAAATTAGACAAAAAAAAAATCACAAAAGGAAATAGAAAATAAAACAAAAATAAAGACATGAAACATAAAACTTGGGTTGCCTCCCAAGAAGCGCTTTGTTTAACGTCTTTAGCTAGACGGTGACTTATCAGGGCACATAAAATTGCTCATATTTCTTCGGGCCCTTCTTGCTCGAATCGATGTAGCCTTCTAAGTCTAAAAGGCTATCCTCCTTTTCTTGAGCCCAAATAGAAAATTATTTTTGTTATTTTTGTTTATTAAAATAAAAGAACTGAAATCAAAGCAAGACTCGTGAGTGCAAGACAAATGGTTATAAAAAATAAAGGAAATCTCTTGGGATAAAAGAAAAGAAGACTTCTCAGCCTCTAACTCTATCACTTGGATCTCCCCTGTGGAACTAAGTGTATCACCACTGCCTTACGTATTAATCTGATCATGGTGTGCCTCAGTCTCCCCCAAACTATCCTCACTAACATCTAAACAAATCCTCCTAGGTGGCACCTCCTGAGTGGTAAGGATAAGAAATTGTTCCTGTAAGGCCTTAAGGAAAACTACTAACTGGTTAAGGTATTGAGCTCTATCTTATACTATTTCCCAAAGTCCTACCACCTCAGTGTCTAACCTATCCAACCTCTCTAATACACTATGAACCAAATTTTTAAATTTCAACTCTAAGGTATATTCTGCCAATTGGTCCATAAGAGAAGATTTTTCTAGGGGTTGGTTAAGGTACGAAAAACTATGGTTCCAAATGCCTAAATAACTATCCTCATGTGAATTTTCATATATGCTCGGTACAGAATGGGAAAAATTAGACACATGGTATTCAGAGAAATCATGATGCACAAAACTAGGATCCTGAGAGGAGTAATAGAATGATGGAGAAAAATCATGCAAAGTCATGCTTGAAAAATTGCTAATTCAGAACAAGACTTCTACACAATAGCAACACAACCAAAAACAGGGGACAAAGACTCAAAAACACATAAAACTAGAATAAAACAAATAAGGAAACAAAAAAACACACAAAGAACAAATAAGGAAAAAAAACACACAAACAAGCTTTAGTCTAAAATTTCAAATTTTCTCCTAATATTAATTAATATAAATAATCGCCATTCCCTGGCAACGACGCCAAAAACATGTTGCGTGATATTCATGATATTGCAATACCACAATGTACGGGTCAAGTTTTAGTATAGTGATTTATGAGTCCAAGTATCGTCCTCGGGAATGGGTTTCTAGATTAATTAATTACTAAGGTACTAATTCTCAATTTTATCTAAAGAAACATAACATGGATAGTTGGTTGAAGTAAATACAAACAAACAAACAAACATGTGGAGACACGAATTGATAGATTTATGGGAAGTGATTTTACAAGTTAAAGACCTAACTAACACATGCATTGAACCAATGAGATGAAATTATAAACAAGAAGTAAAATACTCAAGAAAATCTCTCGATTCTTAGTGAGCCTCACACATGCAAGAAACTCCATAGTCTCCATATGAACCTACGACATGCATGACATTAAGCAACTTCTTTATGTGTTTCCCTATAATTTTTAAGTCATTCTCATGCCAGAATTCTAAGGGTTTTGACAATTTTGCTCTAATTCAAGCTTTATCTCTCGAGTCCACTTAAATCAACAAATTAAGAAGTCTAGAACGAATTGTCAAAAATAAGAACAAAACATGCTTCAATACATTGTAATAAAGTCATAACAATCAAATCAAATCCTAACTACATTGTTTAGCTACTCTAAATCACATGAAAATCAAACTAAACAAGCAGAAAACGTCTTAGAACGCTATTACAAATTGAAAGAAAAGGAAATTAAACTTAGGTGTCGATGCCGGTCCTTCGTCTCCGAGCTCCCGTCTTCGATCTCGAACCGCCACGAATGCTTTGGCTCCCAAAATCACTCTTTTCTCTCTTTTTACAAGGTGTATTTCGAAATTAGGGCAAAACTCTACCAAATTCGGCTCCCTTGTAATGAAATCATAAGGATATATTTATAGAAGGAATTGGTGCAGCATTGCAACGCTAGGGACAGCGTTGCAACGCTGCAAGTACTAAGCGGCCGCGATATGGAAATAATCGATGGCGTTGTAACGAGGACAACGTTACCGTATTCGCTGCTACCTAGCGCGCGCGCCCTTATCGATCTGGCGTTGCGACGCTGAATGCCCTTTATGCGGCTTCTCACGTGTGCGTTTCTATTGAGATAGCGTTGCAACGCTATAAGGTAGTGTTGCAACGCTATCGCCTGGAGTCTTCAAAGCCTTTAAACAGCAAGCATGGCGTTGCAACGCTCTGCATGGCGTTGCAACGCCATCACCTTGGGTCTTCAGGCTTGGGTTGGTTCTTTTTCATCCAATTGATGTTATCTTTAACTCCAAATAGCCTCGTTCTGATCTCGAGTGATCCAAATTATCTCCAATAGCTCCGTTTAAGCTTTTAACCTGAAATTGAATAAATTAACCACGTAAAAGCCCTGAAATCATCATAAAACTAGCAATAATTAAGCCTAAGGATAGAACATTTTGTGTGCTATCAAACACCCCCAAACTTAAACTTTTGCTAGTCCCGAGCAAAAACAGAGTTAAACATTAGATTGTTCTTAAACGTACATTTGATTCAAGCCTCAAAGATTTAAGAGAAAATTTGGCAATCATATGTAACATTCAAACATGACACTTCAGCAAGAAATTTAAAACTTTCCCTAAGTGTTCCTACTTGTATGTGTGATTAGCCTATGTTCCCTTCATTTTTACTAAGCTCGGATCAACTTTATTAGGTTCTCCATTCAACTTCCCCCTACACTGGTCTTAATTAATAATCTTTGAGCCTTCCCACATTGAAGAAATAAACAACTTCACTCAGCACTTAATCATTCTTTTGATGCCACTTTTTCTATTTTTTTTTATTATGCAAGGACAATAGCTTTCACACATCCACTGCAGGGACCCTTACAAAGAGCACTCGCTTAATGAGTGACCTAACTGATCACAATGAAGGTAGCTCTTTTTGCCTCACGATTTTTTTTTCTTTAGCAAACAAAAAAAAAACAAAAACAAACTATTTCACATATTATACAGATCATGCACTTCATATTGTTCTTCATCCTATCCTGCAGTTTAACTCTCAAATCAGTTCTCAGACCTATCGAGGTGACATCAAACTTCTAAACCTAATAACTTTGTTCTAAGCATTTCAAAACTCCAGGAACACATGTTATGTGCATAATAGTGCAGGAAAAACTCAAGAAAAT